>CM061558.1:197165952-198429702 GCA_030864225.1 Capsicum baccatum var. pendulum | reverse complement strand
CTGAAGTCCATAAAATCCATATAGCATTATCACACTCACACATGGATAGACCAACAAAATTCCTACCTCGACATAAAGCAAATCCAAAACTAGAATGGTCATCATCATAGGCAAGGAAGTAGTATCGGAAAGAATCACATGCAAAGGAATTCACAGGTGAAGAATATGTATTTCAACAGATACACATTCTTTCTTTCAAACAACTAGACAACTTCGCATCCACAAGCTAGAACATGCAATTTAGGAACAAGTTTGTCAAACAAGGATGCACATTTATGAATATTACCCCAAGAAGTCAATGATACCTTTGCCCTCATGCTTTCAAGAAGGACTGCATTTTTTAACCATAAGAGTGCTCTCGTCTTTCAAAAATATATTTTTATCTTTAGGAGGAATGTTGTCACTCCATAGTTGGTTATCATATCAGTTATAGCTTCCAAGGTAAGTTATACCCTCATTTTCACCACTAGGATCATTAGGAGTGTTTATATTATATTCAAATAAGACATTATACCTAAAGAGAGCAGGATCTATTTCACGGGAAGATTCGGAACAAACACATTCAGCACTCTCTAAAAGGTCAATATCACATTGTAAAGAGATTTCAAGTACAAGATTATCCCAAGAATAGCTCTCGGGTTCACTCCGCTTTTGTTGACAAACTTTTTCAAATACTTTACTCACTTGATTTCGATTAAACACATCACACACATACTCAAGTGGTGGAAAATTTTCACAAATAGGTTGATCAACACCAATTACACAAGACGATGTACTTTAGTTAAACATATAGGCTTCAACACTAGGTGGACATAAATCAATCTTACAAGAAAAGTCAATTTGGTCATCAATAGGATCAACTAGTGTATCCACACTCACAATCTGTACATATTAAAAAAGGCAAAGAATCACTAGAAACATAAGTAAGTAAGATACTACTCATACTCAATGGGCTACTGGCCACACAATTATCATTCACATGCACAAATGTGTAAGAGTTACATATTTTACCTTGAAGTTCATGAGTCGATTCTCCTTTGCTGTGTTGTGAAGGTCCTCTATAATCTTGGTCAGCAACACCACTTTGGCATTGCTCTCCATCACTTTCCATGTCGTTGCCTACATAAATATCCTTAGAAATAAAAAAACAAATAATGTTAGCTATGTTTGGCGGCAATCCCCTCGCTTCACTCCACACAACCTCTCCTTTTCCACTCTAGGATTACCATGTTGCATACCCTTACTCCTCTCAATATTTTTTCTCTCATATGCTTTCATATTGGAGTAAGTATTCATTTCTCTTTGCAGCTTAGGCAGCATGTATGTCACGAGGTGATCTCCTCACCAGTCTCTTGCAATATTAGTCTAATTTTGCACATTTGGAATTCTATGTGGTGCAAACCAATCGACACCTAAGCATACATGAACATGTATCAATGGAAGAATATAATACCACATCTCCTCATAGTACTCAAATTGGGTGAAGGCAACTTAGATCCTCTTGGTAACCTTAAAGCCATCCAAGAAGTATGGAACAAGTAAAGGGTTGCAAAACAACCCCAAGTAGTCAACCATGGATGGAACGATGTATTTTTTATAGTACCAATCATTTAACACAATGAGTCAACTCGGAATCCTATAAACGATCACCTTTCCAGAGTGTACACTCCTTCTAGGATCAGCATTGTAAAGGACACGAGTACCCCTCAGTTTTGGAGATGCATACCCTCTTCTTCTCACTGAACAACCTCCACTAAAGCTAGTATAACCATTCACACTATATCAATCTTGATAATAAGTACTACAAGGAGGATAATATGAATCTTTACACTCCTCACATGTACTCATATCTTAGCTCTCATAAGCTTTACGAAGAAAGTATTTATACCTAACACCAAATCTAGGTTTAGAGTGTGAAGTGTAATACTCCTCATATGCCCCGACATCATAATAAGATCTATCACGAGGTCCTATGTCATCTCCAAAGTCACCATACACGCTAGGAACTTCATTCATCTCATTTTCTCCCTCAAAATAGTAACTTTCAAATCTTCCCATATTTCGATCATGGCTATTTTCATAGCCTCTGCAATCTCCCTTAACTTTGTAGCCATAAAACCCCTCACTACAACCATAGTCTCCTATGTTGTAGTCACAATAATCCCCGGATATCTAAGACATATTCCCCTTATATCACTTTGTACCTACACAATTAACAAATAAGATTAGTAGTACAATCTCCTCATCAACACTTGTATACACTCACCTTTGTGATTCGTACAATTGGAGCGGCGGATATTGAAAGTTTCTTATACTCTAGTAGTTAATAGGATGTCAATCCTACTTGGAGGCCAAAATAGATTCTTGTTTGATCGACTAAATATACAAAACAAAAAACTTCTACTTACGAACTTGAAACAAAAAGTTATGACGAATTAAATGAGAAAAGCACACAAATAACGAAGACACGATGAAAATGAATTCAAAAACTAATTTACAATCTAGCAGGTGATTACTAGTTTGTCAATTAGTATTGGAACCAATAAAATTAAAACTAAGGAACAACAAAATGAAACTACTAAAATCTAAAATTTAAGCCAAAATTTGATGCGTGAATAGTAACTTGATAATGTGGCAGTTTGGTGATATGGCAATTTGGTGACATCGCAGAATGCAATTTGGATTAATCAAATTTTAATTTAGAATGGTAAAATAAGCTATGGGAGGGAAATAACAAGCCTTGGAGCCTTTTTCAATTCTCGAGACTTGATTTCTTGTACCATTTCCTTAAAACATGGTCCTTAAAATATGGAAATTTGTTAGAAAGTGGTTGAAAAGGTGATTGTAAGTCTTTGAGTGGATGTAAAATCCTTGTACTACAAGTAGTACACCTTAAAACTTAGAGAATGGTTGGACAAGTATTTCTAGACTAACTAAAAACACACTCTCTTTCTTCAGTTTCTAAATCAAACAACCACTTTTCTTCAACAAGATTTGAATATGGTGAAGAACACCAAGAACACACTTTTGAGTCTTGAAGTCCTAAGGTTCAAGTTGGACCTCCAAAGCAACAACACCTTCTCAACCTTAAATTGCATAACACAATCCCCACATTACATGTTCAAAGCATGAACCAACAACACATCACACGTTAAAGTCTCAAACCCACAATAACAACCGGCAATAATTTGGTTCACAACAACAACATCAATATTCCAAGATCAAATCTAGATCTAAACTCAAAGTGCTAGTGGACAAGACAACCAATACTTAGAAACAAATAAACAAGACAAAATAAACCACGATCTAAAAAATAAAATAGTAAAATCTTCGCCAAGACACAACAAGAACACAATTCTCGGCCAAGAACACAAAATGGACAGATTTGCTTCATTTTGGATTTTTCAACTTTTCAATAGTTTTTTTTTTAATTTTCTAACAAGAAAGCCCAAGATTGATCTTATAGGAACAATATCTATCCATGATTTGATACCAATCGATACAAGAAAAATAAGAAAAGCATGAAACACACTCCAAATTAGTCCACAATCTTAAGGCTCTGATGACCAAGATGGAGACCACTCTCGGATCCACTATTAACAAGAAGAATACTAAATGCAATGGTGTATATAACACCAAAAAAAGCTACAAAACGTGAGTAATAAGATGAATAGCAATAACACAAGTTTCAGATTAATTAAAGAACCCAAAATAGTCCACTACACAAGATGACAACAACACAAGTAAAGGATAGATAGTGAGATCAAGATTATTAAAATATTAAGAACTAAAGAGTGTATTAAACTCAAAAACCCCCTAATGAATGTAATATTCAAAACCACACTCTTATGGTTACCGCCAAAGGAATCAACTCACCTTAAGATCCACCATGTCCGATAAAAGATCAATACTAGCTTTTCCAAGACCTAACAAAGACTAAGTATTCTACTCTCAAGAGAGAGGATTTTTAATGTTTCAATCTTTCAGCATAAATAAATGAAAATAAGACAAAAGGAGTCTATTTATAATTTATTACAAAATTAACACAAATTGACACCAATGCCCTTAATAAGTAGGGATAGTATTGGAGTGTCACTTGGACAAAGATAAGTGACCAAAATGCCTTTCAATCAAGGGAACCAAAATCGTAAACTAATAAGGTTGTCCAAACTCGAGACTACTTAAGTATTCAAGTCTCCCAATAATCTTCCACACTCGAGTTTGATTAATGGTAGGCTAAAAACATCCCCTCCAAGTATGATCCCATGCCCTTCATTCGACCAAAGCTTAATTCTTCACATAGTGACTTTGAATGATGTCGATGAAAGCTAAGGTATTTGTTATGCTCGTATTAGGCGAGGTGTCTTTGGATTGTCTAGTTGAAGAATCCCAGAGATGATGTGAAGGAGTATCATTTGAAGAATTTTGATTTCCTTCAACAATAACAATTCTTTCATCTAAATTCGTCAATCTCCCCTCCAAACTAGAAAACCTCTTATTCATATCTTGTTGTAGCCCCATTATAGCTTCCATGAGAGTTTCAAAGTTTATACCACCTAGCTAGGTTGGATCTCATCTCCATATGCGATGGTACCTATTAATAAGAAACTTAACACAACTAGCAAACAAGGTTAATGTAAGTGAAATCATGATTTAGTTCAACTTCTTGGTATCTTTGATATTTTGTATTGGTATTGGTTTTTCTCTCGAGTTCAATGGGTTCTAGTTGAGAGAATATTGAACGACACAGTTAAAACTAAAGGAATTGTGACAATGATCTGAACTAAGAAGTAAACAAGAAAAGAATGCAAAGAAAAAGGACAATAAAGAAAAACAAAATCAAGAACTAATCATAACTAACTAGAGTGATTGCTAGTTGTTAATTAGCTACAAGAATCAAACAAAAGATAATAGAGAATCAAGGTAATGAAACTAGAATTCAAAAGTGATTTTAATAAAATTTTACCCCAGTAGATGATTAGGTTGATGACTAGGAAGTTAGTCATCACTTGGTTGATAACTTGTCAACCTTGTCGTCAACCTTACGCAGAAGAGGGGTTTGGCTGTCTTTAGGTGATGACTAAGTTGATTACTTGTCACCTAGTTGACGAATATTCACCTATTTGATGAATAGCTTGATGAATTGTAGGTATTCATAACCTCTAAGAAGTATAGCTGATGACTTAGGTTAATAGCTTGTTACTAAGTTGATGACTAGGTTTATAGCTTGTCACTGAGTTGACGACTAAGTTGACTTAATGACAGTCATCACCTGTAAGAATTATCTTTGATAAAATAGGTTGATATCTTGTCACCTAGTTGATGACTAGAGTGATAACTCATAACATAGTTGATGATGACTAGTCAATCTCTATGTCAACAACTATCAGATTCATCAAAATTTAGGTTCCATGTCCCAAGGCTTATTTTTTTAGTTTCTTGATTTCTTGGGGCCCACTTCACCTTGGATTTTACCTTTATGTCTTGAAAAACACTTTTCTCAAAATTTGCATAAAGGGCTTTGGATCAAATTGTACTTTCTTGCTTCTTCTTCGCCAAGAACTCAAAGAACAAAGATGAAGATTTCAAAAATCCAACCTACTTATTTCATCTCAGAATCATACCAAATTCATGATCTAAGCACCTTTTTGTATGGGTAACAAACCCCAATACTTTTCAACCTTCAATTTCATTCCAAAATTCTCAAATTTAAAGACCCATTTAAAAATTTCTTCAAGCTCAACTTATCAAAGCTAGAACATTCAAATCAACTCTGATTAAGCTCAAATTTGAGATTAGACTCTAATAGTGTTAGGGAACAAGAATCTAACACTAGAAACACAAGAAAACACTAAATTAAAAATTCAAAATTTGACCTACGGGCAAAAATGAGAATAATAATTTTTTTGTTATTTTTTTATTTTTTTCAACACAACGAGACCCAAGATTGACTTCATGGGAATGAAATCAAGATTATCTCTAACACCAAAATATATAAACCAAATATGAAGAATAGAAATAACAAAAAACACAGAAAATAATTAAAAAATAAGAGGAACACGTAAAGGAATAAAAGGATAGAAGGATAGATAGATTCAAACTAATCAATAAAGAGAGGACAACCAAAGAATACATTAAACCATAAGACCTTTCTATTAATTACCAACAATGTCAAACTCTTACAAGGACCCCATGAGAATGGATTCTCGAGCAACCCATATTTATAATGAGTGAATGAAACTCCCAACAAGCTAATACATATCGTGATACAAACATAAGAAATAAGCTAAGGAAAGTAAGGATAAATGATTCAAGATAAGAGATAGAAGATTGACACAAGAAGCTATTAAGAAATTAAGATATGTGTATTTGGAACCCAAACACCCTTAATTCAATAGAATCTAACACCAAATCTCTATGTGGATCAATAGGGATTCAATGCCCTCAAAACCCCCATTTCTAAAGGTGCATTCAATACAAGTTTTATCAAACACTCTTTAAAGAGTATAATTTATTCAATAATCCATCAAACCTAAGAAAATTAAGCTAGGAGTTTCTATTTATAGTCTAACAAAGGCCCAAAAGTGACCTAGGTATTAAAATAAATAAAAGACCATGAGCTAGCCATATCATCTTCTAGTGATGGCAAGTCAGAAGGGTGACGGTCCATCAACTTAGCCATCAAATTGAGGCAGTGTGTTACTACCTTGGGCTTCATCCTAATGGACTTGGTGATGGTCGGTCACTTCCTTCATCGAGCTAAACTCATAAATTACTCTCTTCACCTTGTAATTATGGCCTTCCAAATCAATTCTCAACACATGGAATCCCTTGTTAGATATCAAAACCAGCTCCAACACTTCTTTTTTTTTTACAAACATAGCTTGCAACTCTTAAAGTTCTTTAGTTTAGATATGAGTGAATAGTCTCGAGGAGCTTACAAAAGGTCTTAAGTTGTTTAGAATCATATTATCCTCTCCATATTGAGGAGGGTTTAACCTCAAATCCATTAGATGACCATCATCTAGAACATCAAGGGGTGAAAGATCACATACGTTGAAGGTATTGTACACTTAATATTTCAGAGGGAGGTTGATTTTGTATACTTTGTCAGGTATTCTTTCAAGAACTTATAAGGGGTCATCTCTTCATGGCATCAACATAGCTTTCCTTTGCGTCTGTAATCGATCCTTCTAAAGATCCACCCATACCCAATATCCAATTTCAAGGACAAGTCTTCTTTGCCCCTTATCATAAATCTCAAAATCTTTCCCAAATACCATTTCAACATTTATCTCAAAATCATTCAAAATAAAAATATGAAATTTACAATTACAGATATCAAGACATCTCATGTCTCGAATATGTATTCAATAATTCAAAGCGTCATTGGGAAGAATAAAGCTTGACACATATCTCAAAATATTATTCCAAAATACCATCTCGACATACATCCCAAAATCATTCAAAATACCACCTCGTGGTAAAAATGTGTAATTCGCAATGATAATTATTAAATCGTATCATGAAAAGATTGAGATAATCATATAAATCAAAGTTTATTCATTCAACCATCATAATATCATAATCGAATTATTTAGACATAATCTTACTTGCAAAATCATGTAAAACCATAATAAAATAAAAGCTTTGGGCACAAGAATGGAAGATTGCTCTTGTTCAAAACTCCACATACCTTGAAATTGACTTCTTCATTATGGAATCCTATTCACACAAATAAGGGATGCTCCTCGAAGGTCTCGAGATGATGAGTTTGATTATCGGATCAAATTTGAATTTCTACAGTGAAATTGGAAGATATTTGGAGCTCAAAATAGACCTAGGGTTTAGTTCTCGTAATGTTTTTGATGGAAGAACATGAATTTTATGGCTCAATATAGGTATAAATGGACAATTTTCATCTATGAAATAAAGGAATAACGACCAAAATGCCCTTAAAAATTAAATAATTCTCGAATCTATCCTTTGGTGGACTATTTTGATTGTCTGAAGTAGATCAACCATATTGTTTTACTCTGATATCCAAATTGGATGAAATCAATTTCATTAGAAAGAGTACTCTCATATATTTTCATTGATATATAGTATCTCACCTAGGTCATTGGGTATGAGGAATTATGATCGTTTGAAGTTGGCCTAAAAATTCACTTTTGATAGGCTGAAGTAGATCGACCATAACGTTTTCCTCCGATACACAAATTGGATGAAACTAATTTCATCGGAAAAAGGACTCGCAGAGATTTCTGTTGATATATAGTAGATCACCCATATCATTGTGTACATGTTATGGTCATTTGAAGTTGACCCTAAAATTCGCCTGGCTGCCGTAATTTTTAATTTTCTTCACATTCTACTTTTTACAGTTCGATCGAAATGGTCATAGTTCGATCAGAATAGTCGTAACTCATTGCTCGAGTGTCCGTTTTTGATGATCTACATATTGTTAGAAAGATTATTCGATACTCTACGCAACGGTAGATCAACGTCTTAGAAATACTATACAAAAAAATTATGGATCTCTCTAAAGAGTAGAACTTGATACATTTCTCATGAAATCTTTACGAAGAAAATTTTCTGGGGTATTACACCATATCTATTCACTTACCTGTATTCTGACCCCTTTTTGTAACTAGAATATTTACTATAGTAAGAGAAAAAAATAGATTTAATGGCTAAATATGACTTCACCTACAACACGAGCTCTATTGCATGATCAAAGATATGAAGAAAAAGAGGCAACCCCTATGTGTCCCATAGCCTCCTTTTTATAGATATGGTTCATAACACACCCATAAGTAAGAATCTATGTAGAGAAGGCTTTTTAGACTCACTAGGATAAGCTACTTTGATACCACTTTTGTCATCCCTCAAATCCTATTATGGTGGACAGGCACCCATAGTCGTGAAGGACCGAAAGAGCCAATACATGACCTTGTACTCCTCTTTCATATAACTATAATAACCAAAGGTTTTACCATAAATGGATCTAATGTATTGATGAGAAATAAATGACATGCCAAAAACTAAAAACCTACCAAACTTGGTCGTTGCGGCGATGACATAAAAAACATAATAAACTATCATGTAGAGCCTTACATTGGTCAACAAAGGCTCTAAAAGATATATAGACCTCTAGTTAAGGTCGGGACAAACTCGGGAATTACTCTTGGCTACTGTACAATACCAAAATATATAAAGTAGACTCGAAAATCTCTGAATCAATCTGGAGCTCACCAATAGTTGTTGGATATCCTAGGCTCCTACTGAGAAGGTGTATTTGTTGAAGCACCTATGTCTGCAGCATGAAAAATAGGTCCCCTATAAGAGGATTCAGTACGAAAGTATGTACTGAATATGTAAGGCTAAAAGTAACGACCCATGATATAGGAGATCAATGGAAATCAGATATAAGTGTACAAATAATACTAGTAGACCACCTATATATATGATTGTAGGGTCAGGTACATTATATTTCTTTCTTCATTTTACCTTTCTTAATTTATAATCCTTATAAGTCATATGGTACAAATGACTAGCTTACCAGTGGTAAATAGATAAATTGGGATTATCCCATGAAAGGCTTACACCCTTGAGCTGCTACCCATAAATAAATGTTGGGATTAAACCATGCCAGGATTACACCCCTGAGCTACCACCGACATATAAAGTATCAGGATCATCCCATGCTGCGCTTATGCCTCTGAGCTTCCACTCGTTTACTATATATTTGTGTTGCTTAGTTTATGTAGACATTAAGATTGTTACTTTGGTGGTCACAATATTATGGTACCTTAAAACAATAATCTACCTATAAGAGACACGTTAATGGGGGATTAATGTAACGACAATAAGGTAGGTAGTTTTTGGCACAAAAATGAGGTGTTTAGGAGCTGAAAATAACACATGGGTCTTATTTGAGTAAATGGAGAACTCCTAAAATTTTCTAGTGTAAATAGGTGTGCAGGATTAATAATAAGTATGTATTGAGGTGCTTTAATATATTAGAGAGTGGGAACAAGGTCATTGGCTACATGGGATAGAATACACATCTATTATGTATCACTTGTTATAAGATAACCTTGGAAGCTTACATGATGGAACAAATGTCCGATTTCATGCCAAATAGTGTAAAATAGTGTATGCCTTACATAGCTGGTCATCCAACTCCAATACTAACCCAACTTGACTTCTCTACTTTTGGATTACTTAGCTATAATAAAATATATGATAAACTAATATTAGCAACCAATCAACAAATTTGGGCTATTTAACTTCACCAAAATAGTGAAAGGGCAGTAAGACCTTAATTTATCAATCAAGGGCGTTATTTTAACCTTTTTCTTATCCAACTACATCCACATACCATACATATTCTTATAAGATTCCCCGACATAACTCTAGGTTCATTACACCTTCCAAATAATACAAGAAATATAATAGGCAGTAGAGGTATACAACCATTAGATGGGTGGTGTACCACCACACCCATCTTTTATATTTCAAAACAGACTAATTAAACCTTTCCCCAACATCAACCTAGAATCCCCCAATATATACATACAAAAAATTCCACAAAAAGCTCCAAATCCCTTTTGTTGTAGAAGTCAATTATTGAACTCATTATCTCTTGAGTTCTCAATAACAACACATCCATAATTCTTTCCCAAATAATAAGGAGAAAAAAATAGGGCAGTGACCTTACCTCAATTTTGCAACTTATCATTTAAATTTGAAGTCCTCAAGAACTTCAAATTTCACTTTCCTTCACACTTTGAACCAAAGAAGGAAAGGGATCTCTTAATAACAAAGAAAAAGTAAGAAATTAGCTTTTTCTATATTCTACCATAAATTAATAATTAAACACTTATAACATGTTTTTGTAATCTTCCAAGCGATAATTAAGCTAAAACATAAGTGTTTTTACTTACTTTGTCCTGCAAAGGTTGGGGGTTTCTTTATGGACCGTAGAAAGAAAAATAGGGCTGCTCCTTGTTGTTTTAGAGAGATTGGAGAGAATTTTTGAAAGATAATATTTTTTGTGACTTAGAAATGAAGGAAAATGACCAGCAAATTGGCCTTATAAAGTCCCTATTTTGGCAACCTCATTTGCTGTATTTTGGACCTTAAAATTTGTCAAATTGGTCCAAGTAGGTGATGCACTATTTAAGGGTTCAAGCTACTCAAAATTTCAAAGTGGGTGATGCATCTACTTACTTAATTCTTAGTTGGGGTCAATTAAATTAGGCCTTGGCAGATTTGAGCATTGGTGTTTTTCTTTTTTTTTCCTTCTTCTTTTACTTAATTTAGGCATAAATAGGTACCTTAACACAATATCAAATCAAATCCATAACCTTGGGTCCATTAACTTTGTCCATATATCTCAAGTAGGTGACTCACCAACTAGCTTTATTAAGTTAAGCAAGAATCTCAAAAAAATACTCCATTTTCAGGCCTTAATCCCATGGATCTAACTTAAAACTTGTATATACATTATCCCTTTAAACTTAGGTTCAAATACTAGCTTACGATCCTAAGTTTATATAGTTGTATCAATGTTAACTTGGTCATATCATTTTAAAACGTACAAGAAGCATCTATAATTTCATCCTCATGAAGTTATTGAAAAAGAATCATAAAGTGGCAAAAATAATGAATAAGGGGCGAAGATGACTTGTCATTAAAATTGGATATTGGGTATGGGTGCATCTTCAGAAGGACCGATTCTTGATGCAAAGAAAAACTATGTTGATTCCATGAGGAGATGAACCTTTATAAGTTCTTGAAAGAATACCTGACAAAGTATACAAAATCAACCTCCCTTTGAAATATTAAGTGTACAATACCTTCAACGTATGTGATCTTTCACCCCTTGATGTTCTAGATGATGGTCATCTAATGGATTTGAGGTTAAACCCTCCTCAATATGGAGAGGATAAACTAAAGAATTTTAAGCATTGCAATCTATGTTTGTAGAAAAAGAAGTGTTGGAGCTGGTTGTGATGTCTAACAAGGGATTCCATATGTTGAGAATTGATTTGGAAGGCCATGATTACAAGGTTAAGAGAGGAATTTATGAGTTTGGCTTGATGAAGGAAGTGACTGACCATCACCAAGTCCATTAGAATGAAGCCCAAGGTAGTAACACACTGCCTCAAGTTAATGGCCAAGTTAACAGACCGTCATCCTTCTGACTTGCCATCACTGAAAGACGATATGGCTAACTTATGGTCTTTTATTTATTTTAATACCTAGGTGACTTTTGGGCTTTGTTTAGACTATAAATAGAAACTTCTAGCTTAATTTTCTTAGGTTTGATGGATTATTGAATAAATTATACTCTTTAAAGAGTGTTTGATAAAACTTCTATTGAATGCACCTTTAGAAATGGGGGTTTTGAGGGCGTTGAATCCCTCTTGGTCCACATAGAGATTTGGTGTTAGATTCTATTGAATTAAGGATGTTTGGGTTCCAATTACACATATCTTAATTTCTTAATAGTTCTTGTGTCAATCTTCTGTCTCTTATCTTAAATCATTTATCCTTACTTTCCGTAGATTATTTCTTATTTTTGTATCACGATATGTATTAGCTTGTTGGGAGTTTTATTCATTCATTATAAATATGGGTTGCTCGAGAATCCTTTCTCATGGGGTCCTTGTAAGAGTTTGACGTTGTTTGTAATTAATAGGAAGGTCTTATGGTTTAATGTATTCTTTGGTTGTCCTCTCTTTATTGATTAGTTTCAATCTATCTATCCTTCTATCCTTTTGTTCCTTTATGTGTTCGTCTTATTTTTTTTATTATTTTCTATGTTTTTTGTTTTTCCTATTCTTCATATTTGGTTCATATATTTTGGTATTAGAGCAATCTTGATTTCATTCCCACGAAGTCAATCTTGGGTCTCGTTGTGTTGAAAAATAAAAAAATAACAAAAAAATTATTATTCTTATTTTTTCCCGTAGGTCAAATTTTGAATTTTTGAATTAGTGTTTTCTTGAGATTCTAGTGTTAGATCCTTGTTCCCTAACACTATTAGAGTCTAATCTCAAATTTGAGCTTAATCAGAGTTGATTAGAATGTTCTAGCATTGATAGGTTGAGCTTGAAGAAATTTTGAAATGGGTCTTCAAATTTAAGAATTTTGGTCATAAGCACATGTAATGATTTTAAGCCAATTTTGACTGTTGATTTACAATCAATTCAACTGGTTTATTTGGTCTAATGACTTCTTTTATTTTTCTTTTAATCTTTGTTAAGTATTTTGAACTATCCTCTCTTCTCTCTCTTCTCTCTCTCTCCCCGACCCTCCGATCTCCGGCCTTCGGCACCGACTCCCGGCGCCGCCTGCGGCCTTCGGCGCCGCCTCCTGCTCAGATCTCCGGCCCCGTCTCCGGCCCCGATTGCCGACCTCCGGCGCTTCGGCGCCCCGGCCAAGATCTCTGACCCCCGGCCCAGATCTCCTCTCCCCGGCCCTCCGATCTCCGGCCATCGGCGTCGATCCCCATCGCCGCCCTCGACCCTCGGCGCCGATCCCTGCTTAGATCTTTGGCCCCGTCTTCGGCCCCGATTGCCGACCCCCGGCTCCGTCGCAGATCGCCGACCCCCGGCTCAGATCTCCGACCCCCCCTGCATACCCCCCTTCCCCCCCCGACCATACCTCCCTCTTCCCCGTTCACCCCTACCGCGCTGGCTTCGGTGAGATCCGACCCCCCTCAGTCTCCGGCAGACGCCTCCTGGGCCCCAGCAGCCACCGCTCGGTCTCAACCAGCAGCACCTCGGTCGCCGGACAGCCGCCGACCCTCCAGCCGTCTACTGGTCCCCGAAAGCCGCAGCTCCGTCTACACCCGCATCTCGGTCATCAGTAGCCGCGGTTTCCAGCAGCTGCAGCTTCATCTCAGCACCGAAACCCCCGGAACCCAGTCTACGTTGGGTTTTGATTTTCCGACTTCGCCGACAAGCGTAACTCGGTGATCCCTAACCTTTGTTATTTTATTTCAGTCTTTTATTGCGTTATTTCATTCCTCGTATTGTGCTAGTCTTATCCCCTGTACCTTGACTTGCGTTTGATTTTGTCGATATTGTCTGTTGTCTGTTGTTGCTGTTGCTGTGGTAGCTTTTTGCACTGCTGTTGTTGGGGTTATCTGCTTTTGCTTTGTTGATATTGTTTGTTGTCTGTTGTTGATTGGCTATTGATGCTGTTGTGGTGGGAGTTTCTTGCCTTTGCATATATTTTCTTATATTTTCTCGTAGTAGTGGCGGTGGGCAGAAATGGTTGGATAGGGTCATGTTCAAGGGGGTTGGGGCGTGGGGCCGTTGTGGGGGTGGGGGATGGGGATAGGGCGGGAGTGGGAAGAAGGCCAAGGTTTGGTAGCGGGGGTAGTAGAGGAGGGCGCTTGGATAGCGGTGGTAGGCTGAGAGTTGGGTCTTGG
The DNA here is from genome assembly GCA_030864225.1 of Capsicum baccatum var. pendulum. NCBI lineage: Eukaryota > Viridiplantae > Streptophyta > Magnoliopsida > Solanales > Solanaceae > Capsicum > Capsicum baccatum. Next base: position 198,415,253 of record CM061558.1, on the reverse strand, counting down.
AATATAGGTACCCTTCAGGGTAAGTCCATAAAACTTGTGAAGGTCCTTAGGAAGAGGAGGATCAATATTGTGTGTGTCCAAGAGACCAGGTGGGTAGGGTCTAAGGCTAGGGAGGTGGATGGTTACAAGCTGTGGTACTCTGGGAACGAGAGGCGTAGGAATGGAGTTGGCATCTTAGTAGATGAAGAGCTTAGAGGTCAGGTCGTAGAGGTGAAGAGGATCAACGATAGGTTGATGACTTTTAAATTGGTCATTCGGGGGTTTACTCTGAACGTGTGTAGTGCTTATGCACCCCAAGTGGGTTCGGAGGGGGAGGAGAAGATGCGGTTTTGGGAGGCTTTGAAGGAGGTGGTGAGAGGCGTGCCTAGCTCGGAGAAGATTGTTATAGCAGGAGATTTCAACGGGCACATTGGGGCGTTACCGGGAGGCTTTGGTGATGTGCATGGTGGTTTTGGTTTTGGGGACAGAAATGAAGAGGGGACTACTCTATTGGAGTTTGCGAGGTCCTTTGGACTGGTGGTGGTGAACTCGGGCTTCCCGAAGAAGGACGATCACCTGATCACCTTTTGAAGCGCGATAGCCAGGACCCAGATTGACTTTCTGTTGCTCCGAAAAGAGGATAGAGTGTTGTGTAAGGACTGTAAGGTTATCCCGAGCGAGAATCTTTCGACCCAGCATAGGCTCTTGGTCATGGACTTGGGTATTAAGAAGAATAGAACGAGGAGAAGTAAGGAGGGTAGAACTAGAATTAAGTGGGGTGGCTTGACGCCAGTGAAGGCGTGGGAGATAGGGGAGAAGTTGGCGGGAATGGGGGTGTGGGAGTGTAGGGGGGACGTGGATAGTATGTGGGATAGGGCGGCGAGGTGCATTAGGGAGAATGCCAGTGAGGTGTTGGGTGTTTCTAGGGGCCGAGCCGGGCACCATCGGGGGGATTGGTGGTGGAATGAGGAGGTGGAGAAGAAAGTGGGGACCAAGAAAGGGGCGTATGCTAAGTTGGTTGAGAGTAAGGATGAAGAAGAGAAGCGAGTAAACAGGAAGGAGTACAAGCTAGCTAGGAAGGAAGCTAAGGCAGCTGTCTCGGCAGCTAAGATGGCCGCTTTCGAGAGCTTGTATGCAGGGTTACAGGGGAAAGGAGGGGAGAAAAAGTTTTTTAGACTCGCTAAGGCTAGGGAGAGGAAGGGGCGTGACCTCGACCAGGTGAGGTGCATTAAGGGGGAGGACGGTAGAGTGTTGGTGGAAGACGGCCACATTAAGGATAGATGGCAGTCGTACTTTCATAGGCTCTTGAATGACGAAGGGGATAGAGCTATTGAGTTAGGGGAACTGGAGCACTCAGAGGAGTGTCGGGATTTTAGTTATTGTAGACGTTTTAGGGTGGAAGAGGTCAGAGAGGCGGTTCGCAGGATGCGAAGGGGTAGGGCGACGGGGCCGGATGAGATACCGGTGGAGTTTTGGAAGTTCGTTGGAGAGGCTGGTATAAGGTGGTTGACTGGATTGTTCAACAAAATCTTCAAGACGGCAAAGATGCCCGAGGCTTGGAGGTGGAGTACCATGATCCCTCTCTATAATAATAAGGGGGACATCCAGAGCTGCAATAACTATAGGGGGATCAAGTTATTGAGTCACTCTATGAAGATTTGGGAGAGGGTGGTCGAGGTGAGGCTGAGATGGATATTGTCTATTTCGGAAAACCAGTTTGGGTTTATGCCTGGCCGCTCGACGATGGAGGCAATTCATCTGGTACGAAGGCTGGTGGAACAGCATAGGGAAAGGAAGAAGGACCTGCACATGGTGTTTATTGACCTGGAGAAGGCATACGACAAAGTCCCCAGGGAGGTGCTTTGGAGGTGCTTGGAGGTGAGTGGAGTCCCGCAGGCATATACCAGAGCAATTAAGGACATGTATGAGGGAGCGAAAACTCAAGTGAGGACGGCGGGAGGAGACTCAGATCATTTCACCGTCTTGACAGGATTGCATCAGGGATCTACTCTTAGTCCCTTTTTGTTTGCCTTGGTGATGGATGTGTTGACGCGACGTATTCAAGGGGAGGTGCCGTGGTGTATGCTTTTCGCGGACGATATAGTTTTGATTGATGAGACTCGAGGGGGTGTAAATGATAAATTAGAGGTGTAGAGACAAACTCTTGAGTCTAAAGGGTTCAGGTTGAGCAGAAGCAAGACAGAGTATTTGGAATGCAAGTTTACTGACGTGAGGCTGGAGGATGAGGTGGTAGTGAAGCTGGATTCACAGGTGTTTTGTAAGAGGGATAGTTACAAGTATCTCGAGTCCGTGATCCAGGGTAACGGTGACATTGACGAGGATGTCTCGCACCGTATTAGGGCGGGATGGATGAAGTGAAAGCTCGCGTCGGGGGTGTTGTGTGATAAGAAGGTGTCGCCTAAGCTTAAAGGCAAATTCTACAGGGTGGTAGTCCGTCCGGCCATGTTGTATGGAGCGGAGTGTTGGCCAGTTAAGAATTCCCACATCCAAAAAATGAAGGTGGCAGAGATGCGGATGTTGCGCTGGATGTGAGGATTAACTAGAGGGGATAGAGTTCGGAACGAGACTATCAGGGAGAAGGTTGGTGTGACCCCAGTGGAGTTCAAGATGCGGGAAGTCCGATTGAGCTGGTTTGGACACGTGAAGAGGAGGGGCATGGATGCCCCGGTTCGTAGGTGTGAGAGACTAGCGTTGGATGGTTTTAGGAGGGGTAGGGGTAGGCCGAAGAAGTACTGGGGTGAGGTGATTAGGCGGGACATGGAGCAGTTACAGCTCACCGAGGACATGACCCTAGATAGGAAGGTCTGGAGGACGCGAATTAGGGCTGAGGACTAGGGCCAGTTTGGGCCGCTAGTGTAGGGAATTACTGGTTGGGGGTAGTATCCTGGTTATGATTCCGTGTTCCTTGCTTTAGTACGAATCTGGGTGCTTTCATCTGTTTTCTTTTACTTATGGCTGCCGTATTTATGTTATGTATTCTTGTTATGTGTTTTACATGGTATTTGTGTATTTATGTTATGTATTCTTGTTATGGCTGCCCTATTTATGTTATGTGTTTTACATGGTATTTGTGTGGTATCTGGTGCCTTGAGCCGGGGGTCTATCGGAAACAGCCTTTCTACTTCTTTAGAGGTAGAGGTATGGACTGCGTACATCTTACCCCCCCAAGACCCCACCAGGTGGGAATACACTGGGTTTGTTGTTGTTGTTGTTGTTGGATTGAAATTGAAGGTTGAAAAGTATTGTGGTTTGTTACCCCTAAAACAAGGTTCTTAGATCATGAATTTGGTGTGATTCCGAGTTGAAATAAGTAAGTTGGGTTTTTGAAATCTTCATCTTTGTTCTTTGAGTTCTTGGCGAAGAAGAAGCAAGAAAGTATATTTTGATCCAAAACCCTTCGTGTAAATTTTGAGAAAAGTGTTTTTCAAGACATAAAGGTCAAATCTAAGGTGAAATGGGCCCCAAGAAATCAAGAAACTAAAAAAAAAAAAATTTCAATATGAATATACATGATTACTTCATTACTCTACTTCTTAAATTGAGAATTTATGCTATGAATTGCATACTACTACAATGAATTGACATTTCTAAAGGCTTTCGAGATAAAAGTCATGATTTGAGTTGTACTATGGGCTATGTATTCTTATTATGAATTGAAGGATTCAAGTGCTTTTCAAAAGTTGTTGTCATGATTTAACTGTCGAATTGAAAGAATAATCATTTTAGTACATTGACCTAGAACTCCCAGAGTCGAGATGATTTTGACTATGAGAAAGATTGATTTTGATATAGATGTTGAGATGGATTTTTGTATTTTTTTCAGGATGATTTTGATGAGTTGAATTGTTGAAAATATTACGTATTGACTCTTCATATCCTTGTCCAAATGTCGAGTCGATTACGGTTCAATGCATTGAAAACTTTTTTATGTTGAAAAAGATTGAAATATTTTAAGTCAAAGTTGGGGTTAGGAATCCACAAATTGCTGATGAATTATAAATTGAGATATTTATTTTGGTCTTTATGATAGACCCTTGTGATGATGATGGTGGACCTTCTAATGCATTCTGATCTTGTCGGGGAGTAGTACTTAGAACCGATAGGGAAATTTGGTATTTTCCCAAACCTATGTGCCACCGTAGGGTTGTTTGATGATGATATTATTTGCCAGATAGCCCAATTATGATTATTGCAGTTCAAGGTAGTACTCTCTGGGGAAGAGTATGACGCTCCCGCCAATGGAGGTTTCAAACGTTGGTATTCCATGTAGCTTACGTGGGGTTGTCGGTTATAGGAAACTCTCCTATCCATAAAAGTGATGTTTCTTGAATTACCGAGTCACTCCGAGATTTTAGTCAAGGAGTTAAGATGTTATAAGGAATTATGATTACCTATGATGAATTTGGACGATATGATAATTTATGATGATTTATGATGATTTATCATAATTTATGATTTTTGATGATTTACATATATTATGAGATTTTACCATTTGAACTATTTATTATGAAGGTATGAAGAGTATGATTTGATATAACTCAAGCCAAGTGAGTCATCATTGTCCATATGCATGTTTTCATGAAATTGATGATGTTACTTAAAGTGTTTCATGCACCCCTACATGCTCAGTACAATCTCTTTGTGCTGACCCCCATTTACTATTCTATTCAGTTATAGTTTTCGGTCAGCAGGTAAGGAGTCCTCACAGTTCAGGAACTTAGGTCGGTTATTTCAGTTTGGAGCATGGTATCTTCTTTCGTCGGTCGTATGGAGTGTGGTAGTTGGGAGTTATGACCCAACTGCGTATAGACAATACTAGTAGAGGCTTCATAGACAGTAGTAGTGGTTGATGTATTCAGTCTCCTTCTTGTATATGTATATCTCTTAGTAGAATTGTTATCTTGTAATTCCTATATTGTACTGAACAAATTCTGTATTGAGATATTTTTAGCTTCATTCTATTAGAATTATATTTTAAATAGTTATTTTTGAGTTATATCAATGATAAGGGTTAGCTTGGGGTCACTTGTGACCCTAAGCACCGTGTGGGATCTCGAAACTTGATTTTCGGGATGTTGTAAACTTGGTATCAGAGCACAGAGTTCAAGTGTCCTAGGCTGTCTATGAAGCCGTGTCTAGTAGAGTCTTGCGGAACGGTACAGAGACGTCTGTACTTTTCTTCGAGAGTCTATAAGATATTTAAGAAAGGTTTCTATTCTTTCAAGTCTTGAATCGTGCAATAAGTTTAAACCAGATAAGCTACAAAATTTCTTTTCAGGATCTATAAGTGACAGTTTGTACTTTTCTATCTATGTGCTATTCTTGAGATAGTATGAGCAGTAAGTCCCAGTTCTATCCTTGCTAATGTTTTCTGACTGATTAACAAAATATTTTCAGAAGTCTCATAAAAGCGGCTTCAGAAGATCCTCCCAGTGTGTTATAAGTTCCTGAAGTTTCATGTTATGTCCTCTTCTTTATGACTTGTTCAGCTAAGACTGAGTGGTTGCGTACTCCTTGATTATCGAATATGGTATGCCAAGCTTCTATCTCCCGTAATCTTGCTATCATCATGCCGTTCAAAAAAAAATGAAAGTCTAGTGAAGCCGTGTGGGTATCTTTCGATTCACTAGCACAGCTATTTTATTATTCACCTCAAACTTTTTTTCAAAACTCATATTCAAAGCCTAATGGAGCCGTGTGCGGCCTATTTCGATCTACTAGCAACATGTAGTTCATCTTGTTCCTTGTGCTGGCTGAAATATGAGATTTGGAGGTTTAGTATTAAGAAGGATGGTAAGTGTGATTTATTGAGCATAAGAATAGCGAAATCCATTTTTGCATATATTTGGGGTTAATGGGGAGTGACATATCCTTGTGTGTCAATTTTGTGATGTAGTTTGTTCGAGGTATGAAATGGGTATTGACGGTATTTGTATGCCAGAGAGTATAGGTTAGTAATGGAAGTACTCGGTGAGTGAGTGTTGTTAAATTATGCCGTTGCCGGGTTGCAAGAGGAAGTTAAGTTAAGGCGTAGACAACTATGAACTAAGTTAAGTTGTGTATGAAGGATAGATAGTAGTGACGGGTGAAAGAAGGATATGTTTATGGATTGTCAATAAGATAAGCTATATTATTATGACCAATTATTATTGTTATGAAGTTTAAATGGGCTATCATTGGTTGAGGATTGTTTTATAGTTTCTAAGTGGAAATTTCGTGCGAAAAGTTTTAAGTTATATTGTGTGCTAAAAGTTAAGTATGAATGATTGGTGATCGTCAAAGTGACTGTGCCGATTTATTGATTAATGGTATTAGTTGTTAGGAAGTGATCTAGTAGGATTGAATGGTGGATATAATAGCCTAAGTTTGGTTGATTCATGATTAAGTTTAATGTTGTGTTTATGAGGAGAAGGTTCACCCAAGATATTATGGGACAACTTTAATTTCGAGGATTAGTGTATGACTGTAATGGTTGAGCTTCTCAGATGTGATTTTAATTCTTATGGTTTAGAAATATAAGTTTACAAGCATTATGACTGTAATGGTTGAGCTTCTCAGATGTGATTTTAATTCTTATGGTTTAGAAATATAAGTTTACAAGCATGATTTTAATTAGAGATGACACAGGTAGTGTGGTCCGTTAAGGATGAGGCAAATTTGAGTTGAGCGTTAGACTCTAAGATTGAAATTTCGAAGTTGAGCTGAAAGCGTTGAAGCTCTAAAAGGTGTATGCTTATTTTGAGCTAAGTGGTAATGTGAAGTAATATTGAGATTAAGCTTTCATGTATATTGTGGTTAGTTGAAGTTTTAAGTGGTTATCTTGAGGGATTGTGGAGTACATGTTTCAGATTCTTGAAGCTACTTATGCTTCAATTCGTAAACTTCTACTAAATGATCTTTGTTTTCCAAGTATTCCAGCTCAGTCAATCAGAATCGTATAGTGTACCTTCTCATTTATCATTTCATCATGTTATCCAAGGATCTTAGGAATGAAATCCTTTCCATATGGAGCATCTCATTAGTTACGAGTATATCTCTGTTCGTGCGTCATGCACATGAGCTAATTCATAGGTGCCCCATGCACAGTCTTAGTGACCCTGTAAAATAAGTGTTGTAGAGGAATATATAGTCCCAAGGGGGAGATACCCCGTGACTTCTTAAAGCTTCTGTGTTTTAACCATATCTATTTCATTCTCAAGTTCTCATTACGAGCCTTGAATTGGGTATTGTTGCATACGCATTCATACATTCCAGAGTCAGTTCAGCTAGATATTTATGCGTCAGATATTCATGTTCAGTATGAGGACTAGGAAACTGTAATTCCAATCGTTCCAATATGTCTCAGATATTCGTGTCCCTTAAGAAGGTCAGTTGATCAGTGCTTTTATCATATCAAGTGACATTCGAGGACGAATTTTTCCAAGGGGGAGATAATGTAATAGCCCGGAAAAATTTTCTTCGTAAAGATTTCATGAGAAATGTATCGAGTTCTACGCTTTAGAGCGATCCATAAATTTTTTGTGTAGTATTTCTAAGATGTTTACCTACCATTGCTTAGAATATTGAATAATCTTTCAACGATATGTAGATCATCGAAAACAGACACTCGAGTGATCAGTTATGACCATTCCGATCGAACTGTGAACAGTAAAACGTGCAGGAAGTTAAAAATTACTGCAGCCAAGTGAATTTTAGGGTCAAGTTCAAATAACCATAACTCCTTGTACATAATGATCTGGGTGATCTAGTATATATCAAAGGAAAGATCTGTGAGTCCTCTTTCCGATGAAATTGGTTTCATCCAATTTGTCTATCAGAACAAAAAGTTATGGTCGATCTACTTCAGTCTATCAAAAGTGAATTTTTGGATCAACTTCAAACGATCATAACTCCTCGTACATAATTATCTGGGTGATATACTATATATCAACGGAAATATATGAGAGTCCTCTTTATAATGAAGTTGGTTTCATCCAATTTGAATATCAGAGTAAAATGTTATGGTTGATCTACTTCAGACTATCAAAACAGTCCACCAAAGGATAGATTTGAGAATTATTTAATTTCTAAGGGCATTTTGGTCATTATGACTTCACTTCATGGACGAAAATTATCCATTTATGCCTATATTGAGGCATAAAATTCATGTTCTTCCATCAAAAACATTACGAGAACTAAACCCTAGGTCCATTTTGAGCTCCAAATATCTTCCAATTTCACCGTGGAAATTCAAATTTGATCCGATAATTGAACTCATCATCTCGAGACCTTCGACGAGCACCTCTTTTTTTTTATGTGAATAGGATTCCATAATCAAGAAACCAATTTCAAGGTATGTGGGGTTTTGAACAAGAACAATCTTCCGTTCTTGCGCCCAAAGCTTTAATTTTATTATGGTTTTACATGATTTTGCAAGTGAGATTATGTCTAAATAATTCGATTAGGATATTATGATGGTTGAATGAATAAACTTTGATTTATATTATTATCTCAATGTTTTCAAGATATGATTTAATAATTATCATTGCGAATGACACACTTTTACCACGAGGTGGTATTTTGAATGATTTTGGGATGTATGTCGAGATGGTATTTTGGAATAATATTTTGAGATATGTGTCAAGGTTTATGCTTCCTAATGATGATTTGAATTATTGAATATATATATTTGACACATGAGTTGTCTTGATATCTATAATTGTAAATTTCATATTTTTATTTTGAATGATTTCGAGATATATGTTGAAATGGTATTTTGGAATGATTTTGAGATTTATGATAAGCTTAACACTTCTTTATGATGAAATTGAATCATTGAGAATATTGAGATACAACATTTGAGATGTTACCATGAGTCTTGATATTTTCTCGAGAATATTGATGTTATCATGACTTGATAAGTTGTTACATTTTGACATTTAAAAAGGTTGAGTTCTATTATTGAAATTTCATGATATTTGAAAATGGGTATACACTCAAATTACTTTATGAAGGATTTATAAGACTTTGAAATTTTTTTCCAATATGAATATACATGATTACTTCATTACTCTACTTCTTAAATTGAGAATTTATGCTATGAATTTCATACTACTACAATGAATTTATATTTCTAAAGGCTTTCGAGATAAAAGTCGTGATTTGAGTTGTACTATGGGATATGTATATGTATTAGTTGAATTGTCATCTTGTAATTCCAATATTGTTCTGAACAGATTCTGTATTGAGACATTTTCAGCTTCATTCTCTCAGAATTATGTTTTAATCAGTTTCTTTTGAGTTATACCGATAAAAAGGGTTAGCTTGTGGTAACTTGTGAACCTAAGCACCATGTGGCATCTCCGAACTTGATTTTCGGGATGTTACATATGACTATCAAAGAAGGGACCAACAAGTCACTACCTAGGCAAGTTAATAAAAGTGAGGCTCAAGATGAGTTCGAATCATAAACCACTTCTAATCCTCTATCTCTAGAAGAGCTAAGAAGTGAAAGAACAACATCCCCATAACCACCTATTAATGCTACTGAAAAATATCTAAGGACTGTGGTGCAATTATTGGATCCTATACTCAAGGACAATTTATTCCAACCGCAGTTTCTAGTAGTGCAGATAGGGTAGCCAGCCTACGGACACAGGATTTTTGAAAGCTAGATCCTCCCACATTCATCTGATCAGATATTAATGATGACCCACAATACTTTATTGATCAAATACAAAGGGCTTTAGATGTCATACATGTATCAGATAAAGAGATAGTTGAGCTAGCAACTTATAGATTCAAAGAGGAGGCTATATCTTTGTATGAAGACCGGAAATGATCTAGGAGTATCAATGCATCTGCAGCTACTTATAAAGAGTTCAAAAATGCTTTTCTTGATCATACCTCCCATTTCATATTCAATAGGCTCGTGCATATTAGTTCCTAAATATTCTCCAAGGGAATATAAGCGTGAGAGGGTACAACCTCTGGTTTAACTATTTGTCTAGGTATGCTCCTAATGTAGTAGATAGGTTGGATCCATATCTTGTTAGAGATTGTACTATTATTGCGTTGAACAAAGGCATGGACATAGAAAGAATATAAGTTTTTGCGCAAAAAATGGAGGATCAGAGGCAAAGAAGAATAACAAAAGAATTGGAAAGTGGGCATTCCAAAAGGTCCAGATCTATGGGGCAGTTTATGGAATCCCAAGAAGAGTTTAGGCCTTGATTTTCTAATAGACTGCCTAGGCCATTATGTTCTTATTTTGCAGTAGTGCTTCTCCACAGTTTCAAGGTTGTAAAGGCAACCAACTTAGGCAAAAAAGTAAAAGTCAGCGTTCAAAACAGCAGGGTATCAAGAGCAAGGGAGTATGGTCCAATTAAGAACTCCTCAATATCTATGTAAACAATGTTGAAATCTTTATTTAGGTGTATATTGGTTTGGGACAAATGCTTGCTTTTGGTGTGGTATGTCGGAGCATATAATGAGAGAATGCCAATAAAGCAGCATAGGTGGTATGACAAGACCTATTGATCATCCATTATAACATCATCATTGATGATTTATTCAGGTAGGGATGTACAACCTATGGGTCATGAAAGAGGGACTAAAGGAGCATCTAGCTCTAGTGAAGTTCAGAATCGTACATATGCTCTAGCGTATCGACAAAATTTAGAGGCTTCTTCAGATGTGGTTATAGGTACATAGTCCATCTTTTCACATAATGTTTATGCATTAATTGATTTGGGTTCTACATTATCATATGTCATTCCATTGGTTTTTGGAAAGTTAAAAAGAATACCAGAATTACTAATTATGCCATTTTAAGTGTCTACGCCGATTGATAAATCCATTATAGCTAGGAGAGTGTGTCAAAATTGTATAATAACTATTTGTGGTCGTGATAAAATGGCCGACCTGGTTGAGTTTGAAATGGTATATTATGATGATATAATGGGTATGTATTATTTGGCTTCCTGTTATGTCATGGTAGATTGTTGAACTAAAAGTGTGTATTTCCATTTTCCAAGGGAGACAGTCCTTGAATGGAGGGGGAACATTTGTGCGCCAAGAGGTAAATTTATCTATAATTTCAAGGAAAAAAGGATGATTTCCAAGGGTTACATATACCATCTAGTTAGAGTGAAGGATACAGATGTGGAGCCACTAACTCTTCCAACTATTCCAGTAGTAAATGAATTTGTCAATGTATTTCCTAAAGATCTTCCAGGTTTGCCTCTAGAATGAGAAGTAGAGCTTGGTATTGATGTCATTATCGGTATTCAGCCAATCTCAACTCCTCCATATATAATGGCACTAACAGAACTATAGGAGTTGAAAGAGCAATTGAAAGACTTGCTAGAAAAAGGATTCATAAGGCCCAGTATGTCCCTTCAGGCAACCACTGTTATTTGTTCATAAGAACGATGGCTTATTGAGAATGTATATTGGCTATCGACTACTGAATAAGGTGACTATTAAGAACAAATATCCTATTTCGAGAATTGATAACTTATTTGATCAGTTACAAGGCACCAAGTATTTCTTAAAGATTTATTTGAGACTAGGATATTCATTTGAAACTAGGATACCATTATGTGAAGTTCAAAGTGAAGGATATACCCAAAACAACGTTTTCGAACATGGTACAATCATTACGAGTTTCTAGTCATGTCCTTTTGACTTACTAATGCGCTTGCAACTTTTATGGATTTGATGAATAGGGTATTCAATCCATTCTTAGATGTGTTTGTAATAGTTTTTATATATGATATTCTAGTTTTTCGAAATCAAAGGAGGACCATGCCTGTCACTTACGACAGGTATTATAGATTCTTCATGATTGTAAGTTATATACAAAGTTGTCTAAATGTAAGTTTTGGTTAAAATGTGTAGTATTCTTGGGTCACATTATATATGGTGAAGGAATATGGTTGATACTCAAAAGATTGAAGTTATGAGGAACTGGCCAAGGCCGATAATGCCTACGAAGGTTCATAGTTTTCTTGGGTTGGCAAGTTATTATAAGAGGTTTTTTGAAGGGTTTTCTTCAATTTCTACACTTTTAACAAAGATAACACACAAAGCATCCAAGTTTCAAATATATGATGTATATAAAAGGAGTTTACAAGATTTGAAGAATAAGTTGACTTCTACACCCGTATTGGTACTTCCAGAAGGCACAAAAGGGTATGTAGTATATTGTGATGCAACAAGAATTGGCTTAGATGTGTGTTGATGCAGCATGTTAAATTGATAGCATATTTCCTAAGACATTTGCAGCCGCATGAGAAAAATTATCCAACACATGATTTCGAGCTAGCAACAATTATATTTGCCTTGAAAATATGGCTCCACTATCTGTATGGGATTCATGTTGACATATATACTAACCATGAGAGTTGGAAATATATTAGCCAAAAGAATCTAAACTTAAGGCAGTGAAGGTGGCGTTAACTATTAAAAGACTATGATTTTGATATCTTGTATCATTTAGGGAAAACAAATGTGGTAGCAGATGCTTTAAATCATAAGTCTATGTTGCTGTCTATAGAAAGACAAGGGATTATTAAAGATCTGTACAAACTAGCCAATTTGGGGGTTCGCCTTCTAGAAACTCCAAATGAGGGGCTTATTGGGCATAATGCGGCAGAATCTTCTTTTGTAGCTTAAGTGAAAGAGAAGAAATATGCAGATCCAATACTATTACAGCTTAAGGATAATGTACAATGTGGTATGACAAGGGTATTTAAGCTTACACATGAGGGAATACTTCAGTGTCAAAACAACTTATGTGTGCTGAATGTAGATGGGCTAACAAAAGAGGATTATGATAGAGGAACATCATTTAAGGTATTCCATCCATCCAGGATCAAGTAAATTGTATCATAATTTGAAGGGATTATATTGGTGGTGTGACATAAAGAAGAACATTGCAAAATTTGTAACCGAATGTCCAAATTGTCAAAAATTTAAAGTAGAGCATCAAAACCCGAGGGTTATATGGAATTATAGATCTTCAAATATGAAAGTGGGATATGATCAGCATGGACTTGTTCTGTAGTTTGCCTTAAACATCTTAAAAATTTAATTCCATATGGGTGACAGTTGATAGGCTTACCAAATTAGCACGCTTTCTACCATTTAAGACCACATACATAGTTAAAGAGTATGTGAAATTGTATATCAAAGGGATAGATCGATTACCAGTCTCTATTATATCAGATATGGGAGCTCAATTTATTGTAAATTTTTGGAAGTCATTTTAGAGAAATTTGGGAACACAAGTTAATTTAAGTACAACTTTCCACCCTCAAATAGATGGAGAAGCAGAGCGTACCATTTAAACACTTGAAGATATGTGTAATACCCCATATTTCCCTAGCTAAAATTAACTCTTAGTCTATAAGTTATCCAATGTAAAAAATTTTAAATACTCACTATTTTTCTGTTTAGATCTCACCAATGCATATGAAATTCAGTCAGCGTTCCAACAATATAAAATTCACCCAAATCTGATACCCGAGCGAACAGTTAGAGCCATTTTTTTTAAATAATGACTTGGTAATTCAACGTATCGTGGAGGCATTCCAAATGAAAATTGTCACTTTCCAATGCTCCATCATGATATTGGCACATCGTGCCATAGGATTAGTTCACAATTGTCCTTTTTTAGTATTTCGACATGAAACCACCGAGTCGCACTGATGTTCCACTGCCCAGTTGTCAGTTTCTAGTGAGGGACTATAGTTGTTCTACGTCGTGCAATAGGCCAAGTTCTCAGATGTCAATTTCCAGTGATAGTGTTATAGCGCCGCATCGCGCCAAGGCCCAAAATTAGGTTTTTCAGTGAATTTTTTTCTTTTATTCCTAGGGGTAGTTTGGTATATTTTTCCATTGCCCTGATCAATCTAAACACAAAATTAAACCCTTAAATAACCTATTGCCTCATTATGTCCTCACTTTCTCTCAAGAATAAAACATTCTCTCTGAAAGAGGCAAAAAATCCTAGTTGTTAGGACTGACTCTACAACAGTTGTTAGTATATGTGGCACGGTATTAGCACCCTTCCAATTGGCGTTAGAAAATGCACCCCAACTTAGTTATCTTATCTTATTTAAGGCATGTTGGTTTGAAGATTACCTCCACAGTTTTAGTTTAAAACTCAATTCATTTTGTAGAATCAGGATTGTCAAACACAACCAATCAGTATCAGTTAGGGGCGGGCGTTCGGTATGATTGTTTAATATCGGTTCGGTTTATCGGTTTTCAGATTGACAAAAATGACATCCATAACCAAATCGAAAAAAATATGATTTGGTTTGGTCTTTAAAAATTCATTTCAGTTATTTCGGATTTTTATTTTGATTTGAAATACTAAAGTAGTTAGCCTCTCTTTTTCATAACTGAGCATTTAAAATTGATGGATTTTTTTTTGAAAAATTACTTTTTTCAAACCTGTTTTTCATTTCCAAATATAAATAATTATAAATAACTCAACATGGAAGAAACAAAATAAATTAATCATAAGCTTAACCTAATACATGACGTCATTAATCATTACATATAATATAACCTTGCATAAATAGTCTACAAAACAACACAAAACTAGTAAAAATAGTCCATCAAACAAGATTCTTTCTGCATAAATAGTCCATAAAATAGTCCAAAGCTACCAAAATAGTCCATAAAATATTTGAGTCACTAAAACAATCCATAAATAGCCTACGGCGTATGCGAATTTGCTATTAAATGTTAATTGTGAATGTGAATTACTAAATATTATATATATATATAACATAGTATTATATTATATTATAAATTTATATATAACATAATATATAATAAAATATATATATTATTTATTTATTTATAAAATTTTAGTTTTTCAATTTAAACTGAATTTTATTTGTAAAAGCAAAAACCAAACCGAAAAAACTAAAATTCTAAAATTACAAATCGAATCTGATCCGAAAAACTGAAAAACCAAAACCAAAATTAAATTTTGGTTTGGTTTTTCAGTTTTTTTGGTTTAAACCAAAATATGCCCACCGCTAGTATCAGTAAATTTATTCTTAGTAACTTAAGATGTCAAATACTTAGTTATCGGAACTCAGTGCTCAACTTCATAAAAGCTCAGTTATAATCTATATATTTATATATGTATCGTATTCCACTGCCCTGATTAGTCTAGCATGCCAGTACATTCCATATAATGACTGCATACTCTTTCTTTGTTCTATGATGTCTAATATCATAAGTTCAAATGCTAAAAATCCCGACCACGGTTAGACAAATCCAGTCAGCAATTGCAGATTTAATAGTGAGTCCTTATCTATTGGGGATATGATTTATTCCAGTTTATCAGTAGTTGGAGTTAGTTGGAGGCTTTTCCCATCAACTCCATATTCAGACAATTTAGTTAAAGGATTTCATACTAGACCAGTTCAGAAAGTGTTTAGTTTTCAGATGTTTTTACCAAATATTATTTATTAGTATTTAGATTTTTAACATTATGGCAATTCAACCTAATTTCACATATATTTTAGTATTACTATTTAGTGCTCACAATAGATATCAGTCATGGGTTAGTTTCTGGTCCTTCGGGGTCGTAACCACCGTGTGGCATCTACGGTGTACTCTCGGGGCATTAATAACTTGGTATCAGATCCTATGGTTCAACAGAGTCCTAGGGAGTTTGAAAGCCACATCTAGTAGAGTCTTATGCATGGGTGTGTAGCGTGCCACACTTATGGATAGGAGGCTATGAGATATTTTAGGAAAAATTTCCCTTCTTTCAATATTCATGTCGTGAGAGTGAGCATGAGATCAAGTAAAACTATCTGTCTATTCCATTTCTTCCTTTCATTTAGAAAATATACCTCCCAAAAAGAATAACAAAAAGAGAATCACAAATCAGCCATTACCTTTTCCAGTTCAGAAAGATCCCCTAGATGAGCATGTCTCTCGTACAGAATTCAGAGCTGCATTCACTACTCTAGCCTATTTTGTAACAACTCAGAATGAATAGCTAGCTACTGTTCAGGACAGGCTAGTGGCCAATACAGCTACTGCTAGGATTCGAGAATTCACTCGAATGAATCCTCCCCTATTCTCAGGATATTAGTTAGAAGAAGATCCACAGGAGTTCCTTGATCAAGTTTAAAAAGTCATAAATATTACGGGAGTGACTTCCAGTGAGAGTGCTAAGTTATCTACCTATTATCTACCAGATGTATCTAATATGTGGTTTAAGTAGTTTAAGGTAGATAGGGGCACATATGAAAGTCCCAGAGAGTGGGAAGAGTTTGCTACTGCTTTTCTAGATAGAATTTTTCCCTTATAGCTTAGAGAAGTCAAAGTGTTAGAGTTGATCAATCTCAGGTAAGGAAGTATGAGTGTGAAAAACTATTCCCTTAAGTTTACATAGTTAGCCAGGTATTCTCCTCAAGTAGTACCACATAATAGATCCAGAATGAGCAAGTTCATGTTTGGAGTGTCAAATAGTATGGTCAAGGAATGAAGAACTACGATGTTGATTAAGGATATGGACATCTCTAAGAATATGGTCTTTGCTCAATAGATTGAGTAGTAAAAGCTTAAGAAGAAGGGGAGAGAGAATAAGAGAGTGACAATAGTTAGTTTAAATTTCAATTAGCCTAGTCAGAGAGCGGTAACCATTCCCAGTTTCATCCAAAATCTTCAGTTCCAGCTCTGTATTCAGCTAGTGCACCAGTACCAAAGTTCATAAATGGCAGTCATGATGGGGCGCCAGGCTCCAAAACCCAAGGTAGTCTGAGCAGTGGTCGTACCCATCCTCCTTGTAAAGAATGTGATAGACATCACCTAGGTGCTTGTAGAGATGGTAGTTATGTATGTTTTAGATGTGGTAAGCCAGGCCATAGGATGCGGGAGTGTAGAGCTATAGCATAGAGGGGAAAATGTTTGCACCAACAAGGTTAGTACAACTATCATTTAGTTCAGTTTGGTTGCCTGAATTAGTAGGGTGCTACTTCCAGTGCCACAAGTTGGCAACGCCCAAACATGATTTATGCACTTCAGTCGAGAAAAGATCAAGAAAGTTCTCCTGATATGGTTACTAGTACATTATAGTTCTTCTATTTACATGATTTATCTTATTAGATCCAGGAGCTTCACTTTGTTTTATAATTCCTTACATAGCAGTCGATTTTAAAGTCAAACCAGAAACCTTAACAGAACCTTTCTCAGTCTCCACCCCAGTAGGTCAGTCTATCATAGTTTGGTAGGTATACAAGAACTGTCCAGCTATGATATCTCAGAAAGTCAAGCCTTAAAATTTTTATAGTAATATCAGTATGTGTAAGAAAGATAAGGGAGAGGTTGATGCCCAACCTATCCTTACCTCAGTGCAAAGTATTGCACTTCAACTCTCATGATATCTACTCACACAGTACACATCATTTCTATGATCATATATCCTATTCATGCATAATTATCAAAAATTATGTACACTTACAGTTCCTAGTATGATCAGCTCCAGTTATCTCAGTGTTAGAAATCATGTTCCATGAATACAGAAACTCCAAACTTAGGTCATGCAGCTCATGACTTATGTACTCATGCCTTAAAGTGTTCTCAGTTTCCATGACATATGCTATACCCCTAATGATCAGTTAAATTGAGACTACGTCATGTGTATCTTCAGTTTAGACCTCTTAATAAAATCAAAGATGTTATTGTTCTATTCCTCAGGCCTCAGTCAAGTGTCAAGTTCCATATAGTCGTTATTCATGTTTTCCATCCTCATGTTTTAACCTTAGTGAACTCTCCTTATTAAATGATGTAGTGATAAGTAGTTGCATAGAAGGGTGAAAGTAAATGTTTTGTGTAAGGAAAAGATTGTTGCATGCTAGTTTTACATGAGTTTGTAGTTATGAAGATAGGCTTGAATGTCATGATAATGTGTAAGGGGCTAAATGTATTTCGAAGATTTGAGTTGGCTTGAACATAGTAGGAGAATTTAGTCCAGATCAAACCTCCGTAGGTAGAGCTATTAGTGGCCAAATTATAGAATTTTATCCACGTTGTGATTTCTCATTCAGATGTCTTATTCTGACCATGCCAAGATTTCATTGCTCCCTAAAGTCAGTATAACTTTATAGAAAAAGTGTCAAGAAATACTACAGTTGAGGATAAGATTTTATTATGAGTTAGTCCGTAAAGCCAGGAATTATGTTTAGCTGTCAGGTAAATAAGTTTGTATTGTTTCCCATATTTTTGCCCAGTTGCCCTATCTTAAGTCTATTGAATATGTGCACTCCAAGATGGAGCATCCTAGTAGTTATGAGTTTAGCCCAGTTCATGTATCGTGCTTCAGTTTAGACCCCAAATACTCAGTCATGATTTAGTGTGTAGGTGCCCGTGCGTTCTATCATATTTTCCTCAGTATCTTAGCTAAGTTAGTATTCTTTGAGGGACATAATGTCCCAAGGGGAGATACACTATAACCCTCAAGCTTTCATGTTCAAAACCTTTCAGTTTCTCTTCACATAAAAAATCCAATTTGGAGTAACAGGTACTCATAAGTTGACTCTTTCATTCTAATCTCAGCTGTGTAACAATTCCTATGGCATGACATATATATTCAAGGAGTCAGTTCAGTTCATGATATTCATTTCATGTATCATATTTTAGACTAATTGATGTTCTCATATGCCCATTCATACATGTTTAGTAAATGATCTCAGGTTCATTAGTATTCTCATCTTAAGGTGACAGTTTTCCTTAGATTTACTCAAATCCATGATTCAGCTACAGTTGTAAACTTGGTATTCCCTATCGTTACATGTTCAGTCATGCATTCATGAATCAATTCAGTCATGTATTTCATGAATCAGATATGCATGGTTAGTATGTAAACTCACCGTATTAGTAGTTTCAGTTAGGTAGTCATCTTCAGTCGTGCATATTAAAAGTGTAAACTCAGTCTATCAGTTTTCCTCAGCTTAATCAGTCTAATTTGAAGATGAATGTTCCCAAGAAGGAGATATTGTAATACCTCGTATCTCCCTAGTATAAATTAACTATCAGCCTATGAGTTATCCAATGTAAAATTTTTGAAATACTCAGTATTTTTTAGTTTAGAGATAACCAATGCATAGGAAATTCAGTCAGCTTTCCAATGATATAAAATTCACCCAAATCCGACACCCAGGCAAAAAGTTAGAGCTATTTTTGTGAAACATTGTACCACATGGTACTTCAGCGCCTCGCGGAGGCAATCCAAATGGAAATTTTCACTTCCATTTCTCCATTTCGATATTATCACATCACACAATAAGATAAGTTCACAATTGTCCTTTTCCAGTATTCTGTTGCGATACTACCGCGTCGCGCCGATGTCCTAATTCTCAGTTGTCAGTTTTTAGTGAGGGACTAGGATTGTTCCGTATCGCATGAAATGCCAAATTCTCATAGTTCAATTTGCAGTGACACGATGTGATAGCTCCACGTTGCGCCCAGGCCCAAAATTGGGGTTTTCAGTAATGAATTTACCTTTATTCCCAGGGGTAGTTTGGAATTTTTCCACAACCCCAATCAGTCTAACAGCAAAATCAAACCCCTAAATAACCTTTTGTCTCATTAATTCCTCACTTTCTCTAAAGAATAAAATATTCTCTCTCAAAGAGGCAAAAACTGTAGTTCAAGAAACCAAGAGCAATCTCAAGAAATCTTCCTAGAACTATTCTTCTCAGGTATGTTAGGTATTCATTCATGGGTCTCTTTCACTCATGAAGTCCAAAAATCCTTTTTAAATATTCAAGATCTCAGATTCATGATTTCCATATTTGAATTAGATTGAATTCATGATCATGATACTAGTTGGGTTTCAATTCCAAGTTTCATGAATTTGTATAGCATGTGATGAATATGTGAATATTTTGTATATAGCCTTGAATATATATTTTGATTAATGTATCATGATGTTTATGTGATGGCCATTATCATGTAAATAATTCATGCTCCCCATGTGTTTTCTAAATTACCTATATGATGTAAATAGTGGAAGCAATCCCTAAGTTCCAAAACTACTTAGCCAACACAGGTTATGAGATGTCACCAATTAGATAGGACTGACATACTCAGGGATCACCCGCTAGTTTAGGACTGATCTCAAGGGTCTCCCATTTGTAAGGACTGACTCTATCATAGTTATTAGTACCCATGTCATGGTATTAGAACCCTTCTAATTGGGGTTAAAAATTGAACCCTAACTTAATTATCTTATTTTATTTAAGGCATGCCGGTGAGATAATTACCTTCCACAGTTTTAGTTTCATTCTTTAGTTTAAAACTCAGTTGATTTTACAAAATTAGGATTGTCAGACACTTTCAATCAGTATCTGTAAATCAGTTATCAATAAATTCAGATATCAGATACTCAGTTATCATAAGTTAGTGTTCAGCTTCAGAAAAGCTTAGTTACAGTCTATACGTATATGAATAGTATTACATACTAAATGATTTTCGTAGTATTCGTTATCCACATACTCTTATATTTAATTACTCTATGTAATTCAGTCAGCTCTTGATATGCAATGAACCCTTGCATTCATCCTTACATCATCTGGCATACTGTACATTCCTACTGACCGTATACTCTTTCTTTGCGCTATGATGTTTCATATCATAGGTTCAGACGCTCAAGATCCTATCCTCATTTAGACAGATCAAATCAGTAGTTGTAGATTTAGTAGTGAGTTCTCATCTATCAGGTATATGATTTATATCAATTTATCAGTAGTTCAGTAGTTGGAGTTAGTTGGGGGCATGTCCCATCAACTCCATATTCAGACAGTTCATTTAGAGGATTTCAGACTAGACCAGTTAAGACAATGCTTATTTTACAGGTGTTTTTACCAGATGTTACTATTTATCAGTATTTAAATTTTGAACCTTTTGTCAATTATGCTTAATTCCACATTTATTTTGGTATTACTATTCAGTGCTCACAGCAGATATCAGTCATGGGTTAGCTTATGGTCATTCGTGGTCATAACCACTGTGTGGCATCCAAGGTGTACTCTTATTGCATTACAATATTCTACAAGCTTGTGTATTGGACTTTAAAGGTAGTTGGGATGTTCATTTACCTCTCATCGAGTTTTCTAATAACAATAGCTATCAATCAAGAATCAAAATGGCACCAAATGAAGCTTTGTATGGAATAAAGTGAAGATCACCAATTGGATGGTTTAAAATGTGTAAAACTGTCTTGTTCCGGCCAGATATTTTTCATCAAGGTATGGAAAATGTTAAAGTAATCCAACGGTGGCTAGAAATAACATAAAGTCGACATAAGTTATACGTAGATGCTAGAAAAAAGTGGCTTGAGTTTTCTATGGATCATTGGTTATTCTAAAAGTTGTCACTAATGAAGCGGGTTACGAGATTTGGTATGAAAGGAAAACTAAGTCCACATTATATATGCCCATATAAGATTACTCAGAGGTTTGGCCAAGTCAAATATGAGTTTGAACTAACCAAAGAGCTTTCAACAGTTGATCTAGTGTTCCACATCTCAATGCTTTGAAAGTGCATTGAGATCCATCTCATATTACTCCTATTGAAGATGTACAAGTTACGAAAGATCTCACCTATGAAGAAACACCTATTGCTATTGTAGATCGACAAGTCAAGAGGTTAAGAAATAAAGAAATAGCTTCTATGAAAAGTACTTTGGAGAAAAAAGAAAGTAGAAGAGATCACATGAGAAGTGAAAGTATAAATGAAATATATGTACCCCCATTTATTTGAATACAAAGAGATAGTCCAAGATGCTAAATTGGAGAAATAACAAGTATAATGTATAAATACTATGTAATAATAGGAAGATTAAACTTAGGCTTGAACTTGTTTTAGTTGGACAATTATGCTAATATTCGAGGACGAATGTTCCCGGGGGTGGGGGGGGGGCGGAGATAACATCCCGTATTTTTCTTGTACTTGTTCTAATTATATGAAACTTAGTATAGCCTTGTGGTATAGGTAATGAATGAGATTTGTTATACGAGTATTAATGGTGAGATTTGTTATATGAGTATTAATGGTGTAGATGGAATTATAGATGCTGCACATACGTTTTAATATGATGCGACCAGGTTAAGAACAATACAACTATTAGAACTTGGGATTGTAAGCTAGTATTTGAAACTAAGTTTAAAGTGACCAAGTATAAACAATTTTTAAGTTTGATCCAACAGATTAAGACTAGCAAATGGAGTATTTTATTTAAGCTAGTTGGTGAGTCACCTACTTTGACATATATGGACCAAGTTAATGGACCCAAGGTTATGGATCAGATTTGATCATGTGACAAGGTACTCATTTGGGCCTAAATTAAGTAAAATAAAAGGGAAATGGAGAAAAGGACCAATTCTCAAATCTGCCAAGGCCCAATTTAATTGAGCCCAACCTAGAATTAAGTAAAAGTTACATCACCTACTTTGAAATTTTGAGCAGCTTGAACCCTTAAGTAGGTGCATCACCTACTTAGACCAATTGGACCAATTTTAAGGTCAAACATGCAGCTAAGGAGGTGGCCAAAATAGGGCCTTAATAAGGCCAAGTTGCTAGTCATTTTCCTTCATTTCTAAATCACAATAAAGATTATATTTCAAAATTCTTTCCACTCTAGCTAAAACAACAAGGAGCAACCCTATTTCGCTTTCTAGGGTTCTTAAAGAAAATCTAAAACTTTTTAGACCAAGGTAAGTGAAAACACTTATGGTTTAGCTTAATTATCTGATGGAAGGTAGGAAAACATTCTATAAGTTCTTAATTATAAATTCATGGCAGAATATAGATTAAGCTACTTTCTCACTTTTTCTTATTAAGAGATTTTTTTTCTTCTTTGGTTTAAAGTATGAAGGAAAGTGAAATTTGAAGTTTTTGAGTACTTCAAATTTAAAGGATAAGTTGAAGAATTGAGTTAAGGTGACATCCCCATGTTTTTCCCCTATATATTAATTTGGGAAATATTTATGGATGTGTTCTTATTGAGGACTCAAAAGATGATGAGTTAAATAATTAATTGCTACAACAAAAGGGAATCCGGGATATTTTGTGAACTATTTTGTGTGTATATGTTGGGAGATTATAGGTTGATGTTGTGGAAAGATATTATTAGATTGAATTGAAATATAAAAAAGGGTATGGTGGTACACCACCGATCTAATGGGATGCTAATGGTTGTATACGTCTACTTCCCATCCTATTTCATGTATTGTTTGGAGGGTGTAGTGAACCCAAAGTTGGGTTGGGGAATCTTATTATAATATGTATGGTATGTGGATGTAATTGGAGAAGAAAAGGGTTAAATAACACCATTTACTGATAAATCAAGGGATTACTACTCGTTCACTATTTTTGTGAAGTTAAATAGAGCAAATGTGTCGGTTAGTTGCTAATATTAGTTTACCGTTTATTTTATTATAGATAAGTAATCCAAAAGATGGAAAGTCAAGTTGGGCTAGTATCATAGTTGTACGGACACGTATGTAAGGTATACTCTATTTTACTCTCTTTGGCATGAAATCAGACATTTTTTCCTTCAAGTACGCTTCCAAGGTTATCCTAAAATAAGTGATACATAATAGCAACGTATTATATTGCATGTATCAAATGAACTTGTTCCCACTCTCTAATGTGTTAAAGCACCTTAACACCTGCTTATTATTGAGACTGCACATCTATTTTCACTAGAAAAATTTAAGAGTTCTCTATTTACTCAAATAAGACCCATGTGTTATTTTCAGCTCCTAAACACTTCATTTGTGTGACAACAGCTCCGTACCTGATTGTTATTGCATTAAGTTCCCATTTACATGTCTCTTATTGGTAGATTATTATTTCAACGTACCATAATGTTATGACTACCAATGTAACAATCTCAAAGTCTAAATATACTAAGTAACACAAATATGTATTAAATGGGTGGCAGCTCAGGGGCATAAGCCTTGCATGGGATGATCCTGATACTTTATATGTGGGTGGTAGCTCAGGGGCGTAAGCCTAGCATGGGACGATCCCAATGTTTATTTATGGGTGGCAGCTCAGGGCCATAAGCCTAGCATGGGCCAATGTTAATTTGTGTTTTTACCACTGATCAGATGGTCATTTGTATCATATGACTTACAAAGATTATGAAGTAAGAAAGGTAAAAGGAAGAAAGAAGTATAATGTACCTAACCCTACAAGATATATATAAAGGTGGTCTACATGCATTATTTGTACACTTTCATGGGTTTTCAGTTGAGCTACTATATCATGTGTGGTTGCTTTTATCCTTACATATTCAGTACATACTTTCATATTGATGCCCCTTATGGGGGACGTATTTTTTATGCTGCAGGCACAGGTGCTTCAACAAATACACCTTCTCAGTAGGAGCCTAGGATATCCAATGGCTATTGGTAAGCTCTAGAATGATTTGGGGATTTCCAAGTCTATTTTATATATTTTGGTATTGGACATTAGTAAAGAGTAAGGCGCAGGTTTGTCCCGACCTTAACCAAAAGTCTATGTATATTTTAGAGGCTTTGTAGACCTATGTAAAGTTACGCATGATAATGTATTATCTTACAGATGTTATGGCCCCAACGATCAAGTTTGGTAAATATAGTTTTGGGCATCTCATTTATTTCTCATCAATGTATCATAGGATTTATGGTATGACAAAAACTATACACACATTCAAATAAAGTCAAATCGGTAGTCAACTAGATGACAAGATTATAAGAAAACTAATCTAGAGGTAGATACTCTTTCCATGAAGTCATTTTATGATTAGCCACAAAGCGTAGCACAGATCCCAAAGTTCTACTTTCTATTTCCGTTAGTACATCGGTTTGTTGGTGCCAAAAGGTCAAGAAAAGCAACTTTGTACAAAGCCTACCCCACAATGACCTCCAAAAGTGACTAAGGAACATGGAGTCCCTATCACTAATAATGGTTGAGTGATTCCATGTAATTTCACAACATGTTTAACTAACAAGGATGCTACGCGTGAGGCATCCTCACTCTTATAACATGGCATAAATTGGGCCATTTTTTAGAACCATCAACAACCATAAAGATACTATCCCTACCACACCCCTTCCTTCGCAAACCCAAAACAAATTCCATAAAAATTTCAAGACATGGACATAGGGGTGGGTAGTAGGGTATACAACTATTGAAGGAGAAGGCGTGATTTGGCCCTCCTACAATCAATGCATTGGCCACAAACTCTAGCAACTTCATGATGTATCTTAGGACAATATAATTGATCCTCTAGGATTCCAAGGGTCTTTTCAATTACAAAATAAACCATCATACTACCATCGTGTGCCTCTCTCACAAATAATTCTCCCTAAGAGCTAGAGGGCACACACAACCTCTTTCTTTTTAATAAAAACCCATTAGAATGCCTATTGTTAAATCCATTTAGGATTTAGGAACATAATCCATTTAGAATGCCTTTTGTTAAATTTGTGTTTGGCCTGAAGGTGTTTCAAGAATTCATGATCGGTTCAGATCACAAACTGCTTTGGCCACAAGTAATGCTGCCAATTACCCAATGCTATAACCAAGGCATATAACTCTTGATTCTATGTCATGGCGGTCTTCCACTCATCACCCGATTGTATCTGGATTTGGTGGTACCCACTTATAAGTTCTAATTTAGAAAACATGCATGATCCATTTAATTCATTAAGAATATTATCCAAATGGGGAATTATGTGGCTATACTTTACCATTATTTTATTGATGGCTAGACAATCAACACACATACACCATGTGTCATCATTCTTTGGAACCAACAATACCAAAAACATACATGGGCTAATATGTTTCTTGACATATCCCTTGTTGAGGAGTTCCACAACTTGCTTTTGAAGATCCTTGGTATTCGATGGATTACTTCAATATGATGGTTTGTTTGGCAATGGAGAACCCAACATGAAGTACACTTGATGCTGAGTTCCTTGAAGTGGGGGTACCCCTTATGGAAGTTCCTTCAGTAACACATCTTTATAATCCTATAAAAAAAGGGAAATAGAATGGGAATAAAAGAGGCATAAGTGTTAGTGTTAAAAGCATGGGCTATAAGGATCATGGGTATTTCATCATCATGCTCTTTGAAGAGATATTTCTTTCAAGCCAACATCACCATTCGTTTCTTCCCCTTTTACCTCCCTACTTCCTCTATTTCATCACCTTTACTTATGAGGGTATGAGAGGATATAGTGTAAACTTTCATCCATTCATCTCAAGAGAATACAAATTGGTTATCCTATCATACTTTGTGGAGAGATCATATTTCCAAGGTCTCCCCAACAAAATGTGAGGTTTGATGGGGATGACATCACATAGATTCTTATCCTGATAATTCTGGAACTAGAAACGAATCACGATATGTTGAGTTCCCTTAAAGTCTCCATATTCATTCAACCATTAGACCTTGTAGGGACTTCCATGCTTAGTGGTGGGTAGAATTAAGAAGTCAACCATAGTGTCACTAGCAACATTAGCACAACTACCACTATCAATGATAAGTGAGCATACATTTTCTTTGATAAGGCACTTTGTAAGGAATATTTTTTCCTTTTGACTTCGGTTATCTATGGCCTAACTAATCATCGCTCGCCTTACCACAGAGTTTCTCATTTAAAGCTCTCCATATTGAGGCCAAGTATCTACATCATCTCCTTCTTATTTTTCCTCTTCCTCAACATGCTCTCCATCTTAGGATTTTTTGTTATTTTCATCCACTTCTAAGTCTACTTCTTCTCAGGGATAATATTATTTCCCTTCCCTAATGACCATATTTCTCCAGTTAGGACACTCATTTGCCTTGTGTCCTGTAATAACCTCGAGACTACACCCTGGGTGCCACACGGTGCCTATAATCTCGAAGGATCATAAGTTAACCCATCACCGGTACCTGCTGTGAGCGCTAAATAATTATCATGAAAACATAAGAGAAAGTAAAAATTGAAAATACCATAAGGTTTATAAAACGTAATCAATACTGAATACATATGTGGAATAATTGTTAACTAAAAGCATTTGAAAGCGTTTAAATATCTAAAATAAAAGAGTTAATGGGATAGGACCCAACTAAATCCCAAAACTGTCTAACAATAAATGTTGTACTAATACAATATATTAATTGAATAAAAGTCATGTCCTCGATATATGAGAACTCACTACTATGCCTGTTGTTGATCAACTATATCTGACTAAGTACAGTCAGGAACCCAAGTGTCAAAACCTATAATATAAGACATCATATCACATGGAAAGTATGCATTAGTATTTTGAATGTACTGGTATACTAGGTTAGGCCTGGCTAATATGCATGGTTCACATGCATGACGATAATCACTAAATATCATGGAGTGACTGGATGATAGTAAATGTAAAACAGGGTCTACTATGAATATTGTACATGCAATACCAAATGTATATCATCTGTCTAAATTAGTTTGAAACTAAAGTACTGACTTTTTGATAACTAGTTTTTTATGACTTGAAGTCATTATCATGTATAACTGAACTAAGTTCTTCACTAAAAACTAAATAATAGAAATGTAATTGTGGGAGTCATTATCTAACCGACATATACCAATTATAGACTGATATGGGGTCCAACCTGTAACCCTAGTTAGAAAAGTGTTAGCCCTATGCCACGGATTACTAACAGTAACTGGGTCAACCCTTATTTGGTAGGAATAATTATGCGATATATATGGTTACGTGAACCCTATTTTAGCAGGATGAGGATTTACCCTTTGCTGGCTATGTAGTTTTGTAACTCAGGAACTGCTACTAAGGGTCAAACCCTCTGCAGATAAGAATGCCCCCATCCATGGGTTTACTCGGTGTTGAATCCTACTACCACCTAAATCGACACCAAACTGATCACTAGACAATACTAAGCATTACTGAACTCTCACTGATTAAATTTACTAACCATATACTACTGATTAGGATACTCCAAAATCCTTCTATTCTTACTGAAGACTAGACAACAACTAAATTTCTGGTATTCAATACCTCCAAGACTCAATAGGATAGATGATAAAATCACATCTTAACTCTAAAAGCATCACACATAGGTTATCTTGCATAAATCCTTCGCACAGATATTTTGTCAAACACCTATGTTACATAAATCTTTCACATAAGAATGAGCAATATATGAATATCCTGACTATCACATTAAATACCAAAATTCAAATATTAAACATAGGGTTACATAAATCAACATGTATTCTAGTTAATTAATATGAAACTTAAATTATTATTGATTTGAAATTCATACAACATCACATACATTAATATAGTTTCATTCAAGAATGTAAATCATAATCTAAGTTCTTGAAAAAGGATTCTTGGACTCCAAGGGTAGAAGCAACCCAAGGATGAACACCTAAACATACCTTGATTGACGAATTGTTAGAAGTTATTTAGGGTTTTATTGTAAATTTAACTTAAATAATGAAGGGGATAGGGTTTTTTCCTGAAAGGAAATGCTTTTGATTTTGAAGTGACCATACCGAGTTCTGAAAGCTATTTTTAGAACATCACATTCTCTGACACTAAGCTGATGATAGCTGGATCTGACATCTATCTTAGAAAAGTAACTGATACCCTGATGATTATAAAATAAGTCATCGATTATAGGAAGTGGAAATTTATTCTTGTTGGTGAATTTGTTCAATTGACCATAGTCTATACATAATCTAAGAGAACCGTCCTTCTTTTGTACAAATAGAATTGGTGCACCCCAAGGGGATATGTTGGGCCTGATAAATCCTTTGTCCAGGAGGTCTTTCAACTATTCTTTTAGATCTTTAACTTCAACTGGATCCATTCTATATGACAAAATAGAGATGGGATGAGCATTAGGAAAAAGGTTTATTCCAAAGTCAATTTCCCTTTTGGGAGGAACTCTGAGGAGATCTTTGTGGAACACATCTGGAAATTCACTTGCGAATGTAACTGGTTCAAGGTTAGGAGTATTAGAAATGGAGTTTTTGACTTGTACCAAATAATGGAAACATCCCTTAGATATCATTTTTCTCTCTCTAAGGTATGAAACAAGTTGATACTTAAGTGTTGTGGTACTACCCCTCCATTCATGGATTGGTTCATTCGAGAAATGAAAATAAACAATTCTGCTCCTATAATCAATGGAAGCATAGCATGAATGGAGTCTATATATGCCGAGAATGACGTCCAAATCCATCATCTCTATCTCTCCAAGGTCTGCATAAGTAACTTTCTAATACACGATAACTGGATAGTTCCTGTATACCCATTGGGCTATGATAGACTTACAAACTAGGGTAGAGACTTATAAAGGTTTTTTTTTAGCATTTTGAGACCAACTTCAAAGTTGACGGCTATATAAGGGGTTACAAAAGAAAGAGAAACTCCAGGGTCTAATAAATCATAACCATGTAAATAAAAGACTTGCAATGTACTAGTAACTATGTTAGTAGAAATCTCCTGATCCTATCAGAAATAGAGTGCTTTGAGCCTATTTGGCCGCTACCCACTGGTGGCACTGGAAGTGGCACTCTGCTAGATGGATGATCGGACTTAACTGGGGGACGGTTATGATGACTCTGGAACCCACTTGAGGATATTCTATGATCCAATGGATTATCTTACTGCACCTAAAACACAAGTCGCTACCAGCCCTGCATCCACCCTGATGATTTCTTCTACATTTCTCACAAAGAGGATTTGTTCGATCTGTATTCACAGTACCCTAATATTTAGAGCCTAACACACTATTCTTATTATCATTCTTGAATTTAAGCATCAGTGAACTAACCGAAGATGAAGCTGGGCTAAAGATTTTGGGTGGAACTATAGATGGTTACCACCTTCTATCTTCGACAAACAAAATCTAATGCGACTTATCCTAGTCCTTTTATTTTTCCTCTTATTCTTATGAGCCTTCTATTCCTCAATCTATTGGGCTTGGACCATTAAACTAGCCAAGTCTATCTCCTTAATCAGCATTACGATCCTACGTTTCTTGACCACTCTATCAAAAACACTAGACACAAATTTGCTCATCTTAAACTTGGTACGAGCTACCACATGAGGAGCATACCTGGCCAACTGAGTAAACTTGAGGGAATAATCTTTCATATTTATGTTGCCCTACTTCAGGTTGATAAACTCTAACACCTTACCATCCCTCAACTCTAACGGAAAGAACCTATCTAAAAAGGTAGTAGGAAACTCCTCCAATTTTATAGGCCCTGTATCTGTACCCCTATCTACATTCCACTACTTAAAACTAAGTATGAGTCATATCCTGCAACTAATAGGCAGCTAAATTAGCACTGTCACTAGCAGTTACCCCTATAATATCTATTAACTTATGCACCATGTCAAGGAATTCCTATGGATCCTCTTCAGACATAGACCTAGAAAATGAAGGAGGGTTCAGATGGGTGAAGTCCGAAATTCTAGCTGTATCAATACTGTCAATAGGGTTGGCTAGAACAGCAGTTGGTCGAACATTCTGAGCTGCCACAGAATGGGTTAGAGTGGTAAAATCTGCTCTAAACTCTACGTAAGAAACGTGATCATTTAGGGGATCTTCCTGAATTGGTGGAGGTGTTGCCTTGTTCTTAATTCTTCTTTCGTTGGTCTTTTTGGGAGGTGTTTCTATAAGAGGAAGGAAAATTTTTATTAGATAGAGATTTTTTAAATTGAGTTAATGCTTACTCGCACGATATGAATACTAAAAGAAGGGAACTTTTTCCTAAAAACACCTCCTAGCCTCTTATCCATAGGTGTGGCATGCTATACACCCATGTCAAATTCTATACTTGACGTGGCTTTCAGACTCTCTAAGAGTCTTCAAAATCATAGGCTCTAGTAGAACCACACCCTGGGCACCACACTGTGCCTACGATCCTGAAAGGCCACAATCTAACCCATGATTGAAACCTAATGTGAGCATTGAATAATAATCATGAAAACATATGTGGAAGTAAAAAATAAAAATTCAATAAGATTCATAAAACAGAAACAATACTAAATACATCTATAGAATAACTACTAACAGAAAGTGTCTGAAAGCCTCTAAACATCTGAAATAAAAGAGTTTATGGGAACGACCCCAACTAACTCCTGAATTTTTATGATAATAAATATTGTAATTAAATAATATATTAACTAAATAAAATTTATGTCGTCAATGGATGAGGACTTACTACTATTTTTGTTGATGATTAAATGAATCTAAATAAGCATGGTCAGGAACTCGAGTTTCCAAACCTATGATATGAGACATCATAGCTCAAATAAAGTATGCATTAGTACTTTGAATGTACTGGTGTGCTAGGTGAGGTTAGGATAATATGGATGGTTCACGATCATGAAGATAATCACTAAATATTACGGAGATTCTGGATTCGAGTATATGCAAAACTGGGTCTATTGTTAATACTGTACATGCAATACCAAACGTATATCATCTGTCCAAATTAGTCTGACACTGAAGTACTGAGTTTTTGATAACTAGTTTTTGTTGACTTGAAGTTTATCATGTATAATTGAACTGAGTTTTGCACTGAATACTGAATACTGAATACTTGATACTGAAATTGTAACTGTGTGAGTGATACGGGTGTAGCAAGCTATCCAACAAGTTCA
Source organism: Capsicum baccatum var. pendulum (assembly GCA_030864225.1). NCBI lineage: Eukaryota > Viridiplantae > Streptophyta > Magnoliopsida > Solanales > Solanaceae > Capsicum > Capsicum baccatum. The sequence continues at coordinate 198,383,555 of CM061558.1, read as the reverse complement.
CAACCATTAACACGTAGCTCAGCTTGGGAGTTACAAAAACTCCAAGCCTTATTCATGCAAATGGCTGTGTGTGAGTTGGTGATTGATCTTCCTAATGGTCTCAATGTTTTAAGTGTGAATAGGAGCCTTGAAGTGTAATAAACTTATACTCCAAGGCCACCCCATGGAAAGGGCAATCTGGTTATTTTCTCCTTCATTTATGGTTTAATTTAAATAGATAATTTTAGGGTTATTTGGAATCTAGTTCTTTCATAATATTTTGAGGCATAAACACTTGTAATATTTTGGAACTTCTCTCTTCTATTAGAGAAGCCCCAAATTTGAAAACTTACAAGTAGAGTGATACTAGTGTTGTATCTCAGCTAAAAACAAGGATCTTGAGGTTATAGAGTTCCTCTTGGTCCAATTAAGAACTTGGTGCTAATACTCTTTAGTCTTAGGGTCCTCTCTTGTTGTTAGGGTTCTTTGAATCTTGAATATTACATGTCAAGTTACTATCTTCTTATTATCTTATTAAGATTGTGTTTTGTAATCTTGAAGTCTAGTGAAGCCGTGTAGGGCTCTTTCGATTCACTACCACCTTGTTGACTAGCTATTTCTTGTTTAAAACTTCATTTTGTTTTAAAAACGTGATTCTTTAAGCCTAGTGAAGCTGTGTGTGGCGTATTTCGATTCACTAGCACTTGTTGTTCAACTTTTTGTTCCTATGTTAGTTTGTTCATCTTATTGTTATTGATGAATTATTGCATTATGGACTTGATAGTGAATCATTTGGTATCAAAGCTATCTTTTATTTTGTTCTAACAAGATCAATCTTGGGTTTGAGAGTTGAAATAATTTTGCCAAAATCTGAAAATTCCAAAAAAAAAGAGAAATCTATCCATCTTGTTCTTGGCCGAGAAAATTGTGTTGTGTTGTTGTATTGGACGATATTGGTTTTTGTGTGTTTATATCTAGGTGTTATTTTAATTGTTTAGTGTGTTTTTAGGGTTGATTTCTTTCTCACCAACACTAAAAGTGTCTACATCTAAAGTTTAGCTTATAATATTAACCATTGTTGTGGTGAGTTGAAGTGGGCAGTAGGTTGTACCTTGATGAAATTTTTTGTCATTGTGTTGTGTTATTGAATAAGTTTTTATTGTGTTATTGAAGTTTTTTGTGGTGTTCATCTTGTTCTTCATTTATTCTTGCAACTTAAGACAGCAAAAGTATAAAATAGATCTAAATTGTTGTAAAACAAAAGTTGTAATGTTGTTTGTGAGAAGACTTGAGCCATTACCTCCTAGACTTGACATCTACTTTCCACCCACTTTTCCTTAAATCAAGGTACCTTGTTTTGTGGGACTATTAAAGTCAAATCTCACATTTTTGAGTTTGAAAAGTTGAAAAAGACTACAAGACTTTTACTTTCCCTCCAAAACTAATTTTCATCCATTCAAGTTGTGTGAATATTGGAATTTCAGATTTTTGACTAAAATTTGTGTGGTACAAAGACCAATTGCATATTGCCACATCACCATTTCTGATGCCATATAACTAATAAGCTCAAATTTGTATTTTTCTGGTTTCTAATTGTTGATTCTTGGTGTCCTTACTTGTTCTAGAACTAATTAACAAACTAGTACATTCCTACTAGGTTGTAAATTAGACCTTTGAATCTGTTTGTTCATGTTTTTATCTTTTGAATACATTTTTACTTCATGGTTCTAGCCCAACGAGAATTCTTTGAGTCTTCAAACAATAATCCACTCTAGATAAGAGCTTACTCATACCTTAAGGATTCACGAGTTACTAGCCAATCCACAACACTTGTGGAACTAAACTGTGAGGTGGTCCAAAGAGTGTGAGCGAGGAGAGGGATTTTTTTTCACTAACTTATTTGTTGATTTTGTAGGTAATACCTTGAAAATGGAATGGAGTACATCCCAAAATGTTGATACTAATGCACTTGACCCTATGAGGGAAACTTTTGAGGCCGTTACCCGAACACTTGCAAGGTTGAATATGAAAGTTGTAGCCGTGTGAGGGGATTTGACAATAATAAAGGGAGATGTGTCGGCGATTAGTGAGAGATTAGAATAAGTGGAGATTCAAAGGAACTCTCGCCCTTCTGATCCTCTATATGTTTCTTCAAGTAGGCATGATAGAACTTCCTCCGCAACTATCACTCACAAAATATTGCACCAAATGCTAAATCCACCCCAAGCTCCACTAAATGCCGCAAGTCAAAATACTCCTTTCTCTTCAAACCGTGACCCCACTAGACCAATACATTCCAAAACTCCTCAAGTACCACAAGAAGGACTTGGATGTCAAGTACTTCTGCTAAATCCGAACCATCTCTTCCAAGCTCCACTAAACCAAAGACCACCAACTCCACAAAATACAATTCCTTCAAATCAAGTTCCAAATGTCCAAAATCGTCTATCCCACTTGTAGGAGTATGGTAGAGCAGAATATACAGGGTATGAATCCTTTGATGATTCTTACATGAGGGAGGAGGAGATGAGAGGAGGTCATGGGGATCCACGAAGATACGGAGGGTATTGAGAAAATAGAAACCAACCACAAGAGAGAGATGTAGGCATCAACACTATCAAGGTAAGACCACCAATCTTTTAAGGGGATAGTGACCCCGAGGCCTACTTAGCTTGAGAATGAGCTTTTGACAAAGTTTTCCAAGTTAATGATATCTCATAAGAAAAGAAAAAGTTGTTATTCCATAGCTCATTTTGATAGTTATGCTAACACTTGGTGGGAGTATGTCAAGCGGTTTGGTAATGAATTAGTTGATGGGCATCCACTACCTTGGTTTTAATTGAGATAATTGATGAGACAATGGTACCTTCCTGAGAGTTATCGCCATGAGTTGTTTGATATATTGTAAAACTTATGTCAAGGTAAAAAAGTGTGATGGCATATTATGGTGAGTTTCAACACCTAACGTTGAAGCTTTATCATCGTGGGGAACAAATTAGTCATGATATCATCCATTTTAAGTATGGGTTGAACAAAGAGATTTTCACTCATTTAACACTTCATAAGTTTGATAGCATTGAAGGTATTTTCCAAGCGACTCTTAAGATTGAATAGGAACTTAAAGTGAGGTCGTCGTTCAAGGAAAGGGTACAATCCACCTTGGGTTAGCCTAGAAGCAAGGAGATAGCTCAATTCTATTTGGGTTCTCCCAAAAACAAGGACCAATCCACCACTACAAGGCTGCTCGAGCCCAAAATAGTCCACAAAATTCCTCCAAACCAAGAAGTTCACAAGTATTCTATCCTAAAAGAATTCCTATGTCTCAAGTGCCAATATTGGGTATATAAAGCCAATGAATGTCCAAACTGATGCATCGTGATCCTATGGGAAGGGAGATTTTATTACCTTGGTGAAGAGGTGGGTCTTAAAGATAGGAGGATGAGGAAGGGTCTCAAGATGGAGAGGAATGAGAGAATGGACCGCATGATGATGATGATGTTGTTGATGGTGAAGATGTTTATCTACAAGAAAGGAGTGTGTGGCTCCAAACTTTGTAGTTAGGCGCATCATGATTAGTAAGGCAATAGATGCCCTAAGTAAAATTTAAAATCTATTCCATACTAAATGTCTTGTAAAGGGGAGTGTGTTCACTTTGGTGATCGATAGTAGTAGTTGTGAAAATGTTTTTAGTGTTTCTATGGTAAAATTCTTGAAGTTTACAACTACACTGCACACTAGTCCTTACAAGTTGCAATGTTTGAATGAATGTGGTGAATTAAACGTCACAAGGCAATGTGTGATATGGTTTAAGGTGGGAAACTACCACGATGAAGTGCTTTGTGATGTGATACCGATCCAAGAATGTCAATTGTTGTTAGGTATACCTTGGCAATATGATAGGTCTACCAAATACGAGGGGTGGTCAAATTGATATACGTTGATAAGAATGGCCGATAGGTCACACTTTATCCTCTTTTTCTTTCCCAAGTAAATGAATGGCATCAAAAGATCAGAGAATTAAATAAAAAGGGAAAGAAATCTAAAAAGGAAGAAAAAAGAGAGGAACCCATAGGTGGGGTAGTATGGGTATTCGAGGCTACCTCAATATCAAAGTGGAAAGAAAACATAGTCATGTTCATTAGAAAGAAGGAACTCTTAGTGGATCATGGTGAGGACACAACTATGTTACTTTTGGCTTATCGTTTTAACACTAACCCTATCCTCGAAAAAAGGTAAAAAACTCAAATACATCTTCTCCAGGAGCACTAAAAAACCTAGGCGGAGCCAACCTAAAAAATCTACCCAGTATGTTCTGCTCCTCAGCAGACAAAGCAGGCTGGGTCACAATTTCCTAAGTGGCCATCGGCTAAACAACTGCCGACATAGGAGGAACCTCAAATCCAAAAGCTACAACAATAGGCTTTATTCACACTCCAGTAGTTTGAACACCATCATATGAAGCACCACCTTCAATACCCAATAGCTAAATCAAGGCACCACCTTCTAACTAGTTGGAGGCTAGTCCCTGGCATACAACTATCAGTGGTGGAGGAATCTCTGGCTCAGATGCGGGAATGGGATTTTGGGGAGGTGGTTCATTCTGGTCCCTAACTGGTGACACATCAAAAGGTTATCCATAATCAGAAGTAGAATCCCCAGGCTGAGTCTCGGGACCCTCATCACGAATAGTTATAGCACGTGTCCTGGGCATCTGCAAAAGAGTAAAGTTAGGAAAATACTTTACAAACCAACTCAGATTCTTAGCTCAATACAAGTAAAAGAAGAGAAGAACTCCGAAGGATGTCCCATAGCCTCCCGATTATAGGAAATTGACATCAACATTCCAATGTGCAGGACTCTATTAGGCACTTGTTCTTGTACCGACAATATCGGTGAAACCTTGGCTCTGATTCTAATTTGTTACGACCTGATTCACGAGTCATGATGGAACCTGATAAAACCCACTAGTAGGTAAGACAACACTATAACCTAGAGCTAAGGCAATAGGAAACTTTGGTAGAAATGCCAAAATAGGCCTAAATACATGAACACAATTATAATCAATAGTGTTTCACTAAAAAAAGACAATCAAAATATGGACACCAATCCCACAACCTGGTAATATAAGTACAATAGCATTTAAGTATGATAATATGAATACAATTCAAAATCCTAAAATAGTCAATACTTATATCTCAAATACTAAAGACTGAACAGGGATAGAGGGAAACGGGCAACCCAAATCTCTAAGAGCTCACCCTGTCTTCGAAAGATCAACACTGCATGATCTCAAATCAGCAACGATAATTAGTTCTCATCTGCATAAAAAAGGTATAGAAGTGTAGTATGAGTACCAAAACAATGGGTACTCGGTATGCATCACTGTGCAACTAAGCTAAATTATGATATAAAGTAAGATAATATATCTAAGTCAAGGTACAAAGTCGAACTTGAATCATCTTCATCATCACCATATAAATAAATGATTAAACTAGAATGATAATACGACATATCACATTAATACACGCCAATACCATAATATATAAGTAGTAAATGATCCAAAAGCATAAAGCAACACTAATATGATTACATTTACATAAATACTAAGTTGGGGCACAAACATCCATTAGAACATAAAGTAAAAGAACTCACCATGGCGTCCCATACCATCGGGTAGTATACCTAAAAGAATATAAAGTAAAGAACCCATCACGGCGTCTCATACGACTGGAGAGTGTATCAAAGGATCAAATTATCAATTTATATATAGATCTATAACTAACTTGAACTTTTCCTTGGTTTTACATATTCCCATCAACGGCTATTTTCCCTCATCCATAATGATTAACCAATACCGCAATTGAATAACATCTATCAAAGTACTAATACCCATAACCATATCACCAAATAGATATCTATACCATCAATATACTCTACCTAATCATTATTAGCTAAGGAATGATTATTAATTAACCACCAATTCACCAGTCAATAAAGACTTCTAATTATTAGCCTAACTGATTTTTTACATAATCTTTACTCACATAATGGAAACTAACCATTATTCACTAACTAAACATCACCCAACACCTAGTCGAGGTTCACTACAAAACTACAGAAGCCATTTAACCAATGCTTAATTATAGTCATCATAATTGCACTAGTCACCATCTAGCAGAAGATCACTAATAATCATTCAAATACTTATCTATCTAACTGTTAACGTCCTTTATTATCTAGCATCATTACTTTAAAAATCTTTAATTAACATCTAATCCACATCATAACTTAGTTATCAATATCATTAATCATCACTAAAGCTAAACCCATCATCACCATTAGCCACGTATCAACCACAATTACTACATATCATAATTCAACTAAATAAGTTTCTTTAGATCGAACACTAGGCTTCTACCCAGCAAGTAATATAGGCATTTAATAGATAACTAGTTACCAAATTGCTCATTCTAATAGTCGATATTCCTCAATTAATCAACTTATTCTATGCTAACTATATCCACTAGGAGAATCCTCAAATGCTACATAATATTCTGCTTACCAGCTTGTCCTAATTTATTATTCAGCATATACTACTTCTACTCACTATTTAACACTAGCAAGAACTATAGCGCTTAACAAGTGATTAGCATTAAAGAACTAAAGATAACATCATAACCTTAATATGCATATGGATGTAATTATATAGAGGCATAACCACATATGTGCATATATATATGTGTGTGCGTGTGCATGTATACATATATATATCTGTGTGTGTGTGTACACTCACCATACCAAGCATTAATATATCCTTCAGACTTGTAGGGCATCATCATAACATTAACATATCCTTAGGACTTACTGGGCATCATCATAACGTCAATATATCTTTCGGACTTGTTGGGCATCATCATAACATCAATATATCTTTCAAACTTACCGGGCATTATCATAAGATTAATATATCCTTCGGACTTACCGAGCATCATTATAGTATTATAATATATATATATATATATATATTCAATTAAATCAATACTAAATACATGCCTACGAGTTCTAAGGTGAAAGAGAAGTATGGAAAAATATACCACAGTACCTCATCATTCATTGTCGTAATAATTTATTAATAGGTGCATGGGCATGAATATTTATTTGGTATGAATACTTAATACGTTATCGGGTTAAACATACTCATTAGCATGGTCAATTAAAAAGCCATGGTTAAACCTTCTAGATCCCTTTGTTATTTGCATGATTTGCGATACTAGCACAAGAGGGTTTTTAGCACAAATATTATTTAGTCACTAGGCTTGAACATAATATGAGTAATTACATAATCCAAGGCTCACATTGTAATTTAGTCGATGATTTAAGTGACAGCATAGTCATGGGCTAAATCTGATGATAGGCGGATTTACACGCCTATATCAATATATTTTGCCCATATTTTAGCCTAGTTTTGAGAGCAAATTATATATTTCATGCACTTTTAGTCCTTTTTCCTATAAATGAGTTAACGAACATGATTAGTAAAGTTTTAGGTATAAATGATGCAAAATTCAGCATTTTATGGCTTACTTGACGCAAAAGAAAGCTCACGAAGGAAGGAAAGGGAGTTTACACGCCTAAGGACCAAAACTGCTGCATGGAAAATCTGTCCCGGGCTAAAACAGCATTTCTGAAGACTCTGGGGACCTGGACCAAAACTGCTGCATGGAAAATCTGTCCCGGGCTAAAACAACATTTCTGAAGACTTTGGGGACTTACAGACACAAAGCTGGATTTTGACAATCATACATTAACCTAATACAATTAGGTTATGTATTTCATTAGTTTATTTGGATTATGATAATGTTACCTTAACCTAGTACATTTGGGTTAAGTATTCCATTAGCCTATTAGGATTTGGTTATTTATTTCATTAGCTTAGTAGGAGTAGGATATGGGTATTATAAATACCCTATCATTCTAGAGATTTTTATTCATTCTTCACTTAACAATTCTACAACTCTTCTAATCTTTCCTTTAATCTTATTTTCTTCTATTCTTAAATTCCACAACAAGAGAATCGTTACTTGCTAAGGAATCACGCCTCACGCCTATCACTTGATCTACACTCCATTACTCAATATTGTGATATAAAAACAGTGTCAATCGTGATCTCCTTCGCATTCATGGGTAACTAAACCTCTCTGTTGGGGTTATGGAAGCCGAATGAGTTACTATCTATTGCTGTGAGTTTGTGAGTTCGAGACACGTATATTGCTTATATCATTATTCTCTTCATCTTAATCTACATTCTTTGCGGTTGCAAACGCAAGAATACGCCAGTCTAACATTTAACTTGTTCGAGAGAAACGTTATTTGTCTGGAAAAGAGATAATGTCAAGGTAGTAGGACACCCTTTCCTATTAAAAAGCTAGTGTCGTAACTGGACTAACCTCTTGGAGAATTCGTACCTTTAGACACGCTTTAAGCTCGAGAGATTTAAAGTGAAATAGTCCTTGTTTAGGTCGAGAGACGCTTGGATTTACCATCGACTACAATTCTTTATAAGCAATTGCATGTCAAGACTCTACACACTCAGAGCCAATAGAGACGTATACCTCAGAAGGTGGACATAACCCCAACGTTTCAATTCTCATTGTTTAAAACCAACGTAACAATCTCTCTCTTTTTACTTTATTATTTTCAGCTTTTGTTTACTTTACTTGCAAGAAAAGAATCCCCCCTTCTTACGAGACTTGCATCAAAAGTTTAGTAATTTTGCTTACTTGTTGGCCAAGCTATTCCCTGTGGGATCGACACCCAACCCAGGTTGGGTTCTATATTTGCTAACGACCGCTTTACACTCACAAGAGATGTAGATTGAGCATTATCAAAAATTAGCGCCGTTGCTGGGGAATACAAGTGTCAATCAAGTTCGTGATAATTACTAGACCCTTTGGTCAAAGATTCTCGTACTTTTACGTTTAGTTTTTGTTTTTGTTTCTTGCAGGTTTTTACTTTAGTGCATGCCCCATACTAGAAGTTCTGGTCAACCGTTACTACCAATCAATCCGGAACCGCAACAAATTAGAAGAATGGAAGCACAAGCTGAAATCGACAGGATGGCTGCTCAACACGAGCAGGCGAGATTAGCTGCTCTTGCCGCTGCTCAAGTCCAACAACAAAACATTGATAATCCTTGGCGAGCAACAAACCCTGACGATGAGGATTTAGGTGACGACGAGTTGATAAACCCAAGGCATGTCGCTGAAAATGCAACACCTGCCAACAGAAGAGGTCGACAAGCTCGGTATAGATATGATCGCCAACCTTTGCAGCCAGCTTTCGACGATGATGATGATGATCTTGATGGTGCCGGAGCCACTGGAGCTATAATTCCACCACCATTAGCGCCCGGAGCCAAGTTCAACATCACAAGCACCATGATTCAGTTATTGCTACTCAAGGGATTATTTGGTGGACTAGCAGGCGACGATCCGAATATGCATCTCATCAACTTTATTTCTACATGCAAGTCGTTTGACAATCCTGGTGTTGGTCAGAATGCAATTCGATTATGTCTATTTCCATTGTCTCTATCTGGGGAGGCAACACTGTGGTTGAATGGGCTAACTCCTAATTCAATTACAAATTGGAGGCAATTGAGAGACGCTTTCCTTGAAAGATTCTTTCTGCCATCCAAAAGGGCTCAATTGAAAGATGAAATCAGCAACTTTCGTCAGCTTCCCTCTGAAGCTCTTCACGAAACATGGGAGAGGTTCAAAACAAAGCTAGCAAGATGCCCAAACCATCATATGACTAATGTTCACCTCATGGAGATATTGTATAGAGCCTTGAATTCAGTAACTAAACCAGTGATGGACAACGCAGCTGGAGGTTCTTTCATGGACCTCACCTTTGGTCAAGCAAGCAATATGCTAGATCGCATGACAAAGCAAAGTAGAGCTTGGCATACCAGGGATTCTGAGGTAGCAAGCCCCACTTTATCTATGGGCATGTCTGCAGACCAAAGAAGAAGAGAAGAAGAACGTGATCAAGATATGGCGCACATGAAAACCCAAATGGATCTTCTTACAAAGCATCTATTAGGGAAGACTGAAAAAGTGAAAGCTATTGCGTCAAAAGGAAGAGACGAATCTGATTCGGAAGAGGAGGCCAACTACTTGCACAATCAGGGGGGTCTTCGAGGGTATGCCCAAGGAAACCAAGGTCGGAACTATTATGATAAATCTGGAAGCAAAGACCAAGATAGTTGGAAGAAAAATAATGAAAAGAGTAGTTTGTACGTTCCCCCTGGTAGACGTGATACCACCACATCTAATTCTATGAAAGATATGATGGCTAAGTTATTGAAAGGAGTGGAAGCAACGAGCGCAGGAGTTAAGGAGGTGATTGATGATTTGTCCTCCATGAAGCAATTAGTTGATTCTCATTCCACTTCTATCAAGCAAATAGAGCAGCAATTGAGCCAACTATCAGCAGCATTCAATCAAAGAAAGGCTGGCACCTTACCGAGCGATACTGTGCAAAACCCAAGGAATGATGGGTCATGCATGTCCATCACTACCAGAAGTGGTAAGGTGCTGGAAACTTCAGCAAAAGGCAAGCAAGTGGTTGACGAAGTTGCGGACATGGACGTTACACCTAGTGACGTTACAAAAGAAGAAGACGCCGCAACCACTACTTCCAACGTCAAAAATGCTACACCTAGTGACGTGCAGCCTGAAAAAATGGAAAAACGGAAGCAAGAGGATAAGAAAGCCATGGAAAGAACACTTCCATACCCACCACCACCTTTTCCCCAAAGATTGAAGAAGGTGGCCGATGACACTAAGTTCAGCAAATTTATGGCTATGTTGAAGCAGCTGACCATTAATAGTCCATTGGTAGAGGAACTTGAACAAATGCCTGGGTATGCGAAGTTTATGAAAGATCTTTTGACTAAGAAAAGGGAAGCAAGTTATGAGCTGAAGGATGATGTGCATCATTGTAGTGCAATTGCTACCCGATCAATAGTTCAGAAGAAGGCCGACCCTGGAGCTTTCACTATTCCTTACACCGTCGGATCTTTGAACTTTGCCAAAGCATTGTGTGACTTAGGAGCCAGCATCAACTTGATGCCATTATCGATCTACAGGAAGTTGGGGTTAGGAGATCCTACACCAACTAATATGAGGCTTGTTATGGCGGATAGGTCGGTAAAACGACCGGTTGGTATTCTATGCGATGTCTTGGTAAAGGTTTCTTCATTTATCTTTCCAGCAGACTTTGTCATCTTGGATTGTGAATCAGATTCAGAGGTTCCCATAATCTTGGGACGCCCTTTCCTTGCCACGGGAAGTGTGCTCATAGATTTGAGAGCTAATGAGCTCTCATTCCGAATCAATGACGAAGTGGTTCGTTTTGATGTTTGCAAATCAATGAAGCAACCCAAAGATCTGAGTGTATTTTCCGTGGATGATGTTGTCTTTGAGGATGGGAAGGAGTTACTTGTAGAAGAGCAAACTCTTGATGATCCTTTGGAGGTTTTGCTCATGAAAGGAGAGAATGAGGATGCTAAAATTGCTGAAGAAGATATTTGTGCTCTAGCGGGATTAGGGACATATCGCTATACCCCCAAGAAGCTGGATCTTGATCTCAAGAATCGACCCACACCACCAGCTAAGCCATCTATTGAAGAACCACCCACGTTAGAGTTGAAGTAGCTGCCAAGCCATTTGAAGTACGCATTCTTAGGAAGCGGAAACACTCTTCCAGTCATAGTGGCAGCCGATTTGGGTGAACAACAAGTTGCAGCTCTTATTGCAATCTTACGCAAGTATATTAGAGCTATTGGATGGACCATTGCGGATATTATTGGTATTCCACCTGAGATTTGCACACATAAAATTCAGCTTCAAGAAAAGTGCACACCCACCATTGAACATCAAAGGCGTTTAAACCCACCAATGCAAGAAGTGGTGAAGAAGGAGATTATCAAGTGGTTAGACGCAGGAGTTGTATATCCTATCTCTGATAGCACATGGGTAAGTCCTGTATAATGTGTTCCCAAGAAAGGGGGTATGACGGTGGTCGCGAATGTGAAGAATGAGCTTATTCCACTCAGGCCCGTTACTGGATGGAGAGTATGCATGGACTACCGCAAGCTGAATTCTTGGACGCTCAAGGATCACTTCCCCATGCCATTTATGGACCAAATGCTAGATCGATTAGCGGGGAAAGGATGGTTTTGCTTCTTGGATGGTTATTCAGGTTATAATTAGATTTGTATTGCTCCTGAGGACCAAGAGAAGACAACGTTTACATGCCCATATGGTACGTTTGCCTTCAAACGTATGCCATTCGGGTTATGTAACGCACCAGCCACCTTTCAACGTTGTATGATGTCTATTTTCTCTGATATGGTTGAAGACACTTTGGAGGTATTCATGGATGACTTTTCAGTTGTTGGTGAGTCTTTTGAAGCGTGTTTGGCAAACTTGAGCATGGCATTGCAAAGATGTGTAGAGTTCAACCTTGTGCTGAACTGGGAGAAGTGCCACTTCATGGTAAAAGAAGGAATCGTTCTTGGGCACAAGATCTCCGAAAGAGGAATAGAGGTTGATCGAGCAAAAATAGAGGTAATTGAGAAGCTGCCGCCTCCAATTTCGGTAAAGGGAGTTCGTAGTTTTCTTGGCCATGCTGGTTTCTATCGTAGATTCATCAAAGACTTCTCCAAAATTTCTAGTCCATTGTGCAAACTATTGGAGAAAGATGCGAAGTTTGACTTTAATGACGATTGTTTAAAGGCATTCGAATGCCTTAAAGGAAAACTCATTGAAGCCCCTATCATGGTAGCACCAGATTGGAAGCTCTCATTCGAAGTCATGTGTGATGCTAGCGGTGTAGCCGTTGGTGCTGTTCTTGGACAGAGAAAGGAGAAATTATTTCATCCTATCTACTATGCGAGTAAGCTCTTAAATGAAGCCCAAAGGAACTACACTGTTACTGAACAAGAGCTCCTAGCGGTTGTGTATGCATTTGAGAAGTTTCGTGCCTATCTATTGGGCACTAAGGTAATCGTTCATACAGACCATGCAGCTCTTAGGTATCTAATGACGAAGAAGGATGCAAAACCAAGGTTGATTCGATGGGTGTTGCTGCTGCAAGAGTTTGATTTTGAGGTCAAAGATAGAAGAGGTTGTGAGAACCAAGTGGCTGATCACCTATCTCGACTTGAGAATGAGCATGTGGCACAACCAGAAATTCAGATTGATGATGCATTCCCTGACGAGGAGATATTAGCGACAACAATGGAGATATTACCATGGTATGCTGACTTTGCAAATTTTGTGGTGAGTAATGTGCTACCCGCCAATTTATCTTACCACCAAAGGAGGAAGTTTATGCATGATGTTCAGCACTACTATTGGGATGAGCCTTATTTGTTTTGAAGATGCGCTGATGGTATCATTCGACGATGTATATCCCATGAAGAAGTGCCTACTATATTGGAAGCATGCCACACTTCGCAAGTTGGAGGACATCATGCAGGCAATTGAACGGCAAGAAAAGTATTGCAAAGTGGATATTATTGGCCTTCGATATTCAGAGACGCATACGACTATGTGAGAAGGTGTGACCAATGCCAACATCAAGGTGCTATTTCAAAACACCATGAAATGCCCATGTCCAAAATTCTTGAGGTAGAACTCTTTGATGTGTGGGGTATTGATTTCATGGGACCATTCGTGAATTCCTTTGGAATGAAGTACATCTTGGTTGTTGTGGATTATGTTTCGAAATGGGTTGAAGCTGTATCATTGGCCGACAACGAAGGAAAGCGTGTTGTAGCGTTCTTAAAGAAGAATATCTTCTCTCGCTTTGGAGTACCTCGTACTATCATAAGTGATGGAGGATCTCACTTTTGCAACAAGATATTCAAATCTGTATTGGCCAAGTATGGTGTCAAGCAACACAAGGTAGCTACGCCTTATCATCCCCAAACTAGTGGACAAGTAGAGGTTTCCAATCGTGAGATCAAGCAAATCCTTGCAAAGACGGTTAATGCTAATAGGAAGGATTGGTCTAGGAAGCTAGATGATGCACTATGGGCGTATAGGACTGCATTCAAGACACCCATTGGTATGTCACTTATCAGCTAGTTTATGGGAAGGCTTGTCATCTACCCATTGAACTCGAGCACAAAGCATTGTGGGCATTGAAGCAATTGAACTTGAATTGGGATGACGTGAAGAATCTGAGGTTGGAGCAGCTGAATTAACTAGATGAATTCCGTCTCCATGCATATGAAAGATCAGATTTATACAAGGAGCGGATGAACAAGTATCATGATCAGCGGATTGTTCGACGAAACTTCCAAAAGGGTGACATGGTACTACTCTTTAACTCCAGATTCAAGCTCTTCCCAGGTAAGTTAAGATCGAAGTGGTCTGGTCCATTTAAGGTTATCCAAGTCTACTCGTCTGGAGCAGTCGAATTGGTAGGCAATAAGGGTGTTGTCTTCAAAGTGAATGGCCAACGTGTTAAGCCATATATCAGTCCTCTTGAATCGATGAATGACATGGCCATCACTTATCTCGACTAAGTCTAAGTACTCGAGATTACTACGTCGAGCCACGATAATAAATAAGGCGCTAGATGGGAGGCAACCCATCGTTTTATCGTTTTATCATTTTATCGTTTTATCATTTTTCTTTTAGTACTTGTTTTGTTTTTGATTAATGAAAATCCAAAATAAGAGTCGTGCCACGACTAAAACTAAGGCGCTTGGTGGGAGGCAACCCATCGTACTAATCGTTTTCATTTGTTTTGAGCAAATATAGGTGCAAGATGTATTCAATGAGGAGATCAATTTCAATTGATGATTTGGACACATTGTATGGTAAAGTTGGTAAGTTAGGAACAGTGATGCATAAGGCTATGGATTGAGCCTTTCCCACGTCAAAATAGGCTTCGAGGAAGGCTAGGCCTTGGTAAAACTAGGCCACGAACGATGCACGACCTATCCTATAGCCTAAGGTCTCGGAATCTAGTGTGCTATACACTATGCGCCGCCTATTCCTAGGTATGCTTTTGACTATGCGCCGCCTATGCTATGGCATTTGGTCTCAGTATCTCATATGCCATAGACTATGCGGCGCATATGTCCCATTATGCCATAGACATTGCGCCGCATATGTCATTGATATGCCGAGTATTATGCGCCGCATATGTGGTGTTTTTTGTCTCCAAATCCGATTGTAAATGGGCCATAACCCGACCCATACTCTTCCTATATAAAGGGGACTTAGTTTTATAACACAACCACATTAGAAAATACCCTAAGGGCGCCGCATAACCCTCCAAATCCTCTCAAAATTTTCTTCTTTTGCTCCTCCAATTCACAAAACCATCTCCACAAGTTTCAAGCAAGTAAGTACTCTCTTATACTTCATTCATTTATTGTAAGTATTACGTTGCCATTTTTATTATGAATTGCTAAATCATATAAGATTGTTGGTGATGTTTATGTGTTTGGATTGTTGTTGCAAAATCATGTGAGTGAACATGTACGTAGGGAATTCTTGACTTGTTTCCGACTTGAAGTTGGTTTCAAAAGCATTGTTATGATATTTGCTGAATTGCTATGGCTATGAATATGGCTTAAGATTGTTGTTTGGATGCTTACATGTTAGACTATCCCGGCCATCGGGATAAGATTATAGTGCCTATCGACTTAGGAGGTTGTGCTTGTTGTAAGAATAACGATTCCATGTGGTAACCCCTATGTCGTAGTGTTGCTATATCTACCATGAAAGTAGCCCAATGGCTGAAAAAAAGTGATGCAATGCTGATTTTCTTGTCGGAATACAATCCTAACACGTATGTCGACGAAATCTGAGTAAATCGACTACTTTCACCTCACTAATTTGTGTAACAAAATTAAGTGTGGGGTGGTACCCCTAGTGCTTGCATACAGATTGTATCAAGTGAGACTGCGCTGCTACTAACATTATTTCTAGTCTCTGGTACAATGGCACCTAAAGCAAGGCAAGGCAAGGAGAAGGCTACCACTTCCCAAAAGGGCAAGAAGAGAAGTCGAAAAGACCAAGGAGAATCATCCTCAGCACACCTACCACGCAGAATGTTCGGAATAAAATGGGTTCTTGAGGAAGAAGCCAAAGCATGGTACATCAGCAACAAAGAAAGAAAGTATGTGCACGTCTACTTGATCAACAAGGAGACCTTAGCAAAGAAGGAGCCACGAATGTTGGCAAAAATAATGGCTTTGAAGCTGGATTTCATCTTCCGCGACATGGGAGAGTGTAATCTTGACTTGACAAGAGAGTTTTATGCCAACTGGTCGCCGAACACATCAGGCAATGAAGTCAAAATTCGGGGCCAAGTGTTACAGCTCACCGCGGATTGGATCAACTCTTTTCTTGGCTTACCTTCGGTCGACACAGCACCATTCAAAGAGCTGTACAGCAGGCCTCCCTATAGAGCGATACGACACACGCTTTGTGGAAGTAGATAAATGGCAAGGTGGGGCAGACATAAAGAAACAGGCCGACACAACACCTTCCTCTATGCTCCACTAAATAGGGAAGCAAGAATCTGGATGCGCATTGTCAACTCATGTCTTATTCCTGGGACTCAATACACTAAGATATCGAGAGATAGAGTGTGTTTGGTCTATGCTTTGATGACGAATGTCCCTGTCAACTTTGGGGCAATCATTCGATCTACCATGAGGAAGGCCAGACTCCACAAAAGGTCCCATTTCACATTTGGCAATTTGTTGACAGCAATGTTGCGGAAGGAGGATATCGAAGAGGAAACCGCTGACCACAAACTCCCACATAACCCAAAGAAGGTTGACCTCACCAAGGTCAAAGATGCTGAAACAACTCATGGAGTCAACCTTACTACTGCGGAGAGACATGCTCGTGATGAGAGTTTCTTCCGTCATCTCTATGGCATGACACGATTCACTATGATGACTGGTGGACGTATTCCAACTGCTGAAGAGCTCCAACAGCTGGACCACGACTACCCAATGAACATGCATGCACGGGAGATGTGTGGAGTGTTCATATACTTTGAGGAACCTCTAGACGATGATGTGCCGACTGATGATAATAGACGCTTGCCTGATTCCGACGAGGAGGAGAACTCTGACGACGACTCGTATGATGATTCAGACGAAAGGGGTATGACCCCTGACATTGATGAAGGGTCCAACTAACCAGGTTCTCCGAATTTATTTTCCACTGAGGGCAGTGTCCCGTTTAAGTGTGGGGTGGCGGTATTGCATGCTATACTTCTCTGTTTGCACCTATGTTTGTATGTTTGTTTGTTTAATGTTTGTTCGTTTACTTTTTTTTGAGTCCGTTTTTTTTTTCTTATTTTTTTCGTTTGACATTTTTTTTAAGTTTTTTAGGAGTCAAATATTTCTAGCTTCGCATGAAATTATTTTGATAGGCAGCATGAGATTGAAACAAGAGTATGTGCTACAATTGTGACTATTGAGACGTTTAGGCTCTAGTTGTGACTCATTATGTGATATTGTGTGATTCAGTTCCTTCACTTGTTGGGTTGAGAGTCTATATTACTTCCAATCAAGTCGACCATGTGCCTTGTGTGTGTGAGATTAATCGTATATTCTATGATTGTGGCTGATGCTATAACTTGCCTGGTATGTATGCAAAGCGAAAATAAGGAGTGTAAGTTTAGGATATGTGATAACGCTCAATCTACAGCTCTCGTAGGAGTGTAAAGCGGTCGTTAGCAAATATAGAACCCAACCTGGGTTGGGTGTCGATCCCACAGGGAATAGCTTGGTCAATCAAGTAAGCAAAATTAATAGACTTTTGGTGAAAGTCTCGTAAGAAGGGGGGAATTGTAATATGTAGCCAAAGTAATGAAATAAAAGCTGAAAATAGCAAAGTAAAAGAGAAAGATTGTCACGTAAGTTGTAAACAATGATAATTGAAGCGTTGGGGTTATGTCCACCTTTTGAGGTATACGTCTCTATCGGCTATGAGTGTGTAGAGTCTTGACATGCAATTGCTTACAGAGAATTGTAGTCGATGGTAAATCCAAGCGTCTCGCGACCTAAACAAGGAGTATTTCACTTTAACTCTCGCGAGCTTAAAGTGTGTCTAACGGTACGAATTCTCCAAGAGGTTAGTCCAGTTACGGCACTAGCTTTTTAATAGGAAAGGGTGTCCTACTACCTTGACATTATCTCTTTTCCAGACAAATAACCTTTCTCGCGAACAAGTTAAATGTTAGACTGGCGTATTCTTGCGTTTGCAACCGCAAAGAATGTAGATTAAGATGAAGAGAATAATGATATAAGCAATATACGTGTCTTGAACTCACAAACTCACAGCAATAGATAGTAACTCATTCGGCTTCCATAACCCCAACTAAGAGGTTTAGTTACCCATGAATGCGAAGGATATCACGATTTGCATGGTTGATGGCGTGAGAAGTAGGTGATAGGCGTGTGGTTTTGGTGATTCCCTAGCAAGTAACGATTCTCTTGTTGTGGAATTTAAGAATAGAAGAGTAGATTAGAAGTGTTTGTGGTGGAAGATGAGAGGGATGGAAGAAAATTAATTGTTGAATTAAGTGAAGAATGAATAAAAATCTCTAACATGATAGGGTATTTATAATACTCCTATCCTACTCCTACTAAGCTAATGAAATAAATAGCCAAATCCTACTATACTAATGAAATCCTTGACCCAAATGTACTAGGGTAAGGTTACAATATCATAATCCAAATAGAATAGTGAAATACATAACCTAATTGTATTAGGTTAATGTATCTTTGTAAAAATCCAGCTTTGTGTCTGTAAGTCCCCAAAGTCTTCAGAAATGCTGTTTTAGCCCGGGACAGATTTTCCATGCAGCAGATTTGGTCCTTAGGCGTCCAGCTCCCTTCTACTTCGTTTGTGAGATTTCTTTTGCGTCAAGTAAGCCATAAAATGCTGTATTTTGCATCATTTATACCTGAAACTTTCCTAATCATGTTTGTTAGCTCATTTACAGGAAAAAGGACTAAAAGTGCATGAAATAGATAATTAGTTCTCAAAACTAGGCTAAAATATGGGCAAAATATATTGATATAGGCGTGTAAATCTGCCTATCATCAACACCCCACACTTAGAGCTTTGTTCGTCCTCGAACAACATATCATGTCCTTCTAAGCATCGACTAAAGGTTTTTACAACAACAGCACAAAATATTTATCAAGATAAGCACAACAATTATCAACAAAGAGTAGCTTTCCGATTATAAGTAGAAACAATTTAACCTCAAGTATAGACTCGTGATGATGATCAACTCGCATGCAAACGTTAAAGTGCATAGAATCATACACAACTATCCAAAACTCATCAACCATGTGTGTCTCACCATATATTACCCATAATCACTCACAAGTATAGCATATTTTTCAAACATGGGTATCAAAGTGTCCTTGCTCTCGCCCTCACAAAAAATTCATATGTAGCAACTAATGACCATAGGCTTGCCTTTAATGTAGTACTCTACTAAATGTCGGAATGTTAAGATTAGGATCAAGTAGGTCTTTTGATGGTTGTAATGTAGGCTAAGGGACGGGTAGGACTATTTTGGCCAAGAATAGTGACTAGGTTCCTAAGCGCTTTAATACATCACATTGTATCAATGACACTTTTTTCTTTCAACCTTTCTTCACTTTTTTATTCTACCACCCTTGGTCTCCTATTTTGTTTTTCAATTTCAAGCACTACTTACTTTTCAGCTTTCTTTTCCTTTTTCTTTTCACAACATACCTCTTATGATAGCACTTTCTTTTTCATAGCACATTCAAGCACCATTACAATTTAAAGCATTATACTCACCCAATTTCCTCTTATGTTGTCACATGACTTTTTCACTTTAAAGCACTCAGGATTTTGGATCAAATTATGGTCTTGAAAGAAATGGATTAGGCTTACATACAAGGTTGTCAAAGAAATAGGCTAAAGGCTCAAAAAGGGTTAACTAGGATGATGTTCATGGGTAGGTAAAACTGAAGGTAAACATGTATAGGTTGCCAAAGAAATGCCTAAATCATATCCTAAACTTACATTCCTTATTTTCGCTTTGCATACATACCAGGCAAGTTCTAGCATCAGCCACAAACATAGAATATACTATTATCTCACACACACAAGGCACATGGTCGACTTGATTGGAAGTAATATAGACTCTCAAACCAACAATTGAAGGAATTGAACCACACAATATCACATAATGAGTCACAACTAGAGCCTAAACGTCTCAATAGTCACAATTGTAACACATACTCTTGTTATAATCTCATGCTGCCTATCAAAATAATTTTATGCGAAGCTAGAAAAATTTAACTCCTAAAAAAAACTAAAAAAACGTCAAACGAAAAACAACAAAAAAAAACGGAAGTAAACAAACAAACATACAAACATAGGTGCAAACAAAGAAGTATAGCATGCGATTCTGCCACCCCACACTTAGACGGGACACTGCCCTCAGTGGAAAATAAATTCGAAGAACCTGGTTAGTCGGACCCTTCATCAATGTCGGGGGTCATACCCCCTTCGTCGGAATCATCATAAGAGTCGTCGTCAGAGTTCTCCTCATCATCAGAATCAGGCAAGCGTCGATCATCATCAGTCGGCACGTCATCGTCTAGAGGTTCCTCAAAATATACGCCCACTCCACACATCTCCCGGGCATGCATGTTCATTGGGTAGTCGTGGTCCAGCTGTTGGAGCTCTTCAGCGGTTGGAATACGTCCACCACTCATCATAGTAAATCGTGTCATGCCATAGAGATGACGGAAGAAACTCTCATCACGAGCATGTCTCTCCGCAGTAGTAAGGTTGACTCCATGAGATGTTTCAGCATCTTTGACCTTGGTGAGGTCAACCTTCTTTGGGTTATGTGGGAGTTTGTGGTCAGTTGGTTCCTCTTCGACATCCTCCTTCCGCAACATTGCTGTCAACAAATTGCCGAATGTGAAATGGGACCTTTTGTGGAGTCTGGCCTTCCTCATGGTAGATCGAATGATTTCCCCAAAGTTGATAGGGACATTTGTCATCAAAGCATAGACCAAACACACTCTATCTCTCGATATCTTGGTGTATTGAGTTCCAGGAATAAGGCATGAGTTGACAATGCGCATCCAGATTCTTGCTTCCCTATTTAGTGGAGCATAGGGGAAGGTATTGTGATGGCCTGTTTCCTTATGTCTGCCCCATCTTGCCATCGATCTGCTTCCACAAAGCGTGTGTCGTATTGCTCTGTAAGGAGGCCTGCTGTACAGCTCTTTGAATGGTGCAGTGTCGACCGAAGCTAAGCCAAGAAAAGAGTTGATCCAATCCGCTGTAAGATGTAACACTTGGCCCCGAATTTTCACTTCATTGCCTGTTGTGTTCGGCGACCAGTTGGCATAAAACTCTCTTGTTAAGTCAAGATTGCACTCTCCCATGTCGCGGAAGATGAAATCCAGCTTCAAAGCCATTATTTTTGCCAACATACGCGGCTCTTTCTTTGCTAAGGTCTCCTTGTTGATCAAGTCGACATGCACATATTTCCTTTCTTTGTTGCTGCTGTACCATGCTTTGGCTTCTTCTTCAAAGACCCATTTTATTCCGAACATTCTGCGTGGTAGGTGCACTGAGGATGATTCTCCTTGGTCTTTTCGACTTCTCTTCTTGCCCTTTTGGGACGTGGTAGCCTTCTCCTTGCCTTGCCTTGCTTTAGGTGCCATTGTACCTGGGACTAGAAATAATGTAAGTTGCAGCACATTCTCAGTTGATACAATCTATATGAAAGCACTAGGGGTACCACCCCACACTTAGTTTCGTTAACACAAATCAATGAAGTGAAAGTGGTCGAGTCCTCAGATTTCGTCGACATACGTTTTAGGATTGTATTCCGACAAGAAAATCAGCATTGCATCACTTATTTGCAGCCAGTGGACTACTTTCATTGTGGATATAGCAACACTATGACATAGGGGTTACCACATGGAATAGTTATTCTTACAACAATCACAACCTCTTATCTCGGTAGGCACTATAAGTCTTATCCCGATGGCCGGGATAGTCTATTATGTAAGCATCCAAACAACACTCTTAAGCAATATTCATAGACATATATATTCAGCAAATATCATAACAATGCTTTTGAAACAAAGTTCAAGTCGGAAACAAGTCAAGAATTCCCTACGTATATATTTACTCACATGATTTTGCAACAATAATCCAAACACATGAACATCACCTACCAATCCCACATGATTGAGCATAGCAACATAGTACTTACGATAATTAGATGAAGAATAAGAGAGTACTTACTTGCTTGAAGATTGTGGAGAAGTTATAGTGAATTGGAAGAGCAAAAGAAGAAAATTTTGAGAAGATTTGGAGGGTTATGCGGCGCCTTTAGGGTTGTTTCTAATGTGGTTGTGTTATAAAACTAAGTCCCCTTTATATAGGAAGAGTATGGGTCGGGTTATGACCCATTTACAATCGGATTTGGGGACAAGAACACCACATATGCGGCGCATATCACTCGGCATATCAATGACATATGCGGCGCATTGTCTATGGCATAATGGGACATATGCGCCGCATAGTCTATGGCATTTGTAGACATATGCGCCGCATAGTCTATGGCACATGAGATACTGAGACCAAATGCCATAGCATAGGCGGCGCATAGTCAAAAGCATACCTAGGAATAGGCGGCGCATAGTGTATAGCACACTAGATTCCGAGTCCTTAGGCTATAAAATAGGTTGTGCATCGTTCGTGGCCTATTTTTACCAAGGCCTAGCCTTCCTCGAAGCCTATTTTGACGTGAGAAAGGCTCAATTCATCGCCTTATGCATCACCATTCCTAACTTACCGATTTTACCATACAATGCATCCAAATTGTCGATGGAGATCAATCTCCTCGTCGCATACTTCTTGCACCTATATTTGCTCAAAACAAAATGAAAACGATTAGTACGATGGGTTTCCTCCCACCAAGCGCCTTAGTTTTGGTCGTGGCACGACTCTTATTTTTTTGAATTTTCATTTATCAAAAAGAAAAAATACTAAAACGATGAAACGATAAAACGATAAAACGAAAAAATAATAAAACAATAAAACGATGGGTTGCCTCCCATCTAGCGCCTTATTTATTGTCGTGGCTCGACGTAGTAATCTCGAGTACTTAGACTTCGTCGAGATAAGTGATGGCCTTCTCATTCATCGAGTCAAGAGGACCGATATATGGCTTAACACGTTGGCCATTCACTTTGAAGACAACACCATCATTGTCTTCCAATTCGACTACTCCAGACGAGTAGACTTGGATGACTTTAAATGGACCAGACCACTTTGATTTTAACTTACCTGGGAAGAGCTTGAGTCTGGAGTTAAAGAGTAGTACCATGTCACCTTTTTGGAAGTTTCGTCGAACAATCCGCTGATCATGATACTTCTTCATCCGCTCCTTGTATAAATCTGATCTTTCATATGCATGGAGACGAAATTCATCTAGTTCGTTCAGCTGCTCCAACCTCAGGTTCTTCACATTATCCCAATTCAGATTCAAGTGCTTCAATGCCCACAATGCCTTGTATTCAAGATCGATGGGTAGATGACAAGCCTTCCCATAAACTAGATGATAAGGTGACATGCCAATGGGTGTCTTGAATGCAGTCCTATACGCCCATAGTGCATCATCTAGCTTTTGAGACCAGTCCTTCCTATTCGCATTAACCGTCTTGGCAAGGATTTGCTTGATCTCGCGGTTGGAAACCTCAACTTGTCCACTGGTTTGGGGATGATAAGGCGTAGCTACCTTGTGTTGCTTGACTCCATACTTGGCCAATACAGATTTGAATAGCTTGTTGCAAAAGTGAGATCCTCTATCACTTATGATAGTACGAGGTACTCCAAAGCGAGAGAAGATATTCTTCTTTAAAAACGCTACAACACGCTTTCCTTCGTTGTCGGCCAATGCTACAGCTTTAACCCATTTTGACACATAATCCACAGCAACCAGGATGTACTTCATTCCAAACGAATTCACGAATGGTCCCATGAAATCAATACCCCACACATCAAAGAGTTCTACCTCCAGAATTTTGGACATGGGCATTTCATGGTGTTTGGAAATAGCACCTTGACGTTGGCATTGGTCACACCTTCTCACATAGTCGTTTGCATCTCTGAATATTGTAGGCCAATAATAACCACTTTGCAAGACTTTCCTTGCCGTTCGATTCCCTGCATGATGTCCTCCAACTTGCGAAGTGTGGCATGCTTCCAATATAGTAGGCACTTCTTCATGGGATATACATCGTCGAATGATACCATCCGCGCATCTTCGAAACAAATATGGCTCATCCCAATAGTAGTGCTGAACGTAATGCATAAACTTCCTCCTTTGGTGGTAAGATAAATTGGCGGGTAGCACATTACTCACCACGAAATTTGCAAAGTCGGCATACCATGGTAATTTCTCCATTGTGGTCGCTAGTATCTCCTCGTCAGGGAATGCATCATCAATCTGATTTTCTGGTTGCGCCACATACTCATTCTCAAGTCTAGATAGGTAATCAGCCACTTGGTTCTCGCAACCTCTTCTATCTTTGACTTCGAAATCAAACCCTTGCAGCAGCAATACCCATCGAATCATCCTTGGTTTTGCATCCTTCTTCGTCATTAGATACCTAAGAGCTGCATGGTCTGTATGAACGATCACCTTAGTACCCAATAGATAGCCACGAAACTTCTCAAACGCATACACAACCGCTAGGAGCTCTTGTTCAGTAACGGTGTAGTTCCTTTGGGCTTCATTTAGGACCTTACTTGCATAATAGATAGGATGAAACAATTTCTCCTTTCTCTGTCCAAGAACAGCACCAACGGCTACACCACTAGCATCACACATGACTTCGAACGGGAGCGTCCAATCTGGTGCTACCATGATAGGGGCTTCAATGAGTTTTCCTTTAAGGCATTCGAATGCCTTTAAGCAATCTTCATTAAATTCAAACTTCGCATCTTTCTCCAGTAGTTTGCACAATGGACTAGAAATTTTGGAGAAGTCTTTGATGAATCTACGATAAAATCCAGCATGGCCAAGAAAACTACGAACTCCCTTCACCGAAATTGGAGGTGGTAGCTTCTCGATTACCTCTATTTTTGCGCGATCAACCTCTATTCCTCTTTCGGAGATCTTGTGCCCAAGAACGATTCCTTCTTTTACCATGAAGTGGCACTTCTCCCAATTCAGCACAAGGTTGAACTCTACACATCTTTGTAATGCCATGCTCAAGTTCGCCAAACATGCTTCAAAGGACTCACCAACAACTGATAAGTCGTCCATAAATACCTCCAAAGTGTCTTCTACCATATCAGGGAAAATAGACATCATACAACGTTGAAAGGTGGCTGGTGCGTTACATAACCCGAATGGCATGCGTTTGAAGGCAAACATACCATATGGGCATGTGAACGTTGTCTTCTCTTGGTCTTCGGGAGCAATACAAATCTGATTATAACCTGAATAACCATCCAAGAAGCAAAACCATCCTTTCCCCGCTAATCGATCTAGCATTTGGTCCATAAATGGCATGGGGAAGTGATCCTTGAGTGTCCAAGAATTCAGCCTGCGGTAGTCCATGCATACTCTCCATCTAGTAACGGGCCTGAGTGGAATAAGTTCATTCTTTGCATTCGCGACCACGGTCATGCCTCCTTTCTTGGGAACACATTGTACTGGGCTTACCCATGTACTATCCGAAATAGGATACATGACTCCTGCGTCTAACCACTTGATAATATCCTTCTTCACCACTTCTTGCATTGGTGGGTTTAGACGTCTTTGATGTTCAATGGTGGGTGTGCACTTTTCTTGAAGCTGAATTTTATGAGTGCAAATCCCAGGTGGAATACCAATGATATCCGCAATGGTCCATCCAATAGCTCTAATATACTTGCGTAAGATTGCAATAAGAGCTGCAACTTGTTGCTCACCCAAATCGGCTGCCACAATGACTGGAAGAGTGTTTCCGCTTCCTAAAAATGCGTACTTCAAATGGCTTGGCAGCTCCTTCAATTCTAACGTGGGTGGTTATTCAATAGATGGCTTAGCTGGTGGTGAAGGTCGATTTTTGAGATCAAGATCCATCTTCTTGGGGGTATAGCGATATGTCCCTAATCTCGATAGAGCACAAATATCTTCATCAGAAATTTCAGCATCATCATTCTTTCCTTTCATGAGCAAAACCTCTAAAGGATCATCAAGAATTTGCTCTTCTGCAAGTAACTCTTTCTCATCATCAAAGACAACATCAGCCACAGAAAATACACTCAGATCTTTGGGTTGCTTCATTGATTTGCAAACATCAAAGCGAACCACTTCGTCATTTATTCGGAATGAAAGCTCATTAGCTCTCAAATCTATGAGCACACTTCCCGGGGTCGGCCTTCTTCTGAACTATCGATCGGGTAGCAATTGCACTACAATGATGCACATCATCCTTCAGCTCATAACTTGTTGTCCTCTTTTTAGTCAAAAGATCTTTCATAAACTTCGCATACCCAGGCATTTGTTCAAGTGCCTCCACTAATGGAACATTGATGGTCAACTGCTTCAACATAGTCATGAATTTGCTGAACTTAGTGTCATCGGCCACCTTCTTCAATCTTTTTGGAAAAGGTGGTGGTGGGTATGGAAGTGTTCTCTCCATGGCTTTCTTCTCCTCTTGCTTCCGTTTATTATTTTTTTCAGGCTGCACGCCACTAGGTAAAACATCCTTGACGTTTGAAGTAGTTGTTGCGGCTTCTTCTCTTGTAACGTCACTAGGTGTGGCGTCAATGTCTGCTGCTACGTCAACCACTTGCTTGCCTTTTGCTGAAGTTTCCATCACCTTACCACTTCTGGTAGTGATGGCCATGCATGACCCATCATTCCTTGGGTTTTGCACAGTATCGCTCGGTAAGGTGCCAGCCTTTCTTTGATTGAATGCTGCTGAAAGTTGGCTCAATTGCTGCTCTATTTGCTTGATAGAAGTGGAATGAGAATCAACTAGTTGCTTCATGGAGGACAAATCATCAATCACCTCCTTAACTCCCGCGCTCGTTGCTTCCACTCCTTTCAATAACTTAGCCATCATGCCTTCCATACTTCCAGAATTAGATATGGTGGTATCACGTCTGCCAGGGGGAACGTACAAACCACTCTTTTCATTCTTGTTCTTCCAACTACCTTGGTATTTGTTTCCAGATTTATCATAATAGTTCCGACCTTGGTTTCCCTGGGCATTCCCACGGAAACCCCCCTGATTGTTCAAGTAGTTGGCCTCCTCTTCCGAATCAGATTCGTCTCTTCCTTTCAGCACCACAACTTTCACTTTTTCGGTCTTCCCTGATAATAAGTGATTTGTCAGAAGATCCAATTGTGTTTTCATGTGTGCCATGTCTTGCTCACGTTCTTCTTCTCTTCTTCTTTGGTCTGCAGACATGCCAATAGATAAAGTGGGGCTTGCTACCTCAGAATCCCTGGTATGCCAAGCTCTACTTTGCTTTGTCATGCGATCTAGCATATTGCTTGCTTGACCAAAGGTGAGGTCCATGAAAGAACCTCCAGCTGCGTTGTCCACCACTGGTTTAGTTACTGAATTCAAGGCTCTATACAAGATCTCCATGAGGTGAACATTAGTCATGTAATGGTTTGGGCATCTCGTTAGCTTTGTTTTGAACCTCTCCCATGTTTCGTGAAGAGCTTCAGAGGGAAGCTGACGAAAGTTGCTGATTTCATCTCTCAATTGAGCCCTCTTGGATGGCGGAAAGAATCTTTCTAGGAAAGCGTCTCTCAATTGCCTCCAATTTGTAATTGAATCAGGAGTCAGCCCATTCAACCATAGTGTTGCCTCCCCAGATAGAGACAATGGAAATAGACGTAATCGAATAGCATTCTGACCAACACTAGGATTGTCAAAGGACTTGCATGTAGAAATAAAGTTGATGAGATGCATATTCGGATCATCGCCTGCTAGTCCACCAAATAACCCCTTGAGTTGCAATAACTGAATCATGGTGCTAGTGATGTTGAATTTGGCTCCGGGCGCTAATGGTGGTGGAATTATAGCTCCAGTGGCTCCGGCACCATCAAGATCATCATCATCATCGTCGAAAGCTGGTTGCAAAGGTTGGCGATCATACCTATACCGAGCTTGTCGACCTCTTCGATTGGCAGGTGTTATAATTTCAGCATCACGCCTAGGGTTTAGTAACTCGTCATCCCCTAAATCTTCATCGTCAGGATTTGTTGCTCGCCCAGGATTATCAATGTTTTGTTGTTGGACTTGAGCAGTGGCAAGAGCAGCTAATCTTGCTTGCTCGTATTGAGCAGCCATCCTGTCGATTTCAGCTTGTGCTTCCATTCTTCTAATTCGTTGTGGTTCCGGATTGATTGGTAATAACGGTTGACCAGAACTTCTAGTATGGGGCATGCACTAAAAAAAAAACCTGCAATAAACAAAAACAAAAACTAAACATAAAAGTACGAGAATCATTGACCAAAGGGTCTAGTAATTATCACAAACTTGATTGTCACTCGTATTCCCCGGTAACGGCGCCAATTTTTGATAACGCTCAATCTACAGCTCTCGTAGGAGTGTAAAGCGGTCGTTAGCAAATATAGAACCCAACCTGGGTTGGGTGTCGATCCCACAGGGAATAGCTTGGTCAATCAAGTAAGCAAAATTAATAGACTTTTGGTGCAAGTCTCGTAAGAAGGGGGGAATTGTAATATGTAACCAAAGTAATGAAATAAAAGCTGAAAATAGCAAAGTAAAAGAGAAAGATTGTCACGTAAGTTGTAAACAATGAGAATTGAAGCGTTGGGGTTATGTCCACCTTCTGAGGTATACGTCTCTATCGGCTATGAGTGTGTAGAGTCTTGACATGCAATTGCTTACAGAGAATTGTAGTCGATGGTAAATCCAAGCGTCTCGCGACCTAAACAAGGACTATTTCACTTTAACTCTCGCGAGCTTAAAGTGTGTCTAACGGTACGAATTCTCCAAGAGGTTAGTCCAGTTACGGCACTAGCTTTTTAATAGGAAAGGGTGTCCTACTACCTTGACATTATCTCTTTTCCAGACAAATAACCTTTCTCGCGAACAAGTTAAATGTTAGACTGACGTATTCTTGCGTTTGCAACCGCAAAGAATGTAGATTAAGATGAAGAGAATAATGATATAAGCAATATACGTGTCTTGAACTCACAAACTCACAGCAATAGATAGTAACTCATTCGGCTTCCATAACCCCAACTAAGAGGTTTAGTTACCCATGAATGCGAAGGATATCATGATTTGCATGGTTGATGACGTGAGAAGTAGGTGATAGGCGTGTGGTTTTGGTGATTCCCTAGCAAGTAACGATTCTCTTGTTGTGGAATTTAAGAATAGAAGATTAGATTAGAAGTGTTTGTGGTGGAAGATGAGAGGGATGGAAGAAAATTAATTGTTGAATTAAGTGAAGAATGAATAAAAATCTCTAACATGATAGGGTATTTATAATACTCCTATCCTACTCCTACTAAGCTAATGAAATAAATAGCCAAATCCTACTATACTAATGAAATCCTTGACCCAAATGTACTAGGGTATGGTTACAATATCATAATCCAAATAGAATAGTGAAATACATAACCTAATTGTATTAGGTTAATGTATCTTTGTAAAAATCCAGCTTTGTGTCTGTAAGTCCCCAAAGTCTTCAGAAATGTTGTTTTAGCTCGGGACAGATTTTCCATGCAGCAGATTTGGTCCTTAGGCGTCCAGCTCCCTTCTACTTCGTTTGTGAGCTTTCTTTTGCGTCAAGTAAGCCATAAAATGCTGTATTTTGCATCATTTATACTTGAAACTTTCCTAATCATGTTTGTTAGCTCATTTACAGGAAAAAGGACTAAAAGTGCATGAAATAGATAATTAGTTCTCAAAACTAGGCTAAAATATGGGCAAAATATATTGATATAGGCGTGTAAATCCGCCTATCATCAATATGATTTAGGCATTTCTTTGGCAACCTATACATGTTTACCTTCAGTTTTACCTACCCATGAACATCATCCTAGTTAAACCCTTTTGAGCCTTTAGCCTATTTCTTTGACAACCTTGTATGTAAGCCTAATCCATTTCTTTCAAGACCGTAATTTGATCAAAATTCCTAAGTGCTTTAAAGTGAAAAAGTCATGTGACAACATAAGAGGAAATAGGGTGAGTATAATGCTATAAATTGTAATGGTGCTTGAAATGTGTTATGAAAAAAAGAAAAGTGCTACCATAAGAGGTATGTTGTGAAAAGAAAGCTGAAAAGTGAGTGGTGCTTTAAAATTGAAAAACAAAAGAGGAGAACAAGGGTGGTAGAATAAAAGAAAAAAAAAAAAAAAAAGAAAGGTTGAAAGAAAAAAAAGTGTCAATGATATAATGTGATGTATTAAAGCGCTTAGGAACCTAGTCACTATTCTTGGCCAAAATAGTCCTACCCGTCCCTTAGCCTACATTACAACCATCAAAAGACCTATTTGATCCTAATCTTAGCATTCCGACATTTAGTAGAGTACTACATTAAGGGCAAGCCTATGGTCATTAGTTGCTACATATGAATTCTTTGTGAGAGTGAGAGCAAGGACATTTTGATACCCATGTTTAAAAAATATGCTATACTTGTGAGTGTTTATGGGTACTATATTGTGAGACACACATGGTTGATGAGCTTTGGATAGTTGTATATGATTCTATGTAGCTTAACGTTTGCATGCGAGTTGATCACCATCACTAGTCTACGTTAGAGGTTAAACTGTTTCTATTTATAATCGGAAAGCTACTCTTTGTTGATAATTGTTGCGCTTGTCTTGATAAATGTTTTGTGTTGTTGTTGTAAAAATCCTAAGTTGATGTTTAGAAGGACATGATATGTTGTTCGAGGACGAACAAAGCTCTAAGTGTGGGGTGTTGATGATAGGCGGATTTACACGCCTATATCAATATATTTTGCCCATATTTTAGCCTAGTTTTGAGAGCAAATTATATATTTCATGCACTTTTAGTCCTTTTTCCTATAAATGAGCTAACGAACATGATTAGTAAAGTTTTAGGTATAAATGATGCAAAATTCAGCATTTTATGGCTTACTTGACGCAAAAGAAAGCTCACGAAGGAAGGAAAGGGAGTTTACACGCCTAAGGACCAAAACTGCTGCATGGAAAATCTGTCCCGGGCTAAAACAGCATTTCTGAAGACTCTGGGGACCTGGACCAAAACTGCTGCATGGAAAATCTATCCCGGGCTAAAACAGCATTTCTGAAGACTTTGGGGACTTACAGACACAAAGCTAGATTTTGACAATGATACATTAACCTAATACAATTAGGTTATGTATTTCATTAGTTTATTTGGATTATGATAATGTTACCTTAACCTAGTACATTTGGGTTAAGTATTCCATTAGCCTATTAGGATTTGGTTATTTATTTCATTAGCTTAGTAGGAGTAGGATATGGGTATTATAAATACCCTATCATGCTAGAAATTTTTATTCATTCTTCACTTAACAATTCTACAACTCTTCTAATCTTTCCATTAATCTTATTTTCTTCTATTCTTAAATTCCACAACAAGAGAATCGTTACTTGCTAAGGAATCACGCCTCACGCCTATCACTTGATCTACACGCCATTACTCAATATTGTGATATAAAAACAATGTCAATCGTGATCTCCTTCGCATTCATGGGTAACTAAACCTCTCTGTTGGGGTTATGGAAGCCGAATGTGTTACTATCTATTGCTGTGAGTTTGTGAGTTCGAGACACGTATATTGCTTATATCATTATTCTCTTCATCTTAATCTACATTCTTTGCGGTTGCAAACGCAAGAATACGCCAGTCTAACATTTAACTTGTTCGAGAGAAACGTTATTTGTCTGGAAAAGAGATAATGTCAAGGTAGTAGGACACCCTTTCCTATTAAAAAGTTAGTGTCGTAACTGGACTAACCTCTTGGAGAATTCGTACCGTTAGACACGCTTTAAGCTCGAGAGAGTTAAAGTGAAATAGTCCTTGTTTAGGTCGAGAGACGCTTGGATTTACCATCGACTACAATTCTCTATAAGCAATTGCATGTCAAGACTCTACACACTCAGAGCCAATAGAGACGTATACCTCAGAAGGTGGACATAACCCCAACGTTTCAATTCTCATTGTTTAAAACCAACGTAACAATCTCTCTCTTTTTACTTTATTATTTTCAGCTTTTGTTTACTTTACTTGCAAGAAAAGAATCCCCCCTTCTTACGAGACTTGCATCAAAAGTTTAGTAATTTTGCTTACTTGTTGGCCAAGCTATTCCCTGTGGGATCGACACCCAACCCAGGTTGGGTTCTATATTTGCTAACGACCGCTTTACACTCACAAGAGCTGTAGATTGAGCGTTATCAAAATCTATAGGACAATTCATTGTTATTCAAGCATTTCAATAATTAGCAACTAATCATGCACATCATTTCCAATACCAACATCATGAATAAACTATTTATCGGGGTTATCCATCATAATACCAAAGGAATATTCCTGGAGTTCAATAAGTATCTAGGTCACTAATGAAACTACATAATCCAAGCTTAAGGCAGGTAAAGTATCACTACTATTATCCCAAGTTTCTCTTCAAGTCTAACTTCTACCCGGGACTAAGCTAAGTCATCTAGATCCTGTCTTAGAGGTTTATGAATCCACACTAGTTCTATATTATAATTCTTCCTCAAGTACTACTTTTAGTTCAACCAAAGTGGCTAGGGACAAGTTTGACACTATACACAACCAAAGTCAACTTCCTCTTAGTATGAGTGACAAGGTCACTCCCCTCTAACTAGGAAAACTAGAACATTCTCATACTACTCATGAGATAACAAGTCCAACTAGATAATGTTCTAAACTATTGGTCAAGTATCCCACATTACCAGTTCAATAGTCTAAGTGGTTCAACTAATCCCAATGATTACCATCTACCATTCCAATATCTAAAACCCCTTTCAATCTTGAGAAAATATCATAATTATACTATAATAAAGTTCAATCTAACAAGAAATAAGGCTAATCTACCTTAAATCTAAATATAGCTCACAAACCGATAACCTTTGCTTTCTCATTCCACGAAGCTTCTTCAAGGAGACAAGTTATCAATGACATAATCTATACATCATTACGAGAATATAAATACCCATATTGCACCATTATGCTTTGAGTCCAAGAACGACACCAAAAAAAACCCAAATGGATCCCACATTTGAAAAATAAGTTTTCGAGACCAACCCATTGTTCAAATACCATCAAGGAGTTATATCATTCATGAATTTGGTGCAAACCAAGCATATTTGGGCTAAAATCAATCCCTCAAGCCAATTGGGATTTTGGGTCAAATAATCAAGAATTCAACACCATAAATAAAGGATTCATACTTTAAATTCATTTTTAATCATGAATACGCAAGTTATTCTACCTTCTAATCAACACTCTAGACTCAATTTGTGGACTACAGATTTATTAGGGTTTATGGGACTCAATGTAATAGCAAAATGCCGATTTTGATAAAAAATACATTTAAATACCCCTTCCTGGGTCCTCGGCTCATGCAATCATATTTATATGGGCCACAATCATGGTATCACAATTGCAATACACCATCCACGATTGTAGGACCCTCTGCTACACCTGATGATAGGTGAAACTTAGAATATTTCCATAATTTTGGCTAATGGCTCGGGATGCATCCAGAATCCAATATAAACAAATGAAATATGAAAACAAACAAATTTTGATATTCTAAATACGTTAGCAAAGTTGGATTTTCCATCCAAGATTATTTCGAGAAAATATAGGGCCCACACCAGAATTTCCAATTTCTCAACTTTCTGACCAATAGGTCAGAATGAGTTCGGGTGAAGTGGGACTCAAACCAAAGGTCTTCCTAACCTAAAATTGTTTTTGCTAAAGTTGATGCTAGGTGTCCATTTGAAACCATACAAAACATCTAAATAGGGAAATGGTTCTAAAAACCAAATAAGTTGCCCGGTAACCGAACTATTAGTTCTAATAAGTCATAAATTATTCAGGAAATCTATGGAAAAGCTCTAATGAGGAAGGTAATGAAAATCATCAAAAATAACTTGAAGGGTCATTACAGCACGACACACACATCAATGGCGATAACCCAAACTATGATCTATAGGATGCAGAAATACTATATGAGTACCAAACACGTGGTACTCAGAAGGAAACTACCAACTGAGCTACAAAGATAATGCAAATATACAATAAATAAACAGAATAGAGAACTACACCCAAATATCCAGCATCTACATTAGAAAACCAATGAGATAATAAGGATCAATTGTCCTATTCATGTCCAAAACACTAACATAATAGGACTAAGAAAGTAATACGGGTGAACCTATCTTATTCCATCCATACTTAGGAATCTCAACACTATACCATATATAACCAACCAATATATAAATAAAGGATGAAAAAAGGATATACAACAATATACAAGGCTAAGGAATGAATATACAATCTATGTAAAAAAGGAAAGAATGGATATACAATAATACCATAGCTACGTATATCTAGATATATATATAGATAAGGTCAACTTAAGGTATGGCCTAAGTCATTAGGATAGCACTTTAGGATCTCTTAATGAAAGGAGGATTTAGTACTAACATAATCAACGTTTCTAGTCCATTCATCTAATCATGAGATAATCATGTATAATAAAGAAATCGTAAGATAGAAGAGGCTGGAGATATACCTCAAGTATCGATATTGAATCAATAATAAATTTTTCATAAACTAGCCATAACAATGAGAATAACAATATCAATAACAACGTGAGTAACCGACTACTCCAGACAATCAATACTTAGTTGAGCCTATCATGTACCCCTACCTCCCTAGGCTTAGAAGGTTCAACCAACATACAACACATTACAAGTCATAATCATCACCATACCTATGAAACCCCTCCCCCACAGGTTGATAGATATAGATACATAATGGTGATAGGTAATGTGCATGCAACGATAAATGCAACAAAATCCATAATACCATAATTGGTGAGTATAATAAATGTCATGATATCATCATCCTAACCATCACCTTCATACCCATCATTATTATAATCATCCTCCGGCCTTGCTGGGCACACACACACACGCACACACACACACACACATATATATATATTAGAAATAGTCAAAAATAAACCAGTAGATGTACATATAGGAACTTTAATATAATCACCATCCATCCTTGTTGGGTATCCATGCATCATCATAATTATCCACCAGCCTTTGCTGGGTATTAATGCATCTTTATAATATCCTCCGACCTTGCCTAATATCATCACATCATTATAATATCTCCCGACCTTGTCGGGTATCATCATAATATACTCCAAACTTGTCGAGTATCATCACATCATCATAATATCTAAATCAATGTCAATAATAAAGAGCAAGCCCCACGAGCGCTAAAGTAAAGTGCAAGCCTGATGAGGGCTAAAGTAAAGAGCCCTAGGAGGGCTTAAGTAAATAAACATGAAAAGAGAATCAAGGTAGAGTATATTTACATAATTCATCATTTATTATCAATGTCCCATTATCAATGAGCATATATACATAGCATAAATATTCTAACTATCATTGGGTTTACCTGAAATTTATATCATTGATACAACGTCTTTATCCATCCCATACTGGAGAGATATGTATCTAGATATATAGTAGGTGTATGGACTTAAGTCGTGGCTACAAGGGCGTAAATATGTAAGCTTGTTGCTCAAAGTGAACTTATGGGACTAAATCATTTTAAAGTGTAGAAAGGGGTCAAAATTTCTCATGACCATAGTAAGTAGTGTCAAAACATAGACCAGAAGCTGTCTCTGTAACATCTTTTAAGCATTATTATTAATATCTTTTACATATAGGTTATTCATTAATAAAAGTATTTATTATTATGAAGAATTTGTGTTTAAGATAGAAAGTGGTCTTTAACCCTTAATTAGTGACAATAGTAATAATATTATAATCTAATCGAAATTGTGTCAAGCATTGATGCAATGATCATGAATGTACAAAATATATGCATGACATCACTAGTATTCAAGCAATGGAACCACAAGCATTAATATATCAATATACTACAATCTCGTCATTTACAAGGATAAATACTTCTTGGATGGTCAACTCATATCATAACACGACCTTAGGTCTAATAATGTGTCCTAAATAATTGCAAAATCATAATCATAGC
Organism: Capsicum baccatum var. pendulum; assembly: GCA_030864225.1. Taxonomy (NCBI): domain Eukaryota; kingdom Viridiplantae; phylum Streptophyta; class Magnoliopsida; order Solanales; family Solanaceae; genus Capsicum; species Capsicum baccatum. The sequence continues at coordinate 198,347,174 of CM061558.1, read as the reverse complement.
CTTTGGCCCACATACATATTCGAAATCCACATCAATAATAATATTTATACATCATCTCATATTTAGAAGGTATAATATATCAATAAGCATCTCACACCTTGGAGGCATAATATCAATAAGCATCTCACATATAGGAGGCATAATATCAATAAGTATCTCACATATAGGAGGCATAATATCAATAAGCATCTCACATCTAAGAGTCATACTATCAATAAGTATCTCACATCTAAGAGGCATAATATCAATAAGCATCTCACATCTAGGAGGCATAATATATCAATAGGTCATATATATCATAATTAAGAGGAAATATCATCTCTGAATTCCAAATATCATATTTGTGAGGAATATCATCTTTATAGACAAAATATCATGACTATGTCCATGCCTATGTTATCAAGCACATTAATGGACCACATCATAAGTCAAGTCTAAAATTCCATAGCATAGATAAGAGCCACTAATCATAATCTGGAAAAAGTCATCACAATTTATCAAGCCATAAAGTAACTTATTCTAAAGTCTCAATATTCTCAACTATGTCTAACATCCGCAACTAAGTCCACAAGGGCTAACACAATTCTTAGCCTAAGGTGGGCCATGTCACGACCTGATTCATGAGTTTTGATGGCACCTACTAAAACCCAACAATAGGTATGCTAAAACCATAACCCGAAGTTAAGGCAATGGGTTACTTTGGCAGAAATGCCCAACAAGTGCCATAATAGATAAACACAACAACGAACAATAATGTTCCATAATAGACAGACAATTATGGATACCAACTCCCATGACCTGGTAATATTACTACAAGAGCATTTAATTTTGACAGTAGGAAATAAAACTCAAAGTCTAAATAATCTTATACATTCGTCTCAAAAACAAAATACTGAATAAAGATAGGAGGGAAATGTGCAACTCAAACTCTAAGAGCTCACCCTATCTTCGAAAAATCAACACAGCATAATCTCAACTAAGTGGTGGAAACTAGTACTCGATTCTATATAAAATAGATACAGAAGTGTTGTATGAGTACCAAAATAATAGGTACTAAGTAGGCATTATTGGTCGACTGAGCTAAATTATGATATAAATATGATATAAAGTAAAACAATAACTATAAGTCAAGGTACTAAATTAAACCTGAATTGTCCATTACCATTGTACAACATAACTAACCAACTTGAACAATAATATGACATCGAATATCAAATGTACCACAACCATCGTACAAAATGAATAATAATCCAGAAGTGTATAAAAATATATATACAATTACAATCGCATAAATACCAATTTCAAAATGCATACAATCATTAAAGCATAAAGAAAAATAACTCACCATAGAGTCCTATCTACTGAAAAGTACACACAAAAGAATAAGAAGGAACTCATCAGGGCGTCCCATACTATCAAAGAGTGCACCAATAGATCAATTCCTCAACGTATTAGGATATATAAATATATATATGCACAAACAAATCACACTTGCTAAGGTTTCTATATTTCTCATCACAGTTACTTGCCAAGATCCATAATCATCATCAATTACTGCAAATTAAACTAACACATACCAATGTAATCATAACCATAGTTATATAGTTATTTAGACCTCTAACTCATTAATATACTCTATCCAATATATATTAACTAACCACCATTTTTATTAAGCTACTAGTTCACTAGTCATTATAAGGCCTCTAACCATTAGCCTAACTGATTCCTCATATACCCCTTCTTCATAGATTAGCGACTAATTATGATTCATTATATAGCCAACATACACATCTAACCAAGATGTATCACTAAATCATAATCACTATTTAACAAATTCATTTCTAGTTATCATAAGAGACTAGTTATCAAGATAGTAAGAAGTTGCTTATTACCTACATATTTATTTATCTATCTATAAACCAACGCCTTTTTCTAGTTAGTTCCATAATGATCTAAGTCCTTATTTCAGCAACCAAAGATATTACATGCTAGACATCAACATCACTAACCATCAACAATTCTAAGTCTATTATTATCTTTATCTATTTACAACCATAATTACTAGTTACCACATTTTATCTAAACAAGGTCCTCCAACTAGTATTCTAGGCTTCTAGCCATCAAGTAATATAACCACTTTATATAGAAATCAAGTTATCACATAACCCATTTTTCTAGGTGAAGTCCCACAACATAACCATTTATTCAAGCCAAATATATCCACTAGGTAAATTCTTAATTCTGCACAAGATTATACTTATCAATTAGTCTTAACTCAATATTCAACATATTCTATTTCTATTCACAAGATAGTATTAACAAGAGCCACGCTACTTAACTAGTGATTAATTATAGAGAATTATACATAATGTTCCAAGAAAAATATCATATCCTAAGTGCACATACGGAATTACTCATACAATGGGCAGATTTAATGGGCAACATCATATCATCAATATATCCTTTGAATTCATCGGGCATCATCAGATCATCAACATATCATACAAATTCATCGAGCATCATCACATCACCAATATATCTTCCAAATTCACCGGGCATTATCACATCATCAATATATCCTTCGAATTCACAGGGCATCATCACATCATCAATATATCCTCCAAATTCACTGTGCATTATCACATAATTAATATATCCTCTGGATTCAATAGGCATCATCACATTATCAATATATTGCAATACCCCATACTTTTACCTAGCTTGAAACCATCCCTAAGAATGTTAGAAACTTACTTTGAAATATAAATCCATTTTTGTACATGTGTAATTTTTAAGATTTACACTTTTAATCATGTGAGAAATTGAATTAGCTTTCCAACAATACTAATTTTTTCAAAATTTGGTATCAGAGTAAAAGGTTATGGACGTTTTACTCAGAGCTGTCAGAATTACCCAGGTGCAACGACTAGGTTGAAAGGCCATCGATCTAGCAATAGACTGTCGCCTAGACCGTCGCAGCCAAGGTAATGAGTCAACCTTCTGTATAAGGTGTGACGAACAGGTTTATGGACTGTCAAACTTGCGACGGACCATCACCTAAGCCATCACTATAAATCAGTGAGTCTTTTTTTGGTCCACATAAGACGGTGAAAACGACAGACCATCGAACCAGCGATGGACCATAGCATGAGCCATTGCAAGTTAGTTCAACAAATTTTAAGTCATTTTTAACGGGTATTTGGGTATTTTTCACCCATTTAACTTCTAATTATATCATATCAAGGCTCATAAGTTCATTATCCATCTACAACATCAAATTAGGATTTTCTCTCAAAGATAATCCCTAAGAAACAAGATCCAAATCTTCTTCAAGAAACTAAGAGATTCCAAGTTCTTCAAGTCCAAGAACTTTAAGAAACTCACAACCCAGGTATGTCATGTATTGATCCATGGGTCCCCTTTTCACCCATGAAGCTTAAGAATCTCTTTTCAAAATTTAATATTTATGTATTTATGAATGTTCATGATTTAAATTGAGTTGAAATTCATGTTCATGATGTTGTGGGGTTTTGATTCATGATTGAAATTACATATTCCAATGATTGACCCTAGGATATGGTGATTTGCATAATAATGATGATAAACCCTTACATTTATACGTTGATTGATGTATCCATGATTATTAGATGTGTTGATGATTGTATAACCAAAGAATTCTCCCCATGTGTTCGATTAAATATGTATGGGAAGTAAAAGTGCCATACTAGTATGATAATATGAAGTCCCCATTTATGTAGAAGTTTATGCATGTTAAGTGTTTAATAAAATGTCTTAGTTAATGAGTTATGGATATATGTGTGGCCATTGTGGTGCTTTAGAACTTGTACTTCATGAATTCTCCAACTTATTATTATGGATTGTGATGTTGGTCATGTATTCAAGAAAGTCATGCTTTGTTAGTTTCATGCTATTGAGTCTTGGGGGTACTTGTACCCAATAATTAGTTGTGTACCTAAAGCCAGTGTTATTTTTTCAAGATACTCTCAGTTGAGCCATGTTCATAGAAATTCAGTCAGTCATGTGACTCAGGAAAACTCAGTAATCTCAGAAATCTAAGAAATTCAGTAATCTCAGTAGTGTTCCAACAGTCAACAAAACTCAGTTAGCTCAGTCCAATCAGTTCAGTTAATCATGTTCAGTGTCTATCTAGATGGGAGTAGAAATTAGCATCGAGCGAATCCTGGGATGGGAACCCACCTATTATATGAAGGTGTGATTCTTAAAAGCAATTCTTGCATTTCAGAACTACGTAGCCAGCATAGGTTGAGATATCATAGTCTGTTATAAGAGGACAGATGAGGTGGCTTAACCTGTTATATGAGGGCTCCTACCATTCTTACTAGAGTTACCTGTTATAGGAAAGTTACTCATAGATTATCCTTACCAGTGTAGTGATATTGATACCCTTGTAATTAGGGTTACAGATTGGACATCAACTTAGCTATATTGCATTATTTGGGGCATGCCAGTTAGATGACTACTTCCCACAATTTTAGTTACAGAATTTAGGACTGTCAGATACAGTTAACTCAGAACAGTATGGAACTCAGCTAGTTTCATTAGAATCTAGACTATCAGATACAAATGTTCAGTATCAGTTATTTCAGTAATACAGTTATTTCAGTAATACCCTTAGCCCAAAGATCCTTTGGGCGAACATATTTCTCATGTAGTCAGAGCTGCATTCACTACTCTTGCTCAATCAGTTGCAGCTCAGAATGAACGACCAACTATCATTCCAGCCAACCCAGTGGACAATTCAGCTACAGCCAGGATTCGGGACTTCACTCAAATGAATTCTCCATCCTTTCCAGGTCTAAGTCAGATAAGGAGCCACAGGAATTTCTTGATCAAGTTCATAAGGTTACGGATATCATGAGGGTTACTTCTAGTGAGAGTGTGGAGCTAGCTGCATATCAGTTGTAGGATATTGCTCATACTTGGTACAAACAATGGAAGTTAGAGAGGGCTGCAGATGCAGGGCCTATTGAGTGGGAGGAGCTTTCTACTATATTCTTAGATAGATTCTTTCCTCTAGAGCTGAGAGAAGCTAAAGTTAGAATTTATAAACCTCAACCAAGGTGACATGATGGTGAAAGAGTATTCTCTTAAGTTTGCACAATTATCTAGATATACTTCTCATGTGGTTGCAGATAGTAGGGCTAAGATGAGTAAGTTTGTTTATAGGGTGAATGATAGTGTAGTCAATGAGTGTAGGTCTGCGATATTGAATAGTGACATGAACATAGTCTGGCTTATAACCCATGCTCAGCAGATAGAAGAGAAAAAGATTAAGATGAGGGAGAATCAGAATATGAAATCAAGGACAAGTAGTTTCAATTTTGCTTAGCCCAAATCAGAAGGAGGAAACCATTCTTAGTTTTACCCTAAGTCAACAGTTCTAGCTCCTTCTTCAACTAGTGCTCTAGCTCCTAGATTCAGAGATGGTAATAGAGATAGAGTGACAGGATCTAAGTCTTAGGGCAGTGTTATCATTACCTATACTTATCTTCTTTGCCAGACTTGTGGAAAGCACCATTAGGGTATTTGCAAAGATGGTAGTGGTATTTGTTTTGGATGTCGCAAGCCAGGCCATAGAGTCAGAGATTGTCCTCAGACAGGTCCTCAGAGTCAGCAGAACCATTTCTCAGCTTAGTCTGATCATCCAAACCAGCAGGGTGCCACCTCCAGCACTGCTAGTGGGAAACGCCCAAATACACTCTATGCTCTTCAGTCTTGAAAAGATCAGGAAAATTCTTCAGATGTGGTTACTGGTACATTATAGATCTTTCATGTGCACATTTATGCTTTACTAGATCCAGGAGCTTTTTTGTCTTTTGTTACTCCATATATAGCATTTGATTTCAGATCTAGTCTCAAAATTCTAGCATAGCCCTTCTCAGTATCTACCCCAGTGAGTAAAACAATCATAGCCCAATGGGTATACAGGAATTGTCCAGTTATGGTATCTCAAAATGTCACTTCAGCAGACTTAGTCAAATTAGAGATGATTGATTTTGATGTCATTCTCGGCATGGATTGGATTCATTCTTGTTATGCCATAGTCGACTGTAGAAACAAAGTAGTCTAATTCTAGTTTCTGAATGAACCTATCCTAGAGTGAAAGGTTAGTACTTAAGCATTCAGAGGTCAGCTTATTTCCTACCTTCGGCCAAGGAAAATGATATCTAAAGGATATGTCTATCATCTTGTTTGAGTTAAGGACACTAGTTCTAAAACTCCTAGCCTTGAATCCGTCCCCATCATGAATAAATATTCAGATATATTTTTTGAAGATCTTCTAGGAATTCCTCTTGAAAGGGAAATAGATTTTAGAATTAATCATCTTCCAAATACTTTACCTATATCTATTCTGCCATATAGAATGGCATTAGAAGAACTCAGAGAATTAAAAGAGCAGTTGAAGGATTTATTAGATAAGGGATTCATCAAACCTAGCGTTTCCCCATGGGGTGCACCAGTCTTACTCATGCATAAGAAAGAAGATTCTCTCAGAATGTTCATTGATTACCATCATCTCAATAAAGTCACAGTCAAGAACAAGTATCCTCTTCCCAGAATTGATGACATGTTTGACCAACTTCAGGGTGCCAGTTGTTTTTCTAAGATAGACCTCAGATCAGGTTATCATCAGCTCAGAGTCAGAGAATTTGGCATTCCAAAAAAAAAAAATTGTACTTGGTATGGTCACTTCAAATTCTTAGTTATGTTATTTGGTCTTACCAATGCCCTAGCCTCTTTCATGGACTTGATGAATCGCGTGTTCAAGCAGTACTTGACATGTTCATCATAGTTTTCATAGATGATATTCTAGTCTATTCCCGCAGTGAGTGTGATCATACAGACTATCTTAAAATTATACTTCAAACCCTCAGAGATCATCAAATATTCACTACATTTAGTAAGTGAAAATTTTGGCTAAGGTCAGTAGCATTCCTTGGACATATCATTTCTGGTGACGGCATTAGAGTAGATATTCAAAAGACTAAAGTGGTAAGAAACTAGCCCAGACCTACCTCTCCATTAAATATAAAGAGTTTCTTAGGTTTGGCTGGCTATTATAGGCAGTTTATAGAGGGATTTTCTTCTATTGCATCCCTTATGTCCAGATTTACTCAAAAGAAAGTCAATTTTTAGTTCTCAGATCCTTGTAAGAAGAGTTTTCAGGAGTTAATGGCTTGAATCACCTCAGCTCTAGTCTTAGCTTTTCCAGATGATCCAGATAGTTTCGTGGTGTATTATGATTCATCTAGAGTAGGTTTTGGTTACTTCCTCATATAGCATAGTAAGGTAATTACCTACGCCTCCAGACAGCTTAAACCCCATGAGAAAAATTATCTTACACAGGATCTTGAGTTAGCAGTCGTAGGTTTTGCCTTGAAGATTTAGAGGTATTATCTATATAGTGTTCATGTAGATGTGTTCACAGATCATAAGATCCTTCAGTATGTCTTTTCTCAGAAGGATCTCAATCTTCATCAGAGAAAGTGGTTATAACTCTTGAAAGATTATGACATGAGTGTCCTTTATCATTTGGGCAAGGCTAACATCATAGTTGTCGCTCTCAGTAGACTGTCTATGGGTAGTGTTGCTCATGTTGAGGACACTAAGAAGAAGTTTTCCTAGGAAATCCATTAGCTTAGCAGACTAGGCATTCACTTAGTCGATTCAGAGGAGGGTGAGATATGGGTTCAGAGTAGTTTAGAATCATCTCTAGTTTTTGAGGTAAAAGAAAAGCAAGATAGAGATCTCAGTCTAGTTAAGTTGAAAGAATCAGCCAAGGATAAAAAAGAAGAGGTTTTCTCCCAAGGGGGAGATGGTGTATTACATTGTTTGTGTTGTTTGTGTATTCCGGGTGTAAATGACTTAAGGCAGCAAATTCTTGTAGAAGTGCATGGTGCATTCTACTCTATTCATCCAGGGGCCACAAAGATGTACCGCGACTTGAGGGAAATCTATTGGTAAAGTAGTATAAAGAGAGATATTACAGATTTTATGGCTAAGTGCTCTACATGTTAGCAGGTTAAGATGGAGCATCAGAAGCCTAGTGGGTCCATGAAGGAGTTTAGTATTACTACTTGGAAATAGGAAGAAGTGACATGGACTTTTTGATGGGTTTGCCTCGTACTTGTCATCAGCATGATTTAGTTTGGGTCATTGTAGATAGGATAACCAAATCAGCTTATTTCCTTCCACTCCATACCCCTTATTCAGCCAAGGATTATTCCAAACTCTATATCAGAGAGGTGGTCAGATTGCACGATGCTCTATTATCTATTATCTCAGATAGGGTAACCTAGTTTACATCTTATTTCTGCAAAGTGTTCCAAAAGGGTCTTGGTACCCAAGTTCATCTCAGTGTAGCCTTTCATCCTCATACAGATGGTCAAGCATAAAGGACCATTCAGACTTTAAAACATATTCTAAGGGTATGTGCAATAGATTTCAAGGGTAGTTGGGATGACCACTTGCCTTTGATTGAGTTTGTATACAGCAACAGGTATCATTCCAGTATTTGAATGGCTCCATTCAAAGCTCTCTATGGTAGAAGGTACAGCTCTCCAATCGGTTGGTTCAAAGTTAGTGATGCCTCAGTCATAGGGCCTGACTTAGTATTCGATGCCTTAGAAAAAGTCCAGTTGTTCAGAGAAAGACTTTGGGCTGCTCAAAGCCGATAGAAGTCAGCCCAAAATCTTATGCAGATGTGTTCAGAAAGGATCTTGAGTTCAAGATTAGTGGTTATGTTTATCTCAAGATCTGTCCTATGAAGGGAGTGAAGAGGTTTGGTAAGAAGGGAAAACTCATTCCCCGATACGTTGGTCCCTTCAAGATTCTCGGGCGATTTGGCAAGGTAGCTTATGACCTTGAGAGTCTTTTAGATCTAGCCTCAGTTCATCCAGGCTTCTATGTATCTTTGCTTAAGAAGTACATAGGTGACGCAGCAGTCGTAGTCCACATTTAGAGCATAGATGTACAGAACAACCTCTCATATGAAGAGATTCCAGTTGAAATCCTAGACTATAAGGTTTATAGACTGAGGAAAAAAGAAGTCCCTCTAGTCAAAGTTCTTTGGTGAAATTAGTCCATTGAGGGAGCTACTTGGGAAGCAGAAGCAGACATGCATGCCAAGTATCCTCACCTCTTCTCCGTCAACTCATATCTAACTCAAGGTAACAATTCTCCTTAAGATTTTCAGTTTTATGTTCAGGTTTCTGTTACAATATTGCTATCCATTTCATATTTAGAATTCTATCACAAACTGGTATTAAATACCATTATATATTTAGTCATGCATTCATGCACTAGTTCAGTCATATAATCATGCATCAGATATGCATTATCACTGTGAGAACCTTAGTTCATCAGAACACTCAGTCATGTATTCATAAATCAGTTATACATGCATCAGATATGCATGATCAGTTTGATATATTTAGTTATCAGTCACGTCAGTCATGATATCATGTTCCAATTGTTCATGTTCTGTATGTACGTCAGTTTATATTCTCCTGTCTTACCCAGTCTCATTCGAGGATGAATGTTCTCAAGGGATACATATTGTAATACCCCGTACTTCTACTAGCTTGAAATCATCCCCAAGAATGTTAGAACCTTTCTTTGAAATATGAATCTATTTTTGTACACGTGGAATTTTTAAGATTTTCAATTTTTATCATGTGAAAAATTGAATTATCTTTACAACGATACCAATTTTGTCAAATCTGATATCAAAGTACAAAGTTATGGACATTTTACTCAGAGCTGTCAGAATCGCCAGGTACGAAGGTCAGGTTGATAGACCGTTGATCTAGCGATGGACCGTCACCTAAACCATCGTAGCCAAGGCAGTGATTCAAACTTCTGGATAAGGTGCGATGGACAGGTTGATGGACCATCGAACTTGAGACGGACCATCGCCCAAGCCATCACTATAAGGCAGTGAGTCTTTTTATTGATCCACGTACGATGGTCAAAATAATGGACCATCGAGCCCGCGACAGACCATCGTACGAGCCATTGTAAGTCCAGTTCATCAAATTTTAAGTTATTTTTAAAGGTTATTTGGGTCTTTTCCGCCCGTTTTAACCTCTAATTATATCAGATCAAGGCTACTAAGTTCATTATCCATCTACAACAACAAATTAGAGTTTTCTCTCAAAGATAATCCCCAACAAACAAGATCCAAATCTTCTTAAAAAAAACTAAGGGATTCCAAGTTCTTAAATTCCAAGAACTTTACGAAACTCACAACCCAGGTATGTCATGGGTTGATTCATGGGTCCCCTTTTACCCATGAAGCTCAAGAATCTCTTTCTAAAATCCAAGATTTGTGTATTTATGAATGTCTATGATTTAAATTGAATTAAAATTCATGTTTGTGATATTATGGAGTTTTGATTCATGTTTTAAATTACATGTTCCAATGATTGACCCTAGGATGTGGTGATTTACATTATAATCATGATAAACCCTTAAATTTATACATTGATTGATGTATCCATGATTATTAGATGTCTTAATGCTTGTATAACCAAAGCATGCTTCCCATGTGTTTGATTAAATGCGTATGGGAAGGAAAAGTGCCATACTAGTATGATATTATGAAATCCCCATTTATGTACAAGTTTTTGCATGTCAAGTGTTTGATGAAATGTGTTAGTCAATGAGTTATGGATATACGTGTGCCCATTGTGGTTCTTTAGAACTTGTACTTCATGAATTCTCCAACTTATTGTATTATGGATTGTGATATTGGTCATGTATTCAAGAAAGTCATGCTTTGTTAGTTTCATGCTATCGAGTCCTGGGGGTACTTGTACTCGACAATTAGCTGTGTTCCTAGAGCCAGTGTTATGTTAACAAGATACTCTTAGTCGCGCCATTTACATAGAAATTCAGTCAGTCATGTGACTTAGGAAAACTCAGTAAACTCAATAATCTCATAAGTTCAGTAATCTCAGTAGTATTTCGTCAGTCAATAGAACTCAGTTAACTCAGTCTAATTAGTTCAGATAATCATGTTCAGTGTCTATCCAGATGGGAGTAGAAATTATCACCGAGTGAACCCAAGGATAGGAACCCACCTATTATATGAGGGTGTGATTCTTAGAAGCAATCCTTCCATTCTAGAACTACTTAGCCAGCGTAGGTTGAGACATCATAGCCTATTATATGGGGGAAGATGAGGTGGCTTAACCTATTATATAAGGGTTCCCACCGTTCTTACTAGAGTTACCTTTTATATGAGGGTTACTCACAGATTGTCCTTACCAGTGGTGCGGTATTGAGACCCTTCCAATTGGGGTTACAGATTGGAGCCCAACTCAGCTATATTGCATTATTTAGGGCATGTCAGTTAGATGAGTACTTCCTGCAGTTTCAGTTATAGAATTCAGGACTGTCTGATATAGTCAACTCAGAATAGTACAAAATTCAGTTAGTTTTATCAGAATCTAAACTGTAAGACATAGTCGCTCAGTATCAGGTATTTTAGTTTTACTGTTATCAGTATCTCATGTTATCAGTACTCAGGTTTAGTAATCATGTTGTCACGAACTCAGTTATAGTTATTATGTATTCATGTATGTATTCTCACGTTCATATTACCTAGTCAGTGAGTATAGTTCATGCATGTGAACCCTTCGCATTCAGCCTACTCACATGCATACCAATACATTCAAATGTACTGGCTCATTTGTGCTATGGTGTTTTATACCATAGGTTCAGAAGCTCGAGCTCCAGAGCATCAGTAATATTTCAGTCTCAGCAGTCAGAGTTAGCAGTGAGACCTCATCCTTCGAGGACATGACCATTACTTTTTTATCTCATTAATTAATTTATTAGTTGGAGTTAGTTGGGGATATGTTCCTTCAACTCCTTATTCAGACAATTCAGTCAGTTAGAGGCTTTTCAGACTATCATGTTCAGACAGTTATTTTAGTTGTTTTGGTTATTTCATACCCTATCCAGATGTTATATTTTCATCAGTTATGTTATAGTTTTTAACCTTATGTCTTTTCATCCTTTATTTTTGTATTCATACAGTATATTATGCAATGTTCAGGTACATATATCAGTCATGGGTTAGCTTGTGGTCCTTCGGGGTCTTGAGCACTGTGTAGCATTTTAGGTACCAGATTCGGGGAGTTACATATATCCTTTGAATTCACCGAGCACCATCATACCACCAATAATCATTATGAAAGCATTAAATACATACATATATAGTCGAATCAATAACAAGTACAAACCCAAATTTAATAGAGTTTAAGAGAGGTAAGGAAATACATATCATTGTACTTCACCATTAATTATCACCACATTATATGAGTAGCTGCATGTGCATATATGTCTAAAATAATATAAAACAAATCACCACTTTTTTTGCTCAACATGATTATTAGCAAGTCAATTATAAGTCATGGGTATTCCTTCTAGAATCCTTCTTTAATCATATGGTTCACAATACTAGCGTAAGGAAGTCCTTTTACACAAACATTAGTTTAGTCATCAAGCCAAAATCATAATAAGAGTTGTGACATAATTCAAGGTTTATATAGTAAACTATCCAATAAGTTAAGTGATAGCATAACCGTAGATTCAATTCACAAGACTTTCCAATGCTATCCATAGACTGACAATAAGATAATCAATCTAGTATACACATTATCCCAAAATCGGCAACATGAATAAACCATTTATCGGGTTTAGCCATCATATCACCAAAATAATAATCTAGGCGTTCATCATGTATCTACATCACTAATGAAGTTAAATAGTTCAAGCTTAAGGCGCCCAAGATCCACTTCTAATAATCCCTAAACTCTCTTCTACAAGTCTAACTTCTACCCGAAATTAGGCTAAGTTATCTAACTCATGCCTTAAGGGCTTACCAATCCACACTAGCTCTATAGGACAATTCATTCTTAAGTATCACTCTTGTGTCATCTAAACACGTAAAGCCAATTTAAAACTATAAAAACTAGGCCAACATACTAATAAGGTGAGTGAACAAGGTCAGTTGTAACTATTAAAGCAACTAGAGTATTCTCATGCTATTCATGAGATAATAAGTCAAACTAACAAAGGTTATAGGCTATGAGTCAACTATCCCACTTAATGTGTTTCAAGACCTAAGTGATCCAACTAGTCCCAAATATTTCCATATACCAATTCAACATATAAGACTCCTCCAAATCTTATCAATGTATCATAATTATACTATAATAAAGCTCAATCTAATACAAATAAGCCTATCCTACCTTGAGTCCAAATAGCTCACAAAACAATGCGCTTTCCCTATCGTCGAAGCTTCTTCCACTATCCAAGCTATAAACAACATAATCTATGCACTATTATAGGAATAACAACACCCATATTCCACCATTGTGCTTCGGGGACCAAAATGACACCAAAAACCCTCAAGTGGGTCCTAAATATAGAAAATGAGTTTTTGAGGCCAACCCATTGTTCAAATACCATTAGGGATTTATAACCCTTAAGAATTTTGTGCAAAATGACCATATTTGGGGCTAAAATCATGCCTCAAGCCACTTTGGATTTTAGGTCTATTAATCAATAAATCATCACCAAAATAGAAGGACTCTTACCTTAAATTTGATATTAATCATGAATATGTAAGCTTTTTAAGCTCCCTATCAACACCCAATACACACTTTGAAGACTACTTTCTCAGTGCACTAGACGATGGCTGAAACTTGGAATATGATTCCAAGTTTCAGCCAATGCATTGAGATGCATTCAGAGTCTAATATGAGAAAATCAAATATAAAACTATAGAGATTACAATGTTCCAAATGCACTAGCAAAGCCGGATTTTCCATCCAATATCGTTTTAATAAAGTTTTCGCTTGGGGGGAATTTGGAACCTATAAAGACTTCTAAATAGGGAAATGGTTTTAAAACCAAATGAACTGACAGGTAACTGAACTATCAATTCTATCAAGTTAAATATGACTTGGGCAACTATGGGAACCTTTATCAGCAAAAAATAAGCAGGAACATAGAAAATGACCTGAAGGGTTTATATAGGCCAGAAGAACCCACTTTAATCCTCAAATACCATATTTAATCAATTTATACCTCAAACTAGGGTAAGATATCTAGTTCAACTTGTAGATGTCAAGTAAGCCATAGCTAATTCTAAGATAGGAACTTCATCTAGAAACATTGGTATTTAAGTCAACTCTACCTAAATTACAGTTTTAAGATCACCATAATAGCCCAAGTAAGGTTAAATATACTAAACATACTTCCAATGCGAAAACCACATCCCAAACCTAGAATTATATTATATCCATTCTACAAACTAGTTCAATCTAGGAAAAAGGCAATAGGATTCAAAAAGGGTATTAAGCATTTCAACTTATGAGCCAAAACCCTCATATAATCCCCAAACTTTAATATTTAATCCTAATTCATTCTACCCACAATCAAACATAACATTCACGTTCACACCCAATATATAACATGCATAATCTTACAAAGAAGAGTAGATAGAAGCCTACCTCAAAGTCAAACCGTAAATCCTTAAATTATTTACCAAAGGCTCATTTTCATCTCACAAACCCAAAATGCTGTCACACTATAGAAACCGTAATCTACTCAACTATAAGAAAATAATGATACTCATACTGCACCATTATGCTTTGAGTGCAAAAATAACACCAAAACCCCCAAGTAGGTCCTACTTATTGGAACCACATTTTTTAGGCCAACCAAATGTTCACACATAATCAAGGATCATAACTCTAAAGAAATAGGTGAAAACAATGCTAATTTACAACTAAAATCAAGACCTCTAGCTATTTGGGGTTTTAAGTCAAAAACCAAGAATTTTGCCAAGAAGGATGAAATCTTACCTTAATCCAGATATATTTGCGATAATATATGTTAATCAATCTCCTAAGTCACCCACCAGTCTCAATTTTGAGTTATCATACTCATTAGGGATTTTTCTTTCAGAGAGTAGGAAATGAGAAATTTCACGACCTAGGGGGCCTATTTACAGCCCTTTCAGGTAACCAGGTGTTTCTATCACCCACCAAAGGGTTGCAATGCACACAAAATATGGGAGTTGGTATGATCGCACCATCCTCTTCGGCACCAAATATCAGCTGAAACTTGGAGTTTTGACTAAGGCCTTGAGATTTATTTGGAATTTTATTTAGACAAATAAACTATGTAACCACATTAAATTCAGCATTCTAGACGCCATAGAAAAATCAAATTTTCCATCTAGGTCATTTCGACCAAATGTGGGTCCCTCATCCAAATTACCAATTTTTTAAATTTTCAAACAATAGGTCAAAATAAGCTCAGATGCATCGGAACCCAAACCAAAGGTCTACCTAGCCTAAAGTTAATATTTCGGAGCTCCTGCATTGTTAGAATTTGCATCTGACATCGTTTTACTAAATTTTTTGCCTGATTGCCATTTGGAACCAACGAAGACTTCTAAATAGGGAATTATCTCTAAAAATCAAATAAATTGCTTGGTCAAACTGTCAGTCCTAGAATGTCATAAATGACTTGGTGAATCTATGGGAAAGCTCTAATGGCAAAAATAAGTAGAAATATAAAAAATACCTTAGAGGGTCATTACAATATCTAATACTAAAAGGACTTTCATCCTCGAAAGTCAACGGATAGAAAAAACTCAAAATATCAAAAGGACGAGGTACTAGGCACTCATGCTCTAAGTATGAAATCCCATATAACCTCAACGAAGAGAGAACACTGAAGGATTTTGCAACAGGTATCCCTTTTCCAACTAGATTTCTCACTCCACATCCTAATAGATAAAGCTTAACTTCAATCACTAATTGGCTTCTAACTAAAACAAAAAAAGGTTGTTGCATGCAAATCTAAACCACAACACACTGATGCCATCTTGATACCCATACAAATCAAAAATGGCGCATCAATACCAAATCAACCCAGGGCATGAGTCTAGTATCAACTCTAAATCCAATTATGACCTTATTTTACCAATCCATAATTGTTATCCACTCCAAACTAGTAGTAAAATTTCATGAGTCTTGTCCATACAATCTCATCACAGAAAACTCAAAGAACTAAAACTAATCCATTGAAAGTCCATACAATAACCATGAAAATAAACTCATAAGGCACTATTTGGGAACACAAATAGAGATAATCAAGGAATATAATCTATGCCAATGCTACAACTAGTTTGGATGGTAATTAAAACTAGAATCCAGAAGATCAAGGCACAACTACTCATCATTGAATGATTTGCTCAGGATTCCTCATTAACCTGGAATGAAACCACACTAAATCTAACTTAAGTATACTACTCTAACTGAGTATATCATCCAAAATTTCAAATAAAAATTAGTGACTCATGGTCAAAATTGAAAGAACCAATACCGATTCCATAGGCTATTATCTAAACAATTATCAATTATAATCCATCCTAAATCTAGAAGATCAAATAGGTAACCACTGAGTAGGCTCGACCAATTTATAAATAAAATCCAAATAGAGATAAATCTAAAATGAAGGCCACACTCATGCTTATATCTCCAACCTAAAAACTCAATATCAAGGCTAAACTGCTTGGTCTCAACTGCCTAAACCAAACATGAAGATGGGTAGGCATTCATACTCCAATTTTATCATAACTTCCAAATCACCGTCAAGGGTATCAACTCCAAACTAAGCTAAAAAGTCTATATTAATGTCAACTACTCGAATTGACTTTAGTATTCAAATCTAACATATCCAATATAGATCATACCATGCCAAAATTGAGACATAAATAAAGAACAATATCACCATAAGGATAAAACCTAGGCCTTTCGGGTATCCATGCATCATCAAAATCATCCTTTTGCATTTTCAAGAATCAATACATCATCATAATATCCTCCAGCCTTGTCGGGTATCATCACATCATCATAATATCCTTCATCCTTGTCGGGTATCATCATATTATCATAATATTCTTTATCCTTGTCAGGTATCATCACATCATCATAATATCCAAATCAATATCCATAATAAAGAGAAAGCCCCAAGTAAAAACCAAGACCCATAAGGGCTAAAGTAAATAAACATGAAAAGAGAAGCAAGGTAAAGTATATTTCCATAATTCATCATCAGTGTCACATTATTTGTAAGCATATATATATATAGAATGAATATTATAACCATCATCGAGTTTACTCAAAATTTATATCATCAATACAATATTATTCTCCATCCCATACCGAATATATGTGTATTTAGATATATTGTAGGTGCATGAACTTAAGTCATGGCTGAGAGGGTGTAAATTCGTAAGCCTATTTCATGGAGTAAACTTCGAGACCAAATTATTATAAAAGTGTAGAAAGGGGTTAGAATCTCTCACGACCAGAGTAATATCAAAATATAGACTGAAAGTTGTCTCGATCACATTTTTTAAGCATTATTATTAATATCTCTTACATATAAGTTATTCATTAACATAGGAATTTATTATTATGAAAAATCCGCATTTAAGATGGAAAGTGGGTTTTAACCCTTAATTAGTGACAACAAAAATAATATTATAATCTAATTAAAATTGTGTCTATCATCGATGCAATGATCATGAATGTACCAAATATATGTGTGTCATCACTAGTATAAAAACAATGGAACCATAAGAATTAATATGTCAATAAACTACAATATCTTCATTTACAAGGATAAACACTCCCCGGATGGTCAACACAAATCATAAATCGGCCTAGGGATAATGCTTCCACAATAATTACAACAACATTATCATTGCCTTCAACCCATATACATACAAGGAATCCACATTAATAATCATATCTATACATCATCTCATAACTAGGAAATGATGAGTGGGGATTTTACCACTTATTTACACTAAATATTCATGCACAATACCTTGTTTTGAGTGAATAAATGAGACATAATTATGATTAAATGCACTAATATCCATACTTTGCATGTATAGAGTTGAAAAGATCAAAATTTATGGATTGGAGCTAAAAATAATTAGAAGGGAGCAAGAAAGTACAGTCAAAGACTTGGAGCAGGAACTGGCCTCAGTTATAAAGGTCGTAATCTGGTGACCGCGATTGCTATAAGACAAATTCAAACAACCACAATTACAGAAGATATTTGCGGTCTTATAGCGGTAATCGCAGCCAGACCTGTGCGATCACAGTTTAGCGGGAGAAAGCAGCCCAATGGAAAAAGTAGAAATACATGTGGTTGATCCCAATTTTGATAAAAAGACTCAACCCTAGCATTATAAGAGAATTCTATCTTCTTCAATTTTTAGATTTAGCTCTTATGCTCATATCCTCCATACTTGGGGAAGAAAATATTGTATAAATTTTGGGTGAAGAATACATTGAATACTTTCTTAGTGGTTGATTAGCTCACTTCCATTATTGATTTGTGGGAGTTCCAAGTTTGAAGTAACATTCTCTTAATCTTCAACAAATCATTTCAATGGAGATTTTAGGTATATCTATGCTTATTTATCTTATGTGTAGCTAGATCTCTCTCTTGGGGTTATATGTGAATAGAGGTTAATAGTGTGTATGGTTTGTCAGTGTTAGCTTCTATTTGGTAGTTCAAGTATATGGGTTTTATCATTGCTATGTTTACTTGGTTGGGATTTGTGGGTGAAATCCCAAAATACCCACATGGGTTTGATGAGTAAAAGCTCAAAGAAATCTTTGAAACAAGGGTTTTGGGTGAACTTTAGGAACCCACATCATCCTTTATAGAGGGATATAGAGGCAAAAGCAATGATAGATAATTATGAGTATAGTTTGCTAAATTTTTACTATGTTAGACATAAGGGTAATTTTGTAGTTGACTATACCATGGGTATCATCCTAGAAATAGGGATGCCTAAATTAAGGTTGTGGTTACCAATTGTTAAACACACCCATTAGGTATTCAAAAGAATTAATGGATGAAAGTTTGGTGTTTTGTTGAAAGACTAGCATCCAAATTAATAACCGAACCTACCCATATTTGATCTACTAAGTTGATGTTGATTACTATCACCCATATGTCATTCCCTTAGTAACACATAATCCCAAGATCTATGCATAATTGTTAAAACTCTAATTATTCATAACCTTAAATTTATACTAGAAAATCCCAAAAAGAAACATTAGTGTAGATACCTATCTCCCCTATTTTATCTTTATGTAAAATTGGTTTGAATTCAGCTAGTATCTATTATTTTGAATTAAATTGATTGTCACTCATATTGTTGCTTGTGGGTTTTACCTCGACTCTTAAGTTGGGTAAATATATTAACGACGACTGCTTTTTACTTAAATTGAAGCGTAAGTTGAGTGTTATCAAAAATGGCATAGTTGCCGAGGAACAATTTAGCTTATTAAGTTAGTTTTGAATTTTATTTTACTTTATTGAATTCAATATTGTACATATTTATTTGTGATTTTAGTTTGTAGGTAGATTATTCTTTTATTTTACTTTTCTTTATGGCATCTTCCGACAAGTATGATGTCGGTAGTTGAGAATCCTATCGTGGTGACCCATATACAATTTATGATCGACCACACTTCAGGAGATATTGTAACTATGCTTATCGAAGAGAGATTGTAAGAACCCATAAAATTCTAAGTCAAATTAAGCTCCTTCAATAAAAGATCCAACACTTAGAAACTTTTGGCCAAATTTGAAGGACTTAGTCTCATTTTAAGTCTTCAAACTTCAAAGATTTATTTCATTACCTTTATGACCTCCGTTTGTCAATTTTCAAGTAGATTCATGATGGGACAAGTCAATAGTACATCTCGAGTGAGTTTTGGGATTTTTTGGATAGCGTAAGGGCAAGTTTTGTTGCCCAAAATAGTGAAGTCTTGTGATAGCCCTGCATCACAAGGTCTAGTCCCATTTATATATGTCACATCGCGAGGGCCAGTTCACATTTCTGTGGGTCGCATCGCGAGGCCAATCCCATTTTGCAAAAATTTTACTACTTGTTTTGGGGTTAAAGGGGTCATCCCACCCTATTCATTCCTAAAGCACAAAATTAATCCTTAAAATAACCTAAATATTTCTTTATTTACTCAAGTTTCCCCAAAGTTCATAATTTTCTCTCAAAATCAAGAAACCCTAGTTTCAAAATTTTAGAACAAGGCTCAAGGATTCCTTCAAGAACCCTTAAGGATTTATGTTCTAAGGTATGTAAAGTGTTGTTAATGGGTTCCTTTCACCCATGAATCTCAAGAAACCCTTTCAAAAATATAAATTTTTAATCCATGTTATGAATTTAATCATATCCATTTCTATGTTGTTATATGATTACCAAGTTGAAATCTTTAATACATAAAATAAAATTATGTTAGCATGTGGTTGGAATTCTTGTATTTGAAGTGGAAAATATTGCCATTATGTATTATTTTAATGTTCATGCCTAAACCTTAAGTTATGCATACAAGGTCTTTGCTAAACTGCCTAAAAGAATAAGAATTATGCTTTATGACTCAATTGTGATCAAATTGATAAATTCATGCTTTACCCTTATATTCATAATGACCTCCATGTTATTGTTATGCATTGTAATGGTTTGGTGGATTTCTCATGAGATTAGACTTACAAAATTATGACATATTTATATGTATTTCTATTCATTCGTAAGCTTATGACATACAAATACTTCATAAAAATCCTCAACGATTGTACTATGAATTGTTTACTATGGTCATGTGTTCAAGAAATGTCATGTCTTGTCAGTTTTATGCTATCGAGTCCTGGGGGTACTTGTACCCGACAATTTAGCTGTGTGCTTAGAGCCAGTGTCAGTTTTATAGATTCACTTAGTCAATCCATGATCAGTAGAATTCAGTCAGTCATATGACTCAGGAAAACTCAGTAAATTCAGTACCAGTCCAGTCCTACTTAGAAATCTCAGTAAACTCAGTTAGTTAATAGAACTCAGTAGTATTCTATCAGTCAAAGCAATTTAGTGAAATCAGTCTAGTTCAGTTCAGTATAACAGTTCAGTGTCTATTCAGTTGGGAATATGATTCAACACCGAGTGAATCCAAGAATGGGAACTCACCTACCAGTAGAGGGTGTGAGTCTTAAAATCAGTCCTTACATTCTAGAACTATGTACCCAGTATAGGTTGAGACATCAAAAACCTATCAGATGAGGGTTGATGAGGTGGGTTAACCTATTAGATAAGGGTCCCACCATTTTACTTAAAGTACCTTCCAGATGAGGGTCAATCACGGTTTGTCCTTACCAGTAGCGCGGTATTAACACCCTTCCAATTGGGGTTACAGATTAGAACCCAACTCAGCTATATTTCCTTATTCAAGGCATGTCAGTTAGATGACTACCTCCTATAGTCTTAGTCCCAGTCTTTAGAATAGAACTCAAATAGATCTACAGATTTTAGAATTGTCAGATATAGATACTCAATAAATAGCATATTAGTTATCAGTATGTACATTATCAGTACATTCTATATTTAGAATCCTCACGTTCTCATTTACAGTTATGTATTCATGCATGAATTCTTATGCAATCATAATCATGTTATTAGATAGTTCTAGTTCATGCATATGGACCCCATGCATTCAGCCTTACCTCACTTTACATACCAGTATATTCATATGTACTGATGCATATTTTTTTTTGTGCTATGGTTTTTTATAGCATATGTTCAAACGCTCAGGTTCATAACCGTGCATAGGAAGCTTTAGGTTTTAGTCAGCAGTAGTAGACTAACAATGAGTCCTCATCATGCGAGGATACTATATCATTTTAGTATTTTAGTACTTGATTTATTTCAGTAGTTGAAGTTAGCTGGGGTCATGTCCCATCAACAATTTATTCAGATAGTTTAGAGGCTTTCAGACTAGATCTTCAAACTTCAGTATGTTTAGTATTTATATTTTAGTGTTTTCGTATTTTTATACCACATACTTCAATATTATTTTAGGTATTTGAACCTTATAGCAGTTCAGCTCATTACTCTGCATATGATTACAGTGTTAATGTACAGATATTGTAGCAGGTACCAGTCATGGGTTAGCTTGTGGTCCTTCGGGCTTATGAGAATCGTGTAGCATCTGGGGTTCAAAATTTAGGGTGTTACAACCTTGGTATCAAAGCCTAAAGTTCAATAGAGTCCTAGAAAGTCTGAAAGTGGCATCTACTAGAGTCTTCTGCATGGGTATATTTCGCGCCACATTTATGTAAGGAAGGATATAAGATATCTTAGGAACAATTTCCCTTATTTTAGTAGTCATGTCGTGCAAATGAGCATGATCTCAAACGTAATTCTCAGTTAAATTTGTTTCTCCCTTTTCATTTATAAAACATACCTCCCGAAAGAAGAAATGAAAATCAGTCAGCCCTTAAACCATCTAAGCAGATACCCTGGATGAACATGTTTCACAGGCAGAGTTCAAAGATATACTCACCACTCTTGCTAATTCAGTTGCTGCTCAGAATAAATGAATAGCTGTTACTCCAGCCAACCCAGTGGCCAATACTACTACAGCTAGGATTTGGGACTTCACCTAGATGAATCCTCTATCATTTTTAGATCTAAGTTAGATGAGGACCCTCGGGAATTCCTTGATATAGTCCAAAAGGTTACAAACATCATGGGGGTTACCGCTAGTAAGAGTGCTAAGCTAGTTGCATATCAGCTGTAAGATATGTCTCACACATAGTTCAAGCAGTAAAAAGCAGAGATGGCTATAGATACAGGGCCTATTGAGTGGGAGAAGTTTTCCACTACCTTTTTAGATAGATTCTTTCCCCTAGAACTGAGAGAAGCTAAGGTGTTAGAGTTTATCAACCTCAGGAAGGGCAACATGATGGTGAAAGAGTATTCTTTTAAGTTTACTCAATTATCTATATATGCTCCTAGTGTGGCGGTAGATAGTAGGGTTAAGATGAGTAAGTTTGTTTCTAGGGTAAATGATAGTGTGGTCAAGAAGTGCAGGACTACTATGTTGATTAGTGAGATGGACATAGCTAGGCTTATGATCCTATCTCAACAGATAGAGGAGCAGAAGATTAAGGAGAGGGAAAAGTAGAATAGATAGCTTTAATTTCATTCAGCCTAAGTTAGAGGGTGAAAACCATTCTCAGTTCCTCCCAAAGTCATCTATTCTATCTCTTTCTTTAGATAGTGCTCCAGTTCCTAAGTTCAGGAATAGTAACCAAGATAGGGTGCCAGGCTCTAAATCTCATGGCAGCATTAGTAGTTCCCGAACCAATCCTCTTTGTCAGACTTATGGTAAGAACCACAAAGGTATTTTCAGAGCTGGTAGTGATATGTGTTTCGTAGATGGTAAGACAGGACACAAAGTCATAGATTGTCCTCAGCCAGGTATTTAGGGTCAGTAGAATCATTTCTTAGCTAATTTCTATCGCTTGAATCAGTAGGGTGCCACTTCTAGCGCAACCAGTGGGCAACTCCAAAATAGACTCTATGCTCTTCAGTCCCGACAAGATCAGGAAATTTCTCCTGATGTGTTCATTGGTATATTCAGATCTTTTATGTATATTATTATGCTTTGCTAGATCCAGGATCTTCTTTGTCTTTTATTACTCCTTATATAGTAGTTGATTTCAGAGTCAGTCCCGAAATTATAGCAGAGCCTTTCTTAGTCTTTATCCCAGTGGTTAAAACCATCAGAGCTCGATGGGTATACAGGAACTGTCCGATTATGATATCTCAGAAAGTCACTTCCGCAAACTTAGTTGAATTAGAGATGGGTAATTTTTATATCATTCTTGGCATGGATTGGTTTCATTCCTGCTATGCCATATTAGACTGCAGAAATAGAGTGGTCCAATTTTAGTTTCCGAATAAACCCATCCTAGAGTGGAATAATAGTGTTTCAGCATTTAGGGGTCAGCTTATTTCTTACCTACGGGCTAGGAAAATGATATTTAAGGGATGTGTCTATCATTTTGTTCAAGTTAAGGACACTAGTTCTAAAACTCCCAGTCTTGAATAAGTCCCAGTAGTGAGATAATATTTAGATATCTTTCCTAAAGATCTTCCAAAAATTACTCTCGAAAGGGAAATAGACTTCGGCATTGACCTTCATCCGGATACTCAGCCTATATCTATTCTGCCTTACAGAATGTCACCAGTAGAACTCAGAGAATTGAAAGAATAGTTAAATGATATACTAGACAAGGGATTAATCATACCCAGTGTGTCCTCATGGGGTGCACCAGTCTTATTTATGCATAAGAAAGACGATTCTCTCAGAATATATATAGATTATCGTTAGCTCAACAAAGTTATGGTCAAGAACAAGTATCCACTCCCCAGAATTGATGACTTGTTTGACCAACTTCAGGGTGTCAGTTACTTCTTTAAGATAGACCTCAGATCAGGCTATCATCATCTCAGAGTCAAAGAATGTGACATTCCAAAAACATCTTTCCAAACTCAATATGGTCACTTTGAATTCTTAGTCAAGTCCTTTGGTCTTACAAATACCCTAGACACTTTCAAGGACTTGATGAATCATGTGTTCAAGCAATACTTATACATGTTTGTCATAGTTTTCATAGATGGCATTTTTGTCTATTCCCTCAGTGAGTGTGATCATGCAGACCATCTCAGTATCGTATTGCAGACTCTCAGAAATCATCAGTTATTTCCCAGATTCAGTAAGTGTGAATTTTGGATAAGTTCTGTAGCATTCCTTGGTCATAGCATTTTTGATGATGACATTAGGGTTGATCCTCAAAAGACCAAAGCAGTAGGAAACCTACCTCGCCCTGTCTCTCCATCAGATATCAGGAGTTTTTTGGGTCTGGATAGCTATTACAGATGGTTTGTTAAGGGATTTTCATGTATTTCATTCCCTGTATCTAGATTGACTTAGATGAAAGTCAAGTTTCAGTGGTCAGTTCCTTGTGAGAAGAGTTTTTAGGAGTTGAAGGCTCGACTCACCTCTGCTCTAGTTTTGGATCTTCTAAACTGTTCAGATGGGTTCGTAGTATACTATGATATATCCATAGTGGGTTTGGTTTGTTTCCTTATGTGGCATGGTAAGGTCATATCCTACGCTTCTAGATATCTTAAACCCCATGAGAAGAATTATCCGACTCATGATCTTGAGTTAGCAGCCGTAGTTTTTGCCTTTAAGATTTGGAGGCATTACTTTTATGGGGTACATATAGATGTGTTCATAGATAACAAAAGCCTTCAGTATGTATTGTCTCAAAAAGATCTGAACCTCTATCAAAGAAGGTAGTTAGATCTTTCAAAAGACTATGACATGAGTCTTCTTTACCATTCAAGAAAGGCCAATGTAGTGGTGGATGATCTCAGTAGATTGTCTATAGGTAGTGTTGCTCATATTGAGGACAGTAAAAACAAATTAGCTCAGGAAGTTCATCAGCTTTCCTGACTAGGTGTCCTCTTAGTTGATTCAGTAGAAGGTAGTATATGTGTTTAGAACAGTTCAGAATCATATCTAGTTTCTGAATTTAAGGAAAATCAAGATAGAGATCCCAGTTTAGTCAAGTTTAAAAAATCGATCAAGGATCAGAAGGTTGAGGTTTTCTCCCAAAGGGGAGATATTGTATTGTGTTGACTATGGTCATGTGTTCAAAAAGTGTCATGTCTTGTCAGTTTTATGCTAACGAGTCCTGGAGGTACTTGTACCTGACAATTTATTTGTGTTCCTAGAGACAGTGTTAGTTTTCAAGATACTCTCAGTCAATCCATAATCAGTGGAATTATTCAGTCACGTGACTCAGGAAAACTCAGTACCAATCCATTCCTACTCAGAAATCTAAGTAAACACAGTTAGTTAACAGAACTCAGTAGTATTTCATCAATCAGAAAAATTTAGTGAACTCAGACTAGTTTAGCTCAGTATAATCAGTTTAGTGTCTATTCAATTGGGAGTAGGATTCAGCACCAAGTTAACCAAAGGATAGGAACTCACCTGCCAGCAGAAGGTGCGAGTCTTAGATGCAGTCCTTGCATTATAGAAATACATAGCCAGCATACATTAAGACATCAAAAACCTATCAAATAAGGGTTGATAAGGTGGATTCACCTGTCAGATGAAGCTCCCACCATTCTCCTTAAAGTACCTGCCAGATGAGGGTCACTCACAGTTTGTCCTTACCAGTGGTATGGTATTGACACCCTTCTAATTGGGGTTACAGATTGGACCCCAACTCAGTTATATTGTATTATTTGGGGTATGTAGGTTAGATGACTACCTTCTACAGTCTCAGTCCCAGTCTATAGAATAGAACTCAAATAGTTTTATAGATTTCAGGACTGTTAGATACAGCCACTCAGTAAATACAATTAGTTATTAGTATGCACGTTATCAGTATATTCAACATTCAGAATCCTCACATTCTTAGTTATAATTATATATTCATGCATGTATTCTCATGCAGTCATATTCATGTTATTAGACAGTTATAGTTCATGCATATGAACCCCATGCATTCAGCCTTACCTCTCTTTGCGTACCAGTACATTCATACGTACTGACACATACTATTTTTTTATGCTATGGTGTTTTTTACCATAGGTTCAGAGACTTAGGTTCCTAACTGTGCATAGGCAGCTTCAGGTTTCAGTCCGCAGCAGTAGACTAGTAGTGAGTCCTTATCATGAGATGATACTTTATCATTTTAGTATTTTAATACTTAGTTTATTTCAGCAGTTGGAGTTAGTTGGGGACATGTCCCATCAACTCCCTATTTAGATAGTTTAGAGTCTTTCAGACAAGATATTCAAACTTCAGTATGTTCAGTATTTATATTTCAATGTTTTGGTATTGTTATACTACATACTTCAGTATTATTTTAGGTATTTGAACCTTATGGCAGTTTAGCCCATTATTCTGCATATGATTACAGTGTTAATGTATAGATATTATAGCAGGTACCAGTCATGGGTTAGCTTCTGGTCCTTCAGTATTATGAGCAACGAGTAACTTCCAGGGTTCAGAATCCTAGGTATTATAGAGATGGACCCACCATCTCAATCCTCTGAGGAGTATAGGTATTCTTTATATAGTGGTTGAGAAGGACATTGGGATTACTATCCAAATGCCCCTCCTCCCTATTATGCTAATCGGGTTGCTAGTTCTTCTTATAAAGTTGAGAGGTCCTATGAGGAGGAAGAGGAAAAGCAACATACCAAGTCTAATAGTTTTGACCCACTTCTACTAGCTATTTTTGATCGGTTGGATACAACGGGGGAGAATCTAGAAGACATGCATCAAGAGGCATCAGGATGGAAAAGTATCAATATATGGGGAAATGAGCAAAGAATAAAAGCTTAAAACTATCATTACATTTCCCATTTCCAAGAGAAGGATAATCAAGAAGAGAAACCAAGCAATGATAATGATCTTGGTAGCGAAAACTCCTCGGTGGCTTCTAAATCTACCAAGTCAAATGATGAAGAAGAAGTCAAAATAAAAGGAATGGT
Source organism: Capsicum baccatum var. pendulum (assembly GCA_030864225.1). NCBI lineage: Eukaryota > Viridiplantae > Streptophyta > Magnoliopsida > Solanales > Solanaceae > Capsicum > Capsicum baccatum. Next base: position 198,319,639 of record CM061558.1, on the reverse strand, counting down.
GCTAGAGCCTCAAGAAAAATCAGGGCAAATCTCTTATGATGACTTTAGCTTATTCCAGGGTGAAGAAACTTTAGAGGAGGCTATTCCAAAATTAGGGGTTGGATCTTATTCAAACCACTTCTCAATATTGTGCTTAGAGGATGTAATAAGAATCCATCTATCTAGGTAAATAATAGATTGTGGGAAAATAAGGACCATCCCTATAGTTTGGAATTTGATATTCCAAAGGAGCATGTAGAACCCCATCCATCAAAGGCCAAGGAAAATAATTCCCGATGCACAATAATTGGACAATTGATGACCTTACCTTTTCCCAAAGAACAAATTCGGAAATTTGATATCAAATTGGGTAAAGTTTTAAGTCTTCAAAATGGATAGATCGAAACTTCCTCGCCATGTCCTCACATCTTCCAAGTTTCATCTCGGAAGATCTTAATCTTATATCCTTCTACCGCTCATTGCATATTGAATGAAAGATGGGACGGATATTTAAATCTTCTAAGTGTAAACATAAAAGAAAGTGGTGAAGGCATCATGTCATGATGTTAAATTAAGCGCTATATGGGAGGCAACCCATCACACCATGAAATATGGCCCGTATCCTTTTGTTTATGCATGATAGAGTAGAATTTTATTTTTGTTTTTACGCATGCATAATCCATGAAATCTTGGTGCTAAGAGAAATTATGATTGAATTTGAAAAAGGAACATGTGAAATTGGCAAGTTGGACTGAACAAAAATTGTTAAAAACCTGGTTGGTTGGTCATTTAATGCGACCGCGATCCATGCCACCACAATCGCGGAGGCCGTGTGATCGCAATCGTGGAACTAGGACTGCGCTCCTGGTCAAATCAATTTAAGTGACCATCCGAATGCCATTTCTTCCCACTTTTATCTCTCAACTTCTCTCGAAAATCTCTCAAAATTTGTGGCCTTGCATTGCATATCCAAGGATCATTCCATTCCAATTAGATTATCTAACTTGGTAGGTTGTCTCAACTCCCTTAATTGAATAATTATAAGCTTAGGACTTGTAGTTTATGGAAGTACTGAAATGATGTTTTTATTATCAAATGCATGCTTATTTATTATTATTGTTGTGGTTAGCTATTGTAATTAGTGTACACACTAATAGGGAAGTCATGACTACCCAAATTTAAGCTTTAAACAATTGAAATGATTGTGTACATCATGTGTTCGATTTAATGCCCCAATAATTTCAATTTGTATTATTTCAAGTTTGGGGCTATAATTACACATACTAGGCTTAAATTTGTTACTTATAATGCTGATATGCCCAGTTGAAACAAAGAATTAGGGTTAAAATTGTGTTTTGAAGAGAGTACAGAATCTGTTGAATATGGTCTCAGGTACCACAATTGTGGTCCCGATGAATGCAATCGCGGCACCACGGTCATACTAACTGCTCCGTGATTGCCATACTTTAGGACTATTTTTGCAAGATCCCAAAATTTTTGCATAACCATTTTAGCCCCCAATACTTTTAATCAACTGCCATATGAGTTTATCTGCTTGATCTGGCATGTTTTTGGTATGATAACACTGATATTGGTCTGAGTTACATTACTTATGGGTTCTCAGCCTCAAATATGTAAGAATTTGACAACAATGGATTCATGACCCAATAATGTCAAAACAACTACAATGAGGATTACACAGAACTAAGTTACTCCCTGAAAGGGGTTTCAGCTTAGATAAAATAGAGGAAAAGTTCCCAAGTTTTCATGCCAGACATAATCTGATTGGGTGGATGTGTTTTTACCTATACCCTTGTGTTGCTAATGAGCATTGGGTACTTGAATTATATTCTAACCTAAGCGTAGCTTCTTTCACAAACCTAGTAATGACTATTAGGGAAAGGCAAGTGAACTTTGGGATAGAGTAGATCAACGAGGTATATGGGCTCCCAGATGCTAATATAGAGCAGTTTCATCCAAAATCATGTGAGCCAGGCACTTGGATGGCGGACATTCAATATGCTGGCAAAGAGGTTCTTTAGGCCACCACCAAGAGACACATTCTAATGAATGATTTCATAACTGAGGCTAGGCTTTGGTTAAATATAGTTTGTAGATGAATATTGTCGTGCACTCAAATGACCATTGTCATAGACAAGCGAGCTCGAATGGTGACTTGTCTTCTCTTTGGCATCGTTGTGAATCTGGGTAAGATTATGCATCCAAAATGTACTTCATAAATCATAGAGATACATATCTTCTCCTTCCTTCCCTTATCATAGAGCTATGTAGGAGAGCGTAGGTGGAGGAGTATGCCACTGTAATACCCCACCCTTCTCCTAGTTCAAATTCATTTTTAGAACATCAAAGATCTTGCTTCAAAGATGAATATATTTTATTTCATGTGAAATTTTTAAGATTCTGAGTTTTTATTATGTGGGAAATTGAATAATCTTTCCATCGATACCAAATTCACCCAAATTCAACACTCGGGCGAAGAATTAGAGCCATTTTAGTGAGACAATAAACCACCAGGTACGTTAACGCACCGCTGAGCCAGCCAAAATGGCAATCATAAAAATCTAGTAAGCCTCCGTAATTCCACCACATTGTGATGGCTTTCCAGTTCACAACCAAGGTGGTAACGCGATTTCCACCTCATCGTGCCAAGGCTCAATTTCCCAATTGTCCAATTTCCAGTAAGTTGGCGCGATTATGGCGCGTCATGCCAGCATGTAAAATCAGAATTTTTTTAGATTCCATTTTTAAATTTCAAGGACCAATTGGTAATTTTCTAAAGCCCCAAACCAGTCTATATAAGGGATTTATACCTCAATAACGAAAATACTTTATTATTCGTCAATTTTTCCCCAAATTAAAATATTTTCTCTCTCAAGAAGTCAAGAACACTAGCCAAGAAATCAAGAATAAGCCTAAGGATTTTCTTCAAGAAGTTTCAAGAAAAAGTCTTCTAAGGTATGTTAGATGTTCATTCCTGGGTTCCTTCCACCCAAGAAGTTCAAGAATACTTTTCTAAATTTAAAGATCTTATATTTATGAGTTTTCATAATTCATGTGAATTGAAATTAAAGTTCATGTTATTATTGAGTTTTAATACATGTTTTGTTTGCAAAGTTTCAAGCTTTGATCTTAGTATGTGATATTCATGTGATATTTATTATAAACCCTCTTCAAGTTGCATATTAGGTGATGTGTTTATGTTAAGTAAGTGTAGAAATTGTGAATAACCAAAGTATGCTCCCCATATGTTTGATAAAATTCTTATGTGAAGGAATTAGAGCCATTATAGCATGTTAACTAGAAATACTCAATTGTGTGTAAGTCCATGCATGCCAAGTATTTGTTGAAAACCCTTAGTGAATGAATTGTGATATGTTAGCATGAAATTCTTCAATTATGTGCTCTTCAATGCATGTAAAATGTTTGTTGTAAGACCTTGTTGAATTAAGTATGAGCCAGAAGCATGTCTCCCTATATTATTACATGCTTATGATTTCCAAGTGCTTGAAGAGATGCTTTAATGATTGTAATGGTGAACGAAAGTCCACGTTCATGATTATTTAAGATGGTTATGTTTTATTTTTATGTTATAGAGTCCGAGGGGTAATTATACTCGATAATTTAGCTACAAGTCTAGAGCCCGTGTCAGTTTACATGATAATCTCAGTCAAGTCACGATTCTTAGAACTCAGTCAGTTACAGAATTCAGTACTCTTGGACAGTTACAAAACTTAAGAAATCTCAATAATACAAGTATTATTAGCATTCTAGCTTCAGTTTTGAACTCAGCTCAGATCTTAGTAGTATTCAAGAATTTTGTTCAGACCTCAGTAACATTTAAATAAATAATTCAGAACTCAGTATCATTCAGTCAGATAACGAGAATCAGTAGTATTTTGTCAGTCTTTAGAATCAAGTACACTCAGTCAGATCAGTCAAGTAAGATAATTAGTAATTGATTTAGCTCAATCTAGTATAGTCCAAAATCAGTTTAGTGTCTTTCAGTTAGGAGTAGGAACTAGCACCGAGCGAGTGCAGGGATGACGGCTTCCCTGCTAAAGACGTAGAGTTGTTATTCCTTGAACTCCATAACTGCATAGCCATCGTAGGACCAGGAGTCACCCATTAGATTAAGGCTTGACTATCATATTGCTTTAGGATTGACTTTCTGTTCAGTGTCACCCGTTAAAGAGGCTTTACCATAGCAGAGGTATTTACCCGTGGCACGGTATTAATACCCTTCCAGCTGGGGTTACAGGTTGGACCCCACTAGATTAAATTCGGGGCATGTCGATAAAGTGAGAACTCCCACAGTTGTAATTTCAGTATCAATCTTTAGATTAGAACTCAAAAATTAGGATTGTCAGATACAGTCACCCATCTCAGTAAGAAACTTAGATATTTCCATAGATTTATAGACCACCCGCTAGATAGGCCTGGTCTCACATAAAGTTAATCAGTATCATTACTAATAGAGCCAGAGATCACCCATTAGATATTACTGATCTCAAACTCAGTCCGTCATTTCTATTACTAAAAGATTTAGAGATCTTCTGCTAGATAGGTATGATCTCAGGTACAATCATCCGTTAGAAAGGTTTGATCATAGATTTAGTCAGTCGATAGTAGCAAACTCAGAACTCAGTCATTGATATGAGCAGATTCAGTAGCATCAGTTTCAGAGATCAACCGCTAGAGAGGACTGATCTCAACTTTAGTACTCAGTTATCAATATCAAAAGATTCAATTATTTTGTATCTCAGTATTATTAGGGAGTTCAGATGTCATTAAAGCAGTATCCGAGTATCAATATTCAAAGTCATGATGATTTCAGTTATGGTTTGTGCATTCATGCATATGTCTTTATTCAGTTAAGCTATGTTCATGCATAAGCCCTTGCATTTAGCCTTACCTCATCTACCATACCGGTACATTTAAACTACTGACGTATACTTTTATTTTGCATTATGGTGTCTCATACCATAGGTTTAGAAGCGCAAGATCCAGAGCACCCCAAGCAGTCTAAACTCAATCAGCAGCAGTAGACGTAGCAGTGAGTCCTCTTCATTCGAGGATGATCCTTATTTTATTATGGAATTAGACTCAGTTTATTTTTAATAGATGGAGTTAGTTAGGGACATGTCCCTTCAACTCCATAGTTCAGACAGTTAGAGGCTTTTCAGACAAATGTATTGGTATTTAATTTTCGGTTTTGAGTGTTTTAGATATTTTGAACCTTATGGTAAGTTTCCTCGAGTTTTCCACATTTATTATATTATATTATGTAGTGCTCAGGTACAAATATCATTAGAGATTTAGCTTGTGGTCGTTTAGGATCTTGAGCACCATGTAGCATTCTGATTCTAAAAAATCAAGGTGTTACAGCCATAGATACCTCAGTGCCCCCAGACCCCCATATCTTTACACTTTAATTTAGAGGTAAAAGTGCCCTAGGTCAAAGCAAAAAGAGGAATATGGACTCGAGCAAATCAGTCTAAGAGGATACAGACTCTTGCAGACCCTTATTAGCCACCATCTTTGATGATATCTAGGTCAGATATAGGTGGTAAGAGAACTACTGTCTAGACTGTCTCAAGGACTGGGAAAGTCCTCCACCACTCACCACTAGTACTAGCTCAGTCGGACTATGAGAAATACAGGAAGGAGTAGAAGAAGTAGGGAGCTACTGTTGCCCATTTGGATAGAGCTTATTCAGACTTAGTTGCATAACATAGGGACCTCAAGGATTCACATGATAAAATGGTGAAGAGAGAGAAAAAGTGAGATAAATTCTTCAAAAAGTTATGGAAGGGGGTGAAGGGTGTCTTCAAGGTACTCAATCCCAATAATAGACTACCTTCACCTATGATGGACAGTGAGGATGAGGACCCTGCTGATTGGTCTACTGATGATGCTGAGGTTGATGGTGCACAGTTGTAACGCCCTAAAACCTGATCCCAAGATGTCACACAGTACTCAAGACTATGAGTATCCTTAAGCTAACCCTGTCTGTCTTCTACTAAGGCTGAATCTCATAATATGGGAAATATATACATAAAAATCATGCTAGGTATGAAAAATTGCCTGAGTTAATTGAGAATACCTAAAAATACTAATCTCAAAAGCCTGATAAATCAATAGTGAAAATTTGAACCAAAACTAGCAGTCTAACAAGCCTCTAGTACTAATAACTAGAGAGACACTAGGACAAAACCCCAGCTGACTCGAATTGTCTAAAAATACTAATTCATCTAAGCTAATAATATAAAGATTTGAATAACTAAGTCCTTGAACTATGAGGACTCACTAACTGTTGGGATGTAGATGGAGATGCTCGAAATTACTCACACAGCTGGAACTGAGCACCTGAACCTACATTATGAAATAAGGTAGCACATAGACGTATATGTGGATCTATAAATTGACAATGTATTGAGTATATAGGGGTGAATGCATAAGTAAAGAAATGTCTCAACTTTATCATAATTTGTAAAGCAATGCCTGCTAAATGTAGATAACGCACATAAGATGGAATATCTGAAAGCTGAGAATCATAATTATGAGTAGTAAATTATACATTATAAATCTAGTGAGCCATAACAGCTAGTTCTAAAAGCTATACTAGTGTTCTGTCTATAAATTATGTTGTCTAAGTGTAGAAAGGACTCACTTTTATATCTAAAATCTGAAAACTGAATTTTGTAGCTAATATTTTTCTGTAAAGCATAATCTGAATAAAGTTGTGAGCCTTTACACTTAGTTTTTAAAAGATTCTCTGTTAAGATTAATCTTTTCTATAGGGCTTAGACCTTAAAACTTTAGAGAGGTTCTTCTAAACAACATAAACCATGTGAGCTATAATGAAGTCCAACATTTAGTTCCCTTATGGGAAACCTCATGTTGGGGAAAGGTGTCATAATCTTGCTAGAGAGTATAACCTAATCTATGTGATCACATCTGTATTTGTCATCCATATAGAAATGAAAATAATCTGCTAATCTAAACCTATGTTGGCTCATAGTTCTGGGGCATGAGAAGAACCCAACTCGATGATAAATACTACTCCATTTAATCTGTATGCTCATTCTGTTGGAAATCCACTATAAAATATAGTATAATGATTTATTTCAAAAACCAACTGTATAATTGCTAAGTTAAACTGTAATCTGAAGCTGTAAAGTGGATTTCATAGCTAAGCTGAGATCAAAAGATCAAATGTTTATCAAAAATCAGAAAATAATTGAGTCATAGGGTGCTTATAGCACAATCAAATCTTGAAATAGCAACCTCCAATTGGGTCTTAACGACCCATGCATCAAATTCATGTTAAATATCATAATATTCATGCTTGATAAGGTAAATATTGATAATTAAACTTAAAGTTTGAAATTTACTGCAATACATATGAAAATATAAAAATAGGCATGCAATTCAACTTCTAAATCACTTGAAATCTCATAATCTTGCAAATGACAATATTGGGTATGAACCCTAATTTGAAACTCATGTATATTCATACAAAATCATGTAAATTTGTAATTAAGAACTAGTTTTGGTCACAAGGATGAAAGAATCTCCTATTTCATAAATCCACGTACCTTAAGTAATGCAATCGAATAAAAAGCTTGATCTTGAATTCTTATTTACGCTTTTGAAAGTGAAGTCTTGAAATTCTTGCATTGGGAATTTTGAATCTAAAGCTATCTTGAAAAATTAATAAAGAAAATAGGATTTCTTGGGGAGTAAGTTTTGAGCTCTAGGGTTTTCTTTAAGAGAGAATTGATGAAAAATATGCATAAAGTGATTAGAATAGGTTTAATTCCTTGTTTTTGGCAAATTGGGGATTGGGAAAATGACTAAACAACCCTTTTTAAAATTTAATTGGAACAGGAAAAAGAAGAAAATTCTCGATTTGTCATGCCACCGCAATGCACCACTATCGCAGTGGCTCACTAGAAATTGACAACTGGGAACTGGAAAATCAATGCGATGCGGCGCTATCACGGTAAGACACTGAAATGACATTTCGGCCATCACCGCGATGTACTACTCTCGCGTTGAGCTACTGAATTTTGACAATCGTTAAATGGGACTTCATCATGACGCGGGCCAATCGCGGAGGTCCACTAGAAATTGACAATTGTTATTCTGGCCTTCACCGCGATGCAGTGCTTGTCGAAATGATATATCGCTTTACTGAAAATGCCATAACTTCTCAACCGAGTATCAAATTGAGGAAAAATTAGTATCGTTGGAAAGCTAATTCAATTTTATACACATTGGAGGGTCTAGAACTATAAAATTCTATATGTATCAAAGGTTATTCATTTTTAAGCTAACCCTTGACATTTTAGAAGCTAGATTGAGCTAGGAAAAAGTATGGGGTATTATAATATCTCCCCCTTGGGAACATTCATCCTCGAACTTGGCTGGCTAAACTATAAAAATACTGAGGAATCTGAGGCTATATGCTGACATACACAACTGAAACAAACTGCATGACTGAATCTAGAACATACTAAAGATTAGAATAGAACTGAATTGAGGAAGACTATTACCTTTACCTGAGTCTGAGTTCGTGGAGAAGAGATAAAGATACTTGGTACCCATGTCTGCTTATGCTTCCCGAGTAGCACCCTCAATGGACCGATTTTGCCACAGAACATTGACCAAGAAAATGTTTTTTTTTCCTTAGTATATAGATCTGGTGATCAAGAAGCTCTACTGAAACTTCTTTGTATGAAAGGCTATTCTGAATATCTGTACTTTCTAAAGGGATTACAACAGCTAAATTATCCATGCACATCTTCAACAAGGACACATAGAACACTAGATGAACTGAGGATAAATCTCTGGTAGCTCAAGATCATACACTACCTTTACCACGAGACTTAAAATAGTTGACTCAAAATTTGGAAGGGTCCTACATATCGGGGAATAAGCTTCCCTTTTTTACCAAATCTATTCACCCCTTCATGGGTGAAACTTTCAAGTATACAAGGTGACAGCGCCCAAGCGCACATGCAAGTGTACGTGGTCTTATCAAGTAGTAAAGTAGCTTCAAGGAATCCTAATTATCCATCTCTCAGGGACTTGCATTTGCCACCTATACAATTCTAGTATAATCAATTGAGGAGAGGAGTAAATAGAGTTTTAAAGTAGTAAACTAAAACTAAACTAAACTAACGCAAAAAAGTAATGACTTAGGGAAGTCTATGGATAGTAGCCCAGGGTTAAGGCTTACGAACAATCATACCATGTTGTTGAACTTCATTCGTTAAATTGATTATCTTGGTGGTTGATTCGTATGGTTAATTGCATGATTATAGTTTCCTAACCTCTAATCGTTTACCTAAATTGAACCTTACAACTATATCATTGAATGGAGATATAATAATTCACTTAAGTAATTAACAAATATCATCCTACATATGAATCAAGTATGGTATCTAAGTACGTACCTATCCTAGATACTAATTTGAATTCCTTATTTCATAAGAAAACACAAATCATAATTTGCTTATTCCCATGTTCTATCGCCCTATTCCCTCTCTCGAGTTCACAAGGTTGATAATGAATGTATTCTAACGGTCATGAATCCTTAAAATAGTTATAATAAGAATAAACAAACAATCAATAATGATAAGCAACTCAACAAACTTAACTAAAAACAAAAGAATCATGAATGTTGCCTTAACCCTGGAAAGAGGGTTTTAGCCTTTAATGGAATTATTTATCATCCAATCCTTTGGACTAACGATACAAACCATCAAAAGAAACTAAATTAAAGAGATATAACCCCTAAAAAGAAGTTTTGGTAATCTCCTTAATCCTTCAAGACATCTAAAAGTATGTAAAAATGTGATACAACATGTATTTATAGATAAGGGTAAGCCAGGTCCCAATAGAAGTCGCATTAGATTGAAAATGCCCAAGTGTGGAGTGGAGCATGTGTTGCATGATCCATTGATATGGGATAGAGCGTGCAATGCAAGCTAATCACAGGCACTCTCTGGAAGTTTTCTTCAGAAATTTTTCTAAGGCAAGGGAGCACCGAAATGAGCACGTGTCACATGCTAATAGACATTAGGAACACCACGCGCCTATTGGTTGATATTTTGGGCCTCTTCTGAATCCATTAGTATTTTTCACATGCCCATTTGTCTCTCCTAAAGTATACACACTCCCAAGACATTCCTGGGATCCAAAAGTGCGTCAATCTGCGTATTGTGCCTTCATTAAGCCATTCTAAGACTTTGTGAGTTGTTCCTACTTAATTTAAAGCTTGTATATCCTTCATATATCATACTAATCTATTCAAAAAGCATAATATATCATTAAACACAATAATTTTAAGCTCAAAACAACACAACATCCAACACGACGAACTAGAAACACGAGCTAAGCATAGGCTAATTTCACTTTGATCTTTAACTCATTGTTTTGACCCTTGGCTTGATCCAATTTACCCTTGAGAATTATCAACAAGTTTTTTCACATATAATTACACATAAAAACCATTTTAAACACTTTAAATACAATATAATTTACCGGAATCAGCTACACAAGCACCTAGCTCAAGCTAGTAACACTAGTTTTTTGGGTTGAACTCTAAATGAATCTTTTAGGTACAAACTTGTTTAAAACTCACTGTTATCATCATAAACACATGATTTAACACTTTGATACACATTTATTCCATTATCCACCATTATATCATAGAATCATCCTCAAAACAAGACTAAAAAGACTAGAATAGGGACACTAGAATGCATAAATACACCCAAAATCACCACCCCACACTTAAAGCCTTGTTCATCATGAAACAACTCTTAACTATAATCCTAATCATCTGAGGAGATTATAAACTTCTACTAAATGAAATACACTCAAGATAGTACTATCATGACTACATAGAATGCAAGTTACTATGCTAATCATGTTCTTTACACAATTGAAAGCTCATTAGCACTACTTTTAAAACATCCTAGCCTCAAGAATTAACTCACCTAGTGGAAAACTAATGCATATGCCTCAATCAAAGGCATCATAAAAACCACTCACATTCATCAAACATGTGCCTCTCAGAATAATAGAGTTACCCATAATCACTCACAATTAAACAATTTATAACATGATGGGTACAATAATCAAATTACGCTCACTCTCGCAAAGACTTCACAAGTTACACAGAATGAACCATAGGCTTTCCCTTAGTGTAATGCTCCACTAATAGTCTAATGTAAAGCTTAGGATCAATTAGGACTTTTTTGGGTTGTAATGTAGGCTAAGGGACGAGTATAAACTATTTGGGAATATGACTAACCTCTCTAAGCGCTTTAATACACTACATTAAACATTTAGAACCACTTTCCAATAACCATATTACACTTTTTCATCCACCCATATCTTTTATTTGCCCTATTTCTTTTAAGCATATTCACAAACACATGGTGGGCATATTTCTTATTCTTTCAAGATTCAATTTTTTTCATTATCTACAATTATGGGAGTCTTTTTAACACCATTTTTATTGATACCAACCTTCACACATCAAATATAAACACCAATAACAATTACCTTGGGGCATTAATTTCACATTTTTCTTCTTCAATTTTTCAAAATCTTTTTTGAATTATCATTATGTTTTTTATTAAAGTACTTAGGATCTTTTTGGATCAAATTATGGTCTATCAAAGAAGGGATTAGGCTACTTATGAAGCTAACAAAGAAAAAGCTAAAAGCTCAATGGGGTTTAAATAGGATAATGCACAAGGGTAGGCAAAAGAAGGTATAAAACAAGGCTATCAAAGAAATTCCTAAATTATCTCCTAAATCTAAATTCCTTATTTCGCTTCACACACATACCGGGCAAGTTCTTGACATCACATACGACAAGTAATATACAAAAATCTCACACGCACATGGCACATGATCAAGTTACATAGGATCATCATAGACTCCCAACCACACAATAGCATGAATTCAAATTGTAAGCCAACAAGAACAAGACTAAAAAAAACATAAGCCTAAGAGTCTCAAAAATAGCAGTCCATTCAATCAACATGATTTTACAAACAAACCCACATGTATCATGTAATCAAAAATAGCACCAACAAGAATATTTCACACAAAAGAAATTAAATTGAGCAAAATTTTGGGAATTTCTCCACCCCACACTTAAAAATCTACTTTGTCTCCAAAGTGAATTTTATAGCAAGAAATACTCCCTGAGGCCTCTAGACCTAGCTAGTAGCATCTTTTTGCAGAAAGAAGATCCATGGGACCCCACACTTAGTCTTTGCCATGCTTCAAGCTCAAGTTCATGGTACTCAAACTTTCGATTAACCTGTGACTAAACCAAAAATAAAAACTACATGAAATAAAAACTAAAAATAATTAAAAAAAAAACATACCTAAGCTTGGACTACCTCCCAAGAAGTTCCTAAGTTAGTGTTGTGGCATGACCCAATCAACTTTTTCCTCCACCTTGAGGATATGAATTTTACCCCAAACTTAGAATCTATCTTTTTGCCTCAATCATATGGAGGTGGTACAAAGATTAAGGAACCAAGTAATAAAATATTCATGGTAAACCACTAGGCCTTAAAATGAGGTGTGTTTTTATGTTGCTTATCCAGTGTAAAATCAAGAATATAGGATTCTTGTTCCTCATCTTCACACTCTTCCATTATTTTAAATGATTCAACAAACAAGGCATCATCTAAACATAATGTAGATAAGTGCTTTGAGTGAGGCCCATCTAATACCATATCAAAATTTACATTATCTTCAACACCTTTTCTTTTATTCACCTTCTCAATTTCATTCTCAAAAGAAAGATGACAATTGAGTGACTGCTATTATTATGTTTTCTCCTCGGATTGGCTAATATCCTCATCATATTTTTCTTCGCGTAGCCACTGTAGACATGGTGGCAATGTTATCTCCTCAACTTGTTCAACAATTTTAGTTTTCGAGTACTAAGACTTCCTCAAATTATCCGCAACTTCATCTACAATAGGTTGGGAAGTCACTTATTCTGCAGCCTCCCTTTGGTTTTTCATATATGCCAAACACTCAACCTGAGATGCAAAAACTTATTTCAGTATCTCTTCTAAGTTGTTAATTTGAGTTGTGGCCGGCAAGTTTCATTATTGCTGCTGAAACTGCTGCTGGTTGGTCCATGATTGAATTTGTGACTAATTCAGCCCCGTTAGATTGTAGTAGTTTATATAATTTTGCCTTTCAGCATAGCCCACAAGCAATTCAGAATCAGAATTGGCAGCACACATAGCTTTAGTATGACCACTTTGACCACAAACCAAACACCAAGCTGAATTCTGCTCCATAGATAGAACAACATCTGCATCATATTATGAAGGTCCCATCCACTTACTTCCATGAAAATCTGGACAATAAGCCACTTGATGTGGTCCCCCACAAAAACATCAAGAATCATCGTCACTTAAAAACCATCTATCCCAGGCAGACATATCAAAAAGTATGATAAAAAGAGAAATAAAATAAAATTAAAAAAGACTAAACAAAAACTATTTACAACTCAATATAGAAAAACTAAAAATAAGATAGTTGTCTAATTAAAAGTCCTCGATAACGGTGCAAAAACTTGACAGCGCACACGCAAGTGTACGTGGTCTTATAAAGTAGTAAAGTGGCTTCAAAGAATACCAAGTATCGATCTCTCAGGTACTTGCGTTCGCCGCCTATACAATTCTAGTTTAACCAATTGAGGAGAGGAGAAAATAGAATTTTAAAGTTGTAAATTAAAACTAAACTAAACTAATACAAAAAAGTAATGACTTAGGACAGTCTACGGATAGTAGCCCAGGGTTAAGGCTTACGAACAATCATACTACATTGTTGAACTTTATTCACTAAATTTCTTATCTTGGTTGCTGATTCATAGGGTTAATTGCATGATTACAGTTTCCCAACCTCTAATTATTTACCTAAGTTGAACCTTACAACTACATGTTGAGTAGGGATGTAATAATTCACTTAAGTTCTTCACAAATATCATCCTACATATGAATCAAGTATGGTATCTAAGTACATCCATGTCCTAGATACTAATTTGAATTCCTCATTTCATAAAAAAACACAAACTATACTTTGCTTATTCCCTCTCTCGAGTTCAAAAGGTTGACAATAGATGTATTTTAAGGGTCGTGAATTCTTAAAATAGTTATAATAAGAATAAATAAACAACCAATAATGATAATAAACTCAACAAACTTAATTCAAAACAAAAGTAATCATGAACGTGGACTTAATCCCGAAAAGAGGGTTTTAGCCTTTAATGGAATTATTCATCATCCAATCCCTTGGATTGATGATACAAACCATGAAACAAACTAAATTTAAGAGATATAAACCCTATAAAAAAGTTATGGTAGCCTCCTTAATCATCAAAGACATCCAAAATTATTTTAAAATGTGATACAATATGTATTTATAGCATAAGGGTAAGCCAAGTCCCAATAGAAGATGAATTAGCTTGAAAACACCCAGGTGTAGAGTGGAGTGTGTATTGCATGATCCATTGCTATGGAATAGATTATGAATCACATGCTAATCACATGCACTCTCCGGAAGTTGTCTTCAGAAATTTTCTAAGGCAAAGGAGCACCAAAATGAGAATGCGTCGCATGCTATAGCCTTTAGGACCACCATGCACCTATTGGTTGATATTTTGGGCATCTTATGAATCCATGGGTATTTTGAACATGCCCATTTTACACTCTTATAGTCGACATGCGCCCAATACATTCCAGGGGTCCAAAGGTGCATCAATTTGTGTATTGTGCCTTCGTTGAGCCATTTCGAGCCTTTTGGAGTTGTTATCACTTGATTTGAAGCTTGTATATCCTTCATATATCATAATAATCCATTCACCAATAATCCTATAGAATTAAAAACAACAATTTAAAGCTTGAAACAACACAACATCCAACACGACGAACTAGAAACACGAGCTAAGCATAGGCTAATTTCACTTTGATCTTTAACTCATTGTTTTGACCCTTGGGTTGATCCAATTGACCCTTGAGTATTATAAACAAGTTGTTTCACATATAATTACACATAAAAACCATTCGAAACACTTTAAACACAATAAAATCCTTTGGAATCAACTAGACAAGATCCTAGCTCAAGCTAGCAACACTAGTTTTCCGGGTTGAACTCTAAATGAATCTTTTAGGTACAAACTATTTGAAACTCACTCTTATCATCATAAACACACGATTTAACACTTTGATACACATTTATCTCACTATCCACCATTATATCATAGAATCATCCTCAAAATAAGGCTAAAAAGTCTAGAATAGGGACATTAGAATGCATAAGTACACTCAACATCACAAGGTCATCAATCTCAAACTCAAGATCTCTTCTTCTAACATCCGCATAAGATTTATGATGACTCTGAGATATTTTCAATTTTTCTCAAATCAATTGAACTTTCTCCATAGCTTCAAACACCATAGCCCAATCAAAGAAGTCTCACCTACTTCGAACCAATAGACTGATTATCTACATCTTCTCCCATATAAAGCCTCAAACAGAGCCATCTGAATACTAGCATGATAATTGTTATTATAGGCAAACTCAATCAACGGAAAATGGTCATCCCAACATCCTCTAAAATTATGAACACATTCCCTCAGTATATTATCTAGAGTCTGAATGGTCCTTTCTGCCGGACCATCTATTTGGGGATGAAAAGTTGAACGAACTTGGGTACCAAGACCCTTCTAAAAGGCTTTCCAAAACTGAAATGTAAACTGAGTACCCCTGTCTAAAATAATAGCTAAAGGAACTCCATGCAATTTGATTAACTCTCTAATATATAGCTTAGTATAATCGTTAGTTGTGTATGACACATGAACTCGCAAGAAATGCACTGACTTAGTCAATCTATCTACAACAATCCAAATCAAATCATGTTGATGATGTGAGTGGGGTAATCCAGTCACAAAGTCCATATTTACCTCTTCCCACTTCCAAGTGGGGTACCAAACTCCTGCGACATACCACAAGGTCTTTGGTGCTCTACGTTAACCTGTTGACAAGTTGCACACTTGGCTGCAAATTCTGCTATATCTCTCTTCATACCACTCTACCAATAGATTTCACGCAAGTTGCGGTACATCTTGGTGGCTCCTGGATGAATGGCGTAACGCACACCATGCGCTACCACTATAATCCGCTGCCTCAAATCATCAGTACATGTAATACAAAATCTACTCTAGTACCTCAACACACCATCTCCTCCTTGGGAGAAAACCTCTACCTTTTGGTCTTTAACTGACTTCTTCAGTTTGACCAAACAAGAATACTTATCCTGTTTCTCTTTCACTTCTAAAACTAGAGAAAATTTGGAACTACTCTGAACTCAAATATTTTCTTCAGCAGAGTCAACCAACCTCACACCTAATCTAGCTAACTGATGAAATTCTCAAATTAGCTCCTTCTTATCATTATCCACATGAGCAACACTACCCATGGACAATCTACTAAGGGTATCTTCCATTACATTGGCCTTGCACGGATGATACAATACACTCATATCATAGTATTTCAACAATTCCAACCACCTTCTCAACTAAAGATTACCTCCCTCTGAGTAAACACATATTGCAAACTTTTATGATTCGTAAACACATCAACATGCACCCCATAAAGATAGTGCCTTAATATTTTTAATGCAAACACAATAGCAGCTAACTCAAGATTATGGGTAGGGTAATTCTTTTTGCGAGGCTCATATTATCTTGATAAATAGACTATAACCTTACCTCTCTAATCAAAACACAACCCAGACAAATTATAGAGGCATCATAATGCACAATAAAACCATCTGTACCATTAGGTAATGCTAAAACTAGGGTTAAAGAGAGTCGAGTCTTCAACTCCTAAAAACTTTTCTCATAGGAATCTGACCACTAAATTTTTTTCAGAGTTAATCTAGACATAGGAGATGCAATGGATGAGAAACCCTCAACAAAACGTCTGTAGAAGCTAGATAAACCCAAGAAACTGCTAATATCTAATGGAGAGATAGGTTTAGACCAATTTCTTACTGCTTCTATCTTTTGGGGTCAACTCTAATTCCCCCACTAGAAATAATATGACTAAGGAAAGCTACTGACCTTAGCCAAAATTCACATTTACTTAATTTATCAAGAAACTGGTGATCTCTATGAGTTTGCAACATAATTCTAAGGTGGTGTGCATGATCATCCTCACTACGAGAGTAGACAAAAATATCATCGATAAAGACTATGACAAATATGTCTAGATATTGTTTGAACACACTTTTCATCAAGTCCATGAAGGTTTTTGGGGCATTTTTCAGCCCGAAAAACATGACTAGAAACTCAAAATGATCATAACGGGTTTTGAAAGCTATTTTTGGAATATCACATTCCCTTACTATAAGCTAATGATAACCAGATCTATGGTCTATCTTTGAAAAGTAACTTGCACCTTGGAGTTGGTCAATAAGTCATTAATTCTAGGAAAAGGATATTTGTTTTTGACTGTGACTTTATTCAGTTGATGATAGTCAATGTACATTTGCAAAGAACCATTTTTCTTTCGCACGAATAGGATGGGAGCACCCTATGGAGAAATATTGGGCCATATAAAATATTTATTTTAGAGATCTTTAAGATGATATTTTAACTCTTTAATCTCATCTGGAGCCATATGGTAAGGAGGAATAGAGATAGGCTAAGTATCTGGAAGAAGGTCAATACCGAATTCTATTTCTATTTCGAGAGGTACCCCCGGCAAATCATTAGGAAAGGCATCAGGAAACTCATTGACTGCACTTACTGACTGGACTATTGTGGTATTAGACTTAGTGTCTTTGACTTAAACTAGATGATAAATACACCCTTTGAGAATTAACTTTCTAGCTTTGAGATAAGATATGAAATGACTTTTGGGAGACACTGAATTACCTTCCCACTCAAAGTCTGGCTCATCTAGAAACTAAAACTTCACTACTCGAATGCAAAACTCTATGGATGAATAACAAGAATAGAGACAATCCATACCAAGAATAAAGTTAAAATCAACTATATATAACTCTATTAAATCTGCTAACATGATTTTATAAATGACAGTGATGGGACACTTTCTATAGATCTGTTTGGAAATAACTCACTCACCCACTGGGGTAGAAACTAAGAAGGGATCAAGGATCTTTCAGGACCTATTTAGAAGTTCATTGCAACTAACGGGGTTACATAAGAGAAACTCAACCTGGGTTCTAACAATACATAAACAACAAGATAAAAGAAATAAAGCATACTAGTAACAACATCTGGTGAATCCTCCTACTCCTGATGGGATGGTAAAGCATAAAATTGATTCTGGCACAGACCACCACCAATATTAGATGATGTGCCTTGAAGAAGGACTGGGATACCTAGAGGAGCTGGTGCACTTATAGCTTTGGTCTGGGGATAAACATCCCTATTTTCTTGCTTAGCATCTGGACACTCTTTGATTTCATGACCTAACTTACACTAACCATAATAAAATTTCTGTCCCAACAAGCACTCACCAGGATGATTCTCACCACACTTAACACATGGAGGATAACTGGACTTTTCACTTACATTATTCTAAGATCTAGACATAGAAGTATTACTCTACTGCTCCTGCCTAGCTCTGGGTATAAGAGCACTAGCTGAAGATGGCACTGGCATAGATGAACGATTCTGAGACTGTAAATAATTTCCCCCTCTAAATCTAGTCTGACCATATTCAAACCGCATTGTTCTAACCTTTTTATTTCCCCTCTTTCTTTCTTTCAACTTTTCTGCCTCAATCTGCTAAGAATGAATCATCAACCTAGAAAGATCCATGTCCCTAATAAGCATGGAAGTCCTATACTCTTGACTACCAAAAAAGATACTCCAGTAACAAACTTACTCATACTTGCCCTAGGATCATCCATCATATTAAGGGCATACTTAGACAATTGGTTGAACTTAAGGAAGTACTCTTTCACTGTCATTAAGCCCTGCCTTAGGTTTACAAACTCCTCTACCTTAGATTCTCTCATTTTATGCAGAAAGAACCTACCTAGAAAAGCATCTTGAAATATGTGCCAACTCATAGGAGTTGTATTCTTGCCTCTACCATTCTTCCACATAACCATCCAATTATACGCTATATTCTTTAACCTATAGGATGGCAACTCTATACTCTCCTCTTCAAAAATATGCATAATTTGGGTGATCTTCTTCACCTCATCTAAATAAAGTTGTGGGTCTTCCCCTACTTTTGACCCAAAGAACTCTAACGGATTCATTCTTATGAAGTTTTGGATTTTAGCTGCTGCTAAATCACTATTTTTAAAAAGTAAGACTACCACCTGATGGTTTTCCTAAAAATTAGCAGTCACAGCTTAGGCCAACGCCTGAAAGGTATCCCAAAACTCAGCATGGGATACATTCTCAATCAAAGGGTCAGCAGGTTGCGGTGGCTAATTATCATTTCTACGGGCGTTAGCGTGACGAGAAGGAATATTAAACAGTCATGTAAGAGTATAATTTAAAAGAATATAGAGATACTGTAAGCATGATATATCATGAAATAAAGAGATGATTTCATAAAAACATCTTGTAGCCTCTTGCTCATAAATGTGGCACACTTTATACCCAGGATAAAGACTCTACATAACATGGCATGTCTGACTCTCTAGGACTTTATAAACCTTAGGCTCTGATGCCATATTTGTAACACCCAAAACTAGGTCCCGAGATGTCACGCGGTGCTCAAGACTATGAGTAGACTTAAGATAATCTTGTCTGCCTTTTACTAAGATTGAATCTCATAATAAGGGAAATATAAATATATAAAACATGTTAGATGCAAAAAAATCTCTGATTTAACTGAGATATCTAAAAATACTAATCTCAAAAGACTAATAAATCAATACTAAAAATCTAAACCAAAACTAGTAGTCTGACAAGCCTCTACCACTAATAACTAAAGAGCCACTGGGACAAACCCCAAAATAACTCAAACTATCTTAAAATATTGATTCATCTAAGCTAATAAGTTGAAAATCTAAATGAATAAGTCCCTAAACTATGAGGACTCACCAACTACCGTGATGTAGATAAAGATAAACAAAATCACTCACACTGCTAGAATTGAGCACCTGAACCTACATTATGAGACAATGTAGCACATAAACGTATATGTGGATCAGTACTTTGAGAATGTACAGAGTATATGGGATGAATGCAAAATTAAACCAATGTATCAACCTCTTCATAATTTGTAAAAAAATGTATGCTAAATGTGGATGACTCACATATGCTACAATATCTGAAAGTTGAGAATCACTATTATGAGTAGTAAATAATACTTTATAAATCTAATGATCCATAACATTTATTTCTAAAAGATGTAATAGTGTTCTATATATAATCATGTTGTCTAAGTGTAGAAAGGACTCTCTTTTATACCTGAAATCTAAAAACTGAATTCTGTAGCTAATATCTTTTTGTAAAGATTAATCTTAATAAAGTGTGAGCCTTTACACTTATTTCAAAAAGCTTCTCTCTTAAGATTACTCTTTTCGGTAGGGCTTAGACCTTAAAACTTTAGAGAGGTTATTCTAACCAACATAAATCATATGAGTTATTATTGAGTCTAATGTCTAGTTCGCTTATAGGAAAACCTCACGTTGAGGAGAGATACCATACTATTGCCAGGGAGTATAACCTAATCTAAGTGATCATATCTGTATCTTTAATCCATATAGAAATGGAAATAATTTGATAATATGAACCTACATTGGCTCGTAGTTTTGGGGCAGGAAAACATACCCAACTCAATGCTAAATACTACACCCTTTAATCTGTATGCTCATTCTGTTGGAAATCCACTTTAAAATCTAGTATAATGGTTTATTTCAAAAACCAACCGTATAATTGATAAGTTAAATTGTAATCTGAAATTATAAAGTGGATTTCATAGCTAAGCGGAGATCAAAAGATCAAATCTTAATTAAAAATCTAAAAAGAATCTTATCATAGGGTGATTATAGCACAATCAAATCTTGAAATAGCAATATCCAATTAGGTATTAATGACCTATGCATTAAATTCATGTTAAAACATCATAATATTCATACTTGATAATGTAAATATTGATAACTCAACTCAAAGTCTGGAATTTACTGCAATACATATGAAAATATGAAAATGAACATGCAATTTAACTTCTAAATCACTTGAAATCTCATAATCTTGCAAATAAAAATAATAGGTATGAACTCTAATTTGAAACTCATTTATATTCATACAAAATCATCTAAATTTATAATTCAAAATTAGTTTTAGGTACACGGATGAAAGAATATCCTAGTTCATAAACCCCATTATTGTCCTTGGAAAAATAATGGATGAAATTAGATTTCTTGGGGACTAATTTTTTATCTCTAGGGTTTTTTTTAGAGAGAATTGATGAAAAATATACAGAAAGTTCTTAAAATAGGTTTAACCCTTTGTTTTTGATGAATTGGGGCCTGGGAAAATGACTAAACTGCCCTTTTTAAAATTTAATCGAAACTAGAAAAGAAAGAAAATTCTCGATTTGGTATGCCACTGCAATGCGCCACTATCATGGTGGCTCACTGAAAATTGAAAACTGGGAACTGTAAAATCAATGCAATGCCGAGCTATCATGGTTAGCCACTAAAATGTCATTTAGGACATCACCGTAATGCGCTACTATCGCGTTGAGCTACTAGATTTTGACAATTGATAAATGGGACTTCATCATGATTAGGGCCAATCACGGAGGTCCACTTGAAATTGACAATTACCATTTTGGCCTTCACTGTGACACGGTGCTTGTTGAAATGACATACTGCTTTACTAAAAATATCATAACTTCTTAACCGAGTATTGGATTGAGGCAAAATTGGTATCATTGGAAATCTAATTCAATTTTCTACAATTGGAGGGTCTAGAACTGGAAAACTCTATATGTATCAAAGGTTATTCATTTTTTAAGTTAACCTTTGACATTCTAAAAGCTAGATTGAGATAGAAAAAATTATGAGGTATTACAAGAGTTAACGAGAGAGGATAGCTCTTGATACATATTCAGGGATACCCCTTTTACTCTTTATTGCTTGCACATGCAGTGAGGACACTAGATTCTTTTAGTTTTAGGTGCCCCCGAATGTGGAGTATTTTGGTGCTGTGTGTCAAATATTTTTGTTGATGTTGTTTTGGGATGACACTTTGGATACTAGTTTTATTTTATTTTGGGGGATACTGCATTTTTTAGTATATTGATGGTGCCCACATTTATGGATTATCATGTTTTTCTTTTAGTTTTGGTTATTCTTTTTTACTTTAGCTTTTATTTTTATTTTGGTTATGCATGGAAAGCTTTGCCCTATGATGGATTGAGTAACGACATTCTTAAGTATAAAGCGTGGTGTCTGGGTTTCGAGGCATAGATTTAAGGAAAGTATGAGTACCTGTAACATTGTAAACTATAAATTTAGGATAATGTTATACACCATTGGTGAAGTATGAGTAGCCATATGGGTGGTTTGTCCGTATGGAGCCAAAAGGTAAGGCTAAAGCTTTGTTTGTATCCATAATTTAGCAAATTATATGTGGTGATAATGCAAAACAAGAACCGCCCCCCCCCCCCTCCAAAGTTTTTAAAAAAAATCAAGGGCATGGACGTGAGCAATGTTGTAACAAAACTTTTTATCTTTTTGTGGCTTCGTAAGTTTTTGACTTGTGAATAGAAAAAAAACACTCTAAATTTGTCTCTAGTGGGAGGGACAATTGAGCTCCCTTGGCGAATTTTGCATGCCATGAGTGGTGAGTTATTTGAATTTATATCTTGTATAGTTGTGTTATCTAGAACTTTCTCCATTAGTCTTTCAAGTTAATTTTGATTGTATTTGGTTAGAGAAATGATCTTAGGCCATCTTTGTGACTTTGGAAACCACTCTAGCCTAAAAAGCATACCCAAGAATGAATATAATCCCTAGTTACCCATTTTGATCCTTTGGACCTTTCTTTGAAAAATTCATTACAAGACGTGGACCAATCTTCTATTCCTCTTTTGAACCATAGCCTTCTTGAACTTAAAAATGCAAATTGAGGCTAAAATCCTAAGTTGGGGTGGTAAAGATTGATGGAGTAAGTTTGGATCCACGATGTTATAGTTATATGCCTAACGTGCCTAAAACTATGAAAAAATGAATAAAAGAGGAAAGTGTCCAACAAAGGAAAGAATTGCACAAAAGTTGAAAAAAAAATAAAAGAAATTGGGTGAACAAAGAAAGCAAAAAGTAGGCATGATAAGAGAGAGGAAATAAAGAAGAGTGGCTTATAGTAAAAAAGGAAGATTGAATAGTGTGACGTAAATGTTCAAGGAAGGGTGTAGCCATATTGTTCCCAAATAATATCCTACCTAAACCAAACCTACGTAATAAGCTTAGAAAGACTTTTGAGATCTCCAACCATTAACTTTATTTGTAGTGGCTATGGAAAATAAGGGCAAGCCTATGGTATGACACTTGTTGCATAGAGATTTCTTTTGTGAGGGAGAGAGTTTTGCACTTAAAGTTCCTAGTTGCATGTTTGGCAGCTTGGTGTATGGAATTCTTTTTCTTGTGAGGTTGGCATGTGAAACAAGTTGAGGTGGGTGATTTTGTCTCTTTCTGAGCAATGAGGCAAATGGAGTATATCTTAATCGTGGTTAAAAGGGAGTCACTTCTAGAGTATTAGTTTTTGTTTCTTGGTTGCACTTTGAAGTCTTATGCATCTTTAGATATTGCAATTTTATAATGAGGGGTGTAGTAAAACTAGTCTAGCACATGTCCAATGAGCTACTTGTGGTGATGAGTAAAGTTGAGGTCATTATAATCGTTAAGGCATAAAGTTTAGGCATAAATAATTGTGTCTCGTGGTAAAAGTTAGTGTTTCTTGAGGACAAGCAAATGCTTTAAGTTGGGGGTGTTGATGAGTGGTGATTTTGCCACTCATTTACACTAAACATTCATACACATTACCTTTTTTTGAGTGAATTAATGAGACATAATTGTGATTAAATTCACTAATATCCATACTTTGCAGGTATAGAGTCGAAAAGATCAAATGATGTGGATTAGAGCTAAAAATGATCAAAAGAGAGCAAGAAAGTATAGTCGAAGACTTGGAGTGGTAACTGAGGCAGTCTAGTGAGTGTGGTCAGGGAAATCAACAAGAATTCAAACAGTCGCGATTGCAAAAGATATTCGTTATCTCATAGCCATGGTCGTGGACAGACCCACACGATTGCGACTTAGCAAAAGAAAGCATCCCAAGGGAAAAACTAGAAATGTACGTGGTTGATCCCAATTTTGACAAAAAGACTCAGCCGTAGGATCATAGGATAATTCAATCTTCCCCAAATTTTAGGTTTAGCTCTTGAGTTCATAGCCTCCATACTTGGAGAAGAAACTATTGTATAATTTTTTTTCTAAAGAATACATTGGAGACTTTCTAAGTGGAAGATTAGCTCACTTCCATTGTTGATTTATGGGAGTGCTAAGTTTGAAGTAACATTCACTTAATCTTCAACAAATAATTTCAATGGATATTTTGGGTATATCTATGCTTATTTATCTTATGTGTAGCTAGATTTCTTAAGGTTATGTGTGAATAAGGATTAATAGTGTGTGGTTTGTTAGTGTTAGCTTTTATTTGTTAGTTTAAGTATATGGGTTTTTTCATTGCTATGTTAACTTGGTTGGGATATGTGTGTGAAAGACCTAAATACCCACATGGGTTTGATGAGTGAAAGCTCCATACTCTAGAAATCTCAAATCCATCTTCGAAAGAAGGGTTTTGGGTGAACTTAGGAACCCACATCATCCTTAAAAGAGGGATGTAAAGGACAAAGCAATGATAGAAAATTATGAGTTTAGTTTGCTAAATTTTCACTATCATAGACATAAGGGTTATTATGAATTTAACTATACCATAGGTATCATCCTAGAAATAGGAATGCCTAAATTGAGGTTGTGGTTACGAATTGTTAAACATACCTGTTAGGTATTCGAAAGAATCAATGGGTGAAAGTTTGGTGTTTTGTTGAAAGACTAGCATCAAAATCTATAACCGAACCTACCCATATTTGATCTACTAATTTGATGTTGATTACTAACACCCACATGTCATTCCCTTAGTAACACATAATCCCAAGATCCATGCATAATTGTTAAAACTTTAATTATTCATAGCCCTAAATTTATACTAGAAAAACCCAAAAATAAGCATTAGTGTAGATACCTATCTCCCCCATTTTTATCTTTTTATAATATTGGTTTGAATTTATCCGGTATCTATTATTTTGAATTAACTTGATTGCCACTCACATTGTTCGTCGTGGATAAGACCCTGACTCCAAAGTTGGGAAAATACATTGACGATGACCATCTCGCACTTAAATTGACGTGTAACTTGAGCATTATCAGGAGGCATAATATATCAATAATCATCTAACATCTAGGAGGCATAATATCAATAAGCATCTCACATCTAGGAGGTGTAATATCAATAAGCATCTCACATCTAGGAGATGTAATATCAATAAGCATCTCACATCTAGAAGGCATATTATCGATAAGTATCTCACATATAGGAGGCATAATATCAATAAGCATCTCACATATAGTAGGAATAATATATCAATAGGTGTTGTATATTATAAATATGAGGAAATATCATCTCTATATGTCACATATCATGTCTATGAGGAATATCGTCTCTATAAACTAAATATCATGATTATGTTTATGCATATGTTATCAAGCTTGTCAATATACCATATCATAAGTCAAGCCCGGAATGCCATAGCATAGCTATGAGCCACTGATCATAATCAAGGAAAAGTCATCACAATTTATCAAGCCACGAAGAAAACTTATTCTAAAGGATAAATAGTATCAACAATGCCTAACATCCGAAATTATGTCCTCAACGGCTAACACTAGTGTTCTCCTAAGATGGGCTGGAAGAACCCACTCTAATCCTCGAATACCATATTTAGACAATTTATACCCCAAACTAGGCTAAGGTATCTAGTTCTACTTCTAGATATCAAGTAATCCATAACCAATCCCAAGATACAAACTTCGTCTAGAAACATGGGCATTTAAGTCAACTCTACCTAAATTATGGTTTCAAAATCACCACAATAGCCTAAATAAGGTTAAATATACTAACCATACTACCAATGCTAAAATGACATCCCAAACCTAGAATTTTATCATATACGTTCTATTAATTAGTTCAATCGAGGGAGAAGGCAATAGGATTCAAAAATGGTACTAAGCATTTCAACTTATGAGTTACAATCCTCATCTAATCCCCAAACTTTAATATTCAATACAAAGCCATTCTACCCATAATCAAACATAAAATTTACATTCAAACACAATATATAACACGCATCATCTTATGAAGAATAATATACAAAATCCTACCTCAAAGATGAACTACAATCCTTAAATTGTTCAACAAATGCTCAACTTTATTTCACAATCCCAAAATGCCATCACGCTTAAAAAATCAAAATCTACTCATCAATACAAGAATAACGATACCCATATTACGCCTGTAGAAACCCTAAGGGTTGCACCACACAATGAGGGACCAGTTCTCTCAAAGTCAATCACAGGCAAAATATAGTAAAGTAACATGGAATCAAAAGGCAGTGTAGGAAGAGTAAAACCACAAGATTTTAAAGTGGAAACGCCTTGATCAAGGAAGGGAAAACCATGGCTTGCCCTCACAATCTCTTCAAAATCCACTATAATCAAACTCTTTATTAAAGTCTTCAATGAACCTAACTCTAAGTTCCTTTCGTTGGTAATAACTCTACTACAATATCATCTTGACAACTCTACCAAGGACCCTATAACTGATTAACTCTAATCAGTATAAGAACTTAGGCAAATCAACCTAAGGACTCTCTACTCAAAGAGAAAACTTAATTACTCTTATAATATGAGTAATTCATTTACAATTCAAAACTCACTCAAGAACAATTTTATTTAAGCACACATAAATAGCTACGATCTTAAGCAATGTTGAAATGGGGATTTTGTTGCCTCTATTCAGTCTTTTTATTTTCCAAAAACTATTTGATGAAAAAACTAAGTTTTTATTTTATAGCTGAGTGATGATTAAGGCTAAAATATCATTGGACCAAGTGTCTTATTTAGTGCAAGTAGCACCTGAAAGTTTTTACACAAGAGGATAAAATAGTGCAAACACGCGTGCCAGCTATATTATACCATAAACATCCAGGGACCTACCCTTGTAGTTAGCTACTCATCATCAAAACGAAATATAGTAATTTTCCCCAGTTTTGATGATGACAAACTAACCATACAGCTTTGGGCACGTCCACCCTATTTAATTAGTATGATTACCACTCTGAAGAAGAATGTTCCCCCTATCATCATGCTTCTACCATCATGTAACACATGGATATGGTCCCTTGTTGTCATTTGCAGCAAAACCTCTGAGCTTCTTTGATATTTTCTTCCCCCTGTCACTATGCCATTATTCATCATTCAGCTTTTGTCATCACTTCTTTCCCCCTATCAACATGTCATTCAGTTCTGCACTCAATTCACCTGGTACCTGGTACCTAGTCCCTAGTACATGAACTCAGTATTCCCTCTTTTGGCATCAATGAAAAGGATTAATAATAAACCAGAAGTAAGGATAAGTACAGGCTAATTAAATCATCGCCATTGGGCAACACTAACATGAAGAATAACTTTAAAAATAAAGGAAACAGATAAGGTTGACAAGCAGAATTCATTCATTCATTCATAAACAAAAGTTAGACCAGTACAATTATTCCAAAACAATATATAAAATAACTATCTTAAAGATTTATCACAAGGATTAAAATATTAAACTAACACTGGATTAATTTGAGAATAGGGATAATATGACTTAGGTAGAGGGAGGTTTGGGAGAAAGAGATTTTAGCTACATCTTCATTATTGAATTTTCAGCATAGTGAGCATCCAACAACTATTTTGTGAGTTCCTTCACTTCAGGATTCAGTTATTGAACTTTACCAGTCAGTTCAGCCACTTTTACCTAAATTTCTGCATTTTCAGCTGGAAGTTCATCAATGGCAGTTGTTCCCTCAGGAGACAACCTTTGATTTATATGCACTATTTCAGCATCATTGGCATCCAACTTGATCCTAAACTCCTCTATTTCTTTTCCCATCCTTTCTTGAACAGCTAACAAATCAGATATGTGAGAAACAGATCCAGTTTTTCCCTCTATGTATTCATTCTCCACAAGAGTTGTTAGGATGATCATTTGCTTGGATGTTCTAAGTGTTCCCTTAGTTACACCTACACCATAATGTCTAAACACTTTGTTCCACAGATATCCATATGGTATTCCATGTTTTCCTTTCTTCTCATACACGACTTTATGCATATGCTTTATCATTAAAGCAAGAAAACTTATTAATTCAAGATTGTTCAAGATTTCAATCAAAAATAAGTCAGTACCAAAGGCAATTGTTCTTTTTTTAGGTCTTGGTCACAGGACTTTGTTAATAAAATTAAATACTAGTTTATATTCACTTATCAAGAATTTCTTTTTCACTACAGATATAGACGTCCCTCCTACCATTGATGTATTGATCATAAACTCAGTTGAGGGATGCAGTTCATAACTATCCTCATACCTACTATAGGTACATCCAAGGTCTTGCCTAATTATTCTTCATTTAGATTGATAAACTTTCCCTTCACCTGTGTAGTCAAACTCAAATAATTGGAGTTGTTTCCTCTTAGAATTCCATGGAGAAGTAGAATTCCCTTACCTTATTTTAAAAAACCATTGGAGTTGTTTCCTCAAATATATTTTGTCATCCTTGATGTCTAACATATTCTACCAACTCCACCATCTAAGGCTTCTCATAGATTTTAGGATCAAAAACTCTTCCTGATAAAACTTTTTGTGTTCTCAAGTTTCTAATCCTTTTTTCTCTAGACACATCTTTTCTTTCCTCTTTTTTTTTTGTTTATTTTGGGATCACTACTTGGCTCTTCTTTCTCATACACCTGTATTTTTCTCTTCTTGGTACCAGGTCCCTAAGAGACTTTCTTTCTTTTCACAACTATATTCTTCTTTCTTCTTATAGCAGGGCTGTTAGACTTTGACATAGAGGACCTGGTCCTCTCAACTATAAGAACTTCCTTTGTTCCTTCCTTGATAGCAATAACATCCGTTGATTTCAAGTTTTCTCCTCTATCAACCTCCATAATTTTAGTATTTTCATTCTTGTTTTTTCTATTACCCCTGAGTTTCTTCATAGTCTATATCAGGGGCACTTTATCCTCATCTTTCTCATTCTTCTTATTTAGAGGTAACAACATATATTTTCCCCTATTTACTTAATTATTATTATATACCTCATGTTCTACTCTATCAACTGATCTTTATTTGGTGTTATAAGCAAGTAGGAGTAAGTTCTCAGTTACCCAGTTCTAACTAGAGAAAATATTAACTCTTTTCACTGGAATTTCTTTACCAAATAACTGAGAAAAAATAGTGTTTGATTTTGTCGATATAGACGAATCAGGTACTTGTTATGTTTCAGAGAATTCAACTTGTTCAGATTTTTCAAATGACACCAAAAATTGAGAGTTTTTAGGTTGAGAATTTTTTGTTCTATTGGTAACCTAAACCCTAGGTTTGAATTATCTATCATAATTTATTGAGCATGAACATCTAAGGTTAAGAAGGGTTTAATGGAAATTGACTCAATTGTGGGTTTTGGATTTCTTACAAAGTTTGAGAAAGTAATAATACTATCCATTTAATTTTGAGAAATAGATGAACTAGTTTAGTAAAGAGATAAACAGTTTAGTTTAGGGATGATTTTAGTTTTAGGAAGATAAATTGGATTAGTTGAAGAGCACTAACAAGATGGTCTGATTTATCAATTTTATGGGTGACAATGTAATTAAAAGATGTTCCTTTTGAACTGACATATCTGAACCTGATAAGTACAGCTCTTCATTTTACAGGAATTGATAGCTTAGAAAAATATATGACTTTTTAGACAGCATTTTATGATTACTTAAGCATCTTGTAGGTACTAACCCGAGAGATATGACTAGGTCCCTCTTCTTTTAATAGAATTATCTGCTTGTGTTGGCTTTATTTATATTTTGTATGAGTTGTTCCCATGTGTGTATACCTACAAAGATATGAAATTGAGTTAGATTATACTGCACCTACTTTATCATGGATACCTGTCTCCCAACTATAGCCAATTTCATGAGTGATACTAATTCACATGTTATTCACTTTTGTGAAGCTTCCTCATCTAAGTTGAATTTCCTAGGGACCAAGTCCCTTGAAATTATTTATTTCAAAATGAGACACCTCCATCTTGAAGTGTCTTATGAGAGAGATAACACAGTCAGATCTTTCATTATTAAGCTTTGAACTCTTTCAATCAATGAGCTATTTCTGACTATAATTCCCTTCCACATGTCAAGAATCGTGATTACAAGTTGGATTTGGGAACCCATTTGAGTTCAAGTTCCCAGTGAGAGGGTAAAGGTGTGATCAATTTCTTTTAGTCCATTTAGGCAGTGATAGCTTCCTCTTCACCTTTTTCAGAGACTTCAAGTCCTTAGGATGTGCATTCTCCTACTGAATGTATTCATTATTTCTCAATTTAGCCTTAACCCAGTGTTGACATCTTTTCTCAATTGTCCATCTCTTCCACAATGAGTGTATGGGAGTTTGTCCCCTTTACTTCTATCATCATGAGCATCCTTTCCTTTAGACTCAACAAATTGGAATTCTCTTTGATAGCCCAGACTTTACACCTTGAGTGGTCAAATTAGAAAGGATTTGTGAAGATGTAATCCATTTAAGAGACTTGTTAAGTTCTTCTCTTAGACGGACCAAATCCCTTTATAATTCTTCATTTTTATGAAGTGTGAACATAAGGTATTTTTTAGAATCCTTTGATTTATATTCAATCTCAATCTGAATCTTTGAAGCTTATCTCTTTCCCTTTCCATATATGTCACCCACCTTCTCCAGTTGGCCCATACAACTTAGAATTTAAGATTGTAATTTGCTGACTATTTCTTTAGTTTTAGATATCTAGAGGGTTAAGGCAATCAATTCAAGCTCTTGATTCTATACCTTACCCTTTAAATAAAGTTTCTTGAAATTTAGTTCATACACAAAGGCTATCAATACACCAGCTAGATTCATTATCTTCTAGCAGAATACTTATCCAGATTTTTCTTTATATCAGAAGGAGTTACCTCTTTTTCCTTGCCGTCTTTAGTGTTGGCCATAAAGTCAAACAAGGAGTCTTAGATAACTCGACTCTCTTCCACAGCTGGAATGGACACATCTTCATGTTTTTCATCTTCATCTGGTTCATTAGAAGAGTCTCCCCATCCCACCAAAGATTGCTTTACTACATAATCAGCTGCAGCCTTTCTTCTTGAATTACTAGGGACTTGGTCCCTATTTTTTCCTTTGTCATCAGCAGTCTTGAGGTAATTCTGATAATATATTTTATGCATGGGACAGTCCATAATGAAATGATCAGGACTTCCACATTTGTGACAAACCTCAACATTGCTTCCACATTTGTTGCTGCCTCCTCTCCTTTGGAACTGGCCACTCTTCTTTATGTCTCTAACAATTCTTTTTTCCAAATAGGAAACATCAGTATCATATTCATCTATATCATGCATTGGAGCCTTACATAACAAGGAATTTTCTCTTTTTACTTTCATCTTCTCCACCCCTTGCTGCTTCTTGAGCTTATGGGTCTTCAGATTTCAAACAATTTCATCTATTGTGAAAGTCTTTAGGTTCCTTGCCTCAGTTACAGAATCCACTTAGATTTTCAAAGACTTAGAAAGAACATAAAGAATTTTTCTCACTTATTTGTACAAGGGAATCAGTTCTCCTAGACAGTGAAGCTTATTTGTGATAGAAATGAATCTTGTATGCATTTCTTGGATTGTTTCTTTTTCTTTCATGGTAAAAGTCTCATACTAAATGGTAAGCATATCTATTTTTGAATATTTCATATTAGTAGTACCATCATAAGAAGTCCTCAAGCAGTTCCAGATCTCCTTGGCATTTTCACAAGCTAAAATTCGATTATATTCATCAGGACCTATGCAACTTACAAATAATTTCTTGTCCTTGTAATTCATTTCAATATTTTTCATGTCTTCATTACTGTACTCTCTCCTACTTTTAAAAAAACTCCTTGTGACCTCTCCTTATTTGACTTCTTTAACGGGCACATAAGGACTATCAAGAATTATGTCCATCAGCTCACTATCCTCAGTTATAATAAAGTAAAACATCCTAGTTTTCCACTACCCATAATACTGCACATTGAATCTTAGTGGTCTAGCAGTAGATTGCCCATCTTTGAGATTTGGTGGAGTAGCCATGCTATTCAAGATACTATAGGTGTAAACCTTTTAGAGTGACTTATCTCTGATACCAATTGTAGAAACCCTAAGGGTTGCACCACACAGTAAGGGAACACGTCCCTCAAAGTCAATCACAGGCAAAATACAGTAAAGTAATCAAGAATCAAAAGGCATTGCAGAAAAAGTAAAAACATAAGATTATAACGTGGAAACCCCCTTACTCAAGGAAGGGGAAAACATGGCTTTCCCTCATAATCTCTACAAAATCAACTATAATCAAACTCTTGATTATAGACTTCAATGAACCTAACTCTAGGTTTCATTCGCTTGTCATTACTCTACTATAAGCTCATCTTGAAAACTCTGCCAAGGACCCTCTACACTGATTAACTCTAATCATTAGCAAAATTTAGGGTACTCTACCTAAGAACTCTCTACTCAAAGACAAATGTTCATTAATCTTATAACACGCATAATTCATTTACAATTTAGAACTCACTCAAGAACAATTTCTATTTAAGTACACAAACAGCTAAGACCTTAAGCAATGTTAAAATGGGGTTTTTGATACCTTTCTTCACTCTTTTTATTTTCCAAAAACCATTTGATGAAGAAGCCTTATTTTTCTTTTATAGCTAAGGGATGATTAGGGATTAAATATCATTAGACCAGGTGTCCTATTTAGTACAAGCAGAACTTGCAAATTTGTTACACAAGAGGACAATACTGTATAGATAGACGTGCCAACTATATTGTGCCATGAACATCTAGGGACCTAGTCCCTTACAGTTAGTTGTTCATCATCAAAATAACATATAGCAGCACCATTGTGCTTTGGATCCAAAAATAACACTAAAAATCCCTAAGTGGATCCCACTTATTGAAATAATATTTCCAAGGTCAACACAGCATTCATACATGATCAAGGAATCATAACCCACAAGGAAAAGGTGAAACCCAAGCTAATTTTGGGCCAAAATACAGACTTCAAGCTATTTGGGGTTTTGGGTCAAGAACCAAGAATTTTACCAAGAATGGGATGAAATATTACCTTAAATACAAAGATATTCGTGATAATAGATGCAAATCAAAATTCCAAGTCACCCACAAGTCTTAATTTTGAGTTATCATACTCATTAGGGCTTTTGCTTTCAAGAAAGTGGGTGGAAATGAGTAATTTCATGACCCAGGGTCCCTATTTATAGCCCCTTCATGTATCTATGTGTTACTATTGCACACCCAAGGGATGCAATCGCACACAGGCTGCAGGAGCAGGTATTGCAATTACAATACTTTTTGGTGCAATTGCACTATTCTCTCCGACAGCAGATATCAGCAAGAACTTAGAAATTTTTCTAAGGCCTCGAGATTCATTCGGAATCCAATTTACTCAAATTAACTATGTAACCATACTAAATTCAACATTATGAATGGGATGGCGAAATCGAATTTTATATCCAAGGTCGTTTTGAGGAAATGTGAGTCCTACATCTAAATTTTTAATTTTTCAAATTTTTGACCAATAGTTCAAAATGAGCTTGGGTGAATCAAGACCCAAACTAAAGGTCTACCAAGCCTAAAATTGATATTTTGGAGCTGCTGGCATAGTCAGAATTTATATCTAAGACTGTTTTACTAAAGATTTTAGTCAATGGCTATTTCGAACCTGTGCAGACTTCTAAACATAGAATTTTCTCTAAAAACCCAACAAACTGCCCAGTAACCAAACTGTCAGTCCCAGTAAGTAATACATGACTTAGGGAAGCTATAGGAAATCTCCAAAAGCAAAAATAAGAAAAAATACAAAAAAGGACCTAGAGGATCATTACAAGTCTACACTAAGTCCCAACCTAAATACTTATTTATCACGCTGATCCACAGCTAACATAATTCCAAATTCTCAATCATATAACTCCATCATCTTTCTTCTACTCACCTAACTATTTACTCCAAGATGTTTTCCCCTACTAAACTACCAGGTAGCTGGGTAGTTTTCTAAGATTTAGATTAAAGTTAAGAAATACTCTGAATCATGATGAGGAAAGATTTAATTCAAGTTTTGGAAATAGGGGTACCGTCAATATCATATTTGGTCCTCACAATGCTCGAGTCCCTTGGCCATACATTATACAAGTAACACACTTAACAAATAAGTGCACTTAAGAGTTTTATCACTTTCGTATAATAAATCATCATATACAACCATACTTTACATTCCTACATATTATTACTTACAAAAAATACCTCACACAATATCAACAAATTAGAGAAACTCAACTCCCTTTGCTCCTTATTGTCCTGTACCGGTTGGAATGTCTTGTTCCAACCTTTCAATGTGTAGAGATGCCAATTAAGTCCAATCGGTCCCAATTGGGAGGGTTGAGATACCAATTGGAATCTGCTAGATACCAATTGGTCTCATCCTGAAGAGATAGCATGGAGGAGGCACATTAGGAGAAAAGAAAGTAAAATCATTTCCTAAATGCCCAGTAGACTACTATAAATCTGATATGGACATCAACACATTAATCTACAAGACTCTGCTCAATATTTACTCTTGTACTAGAAGATCGATAACCTGGGTTGTGATATCATATTTTCACGACCTAAGCCATGGATCATGCGAGAACCTAGCTAACCCACCCTTGAAAGAAGAACTTTTACTACCCAACCATTTATTTAATGGGAAATTTAAAATAATTCAATTAAAATGATATAATCCAGTCATCTAATTTAATAATCATTAATTCAACATATTAATCCAATTAACTCATATATAAATCTAGTTTAATACATTTTATATGTAATGGTAACATTGAAAATAATCAATAGTTAATCCACGGAACCTAGCCTAAACTAATACAAGATCACTAGACAAAGAGTATGAAAATCTATAACACAACATCCATGCAAAATAGAAGGGGTAGGAGTTGTTTGAGAATAATCACTTTCACTGCTACAGAAACTCCAACTAACC
Source organism: Capsicum baccatum var. pendulum (assembly GCA_030864225.1). NCBI lineage: Eukaryota > Viridiplantae > Streptophyta > Magnoliopsida > Solanales > Solanaceae > Capsicum > Capsicum baccatum. The sequence goes on along the minus strand of CM061558.1, from coordinate 198,284,105 downwards.
TATAACATGGTTATATCCCCCCCAAAAAATATAGTAAGTATAGTATTAGTACAATCACACGTGCTGGTAGGCATCATCAACTGATCAAGGTTCATAATAATAATAGAAAATAGGAAAGAAGCCATGATCTTAAGTAAAGTTTTAGTTACTAACCTAATTCACACACACTTGTTTATTAATACTTTGTCTCCCTGTGATCTACTTATCATTTAACATTTTTGTATGTCTTTGTCCTTAAGAAGACGTTCTACCTAACTTAGTTGTTTCGTCATGTAAGACCCAATTTCTAACCTAGTCTAGAAAACCTATCAGGTTTTCTATGTTAATACTTGAGAACTAGTGGAATATTGGGTTCTTTTTTATTTAATCCTTTTATTGTTTACCCACCTATTCATGAAAACTTAAGTATAAGTATCCACAATATATTTACCTGAGACTGACCAACAAGATCTAGCCATCAAACATACTTACCAATTTCCACAATCATATAATCACAGCATATAAATGGGAAAGAATTCCCAACGCATATGAAGAATAAATGTATGCAACATGCAATGCTTTTTTTCCCTTTCATCTTATCACCATTATGATCAACAACATCAACATCATGAATATCATGATATAACTACATACTCATTATCATCAATGTCAATATCATTAGATTCGTAAACATCATGAGCTCATTATTATCATCACCATTATCGTTATTAACAACCTCATTAGTATTACCAATGCTATGTATATTTATGCAATGTAATCATAATAATAAATAGTGCCCAAAAACATTTACGTATTTTCAATTATAAGTGTATATATAATACATGAGTGAATGCCTCGCCACATCATGTATCCTAATTCTCTTGGTCTCTCATCATTCTTATTATATTTACCCCTCTCACTTAGAGGACTAAGAATTCAATTGAAAATAGGAATGTGTATCTCTTTTGTAATACCTCATAGGATCTAGGGCTCGTTTCGAGCTTCTTATGGTATGTTTAAAGGGTCCAAGACATAAATTTTACACTAATTATAAGGGACTTAGCCATTTTCAAGACCCCAAGATTTCAAGGAATTTATTTTCGTCCCTCTCAACTTTAAAATGTTGATTGTTTAGATGAAATATGTTTAGGGACATTAAAGAGGTGTCCCGGAAGAGTTTCAAAATTTTTGAATGGGGTTTGGTGATTTTGGACCCCAAAGGTAGTAAGACTCCATGATATTGACGTGTCATGGTTATTAGTCTCTGCAATAACCTCCTTCACATGGAGGTAGGACCTTCACAATAAGGTCCGTGACACGGAGGTTAGCCTTCATGATAACCTTCATGCCACGAAGGCTATTTTTTCTATAGAAATTTCACTAACATAAAGAGGGGCATTTTGGTAATCTCCCAGTTCCCAAACACCCAAATCAATGATTTATAATCCAAAAGGGGTATTAATTGCCCTATTTTTCACTATTTATTATACGTAAACTCATTACCTTTTTTTCCAAGAACGTAATTTCAAGTGTATCCCAAGAATTCAAGCTTTCAAGTTCAAATTTCAAGTTTTTCTTTAAGAATTCAACCAATTGAGGTATGTGGGGTATTCATTAATAGGTTCCTTCCACCCATTGAGTCCTACAAAATTTTTTTAGTTCAAGTACGAATTTTATCCTCTTTGTGAAATTTGTCCATATTAAATATAAATTTAATTCATGTTTTTTTAAGTAATTTAAATCCAAGCCATGTCAACATGTTTTCCTATGTAAGTTAGGTTTTTTAATTCTTTAAATTATAATCACTCATGTCATATTCAATTGATCCCATATCACATTATAAAGTTATGAATTAAACCACATGATTGTTATCTTCCTAAGTTTAACACCTCCCCATGTTCAAGTTCATGTATCTCAATTGTTTGTTAAAATGTATTATCTTTTGGACCTCTAGATTACGACTTTCTACTAATGTTTTAAGTGGTGTTATCATATTCTTACTATCATTCAGTGCTGGATGTTTATGAACACCCGATACATATGTGTTTACTCTTATTTCAGATTTTAAAGTTCTAAGTCAGTCAAATCGTGAATTCTATTATCATACTCAGTTGTGTTATGATCATGTTGAGCACTATTAGTTATAAGTTCAGTTAATAGTAATCAATACCATTGTTAGTTCAGTTAGGAGTAGGATATAGCAGTGAGAAAACCTAGGGATGAAGGCTTACCTTCCAGTAGAGGAGTGAGACCTTTAGTAGCAATCCCTAAGTTCCAAAACTACGCAGCCAAAATAGGTTATGAGATATCACCCGCTAGTAGAGGACCGACATTCTCTTAGGGTTCACTTACCTATGGAGGACTGACTCCCTGATCCTTTGAGACACTAGTTTAGTAGATCTACACAACCAGTGTTAGTACTCATGCTAAGGAACTAACACCCTTCCAACTGGGGTTACAAGTTGACTCTAATTAGCTAAAATTGAGGCAGGTCGTTTATATGATAGCTCCCACAATTTCAATAAGTATTCATTCTATATCAATTCAGGTTTTCTTAACCAAGTATTCGGACTTCCAGTTATTCAGTCAGACAATTTTACAGATTATTTCAGTACATGATTTACTTTGTCTTGCATTCTCATTTTTATATGTTCATGCATATATGTTCAGTTTCCTTATGTGTGTTTATTTATTCCTTATATCATGTATTAGTGCATTCAAAGTAATGATTGCATACTTTTCTTTTATGTTATCTTGTCTTATAACATAGGTTTTGATGCACAATTTCCTGATCATCCTTAGACAGCTCAGTACCTCTCAGCAGTAGTAGTGGTGAGTCCTCATCCATCGAGGAAAAGATATTTTCTTTAGTTATTTTTAGTACTTCCTATATCCCAGACAGCTGTAGTTAGTTGGGGGTATGTCCCATAAACTCCTTATGTTTTAGAGGCTTTTAGACAAGCAAACTAGTTTTCAGTCTATTCAGTTATTTCATACGTATTAGTTTATATTTCAGTATTATATCATATTAGAACTTTATTAGTTTATCTTCCATGCATGATGTTTTTGTACTATTTTATTCAGTTCACAACAGATACCAGATCGTGGGTTAGCTTACAGTCACTTATGGCCCTAAGCACCTTGTTGCGACTAGGGGGTAGCCTCAGGTTGTGACATATTTTAAGTTTATAATTGAGTACCCTCCTCTAAGTTACATGTAATTACTTAAAGGCCAAGCTTACTCATTAACTCTTGTCACTTATGCGCAAGTTTAAGCATTCCTCGTCCTTTTAGATGATATTTACAGTTTGAACATTACTACTCTAGTTACCTTACTGACTTATTTTTTATGTTAGGATTACTCCTCATTAATATTCCCAATATAATAATGGTTTATAAAGACCACTATGCCCCAACTCTACTTTAGTTTGTTATTTTTCCTTTCTTTTCTAACGTATTTAACCTCCTATGCATTTAAATCTGCTGAACAAATCTTAATACCACCCCATTCAGTTAATTAACTACAGTAATAACACCTAATTAATTTCAATATCAACTTTCTATAATATTCAAGTATATTCGTATTATTATTCATTCTATCCATCCAAACACCATGCCTGAAGGCCTAAAATACGAAATCTATCGACATTACTATTAATATTATATACAACAAACCCAAACCCACTATAATTAACCATAACCTAATTTGTAGAGAAAATACGTTGCTATTAAGAGAAAAGAGTTGTACTGCATGTACGAAGCATATTCCCATGTTGGGTTCCCTCCGGTTGTGTCTCAAAATTGTCCCCACGTAGCTTGACCTTTGGAATCTATTGGATAGAAGTGGGGTTTATTTAGGGTATTTTTGTAGGGAAAGTTAACCTAGGGGAATTAAATAAAAGCAGGTTTGAAATCACCTCGATCTGGCTTTTTTGGGTTACTAGTGTAGTTGATTTATCGCTGCAGCGGTAGGAGGTAGAGTAACTCAATTTTTTTCAATTGTTGGCCCAATTATGTTGGTCCCCATTTTTTCTCTTGAAATAAATTTCCCCTGGGTCCATTAAGAGCATTTTATTTGTTGTCAGACTTTTCCTATGCATTTTCATAAATAATGACATTTTGAGTCATTACAAAATGACAAAGGAATAGTTGTTAGGTGTATCATGTGTAAACAAAGCCATAATGTGTTCCTTGCATTACCAGATTATACTAAAAACTTTTACTAACTTTATTATTATTTGTATTTATTTATGTAGTAAGTTTATGAGCTTTTAATTACAAGTTTAGTATACGACAAAACCATACTCTACTATTTGTGTGTTTATTCAAAACTAGTTATATGAGTCAAGGTATACATATAGCTCCTATAACATGCAACTTCAGGGATACAATCTAAATTTATAGCCATATATGAATGAATAAACTCAAGGAATTACAGCTCCAACAATGAAACAAATCAAAAACAACACAAGAAACAAATCACAATATTCATCAAAGCATTCATCTATGAAGAGACACGTCATTACCATATATCCAAGAGTCATGCATGTATAGCAAAATAGGATCATTGTATCTACCTTAAATTGGTAGACGTATAAAAAAAATATAATCCATCAAAGAGATACAAGCATTTGCATAGAATAAATCAAGATGGAATCATAGACAAGTTAATTTTAAAGAGGTTAAATAACAACCAAGAAAGTGGAAAGAATGATCAGTCCTCCAATATGAACAGTCAACAGAAACAATATATTGGATAATAGATGTTGAAATTCATGGGAAAAATGAATCTTCTAAATCCAGAAGCAATAAATAATTTTGTTGATGGATACAAAAGCTCCAAATTGATCACCAAACACAACAAAAACTATGAGCATATAAACAAAACATTAGTTATGAAATATAAAACAACCATAAAACAAAATATAAAATAATTTAATTAAGATATTAAATAGAAAAAACATCTCATAACAAAAACATCCACTGAATTAACACTAAAGAGAGATTAAAATAGGGTTATAGAGCTTATTTCTTATACACAGAGAAAAAAAATTCCATATCGGTGCACCCATGCTGGAGAAAGAAATCATGGGTCTTAATTTTCTTTATTACTTTTTTTATGATTCTTTATGCAAAGCAATTTCTCTTAGATTTGTAAAGTCAACACAGATGATGCTTCCTCAGAGAAAAGATAGACAAGCTTTCTTAATTAGACAAGTCAAATACATAGACATAAACCACAAACTTAATCATATAAGAAAAATATGTAGTTCCAAATTATGATTTTGATCCTATTTTTTAAGACAACTCTAGACAAGAAATAATTCTACAAACATCAATGTCTGCACAATAATTCATATTCTAAAATTTCAAGAAAAAAATAAGATCTTGAATTTTTCATCAACAAGCAAGCTTAAATTGCATAAAAACTAAGATGAAAAACTGAATTGAGAATAAGTAGTTCACGGAGAAAACATAGTGAACATTTTGAAAACAACTAAATATTCTAGAGGTACAACTAAATAGTACTTTATTTTGGATTAAAAGTTCAATTTCCTCTATAGAAAAGGTACATCTATGGAATAGCCACCACTAAAAACCAAAACATGGTATCCCCACTAGATAAACCACCCGACCCTCTATCAAATGATCTCATTTCCATAGACGAAGACAAAGAAAAACAATACTTCAAAGATATACTCACTTTGAAAATTAAAAGCTGAATAAATGTTATCACAGTGAGATAATAGACAAAATCCCTCTAAATAAGGATGATAAAGAACCTATCCTCCCCATAGGGGAGGAAAGAGTAAGAATGTATCAACCGTGGACCCACACAGTAATCATGAAATGGGACAGAGAAAAAATCGCACACCAATACCTAAAGTACAAATTAACCACTCTTTGGCAACCAAATGAAGCCCTCGCACTCATTGACCACATTGCAAAATTCAACAACATAGAAAATTTAAATAAAGTATTGCATAAAGAACCCTAGTTTATTTTGGGAGGTGATGTCGCCTGAATTAAACCTCCTAAAAGATATAACGTGATTTCTTGTCAAAAATAAAATCCAAAAAGGTTGGGTCAATCCCATAGGGAATAGGATGAAAATCTATCACAAGCTTGTAGATGTAGTTGAAAAGTGCAGAAAGTGAATAGGGGTCTTTTAAGAACAATAGTAATAGTAGTGATTCTTGGAAAGTAGGGTTATTATCAATATGAGATAATCACTAGAATTGAGTTCCCCCTGACTTCTTAACTTCATAATATAACAAGTTAATGTATCACCTAATCGTCTCTCAAATTTGATTTCGGTAAATTTCACTCATCTCCTCTCAATATCAGGGTGTCGTATTACTAACTCTTATTTTGGATCCTAGATTAACTGTCTCCACTTAGCCTTAAGTTAATTAGATAAAGGTTGGTAGCTTTAAATTACTGTTGTAATCTCTTTTTCCTAATCTCAACCTCTCTCTTGAGTTAGTAATGAACACGGGCAGGTTCCTAACCTTTGTAATCGTCAATAAAGAAATCAATACAAAAATAATCACAATACATGCAAGAACACAAATTTAGAATATCATTGCACTTCTTCTATTTTGTTAACCTCTCAAGTTCCCACGATCCTAATTATGGGGTTTAGCAACTCATGATTTTAAGAAGACACAAAAAATTCATAGATGAAAGCATACAAATGATCTCACGAATAATTAAGAATGAAATCAAAATCTCAAATTAATATCAAACCCTAAGAACCAAGAACGATAATTCCACGATCAAGAATGTCTCTTAAAACTCAAAATAATGTAACAAGTTTATAAAGTATGTATATTAATAATGAAACATACAATGGGTATTTATAGATACACCAGAAAATCAATCCTAAACAAAGTAAGAAATTAGGGTCGGCACCACCCTACGACCCCACTTATAGGTCGTATTAGTATCTACGGGGCATAAGAAGGTTTGTAGGAATCAGAGGAGTCCTCAGGTCTTCAAAAACCTAACTACGAGGGGTACCTACAAGTCTATAGTTAATACCTACGCCTTGCAATTAGCCTTCGTAGGAATCCGAAGAAGTCTTAAACTTTCAGAATCTTGGGACTGCAACATACTGACCCAACCTGTGGGCATATAGGTCCTACGGCCAGTAGGTAGGCTCGTAGGTATCCCCTCTGCTTCATATCATCACTTTTTGCTCCTTCTATACTTCTAACCCCATTTTCCTTCAAAACCAACACAAAAAGCATATCACATCTAACATAAATACCTCTGCACTTGCATAATTTCCTTGTTTTAAGCATCAAAAGTGTCATGAAACCATGGCATATCAATATCCTCAACTTAGAACATTTTAATATCCTCATGGAACTAACACATAACTAAATAACACAGTTATTAACAAAAATAAACCTAAGGCACCTATGGCAGTCAACTCAATTTAGCTCAAATATCTTACCCCCTCCTATTTATGACTTTCAAAACCATTGTGTGGATCAATGTTGCACAATATTATGACACAAAGGAATCAAGTGATGGAATTACATTATTAACAAACAACCAAGCATGTAATAAATTGACACTAACCAAATAGATAAGCATCTAACAAATATAACTCATGTACCGTCACAATAAGGAAGTCCCAACTCTTATAGTATAATTTTGCATGTCAATCCACGGACTATATTAAGAAACCCACGCTATCAAAAGGATTTCCAATAATGTGCATAAAATACCATAGGTTTGCCCTTATTTCTATACCTTAATTTTTTAAACAGTTGGACTAGAATCACTATAGGACTTTTCAAGGCTTGTAATGTAGGCTTGGGAGCAAGTATGGTACATTTGAGATATAGTGACTCACCCTAATTAATAGTATACTTACATTATTGATTCTAATTCTTAACTATGCTTCTTTATTTCTCCCTTTCCCTCCTTTATTGCTTATTCAGATTAGGTGTGGTTTTCCTTCTTTCTTTATATCTATTCACTTTTCTTTTATTCTTTTCATTTTCCATTATTTTTTCTTTTTATTTTCCTTTCATCACACTTCTTATAACACACCCACCCCTACTTTGCTTTTTTTTTATTAAACACCCTTCTAATAGCTATTTTCAACTACGCACCCCTATGATAGCTACCCTTAACTTAGGCAATTTACCTGAGTTGGGGTGAATAGTGTCTAAGGTGGAACAAGGGTCAAAATAGGTTCATTTAATTAAATGAGGTGAAAATATGAAATCAAGAAAATAGAATAATTTAGGCTCAAAGTAAGGACCAAAGGATACTTATAAACAAGAAAATAGGTCAATTTAGGCTCAAATTAAGAATCAAGGGATATTATTCTCATTTGGTTGGTCTTTTAGGATAAGAGTGGACTTATTCAAACATGGAATATGATCATGTCCTAACCAACTATTCTACGTCCTAACCAAGACTAACTGGGCAAGTTCTGGATTAAATGCATAATAAAAACTAGGTAAATACCTCACACACACATGGTACAACTTTATATTATCAACTACTACCTATAAAATTCATACAATGATAAGATTTGATTATTTTTCCCCTAATACTAATGCCATAACAATGTTAAAACAACGGTCACACATATATTTATACTTACAGTTCATAAAAATATTTGGAGGGTATCATTTTTTTCTAACACTTACAACCACCAAACAAAACATGTAAACTACACTTAGATTCCTTATATTTCTTCTAACTAAATATAAACAACACATAATATATATTACGACACAAACAATACCTAAACATGGCAGTTCCAACTAAGATACTATATCCGGTGGGAAAAGAAATACAACAACAAAAAATCTCGGGTGTGGTACACCCGTGGCCCCAAATAAATGCTTGATGCACTGTCCCTAGTTCATACTAAGAACTAAACAAAAAAATGTATAGGGACATACCTGGGATGCTCTAGATATTTGAAGTAGGCTCGCCCCCATTTGGGGCATCACATGGATTATTGCTAAGAGGAGATGGTGGTGCATAACTAGAAGAGTCTTCTAATTACATATCCACATGTATCTTCATCTAAACTAAGCTAAATTTGAGACTCTACAACAAGCTTCTTTAAGGACTACTAAAGTCCTCATCTCAGTTACCCTGCTCTTCCAGCTCACGACCTCTCTTCGCCCCAATAGTCTGGCCTCATCATCCTCAATAAACAAATCAAAGATCTTATATGGAGGTCTAGGAAGTGGCTATGTGAAATAACAAATCACTATAGGTACGATTGAAATATGGATCTCAGCTAAAGATCACACCTCAGATCTCAATATAGCCACCTCCTTGCAAAGGCCCAATAAATTAAGTACCGAGACCTCACAAAGTTGTTGTAATACCTCATAAAATTGTGTGTCAAATTCAGCTCGTAAAGCTCTATGAAAGATCCCAATACTTAGAAAAAAAATTTTAAGTGTTCAAGATTCAACACTTAGTCTTATTTTAGACCTCCAAACTTTGGAGATTTATTTGGTGACCTTCTCGACATCCATTTTCAATTTTCAAGTTGTGTTACGATTTGTAAAGCTCATGTTATATCTTGGGTGAGTTTTAGAATTTTTGGAGTAGCGTAAGGGCATGTTTGGGTTCCCAAAACAGAAGCCCCAGGCGATTATCCTGCGCCGCCTGCTAACTCCAGTGCTTGCCCAATTTTTTTCTAGAATTTTAGGGTCAACTTCAAACGATCATAACTCCCTTTATATATTAAACTGTGAGAGATGATATATATCAATGAAAGTATCTTTGAGTCTTCTTTCCAATGTAATTGGTTTCATCTAATTTGAACATCGGAGTAAAAAGTTATGATCAATTTACTTTAGCCTATCAGACAGTTAACAGAGGGACAACTGTGTCTTTCTCTCTTTATTTAGGGGAATTTTGGTAGTCTTCCACCCCTATATATACCCCTTAACACCGAATTAAGCATCATTTTCAGAAAAATATACTTCTTTTCTCTAATTTCTCTCAAGAACAATAAGAAGGGTTTTCAATTGAGGATCCAAATTCAAGAATTTTCTCCGTCAATCTTCGTAAAATCAAGAATTAAGGTATGTGTAGTATTCATCCATGGATTCCTTTCATCCATGGAGCCAAAGAATTAAGTTTTAAATTATGTATTATGAATACTTGGTTGTGGTATGATTATGTTTATGTTGATGGTTGTTGTATGGTTTCAAGTTGGGATTTTTATGTATTTTCATAAAGCTATGTTAGTATGTAAGTTGAAATCTATGAAATTAGTTGTTTATGATATATATATTGTTGGATATTGATAATCAAGTTGTTGATATTGAATGATTCCCAAGTTGGAATCTTTATGTGTTATTATGAATCTATGAAACCATATGAGTTGAAAATATGTAAAACTTGGTTGTTCATGATGTAAAATCTTATGGTTTCACCTATGCCTAAATTGTGGATGCAAGGTGTTAGATGAAATTCCTAGAATAATAATAATCATGTTTTCATGACTTAAGAGTACCAAGTAACAAGTCCATACTCTATGCTTTATGATTCTACATGAATTCCATGTTATTGATGTATTGTGGTAGTGATATATAGTGAACATGATGTTGAAGTCAGGAAAGTAATTCCATGTTGAATTTATCCCCTCCCACGTATGAAATATTGAGAACCACTTGCAGTATTGAATCCCCTACTTATGATATTGTGAATTGTGGACTCTATTCCTATGACCAAGTCAGTCATGTGTGTCAGTTTCTTTCCATCAAGTCCTGGCGGTACTTGTACCTGAAAAACATAGTTGTGTGCCTAGAGCCATGTCATGTTGTCATGATATCCTCAGTCAAGCCATGCTTAGTACAATTCAGTCGGTCATGTGACTTAGGAAATCTCAGCAATCTCATGAACTCAGTCAGTTACCAGACATCAGTAGTAATTCCATCAGTTAATGGGAATTCAGTAAACTCAGTACCAGTCCAGTTCTACTCAGTACACAGTAACTTCAGTTCTCTCAGTCAGTCCTCAGATCTCAGTAGTATTTAATCAGTCAACGAAACTCATTAAATTTAGTGTAGCTCATCTAAGCAACACTATCAGTCTAATTTATTAGTTCAGTTAATCAGTTCAGTCAGTCATGCTTAGTGTCTATTCCGATGGGAATAGAAGTTAGCCCCGAGTGAACCCAAGGATGGGAACATACACTGTAAAATGAGGGTGTGATTCTTAGCAGTCATCCTTGCTTTCCAGAACTATATAGCCAGCATAGGTTAAGGCATCAACACTTCCAGCTTAAGGGTTAATGAGGAAGACATCCGCCATTCTATTTTGAGGACGCTGCTAGATTTGAGGGTCACTCACAGCTTATCTTTACTCGTGGCATGGTATTGACATCATTCCAATCAAGCCAAGGATTGGACCCCAGTTCATCTATATTAGCATACATGGGGCATGTCAGTTAAACTACTACCTCCCATAGTTTCAGTCATTTAGTCTCAGTAAAAGAACTCAAATAGTTCTTCAGAATATCATGACTATCAGATACAGTCAACTCAGATATAGTTCGAAACTCAGATAGTTCAATCAGATTTAGGTTTGTCAGCTACAGTCACCCATGTTATCAGTATCCAGTATCAAGGCTACCAGATATAGTCACTCATGTTATCAGCTATATCAGCTATCAAAAATCATTTGCCAGTAATATTAGATTTCAGTAAACTCATGCTATCAGTACTCAGTTTTAGGACTGTCAGATACAGTCAATTAGACAAGTCCTTCATAATCAGGACTGCAGAAATAATCATACCTTTATTAGTAATAAAGTATCAATATCCTAGTATTTAGTAATACAGTATCAGTTCCTCACTTATTAGTGATTCAAAGATCAATATCAGTAAATGCAGTCATTTAGTGTCTCAGAACTGGTAAACTCATATTGTTGGTATTCAGACTCAGTAGTCAGTATCGTCATGAGTTCAGTAGAAGTTACTTATATATGTATGTGTTCTCTCACATTCATATCAGTTAGTATTGTTCATGCATGCAAACCCTTTGCATTTAGCCTACCTCACTCGTATACTCAATGCTCTTAGTTATACTGACGCATTCGCGCTATGGTGCCTTCTTTTATGTTACACTATAGGTTCAGATACATGATTTCCAAACCAGCAGTAGCAGTAGTATCTCAGCTATCAGAGTTCCAATAGTGAGTCCTCATCTCTTGAGGGCATGATCATTACTTATGTTATGGTTTATTTCAGTTCAGTTTTGCTAGTCGGAGTTAGTTGGGGACATGTCCCATCAACTCCATATTTAGACAGTCATGTTAGAGGCTTTTCAGACTAGTATGTTCAAACTTTAGATAGTATTATAGTTGTTTTAGGTATTCTATACCCCATTCTCATGTTATGATTATTCCGTTTTGAACCTTATGGACATACATATTATGTATTTTGTATTTATGTTCTATATTATGCAGTGTACAGGTATAGATATCAATCATGGATTAGCTTGTAGTCCCTCGGGGTCATAGGCACCGTGTAGTGTTCCATTTCGGCAAATTGGGGTGTTACAATTATGCTCCCAAATGGGCTTCAAAATAATCAATCTACCATGTAGCTCCCTCATGAACCAATCTATAACGTCTATCATCCTACCCTCAACTCAAGCCTCAGAAGCCTCTAATGTAATCTAGACCCATGGACTGATCTGACAAAAAAGTATGGCCAACTAGGTCTAAGTCTATGTCTAGCAATCATCCAACTCCTACTATCAATCCACCAACTGGTGTAAGAAATTATAAGGCACACTAACCAAACGTGCAACTGGCGGGTGAAGGGGAAAATTAGAAGCCAAATTTAGAGTTAAAGTGCTCACATCCCTCTCACTGCCTTTAGTAGTCATAGGCTCCACCCTCTGACTACCCGTATCAATGTAACCAACTAGTGTCTAACATGCTTGGACAACACAGAAGGCCTCTCAAAGTGGGTCTCACCTAAAGAAGTAGACTATAGTGCTCTATGTAGTGTTATAGGGTTGGCATCATCCTTAATCAAGCCAATGTTAGCCATGTGGTAACCTCCACCCAATGATCAATCTATGGAATACTTGGTACCCCTTACTTATCACATAACCTCTGTATCAAGCACGGGAAAAGAATAGCAGTGAATTCTCAAAATGTAAATCTCAGTGCAGATCTAACTCGCAAAATCAATACCATAACTAGCCATGAGGCTGGCAATCTGTATGACTTTATCACAAGTGAGCACATTGTATGCAGAATTCGAACTCAAATAGTACCTCACTATAGTCCACTAAAAAATCATTTGAAAGTGTAGCTAAGCCTTCTTAATTTGTCTTTCCCTCTATCCAAGAGGCATCAATATCCAACTCAGCAATCTGTCAGACTAGACATCTATCCAAGTCTCTCTGATGCTCAATCTTCTTGGTATTTCTTATAGTACACCAACTTCTCATAAGTTTCAATTGATATACAAACTCCACAGTGGTAAATTGATAGCTGACTTCATCTGGGTCCCATTCTGGATGACATGAGCTATTAAAGTCTAGGGCTCTGACTGTAATGGCTATGGTGATGTGAGCTAAGATCCCAACTAAGTAGTAGTGGGTGCCGATTGAGAGCCTAGCTAAATAGATGCCCTAGTTGTATCCTGGTCCCTTATCTGCCGTGAAACCAAGGGTGTACTTTCCGTACTTATAGGGCACTTCTATCTTAACTTGGATCTACTCCACTCAGGAGACTCATATCTTAACTTGGACTGTACTCCCTCCTTTGGTTTATCCTTCGGTGCCATATTACCTACAAAAAGAGTTGTCTGGGATTGAAACATAATATGGAACAGGAAATAAGAAAAAAGTTGACTTTTTGACCAAGAGGCTACCTACGAACCCTACCTATGAGTTGTAGGTAGTACCTACGGGGTTTTAGGTGACCTTGTAGGTAGCAAAAAAAGTCTTGAACTCTTATGGTTTCAGAACTAACACCTATATGGATGCTTACACACTCGTATGTAAATTTTTTGGGTTCCAACTTAGGGAATATAAAATTTTCCCAAAATTTCCATCCGTGGTGACCCCCAACTGGAGATGAATGACGGGCCTATAGTATACTCATCATCTCAACTTTGGGAATACACCTTTGAATCATACCATTGCACACACCCAAAAAAGGTAAGGCTTGTCCAAAAAAGAACTTTTGAACCTTATGTATAAATCATTTTCACTGCTAAAATGTCATGTCTTTTAAGATGAGGTTACTTGCCAAATAATTGGCAAAATTAGAAAACCAAGGGAATAAGTTTTGTGATGTTGCCAAGATATGCTCATTTGGAAAAATATCATTAATCTCAAGCTCGTCACCTAGTTTAAGCATTGTCTCTTTTTCTAGGCGAGATAGATGGTCTGCAACCTAATTTTTTTTACCTTTCTGGTCCTTAACCTTAAAGTCAAACTCCTACAGTAATAGTACTCATCAAATCAATCTACGCTTAGTATCTTTCTTTTCCATAAGGTACCTTAGAGTTGCATTTTTTTTGTATGAACAATGACTTTAGTACAAATAAAATAGGACCAAAACTTCTCAAAAGTAAATATCACTGCAAGCAACTCTTATTCAGTAACCATATAATTTTTCTGTGCAGGGTTAAGTGTTTTGCTGGCATAATAAATGGGATTAAGTAATCTTTTGGTATCTTTAGCCAAGGACAGCTATTAGGGCCACACCACTAGTGTAACACATCACCTCAAATGGAAAGGTTTGATCCAGAGACACAATGATAGGAGCAGAAATCAACCTCTCTTTTAGGCACTCAAAAGCCTTAAAATAAGCATCATCAAAAACAAACTTCACCTTCTTCTCTAATAATTTGAACAATGGATTAGCAATCTTAGAAAATTCCTTAACAAACCACCTATAAAAATATACATGACCCAAGAAACTCTGAGTACCCCTCATAAAAATCGATGGAGGAAATTTTCAATCACCTCAATTTTAACCCTATTGACCTCTATCCCCTTCTTCAAAATTTTGTGCCCCCGAACTATCCCTTTTTTAACCATGAAGTGACACTTCTCTTAATTCAGCATTAAGTTGCACTCTTCATATTTGTAAAGTGCAATAGCTAAGTGAGCCAAATAGTCATTAAATGAGTCATCTAAAACTAAGAAATCAACCATGAAAACCTCAATAGTATCCTCCACCATATTAGAAAAGATAGATATCAAACAACGCTAAAAAATGGAGGACACATTACAAAGACTGAAAGGAATTTGATTAAATGCAAATATAGAATATGGATAAGTTAAAGTGGTTTTATTTTGGTCCTTAGGGGAAACAAAAATCAAACTATCCCCCAAATAACCATCAAGAAAAAACATCATCCACTACGTACAAGATAGTCTAACATCATATCCATGAATGACATAAAAAAATGATATTTTTTTGTCTAAGTATTTGGGTTATGATAATCCATACAATCCATCCTATAAATGGTCTCATTGGAATTAACTCGTTCTTCTCATTAGGGAGCATATTTATCCCACCTTTTTTTTGGTACACACCGAATGGGGTTCACCCACTTGTTATTAGCAATAGTATAGACCACACTTGCATCTAAACACTTAATAATTTCCTTCTTTACCACCTCTTACATAGATAGATTTAGATGACATTGACACTCAATGCTAGGAGAACACACACCAAATTAAGATGAATCTTGTGGGTGGAATTTTGGGTGGAGTTTTGATAATATTCATAATATTCCAACTAATGGCCCATTTAAACCTCTACAAAACTAAAATCAAGTTCTAAACCTATGAATACAACAAATTTGGTGCAATAATAATTGACAAGATATTATTGGACCCCAGAACACATAATGCAAATAAGTCAATTCCAAGATCAGTGGCTCCTCAATAGATAGATGAGCAAGTGGGTTCGCTTTATTCTTCAAATTAAAATCTAATTTCATTAGTGCATAAGAATAAGAACCTCTACTAACAAGATCACTCACCATCTAATCATACTCATTAATACTATCACTATCAAAATTCACGATAACTGATGTTAATACCTCAATGGTAAGTCTTTCTTCAATTAGTGTAACCAATGCATCTTCATCTACTGTGTCTATCAGAAATACCACCCATTTATCTTTTGATTTCCTCATCATTAACAACTATTGAAAGTGATTTGTTCATCATTAAGCCTAAACATTATCTGTCCTATATCCATGTCAACCAATGCCTTACTTGTGGATAGAAAAGATCTTCCCAAGATAATAAAGACAACAAAATCTACCTTATAGACAAGAATCACAAAGTCAACAAAATCTAAATGAAGCTATATTTACCAACACATCAGACAATATACCAACCAGCTTCCTTACAGTACAACCAGCCATCAATAGTCTCATAGATATCGGTGACCCCAACCCCAACTTCTTGTATACAACAAACAACATTAGATTAAGAGTAGCACCCAAATCACATACTGTTCGTGCAAAATTTAGGGACCCAATATTGCAAGGAATAATGAAAATCTGGGATCCTCTTTCTTCTCAACTAAAGATTAAGAAGAAATAGCACTATAGTGGTGCACATTATCAGCGAGCTCAAAACTTACCATCTGCTTCTTAGTCACTAAATCTTTTATGAAATTTGCATAGATAGGCATCTGCTCTAAAACTTTCATAAGGGAGATATTCACAAACAATTCCTTCAATATTTACAAGAATTTATGATATTTCCCTTCTTTCTTTTCTTTTACAACCTTTGAGAAAAATGTAGGGGAGGTCATGGAATAGGCTTCAAGACTAGTTCGACCTCATTTTTCTTCCCTTTATCATTATCAGTTTATTTCTTTACTCCCATATATTTCTCCAGTGTCTCACCATTAGCCACCAAATTCTTAGTTTTACCTTTGGGTGCATCATCAACATCCACAATATTATTCTTCACCTTATTAATTATATGCATAGGTAGATCAATTATAGACTTACACCATCGAGTGGTGTTTGATAGGCAGTGACTATCATTCTTCAAATTTTGAGTGGTATTTCTTGAAATATTGCCTGATTGATGTTGATTTAATATAGACGACATCTCCCTAAACTCTCGCTCAAGCTGTTTGATTGTAGTATCATGCAATTTTACTTTTTGGCTCAATCCTGATATGTCTTCCATAAAGTCCTTAAGGCAACTCTTTTGGCTCTTTGAAACCTTCACAAGCTTATCCAGCAATGGTTCTATTCTAGAATTAGCGTCACAATGCCCTAGTAGAATATATAGACCACTCTTCTCCTTATAATCATCCTTTCTTCTCTAGTCTCTATCTCTACCTCTCCTTATGTACCTATACCTATCTCTATAGTAGTTTTAACCTTAATTCTTTAATATCGAGTTCCAAGTGTCCTGATTATACCTTTGGCCTTGGGCTTAGAAATCTGCCATCTCTCTATCCACCTATTCTTCAAAATCATATTCTTTCTGGCTTAGATATTTACCTTGAGCACCCAGCAGTTTTACTTTTTCTGCTCCCATGACTGTAAATTGCATAGTAACTAATCCAATATCAGTCTGTTGTTGTGCTACCTTTTGATCCATAATCTAATCTAGGGATCTCTTCTTACTAGAAGCATAATAGCATAAGTACCAGCTCCCCTATCTGCCTCCTGAATAAACATCCTTGGTTTGCTTTAATGATTTGGTCTAATATCTCTACCGCTTGCTCCCATTGCAAACTCATGAAAGATCCACCTGTGATAGTTTCTACCACAACCTTAGTATTAGAATTAAGGCTCTATAGAATATCTCTAGTACATTCCTACCTCAAACTCTATAGTTTGGAATACTCATCAGATTCTTCTTGAATTGTAACCATGTCTTATACAATGCCTCTGAATGTAACTATCTGAATTTATAAATCTCATCCTTTAACTACGGCATAAAAATTAGTCTAAAAGTTGTTAACTCATTCAAAGTGGTAATGGAACCATGATACAGTTCCCTTAACCATAAAGTCATCTTTCCTATAAGAGAGAATGGGAAAAACCTCAGTCATAAGTCTTCTTGACTCACACTTGGTAGATTATACAAAGTGCAAATCCCAAAAAAGTTCACAATCTGCACATTTGCATCTTCAATAGGAAAACCAACAAACACACCCTTCAAATTAAGCAACTGAATCATTTCACTTGTAATGTCAAATTTTATTTCTTAGGTCAACACTGGAGGAATGATAGCTTGTGTCTCAATTGGTTCAAAATACCCTAAATCTTTATCTGAATTATCAAAAACTGGCAAATACTGATAAGTAGGTGGAAGTTGAACTTTATTCCCTCTATCTCGGTCCCTGTCGAGTGTTGCTCGACGATTTTCTTCCTTTTGTTGTATATCCCTTTCCTTAGCATATCGGACTACTCTAATATCACATTTTCTTCAGCTATTAATCAAGCATTAATTTGGTCCATAATTTCTTAAATACTATATAAAGGTGTCCGATTTAATATGGTTGGTTCATCATGAACCCTTTCATGTAGGGCTCTATGCTTATACTTTTCTTGTCTCTCCATCTTATGATTTTATTGTAAGGTTCGTTCAAGATTAAATCAAATAGAATTAGGGGATTGCCTTGACTCTGAGTACTAGGTATACATTGGTATATACCCTAGAAAAAGGTATAAAACCAAAAATACACAACCTCAATAAACTCAAGGAATTAATTCGTAATCATATTCTTTTGCAATAGCACAAAAACTTGATGTCGCCTAAATTACACCTCCTAAAAGGTATAACACAGTTGCTTGTCAAATATAGACCCCAATAAAATTGGGGTCTATCCCACAGGGATTAGAATGAAAATCTACCAAAAATTTATTGATGTAGTTGGAATGTACAGAAAGTAAATGGGAGGTTTGTAAGAATAATAGTCATAGTAATGATGCTTAGCAAGTAGGGTTATTATCGATATGAGACATTCACTAGGATTATTAATCTTAGGCATAGTTATACATCCAAGTGCCAATATTTATCCATATTTATACTTGTTATAGGAGCTAAAACTTGTCAGTTATATTGTGTTTGAGCTAAAATTGCAATCCTGAGCTAATGGATATGATTAATGTTGTAGGGCTTGATTGTGATACAATTAGACATTCTTTGATGCATTAATGAGAAGATTTTGGGATATGGAATCACTATGAGTAATATTCAGAGCATGAATATGTTGGAACAAGATTCGTAAAACATGGCACAAAGCCCAAAATCAACACAATATATAAGGAGCTAAAAAGGAGGAAACTTTCAAGCCTTTGTACCACGGAGCTTAGACTTCGCGTTAAAATGCATTAAAAGCTAATGAATTAAAGTCCAATGGCAATTTCCAGTGAAGACCTGTTATAGCCCAGTGCCACAGACCTTAGTGTCCATGATAGCCTTCGTGGCATGAAGGCTGAATTATTTTAGAAGGTTCAATCCAGTGAAGGTCTGTGATAGCTCCGAGCCATGGACCTTAGTGTCAGCGATGAGCTCCATAGCATAAAGATGGGTAATTTTCATGTTATTTAGCCCAAGTATAAAAAATACACTTAATCATAATTGTAAACAGCTTATTATATGAATATCAAAGGCAACTAAACAATTATAGGAGTTTTATTATGGTTCTTCCATTTTCATCTTTGAACATTGACTTTGGTATGATTAACTTTATTTCTTTGGTATTAATTTCAAACATGAGGGGCTAAACACCCTTGTTCTTAGGTTGAGTCCAAGAATATGATTATATTTTGATATTGTTAGAGTGGTTAACGTTGATTGATCACTTGGGTTGTTCTTATTCTTCTTTTTCTACTATTTTAATGAATGGACACCTTTAGAATACATTTATAATCCCTTTGTGAACCAAGAAGGAGAATCATTAGGATGGATTAAAGAGTTATTAGGATGGATTAAAGAGTTTGAGGAGAAAGTTCATATTCTCCTGCATAATGAAGGATATGAAGTAGCAACTAGGATAGGAACATATCAAAAGCCTTATTTGGTTCAATTGCAGGAAGATAAAGCATCTAATTGGATTATTGCATCCCTGCTCAGCAATGTAGTTGCAATGCATATTTAGGCAGAAGATTAGAGGCTTGAAATATCATGATCATAATCTAAACCTAGTGAATCAATAACCCAATAATCAATAATACCATGATAAGGATACAGATTTATATTATTGTTAAGAGTGCCTCAACCCTAGAATTCTCTCTCATATTGTATACAACCTAGATTATGTTGGGATTGTCACACTTTCTTATTTAATTAGTTTTTAAATAATTCATTATATTTTTTAACCCATATTGATACTCTGAAGCACTTGAATACATTATTGTTAAAACTAAAGTTTAGTAAATTACTTACCAAGTAGTCCTCATGGGTACGATATCCGATTCTTTGAGTCACTATATTACTTGTATGATCAATTCGGTTCCCCCTAACTTCTTAACTCCATAGACTTAATGTGCTCATCAAACTATCTTGGTACCTTGCATGTAGAATCTAAACAATTATGTATCACCTAACCATTTCTCAACCTTAGTTTAGTGAATTTCACTCATTTTTTCTCGATCTTAGAGTATCACATTACTAACCCTTATTCTGCATACCAGATTAACTATCTCCCATGAGTCTAAAGTTAATTAGATGAATATTGGTAGCTTCAAATTACTTTTTCAATATCTTTTCCTAATCTCAACGTCTCTCTAGAGTTAGTATCGAATACAGGAGAGTTCCTAAAATTTGCAACCGTCAAAAATCAATCAATACAAAAGAAATCACAATACTTGCAAGAACACCAATTTAGAATAAGTATGCACTTTGTTTTCTTTGTTAATCCATCAAGGTTATCAAAACCCTAGTTATCATGTTTAGCTACTCATGATTGTAAGAACACACATAGAATTCATAGATGAAACCATACAAAAATTTAAGAATGAAAACTAAAATCTAAAATTAATATCAATTCCTAAATACCAAGAATAATAATTACATGATCAAGAATGTATCTCAAAACTCATAATAAATTAATAAGTGCATACAGTGCATAAAATAATAATGGAACATCCAATTGGGTATTTATAGATACATCAAAAATCCTATCCTAAACAAAGTAGGAAATCAGGGTCAGCACGACCCTACAACCCTGCTTACAAGTCGTAGGTAGTACCTATGGGGCATAAGTAGGTTTGTAGGAATCAGAGGAGTCTTTAGGTCTTCAAAACCCTACCTAGAGGGGTACCTATAGGTAAATAGGTACTACCTACGCCTCATAGGTAGCCATCATAGGAATCAAAAGAAGTCTTCAACTTTCAGAATCTTGGGACTGCAACCCAACTTATCACCCCATAGATACTATCTACGGCCCATAGGTAGGCTTGCAGGTGTCCTCTATACTTTACTTCATCATTTTTTGCTCCTTCTCTACTCCGAACCTAGTTTTCCTGTAAAACTAACACAAAAGGACGTCATATCTAACAAAAAAAACTTAGTACTTATATAATTTCCTTATTTTAAGTATCAAAATTTCCATGAAACTATGGAACATCAGAAGGCTTTTTATCACTCAAAATGTGGGAACCAAATTTTACCCCACAAGACTTCACACTCACCCACATTGCAATTTGGATTCAGCTACCCCAACTTTCAACTGAGTTTTATGATTAAAAAATTCTAGAAAGGGTAAGAATAAAACTTATATCTCTACTAAAAATCAATACATGCAAAACAACCACCTTACACGAAAGGTATGCATGAATTAGCATCCAAGTTTCCATGAATTACCTAGTTGAAAAATCAAAAACCATAAGAAATCATAAATAGGAGGTGGTTTATGGAGAGGAAACCTAGTACAGGCTATGGTTAGATTAGCCACACCCTAAAAAAAATACAACAATACACCACCCAAACATACTATAGAGCTAAAACCATCAACTTCAAAAGATAAAACACCTGGGAAACTGGCTAAGGAGATGTGGACAATAGTGATCTGTAAAAGAGTAAAGTCACAGGAAAAGGTAAAACCAGGAATTAACACACTGACAGGTAAGTCAAGAAATCAAGCCATCAAGTAGGAAAAACCTTTTACTCACTTTCAACTAAATTTCTCAACCCAAATGCCAATAAGAGCTACATAAATAGTAAAATATCAAACCCCCTTCCCTAAATATTGATAATACAAAAGAAAAGAAGAAAATTTCCTATAAAACTTTTTGAACTCTAAACTTGAAATCTATGGCATTTCTATATCAAATATTTAACCACTCCCAAGCGGGACAATTGGTTGTGCTACCTTCTCTACAAGGATAAAAATATTTTAACACCTTACTCTACCATTGAGAGTTTAGATATCATAAAAGTCAATAAGGTAGGATCCTCTACCTGTCCCTCACAAAGATACTAAGGAATTTAAGATCACGTTTTTTTATTCAATGGAAAATACTAACACCGTCCGCCTTTTAACCCCCCCTCCCCCACACTCACACACACAAATATTCCATAATTAATAAGAATAATCATAACTCTCCTCCAGTTGACATAAACATGGAGGCTACATCCATTGACTCCCTGTTATATCTTGTTTAGATGATGATCAGCTGAAAAATAAGGAACCAAGTCCCTGGGTCTTCAAGAATTCACCACAACTGTCACATATCTGCATAGTTTTGCCTATTAGTGTAACAAACTGTACAGGTGAGTTGTGTACTAATTTGGACACCTGGACTAATCAAAATTCAACCCTAATCATTATGCTACTATAAAAAGAAGAGAAGTCTTCTCAATTCAATGGTATTTACTATTTGATTATTGAAAGAAAAAAATGAAAAAAACTCAATATTACTCATGTTCCAAGTTTTGTGTACTGAGAGAGTAATTGTTCTTGAGTCAAGTCTTGGTCTATAATTGAATTACTCATCTATAAAAGTAATGCTTTATTATGTATTTTAAGTGCTTAGGTAGAGTTACCTGAGTTGATATTGATTAGATTTAATCAATACTGAGTGGAGGTCTTGGTAGAGTTGTCAAGGTAAGTTTGTAATAGAGTTATTACAACATAGTGGAGCTTAGACCTAATCTATAATGGAGTCTATAATTTTAGTTTAATTATAGTGGATTGTTGAGTGCTTCTGAGGTCAAACCATGCTTTTTCCTCCCTTGAGAAAGGAGGTTTCTATGTTAAACCATTATGTTCCTTACTTTTCTAGAAAGGTTTATTTCCTTACTGCTCTACTAATTTATTGTCTATGTCTGACTGTAAGGGACCTGGTCCCTTATAAGGTGGTGCATCCCCCATGATTCATCAGTCTGTATCAAAGTAAAAATATTTTAAAAGGTTCACACCTAGAATAAGTTATTAATCATAGCTACTCCACTTAATCTAGAAAAAGGGAAATCTACCACTAGACCACCCCACTTAGTATGAAACTTTTTCTATAAAGAAAGAAGAGACAATTCAAGATAATCATACTAGATTCACTTCAATCACAAATGAGTTGCACTGCTTAGGAGATGTGATTCATTTGTATAAGTAAGAGAGAAAACTTCTAGGTGTTTTTCCCAAGTCCTGGGAAAACAAAGTGGATGTTATTACTAAGGCAAGAAACCTGAGGACTATTTCTATGGATGAGCTTATTGGTAATCTAAAGAATCATGAACTCAAGAAGCAATAGGGGAAAGAGAAGAAGGAAGCAAAAAGAGAAAAATCTCTGGCATTAAAGGTTGCAAAGTCTAAAACAAGTGAGAAAGGCACTAATGTTGCCTATTTGGCAAAAAGGATTGTTAGAGCAATGAGGAAAAGTGGTTAATTTCAAACAAGAGAAATTATAAAAAAAAATACAGTTAAAGTTTGTCTTAAGAAGCATTTCATCAAGGATTGTCCACTACACAAAATGTACTATCAGGATACCTAAAGTATGGAGCTATGTAACACCCGATTTTTTGAATCAGAATGCTACACGATGCTTATGACCCTGAAGGACCACAACCTAACCCATGACTGATATTTGTACTTGTACACAGCAATATATGATGTAATAATGCGAAAACACATGAACAATAGGCCATAAGGTTCAACTGAATAAAATATTTGACAAACGTAATATCCATATGGGTAGAAAATAACCAAAAACAACTAAAGTCTGAATCAAATTTGAACTAAATCTAAAAGCCTCTAAATACTGTCTGAGTAAGGAGTTGAAGGAATATGTCTCTAACTAACTCTGTCTAGCAAAATTAAACTAAAATAATAAATGAAATAAAATAATATCATCCTCAAATGGATAAGGACTCACTGCAACTCTATGACTGGAATACTACTGTTGATCTGGAACACGTGCCTCTAAACCTATGGTGTATCATAATAGAAAGCACCATAGCGCAAATGCGTCAGTACGTCTGAATATACTGAGTATATGAGTGAGGTTTGCTAAATTCAAAGGGTTATATGCATGAACAATGCTGACTAATATGAACGTGAGAATACATACATGCATAAGCAACTATAACTGAACTTATGGCGATACTAACTATTGAGTCTGAATCCTGATGACATGACTTTACTGATACTGAGATACTGAATAGATGAATGACTATTTTTGATAGTTTGAATTATGAAGGACTGGTCTTTTTGACTGTGTCTAATAGTCCTAAAACTAAATACTGATAACATAAGCTATGACTATTGACATAACTGATATAATTGTGATGATTGACAAGACTGATGTAACTAATATTGAGCAACTATATTTAACAGTCTAAGCTCTGATGGAACTATCAGGGTTCTATTATATATGCAGTAATTGAATTTGAGATCAGTCTTATCTAGTGAGTGGTCTTTAAATCTGATAATTCTAATACTGATTAACTATAGTTGAGATCAGTCGTGTCTAATAGGTGATCTTGAAATCTACTTATAATGGTAAGGATTAATTGTCTCTAACAGTACTGAATCTGTACTACTGAACTGAGTTGACTATATCTGATAATCCTTAATCAGTAACTGAAATAGTGGGATGTATTCATCTAACCGACAAGCCCCATGCTAAGCTGACTGGGGTCCAATATCTGCCCTGACTGGAAGGGTGTCCATAACATGGAGTTCATGTAGAATCATAAAGAATAGAACATGGGCTTGTCATTTAAGCACTATTAAGCCATAAAAACATATATTCTATCATTCTTTACATTTTCTCAAACACCTTACATGCATAACTTTGGGCATAGGTGTACTTATCAATTTGACAATTTTAATCCATCTAAAATTCATGGATTTCAACTAACCTACTCACATGCTTTACGAAAAACACATTAAGATACAACCTTGAATCCAAACAACAATCATCAACATGATTATAGCCATAACACAACAAGGAAATCACAATTTATAATTTAAAACATGATTCTTGATCTCCATGGATGAAAAGGGCCCATGGATGAACACTACGCATACCTTAAAGCTTGATCTTGAAATAGACCTAATGTTTCTTAAAGGTTCTTGAAGAAATCCATATGCTTGTTCTTGATTTTTCTTTACTAGGGTTTAACCCCTTTGGGAGAGAATGTTCTTGTTCTTGAGGAGATGATCTTGAGAGAAAACCCTAATCTTGTGGTTGAGAGTTTATGAGAGAGCTTATTGAGATGTTTAACTAAAGAGAATGAAAGATAATACGCTCCTTGAGGGTTATAAGTCATGGGAAGTGAAGGAAAATTCCAAAATACCCTTGCAAAAATGTCCCTCAATTTCTGGAAAAAATTAGCTGACGACATTCGTGACAAGCAGTCATACTGGTGATAGGTCACCACAAATTGTCGTCACAAAAAGGTAAAATCTTAGTTTTCTGGTTAAGGTTGACGACATTGGTGATAGGCCATCACGGGAGTGACGTCTTGTCATAAAATGTCTTCACTAGGGGTGAAAATCTGCCCAGGGCTGACGACATTGGTGATAGGCCGTCATGGGCATGATAGCTTATCACAAATGTCGTCACTCAGTATCCCAGACTGACATGCCGGAGTAAAATAGGCATTACTCCTTGCTTCGATATCAGATTTAGGCAAAATTGGTATAGTTGGAAAGATAATTCAATTATATATCTTTTGGTAGGTAATGAGCTCAAAAATTCAGAGTATAATAAGATATATGCTTATTCAAAGTTGACTATAGCAATATCCTTCCCAAGAGTTCAATCGATAAGAAATGTTTTGATTCGTCTAATAGCTGGGAGTTATTTGAAGACTTAATATACATATGACTTGCTCATAAAATTATAAAAGAACCATGATGTACTATAAATGATCTTGAAATGTGGCACTAATATTGGTTTTGATTTTTTGGGGTATTACAATATATTTCCCGTGGGAACATTCGTCCTCGAATAAGAATGACTGAGATAAAGAAAAGATCAACTGAAGTACATACAATACATACACTACTAAAACATGGTTTTGGGACTGACATGACAGATAAGTTGAATACATCATAATGAACATGCATATCTGATGCGTGAGTAACTGATTCATGAATGCACGACTGAGTATTTTGATAAACTAAGTTTCTCATAATAAGAATGCATATCTGATGCCTAATTAATAAGTTGAATCCATGCATATCTAATGCATGATTATACGACTGACATAATACATGAATGCTGATAAAAAGTACCAGTAAGCTGATCACGTATATCTGATGCGTGAATATATGACTGAACAGGCTCAGGAACATGCAGTTGAACATGCAATGGTAAAGGTACCAAGTTTGAACTAAAAACTAAGCATGGAACTAAATACAAAGTTTGGTACTAAAATCTAAACAAGGGAATGAGTAATATCAACGAAGGTTGTCACCTTGAACTGAAAATATCGATGAGTTTGAGATTAATCACTTAATATGCATGAGAGGAAACATAATAACATAACTGAGTTTGGAACGTGATACATGAACTGAACTAAATTTGCAATGCATGATAAGGATTGAGTATCGTATCATAGACTAAACTGAGCCATTGAGTACATGGCTTACTACTGATTTTTGGATCTAGAGGGTCGGCTTATAAGTAACACTTTCTCCAAGATAGATTCATCAAAGAAAATGACATGTTTAAATCATGAAAGTTTGGGGGCTATAGTGTATCTCCCCCCCTTGGGACACTATGTCCCTTAAAGGATGCTGGACTAACGTTGCTGAGATATTACAGAAGTTGAGCCGATGCACAAGGCATCTACGAACTAGATTATAATTCAACCTCGAAAGTCAAGGACTAATAGATGATGCATGAACTAAACTGAACTTGCAACTACTAGGAGGTTCTACTTGGAATAGCTAGATTCCCTGAGGTCTTGGATAGCATAAATAGATGCAAGGATGAGGAAACAAACTATACAAATCTAATTGCTCGATTGCTAAACTGACTTGATGGGTTTACTAACTAAATCATGCTGAAACATCTGTCCAAATCAGAGAAAGAGATATAATAATGCATACCATAAACATGAAAGACTGGTAATCGTCCCATTTTTATCCCTTTTTTGTGGTGTATATCCCATAGATTTTCAGCCTTTATCTCCTCAAAATATCATAATATTCAGATCACAAATAATCCAACATAATAAAACCACACTAATTAGATATAATCACAACACAACATCCATAATGACGAATCAAAAACACAAGCTAAGACTAGGCTAGTTCGCATTGTTTTTTAACTTTATGTTCCAACTCTTAACTTAATCAAATTGAACCTTTCACGTTATCAACAAGTTATTCCACTCATAATCACACCTTTAAACCATTTATAACCCTTTAAACACAATATAATCCATCAAGATAGACTAAACAAGCACCTAGCTCAAACTCAAGGTGTCCACTTATTTGATTCAGTAGAAGGTAGTGTATGGGTGCAGAGTATTTTAGAATCATCTCTAGTTTCTGAAGTGAAGGAAAAGTAGGATAGAAATCCCAGTCTAGTTAAGTTGAAAGAATCGGTCAGATATTAGAAAGTGGAAGTTTTCTCCCAAGGGGTAGATAGTTTATTGCGTTGTCAAGGTCGGCTATGTGTGCCTAGTGTAGATGACTTAAGGTAACAAATTCTTGAAGAAGTGCATGGTGCTCGTTACTCTATTCATCCAGGGGCCACTAAGATGTACCATAATTTATAGGAGATATATTGGTAAAGTGGGATGAAGAGTGATATTGAAGAGTTTGTAGCTAAGTTCTCTATATATCAGCAAGTTAAGATGGAGCAGCAGAAGCCTAGTGGGTCCATGCAGGAGTTTAGTATTCCCACATGGAAATGGGAAGAGGTGAACATGGACTTTGTGATGGTTTTTCCTCACACTCATCATCAGCATGATTCTATTTGGGTCATCATAGATTGGATGACCAAATCAACTCATTTCTTGCCAGTCCATACCTCTTATTCAGCCGAGGACTATAGTAAACTCTATCTCAGAGAGTTGGTTATGTTGTACGGTGTTGCCTTATCCATCATATCAGATAGAGGTACCCAGTGTACCTCTCATTTATGGAAAGCATCGCAAAAGAGTCTTGGTACCTAAGTCCACCTCAGTACATCCTTCCAGCCTCAGAGAGATGGTCAAGCAAAAAGGACCATTCAGACTCTTGAAGATATGTTGAGAGCATGCGTAGTTGATTTGAAAGGTAGGTGGAATGACTATTTGCCTTTGATTGAATTTGCATATAATAACAGCTATCATTCTAGTATTTATATGGTTTTGTTTGAAGCTCTCTATGGTAGGAGATGTAAATCTCTGATAGGTTGGTTTGAAGTGGGTGAGGCCGTAGTAGTAGGTCCTGACTTAGTGTTTGATGGCTTAGAGAAGGTTCAGTTGATCAGATAAAATCTTAGAGTAGCCTAGAGCCGACAGAAATCATATGCAGATGTGAGGGGAAAGGATCTCGAGTTTGAGATTAGTGATTATATGTACTTGAAAATATCTCCCATGAAGGGGTAAAGAGGTTCGACAAGAAAGGAAAACTCAGTCCCCGTTATGTCGGTCCTTTCAGAATTCTCAGTCATTTCTGAAAGGTAGCTTATGATCTTAAGTTGCCTTCAGATCTAGCTTCAGTACACCCAGTGTTTTATGTATCATTGTTGAAGAAGCATATTGGTGATCCAGCTATATTTGTTCCCCTAGAAAGCATAGATGTTCAGAACAGTCTTTCTTATGAGGAAGTTCCAACAAAATTCTTGATCATCACGTTCGTTGACTAAGGAACAAAGAAGTTTCACTAGTCAAAGTTCTTTGGCAGAATCAGCCCATTTAGGAAGTCACTTGGGAAGTAGAAGCAGATATGCAGACCAAGTACCCTCATTTTTTCTCTGCGAATTCAGATTCAGTTTAAGGTACTACTCTTCATAAGATTTCTCTCTACCATGCTCAGTTTCAGTTGTACATCATATTGATGTCAGTTGTGCATTTACAAATTAGTTCATTCGTGTATTTCATGCATCAGATATGCATATTCAGTGTGTTATCCCAGTCCATCAATTTTCCTCAGCTTAACTAGTCTATCTGAGTATTTCTCTACCATGATTTAAGTCCCAATACATGAGTATTCATATTTAAAATTTTGGAAATACCCATTATTTTTCATTTTAGATCCTGTCATTGCATAGGAAATTCAATTAGCTTTCCAACAATATAGAATTTGCCCAAATCCGATAACCGGGTAAGAAGTTATGGCAATTTTAAGTTTCAGTCATTAAACACCATCATTCAAGCAAGTAGCGCATCGCGGAGTATGTATAAATGACAATTGTCAATTTCCAGTGTGACTCTGTGATATCAATACATTGTGGAGGGCTTTAAATTCCCAATTGCCCAATTCTAGTAAGGGACCGCGATATTGGTGCATCGTGCCAAGGACCCAATTCATAATTATCAGTTTCCAGTAAAGCAACGTGATTGTACTGCATCGCCCCAAGTTTCCAGGTCATATTCAAGGTTTCAATGCAATACCACCACATCGCACCACCATCCACATTCCCAATTGGCAATTTCTAATGGCTTGACGTGATAGTAGCGCGTTGCGCCAGGGGCAAAAATCGGGAAAATTCGATAGAAAGTTAAAGTTTCGTCCAGGGTTAAAACATTCTTTTTACCCATTATTTTAACCCACCCAGATACGGGATTTAATCCCTAAAAACATCATAAGATTATTCATTAATAGATTTTTTCCCAAATCAAAGAACATTCTCTCCTAATCAAGAAAACCCTAGCTTCTAAGAATTAAGGACAATCCTCAAGAATTCACCAAGAACTTCAAGAAACTCATCAATTAAGGTATGTTAAATGTTCATTGATGGGTTCCTTTCACCCATGAAGTCCAAGTATCTAATTTTAAATTACAAATTCATAATATTTTCAAGTTACTTTGTTTTAAATTAAGTTTTCAGCCATGAATCTCCATGAACTATGATTCTACACCATGTATGAATGAAATTGTTGTTGTTATTCAATTCCCCATATTTTAATGTTATCACTCATTGAGTTAAATCATGATTTAATGTTGTTCATGTTGTATTCATGCTATTACTACAAATTCCATAACCTTCCCATTATTTGATTAAGCTATGAACTACAAGTGTTTGATAAAATGCCTACAAGAATGAGTACTTTAATAAAGGCTTTCATGCTATGTCCTCCAAGCTTTAGTACCATTTTACTATTATTATTTTGAGTCTTAGGGGTATTGAACACTCAAAAACCATAGTTGTTTACTTAGCCTCAATTTAGTATCCTTAAAATAACTTTAGATTATATTATGACCATTATCAAAACAGTTAGATAAACTCAGAATAGGCTAGTATTTCAGTGTCTTTCAGTTGGGAGTAGGATTTATCACCAAGTGAGTGTAGGGATGGAGGATTCCCCATCAAATAGGCAGAGTCACTAGTACCAGTCCTAAACTCCAGAACTACACAGCCAGCATAGGATATGAGAAGTCACCCGTCAGTTTAGGCTTGACTATCTCGCAGGGGTCACCCGTCAGCTCAGGCTTGACACCCTTATTCCTTTGGGATAACACAGTACACCAGACTAGTGAATCCACATATCCAGCATTAGTACCCATGGAATGGTACTAATATCCTTCCAATTGGGGTTACAGGTTAGACCGCAATTAGCTCAGATTGTGGTATGTCAGTTAGATAATACCTCCCACAGTCTCAGTTACAGTTTTAGTCTAGTAATCAATTCAGACATTTAGTCTCAGTGTTTTTTACCAAAGCATACCAATATCAGTTATTTCAGTATTTCAGTTTATAGACTTTTATTCAGCTCATGTTATATGCTTGGTCATACATCCCCAGTATCTACAGATTTTATGTACCTTTTGTATTTACAGACTTTCATGTATACACGGTATTTATGTATTTCATATATTTTTAGTATCTACAGATTTTATGCTCTCTATTCTGTATTTCATGTTTTACATATATATCCAGACAGTTACTGTTCCTACTCATGAAACCATGCATATTAGCCTATCATATTTAGCATACCAGTACACTCAAAGTACTGATCGCATACTTTGCAATTATTCTACGATGTATTATATCATAGGTTCTGATGCCTAGTTCTTGGATCATGTTTAGAAACCTCAGACTCTTAGCAGTAGCAGTGGTAAGTCCTCATATTTTGAGGATCGATTATTTTATTTCATGTTTTTAGTCTAGTAGTTAGTTGGAGTTAGTTGGGGCCTATCCCATTAACTCATAATTGATCAGTTTAGAGGCTTTCAGACACTATAGTCAGTTATTTAGTATTCATACTTCAGTTGACTTGTCAATTAGTTATTTAGTTTATCTCAGATTTCAGTATTTATTCATATTCAGATAGTCACTTTCTTCAGATTCATAATTCACTATTTGTTTTAGATATTAAAACCTTATGGTATATCAGTTATTCTTCCGCATTTATGGTTATGTTATTAGTACTCATAGTAAGTACTAGCTCATGGGTTAGCTTGTGGTCCTTCGAGACTGTAAGCACCGTGTGACACCCAGGGTGTACTCTTTAGGTGTTACACCTTGATTTGATATTATTGTAAGAAGTTATGCGAATTTTCCCTTAAGTGTCAGTCTACTACTAGAGACTACAATCCATGTGACGACCCATAATCATAATTTATGAGCCATAACGAGTAGTTGTATTTATAATAGAAAGGACCTTCAGTTTTACCCAGTGACTATATCCTCACTTCACGATTCATAGTCAGTCGTAACGAGCCATGGGATGGGAGTCATAGTCACAGTAGAAGGGACCCTAGATGTTAGTCCAGTGGTAATGACTCGACCCTAAGACTCATTATCGAAGATAATAAGTTGTTAGGTGGACTCGCTTCTACACCATTAAGGAAATTAGGAATTTAGTCTCAGACCACGATTGCTCGTCATGACTTGTGTAAATCCCAATGAGTTCTAGGAAGGGGAGTTATAGTCAGGACAATGAAGGATTAGACTCAGAGTCTCACGTTATGACTTAGACTATGACTCGTACCCAGTCGTGATGAGTTGTGGTGAGTCATAACGATTGGGAACCTAAATTCCTGCACATTTTAAACAGGGAATCTTAGGTAATGCACACCCTTTCTTAACCCAAACCCACGTCGTTTACCCTTCCAAAACATCAGTTATCAAGGTTAAATATTACCCTAACCTATTTTACCTTTAGAAATCACTTCTTTTATCAAAATAAAGCAATTCTCTTCTTCCTTAAAACAAACTAGGGTTTCTCAATATCAAGATCAACTTCATGGATTTCTTCAAGGGATATACACTCAAGTGTGTGGGATTCATCAGTGGGTCCCTTCCGCCAATTGAGTCCCAAGAACTTTTTTAATTTACAAGTACAAACCCTTTGCTTTTTTTATTGGTTTCCAAGTCAAATGTGAGATTTATCAATTTTATATTAGGTTTTGTATTCATGAGCCATGAAAATAGTTTCCCTATGAAAATTGTGTTTCCATATGTTTGATAATGTTACTTTTCCATAACATGATTAGCTATTAAGTTATTTACTCTTCATGATTCTCTATACCATGGTTAGTTTATTCTTTATCATGTTCGGTTGCATTAGTCTGTGTTGCTTGGTTATGAACACTTGATACCTAGGAGATTAAACATACATCATTACATATTCATGATTTCCTTCAGATTATGCATATATTATATATTCATAATTCCATGATTGAGCATATCAGTTACCAGTATACATCTCAGTTATAATTCAATGTCAGTTCAGTTGAGAGAAATACTTAGCACCAAGTGAACGTAGGGATGAAGGCTCACCCTCCAGTTAAGGACTAAGACCTTTAGTAGAGGTCACTAAGTTCTAGAAATACATTTCTAGTGTAGCTTTTGAGGGGTCACCGTATAGTAAAGGACTGACACCATAGTCCTTCGAGGCATCAGTTTAGTAGATCCATGCCATCCAGTGTTGGTACCCATGGCAAGGTACCGACAACCTTCCAACTAGGGTCACCAACTAGACCCCAATTAGCTCAGATTGGGGCATGTCGGTCAATGTTAGCACCCATAGTTATAGTTCAGTATTCAAACTATGTTCAATTTATATTTCCATGACCAAGTGTTCAGTGTTCAGTGATGATAGGCGTATTTACACGCCTAAAGTACTATAATTTGCCCATATTTTAGCTAAGTTTTAAGGACAAAATATATAATTCATGCACTTTTAGTCCTTTTTCCTGTAAGTGAGCTAACAAACATGATTAGCAAGTTTTCAGGTATAAATGATGAAGATTTCAGCATTTTATGGATAACTTGACGCCAAAGGAAGCTTCATGAAAGAAGGAAAGCAGAGCTTGGACGCCTAGGGACTAAAAGTGATGCATGGATAACCTGTCCCGGGCAAAAACAGCATTTCCAAAGAATTTGAGGATCAACAGTAACTTATTAGGATTAGGATAATGATGCAGTAACCTAGTAGGATTAGGATAAGTAATGCAGTAGCTTAGTAGGAATAGGATATGGGTGTTATAAATACCCTATCTTGCTGAAGTTTTTATAATCCCCATTCATTCATTCGATACTTCTTTTCATCAATTACTTTTCCAACACTTTTAATTCATTTGCTTTCAATTAATTCTTATTACTTTCTCTTCATCTATTCGACTCTTAATTTTCACGACAAGAGAAACGCTATTCTAAGAGAAATTCATGCCACAAGCCCTACCAACATACCCTTCACGTAAGATCCTTATATTGGTATGATGATAATGTCTATAATGATTTTCATTGCACTCATGAGTAGCTAAACTTCTTTGTTGGGGTTATGGAAGCCTTATGAGATACTATCTATTGCTATGAGTTTGTGAATTCGCGACACGTATGCTGCTTATATCATTACTCTTTTCATCATAATTCAAATTCTTGTGGTTGCAAACATATAGAATACGCCAGTATAGCATTAACTTGTTCGAAAGAAAAGCTACATGTCTGGAAAAGAGATAATGTCAAGGAAATAGGGCACCAACCCCTGTTTAAAAGTTAGTGCCATAACTGGATTAACCTCTTGGAGAATTTGTACCGTTAGATACGTTTTAAACTCGAAAGAGTTAAAGTGAAATAGTCCTTGATGGTCGAAAGACGCCTGGATTTACCATAGAATACGATTCTCTATAAGCACATGCATGTCTGAATTCCGTATAACTCATAGCCAATAGATACATAAAACTCATAAGGTGGACATAACCCTAACTTCCAATTCTCATTGATTAAAATCTTACTAAACATTCTTTTTTTTTACTTTGCTATTTTTCGTTCTTACTCTTAAATTCACGCTACAATTCCCCCTTTTTTATGAAACTTTCACCAAAAGTCTAATAATCGTTGCTTACTTAGTGATCAAGTATTCCCTGTGGGATTCGACACCTAACCTAGTTGGGTTCTATATTTTGATAACGACCGCTTACACTCTTACAAGAGCTGTAGTTTGAGCGTTATCAAAAATTGGTGCCGTTGCCGGGGAATACGGTTATCAACTAAGTTTGTAGGCTTGCCATCTGTTGATCCATCACCACTTAAGGAAATATATAATAGACCTCCGTATAGGGCCATTAGACACACACTATGCTTACCAAGATCTATGGCACGATGGAGTAGACACAAGGACACCGGTCGGCACAACACCTTCCCATATGCTTCTTTTAATAGGGAAACTAGGATATGGTTGCGAATAGTCAACTCTGGCCTGATTCCAGGGACACAGTACACAAAGATAACACGAGATAGAGTGTTCTTGGTGTACGCATTGATGACGAATGTCCCTATCAACATTGGGGCAATTATTCGATCTACAATGCGTAAGGTTAGGCTGCACAAGAGGTCCCACTTTAGATTTGGCAATCTGTTGACTGCAATATTGAGGAAGAAGAAAATCAAAGAGGAACCTGCTGATCATAAACTTCCACACAACCCAAAGAAGGTTGACCTCACAAAGGCTAAAGATGCTGAATCCACGCATGGCATCAACCTTACCACTGCAGAAAGACATGCTCGCGACGAAAGCTTCTTCCGCCATTTGTATGGCATGACGAGGTTTACCATGATGAGCGGGGGTCGTGTTCCAACTATTGCAGAGCTCCAACAGCTGGATTATGACAACCAATGAATGATCATGTGAGGGCAATGTGTGGAGTAGGAGTATACTTCGAGGAACCCCTTGATGATGATGTGCCAACCGATGATGATCGCCGACTACCAGACTCCGACGTGGAGAAGAATTCTGATAACGATGACTCCAATGATAATTTCGATGAAGGGGGTATTACCCCATACATAGAGAAGGAGTCCGACTAATCCAGGTTCTTCTTATTTATTTTCCACTGAGGACAGTGTGTTCCGTCTAAGTGTGGGGTGCTGGTATTTGAATATTGTGTTTCTTTGCCTACCTACATTTATTTATGTTTTAGTAGTAGTTAAAATTTTTTTAGACTTTATTTTGCATAAAATTGTTCTGATAGGCAGCATGACATTATGACAAGAGTTTGTGATAAAATCATTACTGTTGAGACGTTTAGGCTCCAAGTGTGACTCATTGTGTGATATTTATATAGTGTAATTCATTCAACTGTTATGTCAAGAGTCTATACTACTCCCAATAAAGTCAACCATGTGCCTGTGTGTGTGAGATGATAGTATATTCTGTGTTTGTGGCTGATGCTAGAACTTGCCTGGTGTGTGTGTAAAGCGAAATAAAGAGTGCAAGTTTAGGAGATGATTTAGGCATTTCTTTGGCAACCTATAATTGTTTACCTTTTTTTTTACCTACCCATGGACATCATCCTAGATAACCCCCTTTGAGCCTTTAGCCTATTTTCTTTGACAGCCTCATATGTAAGCCTAATCCATTTTTTTTCAAGACCATAATTTGATCCAAATTCCTAAGTTCTTTAATTTGTAAAGTCATGTGACAAAATAAGAGGAAATTGGGTGAGAGTGATGCCTTAGAGTGTATTGGTACTTGAATTTGTTATGAAAAAGAGTGGCTATCATAGAGGTGTGTTATAATTAAAAAAAAGAGAAGAAAAGAAAAAGAAATATAAAAACAAAAAGATAAATTGTGATTATGATTAAAAAGATAGTTATGTTTGAATGGCAAAATAGGTGAAAAGGGGTGATAGACGAAAGAAAGGTAGCAAGGTTGTTTAAAAGAGAGTATTAATGGCATAATGTGATGTATTAAAGCGCTTAGGAACATAGTCACTATTTTTGGCCAAAATAGTCCTACCCGTCCCTTAGCCTACATTACAACCTGTAAAGACCTAGTTGATCCTAAGCTTAGCATTCTGATATTTAGTGGAGCATTACACTAAGGGCAAGCCTATGGTCATCAGTTGCAGCACATGAATTCTTTGTGAGAGTGAGAGAAAGGATAATTTTATACCCATGTTCGAATTATATACAATACTTGTGAGTGATTATGGGTGATATCTTATGTGACACATACATGGTTGATGAGTTTTGGGTAGTTGTGTATGATTCTCTGTGCCTTAAGTTTTGAACACAAATTAACCATCATCCCGAGTCTATGTTGGAGGTTGAATTGTTTCTAATAATGATCAGAAAACTACTCTTTGTTAATAATTGTCGTGCCTATCTTGACGAATATTTCGTGTTATTACTGTGAAACCCTAAGTAGATGTTTATATGGACATGATATTTTGTTCGAGGACGAACAAAGCTTTAAGTGTGGGGTGTTGATAATAGGCGTATTTACACGCCTAAAGTACTATAATTTGCCCATATTTTAGCTAAGTTTTGAGGACAAAATATATAATTGATGCACTTTTAGTCCTTTTTCCTATAAGTGAGCTAAAGACCGTGATTAGCAAGTTTTCACAGTATTTTATGGATAACTTGACGCCAAAGGAAGCTTCACAAAAGAAGGAAAGCAGAGCTTGGACGCCTAGGGACTAAAAGTGATGCATGGATAACCTGTCTCGGGCAAAAATAGCATTTCCAAAGAATTTGAGGATCAGCAGTAACTTATTAGGATTAGGATAATGATGCAGTAACCTAGTAGGATTAGGATAAGTAATGCAGTAGCTTAGTAGGAATAGGATATGGGTGTTATAAATACCCTATCTTGCTGAAGTTTTTATAATCCCCATTCATTCATTCGATACTTCTTTTCATCAATTACTTTTCCAACACTTTTAATTAATTCTTATTACTTTCTCTTCATCTATTCGACTCTTAATTTTCATGACAAGAGAAACGCTATTCTAAGAGGAATTCACACCACAAGCCCTACCAACATACACTTCATGTAAGATCCTTATATTGGTATGATGATAATGTCTATAGTGATTTCCGTTGCACTTATGAGTAGCTAAACTTCTCTGTTAGGGTTATGGAAGCCTTATGAGATACTATCTATTGCTATGAGTTTGTGAATTCGTGACACGTATGCTGCTTATATCATTACTCTTTTCATCTTAATTCAAATTCTTGTGGTTGCAAACATATAGAATACACCAGTATAGCATTAACTTGTTCGAAAGAAAAGTTACATATCTGGAAAAGAGATAATGTCAAGGAAATAGGGCACCAACCCCTATTTAAAAGTTAGTGCCATAATTAGATTAACCTCTTGGAGAATTTGTACCGTTAGATACGCTTTAAGCTCGAAAGAGTTAAAGTGAAATAGTCCTTGATGGTCGAAAGACGCCTGGATTTATCATAGAATACGATTCTCTATAAGCACATGCATGTCTGAATTCCGCATAACTCATAGCCAATAGATACGTAAAACTCATAAGGTGGACATAACCCTAACTTCCAATTCTCATTGATTAAAATCTTAGTAAACATTCTTTCTTTTTGCTTTGCTATTTTCCGTTCTTACTCTTAAATTCACGCTACAACTCCCCCTTTTTTTACGAAACTTTCACCAAAAATCTAATAATCGTTGCTTACTTAGTGACGAAGTATTCCCTGTGGGATTCGACACCCAACCCAGTTGGGTTCTATATTTTGACAACGACCGCTTACACTCTTACGAGAGCTGTAGTTTGAGCGTTATCATTCAGCTATTCAGTAATTCAAATACATAGTATATGCTTATACTTCATCTAGCATTTAATTTTTATGTTTATTTGTAGGTGTCCACAATATATATATATATTTAGTTAGTTTCCTATCTCACATACCATTATATTAAAAGTAAGGTTAGCATACTTCCTTTTGCACTATGTTCTCTTATAACATAGGTTCGGATGCTCAGTTCCTAGCTCGCACTTAATCATTCCTGTGCTACTCAGCTGCAGTATTGGTGATCCCTCATCAGTCAAGGACTAGTTATTTTATTAGTTTTTCATCCCAAAAATTTTACTTCATGCTATTTTAATTAGTCAGAGTTAGCTCGTTACTTGTCCTAATAACTCATCATGTTTAGAGTCTTTCAGACAGTCAGATAATTAGACATGTGTTTAGTGATGTACTTCAGTTACCTATGATATTGTTTTAATTATTAGATACTTTTAAATAACTTTCACACAGTATTGTGTTACCTACTTTTAGTATTTACAGCTTGTACCAGATCATGGGATAGCTTAGGGTGACTTGTGACCTTAAGCACCATGTTACGACTAGGAGACAGTCTCGAGTCGTGAAAAACTTGGTATCAGAGCATAAGGTTTAAAGTGACCTGGGGTGTCTTATATTTGTATTAAGTAGAGTCCTTTTCATGGGTGTGAAGCATGCCACACTTATGGGCAAGGGGATACAAAATAGTTTAGAAAAATCTCCCTTCGTTCAGTATTTATGTCATGTAATGGAGCGGAAACTCCATTAAAAATCTTCTTCTAATTCATCCTCTAAACTATATAGAAAATTCTTCCTAGAAGGGATAATGGAAAAAGGAATAAGGACCAGCCAGCCCCACCACCTATTATCGAAGACCTACTAAATGATCAGGTCTTTTACACTGAATTTAGATCTGCCTTCACAGTGCTAGCTCAATCCATGGATGCCTAAAATAACCAGTAGGCTATTACCCCATCTAACCCAGTAATGAATACGGCTGCAACCTAGGTCTGAGACATCACTTGAATGAATCCTCCGATATTCTCTGGATCCAAGTTTAAGGAGAATCCACAAGAGTTTCTGGATTGTGTGCAAAAGGTAAGTTATATTATGGGTGTTACTCCGAGTGAGATTACTGACTTAGTTGCTTACTAATTGTAATAGGTAGCTCACACCAGGGTTAAGCAGTGAAAGAAGGACAGAGGCACTGATGCACGGCCTGTAGAGTGGGATAAGTTTTTTACTACTTTTTAAAATAGGTTCTTTCCACTAGATTAAAGAGAGGCCAAGGTACAAGAGTTCAATTTGAAGCAGGGTAATATAAGTGTGAATAAGTATTCACTCAAGTTTACTTAGTTGGTAAGGTATGCTCTGAATATGGTGGCAGATTTAGGGTTAAGATGAATAAATTTGTATCTGGTGTTTCAGAGGATATTGTCAAAGAGTATAAAATATTTATTTTGATTAAAAAGATGAACCTCTCTAGGTTAATGTTTTTTGCTGAGTATATTGGGGAGGAGAAGCTCAAATAAAGGGAAAAGGAGAATAAGAGGGCTAGAACTGGTAGTTTAAACTTTTCTCAGTAGAGGTTAGATAGTCAGAATCGTTTTTGGTTTCGCCAGAAATCTTTATCACCAGTCCCATCTGCTGCCAGTGCTCCAATGCCTAAGTTTAGACAAGATAGTCGAGATAGAGCACTAGGCTCTAAGTCCCAGGATAGTGTAAATAGTGGTTGAACCAACACAATTTGCAGGAGATGTGGTAAGAACCATAAGGGTTAGTACATGGGTGATACTTTTTTTGGCTGTGTTAATCTAGGACATAGAATGAGGGATTGCTTAGTGCTTCCGTAAAGGGGTAAGTATCTTCTTCAGCAAGGTCGGGCTAACTTCTCAATAGCTCTAGCAGGTCGTCTGACGTAGTAGGGTATCATTTCTATTGCCACTAGTGGACAGAATCAAAACCCACTATATGTACTTTTGACTCGATAGGATCATGAGGGCTCTCCTGATGTGGTTATGGGTACATTGCAAGTCATCAACCTTCATGTTTATGCATTATTAGACCCCGGAGCTACACTTTTCTTTGGGACTCCTTATATAGTCGTAGAATTTGTTGTCAGACCCAAAACTTTTGCAGAACCCTTCACGGTATCTACTCTGGTTGGTGCTTTGATTATATCTAGCCAGGTGTATGGAATTTCCCAATCACAGTATCTCAGAGAATCACCTCAGTCAATCTTGTAGAATTAGATATGACCAATTTTGATGTAATTCTTGGCATGGATTGGGTCTACTCTTATTATGCCTCAGTTGATTAAAGAAATAGAATTGTTCTAATTCACGTTTCCTAACAAGCTAGGTATAGAATGGAAGGGCAGTACCTCATGCCTATAATTGGAATTATCTCTTATCTTAAGACAAGGAAGATAATCTCCAAAAGATGCATTTACTATCTTGTCAGAGTCAAGGACTCAAGTTCTGAACTTCCAAGTCTTGAGATAGTTACAGTATTTAATGAGTTTCTACAAGTATTTCCTTAAGATCTACTCATAGTTCCTTCCAGAAAGGAAATTAAATTAGAATAGATCTCCTTCCAGACACCCAACCTATTTCTTCCACCTTATAGAACACCTCTAGTTGAGCTTAAGGAATTGAAATAATAGTAGAAATATCTCTTAGATAAGGGTTTCATCAAACCTAGTGTTTCTCCAAGAGGTGCCCCGATTCTCTTTGCGTGTAATAAAGATGGTTCTATCAGAATATGCATCGACTATCATCAGTTGAACAAGGTCACAATCAAGAATAAGTATCCTCTCCCCAGGATTAATGACTTGTTCAACTAACTTTAGGGTAAAAATTATTTCTCTACGGTAGACCTCATATTCGGCTATTGTTAGCTCAGAAGAGAATTTGACATTCTGAAGATAGCCTTCATAACTCAGAACGGTCACTTCGAATTTATAGTTATGTATTTTGGACTAACGAATGCTCCCGTAGCTTTTATGGACTTAATGAATAGATTGTTCAAGAATTACCTATATATGTTCTTCGTAGTCTTCATAGATGATATCCTCATGTATTCTCATAGTGAAGGTGAACATGCAGACCATTTGAGGATTTTTTTACAAACCCTTAAGGATCACTAGTTATTCACTAAGTTCAGAAAGTATGAATTCTAGTTGAAATTAGTAGCTTTCCTTGGCTACATCATTTCTAGAGATGGCATTTGAGTTAATCCTTAAAAGACTAAAGTACTAAAAAAATTAGCCTAAACCAATATCTGCATCACATACCAGGAGTTTCTTGGGTTTAGTCGGTTACTATAGATGGTTTGTTGAAGGATTTTTCTCTATTTCCTCTCCCATATCCATACTAACTTAGAAAAAGTTAGATTTTAGTGGTACGATTCTTGTGAGAAGAATTTCCAGGAGTTGAAGACTCGAATCACTTCTACCGCAGTTTGACTCTACCAAAGGGTTCACATAATTTGGTGGCTTATTGTGATGTTTCTAGAGTCGGGCTTGGTTATGTATTGATGTAGTGGGCCAAGGATATAGTGTATTTCTATAGATATCTCAAACCTCATGAGAATAAATACCCAACTCATGATCTTGAGTTGGTAGCAGTTCTTTTTTCCTTAAAGAATTGAGGGCATTACCTTTATAGGTTCATGTAGATGTGTTTACTGATCATAAGAGA
Organism: Capsicum baccatum var. pendulum; assembly: GCA_030864225.1. Classification (NCBI taxonomy): domain Eukaryota; kingdom Viridiplantae; phylum Streptophyta; class Magnoliopsida; order Solanales; family Solanaceae; genus Capsicum; species Capsicum baccatum. The sequence goes on along the minus strand of CM061558.1, from coordinate 198,241,810 downwards.
CTTCAATATGTGTTCATACAGAAAGACCTAAATCTTAATCAAAGAAGGTAGTTAGAACTGTTGAAAAATTATGCTATGAGTGTTTTGTATTACCCGAGTAAGGCAAATGTTATGGTTGACACCCTTAGCATATTTTCCATGGGAAGTGTTGCCCATATTGAGGATGATAAGAAAGAGTTAGGTTGTGAGGTTCATAAGCTTTCTAGATTGGGAATTTGGTTGGTTGATTCAGCCAAAGGTAGTATTTAGGTTCAGAATGGTTCAAAATCTTCCTCGTTTGCCAAGGTGAAGTAAAATCAAGATAGAGATCCTACTTTGGTTAGGTTAAAAGAGGTCATTCAAAACCAGAAGGTTGAGGTTTTCTCCCAAGGGGGAGATGGTGTACTTCATTGTCAGGGAAGGTTATTTATTCCAAACGTGGATGATTTGAGAAAGTGAATGTTAGCAGAGGCCCATAGATTATGATATTTTATTCACCCAGGAGCCACTAAGATGTACCATAATTTACATGAAGTCTATTTGTGGAATGGTACGAAGAAGGATATAACGAAATTCTTGGCTAAGTATTATAATTATCAGCAGGTTAAGGTTGAGCACTAGAGTCCTAGTTGTATGTTTCAGGAATTCAGCATCCCCGCTTGGAAGTGGTAAGTTGTTAATATGAACGTTGTTATAGGATTACCTCATACTCATCGTTAACATGATTCTATTAGGGTCATTGTGGATTGGATGACCAAATCAACTCATTTCTTGCTAGTTAACACTTTAGACTCAGCCAAAGATTATACCAAACTCTATCTAAAGGTATTGGTAAAGTTACATGGAGTCTTATTGACTATCATTTCAAATAGAATTACCCAATTTACATCTTATTTTTGGAAGGCTTTTCAGAAAGATCTTGGTACCCAAATTCCTCTCAGTATGGCTTTTCACCCACAGATTGATAGTTAGGCAAAGAGGACCATTCAAACCTTAGAGGACATGTTAAGAGCAAGTGTAACTAATTTCTAGAGGAGTTGGGATGACCACTTTCCTTTGATTGAGTTTGCATACAACATCAATATTCACTCCAGTATTCAGATGGCTCCATTTAAGGATGTCTATGGTAAGATTTGTAGGTCTCCTATTAGTTGGTTTGAGGTTGGCGAAGCTACTTTGATAGGGACAAATTTAGTATATGAGGTGATGAAAAAGGTTTAGCTAATCCGACAAAGGTTGAAGATAGCCCAGAGTCGACAGAAATCCTAAGAAGATATGAGGAGAAGGGATCTTGAATTTAATATTAGAGATTTTTATCTAATTGAAATTTTTTCCCTTGAAGGAGGTGAAGTGGTTCGGTAAGAAGGAAAAGATTAGTCACTACTATGTTGGCCCAAATAGAATATTGAGACGGTTTGGTAAGGTAACGTATGATTTGGACTTTCCTGTAGATTTATCATCAGTGCATCCAGTATTCCATGTCTCTTTGCTAAAGAAATGCATTGGCGATCCAACATCAGTAGTTCCTTTAGAAAGTGTGGGTGTGGAAGATAGTGTCTTTTATAAGTAAGTCCTAGTTAAGATCCTTGACCGTCGGACTCGTAGGTTAAGGACTAATGAGGTCTCCTTGGTAAAGGTATTATGGGGAAATCAGTCAGTTGAGGGAGCTACTTGGGAAATAAAGGACGATATGTGATCCAAGTACCCCTATCTTTTCTCTACGAATCCAGTTCCAGCTCGAGGTAATAGTTTCCTCAATTAATTAATTCCTTCATTTACATATCAGTCATCCATTCATGTTTATTTCATAGCATGCATTCATGAATTCAGTTCAGTCCATGTATTAGTTACAAATTCAGATGTTAAGTCATGATTCAGCTCATAAGTGTTCAGTGCATAGTCTTAGTTTTCCTTAGTATTCTAGTTCAAAAAGTTTCATTTGGGGACAAATTATCCCAAGGGGGGATATTGTAATACCCCAAGTTTTCAAGCTCTAGACCCCTCAAAATATAGGCCACGAAGTTGTCTTTTCAACACCGCAAATCTCTCCTTGATCCAATATTATCGTAAAAAGTTATGCAAATTTTCCCTTAAGTATCAGTCAGCTTCCAGTGACTATAATTCACGTGATGGCATGTAATCAGACATTACGAGTAGTCATAGTCACGATAGAAAGGACCTTCAGTTTTAGCTAGTGACTGCGACCCCACTTCACGATTCGTAGTCAGTCGTAATGAGTCATAGGAGGGGAGTCGTAGTCACAGTAGAAGGGATGCCAAGATGCCAGTCCAGTGGTAACGACTCATTACTAGAGACAATGAATTTTTAGGTGGACTCATTACCACCCCAGTAAGGAATTTAAGAATTTAGTTACAGACAATGACTACTCCTCACAACTCATGACCAGTACCAATGAGTCATAAGAAGGGAAGTTATAGTCAGGAAAGTGAAGGCTTTGACTCAGAGTCTCGGGTTACAACTCGTAACGAGTCGTGATGAGTCTTAGGGTGATTCGTAATGACTAGGATCCCAAATTCTTGCATGTTTTAAACAACAGCTCTTTGGTAATATTTACCACTTCTTAACCCAAACCCACGTCGTTTATCCTTCCAAAACATCAGTTATTAAGGGTAAATATTACCCTAATTGTCATAACTTCATAAATCACTACCCTTAAAGTGATTCTCTTTTTCCTCAGATCAAACTAGGGTTTCTCAAGATCAAGATCAACTTCAAGGATTTCTTCAAGGTACAAACCCTTTCTTCTTTTTATTGGGTTCCAATTCAAATTTGAGATTTATCAATTTTATCTTAGTTGTTGTGGTTGTTTTGCTCCTTTTCAATTCAAAGGGTTGGAACACAACATTTTTTACTTTTTAAACTATTTCGAAACCTTAAAGAAAAGTCAGAAATAATTTAAGAAATTAAAGAGTCTCCACTTGATTTTTGAGAAAATATCAAGAAAAACTAAAAATATTACTTAAAAGATTCAAAACAGAAAAAAAAAAATTTAAGTTTAGAAATTTCGAGTAAGTGGTTCCTATTAATACTCTTGGAAGGTTGTTAAGGCACCAAGAGTATCTGCTAACTTGTAGTTATCCGAACTATTTGAAAATAATTTTTTTGACTAACTTTAAAAAGGGAAATTGATTTTTGAAAAGAAAATGATTAAGGAAAAAATTGCCTTCAAGATTTGTGCAAAACAAATTTTGACGACTTAGCAGGGATTTTTAACAAAGACTAATAAAACTAAGAACAATTATCATATTAAGGAGAAAGGTGGAGACTAAATGACTTAAGTCATTAGGCCCAAATCCATAAAATTTGTCCTAAACTAATTTTCAGACCTTTGAAGCCTAAAATCCATTTCACCTGTATTAAATTACAACTTTGACTTTGAGGACCAAATGAATAAATAATTAAATAAATGAATAAATAAAAATAACACAATAGTAAAAATGAACTTTTCAACTGTCTTAGCAACCTCATCAATGGGTTTTGACCCATTTTCCTCCTCCTTTCATCTTCGTGCACACCCACGTCATATAATCGACTTTGGATTTAAACTTCGGATTTAACTCGGAGAGGTGGGCCTCATGGCCCATTACAAAATGCAAGATGAATGGAGTCCATTTGAACTACAAAACAAATTCATGCAAAGAAAAAAATAAAATAAAACAAAATTAATATGTGTTCGAAAATTCTACAATTAATCAATAAATGATAAGATGAAAAAGAAAAACAATCTCAAGCATAAAGAAAGAGTAGTAAACTATGATATCAAAGCAAATCAAATTATCCTACGAAAAAGAAATTAACTCGTCTCTTAATCAATCTTACAAAAATTGAATATAGCACAATATAATCAACTAGTACTTGAAAAGAAGGACATGGATCCACAAGCATAGTTGCTTAAAATTTAGACAAATATTCCCTAAAGATTAACACATGTATACACCAAATACTATGATATGATATATTCTAAGACATGTTTTCATTAGAGAAAGAAAAGGGGAATGAGCATAAGATGATAAAATCTTTTTGTCACATCTCAAATATAAAATACAAGACATATTAATGCAACAACACTTTTCAATACCAAATAGAGTCAATCAACAGATTTGAAGAGAAATTTCATGGTAGTATATGAATAACAATGGGACATCTAAATACACAAAAATACTTCAAGAAATAAATCAATAAGCGAGGTGTTGCAAATAGCATATATTATACATGTTTGAGAATTTATATTCAAAGACAAGATAGGAAAAATAGTAAAAGAATAATTCTAAGAGAAAGTGTCCAATTATGCCAACTCTTATTTTAATTTTACATCATTTCAACAAAATCTATAACACTAAAAACTTTTCAATCTAAACAAGAAAAAATCAAACACAGTTTTGACTATGAAAACGAGTAAATCATGACTGCAAACATATATCAAATGAACTTAGTATTTCAGCGTGGCATATAATCATGGAGAAAAATAACTCTTTAATCAAAAGAAAAATAACTCTTTAATCAAAATAACTAAGGATCGATAAAGGAGTTAAATCTTAAAAGTAGCACTTGAACTACAATTTTTGCATGTGAATGAGCCAACTATCATGTGTATGCCCAAAGTGGTCAACTTCAACCTTAAGTGGTGATTTTGAAAATCGCGAGGCCACAAACATAGCACATTATGATATGACTTTCAAAAATAATACCAAATCTCTAGATACAGGTAACCCAATACTTCAAATTGAAAAATAATTTCAAGACCCTTAACAATAGGAAACATTCTTTTCTGACAAAAATAAAAGAACTTTACATGCTAAAAGCGAACATATCCACCAAAAATAAATTTAAACAATACATGAGTACATATTTTAATCAAGTAAAGGTCGGAACTTTATCCGTCTAATCACAATAATCAAAGATGAAAGTCAAAGAAACACATTCGACTATTGTTAGCTCATTTTACAAAGTGAATATAAAAATAGTCATAATATTGATATCACAACATCCTATGGACTTCAAGACCATCTATAGAAAACAATCCCAGAAAACAAAATTACTACTACAAAACTATGAAGAAGAAGATAAAGATGATAACGATAACAAAACTAAAAGGAAAAGGTGTGTTTACCTTTTTCTGAGCAGCAAAATGGGACTTCAAGCTTTCTTCGAAGTCTTGATCACCACCGAAAAGCAATCTTTCAAGAACCTCGATTAGACTATCGCTTGAAAATTTTTACTTAAAAAATTTAACTTTTTCCTCAAAAGTTTTTTTCACTCTTTGAGACTTGCTTTCTACAAAAATTATGATAGTATTTATAGAAAAGGATAGGAATTGAATTCTTTGAATCCACCAATGTGGGAGAAAGAATTTAGAGATATTTTTGAAATTTTATATTGAGGGTAATATTTGTTGGAGGGTAAAGTGAGGTATAATTGTACATTTTAGTACAAATTTTGAATTTCAAAAAATGGAAAAAGGACAAGGTTGAGGGGGAATTGTACAATCTAATATAAATTTTGAAATTCAAATTTGAAAAAGGACAAGGTTGAGTGGGAATTGTGCAATCTAGTACAAATTTTGAATTTTAAATTTGAATTTTGGGATTTGAATTGGTTTTGGTGTTGTTAGGATTAGGAGGATTTTGGGGTTATTTTAAAAATAACCCCAGTCAATTTAGGATTTAATTTATTCATTAAATATTTGGCAAAATTAAAAATTAATTGGCCAATTTCATTGCAATTATGGTCAATTTAATTTCAATGATGGCCAAATTTAATAGATCGGCTAAATTAAATTGAGATTCGATACGAATTAATACCTCGTTTAATCCCGAGATTCTAGATTTAATAAAATCAAACAGATATTTCTCCAAAATAATTAATTTTGAGAAAAAATTATATTTAAATCAAGACTTTATCCATTTGGATTAATTTTTAAGATTAATCTCAGTAAAATTTTAATTTTGACAAAAATATTCATTTAAGTAACAAAATTTATACAATCTCGTATATGTAAATACGAAAATGTATAACCGTCACATAAATGATAAAATTAACCCAAATAAATATTTTAGAGCATATTTATTCGAATGAAATAAATATTTTAGTTTTACTAAAAATTGAAGAAATCCAGGATTAAATTTAGTCATGGAGGGGAAAAAATTAGGTGTCAATAATTGTCCCCTCCCTTTTGGGTAGGGTGGATGCAAGTAACCCTGGGCAAAGTGAGTTTGACGTTCCTAATCTTTGTCCGACCACAAATTCATTTCTCAAAAAGGGTTGGTTTTCACACGATTTTTATGGTGTTATGGCCGGACCCCGGTATCGAGTTTCCTACATATCTCTGGTTACATGAGAATTTAGGCCACTGGTAGTTCATAACACTTAATTTAAAGCACAATTTTTAAAGAATTCACATGTTATTTCTGTTTTCAAATTTTAGTGAAACTGGAAAGATAGGAATAAGAGGATTGGGGGTAGGTTGGAAAGCAGTCGAGTTTTCAATCATAGAGACCAGCCTATATATCCCAATGACTTAGGGAATCAGAATGCTTATAGTTTGACTCGATTGGTAGAAAATATAGTCTTTTATTTCGATGATCTTTGGCTCGAGATTAGTGACAAGTCGTTCGAGTTATGAAAAAGAGACTTGTAACCTATTAACCATGAATGTGGAACTCTTCACATTCATTGGTAAGAATCTACCCGAACATAATTTCTAAAACTCTCAGTACGTTGTCACTCGAATTTGAAGATAGAGAAGGTTACCCTTGGTTGAGTTTAGAAATATCCCAAAAGTAAATTTGAAACCAAAATATCCCATAGAACCCGCATGCCTTCTAAAATGGGTGTGGTTTGAGGGTGGAGTAAATCATTCTTTAGATCACTTCCATAGAGTTTGACGTCCCTCTCTAGACTACGTCCCATTTTGCTGCTAAGAAAATATTCCATGTTGTATTGTATCCTTTTTGAAGTCATCCGCACCTGTGGTTTTGGTTTGAGATTTTATCCTTTCGGGTGCTCTCGATAACATCTCAAAGAAAATAATTAGTTATAAATATAGAATACACTAACGTAAATTGGTGCAAACTTATTTGAACATACTATGCTGAAATAGTTGATGAACCAATTTGCACAACCGATTCTAAAAATGTTATGCCACTTTTAACAGGGTAACAAATATAACATGACACTTTAAATGGAGTGATGGTCCAATGTGTCTCATTGAAGGGCGGACGACCCAATTTAAATATAACATGCCACTTTGAATGGAGTGACGGTCCAACATGTCTCACTAAAGGGCTGACGACCCAATTTACATATAACATGCCACTTTAAATGGAGTGATGGTCCGACATGTCTTATTGAAGGGTAGACGACCTAATTTAAATATAACATTCCACTTTGAATGGAGTGACGATCTAACGTGTCTCATTGAAGGGGGATGACCCAATTAAATGTAAAATGCCACTTTTAATGGAGTGACGGTCCAACATGTCTCAATGAAGAGCAGACGGCCTATTTAAATGTAATATTCCACTTTAAATGGAGTGATGATACAACGTGTCTCAGTGAAGGGCGGACAACCCATTAAAATCCAAATATGCCACTTTGAATGGAGAGACGGTCCAACATGTATCATTGAAGGACGGACAACCCAATTTAAATGTAACATGCCACTTTGAATGGAGTGACAGTCCAGCATGTCTCATTGAAGGGCGAACAACCCAATTTAAATGTAACATGCCACTTTGAATGGAGTGACAGTCCAACGTGTCTCATTGAAGGGCAGATGATCCAATTTAAATGTAACATACCACTTTGAATGGAGTGATGGTTCAACGTGTATATCAATCACCTACAATAAACTCATTAGTATCAAATTCAATATAAGGGCAATCGTGCATACCTTATTTTAGTATGCTACACTGAAGGAGGTGACACTCCATAACATATTACGTTGAAGGAGGTGATTGTCCATAACATATAACATGCCACTCTCAAGAAGGTGATAATCCATAACATAATAACATATCACACTAAAGGAGGTGAAGGTCTATAAGATAACAACATATCATTCTGAAGGAGGTGACATTCCATGACATGTCACTCTGAAAGGAGGTGACAGCCCATAACATAATAACGTGTCACTTTGAAGGAGGTGACAATTGATAACATAATAATACGTCACTCGAAAAGAGGTAATGGTCCATTACATAACAATATTTCACTCTGAATGAGGTGACGATCCATAATATAATGACATGTTATTGTAAAAAGAAGTGGCAGTCATAACATAATAATGTGTCACTCTGAAGGAGGTGACAATCCATATCATAATAATATGTCACTCTGAAGGAGGTGCTGATCCATAACACGATAACATGTCACTCAGAAGGAGGTGACGTTCCATAATAACAATATGTCACTTTGAAGGAGGTGACGGTCCATAACATAATAACATGTCACTTAAAAAAGGTGACGATCCATAATATGTAACGTTGAAGAAGGTGATGGTCCATAATATAATTACATGTCACTCTGAAGGAGGTGAAAAGGCATAACATAATAACATCTCACTCTAAAGGGGGTAACAGTCCATAACACAAGAATATGTCACTCTGAAAGAGGTGACAATCCATAATAATATGTCACGCTAAAGGAGATGACAATCCATAGCATAATAACATGTCTCAAATAAAGCAATGGTCCAATGCATCCTCTTAACGGATGGAAAACCTAAATATAGCAATAGATGTCCTATTGAAAGAGTGGATGACCCAAATATAATAAGAAGTGTTACCTTGAACAAGTAACGATTTGGTATGTCCTCTTGAAAGGGTTGGATGACCCAAATATAATAAGATGTGTCACCTCAAATAGGCTGACAATCCAATAAGTTTCTTGGAGGGTAGAAAACCCTAATATATAAGAAAAATAGCAGTTCATTTGTTGAACCTCATCCTTTGAATCAAAAATCCTTAACAGAACTTGTGCACGTCCTGAGCTTCTAAATTAAATCTTCAAAATTTGAGAGGATTGGTTTATGATAGTTCTTAGAGGCGGTCTTGCATAATTCAGTTGCATACCTCAAATAGCAATCATTAATAACATAATAATTTGTTGCAACTAAGCCAAAAATGTAACAGAAAATAGAGTTTAAATATAAAGTCGTTTGACATATGATGATTTAGAGATAGTGTTTTGAATAATATCTCTATATCTCAATTGTTACACCCGATCATTTCTCTTCAAAATTAGAGAAAGTGTTATAGGTCATAACAAAGTAATAGAAACATAAATCAAGAGGAAAAGGGAGAAGAGAAGTTATCTAGCTTATTATGGCAAGACCTCAATAGGTCTGATAATGTCCTTTGAAATGCTTAGCATTGTCAACTTCGTGACTTCACTATTTTTGCATCCATAAGCAAAAATCTTAATTTTGAGAGACTAACTGTGTTGGTATTGTCCTGCTCTTCTAATGCTCCTTGTTGATCATCGATTGGCAAGCTTGAAGTGCAGTTGTTGTGGAATTTTTTAGGATCTCCCTAAAAAATTATGCTCCAGTTTAGGAACTCTCGAACTTCTTTGTAACTTTAGTATGAAATTTTTTAGATCTTCTACAAAATTCTGTCCAATTTAGAATGCAAAATACTTTAGTTCTTTCTGGTGTAGCGTAGCTTGAATCTTGAGAACTTCTCAAAAACTATGCTCCGATTTCAGCATTAGCAACGTCTGGTGGTCTCCTTTGTAGGAAATGTCAAGTTTTTGTGAAATTTTTGAAACCTTCTAAAAAATTTCTGCCCCAGTTACATGCTTCAATGTCATCTCCATTTAACTTGAAAAAAAGATTCTCCTGATAAAATTTTGAGATCCTCTCAAAAAATTGCCCCAATTTGTATGAAAATTTTATGGAGAATATGACCGAGCTAGTGCGGTGCTCACATATTCCATTGAGGTAGGAATCATACCAAACGTAGTTCCACCATAAGATGAAAAATTATATTTTTTGTAAGAGATTGACGGAAGCCGATATAGGCTGCCTACGTATTTCATTCTTAGAAATTCAGGCCAAACATAACTCATATTATAAGTGCGATTACAAGAAAATAATGATAATAAAGTATAATTACGAAAAAGGAAAACAATATCTTCAAAATTCAAGATAGAAGCATGTCGAAAGTGCGCCTTTGAGGAATCTTCGTTCTTCTTCGTGACTGATTGCCAATGATTACTTTGTTTATACTCTTTGCGAAGCGAGAAAGTTTGATTACCAACATATATCAGTCTCTCTTTAAAAATCACTTAAAAGGTAAAAGTGTTAGTTCATGAATTGTAATAACTGACCAAAGTAATATATGAAACAAATCAAACAGATATAGATAAAGCAAAATAATAATGCACTTTAGCACATAAATAATTTATAACGCGCTCTATCATTCATGGGACCTTTCAAGCCAAAGGTAAGCCTAACATTTGAAGGATATATATGACATTTGTAAGATGTTACATTGCCCCCAAATATATTATACAAACCTTATAAATAAACTAAATGGGGATACAAAATGAGAAAAGAGAAAATACATAATATCAGTCCCACGCAGGGGAGCAAATCTAAACTAAACCTCCTTGGGAGTCCTTCAATCTTGAACTTCTTGAAATGTATGAACATCCTTCTGATGAAGATCTTCTTTTGATTAAAAGAAACTATTCAAATAAAACCCTCAAACCCAAGGGACAATGGTTCATACAATCCGGCATTATATCCTTCAATTTAACACATAAAAGATGATTATTTGTTATGACTCATGGTCAAATAGATAGAAGATAGATTTTCTAATGGGATGGGGTATTGGGTCATCCTAGGCTTATGCCTAAACAAGGTTTTGGTTTTGCTCTATCCTAGGTATCTAGAGAGGGCTTCAACCTAGTTCCTAAGTGGACAACTTGAGTTTGGAAATACAAACAGCCATTGAACGCCTCACCTGTCAATAAACTGTTATATTTTCTACACTTTATTTGGAATTAAACAATAGAGGCCGGGACATCCACGAAATCCCAAAACAGTTTAATAATCAACATGAGAAATTATGCCATGAATGCAACAGTTAATAATTGCAATATTTAAACACATAAGCACATAAACAGTTTAAACATTATAATCACTAGTCAAAGAAGCTAATTCAAATATTTAGTTAGAACCTAGCTAAAGTCCCCAACAGAGTCGTCATTTGTGTTTTGCCCCTTTCCAATTCAAAGGGTTGAAAAATATTATTTTTGACTTTTTAAACTATTTCGAAACCTTAACAAAAAGTTTTTAAAAATTTAAGAAATTACAGAGTCCCCATTTGATTTTTAGGAAAATATCAAGGAAAACTAAAAATTTTACTTAAAAGATTCAAAACAGAAAAAATCTTTTAAGTTTAGAAATTTCGAGAAAGTGGCTCCTATTAATACTCTTGGAAGGTTGTTAAGGCACCAAGAGTATCCGCTAACTTGCGGTTAATCGGACTATTTGAAAATTAACTTTTTTGACTAACTTTAAAAAGGGAAATTGATTTTTGAAAAGAAAACGATTAAGAAAGAAATTATCTTCAAGATTTGTGCAAAATAAATTCTGACGACTTAGCGGAGATTTCTAACAAAGTCTACGAAAACTAATAACAATTAGTATAATAAGGGGAAAGGGAGAAACTAAATGACTTAAGCAGTTAGGCCCAAATCCATAAATCTTGTCGTAAACTAATTTTCGGACCTTTGAGGCCCAAAATCCGTTTCACCTGTATTAAATTACAACTTTGGATTTGAGGCCCAAATGAATGAATAAAATGACTAAATGAATAAATAAAAATAAGACAATAATAAAAATCGAGACTTTTCAACTCTTTTAGAAACCTTATCAATGGGTTTTGATCTATTTTCCTCCTTCTTTCATCTTCTTGCACCCGCACGCGATATAATCAATTTTGGGTTTAAACTTCAGACTTGACTTGGAGAGCTGGGTCTCAATGGCCCATTACAAAATGCAAGAGAAATGGAGTCCATTTGAACTTCAAAACAGATTCATGCAAAGAAAAAAGTAAAATAAAAAGAATTAATATGTGTTCAAAAATTCTACACTTAATAGATAAATGATGATTGAAAAAGAAAACATTCTCAAGCATAAATAAAGAGTAGTAAACTATGATATCAAAGCAAATCAAATTATCCAACGAAAAAATAAATTAACTCATCTCTTAAACAATCTTACAAAAAAATTAAATCTAGCACAATATAATCAACTAGCCCATAAAAAGAAAGACATGGATCCACAAGCATAGTTGCTTAAAATTTAGACAAATATTCCCTAAAGATTAACACATGTATACACCAAATACTATGATATGATATATTCTAAGACATGTTTTCATTAGAGAAAGAAAGAGGGGAATGAGCATAAGATGATAAAATCTTTTTGTCACATCTCAAATATAAAATACAAGACATATTAATGCAACAACACTTTTCAATACCAAATGGAGTCAATCAACAGATTTGAAGAGAAATTTCATGGTAGTATATGAATAACAATGGGACATCTAAATACACAAAAGTACTTCAATAAATAAATCAATAAGCAAGGTGTTGCAAATAGCATATATTATACATGTTTGAGAAATTATATTCAAAGACAAGATAGGAAAAATAGTAAAAGAATAATTCTAAGAGAAAATGTCCAATTATGCCAACTCCTATTTTAATTTTACACCATTTTGACAAAATAACCCTGATAATTTTTCTATCTAAATAAGAGAAAATCAAACACAGTTTTGATCACGAAAATGAGTAAATCATGACGGCAAACATATATCAAAAGATCTTAGCATTTCATCGTGGCATATAATCATGAAGAAAAACAACTCTTTAATCAAAAGAATTAAGGATCGATAAAGGAGTTAAATTTTAAAAGTAGCACTTAAACTATAATTTTTGCATGTGAATGAGCCAACTATCATGTGTATGCCCAAAGTGGTCAACTTCAACCTTAAGCGGTGATTTTGAAAATCGCTAGGCCACAAACATAGCACACTATGATATGCCTTTCAAAAATAATACCAAATCTCTAGATACAGGTAACCCAATACTTCAAATTGAGAAATAATTTCAAGACCCTTAACAATAGTAAATATTCTTTTCTGACAAAAATAAAAGAACTTTACATGCTAAAAGCGAACATATCCACCAAAAATAAATTTAACAATACATGAGTACATATTTTAATCAAGTAAAGGTTGGAACTTTATCCGTCTAATCATAATAATCAAAGAAGAAAGTCAAATAAACCCATTCGACTATTGTTAGCTCATTTTACAAAGTGAATATAAAAATAGTCATAATATTGATATCACTACATCCTATGGCCTTCAAGGCCATCTACAGCAAACAATCCCAGGAAACAAAACTACAACTACAAAACTATGATGAAGAAGATAAAGAAGATAACGATAATAAAACTAAAAGGAAAAGGAATGTTTACCTTTTTCGGAGCAGCAAAATGGGACTTCAATCTTTCTTCGGAGTCTTGATCACCACCGAAAAGCAATCTTTCAAGAACCTCGATTAGACTATCGGTTGAAAATTTTTACTAAAAAAATTAACTTTTTCCTCAAAAGCTTTTTTCACTCTTTGAGACTTTGTTTATACAAAAATGGTGGTAGTATTTATAGAAAAAGATGGGGATTGAATTCTTTGAAATCATTAATGTGGGAAAAAGAATTTAGGAGTGTTTTAGGAATTTTATATTGAGGGTAATATTTGTTGGAGGATAAGGTGGGGTGGAATTGTACATTCTAGTATAAATTTTGAATTTCAAAAAATGGAACAAGGACAAGGTTGAGGGGGAATTATACAATCTAGTACAAATTTTGAAATTTAAATTTGAAAAAGGACAAGGTTGAGGGGGAATTGTACAATCTAGTACAAATTTTAAATTTCGAATTTGAATTTTGTGATTTGAATTGATTCATATGTTGTTAGGATTAGGAGGATTTTGGGGTTATCTTAAAAATAACCCAATCAATTTAGGATCGGCTATGATCAAATTAAAATTAATTGGCTAATTGCATCGCAATTATGGATAATTTAATTTTAATTATGGCCAAATTTAATAGACCGGCTAAATTAAATTGAAATTTGATATGAATTAATACCTCGTTTAATCCTGATTTTCATTATTTAATTAAATCAAATAGATATTTCTCTAAATTAATTAATTTTGAGTAAATATTATATTTAAATCAAGACTTTATCCATTTGGATTAATTTTTAAGCTTAATCTCAGTATAAGGCCAATTTTGACAAAAATATTCATTTAAGTAACAAATTTGTACAATGTCGATGTAAATACAAAAATGTATAACCATCACTTAAATGACAAAATTAACCCAAATAAATATTATAGAGTGTGTTTATCCGGATTAAATAAATATTTTAATTTTATTAAAAATTGAAGAAACTCAGGATTAAATTTAGTCGTGGAAGTTAAAATTAGGTGTCAACAATGGTCATGAACTATGAAAATATGTTTCCCCTTGAGTATTGTCTTTTCATATGTTTGATAATGTCACTTGTCTATAACATGATCAGCTATTGAGTACTCTTCATGATTCTCTATACCATAGTCAGTTTATTCCTTATCATGTTTCGTTGCATTAGTCTGTGTAAGTGGGTTATGATCAGCCGATACCTAAAAGATTAAACATGCATCGGTTACATATTCATGATTTTATTCAGATTATGCACAAATTAAATATTCGGAATGCCATGATTGAGATATCAGTTACCAGTGTACATCTTAGTTATAATCCATTGTTAGTTCAGTTTGGAGTAGTACTTAGCACCGAATGAACTAGGGATGAAGGTTCACCTGCCAGTTGAGGAATGAGACCTTTAGATAAGTCCCTAAGTTTTAGAACTACGTTTCTAGCATAGGTTATAAGGGGTCACCCTCCAATAGAGGACTAACACACTAATCTTTTGGGACATCAGTTTAGTGGATCCACGTCAGCTAGTGTTGGTACCCTTGGCAAGGTTCCAATACCGTTCCAACTGGGGTCACAAGTTGGCCCTTAATTAGCTCATATTGGGGCATGTCATTTAATGTTAGCTCCTACAGTTACAACTCAGTATTCAGATTATGTTCAGTTCAGGTTTGCATGACCAAGTGTTCAGTATTTAGTCATTCAGTTGTTCAGATACACGACATATGTTTAAACTTGGTCTAACATTCATTTACATGTTCATGCGTACATGTCCAGTATATATATGTATCTCAGTTAGTTTCCCATCTCACATACTAGTATATTCAAAGTGTTGATCGCATACTCTTTTTTGCCCTATGTTGTCTTATAACATAGGTTCAGACACTCAGTTCCCAGCTCCCACTTAATTCATTTATGTGCTACTCAGCTGTAGCAGTAGTTAGTCCTCATCAGTCGAGGACTATTTATTTTATTAGTTATTTATCCTAGTAATTTTACTTCATGCTATTTCAGTTAGTGAGAGTTAGTTTGGGACCTGTCACAACAACGTATCATGTTTAGAGGCTTTCAGACAGTCAGACGGTTAGACATTTTTTTCTGTGATGTATTTCAGTTAGCTTTGATATTTCTTTAATTATCAGATACTTTTAAATAACTTTCGCACAGTATTTTGTTACAGTTTTAGTATTTACATCTTGTTCCAGATATGGGTTAGCTTGGGTTCACTTGTGACCTTAAGCACTGTGTTATGACTAGGGGTAATTTCGGGTTGTGACGGCTCTAAACCAACTCACAATGACTTCCAATTCATTGTTCTAATTCATTGTTGACAATATGCAAACGAGACTTGCTGGTTAGAAGACTGAAATGCTCATTATAACAGAAAAGACCTTACTAAAGCCACTGTTGGGAGCATTCCAGCCCATGTAATACAATTTATAAAGCTCCCTTAAAACCACTAAAATCATCAACCAAATTCAGATAAATTTTGTCTGGGTCACCACAGCTAACCGAAAAAAGCTCCACCTCATTAGTTGGGATACCATCACCACTACCAAAGATATAGGTGGCCTGGGTATCTAAAGAAATCAAATTGATAACTACCGTAATAGTAACCATAAGGTTCATATATCCATTAGTGGCATGCCACAAGGTAGAGTAATAGGGGACTTTGAAGTCCATATAACCATTCATACAAGATTTCATGATATAATTAAAATTTACCCTGAGTCTCAAGAATAAGAAAAATTACTCAAAAAGGGTCCCATCGACCATAAAATCCTCTTTCATAAAGATATTATTTCCACTTCATCAATCCATAATTCCATGAAATGAATGTATATATGATCACGATAACAAAATAAATGCACATTCAACAAATATCAATGCAATGAAATTCTCAATTTAACACAAGCTACGAGCCTTAATATTAATAATGTTCCTCAAGTGTACCGATAGGCCACACTCCCTTTTCTATTTCATTTACTTTTCATATCTTTCCCATCATGGATTAACACCTCTTATGCATCAAATTAAAACAAGAATCAACCCAACATGTACAAATCAATCTATCTAAATCTTAAGCCAGTCACTGCATAACCCCAAATCGATTACTATAATATCAATAAATCTCATTTAAGTACTTTAACCCAATCATTCGCATACCGTATAACCTTCTTTACATGATAAGTTCCAACTCAAGCTCAAAAATCTAAGAAAGTATAAGTCATAGCCTACCTCTATGTTGAACCACAATACTCCAACGGTCACAACATAGTTTTTTTCCTTTTGAATGACCTCTTAATGCTCCTAATCAATCAAAAACATATCCTACATATGAATACGAGTCCATTAATACCCATATTACAGTATAAGAGTTCTAGTCAACCTTGGATTAAAAAATAAACCCTCAGAGTCCAACAGCAAAACTGAAAAATAATTTTAAAATAACTTTACTCGTAAGATAAAGATCTCAAATATGAAATTTCGTTGACGGTGGAACTCAAATCATCATTTTACATTCTCTTAAGTTTTGGAGAATAATTGTTGATGCAATGAACGGGAATTATCAAAATGAAGGTTAGAAACTTACCTTCATGAAGAATCTTCAAGAACATTTCAAAAATCACCTAAATCGGAGCTCTAAAACTCCTAAAATGACAAATAAAGCTTAATTAGTTTGAATTAGGGATTTAAGTATGTCCCAATCATACTATTATTTGCAACGTGAAGCACCGACAGCGATCATGAAGGCAACTCAGCCTGGTGATTCATGAATATAGCCAATACTAACTTTTTTCACGAATGTAGAGTACCTATCGAGATCGTAAAGGAAATCCAAACTGGTGCTTCATGAATGCAAAGTCACAATGCGAACACGAAAATAAGGTGAAACTTGACCAATAAGCCTTTCAAACATGACTAGGGGCCCGCGATTGTGAGGGATCATCTGATCGTTTTTTGCAAACGTGAAGAAGGTTGCATCAGTAACAATTCATAACAAGCTCAAAAATAGCTCAAAGATCAAACGGACCCCCAAAAATCCTTCAAACCCCTCAACTACTAATCCATAATGCAAATAAGTGGTATAACATATTTTGATTTTGTTGGAATCGATGAAACATTATTTGAGATCGTTTATATCAAATATTGACTAAAGTCAATCCAAATTAAAAAGAAACTCTAAATTCCAATCAAAACACCCTAGTGACCCTCAGGAACTAAACCAACCCTCTACCCAAGTCAAATATCACCCTTTAGATCGGGTGGAACCATCAAAACTCGAATTCAACCTCTCAAATATTAAATTTTAATTTTGGTCAAATTTTCTAAGTTCCAAAATTCAAAACTCATAAACTCAACCAGCATCCCCGCAAGTAATAAATACCAAATCACAGCTATGAGAGTGTCAAACATGAAAAAATAAATAAAACTTACCAAGCAACCTTGAGGATTGTTACAAAAGTATATAAAAAAAGATGAACTATGTTTCTATTATATAGAAGAGATGGTTTTGTCCCCTGATGTAATTACCAAAAAAATACCTACTTTCACTTAATTACATACCATGGCCCAATATATAATGATTCCATTGTTTCATCATAATGGTTTAAATATTTAATATATTCTATTAATTTATAATAATTAACTATAACTACATATTGCAAGTAACTTTTTTTTATTTAATTAATTGGCTATCATGTTCAAAACTAATTTGCTACCACAAATCACAATAATTAATAACTTAAAATATTTAAAATACATATAGAAATTTTATTGACTCTCATTATTTTAGCAATGCCACATAAATTGAGACAAAAGAAAAAGCACTGCAAATCATAATAATTAACAGCTTAAAATATTTAAAAGATATATAAAAATTTTAGTTGATTCTTAAAAATATATCGAAGCCACATAAATTGGGACACAAGGAGTAAATATATTATTCGATAATTACGTAAAAATTATTATAAATCACAAAAATTAACAAGTTAAAATAATTTTTTAAAAATAGATAAAAGTTCTATTCAACTCTTAAAATTTTATCGGTGCAGCATAAATCATGCCAAAATAAAAAATTATCTTAATTAATTGCAACTAAATATTTAAAGTAAATAAATTTTATTATTTTAATTGACTTTTATACAGAAAATTAAACTTTTTATTTATTTATTTTAGTAAATTTAAATTTTAAAATTATTTTTTTCTTATAGAGAAATATTAATATTTTAAATTTAACTTTAAATTTTTAAAGTACAAAATTAATAAATTTAATTTAATAAAATAAATTTATAATGAATACTTTCTTAGAATTTATTTTGGGTCAATATGTATCAAGTTAAAAAGAAATAGAGAAAAATATATTGTAAAATTTTATTATTGTGAAAGATAAATATAATGCACTATCCAATAATGTTTAATAATATCATATTTTGCATATGCAAAATATAGCATCCCGTATTTAATTAATATACTACTCCGGTAAGTTATAGATGATTACTATCGGATATGATAAAATTATATTAATTTTTATAGTAATAAGATAATCAATCACTTTTGATTAATTATTATGAGTAATCTAGATATTAAGAAAATAAAGAATATTTAATAAAAAATAAAATAGACATAAAATGCTAAATTAACTCTTGATGTTTTAAATTAAATTATCGTCTTTCAAACAATGATTTTACTATATCACCCCTTAGTATAAGTCATTTATTTATTAGAAAATTAAGAATAATAAAATGATATATCAATATAAAATATTTGATTGATTATCAAAATTATATTAATGTCACATAAATTGGGACGGGACAGAAGAAGATATAAAACAACATATATTATTTAAAAATAAAATAAAAAGTATTGTAAATAACAATAATTAACAAAAAAATTTAAAAAGTTGACTGATTTCTGCTTTAGCTACTTCAATCGTGATTTTAATGTATCACCTGTAATAAATTATTATAAGTCACTTATGTATTGAAAAATTAATAATATTGAATCCATTATTTTACTATATCACCTATAATTAATTATTATAAGTTATTTATGTATTAAAAAATAAATACTATTTAATTAAAAAATATAAAATAATCATCTTTGACATGTCTGATTAAGCTGCTTCAATCATGATTTTATTATATCACTCCTAATTAATTATTATAAGTCATTTATATATTAAAAATTAATAATATTTAATAAAAAATTAAAATAGACGTTTATGACATAAGTGTCAGACTTTTAATTATTTAATTTATATACTATTTTTATTCATAAATCATATAATAGTTTGTAGCATTAAATATTTTTATATTAATCAAATATCATACTATTTTTAAAAAAATTAAGTTAGCCAATATAAAGTTTAATTGAGAAAAAATAATAAAATTAATTAAACATAATGCAAAAATCAATTTAGATCGTTAAAGACTTTCATTTAAAAAATTTCTGTAAAATAAAATGAGAAAAATTATAGTGTGTGAATTTGTTTGAAAATTAAAAGAAAACTAAAATATACAATAATAAAAATATTATTTTTAACTTATAAAAACTTTTACTCCCCCCATTTTAATTTTATTTGTTTGATTTTGACTTAGCACAAAGTTAAAAAAAAAAAAGTAACAAATATTTTTGAATTTTGTGATCTTATTAAAAATATGCAGAAAGGACCAAGATATCTGTTGATCTTGTTATCTTAAACATATCACGTGGAAAGTTGAAATTAACCCAAGAAAGAAAAGATATATTGTTTTTAAACGAACTAAAAAAATAGGACTAAAATAAAAGTTATATAATTTAATATTTTAAAATATCAAAAAATAATCGAACTATACATTAAGGTACAAAACAGACAAAAAAACAAATATAAACAAAAACAAAAATAATACAAATATAAATGTTAATGTAGTTTGGGCTCGGGCTTAGCACGGGCCAAGGACACTAGTAATTCTGATAAACAACGAATGAGAGAATCATAAATATTTCTTAACATATATTTTGATAGAAAATCTTAAATAAAGTTTTTAAAAATAATTTTTATTTATCGATTTGATTCAATTTTTTCTTATTCGATATTTAATCAAACTAGTCTATGAAAACGTGCAATGTACATTTATCCCTTACTACTTTATAAAAATTATACGTCACTAATTTTATGTTGATAGTTATTTATCGTATATTATTTTGTAAATGTAATAAACCTTGGATTGGTTAATAGGTTTGATATTTGCATCCAAGAAAAATAAACCCAATGATTTGAGATATAATTTTTTTGTGTTTTATATAATTCAATCCCAACACTTTGAAAAGTAAGAAAACATATTCCTAATGAATAAATCAATATTTCTAATGGTGAAAAGTTTAACTAGTGTAGCATTCTAAACATCAATAATTTACTATTGAGCAATAATAATGTTTATCTAAAATGAAATTATACATGTGAAATTTTAGTTGATTTCATGAACATTCATTCAAATCATGTTCCTAGATGTCAAGTACTTACTTTTTTTTTTTTTTCAAAATTGTAGAAAAAGAATAACACAAAATATGTAAGGAAGAAAGTTGCAAAAACACTCAAAGAAAATCTTACACTCAGTCCTTTTGAAATCTCACTCATGAGATCACACTACAAAGTCATCCTTCTTGTTGTACATGAAGAAAATCTCAAAGAAAACGTACATAAACATAAATTAAATAGAAAAATACAAATACTATTATGGTAAAGTTTAATCAAAATATTATTTAAATAGAATTATGGAAATTCATTTTTTGTGCACGGTAAAATTTTAGTCGCTTTAAAATTGTTAAATATGATAGTTTATTAACTAAATCAAATATGGACATTAATTATTTTTTATTAATATTTATTTATAATTAGAAATTAATATATAAATCAACTACAATCTGACAAGGAGTAATTCATATGGGACGTGTTTTAACCAAAAAAAATTAAAGCTTGATGAAGTGTCCACAAAGAAATAATTTTTACAATAAAAAAAAATGCAATAATATTTATGTGAAAAAGAGGGTTGTGCCTATTTTTTTTTTGGACCAGCTCTATATTAGATGAAAAAGATTTTTCTCGACCATACCTATTTTAGTTAGAACTCCATTTAAATTTTAATATGATTATTATAGTTAATATTTAATATCATAAAAATAATAGAGAAAATATGAAAAGATAATTTTATTTATTACGGAATCTTTTTAATAAAGGACAAAAAAATTCAAATATGTTATGATATTAGTGTATATCAACTATAGTGAATGTCTATCAAGATCTATCAAGATTTATTTGATGTCTATTAGGATTTGAAGTATCTGTGTTTTACTCACAAACTAGGAGTAAATTTCCCTTATAAATAGAAGGCTTCCTTCATTGTAAATCATCCCTCAACACAAATAAGATTTACTCTCTATTGTCACTCTACTCTTTTTCTTTGTTCTTTATTATTTTATAACACGTTATCACCACAAGACTCTGTTGTCTCAAATTTGAAGGCTAAGGTATTATTTTTCTTCCTTGTTTTTTATGGATAACAATCTTACGAAGTGTGAGTTTATTGCCTTTCAAAGTTCAGTCGAGAACTATATTTCATAGGTGTTGGATGCTGAAATCCACCTAGATGCTATGGGTCTTGGAGACGCCATAAAAAAAGAAAATACAGCATCTAGTCAAAAACGTGCTAAAGCTATGATTTTTTGCATCATCATCTTGACAAAATTCTAAAAATTTAGTACCTTACTACTAAGGATCCACTCGTATTGTGGAATAGCCTAAAACAAAGGTTTGACCACTTAAAGATGGTCATCCTCCCAAAAGCACGATATGAATGAAAACGTCTAAGGTTTCAAGATGATAAGTCTGTTCATGAGTCAATTCTGTCATATTCAAAATTTCTTCTCAACTGAAACTATATGGAGAGACAGTCTATGATAATGATATGATGGAAAAGACGCTCTCCACTTTTCATGTCTCGAATGTGCTCTTACATCAACAATATCGAGAAAAAGGTTTCAAGAATTATACTAAACTGAGTTCTCATCTTCTCGTGGATAGATAAAATAATAATTTATTGATGAAAAATCACGAGAATCAACTGCTGGATCTGCATCATTCCCTGAGGTGAATGATGTGCATGCTCACCATGCTAGGCGTGAAAAAGGTCGCGACCCTGATCATGGACGTGGTCATGATCGTGGTCGTGATGACCAAGAAAGAATTCTCATTCCGAATATTAATCATCCATCTAATAAAAAAAGAAAAAATGATAGACGTGAAGCAATTACTTGTTTTTTATGTGGTGGAAAAGGACAATATTCACGTGACTGTCGTGCTCTCAAGCACTTGGTTGAATTTTATCAAGCATCACTAAAGGTGAAGAAAGAGAGAAATTTCGAGGCTAACTTTCTCTCTGAAAATAATGTTGACACACATGCTTGGATGTAGCAGACTTTTACAAGCACCCTGAAGGAAAGATTCATCACCTGATTGGTGATGATTCCGTAAACATGGAAGAATGAATTATTTTTATATTTTTTATTATTGATAAGATTTAGTGAATAAAATTCATGTAAAAGTAGTTTGCGTGAGTATTAGTTTTTTATTAATATTGATTAATTTAATTATGTTATTATTGTTTGTTATTGAATTGGATTGAATTTAATTTTATCATTATTTAGTAAAAAAAAAAAAAGAGAGAAAGCAATTCATTAATGAAAACAAATGGAGGCACAACAAAGAAAAAAAAATAAAAGGAAAAAGATATGATTGTTGGTTCACGTTCCAAGATGTTTTCATTATTATTTTTCTGGTACTATTTATTGCCAACTACTTTAGCTACTCTTTACATCTCACAGTACACTGGAGTATTGTCTTGGTCTATGCTTGAATTCTATAGAGTATTGGATCTAGTAGAGAAGTTATTAAGATAATGGGTTGAAACTCGGATAATATAAAACAGTTTTTCCTTCATCCAAATAAATTAAAATGTATTATTATTATTATTTCACTTTATACAAAGATTTAATATATATTTTATTTGATATATGTCATTTTATTTAAAGATATGGATAATTTTTAAAGTAAGATGTCCAATTATGAAAATATTTGTTTGATTGATTCTAGCACTATATATACGATATTCAAAGATGAGAAATATTTCTCTCATCTAAACATGGGCAAGATTTATGTTACTATAATTTCTGATAGTGCTAATTTGATTGAAGGCTTCGGAAAAGACATTATAATCTTGCCCAAGAGAACTAAACTCATCATTAATAATGTTATGTTTTCTCTTAAGTCTAGGAGAAACTTGATGAGTTTTAAAGATATCCGTGAAAATGGTTATCATATCACGACAATTGATGAGATGAATCTTGAATATCTTGGTATCACCAAGGATATCTCTGGGCAAACATGTGTTATAGAAAAATTCCCTACTTTATCTTATGGCTTGTATTGGACAAAGATTTATGCAATTGAGGCACATTCTACAGTAAATCGAAAGTTAAATAATTTCAATATTTTCGTACTTTGGCACAATCGTCTGGGACATCCTAGATTTATAATGATGAGACGAATCATAGAAAATTCAAATGAGAATCCATTAAAAAATTCGAAGGTTCTTTCGAATGATGAATTTTCATGCAATGCTTGTTATCAAGGCAAGCTGATTGTGAGGCCATCGCCAACAAAAGTTGGAATTAAGTCCCCCGCATTCTTGGAACGCATACATGGGGATATTTGTGGACCCATTCACCCACCTAGTGGGTCGTTTAGATACTTTATGATCCTAATAGATGTTTCATCTAGATAGTCTCATGTGTGTCTTTTGTCATCTCCCAACTTGACATTTACAAAATTATTGGCACAAATAATATGATTACAGGCACAGTTTCCCGATAATCAAATTAAGTCTATTCACCTTGATAATGCTGCAAAATTTTCATCCCAAGCATTTAATGACTATTTCTTATCGATTGGGATAAGAATGGAACATCCTGTACCCTGTGTTCACACTCAAAATGGCCTTGCCGAGTCATTAATTAAACGTCTGTAGTTGATAGAAAGATCATTGCTCATGAAAACTAAGTTACCCACTTCTGTTTGGGATTATGCAATTTTGCATGCTGCAACACTTGTTCGTATTAAACTGATAAATTATCATAATTTTTCTCTGTCGCAATTGGTTTTGGGTCAAGAGCCTAATATATCTCATTTAAGAATTTTTAGGTGCGGTGTATATGTGTTTATATGTAACGCCCTAAAATTGGGTCCTGAGACGTCACACGATACTTAGGGTCTCAAGTAACCCCAAGCTAACCCTTCTACTGGCATAACTCATGAGCAACTGAATAAAATGCTTAAATATGTATAAAATCAGCGAGAACATAAAACTTTTCTGAACTTGATCAATACAAATCTGAACTTTACAAGATTACAACTCTACTTTTACCAAAATAAAACTGAAACTGAATACATTAACTCTATTGACTGTCTATGAAGCCTTTACTACCACCGACTTTAGATAGACGGGTCATGACTCTCAACTATCCCAACTTAATACGACTGAAATAGGAAAATAAAGAGCTGCTCAAACTGTCTATCTGGCTCAAACTCTTGAATCAAAAAGATTTATCACCTGCTGATTGAAAGCTGCAAGCTGACTGAATCTGAATATGCATACTAAGTCTTATACCTACATTATGAGAAAAGGTAGCGCATAGACGTATATGTGGATCAGCACTTTGGTAATGTACTGAGCATATAGGGGTGTATACAATTAAATAATCAATATCATAAATCCTTATAGAAAACATGCATGCTAGTATAGATGACTCATATAGCTTGAATTAAAACCATCATAATCATGAATAAGAAAATAGGTAATGTAAATCACGTGAGTCATTGCACTTCATTCTAAATATACGGTCTTTCTTTATTATCAAACTTGTAAGGTAGATAAAGTCTTAAAACAACATCTTTTAGAGCATACACTTTAATCACATGAAAACTAGGAACTTCTTTAGAAACTTAAAGATTTTGACACTTGAGAGCCTTAGAAATCTTGGACTTATAGCTTTCAAAATACATATACTTGTATCTTAGATAGAGTGGGGGACTACTTTGGGAGTTTCTTCTAACCAAAATAAACCATGTGAGCTACATAGAGTCTAACGTCTTAACCACATTGGGGAGAGCTATTCTATCCTTGCCATCGGATAGAATCTTAACTTTAGTGATCACTATCTTAACCCACTTGGGGTATATCAAGAACCAACGGGGCACGTAGTTCTGGGGCATGAGACCTCAAAATCACACCCAACTCGGTGCTAAATACTACTCCCTTACTTAGCTAAGAACTTTAAAAAATCCACCTTAAAATAATTCAACAATATATATATAATGGAAGCCAAAATGCATCCCCTTTATTTCAAACTCAAGAATGTGGATTTCTATCTTAACTTACAATCAAAACTCACTTCTTGATATTCTTTAAAAATCACTAATATCTCATTCACAAACTCATGCTTTAACCATAAGGTTCAATTCACAACAATAGGACTTGAAATTCTTAAAACATGATATAGACGTTGAATTATGCAACTTAAACCATGAATTGACAATTTAAAATATTAATATGCATAATAATATTACAACTCAAAGCTTGGGTAAGACATAGTTTCATAAAACTCACAATATAATAACATGAAAGGAATTCTCTATGAGTTTACGCAATACTTTACGAAAATATGTAACTTTTGGCACAAGAATAAAAGAGTGTTCTTGTTCTAAACCACATACCTTAATAGACTTGATTTGATGTAGAGAACTTGACCTTGAAACCCTAGGAGATGATCTTGAAAGCTTTCTTGAGATTCTTAGATTGTGATGATAAACTATTGGTTTCTTTCTTGAAGAGGATGACCTTAATTTGATGTTCTTGGGAACTTTTTTGAACTTCTTGGATTAAAAATCTTAGATTCTTGCTTATATTGAAGAAGGAGTAATGGAGTTTTGAATTCCTTGGAAGATGATCTTAATAGTAAATCCTAATATTGTTCTTGTGAATAAAGAGGATTAAGGGTTGTTTAAACTGATTTATGATGATTTAGTACGTGATTTTGATTATTTAGGTCGAGGGAGGTGAAGAAAAAGTCTAAAATGCCCTTACTAAACCGCTTCCCAATTGTTGAAAATCTCAGTTGATGACATTTGTGATAAGCCATCAGACTTGTGATAAGTCATCACAAATGTCGTCACTTAGGAGTTAGATTTTATGAGTTTCTGCCTAAGCCTGACGATATTTTATGATAAGCCGTTAGACTTGTGATAAGTCATCATAAATGTTGTCACTTGGGGCTGGAATTTATGGATTTCTGCCTAAGACTGACTAAATTTTGTGATAATCCATCACAGACGTGATAAGTTATTAGAAATGTCGTCACTCAGTTTTCTAGGCTGGCATGCTGGAGTAAAATGGGCATAACATTTTGCTCTGATATCTAATTTAGGCAAAATTAATATTGTTGGAAAGATAATTCAATGATCTTTCATTTGATATATAGTAGGACAACCAGTTAGTCATATACAATGAGTTATGGTCGATTAAAGTCAACTCAAGTTTCGACGCTCACTAAAACTCGAACGATAGGAAAGCTTTAAACTTGACCTTGTGTTAGGGGATCCCTATGATCTCAATTCATGCTCACATAGGTTCTCACACTACATAATTAATTAACATACCAAATTTTCATAGTATTTATGTCTTGTGGCATATCTACACGTGGAAAAGACGGTTTTCATTCTAGCCCGAAATGCGGGGCGTTACATTATCTCCCCCTTGGGATCATTCGTCTCCGAATGTTGCTCTTTAGGTTAAGAATACAAAGAAAACTGAGGATATACATTTGAAATAACTTATTAAACTGAATTTATATCTTTATAAACTTTGGCATACTTTGATGAATACATATACTCATGATAAGAATAGTTGTCTAACTGAATCTTTGATTAGAGAGGGGTTGAATGACGGAAGGTTGTTACCTTCGTCTGAATCTGAGTTAACTTGCCCTTTTTACTTATTTTTGAAGAGATGACTCATGTTGAGGGTTTAGAATTTTCTTGATGTGCTCATGGTGCGTCGTACTTATAGACTGTGAGGTGATAGTTTATGCAGGCACAAATCATGAGAAAACAAGGCTAAGATCGCACAATGGGTATCATGGTGTCTAAGTTGGAATACTTGGAAAATGAAGATCGTTCGGTGAATATTTATGAACTGAATCATGACTATATATCCAAATTCTGAAAATAATTTTTGATACATATACTGAGCTGAATTCGCAATTGCGAAACAATTTCAGAATTACCGTACTTATGAAACTTTAGGTAGTAAAACTAGGATAGTTCAAAAAAATGGAAATCCATAGAAATCTATGTGCCTGATTGTTAAACTGAATTGATGTCTATCCAAACTAATCGTACTAGATACTCATGCTCAAGTGGAGAGTTTCTTCAACACCCCTCTAGGGAGTTCTAAAGATTTGAAAGAGCCAAGAATTTTAGTCAAGATCTGAACAAGACATCTGAATAAGGGATTACAATATTGCTACAATTCCATAGCTTGGAATCATAGACCTTTTAATCGTAGACTGGGGTAGAATTTACTAGGATTTAGGCAATGCAACACCTTACTTAAAACTTAGACACACTTCTAAAATATTCTGTCAACTAATTTTTTACCTTAAAAACCATACTTATTGATTCATCTTCTAATTCTAACAAGGCCGTTGATATTTTCTTCTACTCATGTCTAAACTGAACTAACTTCCCTCACCATATTTAAGCCTAACCCACAATCATAGGGTACACCACACAACACTGTACTACTAGTTTGAACCGTAATTCAACACACCCTGCACTTCACAACTTCTCATCTCATGAAAATCCTCATTACTACTCCAACAACCACTTACTAATGTGCAGTGCATTCATTTAAATATGCAAACATGATTTCAAGCCTCATTTCTATAACCACATATGCACTTCTAAACACACTCCCCTAAAATACCTTTGTCACAACTTACAAACATCTATCAAGAACAACTTCCATGCACTACTCCTAAGAAGACATACATAAGATTTCAACTACCCAACATCTCATATAAAACTTCGACTAACCATGATGGGTATTAAAGACTTGGCTTCAATCTTACTTCACACTTTACTGCCTTAGCTAAAATAAACATACAACGATCTTCCAGTAACAAGAAATGTTTACTCTCTCTCTCATCCAGACAACTGACTATCATTACTATCTTAATCGAAGGAAAGATAATAAAAGGTTAGAACATGAGGGCCTAAAATATAAGGGGATACTATGAATAACTTGACACTCAACTGAGGCTTGAGGAATAGAATATATAGCATCATGGACTTATCAAAGAAGTATGATCTGAGGACATACAAAATATAAATCCAAATTTTGCTAATCATTAAAAGTATTGCTTGAGTACTTAGACTGAACATACTGTAAAGCTTGAGTACATGAGTCATGAGCTGCATGACCTGAATTTGAAGTTCATGACTTATGGAATGTGATTCCATCTGCTGAAAGAATTGGAACTTCTCATTTTGGGAACTAGGAGAACACATAACTCTCCATCATATGTATGAACATAAATTAAGATCATGGAACTGAACGAAAGGCATGAGTAGGTCTTGGGACAAATAAAAATACTGAAATAAGATTGGGTCAAGCATTAATCTTTCTCACAACTATTCTACAACTTACTGGTACATCTACTAGAATCTGAAGGCTTGTCTTGGTTACTTGTTTTATCATCTCCCCCTTAGATGTAAGTCATCACTCTAAGGTTGTGAACCACTATATAAACTCTAGTCTAACTACAATCACTTTACTCTAGAGTCTAGGATATAGCAACACACATGAACAAAAGAACTTAACCCGAATGACTACACCTAAAAGTGTAAAACCAACTTCTAATACTCACTTCTGAGCTACACCCTATCTTTCTATAGCCCCAATAGTCATGATATAACACTTGAACACTTACTAACTTTGAATTTGTATAAGCATCCCCATAGTTGGAGTGCACACCATCTAGTGCTTCAACTCTTATTCCTATTATCTTTGAAATTTCAAACTTAGATTCTAACGCTAAACATGGGTATCTCTAAACCTTTGATGAACCATACAACTTTTGTCATAGTCTACCAATATCACGCTTGTAAACTTATGTTTCTAAACCATGAGAATCATATTCATACTTAAAAAGGCTCAACATCTTCAATCAAACTCCTTAACTTAGCTATCAAGAACATTACTCATTATCTAACTAGTCTTTCTCCACCTAATATTTCAACGGTACTACCGACCCCACAACATATAATAATCCTCAAAAAAAAATAATGCATCCCCATTGTACCTTGGGCGTACTTCTACATCATACATACAACGTTAAACTTGATCATGAATCAAGTAAACTTATGCTTTTGCATACACTGTTTAAGCCTATTATACTACTTCCCTATAACTAGTATTATTAGCCAAGAAATCATCACATCCACCCTCATGACCACCAATCGTTCAAACTTTATACATAGTGTTGTTCTCATTTGGAAGCTATAAAATGAAACATCAAGAATAAATAGCCCACTTGAACCTCATAATAATGATAATCGATCATAAACATATGGTATATCTTATTTATAATCCATTACCACATCCTGCTTCTACACATAATTACTATCCACTTATCTATACACCTAAACTTTTTTCGTAGCTCTATAAGTTTCAACCAATACAAAAATAACAAGTTGCTAGTGAATCAAAATAGGCCTCACACGGCTTCACTAGACTTTGATTTTTTAATAAAACAATGACAACAAGGTTACAAGAGATAGAAACTTGAAACACAATAGTCAATGATCTAAGAATACATATCTTATTCTGTCTTACCTACATGGCTCATAAGAGTGAGGACATAACTCTGATCTTAAGAAACTTATAACATACTAGAATGCTACTCTCAAGCCGCTTTGTGTGACTTCTGAAGTTTCTTGCTAGACAATCTGAGAGCGTTATCTGGGGAGGAACTGGAACTTACGAATCATGTTATATCAAGAATAATACATGGATAGGGAAGTACAGCTTTACATTATAGATTCTGAGGAGGAATCTGGAAGTACATCTGACTTGGGCTTAGTGCACGACTTTTATGAATCATAAATAGAGCACTTCAATCATTGGAACTCAAAAGCACTGATGGGATATTTTCTAGCTCGCTTATAATTCGATAACTATCTGAGGAGATTGTTTGAGAAAGCACTATCTGTAAAGATTTAAGCTTGACTATTTTTTATACCTTAAAAATAAGGAAGAGATGGCTAGGATAGAGTAAGATGAGAATCTGTATAAGTTTCTTAAAAAACATTTCTACAGAACAATCTGAGACTTGAAAGAATAGAGACATTTTTTAAGTGCCTTGTAGCCTCTCAAAGAAAAGTGCAGACGTCTCTGTACTGTTCCACAAGATTCTACTAGAAACGGCTTCACAGACACCCTAGGACACTTGAACTCTGTGCTCTGATATCAAGTTTATAACGCTCCAAAATCGGATCTCGAGATGTCACATGGTGCTTAGGGTCACAAGTGACCCCAAGCTAACTTTTCTACTGGCATAACTCATAAGCAACTGAATAAAATGCTTAAATCTGTATAAAATCAGTGAGAATATAAAACTTTTCTGAACTTGATCAATACAAATCTTAACTTTACAAGATTACAACTCTGTTTTTACCAAAATAAAACCGAAACTGAATACATTAACTCTACTGACTATCTATGAAGCCTCTACTAGTACTGACTTTAGATAGCTGGGTCATGACTCCCAACTATCCTAACTCAATACGACAAAAATAGAAAAATAAAGAACTGCTCAAACTATCTATCTGGCTCAAACTCTTGAATCAAAAGGATTCATCACTTGCTGACTGAAAGCTGCGAGCTGACTGAATCTGAATATGCATACTAAGTCTTGTACCTACATTATGAGACAATGTAGCATATAGACGTATATATGGATCAACACTTTGGGAATGTACTGAGCATATGGGGGTGTATGCAACTAAATAATCAATATCATAAATCCTTATAGAAAACATGCATGCTAGTATAGATGACTCACATAACTTGAATTAAAACCATCATAATCATGAATAAGAAAATAGGTAATGTAAATCACGTGAGTCATTGCACTTCATTCTAAATATACGGTCTTTCTTTATTATCAAACTTGTAAGGTAGATAAAGTCTTAAAACAACATCTTTTAGAGCATACACTTTAATCACATGAAAACTAGGAACTTCTTTAGAAACTTAAAGATTTTGACACTTGAGAGCCTTAGAAATCTTGGACTTATAGCTTTCAAAATACATATACTTGTATCTTAGATAGAGTGAGGGACTACTTTGGGAGTTTCTTCTAACCAAAATAAACCATGTGAGCTACATAGAGTCTAACGTCTTAACCACATTGGGGAGAGCTATTCTATCCTTGCCATCGGATAGAATCTTAACTTTAGTGATCACTATCTTAACCCACTTGGGGTATATCAAGAACCAATGGGGCACGTAGTTCTGGGGCATGAGACCTCAAAATCACACCCAACTTGGTGCTAAATACTACTCTCTTACTTAGCTCAGAACTTTAGAAAATCTACCTTAAAATAATTCAACAATATGTATATATATATATATATCTTAACTTACAATCAAAACTCACTTCTTGATATTCTTTAAAAATCACTAACATCTCATTCTCAAACTCATGCTTTAACCATAAGGTTCAATTCACAACAATAGGACTTGAAATTCTCAAAACATGATATAGACGTTGAATTATGCAACTTAAACCATAAATTGACAATTTAAAATATTAATATGCATAATAATATTACAACTCAAAGCTTGGGTAAGACATAGTTTCATAAAACTCACAATATAATAACTTGATAGGAATTCTCCATGAGTTTATGTAATACTTTACGAAAATGTGTAACTTTTGGGCACAAGAACAAAAGGGTGTTCTTGTTCAAAACCACATACCTTAATAGACTTGATTTGATGTAGAGAAATTGATCTTGAAACCCTAGGAGATGATCTTAAAAGCTTTCTTGAGATTCTTGGATTGTGATGCTAAACTATTGATTTCTTTCTTGAAGAGGATGGCCTTAATTTGATGTTCTTGGGAATTTTCTTGAACTTCTTGGATTTGAAATCTTAGATTCTTGCTCATCTTGAAGGAGTAATGGAGTTTTGAATTTCTTGAAAGAAGATCTTAAGAGGAAACCTTAATATTGTTCTTGTGAATAAAGAGGATTAAGGGTTGTTTAAACTGATTTATGATGATTAAGTACGTGATTTTGATTATTTAGGTCGTGGGAGGTAAAGGAAAAGTCCAAAATATCCTTATTAAACTGCTTCCTAATTGCTGAAAATCTCAATTGATGATATTTGTGATAAGCCGTCAGACTTGTGATAAGTCGTCACAAATGTCGTCACTTGTGGAGTTGGATTTTATGGGTTTCTGCCTAAGCCTGACAACATTTTGTGATAAGCCGTCAGACTTGTGATAAGTCATCACAAATGTCGTCACTTGGGGCTGGAATTTATGGATTTCTGCCTAAGGCTGGCGACATTTTGTGATAAGCCGTCACAGACGTGATAAGTTATCAGAAATGTCATCACTCAATTTTCCAAGCTGACATGCTAGAGTAAAATAGGCATAACTTTTTGCGATATCTGATTTAGGCGAAATTGATATATCTGGAAAGATAATTCGATGAGCGTTCATTTGATATATAGTAGACTACCCAGTTCGTCATATACAAAGAGTTATGGTCGATTGAAGTCAACTTAAGTTTCGACGCTCACTAAAACTCGAACGATAGGAAAGCTTACAACTTGACCTTGAGTTAGGGGATCTCTATGATCTGAATTCATGCTCAAATAAGTTACCACACTACATAATTGATTAACATACCAAATTTGTATAGGATTTATGGCTTTTGGAATATTTATACGTAGAAAAGACGGTTTTCGTTCTAGCCTAAAATGCGGGGTGTTACACTATAACACCACCAATCGCACCAAGATAGGCCCCCAAAGAAGGTTAGAAATTTATGTTGGGTTTGAATCACCCACCATTATTCGCTATCTTGAATCATTAACGGGAGATATGTTTACTGCTCGCTTTGCAGATAATCGGTTTGATGAGATAGTTTTCTCAAAATTAGGGGGAGAAGATAGTGACACCAAAAGAGAAATTTTGTGGAAAAATTCATCAATATCTCATCTTGATCCACGTGCTTCTATTTGTGAGCAAGAACTACAAAAGATTATTCATCTGCAGAAATTACAAATCAAATGACGGACGCATTTATAGATTTGAAAAGAATTACTAAATCACATATTCCTACAAAGAATGTCCCAATTCGAATTGATGTCCCTAAAGGACCATCACTAGTGTCATAGCTAATGAATCTAAAGCATGCTTGAAGCGTGGTAGACCATTAGGTTCTAAGGATCGAAATCCTAGAAAAAAAAAAGAAAATAGTCAAGATGACACTATGAAAGATCCTTATTTGGAAGTTTAAGATTTAAGCAATGTTAATATTGCTGAAGGAATTAATGAGCCTGAGACTCAAGAAAATAAGGAACCATTCATAAATTCAAGTGATGTTGAAACTAATTTAAATCGATCTGAAATAGTACTTGATTATGTCTTTGCATGTAATGTTGCAACGAAAATCATGCAAGATAGTGAGGATCTTAAACCTCGATCTGTCACAGAATGTAGACAAAGAAATGACTGGCCAAAATGGCAAGAATCAATTCAATCTGAATTGAATTCACTTACCAAACGTGAAATATTTGGACATATAGCTCAAACACCTAATGGTTTTAAGCTTGTTGGCTCTAAATGGGTCTTTGTGCAAAAAAGAAATGAGAAAAATGAAATACAAAGGTATAAAACACGTTTTATTGTACAAGGATTTTCACAACGGCCTATTGTTGATTATGACGAAACATATTCACTAGTTATGGACGCAATAAATTATGTTATCTTATTAGTTTCACTGTCCATGAGAGACTTGAAATGCATTTGATGAATGTGGTAACAACCTATCTATATGGATCACTTGATAATGAGATATACATGAAAATTCTCGAAGGATTTAAAATATCGAAAATATATTGTTCAAAGCCTTGGGAAATGTATTTCATTAGATTGCAAAGATCAATGTATGGTTTAAAGAAATCTAGACGCATGTGGTATAACCTTCTTAGTGAATATTTACTAAGGAAGATTATACGAATGATGAAATTTGCCCATGTGTTTTCATAAAGAAAACAACGTCGGAGTTTGTTATACTTGTTGTCTATGTCGATGACATAAACCTTATTGGAACTCCAATAGAGTTTTAAAAGAAAATTGATTACCTAAAGAAAGAATTTGAGATGGCAGATCTCAGAAAGACAAAGTTATGTCTTGGTTTGCAAATTGAGCATTTGACAAACGGTATCTTTGTCCATCAATCTGCCTACATAAAAAATGTGTTGAAACGATTCAATATGAATGGAGCACATCCATTAAGTACTCTGATGGTTGTTCGATCACTTGATGTGAATAAGGATCCATTCCGACCTCAAGAAAAGAATGAGGAACTCCTTGATCTTGAAATACCGTATCTTAGTGCAGTTGGTGCACTAATATATCTTGCAAATACTACAAGGCCTGATATAGCCTTTTCAATTAATTTGTTAGCATGGTATAGTTCTGCTCCTACTAGGAGACATTGGAATGAGATCAAACACATATTACAGTATCTAAAAGAGGCTACCGATATGGAATTATTTTATTCTAAATATTACAGTTTTGATCTTGTTTGCTATGATGATGCTGGGTACTTATCTGACCGCATAAAGCTTAGTTTCAAACAGGCTACGTGTTCATACGTGGGGGTACTGCCATATCTCAGAGATCAACAAAATAGTCTATTGTAGCTATTTCATCAAACCATGCTGAGATTATAGCTTTTCATGAAGCAAGTCGAGAGTGTGTGGTTGAGGTCCACAATACATCTCATTCGAGAAAAATGTGGCTTGAAATGTGACAAAGTAACTACGATTTTATATGAAGATAATGCAACATGCATATCACAACTTAAAGGAGGATTCATAAAAGGAGATAGAACGAAGCATATTCCGCCAAAGCTCTTCTATACACATGAGCTCCAAAAGAATGGTGATATTAATGTACAACAAATTCGTTCAAGTGACAATGTGACTGATTTATTCACCAAGTCTCTTCCAACTGCAACTTTCAAGAAGATAGTGCACAAGATCGGAATGCAAAAATTCAAGCATGTTCTTATTAGGGGGAGTTAATATGCGTTGTACTCTTTTTTCCTTACAAGGTTTTATTCCACTGATTTTTTTTGTAAGGTTTTTAATGAGACAATCTATATGTGTATTTCTAGACATTCGGGGGAGTGTTATGATATTAATGTATATCAATTATAGTGAATATCTATCAAAATCTATCAAGATATACTTGATTTCTATTAATATTTGAAGTATTTATCTTTTATTCACTAGAAGTAAATTTTACGAATACTTCCTTCATTGTAAATCATACTCAAAAAAAAAAAAATTACTTTTTATTCTCTCTATATTTTCTTCTTTGTTTTTTATTATTTTATAACAAAATAATATTTATTTACATATTTTTTAATATATTATAGATTACAAATATAAATATAAATTATAGATTAAAACTTATTAATTTTTTGGATCAATTTGATTTGATGATGTCTTTCAATTTGGTGTGACTATGAGCACGAGGGCGCTTGCGGTTGATTCGTTGGCAGTTGCTGGGCAACCCATGAGCCGACAAGCAGGAACACGTGTCAAAATACTAGTGGTTGGTAGTTTCTAGAAGACCATGGAACACCGTGTGTCCGGGTCATTGTAGAAGATCTCACAGCCTTTGACTACCAATATAAGAAGTCCCAGTTTCTCTGGAAATTTACCCCTTTTTGCACGCCAAATGAGAACATAATTTTCCTTTCTCTCTGCACGTTTCCTTCGATTTCCCCTCTCTCAGGTAATTAATCAATTTTCATATTTGTTTGATCTACGGTCCATTAATATGTATGATTGTTATGTGAAAAAAAAACATAGCTTAACGAAATTTGAGAATTGACAGCGGATTAGGGCTTTGTTTTTCCGTTTGTAAAGCAGGTAATCCGTCGCAAATCGTTTTTCCAACATTGATTTGTCAATTTAAGCAAGCTGTATCCGTCTTCTCCTGCTGCTTTCTAATTGAGTTTTTCTAAAAATAGTAGGATTGTTGATAAAGTCAACTAATCTTGAGCAGCAGGGGGAGGGGGGGGGGGGGGGGGGAGTTAGTTTCAATTTTCAGTTTTCTGATATTTCTGGATTTGCAACTTTGTGAGATTGACTTCTTGTGTTTCTAATAATCGCGGAAGAAATATGCATCTCAGTGCTTAGCATTATGCTGAAGCTGTTGAATTAGTAATGGTTGATCAGGATACTAATCCGGTACTGATGTGTGTGTTTGATTTGTTGTCTTATCTCTATTTATATATCTTTCAAGTTATTAAACCACTTCTTTTTCTGCTTCAAGCTGGCTAGTTGCTCTTTTCCTTTTAACATTAACTTGATTTTAATATTTCAGGTCATCCTTCCAGCTCCACTTGGTTGTATTAGAAAGCATTTTTATTGGAGATGGCTGAGGTACTGTAACCTTCTCTCATATGCAGGTTATTTCGTTCTTTATCAATTTCACATTGAATCTACCCAAATTGTGTTGGAGGAACATGTATTTATGATCGTAACAATCTTTCATTGTGGCAGGACGGTCACAAGGTTACCTTGAACGTCTATGACTTGAGCCAAGGTCTAGCTCGACAGTTGTCTACTACCTTTTTGGGAAAAGCTATTGGAGGAATATGGTAAGTTGCATATTATTTGAAGGGAATTCTTTTCCTTTGAGTGGTGGTCTGATTGAGTATGACTGTATTTCATAATGGAGACCGAGAATTTCAATTGGGTCTCTGGGTTTGCTGCATAACTTAGGCCCGGTTGATTCTTTAAGAGCATATCTTAAAAATGTATGCGAGGTTACATTAACATGTTTTCTTATGGATTTTATTCCCACTAGTTTTTAAGAGTTACATTTCTGTATGAGTTGAAACTTCCTGCTTTAGTGCGTCAATGCAAGCAGAATTCTCTTGCCTAGATTGCATATCTGAATGTAGTAGGAGCATTGATTTGGTTGATATTCTAATCATCTTCCATATCCTTATAATGGTGTCTTAACGTACTGGTGCAGAAAAATTTGATTTTTTTTTTTTTTTTAAAAAAAATGTTTTTTCTCCCCCATTTCATGGAGCTCTTTTCCCTCCTTTTCTGGTGTAGGCGTGTAGTCCGTTCTTGTCCGTCACAAACTATTATGAATTGCTTTCCTGATCTCCCTATTCAAGTTAGATTCTTGTGGATCATTTCTGTAGGCACACAGGAGTAGTGGTTTATGGTCATGAATATTATTTTGGAGGTGGTATACAACATGCTCCAGCTGGGACTACCCCTTATGGAACTCCTGTTCAAGTTGTAGATCTTGGTGTCACACACGTACCCAAGGATGTCTTTGAAATGTATTTACAAGAGATAAGCCCTCGGTATACTGCAGAGACGTACAGTTTGCTTACCCACAACTGCAACAATTTCAGCAATGAGATTGCTCAATTTTTGGTCAGTGCAACCATTCCAGATTATATTTTGAATCTTCCTAATGAGGTTACGAACAGCCCGATGGGTGCCCTTATAAGTAAGACTTTCTTTGCACTTCCTGTGTTGAACCCCTCCATACAACATGTGTGATTGACATAAATACTGATGTTAGTGAAACATGATGTTTCTGTGTGATTCTGTTTTTGTCTTTTTATCATCTTATGATTTTGGTGTTCTATGTTGGTTCCTTGTCCTTTTTGTCTGTCACATCTATACTTTTCCGGATTATGATGCTGCTTCTTCTGTGTAAATTTATTTTGCTTTGTTAGTTCTGTGGTGAAGTGTAGGACTTGCAGACTAATCATATGATGCTTTATTGAACGACTAATATGTTTTGGTGGCTTACATAATTTGGGATAAGAGCTCTTAGATATTCAAAATAGTGCAAACCTTCTCCTCTTTGGCAGTAATAGCTATATGCGTGAAAGCTCATTTGAACTATATCTATGGTGCTTTGGCCTCACCTTTCCGGTTATAACTTTTCCCAGCATTAGCTTTATGTTGGTTTATTTTATATATGTAAAGCTATTCATTACTAATCAAAAAAGCATGTATGGTGCTCCTCCTCTGAATTGAAAGTTATCTCAGGAGAAAATTTAGTTAAAGATGTCCAGTACTTAAACTTACTCCACAAATTATTTTGATGTAGTGCCTATGATACAACAACTGGAATCAACGTTGAGGGCTAACGCGGTTCCACAAGCACCCCAGTTCAGACCACATACTGATGATCCTGCTTCCCAGCCGACACTTTCTGGTGGGAAGTCCTCTAGTAGCCATGTTGAACAATCTAAATTCGCCAAGAGCCAAGATGGAGAAAAGAATGCTATTGTGCCACCTCTGGTCAAATCTGTGGGAGAGCATGAGAAGACACCTGCTAATTCTGCTAAGAAAGATCCTCTTGGGGATGCTCGGAGCAAGGTACAAGAGGAAATCACCCGTGAATTTGCTGCAATCATGGCCACTGGGACATTGCGTGCAAGTGAGGCTGCTGCTTTAGCAACTAAGAAAGTTATGCAAAGATATGGAGACACAACTGCTGCTATGAACTAATGGCAACCAAGTTTGCCTTTATAAATTCATCCGTGTTGGAAAATTAATACCCAACTGGAATGATGTAATGTAGACTTACTGGGTTCCAAGTAGGAGATGACGATGGATTCTTCCTTGAAAGAGATACACATCTTGTACTCTTTTTTGGACTACTTTATTCATTGAATAAGAACTTTTTTGCAACTGCGACGTGAGTTGATGAATGCGTATAAATATGAACTCCTTGGTAGATATAGAATGTGAAAGAGAATCTGAAAAGCAGCAAGAGGAACAATAGATGTGATAATTTGAGTTGTCCCAAAGAGGAATATATCAAAATAGATTGAGATATTCATTCACGGTATCTCTAAATTGAGAATT
This sequence comes from Capsicum baccatum var. pendulum, assembly GCA_030864225.1. NCBI lineage: Eukaryota > Viridiplantae > Streptophyta > Magnoliopsida > Solanales > Solanaceae > Capsicum > Capsicum baccatum. Next base: position 198,201,987 of record CM061558.1, on the reverse strand, counting down.
GAAGCTAAACCTGGATAAATTCTTCTTGTGTTCGGTCTTCGGGTTATCTTGGCCTCTAAAATGGTAAAATTGAGTACATTTCAATTGTCTTCACCTAAGTTGACGGTTCTTCCTCAATGTAAAGCTCCTTTCGTGTCTCTTGTTAGTGTTCAACTTTCCTTTCCAGTTTTGAATGATGTTTTTTTAAACAGTTTATTGGGTGAAGACAATTATGGAATCAAGAAGGGAACTTGGGCAGGTGGGTAGGGTAGGTAGTTTGTCTTCCCTCGTCACGCAAATAGTTTAGTTTGTCTTATATTCTCTCATTTACAAACTATGTTGAAAATTAGAGAACTAAAAAATGGAAAGATGTTATAAATGTATTATTGTATACTGTGGATATTTATTTTTAGAGAAGTTACATATCCTAATTTGGCAACAAAGTTAGTTTTTCTCCAATAAATAAAGGCATTCCTCAAGTAATCTTCAATAGGAATAAGAATATTCTCCGTTCTTTCTTCATTCTTCTTCTTCTTTGCTTTATATTTGAGATTATCTGCTTTCAAACTTAGGTATGTTGGGTAATACCACGATAAGTTTGTCAAAAAGAAAATAGAAAATTGAATTGGTCAAACAATATGTTTTGCTTTCAAACTTAGGTACGTTGGGTAATACCACGATAAGTTTTTCAAAAAGAAAATAGAAAATTGAATTGGTCAAATCATATGTTGGTAATACCACGATAAGTTTTTCAAAAAGAAAATAGAAAATTGAATTGGTCAAATCATATGTTTGTTTTGACTAGGACTGTGAAAAAATCGAATCGATCGATAAATCTAACCGATAAAAATATTATTGGGTTATTGGTATTGGGTTAATGGTTTTCTTATTGATTTTATAAAAAAATTTATTGGATAAACAGTTTGATATCGGTTTTAGCTTATTGGGTTATCAATTAAACCGATAACCCAATAAGATGCACTAAGTTATTATTTTATCCCTATATATGTTATATATTTAAATATCTCTCTTTATCTATCTATCTGTCTGTATATATAGAGAGATAAATAAATAGATATATGTATGTATATAAATTATATGTACTACTAATTCATAATTCAGTCATTCACAAAGTATTAACCTATTCAGTGCAACAAAAGCACAATATAAAGTCGGCTATTATCGTAATAAAAAATTTGAAGCATTTATAGCTTTCAATAATCAGGATTCAATTTTTTTCCTAACTAACATTTAGTTCAAGTTTAAAGATTCTTGTAAACTAAAATGCATTGCGTAGGTTTTGACGGTAATTAAGATTTCATTTTTTTATATTAGTTGTTACTATTTCTATTTTATAAATATTTTCTTATTGGTTAAACCGAAAATCGAACCGTTAAAAACCAAAAATCGATAAATCAAAATCGATAAGAAAATATCTTATTGGTTGATTATTGATTTTACATATTTAAAAATTAAAAATTGAATCAATAACACTAAAATCGAATCAAATCGATCAATGTAGACCCTAGTTTTGACAGTATGCAATATTTACTTAGTTTAAAATTGATCCTATTAGCTACTATAAATATGATAGCATCGGTACTTTTGATTGCTTTATCTTTTTGTGGGGAATAAATATTTTATTTTCTCCTTATAATAAGTCAGTATGGCTGCTCAAGCAGACATGACACCGTCAACATGTCTGCTTGAGAAAAAGGGTATTTTCGTAATTTTGATAAATTTTAACTCTCACCGCCTCAACTTCTCTTCTTTAATCCAATTATAGAACCGCCTCACTGTGTTCCATATCCATTTCCATCGCTAAATTTTTCTTTCTTCCCTCTTTGGCTTTTCTCCTTATAATTCCATCGAGCAAAGATTGATGTTTCTGCCGGTTTGAAGTTTGTTTCTTGTCTGTGTTTCGCTGCTATCAAAGGTAATTGCATCATGATTTTATCTGTCGCTCTAATTTTGCCTGGTTCTTACAATATATAGCCGTTTGGCTATCTTCCTTATCCAATTCTGCCGCTCATTGTTTCCTGTTCGGCTTTTCGATCGATCAAAGATTGGTGTTTCTGCGGATTTGAAGTTCTTTCCTTCTTTGTGATTATAATTCTTCCCGGAACAACCAATTCAATTAGACACACAAAAAATGGGTTTCGCAAAAAGGAATGAGTGAATATGCAATCTACTTACCTTGTGTTGAATAAATAAAGCCAAAAAAGGATGAATTTGTAGTGTTAGGGACCAAATTTCAGCACTATTATATTTTTAAGTAAGGACCAATTTAGCGATACCTTATTTGGAGAAGATGCCCACGATTTAAAAGGAGGAGGTTCAGTTGTCCTGATATTTCTGTCCGACTGTGCACAGTGTATACACTGCACATCCAAGAAGTGCAACACTTGTTCAACATTTGAATTTAAGGTATCTCCATGGATGCTTAGAGGTGGCACAAGTAGATTCACTACTGTTGATGGAGAAACTTTATACCATTTCCTGTCTGTATCAAGTTTCGTGGATACTCTTCTGATTTTGTTTGCTGAAGTGTGTAAATTACTGGGGTGTGTGACATTTGCTGGTTGTTAGTGAATGTATAATGTGCAACATGATTAAATGTTCAGTTTTCTGCTTCATATTCTTCATTTGGACTTGATATATGCTATGCTAAGTTGGCATGGAGATAATTCAACCCAATAAGTTTATACATTTCAGTTGTCCCTAGGATCAAATCTTGATTGCTGTTTTAGTATTTTTTTTTTTTGACAATTGAGGCCATAGTGATGCGGAATTTGATCCAGAGCATGCAAGAAGATTTCGAGGACAAATTGTGGAATAGATATAGTCAGTTTTGTGACGCTCGGGTTGTCCTGCTTATGTAGCTGAGCATTTTCAATTGCTATTACAGAAGAGAAACAAACAAGTTCCTACAGTGAATAGTGATAACTCATTTGGGGAGTTGCAGCTCTGTACGTATAAATGCTTTGAGGTTAGCAATCCGCCTTCTCTGAATCGTGCATTGAGCAGTTAAGATCAAAGTCCTCCATCACCTCAGCGCCTATCATAAATTCTGTTGTTTAGACTCTTGAAATATGCCAACAGATGCGTGCTGAGTCCAGAAAAATACATTTTTGGGAGGATCCAACACCAACTACAGTGGGCAATACTTTACTCCTTGGAAAAATGTTAGGCAAAACTCTTATGTTGTTCATAGGATTGCTCAAGAACATAGAATATCTCTACTCCCAACATTTAAAAGTGTAGTATTACCGTGATTTCTTATTAGCTTTCCCTACACTGCATACAAAAAAGGCTCCTTGCTTTCCATTATATAATCAATATACGTATGTAATGAATGTTACAACAAAAATTACTGTCACTGAATGTTACGGAAAAAATACTACTAACCTGTCAGTATTTGTGTTTCCACACTGCTTATTTCACAACTCTTCAAAATCTTCTATCGCGCACGGGCTACCTGTAACATCCCGTACTTAATTACGTGCATTAGCCATTGTTATATGTGTTGGAGTATATGTCCTTGCTTTCCATTATATAATTAATATACGTATGTAATGAATGTTACAACAAAAATTACTGTCACTGAATGTTACGGAAAAAATACTACTAACCTGTCAGTATTTGTGTTTCCACACTGCTTATTTCACAACTCTTCAAAATCTTCTATCATTGGGCCCGTGCTGCCCACGGGCTACCTGTAACATTCCGTACTTAATTACGTGCATTAGCCATTGTTATATGTGTTGGAGTATATGTATTGATCCTAAGTTAGGTATATATGAGTTTAAGTATGAGTATTGATTATTTTGAGATGGTTTCAAGTGTATAGTTTGATTATATGTGTATAGGAATCAACCTTATTTATGGGAATTTGCCCGTCGATGTTTCCATACGAAGGTTATTGAATAAGCTTTCCGATGATATAAAGATTTTCAAAAACGGATAAGTTTCGGATATAAGCGAGCACGTTCGAAACTATAAAACGGTGGTCGGGATGTGAACAATAAATTTGCAAGAAAATACTGAGGCCTGCCAGTTTTTGGGTCAACTTTGAATGATCATAACTCCCTCAATATAATGAACTGGGAGAGCTACCACATATCAAAAGAAATATCTTTGAGTCTTCTTTCTAATGAAATCGGTTTCATCCAAATCCAACATCTGCGTAAGGAGTTATACGCGTTTTACTTCAGCCTCTCAAAATAGATTTTTAGGGTCAACTTCAAACCATCATAACTCCTTGTTCAGGACGAATTGGGTGGCCTACTTTATATGAAATGAAAGACCTTTGAATTATCTTTCCAATGATACCAATTTCACCCAAATACGATATCGGAGCAAAGAGTTATGGTCTATCTACTTCAGCTTGTCAAAACAGTCCACTGGAGGACATATTTGACATTATTTAAATTTTAAGGGCACTTTGGTCATTTTTTATGATATTATGGACGAGAATATGTGTATATATACATGTATATGAGTTCAAAAACTCATATTCATCATCAATTATAGGAAAGAACAAACCCTAGCCTAATTTCAACTCTAATTATCTTGTGATTCAACCGTGGAAAGTCCAAATTGATTCCGTAGTTGTGTTCATCGTCTCAAGGGCTTCGAGAAGCACCCCTTATTTGTGCCAATAGGACTTCAAAACCCAAAGGGCCATTCTATGGTAAGGATGTAAATTATGTTGGTGTTATTTATATGTATATGTATATATATATATATATATATATATATATATAAAACTCATATTCATCATCAATTTTAGGAAAGAACAAACCTTAGCCTAATTTCAACTCTAATTATCTTGTGATTCAACCGTGGAAAGTCCAAATTGATTTCGTAGTTGTGTTCATCGTCTATATATATATATAATATTATATATATATATATATATATATGTGAGCATAAGAAGTATGTTATTTGATTGTTGTTGAAAGATGATTGAAAATGATGTTGGATCATTCTTGTGCATGGTTGGATTATGTTGAATTGTGAAGGGATGATGTGGTATTGATGATGTGGTATTGAAATGATGATTATATATATATATATACACATAAACCTATTGTTCAAGTTGGTTTTTGGAATGCTTTCCAAATATTGGTTGTATGGAATTATGGAAGAGAATTGTGGTGTTGGGTTGCTAATACTAAATGCCAAATATTTCATTGTAGATAAGTAATTTGTAAAGGCGGAAAGTTGTGTTGAATTGGTATCCGAATCTACAACGAGGTATGTAAAGCATACTTTAACGATGTTCTTTGGCATGAAAACACCAATGTTCCATCAAGTAAGATTCCGAGGTTATCCAAACGCATGTATTGTTCTACATTACCAACAAATTTGTTTCCATTCTATGAAGTGTCAAAATGTTTCATTGATATACCAAAAGGCTCCTATTTCATTGTTGTGATATTGATGATTCTGAAACATATTGTTGATGTACCAATGAGTCCTTATTACATCGTTATTGTATAGAAGGTCTATTACTTGATTTCTATTGATGTATCATTGTTCCAAAGGTACTATATTGGCATGAACACTAATGTAATAATCTCAAAAGCTTTTGAACTAAATTATTGAAAAAATCTCTTATTTGTTACTTGATATACGTGTGGGTGGTATCCCAGGGGCATAAGCCTAGCATGGGTCGATCCCTATTTATGTGTTTATGGGTGGTATCTCAGGGGCATAAGCCTAGCATGGATCGATCCCTATTTATGTGTTTATGGGTGGTATCCCAGGGGCATAAGCCTAGCATGGGTCGATCCCAATTGATATGTACTGGGGGCAGCCTAATGGTCACAGTACGGTACAGTATTGATTATTGTTAGGTGGTTGGAGGTTCGGGAGGAGGAGGTAATGACGAATAATATTTGTAAAGAATGAAATGAACGAATGTATACCGTTCCACAAATGTGTTTGAATTCAAGAATCCAATTCAGATTAATGATAATGTTCATGATCCTAAAAGTGTTTATGAAGTGTGGTTCACTTCTATTATGATTTTTTCATATGTGTATGATTTTCTTGATCCCCCATATCACGTATGATTATTTACAGCTTTACATACTTAGTAAATATTTCGTACTGACGTTCCTCACGGGGGACCTGCATTTCATGCTGCAGGCACAGATACTTCAGCTCATTCACAGCATAGATAGGAGCCAGGTCATACAGCTGTTGTTGGTGAGCTCCAGTTTGCTTCGGAGCTTTCCGAGTCGGTTTCTTATATTTTGTTATTGTACAGGAGTCATGTGTGGGCGGGGGTTCATCCCGACCCTAGTTATGTCATGTATATTCTAGAGGCTTTGTAGACATAAGGAAGGGTAAAGTCATGGGAGTTTATATAGTGATGTTATATTTGTATATTTGTGCGTGTTGTGCTGATACAGGGAATTAGACCCTTCTATATGTAATGAAGTGTTGCCCAAATTTTTGGTGACATGTAAGTGAAAGTACAAGTATTTGAATGGGTTCTCCCGGTCCTTCTCAGCTCCGGGTGCCAGTCCGGCCCGATGGGATTTTGGGGTGTGACAAAAGTGGTATCAGAGAGGTTCGTCCTAGTGAGTCTACAAAGCCATGTCTACGTAGTCTTGTTTATCGGTGTGTTATGCACCACACCTATAAACAGGAGGCTATGGACATTTAGGAATTATTTCTTTTCTTCATGTCTTAGATCGTGCGATAGAGCTTATATTGTATATGAAGTCATAGTTGACCACTGAATCAGTTTGTTTCTCTTATTATAGTAATGATGCCGGTTATCAGAAGCAAGAATACCGGTAAGCAAGTAGATGTGGCTGCCGGAGAGGGGACTAGTAAGTCACTCACTATACCAGTTAATAAAAGTGAGGCTCCAGCTGAGCATGCATCAGAAACTTCCCCAGTCCAGAAGAAATACGGGGGAGGAGAACTATATCCCCAGAGCCACCTATTAATATTGTTGATCAAGATCTTAGAAATGCAGTGCAACTTTTGACTCGTATAGTTGCTGGGCAAGTCCAAGGGCAAGCCATTCCTGTCGCGGGTTCTAGCGGTACTGATAGGGCGACTAGTCTTCGGACGCAAGATTTTCTTAAGATGGATCCGCCTACTTTTACCGAATCCGATCTTAATGAAGATCCGCAGGACTTTATTGATCTGATCCAAAGGGCCCTAGAGGTGATGCATGTATCGGGCAGAGAGACAGTGGAGTTAGCCGCGTATAGATTCAAAGGTGAGGCTATATATTGGTATGAAGACTGGAAACGGTCGAGGGGCATTGATGCACCCCCAGCTACTTGGAAAGAGTTCAAAGAGGCATTTATTGATCATTATCTTCCATATGAGACTCGTCAGGCCCGTGCGGATCAGTTTTTAATCTTCGGCAGGGTAATACAAGTGTGAGGGAGTATAGTCTTCGATTTAATTCCTTGTCCAGATATGCTCCTAATGTTATAGCTACTATGGATGACAGAGTTCATCGGTATGTGAACGGATTGGATCCGTATTTGGTTAGGGATTGTACTATTGCTGCACTGAATAAAGATATGGATATAGCTAGGATCCAAGCATTTGCACAGAAAATGGAAGATCAGAGGCAAAGAAGAACACAGGAATTTGAAAGCGGATCTTCTAAGAGGGCCAGATCTACAGGGCAGTTTATGGTGCCACAGGGAGGTTTTAGACCTCAATTTTCTGCTAGACCACCTAGGCCATTATTTTCTTATTCTGCAGCTAGTGCTCCACCACAGCATCAGGGGTTCAGAGGCAGTCAAATTGGGCAAAGAAGTGAGGGTCATAGTTCGCGATCAGTGGGTTATCATGGGCAAGGGAATATGATCCAACTGAGACCTCCTCGAGAGCCATGCAATAAATGTGGAAGGCATCATATGGGCGCATGTCGAATGAGAACAAATATTTGTTATTGGTACGGTATGATGGGGCATATGATGAGAGAATGCCCACGAAGGGGCGTAGGTGGTGTAGCACGACCTTTGGGATCAGCTGTTGCATCATCGTCATCGGTATCTTATTCTGGTAGAGGCGCACGACCCATGGGTCACGCTAGAAACGAAACAAGAGTCGCCAGTTCCAGCGGGACTCAGAATCACACTTATGCTTTAGCGGATCGACAGAATCTAGAGGCTTCCCCAGATGTGGTTACGGGTACGTTGTCCATATTTTCATTTGATGTATATGCTCTAATTGATCCCGGTTCTACATTATCATATGTTACTCCTTTGGTTGCTGGAAAATTCAAAAGAACCCCCCAATTGTTAGATAAGCCGTTGGAAGTGTCTACCCCGGTTGGGGAATCTATTATTGCTAGAAGAGTTTATAAAGATTGTGTAGTAACTGTGTGTGGTCGAGACACAATGGCCAATCTCGTGGAACTAGAAATGGTAGATTTTGATGTTATAATGGGTATGGATTGGTTGGCGTCTTGTTATGCCAAAATTGACTGTTGTACAAAAAAGATGTATTTACATTTTCCGAATGAAACAGTCATTGAATGGCAAGGTAAGATTGACACACCAAGAGGTAGATTTATTTTTTATTTCAAAGCAAGAAAAATGATTTCCAAGGGATACCTATATCATTTAGTTAGAGTAAGAGATACAGAAGCGGAGCCACTAACTCTTCACGTTGTTCCGGTGGTAAATGAATTTCCTGATGTATTTCCTGAAGATCTTCTAGGTTTGCCTCCTAAACGAGAAGTAGAGTTTGGTATTGATGTAATACCAGGCACCCAACCAATCTCCATTCCTCCATATAGAATGGCCCCAGCAGAATTGCGAGAATTGAAAGAGCAATTGAAAGATTTGCTAGAGAAGGGATTCATAAGGCCTAGTATGTCCCCCTGGGGAGCACCAGTGTTATTTGTGCGCAAAAAGGATGGCTCGCTGAGGATGTGTATTGATTATCGGCAATTGAATAAGGTGACTATTAAGAATAAATATCCTCTCCCAAGAATTGATGATTTATTTGATCAGTTACAGGGCGGCCACATGAGAAAAATTATCCTACACACGATCTTGAGCTGGCAGCGGTTATCTTTGCTTTAAAGATATGACGCCACTATTTATATGGGGTTCATGTTGATATATATACTGATCACAAGAGCTTACAATATATTTTCAGTCAGAAGGATCTAAATCTGAGGCAGCGAAGGTGGATGGAACTATTAAAAGATTATGATGTTGATATTTTGTATCATCCAGGGAAAGCGAATATAGTAGCTGATGCGTTAAGTCGTAAGGCTATGATGACGCCTATAGAAAGGCAAGGGATGGTTAAAGATCTTCACCAGTTAGCTAGTTTGGGAGTTCGCCTTCTTGAAACTCCGGACAAAGAGCTTATCGTACATAATGCTGCGGAATCTTCATTAGTAGCTGAAGTGAAAGAGAAGCAATATGCAGATCCTATTTTATTACAGCTTAAGGAGAATGTTCAGAGTGGTGCAACCAAGGCATTTGAGCTTACGCGAGAAGGAGTACTTCAGTGCCAAAATCGATTGTGTGTGCCGGATGTAGACGGGCTAAGAAAGAAGATTATGACAGAGGCACATTTTTCAAGGTATTTCATTCATCCAGGATCAACCAAAATGTATCAAGATTTGAAAGATATGTATTGGTGGAATTACATGAAAAGGAACATCGCAGAATTTCTAGCTGAATGTCCAAATTGCCAACGAGTTAAAGTGGAACATCAAAAGCCCGGAGGCTATATGCAATGGATAGATCTTCCAATTTGGAAGTGGGACATGATCAACATGGATTTTGTTACAGGTTTGCCTCGTACAGCTCGTAAATTTGATTCTATATGGGTGATTGTGGATAGACTTACTAAATCCGCACATTTCTTACCCGTTAAGACCACTTACACAGTTGAAGAATATTCGAAGCTGTATGTTAAAGAAATAGTCCGATTACATGGAGTGCCAACTTCTATTATATCAGATCGGGGAACTCAATTTACTGCAAACTTTTGGAAGTCTTTCCAATGGAGTTTGGGAACACAAGTGAATCTGAGTACAACTTTTCACCCTCAGACGGATGAACAAGCAGAGCGCACCATTCAAACACTTGAAGATATGCTACGAGCATGTGTTATAGATTTTAAAGGCAGCTGGGATGATCATTTACCTCTTATTGAGTTTGCCTACAATAATAGCTATCATTCAAGTATCAAAATGGCACCATATGAAGCTTTATATGAGAGGAAGTGTAGATCACTAATAGGATGGTTCGAAGCGGGTGAAACTCTTATGTTCGGACCGGATCTTGTGTATCAAGCCATAGAAAAAGTCAAGGTGATTCAGCAACGGTTGAAAATAGCCCAAAGTTGACACAAGTCATATGCGGATAGTAGAAGAAGAGGGCTAGAGTTTTCGTTAGGCGATTGGGTATTTTTGAAGGTATCGACAATGAAAGGGGTGATGAGATTTGGCAAGAAAAGAAAGTTGAGTCCACGATATATAGACCCGTATAAGATTATTCGAAGATGTGGTCAAGTTGCTTATGAATTAGAGCTACCCCAGGAACTCTCATCAGTGCATCCAGTATTTCATGTATCGATGCTTCGAAAGTGCATCGGAGATCCGTCCCTTATTACTTCTACTGAAGATGTGCAAGTAACAGAAGATCTTACCTATGAGGAGATGCCTATTGCTATATTAGATAGTCAAGTTAAGAAGATGAGAAATAAAGAAGTAGCATCGGTGAAATTACTTTGGAGAAATCAACAAAGGGAAGAGATTACATGGGAAGCGGAGGAAGCAATGAAATTGAAATACCCTTATTTGTTCAAAGATGAAAAAGAAGTGCAAGGAGTGGAACTGGGACACTAACAAGTAAGTTTTTACATATGCATAACATATATATGATGACGTGAATACCAATTATGAATTCGAACTTGTTTCGGCTAAATAACTACATTCACATTCGAGGACGAATGTCCTTAAGGGGGGAAGGATGTAACACTCCGTACTTAATTACATGCATTAGCCATTGTTATATGTGTTGGAGTATATGCATTGATCCTAAGTTAGGTATATATGAGTTTAAGTATGAGTATTGATTATTTTGAGATGGTTTCAAGTGTATAGTTTGATTATATGTGTATAGGAATCGACCTTATTTATACCGGAATTTGCCCGTCGATGTTTCCATACAAAGGTTATTGAATAAGCTTTCCGACGATATAAAGATTTTCAAAAACGGATAAGTTTCGGATATAAGCGAGCACGTTCGAAACTATAAAACGGTGGTCGGGATGTAAACAGTAAATTTGCAGGAAAATACTGAGGCCTGCCAGTTTTTGGGTCAACTTTGAACGGTCATAACTCCCTCAATATAATGAACTGGGAGAGATACCACATATCAAAAGAAATATCTTTGAGTCTTCTTTCTAATGAAATTGGTTTCATCCAAATCCAACATCTGCGTAAGGAGTTATACGCGTTTTACTTCAGCCTCTCAAAATAGATTTTTAGGGTCAACTTCAAACAATCATAACTCCTTGTTCCGGACGAACTGGGTGGCCTACTTTATATGAAATGAAAGACCTTTGAATTATCTTTTCAATGATACCAATTTCACCCAAATACGATATCGGAGCAAAGAGTTATGGTCTATCTACTTCAGCTTGTCAAAACAGTCCACCAGAGGACATATTTGACATTATTTAAATTTTAAAGGCACTTTGGTCATTTTCTATGATATTATGGACGGGAATATGTGTATATATACATGTATATGAGTTTACAAACTCATATTCATCATCAATTATAGGAAAGAACAAACCCTAGCCTAATTTCAACTCTAATTATCTTGTGATTCAACCGTGGAAAGTCCAAATTGATTCCGTAGTTGTGTTCATCGTCTCAAGGGCTTCGAGAAGCACCCCTTATTTTTGCCAACATGACTTCAAAACCCAAAGGGCCATTCTATGGTAAGGATGTAAATTATGTTGGTGTTATTTATATGGATATGTATATATATATATATATATGCATGTGAGCATAAGAAGTATGTTATTTGATTGTTGTTGAAAGATGATTGGAAATGATGTTGGATCATTCTTGTGCATGGTTGGATTATGTTGAATTGTGAAGGGATGATGTGGTATTGATGATGTGGTATTGAAATGATTATATATATATATATATATATATTATATATATATATATATATATTATATATATATATATATTATATATATATACACACACACATAAACCTATTGTTCAAGTTGGTTTTTGGAATGCGTTGCAAATATTGGTTGTATGGAATTATGGAAGAGAATTGTGGTGTTGGGTTGCTAATACTAGATGCCAAATATTTCATTGTAGATAAGTGATTTTAAAGGCGGGAAGTTGTGTTGAATTGGTATCCGAATCTACAATGAGGTATGTAAAGCATACTCTAACGATGTTCTTTGGCATGAAAACACCAATGTTCCATCAAGTAAGATTCCGAGGTTATCCAAACACATGTATTTTTCTACATTACCAACGAAGTTGTTTCCATTCTATAAAGTGTCAAACTATTTCATTGATATACCAAAAGGCTCCTATTTCATTGTTGTGATATTGATGATTCTGAAACATAATGTTGATGTACCAATGAGTCTTTATTACATCGTTATTGTATAGAAGGTCTATTACTTGATTTCTATTGATGTATCATTGTTCCAAAGGTACTATTATATTGGCATGAACACTAATGTAATAATCTCAAAAGCTTTTGAACTAAGTTATTGGAAAAATCTCTTATGTGTTACTTGATATACGTGTGGGTGGTATCCCAGGGGCATAAGCCTAGCATGGGTTGATCCCTATTTATGTGTTTATGGGTGGTATCCCAGGGGCATAATCCTAGCATGGGTCGATCCCAATTGATATGTACTGGGGGCAGCCTAATGGTCACAGTACGGTACAGTATTGATTATTGTTAGGTGGTTGGAGGTTCGGGAGGAGGAGGTAATGGCGAATAATATTTGTAAAGAATGAAATGAACTAATGTATACCGTTCCACAAATGTGTTTGAATTCAAGAACCCAATTCAGATTAATGATAATGTTCATGATCCTAAAAGTGTTTATGAAGTGTGGTTCACTTCTATTTTGATTTATTCACATGTGTATGATTTTCTTGATCCCCCATATCACATATGATTATTTACAGCTTTACATACTCAGTACATATTTCGTACTGACGTCCCTCACGGGGGACCTGCATTTCATGCTGCAGGCACAGGTACTTCAGCTCATTCACAGCATAGATAGGAGTCAGGTCATACAACTGTTGTTGGTGAGCTCCAGTTTGTTTCGGAGCTTTCCGAGTCGGTTTCTTATATTTTGTTATAGTACAGGAGTCATGTGTGGGCGGGGATTCGTCCCGACCCTAGTTATGTCATGTATATTCTAAAGGCTTTGTAGACATAAGGAAGGGTAAAGTCATGGGAGTTTATATAGTGATGTTATATTTGTATATGTGGTGGCCCCGACGGCCAAGTATTATATATATATATATATATATTGGTGCGTGTTGTGTTGATGCAGGGAATTATACCCTTCTATATGTAACGAAATGCTGCCCAAATTTTTTGTCCTATTTTTTCCGGCTGCGTTAAACATTTTCCTCAAAAAGTTGAAATGGTTATCGTAGTTGTGTTACATATTTCCACCAATCCTTCTCCAAGGTGAACTTTGTTTCTTTATACGATTACCGCTGTGAAATCTCTGGGTCAGTATTAGATTTTTTTTCAAGTACATGCATGTCCTAAATCAGTTAAAGAATAGACAAACTATAGGATAAATGCGTACTTAGCTGCGTGTTCAAAAGTATTTAGGTTCATCAATTATTGTTTGTTGATTGTTTGCTTTTACTCTTGTTGTTCCAGGCAATTTCATCTGGTGGAGTGAGTCCATAGTTTGGAAATTAAATCAGTGGGGAGGTGGTACTAACTGTTGCTCTCATATTCACCCTTTAATCTCTCTGTTTCAATTTGTTTGTCTGATTTTGATTTGATATGGAATTTAAGAAAGTAAAGGAAGTTCTAAATTTGAAAGTGTTAAACTAAAGATATATGAATGTACCAAAAATGTCCTTTAATTTTGTAGTCATAAATCTGTTATGTGGAAAGTTAAAATTAAAGATCTTGAGAGATTTTTAGGAGTTGTTCTTGAGTATGGTGGTGAGATATGTGAATTATACTGAACGTTGGATATATATATTTAGAAACACTCATAACATATTTGGTCATTAAAATATGTGAGCACCCACCGTGAACTGATCTGGCCTACGTTTTCCAGAGGCAAGAAAATGCAGTCTCATTATTGATATTGTCTTGTATTCTTTGTATGAAATATAGGTGGTCCAAAATATGTATGCATAAGCCATCAACACGTGCTCAAAACTTGAAAGAACATCAACCTTTCCAAACATTGCTTATAATCTTCCTTTGGAAACTATACCTGATAGGTTATCAACGTTAGATATGGATATGGAAGGAGAGATTACAAATAAAGGAAAATGTAGTCTCTCGATCTACCAAGGTTACTTAATGAAGTGCTATTTTGGGTACACTTTCTGTTTTGTATGAAGAATTGAAGAAAAATAATAAAGGTACCAATTTTGTGCTATGAATACATATTAGTATATTCACAGACATAAAAAGATTATATTGATAGATTTTTGAACCTCTCGGTATACCAACTTATGAGTTTTTACAAACATGTTAATAATTTATGACGTGCATTTAAGTCCACCACCTTAGTTTTATAGACCCCATTTACGGTCATGAATTATTTACGATAAACACTTAAATCTCAAAATTTAGTCCCTATACTTTATGCCATGTACTAGCGTATGGACCGTTATTGTCTTCTTTGTCTACTCCTCACTTATCTATGAATAATAACATTCTTGTGAAGTAATGCTCGTACTGCTATAAGCTCAACTTCTCCTTAGATGTGTAAGTTCAAGTGTGTTGATTGATGTCAACTTAGTTGCACGTCTACTAATAGTTATGGGGTATTACACCGTGACAGTATGTTGTATGCACCTAAGTGGAGATCATCACAAATGTTGCCGACACATTTGATATATTCCCATAATTGGAATTGTGCTTACATTTGACCCACTGCTTGTGGTAGTTCTTGATTAAGATAAAGGTATGTGAGGCTGGATGTTTATAATGTGCACTGTAGGAATGAGAGAAAATTGAGGTTGGAGAAATTGTTCCAGTTGAAGGCTTTTGTTTGAACATGTTAACCACTAACTATTTAATGTTTTTACTTAGTATGGTTTGTTATTACTTGTATTTGAAAAGTTAAGCTCTAAATCCTATAAAAATTGAGCCAAGTTATGGAATTTAAAATGAAAAGACTACAGTTACGGAGGATCTCCAATAGAATCATCCGACTTTTGTCCAGAAATTTTCTGCAAAAGAAGATTCAATGTCAATACAATAGCAAAAAAAGAATTTGGGGCAACCAAACACAAACAGAAACTTCAATCATACAGTAGAGTGGATAAATTGAAGAAAAGGGTCGGGCAATGGAAAAAATTGTAAGTTGAATAGAATACATTGAAATCAGAATTAAGGTTGTTTAACAGTCCTAAGTAGAGATTGAAGAGATAGAGGATGGCAGGTCGAGAGGGATGAAACTGGTGATGGGTTCTTGAAGGAGACCTCAGCTGTGGCTGAGCCTGCTGTGTGTTATGCTGCAGATTCTCGCACATAACTTGTGGGATTATAGTGGGTATCTTGTTGTTGTTGTACTACTTTTTTATATATGTTATCTCTGTGAAACAATTTTTTGTGTTTGGTAGCTTAGTCGTGTACATTGGTTTGATTCTGTATCAAAGTGTGCCTAATTGGTATAATATATCTATGAGAAAGTCCAACTTCTTATAAAATCTCTTTTAGTAATTTGATTAGCATAAAGATAATGAGCATCAAATCTTGCTCATTGATTCATCTAAATTGGCTTGAATATTGGTATCTGATTATAGAGTTTACATGTGGCCTATTTATTGATTGTTTTGTAAAAATCTGTGATTGGAGTAAACTTTGTCTCCTCTATTAGTCCAACATCATCTCTACATTGATTGGAGAAATTGTTGTTTCAGTTAAAGGCTTTTGTTTGGACATATTAACCACTAGCTATTTAATGTTAGTATGGTTTATTATTACTTGTATTTCAACCTGTGATGATACCAGGGGCTGTTATACAAAAACTTTCTTTCATTGAAAATTACATTGTTTATGCATGATTAAAATTCCAAATATATAGTAGATGTTTCATTAGCAGCCAATAGCTTTGTCCTCATAAACGATTGTCTTGAATGTTCTTAAACGAAAATTTTACAAAAAGTGGATCTCTCTCTACTTGTACACTCGACATGAGTGTTAGAATATTCTGTTAAATATCATTTGATTTTTGAAGTACCTCGATTTTCCGTGCTACTGATATAGTCAAACCTCTTTAAATTAACTGATACATGATTCTCACCCATCTGACAAATCAATTACATCTATAGGAGATACACTATTTAAGTGCCTGAAATTTATTTAAAGCAAAGGTACTATGGCAATTTGCAGGAAACCTTTATATGTGAATTTATATGAAAATCTAACATATACTCTGATAATTTTAATGGTACGAAAGCAGTTTTATGATACCAATACAACATGCAAAATTTGATTAAACAAATCATGTATAAAATTTAACCCTCCAAATCCTCTCCAGATTTTATGGCTTTGAATCTTTCAAGCTCTCTCTACTTAGTTTTAATTGCAAATGTTTGATTGTAAGCTTGTTCACCAATTTACTGTTATCATACGCTGCAATTCATGTGCACCTTCTGCTTCCATAATTAAGCAGGAACAACCATAATGGATCAGAGGCTTCTCGTGGACGGCATCACGACAGAAACTACAGTCTGGACTTGTAAAGTTCAGGTAGTAGATAAGTTCCAACCTCGCAAAAGCAAAGACTCATCTGTGCATTTTCAGACTATACTTTGTGCAGGATGAAACATAAGCTTGAAACATAACTGAAAATTCCATAAACTTTCTTTAGAAATTGCATTTGCATTCCTAATATATGTTCTCCTTTTCTTGACTACAAGAACAACAGGTTTCCATAGTACTATACTGTGATGACATTCCATAGTACAACAAGTTGTTTGTCCTTTTTGAGACATTTGATTTTTTGTGAGAAAGTTACAGAGCCCTTCGATCATTCAATACGAGCCGGAGTGTAAGAATGGGTGGTCGACAAATACACAATTGTTGAGGCAATTACCAATAACGATGAATTGGAAGCACCCCTTCCTGCTCCAAGACAATTGAATGCACTTTCTTTCCCAGCTACTGAACACCAACATCCAGGTGTTGAATTTGGTTAGCATCCACTTTACCTTTTCTCCTCATTTTCCCATTAACTAAGTAGCCTCTATTCATAAAATTAATTGCTAACATGTTGTTTTTCATTCTGACTTAGTGGCAGTAGTAGCTAATTATAGTGCCATACAGTATACAACTGACCAAAGTAAGCACTTTCGAGAAGCGATCGTGATGGACCTGAGGTGAGTTACTCACCCCTCTACATAAGGTTCAGCAAATCTTCTGTTTCCTTGTTAGAATATGCTTGCACCATAATAATTCCTACATCTATTATATCAATCTACAAAAAACCTTTCTTATTTACTATATGGGACGAGCTAGCTGACAATGAAGGAGCTACATATTACATTACTTGCATGAGTATCGCATCATTCTTGCCAAGCGTATATGAGTCACTGAATTTCGCGGTGGTATGTTGTTTACACCATCCTCTACAATTATTTATTTTGCTTCTTCCTTATATGTATTAAATTAAAACTACTCTCGACCATTCACGTACACAACTCTGAGACTGGCAACAAGATATCAATCAACGATCTTAACAAATCCTCAATACGTGCAGGCTACTACATTGATGAACTAGTATACATTAACTAACGCTGTTTAAAAATATTTTCACTATGTAACCCAACTTTTTCCTAGGTGTAGCACAACAAATAAATGTTACTATCTTATACTTTAAGAAGCTCATCGTTGTCATCCTCCTCATTGAATCTTGCGCCCATTGAAGATCAAGTACTATCTATATCCAGCATCCAGAGTTGATATCTACGATCAGTTTATTTCATAATACATATACCAACTATTTTCATAGCCGAGAAAAAATGAGTAGCTTTACTTGTACAACAGTGTCTCAGGGAAAAATCTCTGTCTGTGGCAACATATTGCGTGAAAACTAACAACAAAGTATCAATCAACCAACCAAATTTACGGTTTACCATCTCTTTCGAAAAAAATACAAACCAAACATGAACACATCAACAATTCAAAATTGTAATTCAAAGTCGCATCACGAATATCAATATATATATATATATATTCACGAATATCATCTAACATGTTATTGTACATTTGTGTTGTACATTTGTACATTAGTTATACAACTATCAGTATCTCATGTTATCAAGACAGTAATCATGTTATCACAAACTTAGTTACAGTTACTATGTATTTATGCATGTATTTTCACGTTCATATTATCCAGTCAGTTAGTGTAGTTCATGCATGTCCTTTGTATTCAGCCTACCTCACATGCATACAGTATATTCAAACGTACTGACACATTTGTGCTATAGTGTTTTATACCATAGATTCAGAAGCACGAGCTCCAGAGCATCAGTAGCATTCCAGTCTCGGTAGTCAGAGTTAGTGAGTCCTCATCCTCCGAGGACATGACCATTACTTTATTATCTCATTAATTAATTTATTTCAGTAGTTGGAGTTAGTTGGGGACATGTCCCATTAACTCCTTATTCAGATAGTTTAAAGGCTTTCAGACTATAGTTTGATATATCGTAATTTCAGGTGTTGTGTTTTATCAGATATTTGAACTTTATGGACTTTCATCCTTTATTCTGCATTTATACAGTATTTTATGCAGTGTTGAAACACATATATCAGTTATGGGTTAGCTTGTGGTCCTTCGGAGTCATGAGTATCGTGTAGCATTTCGAGTATCAGATTTGGGGTGTTATAGACTTAGTATTAGAGTAAGGTTCAATAGTGTCCTAGGAAGTTTGAAAATCCGTATCTAGTAGTCTTGCGCATGAGTGTGTTGTGCCTTAGGGACAAGAGGCTATGAGATGTTTTAGGAATAGCAAGGTTCAATAGTGTCCTAGGAATTTTGAAAAGCCGCATCTAGTAGTCTTGTGCATGAGTGTGTTGTGCCTTAGGGACAAGAGGCTATGAGATGTTTTAGGAATAGCTCTCCTTCTTTCAGTATTTATGTTGTGCCAGTGAGCATAAGCTCAAATGTAGACTCCCAGCCTAATCCATTTTTTTATTTCATTTACTGCATGTCTCCCAAAAAGGCTAACGAAAGGAGAATCGAAAATCAATCAGTACCTTCGCCCGTTCAGGCAGATTCCCTGGACGAGTATGCCTTTCATGGTGAATTTAGAACCGACTCCCTCATTTTATCTTACTTAGTAGTAGCTTAGAGAAATTAGCAGGCTGTTGTCCCAGCCCCTTCTTCAGCCAGTGCTCCAGTGCTGAAATTTAGAGACGGCAACAGGGATAGGGCGCTAGGCCCTAAACCTCAGGACAATATTAGTAGTGCTCGAACCCATCTTTTTTGTCAGACTTGTGGTAAGAACTAGTATAGTTCATGCATATGAGCTCTTTGTATTTAGCCTACCACACATGCATACCAGTATATTCAAACATACTGACGCATTTGCGCTATAGTGTTTTATACCATAGGTTCAGAAGCACGAGCTCCAGAGCATCAATAGCATTCCAGTCTCAACAGTCAGAGTTAGTGAGTCCTCATCCTCCGAGGACATGACCATTACTTTATTATCTTATTAATTAATTTATTTCAGTAGTTGGAGTTAGTTGGGGACATGTCCCATCAACTCCTTATTCAGACAGTTTAGAGGTTTTAAGACTATAGTTTGCTATACCGTAATTTCAGGTGTTGTGTTTTATCAGATATTTGAACCTTATGGACTTTCAGCCTTTATTTTTGTATTTATAAAGTATTTTATGTAGTGTTCAGGTACATATATCAGTCATGGGTTAGCTTGTAGTCCTTCGGGGTCATGAGCACCGTGTAGCATTTTGGATATTAAATTCGGGGCGTTACAGACTTGGTATCAGAGTCTAAGGTTCTACAATGTTTTAGGAAGTCTGAAAATCCGCATCTAGTAGAGTCTTGTGCATGAGTGTGTTGTGTATTACACTTATGGACAAGAGGCTATGAGATGTTTTAGCAACAGCTCCCCTTGTGCCAGTGAGCATAAGCTCAAATGTAGACTCCCAGTTTAATCTATTTTTCCATTTCATTTACTGAACATGTCTCCCAAAAAGGCTAACAAAAGAAGAACCGAAAATCAGTCAGTATCTTCGCCCGTTCAGGCAGATTCCCTGGACGAGTATGCCTTTCATGGTGAATTTAGAATCGAATCCCTCACTTTATCTTACTTATTAGTAGCTCAGAGAAATTAGCAGGCTGTTTTCCCAGCCCCTTCTTCAGCCAGTGCTCCAGTGCTGAAATTCAGAGACGACAACAGGGATAGGGCATTAGGCTCTAAACCTCAGGGCAGTGTTAGTAGTGCCCGAACCCATCCCCTTTGTCAAACTTGTGGTAAGAACCATCAGGGTATTTACAGAGCTGACAACGATGTCTGTTTCAGATGTGGCAAGCTAGGCCACAGAGTCAGAGATTGTCCCCAGTCAGATTTTCAGGGTCAGCGTAACTGTTCCTCTGCTCAGTCCGGTCATCCGAATCAGCCACCTCCAATGCTACCAGTGGGCAATGCCCAAACAGACTCTATGCTCTCCAGTCCTGATAGGATCAGAAAAATTTTCCTGATGTGGTTACCGGTACGTTATAGATCTTTCATGTACATGTTTTCGTCTTTCTAGATCTAAGAAATTTTTTTTCTTTTGTTGCTTCCTATATAGCAGTTGATTTTGGAGTCAGTCCCTAAATTCTAGCAGATCCCTTCTCAGTTTCCACCGCAGTGGGTAAAACTATCATAGCCCGATGGGTATACGGAACTGTCCGATTATGGTATCTCAGAAAGTTACTTCAACAGACTTAGTTGAATTAGAGATGATTGTTTTTGATGTCATTCTCGGCATAGATTGGCTTCATTCCTGCTATGCCACATTCTACTGCAGAAACAGAGTTGTCCAGTTTTAGTTCCCGAATGAACTTGTCCTAGAGTAAAGGGTAGTATTTCAGCTTTCAGAGGTAATCTTGTTTCCTACCTACGTGCTAGGAAAATGATATCTAAGGGATGTGTCTATCATCTTTTTTGAGTTAAGGAGTCTTAGTAGTGAATGAATATTCAGATGTGTTTCCCAAAGATTTTCTTAGAGTTCCTCCCGAAAGGGAAATAGACTTTGACATTGATCTTCTTTCAGATACTCAGCCTTTATTTATTCCGCTATGCAGAATGGCACCAGCGGAACTCAGATAACTAAAAGAACAGTTGAAGGAATAAAGTCACGGGTACAAACAAGTATCCACTTCCCAGAATCAATGACTTGTTTGGCCAACTTCAGGGTGCCAGCTATTTGTCTAAGATAGACCTCAGATCAGGCTATCATCAACCCAGAGTTAGAGAATGTGACATTTCGAGGATAGATTTTTGAACTCGGTACGCCACTTCGAATTATTAGTCATGTCCTTTGGTCTTACCAATGCCCTAGAAGCCTTCATGGACTTGATGAACCATGTGTTCAAGCAGTACTTGGACATGTTCATCATAGTCTTCATAGATGACATCCCCGTGTATTCCCACAGTGAACATAATTATGCAGACCATCTCAGAATAGTATTACAGATCCTTAAAACCCATCAAGTATCATGATATCTATTCATGTCCTACCTGTCAGCTCTATGATCATCGCACATATTTGTGCACATTAGTGAAAATTATGTATGATTTTAGTTCCCAGTATAAGGAGTTCCAGTTTACTCAATAGTACAGATTATGTCCCATAAATACAGAACCTTCAGACTCAGGTCATACAGCTCACGACTTATGTACTCATGTCGTGCTTTACAGTATGCTCAACCCATATGACTCATGTTCCACTCCTAGTGATCATCCAAACTTATGTTATGTCACATATACCCTCAGTTTAGATCTTTCGATGAATTCGTGGTGTCGATGTTTCATCTCTCAAGACTCAGTTACAACGTCAGTTTAGTAATCTGTATTCAGTAAAGGACTCAGCTAGTCCTACAGGACCATGGCTTTCAGTTATCAATTACTTAGCCATCAGAATTCAATACTTTAGTACCAGTCTAAGCCTCAATTATCAGAAACCAACATTCAGTCCCAGTATGAGTCTCAATTACAGATTTAGTTGCAGTCTCTGCTATAGTCTTCGATATAGTGTCATCCTCAACCTCAGTTCAAAAATTAGATCAGTACCACAATCCAATTTCAGGTTTGTTTGACCATAGTATGTAGTTATCAGTTACGCTTGTTGTTAGTGTTTCAGTACCTCGGCCTATAGAATGTTTTCGAATTATGTTATACGCCTGGTCTTGCATTATCAGATTCTTAGATAATACAAGTATTTCATGAATTCATGCTCAGTTATCTCATGTTACTCAGTTAGTCCCTTTCTCATATTCATAAAAACCTCTATATTCTCAGTCATACATGCCCAGTACTCAGCTATTAGTCAGTTCATAAAAACCTCTATATTCTCAGTCATACATGCCCAGTACTCATCCATCAATCAGTCAGCAAATCAGATGAGTCAGTTAGTAGGAATTAGTTTGAACAACCAGTACTTCAGTCCGATATTCAGATAGACAAGTTCACATATTTTCACATTCTGTCCACCTAGTCACACTATTTAGAGTCTCATGGATATAACTATACTAAGATGGACCAATCAAGCATTTGTGAGTTCAGCTCAGTTTATGTTTTATGACACAGTCAGTCACGATTTCGTTCGTGGGTGCCCTTTGCATTATTACAATCTCTCCTCAGTTTCTCGGTCAAGTCAACATTCTTCGAGGGACGTAGTGTCCCAAGGGGGAGATACACTATAATCCCCTGAAATTTCATTACCTAATCATGTCATTTCCTCTTCATGTAAGGAACCTAGCTTAGAGTAGTGGGTACTCATAGGTGGACCCTCAAGCTCCAATGTCAGCCGTAAGCCATGTACGCAATGGCTCAGTTCAGTTCACGATACTCAGTCTATGTCACACGTTACAGACTCAGTCATGTTTTTATGTTCCCATTTGTATATGTTTAGTAAAGGATATCGAGTTTAAGATTAATGACTTTATCTATCTAAAGATCTCTCCCATGAATGAAGTGAAGAGATTCGGCAAGAAGGAAAAGCTCAGTCCCCGATATGTCGGTCCTTTCAAGATTCTCAGTCGATTCAGCAAGGTAGCTTATGAGCTCGAATTCCCTTCAGATATAGCATCAGTTCATCCAGTCTTCCATGTATCTTTGCTCATGAAGTGCATAGTTGACCAATAGTTGTAGTCCCTATTTATAGCATAGATGTTCAGGACAACCTCTCTTATGAAGAGATTTCAATCAAATTCTTGACTATCAAACTCGCAGACTGAGGAATAAATAAGTCCCTTTAGTTAAAGTTCTTTGGTGGAATTAGTCCATTAAGGGATCTACTTAGGAAGCAAAAGCAGACATGCAAACTAAGAATCCTCACCTCTTCTCCGCAAACTCAGATCTAGCTCAAGGTAATAGTTCTCCTTAAGCTTTTCAGTTTCATGTTCAGATTTCAGTGACAAGCTTGGTATCTATTTCACGTTCAGAATTTCATAATAACCTTGGTATTAAGTACCATTGCATAGTCAGTCATGCATTCATGTATCAGTTCAGTTATATAATCATGCATCAGACATGCATTCTCGAGAACCTTGGTTCATTAGAACACTCAGTCATGCATTCATGAATCAGTTACACCTGCATCAAATAAGCATGTTCAGTATGATATATCCAGTTATCAGTCATGTCAGTCATAAATTCATGTTCTAGTTGTTCATGTTCAGCATGTACATCAGTTTATCGCTCTCCCCTCTCACTCAGTTTCATTCGAGGACGAATGTTCCCAAGGGGGAGATATTATAATACCCCGTACTTCTACCTAGCTTAAAATCATTCCAAGAATGTTAGAAACTTACTTTGAAAGATGAATCCACTTTTATACACGTGGAATTTCTAAGATTTTCACTTTTTGTTAAGTGGAAAATTGAATGGCTTTCCATCGATACCTATTTTGTCAAAATTCAGTATCTGGGTAGAAATTTATGGTCGAAATACAAAAAGCAGTCAAAACTACCTAGGTACGACGGTGAGAGCCAACAAACTGTCGCCCAAGCCATCGCAGCGGAGACAGTGAGACCTTATTTTGCCTAAGAGCGACGGCTCAGGTCGACGGACCATCGAGCAAGTGATGGACCATTGCCCAAGCCATCGTAGAAGAGGCAGTGAACCCCTATTCTACCCAGGTACGATGGTAAGTACAAACAGACCGTTGCCCAAGCTGTCGTAGAAGAGGCAATGGACCTCTATTCTGCCCAGGTGCAACGGTCAGGACCAACGGACTATCGACCCAGCGATGAACCGTCGCACCCACTATCGCATAGTTCATTCAATTATTTTAAAGTCATTTTAAAAAGGGTATTTGGGTCTTTTCCACCCGTTTTAACCCCTAATTATATAATATCTAGGCTCATAAGTTCATTATCCATCTACAATATCAAATTAGGGTTTTCTCTCAAAGATAATCCCCAAGAACAAGATCCAAATCCTTCTTCAATAAACCAAGAGATTCCAAGTTCTTCAAGTCCAAGAACTTCAAGAAACTCACAACCCAGGTATTTCATGTGTTGATTCATGGGCTCCTTTCACCCATGAAGCTCAAGAATCTATTTTTAAAATCCAAGATTTGTGTATTTATGAATGTTCATAATTTAAATTGAATTAAAATTCATGTTGATGATGTTGTGGGGTTTTGATTCATGTTTGAAATTACATATTCCAATGATTGGGCCTAGGATGTGGTGAATTACATATTCCAATGATTGAGCCTAGGATGTGGTGATTTGCATAATAGTCATGATAAACCCTTAAATTTACATGTTGATTGATGTATCCATGATTATTAGATGTGTTGATGATTGTATAACCAAAGCATGCTCCCCATGTGTTTGGTTAAATGCCTATGTGAAGGAAAAGTGTCATATTAGTATGATAATATGAAATCCCTATTTATGTACAAGTTTATGCAGTCCAGTGTTTTATGAAATGTCTTAGTCAATGAATTATGGATATATGCGTAGCTATTGTGGTACTTTAGAACTTGTACTTTATGAAATCTCCAACTTATTGTATTACAGATTGCGATATTGGTCATGTATTCAAGAAAGTCATGTCTTGTTAGTTTTATGCTATCGAGTCCTGGGGATACTTGTACCCAACAATTTAGCTATTTGCTTAGAGCCAGTATTAGTTTCATGATAATCTCAGTCAAGCCATGATCAGTAGAATTCAGTCAGTTACATGACTCAAGAAAACTCAGTAAATTTAGTATCAGTCCAGTAATCTCAAAATCTCAGTAATCTCAGCCAGTTATCAAATCTCAGTAATATTCTGTCAGTCAATAAAATTTAGTGAACTCAATTCAGTTCAGTCTAGTATATTCAGTTCAGTGTCTATTCAGATGGGAGTAGGATTCAATATCGAGTGAGCCCAAGGATGGAAACTCACCTGCGAATAGAGGGTGTGATTCTTAGAAACAATTCTTATGCTCCAGAACTACGTAGCCAGCATAGATTAAGACATCAAACCTGCTAGATGAGGTGGCTTAACCTGTTAGATGAGGGTCCCACCATTCTCATTAGAGTACCTATTAGATGAGGGTCACTCACAACTTGTCCTTACCAGTGGTGTGGTACTGACCCCCTTCCAATCGGGGTTACAGATTGGACCCCAACTTAGCTATAATGGCTTATTTAGGGCATATCGATTAGAGGACTACTTCCCATAATTTCAGTTACAGATCAGGACTATCAGATACAATCATTTAGTCTCAGTATAAAAACTCAGATAGTTCTTCAGATTTCAGGACTGTTAGATACAGTCAACTAAAAACAGTTTAAAACTCAGCTAGTTCATCAAAACCTAGAATATCAGATACAGTCGCTCAGTATCAGGTATTTCAGTTATACAACTATCAGTATCTCATGTTATCAGTACTCAGACTCAGTAATTATGTTATCACAAACTTAGTTACAGTTACTATGTATTCATGCATGTATTCTCACGTTTATGTTATCCAGTCAGTTAGTATAATTAATGTATGTGAACCCTTTGCATTCAGTCTACCTCACATGCATACTAGTATATTCAAACGTACTGACGCATTTGCACTATGGTGTTTTATACCATAGGTTCAGAAGCACAAGCTCCAGAGCATCAGTAGAATTCCAGTCTCAGCAGTCAGAGTTAGCAGTGAGTTCTCATTCTTCGAGGACATGACCATTACTTTATTATCTCATTAATTAATTTTTTTCAGTAGTTGGAATTAGTTGGGGACATGTCCCATCAACTCCTTATTCAGAAAGTTTAGAGGCTTTCCGACTATAGTATGTTCATACAATTATTTAAGTTGTTTTGGTATTGATATACCGTAATTTCAGGTGTTGTGTTTTATCAGATATTTGAACCTTATGGCCTTTCAGCCTTTATTTTTGCATTTATACAGTATTTTATACAATTTTCAGGTACAAATATCAGTCATGGGTTAGCTTGTGGTTCTTCAGGGTCATGAGCACCGTGTAGCGTTCCGAGTACCAGATTTGGGGTGTTACATAACATTTTAATTTTTTGGCTTAAATCTTTTCAATTGATTCAACTGTAAAAGTATGTCTGCTAAAAAGTTACCATGAGAACTTTAGTTTCATGAAGGATGAAATTGTCCCTATTTTGATGTAAAATGTCCACAAAGGAGGCACTTATTGAAAATCTCTATATGTTATAAATTCTACCTTGTGCAGTTTCCCTGCTTAGGAATTTCTCTGGCAGTTAATTTTCTTACTTCCATGCAATTTTTTTTCCTTATCCACAGTCTAATATCAAGTGGTATATAATTTTTTCCTCCTCTTTATTCCTGTTCAACTTTTTTTTTCGTTATAGTTCAACAGAACAAGTTACAATAATATTCTGATCAGATAAGATAGTGCAATCTTAGAGTAAACTAAAAAACATAGAGAAATACTTAAAATTTGAACTATTCTAGTAATTCAAAACCCCATTATTAAATCTTAATTTTGCAAGCTACTTTTACATGCTATTAGTTCTACTAATTCAAAACCCCATTATTAAATCTTAATTTTGCAAGCTACTTTTACATGCTATTTTTCAAAAATTGATTTGGAAGAGAAAAATCCATGCTAAATTTAGTTGTTTCAGTTGGACAAAAGTATCAAAGCCAACCTACACAAGATAACCTCTGTAAGAGAGGTTTCACATTAGGTAACAAATGTTTTATGTATCTGTAATACCCGTACTTTTCCTAGCTTGAAATTTTTCTCCAAGAATGTTAGAAGCTTTCTTTGAAAGATGAATCCACTTTTATAGATGTGGTATTATCAAGATTTTCACTTTCTGTCATGTGGGAAATTCTATAAGCTTTCCATCGATACTAAATTCCATAAGAGTTAGAGCCTTTTTAGTGAGACAATGTATCACCTGAGCTATCAGCATGTCGTGGAGCCAGCTTAAATGATAATTATCAATTTCCAGTGTTGATCCGATAGTAGCACATCGCGCCAAAGTTCCAGGTCTCAAAGAAGGTGGCAACGCGATAGCTCCGCATCGCGCCACCATGCAGATTCCCAATTATCTAGTTCCATTGACTTGGCGCGATAGTGGCGCATCGCGCCAAGGATGAAAATCGGGAAATTTTTACAAGAATTAAAATACGTGTCCTAGGGTTAAAAGTTTCAATTTCCCTACCCTATATAAGCTCAAAAACACGGATTTGAGCCTCCATTACACCAAAATATACTCTATTATCTGAATATACTCTCAAGAACACATAGGTTTTCATAGAAGATTCAAGTTCAAGAATTCTATCCGTCAATCTTTTTATATTTATGAACCAAGGTATGAGTAGTGTTCATTCATGGACTCTTTCCATCCATGAAGTCCAAGAATCACTTTTCTAACTTCAAGTTTATGGATTTCTTTATGTGTTTCATGTTTGGTTTGTTTTGTTCATGTTGAGAATGATTAATTGAATTCTAATCCATGTTGGATGATCAATTTTATGTGGAATTGATTAGTATAGATGTATATTCATGTGAACTTACGATTAAACCCAATAATAATGAAATTAGAATTGAACCATGATGTCTAATTATTGTACAATGTTGTTCACATATACTATGCCTACCATGTGTTTGATTGAATGCCTATATGAAGGAAAAGTGCCCAACTATCATGATATTATGAAATCCCCATTTATGTACAAGTTTATGCAATCATATGTTTGATGAAATGCTTCAATATATGAATTATGAATTGTGTTGTTGGTCATATGTTCAAGTAAGTCATGTTATGTTAGTTTCTTTCCATCGAGTCTTGGGGGTACTTGTAACCGACAACTTAGCTGTGTGCCTAGCGCCATGTCATATTTTCACTCTCAGACAAGTTATGATCCATAGAACTCAGTCAGTCATGTGGCTCAGGAAATCTCAGTAATCTTAGTAGTTTAGTAACCTCTGTGACCTCTGTTTTCCTAGTAAGTATCAGTAACTTCAGTACTCTCAGTTTAGTCCTCAGATCTCAGTAGCATTCCATCGGTCAATGAAACTCAGTAAATTCAGTTTTAGCTCCGCTAAATGATACCATCAGTTAATCAGTTCAGTTCAATTATTTTAGTTTAGTTAATCAGTTAAGTGTCTATTCAGTTGGGAGTAGTATTCAGGGACTCACCTGTTATTCAGTGGAAGGTGTGATCCTTAGAAACAATTCATGTGTTCCAGAACTACATAGACAACATAGGTTGAGATGCACCTTACGCGTTTAGGGATATATATATACATCTCATTTGGGTTACTACTAGGAGGGGTTGATGGAAGAGCACCCTGTCCTCAAGGATATACTTACAACAGGTCTTTACTCGTGGAACAGTATTGATACCATTCCAGCTGGGGTTACAGGTTGGACCCCACCAGTTCAGTTTCAGGGAATGTTGAATAGATGATTACCTCCTACAGTCTCAGTCGTAGTCATAGTTTCAGTTACAGTCTCAGTCACAGTCTCACTCATAAACTCAGTTTCAGTCTTAGTCTCAGTGTCAGTCTATCTCAGTCTCAGTCTCAATCACAATCTCAATAAAAGAACTCACCTATTTCTATCAGATTCAGGACTTTCAGATACAATCACTCATGTTATCAGTTATATCAATTTTTAAAACTCATGTTATCAGTATTCAACTTTAGGACTGTCAGATACAGTCAACCAGACCAGTTCTTCATAATCAGAACTGTAAAAAATAGTTATTCATGTATTATTAACATAGTATCAGTCTCTCGGTATTCAGTAATACAGTATCAGTCTTTATCACTTATCAATGACTCAGGGCTCAATATCAGTAGACTGAGTATTCATTCCTATCACGATCTCAGTTAAAGTTACGTAGTCATGTGTGTATTCTCACATACATGTTAGTCAGTCAGTTAGTATTGTTCATGCATATGAACCATTTGTATTCAGCCTACCTCACTTGTATACCAGTACATTCAAAGTACTGATGCATTTGCACTATGGTGTCTTATACCATAGGTTTAGAAGCACGAGTTCCAGAGAACCAGTAGCATCCCAGTTCAGTAGTCAGAGTCAGTTGTGAGTCCTCATCCTTCGAGGACATGATGATTACATTACTATTTCAGCTTTTAATTTAATTCCGTTGTCAGAGTTAGTTGGGGACATGTCCCATCAACTCCTTATTCAGTAAGTTTAGAGGCTTTCAGACTATAGCACGCCAGACAGTGACTTCAGTTTGTTTTGGCATTTGTGGTATCATTTTCAGACATTGTTTTATCATATGGTTATGCAGTTTTGAACCTTATGGCCTTACAATATTTAAGTATTCTGTATAATTTTAGTATATTATTCAGTGCTTAGTTACTAATATCAGTCATGGGTTAGCTTGTGGTCCTTCGGGGTCATATGCATCGTGTAGCATTCCAGGTACCATATTTAGGGCATTATAAACTTGGTATCAGAGACAAGTTCAATAGTATTCTAGAAAGTCTGAAAAGTCGCATCTAGTAGAGTCTTGTACATGCGTGTTTCGTGCATCACACTTATGCGCAGGAGGCTATGAGATATTTTAGGAATAGTTTCCCTTCTTTCAGTATTCATGTCATACCAGTGAGCGTGAGCTCCAGTTAAACTCTCAATCTAATCCGCTTGTTTCTTAGTTTACAGATCATGCCTCCCAAAAGAGCTAACGAAGGAGGAAATGAAAGTCAGTCAGCACCTTAGCTAGTCCATGCAGATCCCCTGCATGAGCATGTCTCCCACGCGGAATTAAGGACTGTATTCACTACTCTAGCCATTTCAGTCGTAGCTCAGAATGAATGACCGACTGCTATTCCATCCAACTCAGTGGCCAATGTTACTTCATCCAGGATTTGGGATTTCACCCACATGAATCATCTTTTATTCACCAATTCCAAGTCCGAAGAGGATCCACAGGAGTTCCTCGATCAAGTTCAGAAAGTCACAGACATCATGGGAGTGACTTCTAGTGAGAGCATAGAGTTAGCCACCTATCAAATACAAGATGTAGCCCATACATGGTATGAACAGTGGAAGGTAATAGAGGTACAGATACAGAGCCCATAGAGTGGGAAGAGTTTGCTACAACTTTCTTAGATAGGTTCTTTCCCATAAAGTAGAAGGAGGCTAAAGTGTTAGAGTTCAACAATCTGAGACAAGGTGCAATGAGCGTAAAAGAATACTCTCTCACGTTTATTCAGTTAGCCAGGTACGTTTCCCATGCAGTAGTATATAGAAGATCTAGAATGCGTAAGTTTGTGTTAGGGGCATCAGGTAGAGTGGTTAAGGAGTGTAGGACTGCAATGTTGATTGGTGACATGGACATATCTAGGCTTATGATATATTCCCAACAGATGGAGAAGAAGAAGCTTAAGAAGAAGGAGAGAAAAAATAAGAGAGCCAGAATATGTGGTTATAGTTTTGCACAGCATGGGTCACAGGGTGGTAACCATTCTCAGTGGTGTCAAAAATATCAAGCCCTATTTCACTCTTCAGCTATTACCTCAGTACCAAAGTTTAGAAATGATCATAGAAATAGGGCATCAGGATCCAAGGCTCAGAATAGTGAGAGTAGGATTCTTACTCATTCGTTTTATGCAGAGTGTGGTAAGCATCATAAGGGTGTGTGTAGAGCCGACAGTAGTGTGTGTTCGAATGTGGTGAGTTAGATCACAAGGTTAGAGACGACCCTCATTTAGGTTATCAGAGTCATCTCTACTTATTATTTTTGTCTGGTCGCCCGAATCAGCAGGGTACCAATTCCAGCGCTATCAGTGGACAACGCCTAAGCAGACTCTATGTACTTCGGTCCCAGCAGAATTAGGAAAATACTCCTGATGCATTCATGTGAATGCTATAGATATCTCATTTACATGTTCATACTTCTTCATATTCATGAGTTCTTTTTTCTTTTGAAACCTTGCTTAGCAGTTAAACCATGGGGTTAGAAAGTCAAGCCTTCAAATTTTAGTTATAGTTCCAGTATGTGTAGGTAATCACTTAGGGAAGATGATTCCCGACCTACTCTTATCTAAGTGCAATTGTTTTGTACCACAGTTATAACCTTACCTATGCATGTTTCACATACTTCCCAAAGGATCGTGTGCATGTCGAATTCCTAGCAGGACTGGTTCCAACACCCTCAGTAGTATGAGCCATGTTCCATGAACACAGAAATTTTAGACTTAAGTCATGCAGCTCATGACTCAGGCACTCATGTCATGTTTTACCATATGTTCAGTCCACATGACTCACTTAGACCTCCAATTTAAATATCTTGATAAATCCATAATGTTAGTACTCTGTTCCTCAAGCTTTAGTCGATTGTTCAGGTTGATATAGTATTTATTTGAGCATCGAATCCTTGCCTATGCCAATATTTCCCTAAGTAGTTATCAGTATGCAGTATCAGTACTTCAATATCAGTCTGAACCTCAATTATCAGAACCCAACATTCAGTTCCAGTCAGAATCTCAGTTAAAGTTTTAGTTATAATACCAACTTCAGTTCAGTAATCAGATCAGAAACTTAGTTCAGTTCAAGACTTGCTTGATAGTTGCTATAACTATCAGTCACTCAGTTAGTAGTGTTTTAGTACCTCAGACTAAAGAATATTTCCAAACCATGATATATGTCTAGCCTTGCATTCTTGAGGTGATGTAGTTTTGCTCATTCATTCTCAGTTACCTCACGTTATCCAGTCAACCATTATCTCTTATGCATAATGTTTTAAAACCTTTGTCCTATTATTCAGACTAGGTACAAACCAGGCTCTCATACCCAGTATTCAGCTATCAGTTATCCAATTAATCAGATAAGTCAGTATATTTACGTATTCGTGCTCAATACCTCATAAATCTTTCAGTAGTCTCAGTTGTAGTGCATGAAGCTTAGTTGCTTTATCTTAGATGACGTATCAGGCCTCAAGTTTCAGATCTCAGATAATCAATCACGATTAAGATACTAGGTTCCTTGTGCATCGCTTCAGTTTCCCCTCAATAGCTCAGCCAAGATAGAATTCCTAGAGGGATCTAGTGTCCCAAGGGGGAGATATGCTATGATCCCCCTAATCTTTACAACAAAAGCATACCATTCTCTTCTAATGAAATGAATCCATTTTGAAGTAGGGTATACTCATAAGTTAACCCTCAAGTTCGAATCTCAGTCGTGAATAATGTGTTTAAGGGCACTGATCAGTTTACGAAATTTATTTATATGACATATTTTAGCCTCAGTCATGTTCTCAAGTCCCCGTTCATGCATACTTTTAGCATAATTATGGGTTCATCAGTGCCTTTTAGTCACGTAATATTTTTCTTAAACTTACTTAGTTCCATGTTCAAACTACCATTACGAACTTGGTATTCAGTTCATGCTCAGATCCCCATTACAAACTTAGTACTAAGTACTCTTGTATATTCAGTCATGCATTCATATACCAGTTCAGTTATGTAATCATGCATCATACATGTATTCTCACTGCTAGAAATTCAGTTCATCGGAACATTTAGTCATGTATTCATAAGTCAATTATCCATGCATTAGATATGCATGAATTCAACTTATCAGTTATGCATCAGACATGCATGTTCAGTATGTTATATTCAGCTCTTCAGTCATGTTAGTCATGAGATCATGTTTTAGTTATTCATGTTCAATATGTATATCAGCTCATCTTCTCTTCTCTCACTCAGTCTTATTTGAGGACGAATTTTCTCAAGGGGGAGATATTATAATAACCATACTTTTACTAGCTTGAATTTCCCCCCCCCAAGAATGTTAGAAACTTTCTTTGAAAGATGAATCCACTTTTATAGATGTGGTATTCTAAATATTTTCACCTTTTGTCATGTGGAAAATTCCATAAGCTTTCCATCGATATCAAATTTTTCTAAATTCGACACCCGGGTGAAGAGTTAGAGCCTTTTTAGTGAGACAGTGTATCACCTGAGTCATCAGTGAGTCGCGGAGCCAGCTTAAATGGAAAATGTCAATTTCCAGTGTTGCTTTGCGATTGTGCATCACGCCAAACTTCCAGGTCTCAAACAAGGTGGCAACGCAATAGCTCTGCATCACGCCACCATGCATATTCCCAATTATCCATCTCCAGTGACTTGGCGTAATAATGGCGCATCGTGCCAAGGATGAGAATTGAAAAATTTTCACAAGAATTAAATACGTGTCCTAGGGTTAAAAGTGTCAATTTCACTACCCTATATAAGCTCAAAAACATGGATTTGACCCTTTATTACACCAAAATATACTTTATTCTCTAAAAATCCTCTCAAAAACACATTAAGGTTTTTCATAGAAGATTCAAGTTCAAGAATTTCCTCCGTTAATCTTCGTATATTTATGAACCAAGGTATGCGTAGTGTTCATTCATGGACTCTTTCCATCCATGAAGCCCAAGAATCTCTTTTCCAACTTCAAGTTTATGGATTTCTTTATGAGTTTCATGTTGGGTTTGTTTTGTTCATGTTGAGAATGATTAATTGAATTCTAATCCATGTTGAGTGATCAATTTTATGAGGAATTGATTAGTATAGATGCATATTCATGTGAACTTATGATTAAACCCTATAATGATGAAATTAGAATTGATCCATGATGTCTAATTGTTGTACAATATTGTTTACATATACTATGCCTACCATGTATTTGATTGAATGCCTATATGAAGGAAGTGTCCAACTAGCATGATATTATGAAATCCTCATTTATGTACAAGTTTATGCATATCACATGTTTGATGAAGTGCTTCAATATATGAATTATGAATTATGTTATTGGTCATGTGTTCGAGTAAGTCATGTTATGTCAGTTTCTTTCCATTGAGCCTTGGGGGTACTTGTACCCAACAACTTAACTGTGTACCTAGCGCCATGTCATGTTTTCACGATACTCTCAAACAAGTCACGATCCATAGAATTCAGTCAGTCATGTGGCTTAAGAAATCTCAGAAATCTTAGTTATCTCAGTAGTTCAGTAACCTTTGTGATCTCAGTATTCCTAGTAAGTCTCAGTAGCTTCAGTACTCTCAGTCAGTCCTCAGATCTCAGTAGCATTCCATCGGTCAACGAAACTCAGTAAATTCAGTTTTAGCTTCGCTAAATGATACCATCAGTTAGTCAGTTCGGTTCAATTAAATCAATTCAGTTTAGTTAATTGGTTCAGTGTCTATTTAGTTGGAAGTAGGATTCATCACCGAGTGAACCCAAGGATGAGGACTCACCTGTTATTCAGTGGAGGGTGTGATCCTTAGAAGCAATCCTTGTATTCCAGAACTATGTACCCAGCATAGGTTGAGATGCACTCTACGCGTTTAGGGATATATATATATATATATATACATCTCATTTGGGTTACTACTAGGAGGGGTTGATGGAAGAGCTCCCTATTAGCGAGGGTATACTCATAGTAGGTCTTTACCCGTGGCACGATGTTACACCCTTACAACTGGGGTTACAGGTTGGACCCCACTATTTCAGTTCTGGGGCTTGTCGATTAGATGATTACCTCCCACAGTCTCAGTGATAGTCATAGTCTCAGCCACAGTCTTAATCACAATCATAGTCTTAGTCATAGTCTCAGTTTTAGTCTTACTCTTAGTCTCAGTCTCAGTCTCAGTAAAAGAACTCAGCTAGTTTTATCAGATTTAGGGCTGTCAGATAAAGTCACTCATTTTATTAATTATATCAGTTCTCAGAACTCATGTTACAGTATTCAGCTTCAAGACTGTCAGATATAGTCAATCAGACCAGTTCTTCATAATTAGAATTGTCAAAAATAGTTATTCATGTATCAGTAACATAGTATCAGTCCCTCAGTATTCAGTAATACAGTATCAGTCTTTCTTACTTATTAGCGACTCAGGGGTCAATATCAGTAAACTCAGTATTCAGTCCTATCACAATCTCAGTTATAGTTATATAGTCATGCATGTATTCTCACGTTCATGTTAGTCAATCAGTTAGTATTGTTTATGCACATGAACTATTAGTGTTCAGCCTACCTCACTTGCATACCAGTACATTCAAAGTACTGATGTATTTGAACTATGGTGCTTATACTATAGGTTTAGAACCACGAGCTCCAGAGAACCAGTAGCTTCCTAGTTTAGTAGTCAGAGTCAGCTGTGAGTCCTCATCCTTTGAGAAGATGATGATTACATTACTATTTCAGCTTTCAGTTTAATTCAGTTATCGGAGTTAGTTGGGGACATGTCCCATCAACTCCTTATTCAGACAGTTTAGAGGCTTTCAGACTATAGCATGCCAGACAGTTACTTTAGATTTGTTTTGGTATTTGTAGTACCATTTTCAGACATTATTTTATCAGATGGTTATGCATTTTTGAACCTTATGGCCTTACAACTTTTATGTATTTTGCATAATTTCAGTATATTATTCATTTCTTAGTTACAGATATCATTCATAGATTAGCTTGTGGTCCTTTATGGTCATAGGCACCATTTAGCATTTCGAATACCATATTTGAGGCATTACAGTGTTGGAATGAATCTAAATCCATCTTTTATCTTTTCTTTCACTGCAGCAAGAGACATTTGAGTCCTTTTATTTTTTTTCGGGATTCACTAATAATGACATTCAACAGAAAAGATGCCTAGGCAAGTTTATGATGTCAAAAAATATGATAATTAGTGCCTGCATGCATTTGTGGTCTATCTCGACACAGAGTAAAAATAAATGTTTTGATGAAATCTCAACTGCCTAGATAGCTCACACTTTGGAAAAATAATGTGTCTACATGACTGAAAGTTTTCTTTTGTTGCTTTTTATCTTTTTGTTCTAAATACTTGCTACCATTTCAGTTATGGTTATATTTTAATCATAGGTGCCACTTTGAACTTGACATCATGGATGCCAGGGACATAATTACAACAACAATCTCAGAAACACTGGCTGAAAAAATGTTGTCCTTAACTTTCGAACAATATATGAAAGGGTTGTTGTGCAGGTACACAAATACATAGCACTAACAATAGTAAAAACTCATTTTCTTGTAATTTTATTCTATTAGCAAATAAAAATTCTGCATTAGGCAGACTTCTACTTAATGCGCTCTCTTTTTCCTTTTCCAATTAGCAACAACCGTTGTTTGTTGGTCGTATAAATCACTAGCTTGCTCATAAACTATTTAAGCTCTAGCTACAAAAGCTAGTCTCCAGATTTCCCAATCAAAATCATGATATGCTAGCTGTCACATCCTTCGCTAAAGCAGAAACCCCTATTTTGGTAACATCACCATTATCCACAACTCCTGTGGAGGTAGGTAAGAGGCAAAAAATCAAACCACCCATCCTAGAGAAAAAATATTAAAGGTAACAATACTTCCAAAATAGAATTTTCTATTGTACTCTACAACTCCTTTAACTGAACTCAGTTAAATATTGTAGTCATCAAGCCTATTCATGTAAGTTGATTGTCTCACTATCATTTCACATCTTAACAGATCTAACATATGAGTATAAGAAATTTCATGTTTTTGGAAATGTGTATACTTACAGAAAAATGACATTTTGTTTCCGACCCAAAAGGTAAATATAATACTCATGCTCCCCTTTATTGCAGCTTCTTAAGGGAAAAGGCATCGTTTCCACCCTGAACTCTAAGCCACACCTAAACTATACTAGTGACCTATTACACACCTTAACTATAAAAAAAGTAATATTATTACCTCCCCGCAACCCCCATTCTACGGGACGTGTGTTACACTTATTTTAGGTGCGTCCATCCTATTAAATTACAAAAGTAAACGACTAAAAACATAAAGGAAAAAGTCATCGTTTCCACCCCAAACTATAGTCAAAAATTTGAATCCACACCTAAACTATATAAGTGACCTATTACACACCTTAACTATAAAAAAGTGATACTTTTTACTGACGTGGCAGCGCGTGTAAAACACTACACTACATGCAAGTGGTGGTAGCCTGACAGGGTGTAAATATTTTTACTTTTTTATAGTTTAGGTGTGTAATAGGTCACTAGTATAGTTTAGGTATGGCTTCGACTTTTTGAGTATAGTTTGGGGTGGAAACGATGCCTTTTACCGCTTCTTAATTCTTTTATATTTTTGTCACAAGTGATGACTACTCGCTTAGGTGATATCCTATGAACAACTACATTTTGGTTGCCTCTATCAGCTTCATCACATGGTATAGATAGATTTTTCTTGGATATCCTTGAAGGATAGAGTCTACTACGTGTATCAAACATGGCACATTAATTGATTCTAAAAGTCATAATTCTTGAAAAAGAAAAAGGAGCAAATAATCATAATAAGAAGGCAATGTGCTCTTAAGGATCCTATGATATAACACTTCATGAAACTTTATGAAAGGTTCAAGTACCTGAAAATTAATGAAGTGTGAGATCTCAAAATATAATGTCACATTATGAACCGATATAAAATGATATATCATTGATAAAATATTTGACATAATATTGGCGTAATATTGTAAAAGATTACGAGGATCTGAATTCTACGTTTATTTAAGCATACTGACGTAGAAATATTTATCAAATGACATAAAAATATGCATTTTGGTAAGCATAAAACTTATTTGATTTGTAGTCCAAACACTTGAAGATATCATATATGAAATGCTGAATATTTTCACTTGACAAAATTTATATGAAAACTTTTTCAAGATTCAAAATGTTTGAAGCATATAAGAATTTCTAGAAAACTTATGAAAAATATATCAAGTTTAATTGGTTATGAAGTACAATATCGTAGTGCAATTGGTGTACTAACATATCTTGCAAATTCTACAAGGCCTTATATAGTTTTTTCGGTCAATGTGTTAGTATGGTATAGTTTTGCTCCTACTAGGGGAAATTGAAATAGGATCAAACACATATTGCAGTACCTAAAAGAGACTACCGATATGAGCTTATTTTATTCTAAAGATTGCAGTTCTGATCTTGTTGTTTATGCTGATATTAGATAATTATCATGCCTACATAAAGCTCGATCTCAAACAGGCTATGTGTTCATATGCGCGGGTACTACCATATCTTGGAGATCAAAAGCAGTCTATCTAGCTACTTTATTGAACCATACTGAGAGAAATTTATTCATGAAGCAAGTCGAGAGTATGGTGATTGAGGTCCACGATGCATCTCATTCGAAAAATGTGATTTGAAATGTGAATAAGTACCCACAATTTTATATGAATGTAATGCAACATGCATAACACAACTTAAGGGAGGATTCATAAAAGAATATAGAGAAGCACATTTTGCAAAAGCTTTTCTATATACATGAGCCCCAAAAATAATGGTGATACTAACGTGCAACAGATTCGTTCAAGTGATAGTGTGCCTAATTTATTCATCAAGGCTCTTCCAACTGCAATTTTCAAGAAGACAATGGACAAAATCGGAATGCAAAGGTTCAAGGATGTTCTCATTATGGGGAGTTAATATTGTTGTACTCTTTTTTTCTTACGAGGTTTTGTCCTACTGAATATTTCTTTTAAAGTTTATAACGAGGTAGCCTATATGTGTATTATGAGAGATGTACTCTTTTTCTTTTACTAGATTTTTTTCATTGATTTTTTAGTAAGGTTTTAATGAGACAAATTATCTATCAATTAGACATTCAAGGGGAAGTATTATAAATGTATTATCATATATAGTGAATCTATTTCTAGAAAAGTTAGAAACTTCAACTTTGGGACGAAGTTAGTTTTCTCCTATAAATAAAGGGGGGTTCCCTTCATTGTTATTCACCTCTCAAGAAATATTTCAAGAGAAATAAGAGTTGCTCTCTTCTCTCTCTATTCTTCTTCTTCTTCTCTGCTTTATATTTCTAACAAAAGAAGAGTCATACTTTGCATATAACATTTCCGCAATCAAGATCTTTAATTTATTAAAATATATTAACTTTATTACTAATATGATCAGTATTTTCTTCTATCTTTTTTTACAAAACCAAAATCCAAACTGAACTATAAATTTACCTAACCGCTTGACCAAATTTTCAGGTTCCATTTTAGTTTAAATTTGATAAGGAGTAACTGCATGGCTTACAAAACATGAACTCCTAATTATCATATTTAACCTAAATTTTAATTAATTACAATTCATACTTTCTCATCTTAATTAAATACAAATCACAACCCCTCATTTATTGTATCCCTTAATTTCTCTCTCTATCTTCTATTTCTTTTTCTTCTTCTTTTTTCCATTTTTTCCTTCTGTTTTTTTTTTTTCATTTTTTCTTTCTTTCTTTCTCTTTTTCCTTTTTCCTTTTTTTCTCATTTTTTTTATCTTTTTTTTTCTCGTTTTATAAGTAACATTTTTTCATGTTTTTTTTCTCTTTTTTTTTGTATTTATTTCTTTTTTCTTTACATTTTTTGTACTTTTTTTATTCTTGTTTCTTTTTTTTTTGGGTCATTTTTTCTCTGTTTTTTGTATTTTTCCTCATTTTTGTTGTCATTGTTCTATTTTATATTTTATATTTAATTATATCATACAATATATTTCAAATAAGTTTATTATTTATATTTGAATAGTTTAGCCATGAATATGTACAAGTTATCATTTATATTTATATACAAACTAGACATCGAAAGCCCATGCTCATATTATCTTTTGTCTTAATTTGTGTGACACAAATATAATTTAGATAATCAATCATTAAAAAAATTTAAATTTTTAGTTATTGTGATTTATAATACTTTTTTCTCTATTCCACTTTAAGTTACACGGATATAAGTTCGAGAGCCAATCGGATATTTTATATATTTTATATTTTTAAGTTGTTAAATATGTGATTTATAATGCTTTTAGCATAATTTTTCAAAAAGTTATGTCTTCCTCTGTCCCATCGTAATTTCTGTGGCACTAATATAATTTCGATAGTCAAACAAATATTTTATGTTGACATATCATTTTGTGTGTATTTTATCTTTTTTATGAAATATTATTAACTTTTTAATGCTTAGATGACCATAAAAATTGACGAGGGTGATATAATAAAATCACAATTGAAATAATGAAGCAAACATGTCTTAAATAACTTATAACAACTAATTAGAAGTGATAAAATAAAATTATTATAAAACATACATGTGAATGTTTTTTGAATGAGTCTCATATAAGACATTTACTTAATTTAAAATATCGAGAGTTGATTTATCATTTTATGTTTATTTTATCTTTTTATTAAATATTATTAATTTATTAATACTTAAATGACTTATAATAATTAATTAGGGGTGATATAGTAAAATTACGATTAAAGCAATTGAATAAGGTAGTATAAAACATCAAGAGTTAATTTATTATTTTATTTCTATTTTATCTTTTTTTTTTCAAAATTAATTATGGGTGATTTGATAAAATCACAATTGAAACAATGAAATAGACATGTCTTAAATGACCTATAACAATGATATAATGAAATTACTATAAAAAAAATACTTGTAAAAAATATTTAAATAGGTTTCATATAAGATATCCAGTAGAAATAAAACAACAACAATTAATTTATCATTTTATATTCAATCTATCATCTTTATTAAATATTATTAATTATTTTATACTTAGATAACTTATAATGATTAATTAGGGATGATATAGTAAAATAACGATTAAAGTAGCTGAAGCAGGCAACACAAGCAAGCATGTCGAAAAGGTGCTTGCTTATTGCCCTTATAAGTAAGTAATAATAAGTATATGGATTAACTGGATTTATTTGACTCTTAAATATATAAATATGCAACGTGTTATTCAATGCAAATGTATCATTAATATTTTTATGTCAAATTTATCATTTGTATTTGTATATAAACAAATATCATTTGTATTCGTATGATTCAGGTTGTATAAACATGTATCATATGATGCAAATATAATATTTGTGTTTACAATTTTAATATTTATATTTATATTATTTAATTTGTATTAATAAATTATAATTTATATCAATAAATATAAATATAATATTTCATTTTACTTCTAATCAATTTTATTAATCACCAAATATAAATATTAGGTCCCACAGCATAGCCACAGCTCAGCGTGCAGTTCTGTTTTCATACATGAAAACTAAATTACAATTGACTGACTGAGTGGAATAAGATTAGAAGCGCAGCTGGTGAAACTCAATTTGAAGCTTCATTGATAAATAAATAAATAAAATAATATCTGTAATTTTTTTTTTAATATTTAAAAATATAAGTGATGCTGTCAACTACAAACTAAAATACAAACAAATGAAATTACAAATACAAATATAATATGCAGTCAACTTATAAATACAAATATAACATAGTTCTTTAAAAATACAAGTGCATCCGCAAAATAGAATACAAATATAAATAAAAATAAAAATAAAATAAAACTACAAAATATAAATACAATATGCAGTCAACTATAAAATACAAATATTAAAATACAAGTGTGAATTATATAAAATATAAGTGATGGTGCAAACTATAAAATACAAAACACAAATATAAACTTTAAAATATAAATACAAATACAAGCGCAACCTATAATATACAATTACAAATATAATTGTATTAATAAATACAAAAATAAAAATGATGGTACAAATACAAATACAATAAGCTATTGTTCTATTTTTGTTTATCATTTATGTCTTGAGTTCGATGCGGCCATATTTTCTGAAAATATAAAAAATATAAACGAAAATAAAAAATGAGAAAGAAAAAATTATTAAAAGAAGTAACAAAAAAAAAAAGAATAAAGAAAAATAGAAGCTAAAATTAGAAGCAACAACAACAACAACAACAACAAACCCAGTGTATTCCCACCTGGTGGGGTCTGGGGGGGGTAAGATGTACGCAATCCATACCTCTACCTCTAAAGAAGTAGAAAGGCTGTTTCCGATAGACCCCCGGCTCAAGGCACCAGATACCACACAAATACCATGTAAAACACATAACATAAATACGGCAGAAGCTAAAATTAGAAGCAAAAAAAAAAAAAAACGAAACCAAAGAAACTGAAAAATAGAAGAAAAAAAAGGAAAACACACAAAAAAAAAAACAAGAAAGAAGAAAATACAAAAAATAAAAAAACAAGAAAGATGAAAATACAAAAAAAGAAAAAAAATGGAAAAGGAAAAAAATGAGAAATAGATTTTAGAGATAGAAGAGAGGAAAAAGGGAAAAGAAAGAATTGAAAAAAAAAAGAAAATCAAAAAGTTGATATAAAATATATGTAAAAGTAACTAAAAGTAAAGCAAAACGAAAGTGTAAAGATAGTAGGATTATTTCATACCATAACCATTTCTTTTAACAAATGAGGCTATTTATAGCATAATGTACATAATTGGTGAGGTATTAGTAGGCATTTTAGCCAAATTAGGATGATCCCTTATGACATCCACTTACAACACTCTCTCTTGGATGTCCATGTAAGAATAAAATTTTCTGAATACACATTTGAGTGTTGCCTCATTAAAATCTTATCAGGAAAAATTCAGTGGGATAAAAATCTAGGTTAAGGAAAAAAAAAGTACAACGCATATTCTTACTCTCCCTAATGAAGACCTCGATTCAACTGATTGAGTCTTCGCATTTCAATCTTGTGTATCATCTTCTCAAAAGTTGAAGTTGGTAAAGACTTGGCAAACAAATCTTCTGGATTTTCACTTGAACGTATTTGTTGTACATCACTATCGCCATTCTTCTGGAGATCATGCACTGAAGAATAACTTTGATGAAATGTGCTTTGTTCTATCTCCCTTTATAAAGCATCCTTTAATCGAGCTATGCATGCTGCATTGTCTTCAAATATGACTGTGGAACCCTAATATCGAGCTTCAAGCCGCATCTTTCGTTGATGGAATCTGTCACTAATCTCAGCCATATGCATTCTCTACTTGCCTTATGAATAGCTATTATCTTAGTATGACTTGAAGAAGTAGAAATAATAGAATGCTTTGTAGATATCCATGACATAGAGTAGTACCTCCGTATGTAAATGCATAGCCTGTTTGAGATCTTATTTTATGTGGTTCAGATAAATAACCTGCAACCGCATGACTAACAAAATCTAAACTATCTTTGTTAGTATAAAATAGACTCATAGTAATAGGCCCCTTTAGATATCACATATATACTTACCTCTGTTTCAATATCTACATGAAAGAGAAGAACTTTACCTGGCTAGCAAATTAACATAATAGGATATATGAAGCCTTGCGCTGTTATCAAGATACATAGGTGTACCAATAGCATTGAGATATAGTACTTCAGGACCAAGAATCTCTTCACCCTTTTTTGGAGGTCAAAATGAATCTTTACTCACTTCAAGTGATCGAACAATCATTAGATTACTTAATGAATGGGCTTTGTCCGTGTAAAATTATTTCAAGACATTCTTAGTATAGAAAGATTGGTGGATGAAGATACCGTCTGCTATATGTTCAATCTGCAGACCAAGACAAAACTTTATCTTTTCACGATTTTTCATTTCAATTTTTTTCTTTAGATATTCAATTATCTTTTG
The DNA here is from genome assembly GCA_030864225.1 of Capsicum baccatum var. pendulum. Classification (NCBI taxonomy): domain Eukaryota; kingdom Viridiplantae; phylum Streptophyta; class Magnoliopsida; order Solanales; family Solanaceae; genus Capsicum; species Capsicum baccatum. The sequence continues at coordinate 198,157,536 of CM061558.1, read as the reverse complement.
GACCTCTTCTGGAGTTTCAATAGGATTTTTGTCATCCACATAAAAAACGAATATAACAAACTTTGATGCCGTTTTCTTAAAAAAAAATATAAGGACAAATGACATCATTTATATAACCTTCGTTTATCAAGTACTCACTAAGGCGATTATACCGCATACGCCCTGATTGTTTTAGATCATATAATGATCTTTGTAATATGATTGAAAATAATTTTTGAGACTTTAAACTATATGCTTCATGTATCTTTAATCGTTTTGGGATTCTCATCTAAATTTCATTACCAAGTGAACCATTCGATATTAAATATATGACAATATGCAGGCCAAATAAACCGTATGCTTACCAAAAAGCATATTTCACTATGATAATTATTTCTACGCTAGCATGCTTAAATAAATATAAAATTCAGATCCTCATAATATTATACAATATTGTGCACTATTGTACTAAAGATATCGTCGACGAGATATCATTTGTATCGATTCACATTATGACATAATTTATTGAGATCTCATCACTTTATTATTTTCAGGTACCTGAACTCCTTCTTGAGGTTTCACAAAGCATTATGTCGTCGCTCTTCAAGAGTATATTGCCTCTTTATTATGATCATTTGCTCTATTTTCTTTTCAAAGATTATTTTATTTTATTTGAAACCTATTTATCTACCATACTTCATGCAATCTATAGAATCTGTCCTCCAGGTACATACAATAGGAGCATCTGCAACTAAATATAAAATCAATTTTGGGTCAGTAAATGCTTCTCACATTTAATTTGAATTATCTTTTAAATGCGGATCATACTAACGATAATTCACAACATATTTCTTAGCTCTTTATAATCCCCCCTTATGTTAGGAAAACTAACCTATACTCCAATTTACTTTGGAGAATCCATCTTTGTGAATCATGGGGTATCTATTAATTACATACCACACATCAAAAAGCTATTAGATAAAAAATTTATGGTTCCTGACCCTGAATAATTAAGAGGGAAGAATTGACCATAATTTATTGATCTAACGCACACAAGTTTTATTGTATACAATATATATTTCAGACCAATACTTTTTATCTTTGTTCTCATAAGCAATGATTTAGTTATTTATATGAGGCATTCAATGCTAAACCAACTTGAATATAACCAGCCTTATCAAGATCAATTGTCTTGACTACATTATCTGAAAATTATGCTCTTGACTCAATTTAATTGAGAAAACAACTTTATGAATGTCAAACTGCAGGTTGACAATAAATGTACATGTGACCATCTTATGGATGCATCATATTAAATGACGGATGAATGAATCCTTATTCACCTTTTACGTTTTTCAAAATTTAGAAAATTCAGTCCCAACATTAGCTGGTTCAATTAACTTATCATGAGAACAAGTAATAGTTCTTGAAGAATCTTCTAGTTCTTCATTATATGTATAAAGTTCAATATGCTTATCTTCAAGATGACAAAATCATTCACTCAATTAATAAAATTATTTAAATTAGTAAACTCCAAATTTATCATTATAGGAGTTATTTACTAGAGTAAAAGGTCTTCTACTTCGAAAGTAGTTTGCAAGATTTTATCATTGCACAACCTTACTACTTTGGGAGTAAAAATCAGATTTACTACTTCATAGGTAAATATCAGATTTACCACTTTTTGAGTAAATTTCAAGGTTCTATTATTTCAAGAGAAGATTTGAGATAAATTTCAGACTTACTACTTAGGAAGTAAATTTCAGAATAATTTTTTCTACCTTTTCTGAATGTAGTTTTCACAGTCAAGTGCACATTTATATGCATTACTAAATATTACTCCTATCATATCCACCTTAGGAAATGGATCTGTAGTTGTAACATTTATAAAAAATTCTCATTCCTTGAGAATGAAAGATAATTAACAATTTATCAAATATTTTCATTCTTCGAGAAAGAAATATAATTATTACAACGTACCTTAAGCATATCAAACTATGATAACTTAGAACCTCTTTTAATATTTTGCTACTTCAGAAGCAAGTTGAGGTATATATATAGTTGTAGAGAGTTTTCTCTAACATATCTTTAATTTCAGATTTACTACTTCAAAAGTAAATTTCCGATTTTCTACCTCAGGAGTATTCATATGTTCTTCAAGATGATATAAACAATGTAAACATTATAACATTACTAGCACAAAACAAATTATACAAACTTTATTTATTTACAAGATTAGTGAGATACTACTACCAGAAATGTAAATTAATACAACTTGATAAGGAAGTAAAACAATCAGACTATTTCATATTCATAATCTACAGGGTGATTAACATATCCTTCGAGGATAGTAAAGAAATCTGAGGCATCTAAATTCATGGGCTCAACATTATCTTCAGAGATAAAGTTTACCTCAACTTCATTATCTATTTTCTTAAGGGACGCTTGATAGAGCTTCACTAGATGATTTGGCATACGACAAATACACGATCAGTGTCCCATTTCTTCATATCGATAACATCTATTTTCAGTGTCCATCCTTGGCACTGCTTCAGTAGCTTCACCATTTTTTACACTGCTGGTATTGAGAGTCATTGTTTAGTGCAAGACAATCACCCTAATTAAAATATCTACCTTTTTCACGACCATGACCACGACTGGGGTCAACGCTTTCTTTCACACCTGGTTTGGTGAAAATGTGCAGCATTTACTTCAGGGAATAGAGCAGTACTAGGAGGTCAATTTTCATGATTTTTCATCAAAAGAACGTTATGTTACTTCGCAACAAGAAGATGAGAAATATATTTAGAATACTTCTTGAATTCTATTTCTGTGATGTCTTCTTCGCATAAATTCAACTACGATTTAATTCTAAACATTGAAGAATTATAATCAGTTATATTTTTAAGATATTGCAACCTCAGATGTATTCACTGGCTGTGGAAGGACGACCATTTTCAGATGGTCGTATCTTTCTTTCAAATTATTCTACAATATAAGGGGATCCTTAATTGTGAGGTATTCCATTTCCAAACCTTCGTCAAAATAATGACGAAGAAATATCATTGCCTTAGCACAATCTTAATTTGATGCCTAGTTGCCATTTTTGATGGTCTCTGTTAGTCCCATCGCATCCAAATGTATTCGACATCCAATGCCCAGGACATGTATGTTTTGCCCGATATATCTAAGGCAATAAATTTACGTTTAGATATATTTAACATTATTTAAGAAAAATAAATACTTACCTTTATTACCTATATTTGCTCAAAATGGTAGAGATTCGTACTGATAATGTGATATAAAATATATGTAAAAGTAAAGCAAAATAAAAGTGTAAAGATAATAGTATTATTTTATACCATAACCATTTCTTTCAACAAATGAGTCTATTTATAGCCTAATCTACGTAATCGGTGATTTATTAGTAGGCATTTTAACCAAATTAGGATGATGCCTTATGGCATCAATGGTATCCACATGGCATCCATTTACAATAAAAGTAAAAGAAAAATGAAAAAAAAGAGAAGAAAAAAGAAAAAAATGAAATGATGGTGAGTGGTTATGATGTTTCCGTCATCATCTATGACTTATACTTGATGCAACCATGTTTTTTGAAAATACAAAAAAAATGAAAAATAAAAAATAAAAAAAAAGGAACAAAAAAGAAACTAAAAAGGAGAAAACAAAAAAAATAAGAAAAGAATAAGAAAAGAAATAGGGGCTAGAGATAAAAGAAATGAGAAAGAAAAAACAAAACTAACACGAAAAAGTTTGTTTTTTCTAAAAATAACAAAAAAAGAGAAAGAAAGGCTATATAAATTGTAATTTAGAAAGTTAGGCTAGAAGCACTGTCATTTTGCTGAAACATAGACTATTTCCTATGAGTGCCCCTTTTGATAATTCGATCTTTACCAGCCCATTGTACTCAAGTTTGTGAATTGGGTGGAGAGGCAGGTTATTAGTCACTTAAAAGTTGGATATTCCTGAAAAAAGGAAGCAAATGGATTCATTTCTGGAGATGGCAGGTATCATATTCCAGTTTGAACAAATAAGAGCCATTTAAAGCTTTGAGCTGCAAATAAATAAATAAATAAAGATGCAGTTCTCGTTCAGTGTCAAGTCTTCTACATATTTTAGGTATTCCATTTTAGGGTCTTAATTGTTTTCTGCACACATCTAAACTTTGCAGTGAACCAACCTAGCATTGTGGGTGTCATTGAGTGTTGAACATGCTCGGGGATGGAAACAAATAATGCATCGAGTTTCCTCCTATAATGGTTGAGTAAGATACACCTGAACTACTGCCACCAGATGAATTGTGGCAAAAGTTCTCTAATCTACCTGGGCGATAGGTGATCCTGTTCTGTGGACTGAATTTTCCTATTTTCTAGTTCAATGCTTGCTTCTTCTGGTACTAAACATGAATCTGAAGGGATGTTAATGCCTGCACAACCAACCATGGCAGCTGCAGCTCCGACATAATCCAAGATGGGAGTTGCATTTCCTATCAGTGGATCCACGATTGCAGCTAGAGGGACCTGAATGGTCAGTCGTGCTGTTGCTACTGTTATGTAGGTCAAAAGAATAGTCTTGGCCCACAGTAAATCGCTCAGCAAATTATCAAACATACCTAAATATGGTTGTTTAAAGTCAGCTACATGTAGTATGTGGTCCCATGCCAGATCAAGTAAGCAAAAACCAAAAGTTAGCCAAGCCAAATCCCGGAGAAAAAGGAGAAGTTCATAAAGACAAGGAACGAAGACAAAGATTTATGCTAATGTTGGATGACAAGTCTAATATCTACTAGTCTTATTATACCTTTGACTACTTCAAGTAGTTCAGAAGCAGGAATCCTTGACCCAAAAAGTATGGACACGATTATTTAGAGGTAGGTGTGCATGTAACATGTAGGTCAGTCACAATAAGAGAATAAATACAAAACCCCCCTTCGCCCAAACAAAGAATGACGAGATTCATGAGGATTTGATGAAATGTGAGCCTCATTAGTTTGACTTTCACAACTGAAGTACTACAGGTACAGGACTCCTGCAGCAACAAAAACAACATATCTAGTTTATTCCCACAAAAACGGGTCTGGAGAGGATAAAGTATACACAGTCCATACGACTATCTCTGACAAAGTAAAGAGGAAGGTACAGGACTCCTGCACACTTGATAATTGATGAACATCTAAAAATGATATCTCATAATACTAGCTGACAAAGGATCCCTTTTACAGTTGACGTGTAGTTATTTATCTAAAGGCATGCCACTTAATTTGTTCCCACAGGAAGTATTCATCATTACATCACTAAAGCTTAAAATCTATGCTTCCAAGTTGTTGCTTCTTCTAATCTCATTATCAGATGCTGCTACAATACAAAAAAAGAAATCACGATAAATCATAAAATAGAGTATAATTAGAAGCCGTTGTTTACAGTAAAAAAGACCCATCCATTTTTTTTGCCACTATTTTTTCCTTCCAGCAGCTTAGCTAGGGACGTATAGGGTCAGAGGTTCTTTCTAACTAGCTTGTCTGGAAAAATCAGTTTCAATCTAGAATCTCAATATTTTCTCAATTGGCAATGTAGAGTTAAAAAGAGGAATCCGTCTTTGCTTTTGTTTATGTTTTACCTTCCAGCAGCTTAGTTAGGAACGTTCACCATCAAGATTCTTTCACTAACTGCAAAAAGACTATACTTTTCTTCTTTACAAAAATGGCTATCCATAGCGTTTGAATCTGGAATAAATTTTTAAAGAGATGGTGTTTGAATAAATAACAAAGACAAAGAAGAAAAATTATGGTATATCCTGATTTTCTTACCAAAATTGAGTTTTAATTTTTTTAGTGAAGAAAATAAAAGTAGTACCATAATTACTTTTATATTTGATAAAGAAAATATAAAAACTTTTCCACATTTGGCAAATCTCTTTCTTGAAGGAAAGGTTTTGGACATCTATAAATATAAGATGTCCCAATAGTTTTAATGTTTTCTTTAATATTAGTTTTTCGAATGACGCCTTCTCGATTTCGAACCCAACAAGTGGTATCAGAGCATATAGTTCAACGGTCCGATGATTAAGATTGTGGACATGTTGAGATTAAAGTTGCAACCAACTTGACGATAATGAAGGTTATGTTTTTGTCAAAAAAAAAAGTTCAAAAAAAATACTACATATGGACATAATTGCCAATAATATTTTCAACAATCCTGCTGCTACATATTTAAAAATAAACCTCACTTTTAATCCTATAAAGGGCCCCAATATTTTTAATCCAAATATTGAGGTTTTCTCAAAAGCTCCATTTTTAAGCATGCCAAGCAACAATGATGAAGATTATATGAAGAACAAAGATGAAAGATGTAGTGAAGAAAATCAAGGGAGATTTGTTAGGATTTTTACCCTGTTTTACTTACCAAAATTGAGTTTTAAATTTTTATTGAAGGAAAATAATAGTACCATAATTTTATTTTTCTTAAATAAAATAGAAAAACTTTTCCACATTTGATAAACATTTTTCTAGGAGGAACGGTTTTGGACATCTATAAATATAAGAGCCCTTCTCATACAACAACAACAATAACATCCACAATGTAGTCATTTAAGCGTCTTGATTAGGGAGAGATTTTCTCCGAACAGTTTTAATCTTTTCTTTGATATTAGATTTCATGTGTAGGCCAATTGGCCAAATTATATCAATAATATTACGTTTTAGTATGTTTTTATTTGTCATCTGAATTATCACCATCTTGATTTGCAAACTTTAAGCTTCCGCATAATGCCTTCTTGATTTCTAACCCAACATGGTATGGGTTAAAACAAATAAGAAAGAAGAAGAAAAATCTGTTAAGGGTTGAAAAAAGCATGGCACTTGAATCTGGTATAAATTTGAAAAAAGGCTATTTATGGTGTTTAAATTAGAAGAATAAAAAACAGCCTCATAGGTTTTGCAAGAAAGAAGATGAAGAAAACTCCCAGGAACGACCCAGTTTAAGATGTCAATGAAAAACAAAGTGCACAATGGAAAAAATGGAGTCAGGTTCAAGGGTTTGTCGATGTCTATTTAGTCTTGTCAAAGACGAGCTTAAGTCCTAGAGTAAGGCTCAAAACGTGTTGAGTGTTTCACCTCGCTTACTGAAAAGGTAAAGATGTTTTTGAATCAATAAATGGTAATTAAAATACCCAACTGTAACCAAGTTCCAAAATTTTCATTTATTTTCATTATATAACTTATTTAATTACCATATTGAACTAAAGTAATATTTTTTTCATTATTATGGTTGTACCTAGCATATCAAACAAAAAGAAATGTATTAAATATTTTAATAAGTTCCTTTCCTTAGATAGGTCATGGAGGACACAGATTAGGGTAGATGGTTGGTTAGGTACTAGACAACCGTCTCCCTTATTCCTTCTTACTAGTAGTCGTAGGATTACTTTAAGAGATTCTTGTACTCTACCCAAAAAGGATGATTTACTGTGGAACGGGGATTCTTGAATTTTATTTAACTAGATCAATGAAACAGAACTACAAGCACCAGAGAAGCAGGTAAACAATTAAACTCAATGATGCAGAAGGAACAACATCAAGTAATCAAATTCAGCAGGAAGCCGTAGGAAAGTGGAATGAGCTGATTAATAATACTCCTGGTAGTACCAATAATCCTTCTACTGGTAGTAATCGAAAGTCATGGGAAAATATAATGGAGGAGGAGAAGAATGAAATCCAGGTTAAATCACCCTCGATTTGGGATAATTTTGATATCTCTAAAACACTAAACGTAGAATTTACGCTTGAATAAGTAAGACCAAAGCGAGAAGAAAAAATTTTGGTAGTTGAAATCGCATATGAGGACATAGAGCCAGAGATAGCCGTTTGAAAAAATGTAGTGGTTTGTTATGTTTTGGGCACCTATCCACCGTTTGAAGTAATGGAGGGATACTTCCAGAGGTTGTGGGGAAAGTACCAGATCAGCCAAATCTCAATAATGAAGAATAGAGTAGTATTAGTGAGATTTGATTCAGCTAAAGGCCAACATGAAGCAATACAAGGAGAAACTTTTCACTTTGACAATAAACCTTTCATTGTCAAAGCAATGAGTTTACAAGGGATGAGTTGCACTGTGTCCCAATTTGGATTAGATTTCTTGGGTTAGACTTTAAGTATTAGAGTCAGAATGGATTAAGTAAATTACGGAGTTTAATTGGGAAGCCACTTATGGTTGATCAAAACACTGAGAAGAAGGTTGGTCTAAATTATTTTAGGTTGCTGGCGGAGGTGGAATTAGATTCAGAGTTACCTGAGATTATGAGGTTCATTAATGAGAAGGTAGGAGTGGCTTCGGTAGAGGACAAAATAAGGGAAGTGAGGTTACATTGATTCGGGCATATGATGATGAGGTGTTCGGATGCTCCAGTACGAAGGTATGAGAGGATGACTATGATGGTTTTAGGCGGGGTAAAAGAAGGCCAAAGAAATTTTAAAGGGAGATGATTAGGAATGATGTGGAGCAGTTACAACGTAAGGAGGATATGTCCCTTGATAGAAAGGTATAGAGGACACGAATTAGGGTAGAGGGCTAGTGGGTAGGAGTTCGTTTGTAATGGTAGGGAAGAGTGTTTTGTCTGCATCTGGAGTTTCTTGTTCCTGGTTTTGGTGATGTCTATGATTTTGAATAGATAGTTTATAGTACTATCTTGTGGTTGTCTTGTTTCCTATATTAGGTAGCAGTGTGTTATCCCATTTTGTTGTGTACTTTTATTTTTTTTGTTTGTTATACTATTATCTATCTTGAGCCGAGGATCTACCATAAACAACCTCTCTACTTCATCTAAGGTAGTGGTATGAACTATGTACACATTGTCCTTCCCAGACCCCCACTATGTAGGAATACATTGGGTATGTTGTTAATGAGAAAGGAAAGTTGTTGAAAAAAATGACTTATGACTGGAGACCTACTTTGTGCAAGTATTGCACCAAGTATGGGCATTCAGAGAAATAGTGCAGGAAGAAGAAGGCCTTGCAAGTGAGGAAAGAAAAGGGGAAGGAAGTAGAGCTATTTGAGGAATAGGATAATGTGCAGGATCCTGAGGAAATAAGGCATTCTAAAGAGAAGCAGACAAGCAACACTCACCTTAAACATGTAGAAAAGAATCAAAAGTTGCAGGCAGCAATAAGAAAGAAACCTCAGGTATTGCAGAATCATGAGCATGTTCATAAAGAGGTATGGATCACTCCAACCAGAGCAAGAAGTAGTCAACTAAAGTAGCATGACACTATACTTAGTAATAAATTCCAAGCCCTGCATAAAGCTGAAACCTTGCCACAATCAGCTGAGACAGAAATTGGGAAGAGAGCAGGTGACATCACTCCTTAATTTGAGGATGGAGAACATACTTAGTTGAAATGTTAGGGGGATAAATGCTCCTAATAAGCAGAAAGAGGTGAAACTACTACACAATTATGACAAAATGGGACTTATAGGAGTCCGTTAGAGACTAAAATAAAGAGTCGCAAGATTGATGGAGTTGCTACTAGGTCGTTTATTGGCTGGAATTATACCACGAATTTGGAAAGACATTACAATGGTAGAATTTGGGTGTAACGGAGAGCATATTATTTCCAAGTAACAATTCAGAGCAAGACTGCTCAAATGATCACATACAAAGTGAAGCATATACCTTTACAAGTAGACTTTATAATAAGTTTTGTTTATGCTTACAATACTAAAGAGGAGAGAAAGGTAATGTGGACTGAAATGAATAGCTTGTGTAACTCAATACGACTGCCTTGACTAATCCTAGGAGATTTTAATTCAGTCCTTAGAAGTGGAAGATAGAATAGGGGAAACCCCATCACTTGGGTCGAAACTATTGATTTTGTCACTTGTGTGGAGGGTTGTGGATTGTTTGAACTTCCTTAGGAATGGGGGAGATATACTTGGAATGATAAGCATAAGAAACACAGAGTATTTTTGAAAGTTGGATTGGGTGTTTGTTATTCAATATTGGTTAGATATGATGCCAGCTAGCAGAGTCATCTTTATGCCAGAAGGTATTAGTGATCATACGCCTATAAAAGTGAGGTTCACTGATGATAGTAGTAAAGGAGCAAAAGTTTTTCAGTATCTTAATAGTTAGAGGCATCACCCACTCTTCTGTTAAGAAAAAAAGGGCAATTCAGGTGCAAGATTGCAAAATGTTTCAAGTGGTGCAGAAATTGAGGAAGCTAAAATAGGGTTTGGGAAAGATAAACTCTCATAACTGTAAAAATATAGTAGAGAAAGCTAATGAGGCTAGACAAATTTTACGAGAGGGTCAGGATAAGCTGGAAGTTGACCTTTCAAATATAAGTCTGCAGCAAGCAAAAAGGCTCAAATACCTGACTTTGAAGAAGTCTTCATATCTGGCCGATGTGTATTTACAACAGAGGAGCAAGGTAAACTAGATTAAACTAGGTGATGATAACACTTCCTAATTCTATTCCGCTATAAAACACGGGAAACTCAAACAAGAAATTACTTAGATCAGAAATCAACAAGGAGATATGGTAGTAGAATCTGCAGCAGTTGCTAAGGTATTTGTGGACTATTATGAACACCCATTGAGGGAAAAAGATAATACAAGAGTCTCAGCCAGTGAAGATGTCATCTGAAATGGAAGCTTGTTAAGTAGTTGCACAACAAATACACCTACTCATGGACTTCATAGAGAACGGTATCAAAGATGCTTTATTTGGATAAGGAAGAATAGAAGTCCTGGCCCGGATAGTTATGGGAGTGATTTCTTTAAAGTAGCCTAGGGAATTGTTGGAACTGATATTACTGGATTTTTTAAAGAATGGTAAGCTTCTTACTTAACTCAATTTCAAAAATATAGCTCTCATACCTAAAGTAGACAGTCCTGTTGATGTCAATCAATATAGACCTATCTCATACTGAAATGTTATATGTAAATGCATCTCAAAATTATTATGTAGTAGGCTGAAAAAATAGTAGAACATGTTGCAGGTAACCAGGAAACCTTTATTCAAGGCAGGTCCATGGTCCATAATGTACTTATTTGTCATGATATAATAAGACACTATGGGAGGAAGACAACACCAAGGTGTGTTATGAAAATTGATTTTAGGAAGGCATATGATGAGCTGGGAATTCATAGAAAAAGTACATCAAGGGTATGATTTTCAAAGTACATTGGTGACTTGTGTCTCCAAGTCTCCAAGAATGGGATTTGAAGAAACTTTATTAGATCCTAATTTTGAATCACCCAAGCTCATAATGATAGTTCCTCCCATACAAAATAGAACACTAAAAAACTTCACCCAAGCGAAAACTTCTCCCAAGAATACAAGAGAAACCATAAAAGTAAACAAGTTAGAGAAATTGCTTAAGATGGTGTTTGACTGTAAAGAAAACCAAAAAAAATCATAACTACACAACACATCAGTTACCAGGGGTTGGATATGACATCATTTAAACATAATAGAGGTATATATAAAAAATGGTAGCCCGGTGCACTAATCTCTCATTATTACAGAGCTAGGGAGGAGTCGAACCACAAGGATTTATTGTGCGCAGCCTTACCCTGCATTTATACAAGAGGTTATTTCCACGACTTGAACCCAACTTTACATGCACTCCAAGGCTCCCCTTCATAAAGGTACATACACTTGCAAAGAAAAAATGGATAGTATTCTTACCGTAACAGTAGTATATTTGTGTAATAGATTAAATGTAAGCTGAGCTAGAAACCAAAATGGGAATATTAACAAGCTAACTTTTACTACTTACTCTAGAGAGTGTCCGACACCTTTTTGCATCCATATCCATATCAACACTTAGATCTATAATTTGTTCCTTTAATACAGAGGCCCCATCAGCAACAACTAATTCGCTTGTCTCAATTTTGTCATCATCAAGAAGAATAACCTTCTCTGATTCACCAGAATCTTTGCAAAGTGGTGGTATCTTTATCATTTTGCCAAAACAACAAGATCCTATATTTATCCTCTAGAAAGCTTAGAATTTCAATTAGGGAAATATAGACTACGAATAAAAAATTGCAAAGGAATGTAACAAGAAAAGGTGAAACACTGGCATCGACAACGGACTGAACCACAAAACCAGCAGCAATCCATATAGAGGCAACAGTAAATATATAAACCAAACCCAAAACCCATCTCCAAGATTGATCTTTCATTCTTTTTAAATAATAATTTTAATTAATAATTTGCCGGAAGAATATTGTCTAATTGCTCATCGATTAAAGTAACTATACTGCATTATTATGTATATTTCCAAATGATTTTGCACATTACTTGTTTTCTCAAGCAAAATCCACAAAGAAATTGGATCCAATACTCCGGGAAGGCCATGTAATCTCGAGAAAATTGAAGGAAAAGTGTTTTCTAAGTATTGACATTGACCAAAAGGAAGGGTATTTTTTAAGTAATGGCATTGACAACTTAAAGTTCAAACATAATTAACAATTTTGAGTAAGTTAATTGTAGATTTAATTAGTATGTTGAAAACTTTTTATTTGTTTTTAAAAATCCAAATTAACCCCACTCCTCTCCCATCTAAATCAATCTCTCTCCTTTCTGTTTTGATCCCAACCAATAGTTCTGCAAATTTCTCCCTTCAATTTTTGACAACTTTCATATCCAGTGATAAATTGTTTTGAGTTTCTTTTCAACTTTCAACCATAAATTGACATGACAACATTCTCCGACTATAAAAGCTTTGGGTTCTTTATCACTCCTTTTCGACTTAAAAAATTATGGCTTTTTAGTTATGAAGATAAAGAGGAACTTGAGTTAAATTCTCTTCTAGTATGGGTTAAAAATTTCAATATTTGTTTCTTAAATTTGAAATAGGGACCTAAGAAAATCCTAATTTATGATATTTCTTCTCTTCTCTAAGTGAAATATGATTTTTTGTTGTTACGTTAGTACCTGTTTTCGAACATTATTGGAAAACATATTGGACTTTATAGCCCAAACCTATAAATGGACTTTATTGTGACCAAATCTAACAAACAACTGCTGATTTGATTTGTTGGTGTTTGTTGTGTTCTTTGAAGTTTTTAGTGGCTTGTGTTTGTACAATGTTGGTGTTATTTGATAAATATTGATGTTCTTGGTATGTGTGTTATGTTGGTGTGCTAGGTTTGTTGTTGGTCTTGGTAAAATTGGTGTATTGATAAATAGTGATATTGTTGTTGTTCTATTGAATAAATCTTGCTACTAATTTTTTTTCAACAGTTCATCTGTTGAATGAAATCCTAATAGTTATTCCAATAATTAACATATCTAAAACTTTGATTTATTCTAAAAGGTGAGTCATCTATTGCAACAGATGACCCATCTGTTGGAAGAATTCTAAACAATATTGACAGTTTGATTTCTTCCAATAGATCACTCATCTGTTGCAACAGATTAGTCATATGTTTCAACAGATAATTGATCTGTTGGAAAAAATCACAATAGTATTGAAACTATTTTTATTGCTTCTAATATATCACTCATCTATTGCAATATATGAGTGATCTGTTGCAATATATCACTCACCTACTGCAATAGATGAGTGGTCTATTTGAACTGTTATTTTACTCTGTTGTATTTTTTAGATTTACCATTATCCTATTTTTAATTTTGCATTAATCAATTAATTTTTTATTTTTCTCTTATTTTTAAATAATATGGCTCACAAAAGAAAAGAAAGCGAATCAAGTCCAAATAAAGGAATAAATGGATTAGCTAGGCTACATCTATCACTCTATGAGCTTGATGTGCAATTGATATCTCAATCAGAAGCAAAAGAAAATAAACATGAGGAAAGAGGAAAGTTTCAAAAGAGATGTTGAATTTATTTCAAATAGTCAACATGATCCAAATGTTAATAGCCCTTCCACTAAAGAGTTAGCCAAAACCTTCAGCATTGATAGTTATCTTGTGAGAGTGTAGTATGATGATGCCACAAATTTGACTAGTGATTTTGTGGTAAAGTAATCCATGGAAAAATCTTTTGATACCTTCAAAAAAATATTTCGAGATAAAAAATTGAATGCTTATTTTAGGGATTACTGCCTTGGGAAATATCTTAATTTCCCAGAGGACAGCAATGCTTGTTTCCAAATAACCATGGTGTATGGTCTTCTCAAGCGTAGGTTTATATATGAAAATAAAGATAAGATGGATGAGGTGTGGATAAATTACTGTGGCATGCTAGTTTGTTTCTATTGGAAGGAGTTTGCCATAGTTACAATACTAAAATGTTATCCCCCTTCTCAACTTATGCCTATTATAACCCAAACTACCCCGCAGACCAAAAGGCAAAGGCAAGTCAAGCAATGGTTTATTGTCCCTTATTGGTCCAAGTTTCAAAAATACAAATTTTATAAAAGAGTTAAAAGGTAAAAAACTTTCAAAGAAGTACAAACAATCATTGTGCTTGGTTTGTGTAAGACCCCACAAAAATCCTAGTCATTTCCATCCAAAATAGAATACCAAAAGAGGCCCTAAGCTTAGAAAATTTCAGCCAAGTGTCAAGAATTAGAATCATTTTAGCCTTCCAAAGTGGAGGGTCTTATTTCCAACCTTCCCAATAATAGTATGTCGATTTTCAAATTGATTCATGATCAGGGTCACTTGTAGGTCATCTCAGGCAAGTTTCAAATTTTTTGGACTAGCGTAAGGGTGAGTTTGGATGTCCAAAAGAGTAAGGGGTAGCGATAGACCCGCGTCACGAGGGCTAGTTGACCCAGCTCAGGGTCGCGCCACAAGGGCTGCTTGACCCGAGCAGGGTTGGCATCGCAATAATCACTTGACCCAAGTAGGGGTTATGAAGTGATGGAGACCTATCTAATATTATTTTATTCGGGTTTATGAGGGGCAAATGGGTCATTTTTCCCAACCTTATTCAGCCTTAACACGAAATTAATCATACTATAGGGCAAAATCTCATTCTTTATTCATAAACTCTCTCAAGAACAAGCCCTAGATTCACTAAGTTCAAGAATCAAGTCCTAAGAAATCACCCCAATTTTCATGAAATAAACAATCAAGGTATGTTAGGCGTTCATCCAAGGGTTTTCTTCTACCCTTGGAGTTCAAGAACCTCTTTTACAAAAATCATAAGTTGATTGCTTTCATGAATTTCATATTGAATTTGATTGTATTCAAGATTATAATGTTATTTGGGTTTCTAATCCATGTTTTATGACAAGATTCATGTGAAGTAATTAACCGATATGTGGTGTTATGTGGATTTGTGTTTAAAGCCTCCTTGAAATTATGAGTTGGCATTGTAATCATGATGCTTACATTGTTTATTATTATTATGTTCATGAATTATGATCCTCAAGTGTTTGATAAAGTATTCATGTGAGTTAAAAGAAGAAATTATGAAATAAAAGTGTGTAGAAGTTCATGTTATGCAAGTGTTTGATAAAATGCCTCAATGAATGAATTGTGACAAAGTGACTAGTTATCATGCTTTTAAGATTGTGCTATGTTTTACTATTTATGCTATCGAGTCCTGGGGGCATTTCATACCCGAAACCTAGGTATTTACCTAGAATTTCAGTAGTTTCAAAATAGTCTCAGTTATGTCACGTACAATAGTACTCAGTTAGTTACCAAACTCAGTGTATTCAGTCAGTTAACAGAACCTAGTGAACTCATCCCAGTTTAGTTAGACAACACTATCAGTAACATATCAGTCAAGCCTAGTACAGTTTAGAAATCAGTTTAGTATCCATTAAGTTGGGAGTAGAAATCAGCACCGAGCGAACCCAAGGATGAGGGCATTCCTATAAGTGAAGGGTTTGACCCTTAGTAGCAATACCTATGTTACAGAACTACATAGCCGACGTAGGTTGAGATATCTTCTTGCCAGATCAAGGTTGATACATCTCGTCTGAGTTTTCATGCCAGTAAGGGTTGATGAAAGGTATTCCTACCAGACAGGGTTAACTCATAGCCATTGTTAGTATCCCTTGGAAAGGTGCTAACACCCTTCTAACTGGGTCCACAGGTTGGACCCCAACTCAGTTCATAATCGAGGTATGTCGATTAGATGAGCACTCCTATAATTCCAGTTTTAGTTTCATACTCAGTAAAAAACCACGGTTTAATTTTTAGAATTAGGACTATCAGATACAGTCACCCAACTTAGTACAAAACTAAGCTCAGTTTCACAGAATTAGGAATACTAGAAATAGTCACCCAATAATTAGTAATTATAGTAGTTTCAGATATACATATACTTTCATTCAGTTATATTCATGTTACTCAACCAGTTATTGTTTATACATATGAACCCTTGCATATCAACCTACCTCACTTAGAATACCAGTACATTCAAAGTACTGACACATACTCTTTATTTTGTGCTATAATGTCTTATATCATAGGTTCAGATGCATAGGCTCCTAACCATACTTAGCAGTTCAGACTATCAGTAACAAATTTAGTGGTGAGTATTCATAGTTCGAGGATAGAGTTATCATTTCAGTATTTTAGTTATTTAGTATATTCAGTAGTTGGAGTTAGTTGGGGACTTGTCCCATCAGCTCTATGTTCAGACAGTTAGAGGCTTTCAGGCTAGACTATTTCAGATAGATGTTCAGCTTTCAATATTTATTTACCGGTATTTGATTTCAGATATGAACCTTATGGTAGATTTATCCTAATTTCCATATTTTTATAGTGTTATTATTCAGTGTTTGCAGCAGGTATCGTTCATGGGTTAGCTTATGGTCCTTTGAGATTGTGAGCATCTTATGACATCCGGGGTACAGACTCAGGGCGTTACAAACTTAGTATCAGATTCTAAGGCGAGTCTGAAAGTTGCGTCTAGTAGAGTGTTGTGCATGGGTATATAGTGTGCCACACTTATGGACGAGAGAATATTAGGCATTTTAAGGAAAAGTTTCCCTTCTTCAGTATCATCTCATGCGAGTGAGCATGGGCTCAAATTAAAATCTCTGTCTAATCCAATGTTTCCTTTCATTTATAAAATATACCTCTAAAAAGGACTAATGAAAGAAAGACTTGAAATCAGCCAACACTTCTGCTCGTTTAGGCAGATCCCCTAGATGAGCATGTCTCTCATGCAGAATTCAGGGAAGCTTTTACAACTAGCACATTCCGTGGATGCGTAGAATGAATGCGCAGCTACCGTTTAGGTCATCCCAGTGGACAATACCATTGTAACTAGAATTAGGGACTTCACCCGAATGAATCCTCCATCATTTACATAGTCTAAGCCTGTGAAGGACCCACAGGAATTCTCTGACATGGTGCAAAAATTCACAAATATCATGGGGGTGACTTCCAGTGAGAGTGCTGAGTTAACTACATATCAATTGCCAGATATGACTCACACATAGTGTAAAACCCCACAAAATTCCCTTATAGTTTGAGCCTTAGAGCATGTTGAGAGAAGTGTCTTTCCATCCTTAAAAAT
The DNA here is from genome assembly GCA_030864225.1 of Capsicum baccatum var. pendulum. Taxonomy (NCBI): domain Eukaryota; kingdom Viridiplantae; phylum Streptophyta; class Magnoliopsida; order Solanales; family Solanaceae; genus Capsicum; species Capsicum baccatum. The sequence continues at coordinate 198,140,080 of CM061558.1, read as the reverse complement.
TTGAGAGGTGTCTTTCCAAGTGTGAAATATTTTAAACCATACAGAATTTTCCTAATATCAAATTTTTTTCATGTAGAGCATTGAGTTAGCTTTCCAACGATACCAATTTCGTCAAAATCTGATATCGAATGAGGAAGTTATTGTCGTTTTACTGAACGTTATCATAATCGCCCAGGTTTGATGGATGATTCAACGGACCGTCAATCGTCCCATCAAAATCAAAGCAATGACCCCTTTATCTGGCCATCGTGCGATGACCAAAATAATGGACCGCCAAATTTTTGATGGACTATCACTTTGACCGTCGCTATGAGGCAGTGTGGCCTTATCCTGGCCATTGTGTGATGACAAAAATGGCAGACCACTAAACTTTTGATGGACCATCGCTGAGACCATTGTAGCGAGACAATATGTCCTTTTTTCTAGCCATCTTGCGATGGATGATCCAATGGACCGTCGATTCGACTGTTGCAACCCCCGTTTAGTATTTTTAACTTATTTTGAAGGAATATTTTGGTCTTTTCCCCTCTTTTAAACCCTCATATATATTCTATGTAAGAAGCTGCCTCATTTTCCCATCTCTAACACTAATGAGCTAGATTTTCTCCTCCAAATCAAATCAAAACAAAATTCTTCTCCAAGGAACCTAAGAACTCACCATGGATTATTCAAATTAAGATGATCTTCAAGTTGCCTAAGTCAAGTATGGAAAGAACCCTCTCTTTCAATGATAAAAGAAGAGTTTAGAGAAAGCTTGTTCATCTAATGTCATAATTTAAGGTATGTGGGGTTTTGAACAAGGGTAACCCTTTCACCCTTGTGCCCAAAGGCTTATTTACATCATGATTTTCCTAAAATATATGAGGTTTTACATGAATTTGAATTGGGGGTTTTCACCCATTATTACTGAATGCATTATCTTGATATTTCCCATCAATTAAGAATCAAATGGCATGATTTCTGCATATTTTATTGGGAATTTATAGCTGGGTATAAACCCCATGATTTTACTTCTTGAAAAGCTAATATTTGCAATATTTGAGACATTGAAGCATATGACTGTATTGAGATTTTGAGATAAATTGCTGAAATTCCCAGATTTCCACATTATTTATGAATCTATATGCTATACATTATGTTTTTGATGAGATTTAATTGAGATTAGGCTATGAATTGGTAAGCCCTATTTGGGATTTGTGAATTTATGACCTCTTGTGCTATAAGCACCCATGATTTGAGTATTTTGAGATGATTGAGAAATGAATTAACCTAATGGTCCAAGAGCTAAAAGTGGATTTCTATGAGATGAGCATAAATAATCCAAAAGGAGTTGTATTTAGCACCGAATGGGTAAGTTACTATAATTTTTTACCCCAAAACTAAGTGCCACCATAGGTTGGGCCTGAGGCCGAGTTTAAGATTATTGGGCCTAAGGCCAATTTGATATTGGGCCTGAGATCAATTTTCGTTTAGTGATCACTAGACCCAGGTTATACTCTCTGGCAAGAGTATGACACTTCTTCCCAATGTGGGATCTCTTCCTTAGAAGGATAAAATGTTGGACTCCATGAAGCTCACATGGTTTATGTCGGTTACGAGAACCTCCCTTGCCTTTCAAACTTGAGATCAACTACTTCCTCAAAAACTAAAGTATTTTCCCTCCTATGAGCTATTTTCCTACTAATGAGGTTGTAAAATGGTTTCCTAGCTAAAGTATTCCCTTGATATGAATTGTCTCTTCAAAATGAAGTGTTTTACCTTGATTTGGTATTTTCCCATGAAACCTTGAGATGAGTTATTTTCACTAAACTAAAGTATCTTCCTTTTGAGATTGAATGATTTCCCTAAAGCTTGAAATGAGATATTTTCCTAAAGTGAATGAAATACCTTCAAGTATGTTTTAAAGTGATATGATTCCGAATTCCCAGTATTTGAGTTCAAAAAGAGTTATGAGATCTTGAGCACTAATGAAGTTTTACTCTCCTTGAGGCATATGTATGAGTTGATAGTATTGTTTAAAGCCCCTTTGGTCTTGAGTATTGAGAATAAGAGAAGATTTCTAATTTTAAGGTTAAAGAATGATGACTCACGAGATTTATGTTATGTGCCTCATCTTACATGATTTATGACCTTTATATTTGATACTTGATCAAGCTATGCGAGTCATTTTATATTGCATCCATGATTTGACTAAACAAGGTTGATACTATTTTATACATGTGCATTCACCCAAATATACTCAGTACATTCCCAAGTGCTGATCCACATATACGTCTATGTGCTATATTATCTCATAATGTAGGTATAAATTATAACATATGTACCATGTCTGATCAGTTTGCAACTTCCATTTGGCAAGTGGCGAGTTCTTTTGATTCAAGGGATCAAATTAGTGATATGGTTGAGATGAGTGGTATTTTATTTTCAATCATATTGAGTCGGGGTGCTTGGGAGTCATGACCCTACTACCTATGGTCAGTACTAGTAGAGGCTTCATAGATAGTGGGTAAAATTTAATGTATTGGGCTTTGATTTTATTGTAAAAAGTTGAGTTGTAACCTTATGACTCCAGTTTTGGTATTAAGCAAATCCATATTAGAGTTATATTCTGCCTTATTCTTTCTGTGTTATGTATTTTATTCAGTTATTTATGTGAGATTCCAAATGAAGGGTTACCTTGTGTCACTTATGACCCTAGGCACCATGTAGCATCCCGAGGTGTGATTTTGGGTCGTTACAGATAGTATCAGAGCACAAGGTTCAAGTGTCCTAGGGTGTCTATGAAGCTGTGTCTATTAGAGTCTTGGAAAATGGTACAAAGATGTTTGTATTTTTCATTGAGAGGCTACAAGGCAATTAGGAAAGGTCTCTATTCCTTTAAGTCTTAGATCGTGCTATAGAGAGATTCTCTATGCACTTACGCAAATCCTTAACTTCTTCTATTCAGACCATCTCTACCATATTTTCAAGGTATCAGAAATAGTCAAGCTTGATCTATATAGATAGTAGTGGGATTGTAATCGAGTTAGAGGTACCCCATCAGTGCTTTTGAGTTTCGATAATTGAAGTGCTTTATTCGTGATCCATATAGGTCGAGCACTAAGCCCAAGTCAGAGGTGCTTTTAGATTCCTTCTCAGAATCCATAATATGAAGCTATGCTTCCTTACCCATGTATTACTCTTGAGATATCATTATTCCTATGTTTCGATTCCTTCCTAGATAACATTCTCAGATTGGCTAGTAAGAAGCTTCAGAACTCTCTCAAAGCGGTTGATAAGAGCCTTGTGGTATGTCAGGAGTCCCTCGTGATTAAAGTTATTGCCTTAATTTTATGAGTCTTGTAAGTAAAACAGAATGAGATGTGTATTATTAGATCATTGAATATTGTGTGTCAAGTTTCTATCTTATGCAATATGTAATCTTTTTATCATTGTCTTTTCAAAAAGAAAAAAATCATATCTAGTAAAGCCACGTGGGGCTCTTTTGATTCACTAGCATAGTTTTATTCATCTTATTTTCTTATTCAAAACACAAAACCAAAATCTAGGGAAGCCGTGTGAGGCCTATTTCAATTTACTAGAAATTTTTTGTGCATCCTGTTGTTCTTGTTTTGGTTGGAACTGGGGGTTTAGAGTGGTGGTGACAAGAGAAGTGCTAAGGGCCATTTGTTGAACTTATATGTATATATGTATAGCTGAATTTTGTTGCACATGTGTGGGATATTAATAAAGTATTGTGTCCTTGATTGTTTATTTATGTGAGGTAGAGATAGAGTCATTAGTTAAGGAGAAATATTGTTCATTGATGTATGAAGAGAGTTATTGATGGTAACTATTGCATTAAAAGGTAAATGTTATTGATGAAAGTACTTTGTAAATGGGTGTTATTGATTTAGGCATCCCTGAGATTGTAGGTTGGAGTTTAGTTGAGACTTATGGAGCTATGATCTATCTTGGGGTTGTATAAATAGGTGGATAGTAATGATGTGTAGAAGGAGGGTGTGTTGATGAATTGGAAATAAGATGGGCCATGTGATTGTGATCAATTATTATCGATTATGAAGTTCGAGTGGGCATGTGAATTTGATCTTTTATTTCATAACGTCCGAGTGAGATTAGAGCTAGACACTAAGCTTGAATGATTGGTGGTCATGAAAGTGGAGGCGTCGATTTCTTGTTTAATGGTACTAGTTATAGGGAAGTGATCTAATAGGCTTGAACAGTGTGTGCAAGGTCCTAAGTTTATTTGATTCGTAATCAAGTTTGATGGTGTATGTATGATGTAGAAGTACGCCCAAGGTGCCATGGGGCTGCTTTGTTCTTGAGGATTATTGCATGTTGTCTGGTTAGTAGTAACACTGAGTTTGTAGGTGGGGCTAGCGAGATTATTAATACAGGTGTTGTACATGATTTAAATTCTCAAAGTTTAGAAACATAAGTTATAAGCGATGTAGTGGTAGGCTATGGCAGGAGTGGTGTGGTCTGTTAGAGAATGGGAGATACCATTCTAAGCATTAAGTAGTAAATAAAGACTATTAGGGTTATAGACGGATGATGTGTATCTCAAGAGGTAGTTTTATGAGTTGGCATCACGCTTTGGGGAGTGATATGACAGAGCGTGACATGGGCCAGTTACAACCGACTGAGGACATGACCCTGGATAGGAAGATTTGGAGAAAAAACATTAGGATAGAGGGTTAAGGGTGTGTATGCATTGTAGTCGGTAATTAGGTGGACTTTGATATCCTCAGTTTGGCAATGTGCAAGTTGTTGTGAATGTCGTACCTATGTTATGTTATGGTGTCCTAGGATTTGAATGCTTTTGTATGCTGCCTTTTTGTCTTGAGCCAGAGATATATTGGAAATAGCCTCTCTAATCCTTTAAGGGTAGTGGTATGGACTGCGTGCAATCTACCCTTCCCAGACTCCACTTATGTGGGAATATATTGGGTTTGTAGTTCTTGTTTTTATGCTTTGAAGTGTAGTTATTCGGGTCAAGTTCTTTTATTTATGTGCATTGTTATATCCACGACTCTAGAGCAAGGTGATGACAGTCGGACCAGAGTTTATGTAGTACTTTACCGCCTTGGAGCGATGGCTTAAGTCTAAGGGGGAGATGATAGGATCGATAATCGGGTCGAACCTTAAGACTCTAGTGGATGTACCAGTGAGCCGTAGAATAGCTTCGACAAGGATTGATGCTTGACCCTAATCTCATTTTAGTGCTTTCTGTTGTCCTAGTACCTGCTCATGTTTTACATTTCTATTCCATTATCCTAATTCATGTTCATGCATATGATAGAGAATTATGTACTCTCCTATTCCTGAAATGAGGGGTTCTGGTGCATTTGGCAGTCGAGATCACATCCCATGAGTTTTGAACTCCAAATTCGGATCATGCAACTTGTGACTTAAGTACTCAAGCAATGCTTTTAGTGATTCGCGAAACCTAGATTTGTATCATGCATGTTCTTGGGCTAAACCGCTTTGATAAGTTTGTGATGTTAAAGGACTCAAGAGTCAGTTAAGTGCAAAGTAGGTGCAATGTCCCTTCATACTCCAGGTCCTCATGTTCTAACTTTTCAGCGACCTCTTTCTTAGGTTGCGATAGAGATAATGGACAGTTGTACCGATAGGAGAGAGTAGATGTATTGTGTTGGGAAAGATAGTCATATGTATAGGTTGACTCTTGAGTCCTTCTTGTCCAAGAAACTCTTGAACCCTTTTCTGAAGTTTAAAGATTCTTGTGTTTATGAGTTTTCATGATTCATGTGAGTTGAAATTGATGTTCATGCTATGATTGAGTTGTGAATCGTGTTTGTTTACAAGGTTATCAAGCTTTGACCCTAGTATGTGATATTCATGTGATGTCCATGATAAAGCCTTTTCACGTTGCTTGTTAGATGATGTGTTCATGCCAATTGAGTGAGGAAATTATTGAATAAACAACGCATGCTCCCCATATGTTTGATGAAATACTTATGTGAAGAAATTAAAGCCAATACGACATGTTGACTAGGACCCCCCCCCCCCAATTTGTGTGCAAACTCATGTATGCCAAATGTTTGTTGAAAAGCCTCAGTGAATGAATTATGACATGATAGTTTTGAATTCCCCCAATTATGTGCTCTTTGATACATTCTAAGCCTTTGATACATGCTAGGTGTTTGATGGATAAGATGCGACGTGACATGAAGTTTCCCTAATTATGTGTTCTCCGATACATAATAATACCCCAAATACGTGCTAAGTGTTTGATGCAAGACCTTGTTGAATGGAGTGTGACCCAATAGCATTTCCCCCCTAAGTTATTGCGTGCTTATAATCCCTAAATGCTTGAAGTGACGCCTTAGTTATTGTGATGGTGAATGAATGCCCATGGTTATGAATGGTTATGTTTTACCTTTCTATTATCGAGTCATGGGGGTATATGTGCCCGACAATTTAGCTGCTTTCTAGGGCCCGTGACTGTCTTCGTGATGATCTCAGTTGAGCCATGATTCTCATAACTTCCTGAGTTATAAAACTCAGGACTCTTAGTAAGATACAGAACTTGAGTAATCTCGGTATCGTTAGCACTCTAGCCTCAGTTGTATACTTTGCTTAGATATAGTAGTATACACGTGTTCAACGCAAACCTCGGTAGTATTTGAGTACTCTTTTCAAACTTCATTAATATTCCATCAAATAGCGGAACCAAGCGAATTCGGCTATTTATATGAGTTGACTTAATTAATCAGCTTCTGTACTATCAGTTCCCGAGGTCACTCGCTGGAAAGGACTAACCTCAACCTATGTACTCAGTTATCTATATCAAGAGGTCCAGTTATTCAGTATAAGTGTTATTGGACCCCGAGATCATCCCCCAGATAGGCTTAATCTCAAATTTAGTTTAGTATCCTTAATATTCTAAGATTACCCACTAGATGGACTTGATTCCAGTAGCATATTCAATTGAGTATTCTTGTTACCAGCTCCAGGGTTCACTCATTAGATAGGCTTGATCTCAATTTCGGGTTCAGTTGATTATCTTTTTTGGTAGATTCAGAGATTTCCCCGCTAAATAGGTCTGGTCTCAGACATAATCATTTCTCATCATTGACAGTAGGTTCAGGGATCATCTGTTAGGGAGGTTTGATCCCAAATTTAGTCAGTCAAAAATCGCAAGTGCTGAATACATAATGAACGAACTCTTCGTTATAAGACTAAGGCAGGTTAGGCCAAATTCAGACGAAGGTAATACCCTTCCTTCATTCAGTTCCTCTGTAATCTGAGATTTAGTATATAGTTGTTCCTATCGTAAATAAATGCATTCTTCGAGTATGCCGGGTTTAAAAAGGTATAGATTCAGTGTGACAAGTATTTTAGCTTTGCGGCCTTAGTTTTCTCTATTTTTCCTAGACTGACTATAGACATTCTAGAATGAATATTCCTAAGGCGGAGATATTATAAAACCCCACAAAATTTCCTCATAGTTTAAGCCTTAGAGCATGTTGAGTGAAGTGTTTTTCCGGCCTTAAAAGTTTGAGAGGTGTCTTCCTAAGTGTGAAATATTTTGAACCATATGGAATTTCCCTAATATCGACTTTTTGTCATGTAGAGCACTGAGTTAGCTTTCCAATGATAACAATTTCGTAAAAAACCAACATCAAACGAGAAAGTTATGGCTGTTTTACTGAACATTATCAGAATCGCCCAGGTTTGACAGACAATTTGATGGACCTTCAAGTCTACGACAGACCGTCAATCATCTCATTGAAACCAAGGCAAAGACCCCTTTTTCTGGCCATCATGCGACGACTAAAATGATGGACTGCTAACTTTTTAATGAACCGTTACTTTGACCGTCGCTCTGAGGCAGTGCGGCCTCATTCTGGCCATCGTGTGATGGCCAAAATAGCAGACCACCAAACTTTCGATGGACCATCGCTGAGACCGTCGCAGTGAGGTAGTATATCCCTTGTTCTGGTCAGCTTGCGATGGACGATCCGACGGACTATTGAACTTTTGAAGGACCGTTGCAACCCCCGTTTAGTATTTTTAACCTATTTTTGAAGGGATATTTCGATCTTTCCCCCTCTTTTAAACCCTCCTATATATTCTATGTGAAGCAGCTGCCTCATTTTCCCATCTTGAACACTAATGAGATAGGGTTTTCTCCTCCAAATCAAATTAAAACAAAATTCTTATCCAAGGAATCTAAGAACTCACCATGGATTCTTCAAATTGAGTTGAGATTCAAGTTACCTAAGTAAAGTGTGGCAAAGACCTTCTATTTCAAGGATAAACAAAAGTGTTTAGAGAAAGCTTGTTCATCCAATGTCATAATCTAAGGTATGTGGGATTTTGAACAAGGGTAACCCTCTCACCCTTGTGCTCAAAGGCTTATTTACATCATGATTTTCCTAAAATCTATGAGGTTTTACATGAATTTGAATTGGGGTTTTTCACCCATTATTATTGAATGCATTATCTTGATATTTCCCATGAATTAAGAGTCAAATGACATGATTTCTGCATATTTTATTGAGAATTTACAACTGGGTATAAACCCCATGATTTTACTTCTTGAATTTGCAATGTTTGAGATATTGAAGCACATGACTATGTTGAGATTTTGAGATAAATTGCTGAAATTCCCAGATTTCCACATGATTTATGAATCTATATGCTATACATTATGTTTTTGATGAGCTTTAACTTGGGATTGTACTATGGATTAGTAAGACCTATTTGGGACTTGTGAATTTGTCAACTCTTATGCTATAAGCACCCATGATTTGAGTATTTTGAGATGATTGAGAAATGAATTGACCTAATGGTTCGAGAGCTTTGAAATCCACTTTACTATATGAGATTATTGATTTGATTATTGGGTTTGTGGTGAACCATGATATTATTCTAAAAGTGAATTTTTATGAGATAAGCGCAAATAATCCAAATGGAGTAGTATTTAGCATCGAGTAAGCTACTATGGTTTCTTACCCCAAAACTACATGCCACCGTAGGTTTGGCCTAATGTCGAGTTTATGATTATTTGGCCTAAGGCCAAGTTAATATTGGACTCGAGGCTGAGTTTTGTTATTGATCACTAGACCCAGGTTATACTCCCTGGCAAGAGTATGACGCTCCTTCCCAACGTGGGTTCTCTTTCTTAGGAGGAAAAAACATTGGACTCCATGTAGCTTTCATGGTTTATGTTGGTTACGAGAACCTCCCTTACCTTTTAAACTTTAGATCAGCTACATCCTCGGAAACTAAAGTATTTTCCCTTCTATGAGCTATTTTCCTACTAATGAGGTTGTAAAATGGTTTCCTAGCTAAAGTATTCCCTTGATATGAATTGTCTCTTCAAAAGGAAGCGTTTTCCCATGAAACCTTGAGATAAGTTATTTTCACTAAACTAGAGTATCTTCCTATTGAGATTAAATGATTTCCCTAAAGCTTGAAATGAGACATTTTTCTAAAGTGAATGAAATGCCTTTAAGTATGTTTCAAAGTGATATGATTCCAAATTCCCAGTATTTAAGTTCAAAAAGAGTTATGAGATCTTGAGCACTAATAAAGTTTTACTCTCCTTGGGTTATATGCATGAGTTGATAGTATTGTTTAAATCCCCTTTGGTCTTGAGTATTGAGAATAAGAGAAGATTTTTGATTTTAAGGTTAAAGAATGATGATTCACAAGATTTGTGTTATGTGCCTCATCTTACATGATTTATGACCTTTATATTTGATACTTGTTCAAGCTACGTCAGTCATTCCATATTGCATCTATGATTTGATTGAAGAAGGTTGATACTGTTTTATACATGTGTATTTACCCCCATATACTCAGTACTTTCCCAAGTGCTGATCCACATATACGTCTATGTGCTATATTGTCTCATAATATATGTATAAATTATAGCATATATACTATGTTCGATCAGTTCATAGCTTCTAGTTGGCAGGTGATGAGTCCTTTTAATTCAAGGGCTCGAATCAGTGATATGGTTGAGACGAGTGGTATTTCCCTTTTCAGTTGTATTGAGTCGGGGTGATTGGGAGTCATGACCCAACTACCCATGGTCAGTACTAGTAGAGGCTTAATAGATAGTGGGTAAAAGTTGATATAGTGGGTTTCAATTTTGTTGTAAAAAGTTAAGTTGTAACCTTGTGACTCCAGTTTTGGTATTGATCAATTCTTATCAGAGTTATATTCCGCCTTATTCTTTTGATTTTATGCATTTTATTCAGTTATTTATGTGTGATGCCAAGTGAAGGGTTATATTGGGATCACTTATGACCCTAGGCATCGTGTAGCATCCCGAGGGGTGATTTTGGTTTGTTACACATGGTTTAAGCATTGGAAGGCAGATAAGGGCACAGACGCAGGGCTCGTAGAATGGGAAGAGTTTGTTACTGCTTTCCTTGATAGGTTCTTCCTATTGTAGTTGAGAGAAGCTAAAGTTTTAGAGTTTATTAATCTAAAACAGGGCAACATAATGGTGAAGGAGTATTCCCTCAAGTTTACTCAGTTAGCTAGATATGCCCCTTATGTGGTAGAAGATAGAAGATCTAAGATGAGTAAGTTTATTTCTGGTATGTCCAAAAGTGTGGTCGAGGAGTTTAGAACCATAATGCTGATTAAGGAGATGGACATATACAAGATCATTATTTATGCTCAGCAGATAGAGGCGGCTAAGAATAAGAAGAAGGATAGGGAGAATAAGAAAGCCAGAATAGGTAGTTGTAACTTCACTCAGCCTAAGTTTGAAGGTGGTAATCGTTCGTAGTTTTGTCCAAAATCTTCAGTCCCAGCTCCATCCTCAGCCAGTGCTACAGTACTGATATTCAGAGATGGCAATAAATATAGGGCACCAGGTATTAAGCCTCAGGGTGGTGTTAGCATTTCCCGAACAAATCCTCTTTGCCAGAAGTGTGGTAGAAACCATTAGGGTGTCTACAAAGCTGGCAGTGATGTATGTTTCGAATGTGTCAAGACAGGATATAGGGTCAGAGAGTGTCCTTATGTGGGTTTGCAAAGTCAGCATAACTGCCTCTCAGCTTAGTCCGGTCGCTCGAATTAGCAGGGTACTACTTCCAGTGCCACTAGTAGGCAGCGCCCTAGCAGACTCTATGCACTTTAGTATCAACAGGATCAAGAAAGTTCTCCTAATGTGGTCATTGGTACATTACAAGTTTATCATTACATATTTATGCGTTGCTAGATCCAGGAGATTCTTTGTCCTTTGTAACTCCTTATATAGTTGTTGACTTCATCGTTAGTCCCGAAATCCTAGCAGAGCCCTAGTCCCGAAATCCTAGCAGAGCCCTTCTTAGTCTCTACCCCAGTGGGTAATCTATCATAGCCCGATGGGTATACAGGAACTATCCGATTATGGTATCTCAGAAAGTTACATCAGCAGACTTAGTAGAGCTAGAGATGATAGATTTTGATGTCATTCTGGGCATAGATCGACTTCATTCATGCTATGCTTCAGTTGGCTGCAAAAACAAAATTGTCTATTTTTAGTTTTCGAATGAACCTATCCTGGAATAGAGGGGTAGTACTTTAGTACTTAGGGGTTAACTTGTTTCCTACCTATGGGCGAGGAAAATGATATACAAGGGGTGTGTCTACCATTTTGTTCGAGTTATGTAATATAGTTCCAAGATTCATAGTCTTGAATCAGTTTAAGTTGCATGTCAATTTCCAGATGTATTTTCCGAAGATCTTCCCGAAGTCCCTCTAAGAGGGAAATTAACTTCGAAATAGGCCTCTTTACTTATACTAAGCCTATCTTTGTTCTGCCATATAGAATGACTCCTACAGAACTCAAAGAATTAAAATAATAGTTGAAAGATCTCCTAGATAAGGGATTCGTCATACCCATCATATTCTTTTGGGGTGCACCAGTTCTACTTATGCGTAAGAAAGACGGTTCTCTCAGAATGTGTATTGACTACCATCAGTTGAACAAAGTCACAGTTAAGAAAAAGTATCCAATTCCTAAAATCGATGACTTATTTGACCAAATTCAGGGTGCCGATTATTTTTGTATGATAGTTCTCAGATCAGGCTATCATCAACTCAAAGTCAGAGAAGGTGACATTCTAAAAACAACTTTCAGAACTCGGTATGGTCACTTTGAATTCTTAATTATGTCATTTGGTCTTACCAATGCCCAATAAATTTTATGGACTTGATAATCATGTGTTCAAATAGTACTTAGACCTGTTCGTTATAGTCTTCATTGATGACATTCTTGTCTACTCCTGCAGTGAACATGATTATATAGACCATCTTTGAATAGTGTTACAGACCCTAAGAACCCATCAGTTTTTCACTAAATTTAGTAAATATGAATTTTGGCTAAGGTTAGCTGCTTTCCTTGGTCATATTATTTTCGGTGATGGCATTAGAGTTGACCCTCAAAAGATCGAAGCAGTGAAAAATTATCCCAGACCCATCTATCCATCAGATATCAGGAGTTTCTTGGGTTTGGCTGGCTATTACCGATAGTTTGTGGAAGGGTTTTTGTTTATTGCATCCCCATGTCTAGATTAACTTAGAAGAAAGTCAAGTTCCAGTGGTTAGATTCTTGTGAAAAGAGTTTTCGAGAGTTGAAGACTCGACTCACTATAGCCCCAGTTTTGACTTTACTAGGTGGTTCAGATGGGTTTGTGGTATATTATGATGCTTTGAGAGTTGGTTTGAGGTGTGTTTTGATGTAGAGAGGTAAGGTCATAGCTTATGCCTCTAGACAACTTAAGCCCAATGAAAAGAACTATCCCACCCATGATCTTGAGTTAGCAGCTATAGTTTGCCTTAAAAATTTGGAGACATTATTTGTATGGAGTACATGTTAATGTTTTCACAGACCATAAGAGCCTGCAGTATGTGTTTTCTTAGAATGACCTGAACCTACGTTAGAGAAGGTGGTTAGAGTTGTTAAAAGACTATGACATGAGTATTCTGTATCATCCAAGCAAGGCCAATATAGTCGCTGATGCTCTCAGTAGGATGTCTATGGGTAGTGTTGCTTACGTGGAAGATGGTAAGAAGAAGTTAGTTCAAAAGGTTCATCAGCTTGCCCGACTAGGTATTCAGTTAGTCATTTCAGTAGAGGGTAGCATATGGGTAGAAAAGAGTTTGGAATCATCTCTGGTTTTTAAAGTAAAAGAAAAGCAGGACAGGGCTCCCAGTTTAGTTAAACTAAAAGAGTCAGTCAAAGATCAAAAAGTAGAGTTTTTATCCCAAAAGGGAGATTGCGTGTTATACTGCCAGGGTAGACTATGTGTGTCATGGGTGGATGTCATGAGAAAGTGGATTCTTACAGAAGCACATGGTGCATGTTACTAGATTCACCCAGGGGCCACCAAGATGTATTGTAATTTATGGGAAGTCTATTGGTGGAGTGGGATGAAAAGAGACATTATAGAATTTGTATCTAAGTTCCCAACATATCAGATGGTTAAGATCGAGCGTTAGAAGCCTAGTGAAGATATGCAGGAGTTCAGTATTCCTACTTGGAAGTGGGGGAAAGTGAACATGGAATTTGTGATGGGTCTTCTCCGTACTCGTCGCCAGCATAATTCAATTTGGGTTATTGTAGATAGGATGACCAAATCAGCTCATGTCTCACTAGTTCATACCTCTTATTCTGCCAAGGATTATGCCAAGATCTATGTTAGAGAGTTGGACAGATTTAACGGAGTTCCGTTGTCCATCATTTTAGATAGAGGTATGCAGTTCACCTCTCACTTTTGGAAAGCCTTCTAAAAGGGTCTTGGTACCCAAGTTCACCTCTATACAGCCTTCCAGCCTCAAACAGATGGTCAAGCAGAAAGGACCATTTAGACTCTAGAAGATATGTTAAGAGCGTGTTCCATTGACTTTAAGGGTAGTTGGGATGACCACTTGCATTTGATTGATTTCATGTATAACAACAACTATTATTCCAACATATAGATGGCTCTGTTTGAGAAGCTCTATTGGAGGAGATGTAGATCTCCCATTGGTTTGTTTGAAGTGGGTGTAGCCGGAGTGGTAGGGCCTGACTTGTTATTTGATTCTTTAGAAAAAGTTCAGTTGGTCAGGGAAAGGCTTAAGACAACTCAGGCTGACAAAAATCGTATGTAGGTGTGCGAAGAAAAGATCTAGAGTTTGAGATTGGTGATTATGTGTATTTGAAAATCTCACCTATGAAGGGAGTGAAGAGGTTTAGCAATAAGGGGAAACTTAGTCCCCGATATGTCGGACCTTACCGAATCCTCAGCCTTTTAAAAACGGTAGCTTATGATCTTGAGTTGCCTTCAGACCTTGATTCAATACATCCAGTATTTCATGTCTCCTAACTAAAGAAATGCATAGGTGACCCAACAGTTGTAGTCCCTATAAAGGGTATAGACATTCAGAATAGTCTTTCTTATGAAGAAATCCCAGTCGAAATCCTCAATTATCAGGTTCGCAGACTGAGGAGCAAAGACGTTCCTGTTGTCAAAGTTCTTTGGCAAATTCAATCTATCTACGGAGCTACTTGGGAGGAAGAAGTAGACATGTAGAGAAAGTATCATCACCTCTTCTCCTCAAACTCAGACTCTGCTCAAGGTAACAGTCTTTCTTGAATTAACTCAATTCCATGTTCAAATTTTCTTTATGAGTTTGATATCAGTTCAGTTGCATAATATTCTCTTACCATACATACCTTCATGAAACAACCCAGTCATGTCAACAAAATTCAGTCATGCTTTAGTTATACATGCTCAATATGAAAAGTCAGTACATCATCAGTTCAGTCAGTCTAATTCAAGGATGAAAGTTGCCAAGGTGGAGATATTGTAAGACCCTACAAAATCCTATTCATTTCCGTCCTAAACATCATGCCAAAAGAGGCCCCAGGCTTAGAAAATTTCAGCAAAGTGTCAAGACTTCGAATCATTTTAGCCTTCAAAATAGAGGGTCTTATTTTTGACCTTCCTGACCTTAGTATGTTGATTTTCAAATTGATTCATGATCAGGGTCACTTGTAGGTCATCTTAGGCAAGTTTTAGATATTTTGGACTAGTGTAAGGGTGAGTTTTAATGTCTAAAATAGTAAGGGGTCGCGATAGGCCCACGTCGTGAAGGCCAGTTGGCCAAGCTTAGGGTCGCGCGATGAGGTCTTATTAACCTGAGTAGGGTTTGTGTTGCAATGGTCACTTGACCTAAGTAGGGGTTGCGATGCGATGGAGACCCATCCAGCATTATTTTATCCTAGTTTGTGGGGGGCAATGATTTATTTTCCCACCCTTATTCAGCCTTAACATGAAATTAATCATCCTATAGGGGAAAATCTCATTTTTTTTATTCATAAACTCTCTCAAGAATAGGATCTAGCTTTACCAAGTTCAAGAATCAAGTCCCAAGAACTCACCCCAATCTTCAAGAAATTAACAATAAAGGTATGTTAGGTGTTCATCCAAGGGTTTTCTTCCACCCTTGGCGTTAAAGAACTTCTTTTATAAAAATCACAATATGATTGCTTACATGAATTTCAAGTTAAATTTGATTGTATTCAATATTATGATGTTATTTGGGTTTCTAATCCATATTTTACGACAAGATTGATGAGAAGTAATTAACCTATGTGTGGTGTTATGTCGATTTATGTTTAAAGCCCCCTTAAAATTGTGAGTTGGAATTGTAATCATGATGCTTACATTGTTTATTATTATTATTTGCATGAATTATGCTCCCCAAGTGTTTAATAAAGTATTCATGTGAGTTAAAGGATGAAATCATGAAATAAGAGTATGTGTACAAGTTCATGCCATGCAAGTGTTTGAAAAAATACCTTAATGAACGCATTGTGACAAAGTGACTAGTAATCATGCTTTTAAGATTGTGCCACATTTTACTATTTATGTTATCGAGTCCTGGGGGTATTCCATACCCAAAACCTAGTTGTTTACCTAGAATTTTAGTACTTTTAGAATAGACTCAGTTATGTCATGTACAGTAGTACTGAGTCAGTTACCGAACTCAGCGTATTCAGTCAGTTAATAAAACTCAGTGAACTCATCCTAGTTCAGTTAGACAACACTATAAGTAATATATCAATCAAGCCTAGTACAGATTAGAAATTAGTTCAGTGTCCATTCATTTGGGAGTAAAAATCAACACCGAGCGAACCCAGGAATAGGGGCATTTTTGTCAGTGAAGGGTTTGACCCTTAGTAGCAATCCCTGTGTTACAGAACTACGTAGACGGCATAGGTTGAGATATCTTTCTCCAGATCCGGGTTGATATATCTCGTACAAGTTTTCCTACCAGTGAGGGTTGATGAAAGGTCTTCCTGCCAGATAGGGTTAACTCACAACCATTGTTAGTATCCCTTGGCAAGGTTCTAACACCCTTTCAATCAGGGCCACAGGTTGAACTCTAACTCAGTTCATAATGAGGGTATGTTTATTAGATGAACACTTCCACAGTTCTAATTTCAGTTTCAGACTCAGTATAAAACCTCGGTTCAGTTTTCAGAATTAGGACTGTCAGACACAGTCACCCAGCTCAGTACAAAACTAAGTTTGGTTTCACAGAATTAGGA
The DNA here is from genome assembly GCA_030864225.1 of Capsicum baccatum var. pendulum. Classification (NCBI taxonomy): domain Eukaryota; kingdom Viridiplantae; phylum Streptophyta; class Magnoliopsida; order Solanales; family Solanaceae; genus Capsicum; species Capsicum baccatum. Next base: position 198,123,507 of record CM061558.1, on the reverse strand, counting down.
CTGTTAGAAATAGTCACCCAGTAATTAGTAATTACAGTAGTTTTAGATATACATGTACTTTCATTCAGTTATATTCATGTTACTCATCCAGTTATTATTCATGCATATGAAGCCTTACATATCAGCCTACCTAACTTAATATACCAGTACATTCAAAGTACTTATGCATACTCTTTCTTATGCTCTATAATGTATTATATCATAGGTTTAGATACACGGGATCCTGACCATACTTAGCAGTTTTGGCTTTCATCAACAGATTTAGTGGTGAGTCCTCATAATTCAAGGACAGAGTTATCATTTCAGTATTTCAGTTGTTTAGTATATTTAGTAGTCGGAGTTAGTTGGGGACATGTCCCATCAACTCCATGTTCAGACAGTTAGAGGCTTTCAAGCTAGAGTATTTCAGATAGATGTTTAGTTTTCAGTATTTATTTATCAATATTTGATTTCAGTTATGAACTTTATGGTGGATTCAACCTAATTTTTGTATTTTTACAGTGTTATTATTCAGTTTTTGTAGCAGGTACTAGTAATGGGTTAGCTTGTGGTCCTTCGGGATTATGAGCACCGTGTGACGTCCGGGGTGCAGACTCGTGGAGTTATAGTTTGGTTTGTACATAATATTCTTTGGATAAGAGACGTTAACAACAATATTCCACTTGGTTTAATAAAGCTCTTTGAGGATCTTAAGGCATTTAACAACTATCCTTAGGGTTATGAAAGCTTTAAAATGAAATCATATGTTTGTTAACTCCATTAATGCCAAAAACATTCAACTTTTATGGATTTCCATGAGCTTTCATGGTAAATATTTACTTTTATTATGATTTATTTATTTTATATTAAATAATTCTTTTGATTTATTGGCGTAATTTTTTAGGCTTGGGAATTTGAAGCCATTCCTTATCTTAAACAATAAGTGAACTACCAAGAAGAAGTTTCATGTCTAAGAATTGTAAGATGGTTATGGGTTAAAAGTGATAAAAAAGAAAAATTTCTTGATCTTTTCATCCCCTTGGAGGAAGTAGTAAGTTTAATTCTAATTAAGTTTTTATTTTAATTAATAATTTATTTAAATTATTTAATTATTATTTTAATATATGTACCGATTTATTTTAGATTGTGCATCTGTGGCTTGTTCTAATCAATTGAGAGTTGAAGATGTCATTTTTTCTTACTTTATGATCCATGAAAATTTTATCGAACCCTAAGGTAATTGATAAAAAAAATGAATTAGTTATAGCAATATCCATCACAAAAAAAACACTTTGAGAGGGTGGGCTTGTTGTTGTTGATGGTGCTAGTGGTTATGGAACTGTTGGTGGAGGTAGTGGTGATGGTGATACTATTGAGGCTAATGATGATCCTCTTTTAATTTTTGAAACAAGAAACAAGTAATGATTATGATCATATTGGTTTTACTCATTTTGGTGGTGGATATAGGGAAACCCCTACTTTTTAATTGACATATTAAAGATTTCTTACATAAAAAGGGTAGTCAATCTTTTTGAGATCTTTCCCCTCCTAGCTTATGTTTTGCATGCAAATGTCAAGACTGCAAGGCAAAACATGATGGAGTGATTAATCATATTAATGCATTAGCTGATGTTGTAAAGGAATTAATATCTAAGAGGGGTATTATTCAATCAAAGAGGATTTCAAATTCATACGCTCCATTAGAGGTTAAGGCTGAAGGGAAAAACAACGAAATTTCCAAGCCATTATCAAGCATCAAAAAAAGAAAAATTACAACTCCTCTGTCTTGCATTTTTGAGCAATATACAAGGGTCATAGGAGGGCAACATGAGCTGAAAAAGGTAAATATTTATCATCTGTTCCAACAGATAAATTGACTAAATATATATTTTAAAAGATGACACATATGTTAAAAATTATCAAACAGATATAGGCATCTGTTGCAACAGATGACTAACCTGTTGCATTAGATTCATTATTTGTTGCAATAGATGTCTCATTTGTTGGAGAAAATCAAATAAGTCTTTCTACTATTTTAATTTGTCCCAATAGATGACCTAACTATTATAATAGTTGGGTCATCTATTGTGACAAATTAAATCAAGATTTGCTACTATTTTAATTTGTTCCAACAGATCAATCATCTGTTGGAAATTATCATACACGTCTTTCTTCTGTTTGAATGTGTTCCAACAGATAACTTATCTATTGCAATAGATAGGTCATCTTTTGGCATATATGAAAATGATAGGAAGACCCATTTGATTTCCTCCAACAGAAGAGTTATCTTTTTTCATTTTTTTTGTATCTATATGATTAGCATTGATAATTCTTACTTTCCAGGTGGATTTTACAGTAGAAACTACTGCTGAACAACATACTATCACAGTTGATAATCCATCAATCCTTTCGAAGAGGAAGAAAAAGTGAAGCATGTCAGTCCAAAAGAACGAAAGAATTATCTATAACACCCCTTAACATTTTGATTATTTTATTTCTTACCTTCCCATATGCGTAATATTGATCTTTAAGTTGAATTGTGTTTAGGGATATTAAAAGGGTAATTTTGAATAGTTTTGAAATTTTTGGAAAGGGTTCAGGGCTATTTTGGAACTCCGAGGCAGTGTGCCTCCATGATATCACCGTGTCACGAAGGTTAACCTCCACAATATTGGTGTGGCACGGAGGTTAACGTCCGTGATAAGGCCGTGTCACGCTGAGGTGTAAATTTTGTCCAATTTTATTTTTTTCACTTAAGGGTTAGGGGCTTTTGGTCCTTTCACTGTTTCTACAACTTATAAAATTGACCTTTTCCTCTTCAGTTTAAAAGATCAAACACTTAATTCTTTTCTCTAACACCTAAACCAAGAAATATTAAGGGGTCATTTGGTTTGAAAACAAGTTATACTAGGATTTGTTATACTGGGATAAGTTATGCTGGTATTATTTTTTAGTGGTTGTTTAGTTTGTGTTACTGAAAATAATATATAGTGCATTGTTTGTAAAAATATATTGTTTGTTTACAAATATAACCCTCACTTTATTTAATTATTTTTATTTTTGTATTTATATGATTTTTGTTTGTATTTATATGATTTTTTTCCATCAAATTAGAAATTCATATGTCTCTTTTACATAGCTAGAATATGTCTCTTTTACATAGCTAGAAATTCATAAGTCTTTTTTTCTATCAATATATTGTTTGTATTTATATATTTTTTTCTCTTTTTCCCATCCGTAACTATGGTTATTGTTTCTCATCATCTATCTCAGCTGGTGTGTTGAGTCCATGATTCAGTATATCAATTTAGTAGATATCAAGAGCCTAGCAACAGCAAGCAGAAGCGGCTTAAATTTTACTGCACTATATATATATATATATATATATATATATATATATAAATCTATATCTATAATCTATGTCTATAATCTATAATCTATAATCTATATCTACATCTATAATCTATATCTATAATATATTAAAAGTGTGAAGACCCTTAGAAAAGTGATTTGAACTTTTTGCCCTTCAATAAAAGATTGTCCTTTAGATAAAAACGTCTTTTTACTATTTACCTAATAATATTTAATAAATTTTAGGACTTCAAACCCAACTAAAATCGAATTCTCCCTCCCCTCTTTTTTAGGACTATGTATATATTTTTTTAAAAATGAACTCTATTTTGTATTAAATAAAAGAAAAGTAAAAGTCTATCAAAAACTAAAAAAGGTTAAAAAAATCACTCTTATTTGTGTTAGTTTAGTTTATTTGGAATTTAAAATATTCTATTATTGATAAATAATTAATGAAAAAAGTAAAAATCAATCATATGTATATAATTTCTTTATTGAAGAAAAAAGTTTTGAATTTCTATAAATTGAGAATTCTTTTAGAAAAATACAATAATATCTAATGAACATATGGAACAAGATATATTTATTTTTGTACTTAAATGATTCTTTATTATTTGATTTGAATTTTCTTCTTTTTTTTTGGTCGCCAAGATACGTCAAAGAAATATATTTTTGTAATATTTAATTTACTTAGATGCATTGATTTCGAAGTTTTCTTTTTTCCAATTTTGATGGTATCTTGAAGATGAATGATGATATGGACAACTAATGATCAAAATTTTGAGTCATATAAAATATTATGATTATTTTTTCTTTCTAAAACACCAATCTTAATTTTAGGGGTTGTCAATATATTTTACATCTACCTCATTTGTATCTTTGATATTTACAACTACTATATATGTAATTAAATAAATTCTCTTACTATTTGAATAAATATCGTATTTAGTGTAGCATTTAAATTCATTATAGTGAGGTACACGCGCAAGGCGCGTACACCTAAACTACGTTATATATATATATATATATATATATATATATATATATATGAAAGTGGAAAGAAAAGGGTTTAGGGGTATTTTTGTCATTTATAATTTTATCCAAGGATAAGTTAACTTGGGATAACTTATACAACCAAATATGTGGTATAACTTATCCCGAGATTATTATTAGTCCTGGGATAAGTTATCCCGAGTATTGCCAACCAAACAATGTACAAAAAAGTTTATCCCGAGACTATTTTTTTATCTCAGGATAATTTACCTTAGTACCTCACACCAAACGACCCCTAAGGGTTTTCAAGAAATCATTACTCAGGACTCTAAAGTTCAAATTAACTTTAATTTGTTATGTGTTTCAGGCATGTTTCTCTTCCCTAAGCTTTAATTTTTCATTGTAGCATAAATTGAATGGATTTCCATGTTATGAAATTATGGATTTTGAAATTAGGTTGAGGGATTTTAGTTGTTACTGATTGAATTACTTGTCCCATATTTTGAATTGATTATTCTTTCTTTAAATTGATATTTTTTGGACTAAATTGGTATATTATTTAAATGGTTGGAAGGGGGAACATGTGTTTCCCCAAATTGGTTGAATTTTTGCTTGGAATTGCATGAACCTCAACCACTTTGTGAATTTGATTTTAATTATGGTAAATTGCATGATTTAACTCTCTTTTGAACTTAACACATTGTATTAATGGATAATTAGATATAAATATGGATTTGGATGGCCTTGGCGGCCATGGTTTGCATTTTAATGGAACTTGGGAGTCCAATTTGGTTGTGTGAATTGGTTTAGCATGAATATATTAGCTTGCAAGAATATTTGTATGATGATACTAAGTGGTAAATGCCTTAATAAATGACTCCTGGATTAATGGTTTGAATTATGTGCAAATTGTTTTAATTTAGGCTTAAAGGGGGTTATGTAGCTTACTGTGAAGGTGTAATTCCTAGGGGTCTATATGACTGTATGTTTGACACAAACTTGATCTGTATATTTGGGACAACTATTGCCTATGATGGCTTTAGTTTTGTCTTGGATTTTCCCTCAGTTCCTATGGTTAACAAGCACTCGAGTTCTTTTAGAAGGGAAAGCTGAACATAAATAGCCCATAGGTGCCTGTAAGATGCATCGAGCTACATAGTACAGGTTAATGGTTTTAAAAATCATATGTTTATGACCCTTACCCTATTTTGATATCCTATATATGTATATATGAATGTGTTCATGTGGTTTTAACTGATTTTGGTCATGGGATTATGTTATCAGTTTTCTTGAGTTGCATACCAGTGCTTATCCCACTAGCTGTCTTAGGATTCTCCATCATTTCATGATGTAGGGTACGAAGATATTTTTATTACTCCTGTGCAGCATTAGGTGGATTGGCATATTTGTGAAATGGTAAGCCTCCATTCTTTAGAAGACTTTATCATTTTATTGTTCTTTCTGTATTTATGTAGTACTTTTGGATTCTTTTTGGTCATACTCGAGGGGCAAGTCCTAACTTAGATATTATTTTGGTTTAGAGGCTTTCGTGGATAGATGTGGGTGGTTATTATTTTGACTCTTAGTTTTATTGAGTCATTTTTTCATGTTCTTATTACTTTTTAATTAGATTCTGCATTGTTATTATCATTATTATTATTCTTTTGAGATTAGGTTAAGGGGTTGGTCTCTTGTGTATGATGGTCTTGAGATACCCGTCATGGTCAAGTCTTGGTTCGAGTCGTGAAAAGCGTGGTATTTGAGCACGGTTTAGAGTAGTTGGGTGTCTACAAAGACATGTTGAGTAAAGTCCTTTTTATGAGTGTGTAGCGCGCCACAATTATAAGGAGGAGGCTACAAGGCATTTAGGAATATTTTTCTTTCTTGTGTTCTATTTCGGGCTATAGAGTCTAGTGTTATGAAACTTTTCTAACTCCTAGCTTTCTCATATTTTATATTATGCCTCCCTAAAGATATGACATTTATAGAAACTCTGCTGGAAACTCTATCCTACCTAAGGATAATATGGAGGGGACTCGCCCTGTGTATGGAGTGCATGCCTGATCTAGGGTCCTTGCTCCTAATTATGTCACCCCATATGGAGTTCTACCTATCCCCACTAGTCTTTTTTGGGATTCTTGGGTGGTGATGCTTATGTTCAGTCACCTCAGGTGGACATCTCTAATGTGGAGTTCCACTGATCTATTTATTTGCTTACTCAGTTGGTGACATCTCAGTTTCATCAGTCAGATTCTGTTGGTTTTGTTTTCCTTCATCTGAGGTCACTCGAGTTAGAAAGTTCATGATGTTGAATCCCCTAATCCTTATAGGCTCTAAGGTTGAGGAAGATCTCAAGGGGTTTGTAGATGAGATAGAGAAGATTTTTATAGTGATGTATGCTACTGATTCTGAAAGTGTGGAGTTTGTTACATATCAGTTGAAAGAAGTAGCTTATTAGTGGTACGAGAAGTGGGAACAGTTGAGGGGTGATGATGGAGAGCTAGCATTTTAAGATGTGTTTTTGGATGTTTTTTTTGATCATTTCCTTCCTTAAGAGCTGAAGAAATCTTGGGTTGAGGAGTTTGTGAATCTGAAGTAAGGTAAGATGAGTGTGAAAAAGTATGTCTTGAAATTTTAGCAGCTATCTTGTTATACTCCCAAGTTGTTAGATAGATAGGGATCTAAGATAAGGAATTTTACTTTTGGGTTATCCCATGACTTAGTATTAAAATGTAAGGTTGCAATATTAAACAATTACATGGATATCTCTAGGCTTGTGGTTTATATGCGGAAGGTTGAGGATTGAAAAAGAAGACAAGCAGAGATATAAGAGAGGTAAAACAAGAAGTTTAGGTATTCGGAGCAAGATAATGGTTGGCAGAATGCTGGGAAAGATGGGTAGACAATGGACCAATAAGATGAACTAGGTCAACTCTTATTCATCTGCTAGTTCTTATTATCCTAAGCCTTCAGGTGATCATTGTTATCAGGATAGCAGTAGTCCTAAGGCACAGGGTGCCCAGTCTCAGGCTAGTGGAGCTCAGTCAGCCCTACCTTATCCTCCTTGTCATTTTTGTGGGCAGCTTTATCATGGTTATTATGAGGAAGGAAGGAATCGATGTCATAATTATAGTCAACTTGGTTATATATAACGAGAGTGTACTTCAGCTAGAGTTGCCATTGGGGCTAATAAAGTTTTTATTTCCACATCTTTAGCTCCTGCACAAAAGGTTGCTACTTCTGGCACGGACACTAGCCAAAATTATCTTTATGTACTTGCTACTGGCCAAGAATTTGAGACATTTCCAGATGTTGTTACTAGAATGTTACAACTATTTTCCCATAATTTTTATTATTTTCTTGATTTGAGTTCTACCCTATATTATGTGACCCCTTATGTGGCTGTGGATTTGTTTTTGTCCTAAAAGTATTTTCGACCCCTTTTTGTGTATATTTCGGTTGATGATTCTATTGTGTCTAGAAAAATCTATAGGGGTTGTGTGGTGTCTATCTTTCATAAGAAGACATTGGTGGATCTGATAGAGCTTGACATGGTGGGATTTTGATATTATCTTAGGGGTGGATTGGCTCCATTCGTGCTATACTTCTTTGGTTTGTAGGACCTAAATTGTCAATTTTCACTTTCTTAATGAGCCGATATTAGAATGGGACGGGAGTTCTTTAGTGCCTAAAGGGTCGTTGAATTCCTATCTTAGAGCTCAGAAATTGATCTCAAAAGGATATCTATACTATTTAGTTCAGATTGAGGATTATGATTCTGAAAGTCCTTCTTTGTAATATGTCCCTGTGGTTAATGAATTTCTTGAAGTGTTTCTTGACGATCTTCCTGGAATTCTACCTAATAGGAAAATATATTTTATGATTGATATTCTATTGGATACTCATCCTATTTTCATTCCTCCATATAGAATGGCTCCGACAGATCTAAAAGAGCAGTTGAAAAACCTTCTTGATAAAGGGTTCATTTGTCCTAGTGTTTCTTGTAGGGTGCTTCTCTGTTTTTCGTGCAAAAGTAGGACAGTTCTATTTGGATATGTAAAGACTATCGTCAGCTAAAAAAGGTGACATTGAAGAATAAGTATCCTCTTTCTAGGATTGATGAACTTTTTGATCAACTTCAAGGCGTTAGATACTTCTCTAAGATAGATCTCTGTTCGGGCTATCATCAACTGAAAACTTGGGAGGTTGACATAAGACTACTTTCCAAACTTGGTATGGTCACTATAAGTTTTTGATTATGTCATTTGGATTAACTAATGCACTGGCTGTGTTCATGGATCTTATGAATATGGTATTTAGTTAGTTTCTGTATCTATTTGTGATAGTCTTCATTGATGAAATCTTCGTGTATTCTAAGAGTGTGCCGAATCATTCCAATCACCTCCAAATTGTATTATAGACCTTTAAGGACCAGGAATTGCATACAATATTTTCTAGGTGTGAGTTTTAGTTGAATGCTGTAACTTTTCTTGGACATGTAATTTCTAGTGAAGGGATCAAAGATAATCTATAGAAGGTTGAAGCGGTTAAGAAATAGCCTAAACCTATGACTCTAACTGATAGTAGGAGCTTCTTAGATTTGGCTGGGTATTATAGGAGGTTTATGGAGAGTTTCTTATCTATTGCTGCTTTGTTGATGAGGTTACCTCAGAAAAAAGTGAAGTATTTGTGGTCAAAAACTTGTGAGAGTTGTTTTGAAAAATTAAAAGATAAGTTGACTTCTACGCTAGTTTTGACTCTACCTGAGGGTACTGATGGTTTTGTTATATTTTGTGATGTGTCCCATGAGGGACTGGGTTATGTTTTAATGTAGCATGGTAAGTTTGTGGCCTATACTTCTAGGTAGCTTAAGGTTTATGATAGGAACTCTTTAACTCACGAGTTGGAGTTGGCATTTATGGTTTTTCTTTAAAGATTTGGCTCCATTATCTGTATAGGGTTCATGTGGATATCTATTCAAATCATAAGAGTTTGTAGAATATGTATACTCAGAAGGAGTTGAATCTCAGGCAAAGATAGTGGCTTAAATTACTGAAAGATTATGAAATGTGTCTCCACTATCATCCAGCTAAAACTAATGTTGTTGCTGATGCTCTTAGCAGGTTGTATATGAGGAGTTTGTCCCATGTTGATGAGGAGAAAAGAGTATTACTGAAGGATGTTCACAGGTTGGCTAACTTGGTAGTTCATCTTTTGAACTATAAGGATTGGGGAGTTATTGCTCACAAAGTGGTTAAATCATCTCTTGGTGCTGAGGTAAAGAAGAAATAAGTTATTTAGACCCCATACTCATAAAGATTAAGGGTGATCTGGGTCAGAAAAAGGTTATGGCTTTCGAGATTGGGGGAGATGGTATTCTGAGGTACCAAGATAGGTTGTGAGTTTCTTATATTGATGGGATGCTAGAAAGGATTCTGATTGTTGATGGGATCCCATAAAGGATTCTGATTGCGGCTCATGAGTACAGATATATAGTTCATTCAGGTTCTACTAAGATGTATAATGACTTGAAGCAAAACTATTGGTGGAACAATATTAAAAGGGATATGGCAAAGTTTTTTGCTAAGTGTATGGTTTGTCAGCCAGTCAAGGTTTAGCGTTTAAGGCCTAGTAACATGTCTTAAGAGATAAATCTTCCCATGTGGAAGTGGGAAATGATCAATATGGTTTTCATTATGGTTCTTTTGTGGTACCGCAATCAGCATGATTTAATTTAGGCCATTATGGATGGGATGACTAAGTTCGCCCACTTCTTGACTATAAGGACTAACTACTTAGGAGAGGATTACGATAAGTTTTTCATTTAGGAGATTGTGAAGTTTCATGGTACGCCAGTGTCCATTATTTTAGACTGAGGTATGCAGTTTCATCTCACTTCTGGCATTTATTTTAAAAGGGTTTGGGTAAACAAGTTAACCTTAGCACCGCTTTCAACCCTCAAATGTATTGACAAGTGGAGCATAAGATTAAGACTTTGGAGGATATGCTACAAGCCCGTGTGATTAATTTTAAGGGAAGTTAGCTTGATCATTTGCCTCTTATTAAGTTTGCATACAATAATAGTTATCATTCGAGCATTTAGATGACCCCTTTTGAGGCTGTTTATGGTAGGAGGTGTTGGTATCCTATTGGATGATTTGAGGTTTTTGAGATTAGGTTATTTTTTGTTGACTTGGTTCACCAATCCATGGAGAAGTTAAAAGTGATTAAAAGAAAGACTTAAGACTACTCGAAGTCACCAAAAGTGTTATACGGATGTGAGGCTAAGAGAACTGGAGTTTGAAGTAAATGATTGGGTGTTCTTAAATGTGTCTCTTATGAAAGGAGTCATGAGGTTTGGGAATAAGGGGAAGCTCAGTCTCCATTACATTAGTCCATATCAAATTTTAAGAATAGTTGGTAATGTTGCTTATGAGTTGGATTTGCCTGCGAGTTTGGGTTCTATTCATCCCGTGTTTAATGTGTCCATGGTAAAAAGGTGTGTGGGTGATCCTTCCTTAATAGTTCCTGTTGAGGATGTTGGTGTGACAAATTCCTTGTCTTATGATGAAGTCCCGATTGATATACTGGATAGGCAGGTTCGTAGATTAAGGACCAAGGATGTAGCTTCAGTAAAGGTTCTTTGGAGAAATCAAAAGGTAGAAGAGACTACATAGGATGATGACAAAGATATGAAGGCCATGTATCCATTCTTTTTCCCTTAAATTGGATGAAAGTGCTTTATCTATGAGTTTAATTTTTCTATTGTTACTTTAGGAGGTTGTCATTTGATTCTAGTGAATTCTTGTTATTCTCATGCTAAAAGTGTCCTAACTCATTATTTGGGGATGAATGATCCTAAATATGGGGGGGGGGGGGGGAGGGGGAGGGATAATGTAAGATCAAATCTTTTTTGATTATTTTATTTCTAACCTTCCCGCGTGCGTAATATCAATTTTCCACTTGAATTGTGTTTAAGGACGTTAAAAGGGTAATTTGGAAAAGTTTTGGAATTTTTGGAAAGGGTTTGGGGCTATTTTAAAACTCCGAGTAAGTGTGCCTCTACGATATCATTGTGCCACAGAGGTTAACATCTGTGATATTGGTGTAGCATGGAGGTTAACCTCCACAATAAGGTTGTGCCACGCTGAGGTGTAAATTTCATACAGTTTTATTTTTTTCACTTAAAGGTGATGTTTTTTCGGTCATTTCACCCTTTTCACGACTTATAAACATAAAATAGATCTTTCCCCCTTCAGTTAAATCGATCAAACACTCTTATTCTCTTCTTTAACACTTAAACAAAGAATGCTTAAGAGTTTTTTCAAGAAATCACTACTCTGAGCTCCAAACTTCAAATTAACTTCAATTTCCTGTGTGGTTCAGGCGTGTTTCTCTTCCCTAAATTTTAAGTTTTCATTGTGGCATAAATTAAATGGATTTTCACGTGATTAAATTGTGGGTGTTTTAATTGGGTTGAGGGGTTTTGGTTGTTACTAATTGAATTACTTGTCCCATGTTTTGAATTGATTATTCATGCTTTAAATTGATGTTTTTCGGAGTAAATTGATACATTATTTAAATGGTTGGAAAGGGGGACATGGGTTTTCCAAATTGAATAAATTTTGTCTTGGAATTGTATGAACTATAACCCACTTTGTGAATTTGATTTTAATTATGGGAAATTGCATAGTTTAATTTGCTTATGAATTCAACGCATTGCATTATGGATATTTGGATATAAAAATGGATTTGGATGGCCTTAGTGCCCATGGTTTGAATTTTAATGGAACTTGGGAGTTTAATTTTGTTGTGCGAACTGGTTTGGCATGAATGTATTAGCTTGGAAGCATATTGGTATGATGATACCAAGTGCTAAGTGCCTTAATAAATGGATCCTGGGTTAATGGTTGGAATTATGTGCAAATTGTTTTAATTTGGGATTAGAAGGGGTTCTGTAGATCATCGTAAAGGTGTAAGTCCTGTGGGGTCGAACACTGTAAAACCATGTTTGCCGGTGTTAGGGGGTCTGTATGACCACTTGCTTAACATACACTTGACATATATATTTGGGCTGAATATTGCCCATGGTGGCTTTAGTTTTCCCTCAAACTTTTCCTTGGTTTGTGCAGCTAACACGCACTAGGGCCCTTTTAGCAGGGCGAGATGAACTAGTATAGCCCATGGATGCCTTTAAGATAGACCGAGCTACATAGTCCAGGTTAATGATTTTAAAACCCACATGTTCATGACCTATCCCCTATCTCGACATCCTATATATGTATATTTGAATATTTGCATATTATTTTAATTAACTTTGGTCATGGCATTATGTTATCGCTTTCCTTGAGTTACATGTTAGTGCTTATCCCACTGACCATCCTAGGACGCTACATCATTTCATGATGTAGCAGCAGACGATATTTATGTTAGTCCTATGAAACGTTAGATGGATTAGTATGTTCATTGAGTTACTGTGGTGGTAAGCCTCCATTCTTTGAATGGCCTTATCATTCTTTATTTTTTCTTTATTTACGCAGTACTTTTGGATTCTTTTGGGTCATAGTTGGGGGCATATCCCGACTTAGATGTTATTCTGGTTTAGAGGCTTTTGTGGACAGATGTGGGTGGTTATTGTTTTTGCTCTTAGTTTCATTGAGGTATTTGTTAATTTTCTTATTACTATTTAATTGGCTTCCGCAATGTTATTATCATTATTATTGTACTCTTGAGGTTAGGCTAGGGGGGTGGTCTCCGATCCATGGTGGACTTGAGATATCCGTCACGTCTAGGCCATGGTTCGGGTCATAACATTATTCGTTTAAAGGGTTCAACATCTTGGACGAGGCTCAAACAAAACTAAAGAAGTTGATCAACACCTATTCAGAATGGATTGTCGATGTCCTGTTAAAGCTTCATGCCAATAGGTACACAAATCAGTTTTATAAATATTAGTTTATACAATTCTTCTTGTAAAAACATGACATTAACACCTAAAAATCATGCAGAAAATAAAATGATGAACACTATATAGTAAACCAATCAGGTCTTGGTTTTGATTATGGCCGACTTTGTTGTTGCACATCCCAAAATGAAGAATTGGTTCTATTTGATGTCATAACCCCAAACTTCTTGGAATGGTGATATATATATATATATATATATATATATATATATATATATATTACTATTAATACTATATTCAATTGTATCTATTTATTAATTTTATCATTACATAATTTGGATGTTTGATAACACGTGCAGTACATCGATGCCATTTTTTACTACTTCCAAAAAATGGCCAAGTTCCAAACACAACAATAATACAGATGCACAACAACCAACTTTTTTTTCAATGTTTACCTCAATAAGGCCTACGATAGGTATTATTAACAACAACTAGAATTTTCCCAAAATGAGGAATATTTAAACAAAATCATCAAAGGTTTTAGCATTCCAGTTGGCTTACTTTGGAATTTGGTCAATGAAGTGTACATCCCAATCAATTGTGGTGGTGACTTCCATTGGGTGTTGGCTGTCGTTGTTCTATAATGGAGGCGTATCCGAGTTTATTACTCGTTATCAGCAAGGAGACGTTCTGAAATGTCGTCAAAGATACAAAAGCTGGCGAAAATATAGCCTACTTACCTTGATATAAGTAGCTTTTTGGACCATAATATTTGTTCTAATTGGTCGATGATTGAAGCATACCGGGATAAAATATGTGATAGCCATCTTCCATAGGGTAATCCATTTCATGGATAATATGTTGAAATAATTTCTCACCATCCAGTGGTAGACTGTAAGTATCATGATTTAGTTTCATAAATTTCACAACTCTTACATTAATTACAAGATATGTATTATTTGATTTTTACAAACGTAGGAATTGTTGTCTTTTTGTTGTCGCTTATGCTGAGTATTTGAGCGATGAATTACAAGGACCAAATGATGAACTTGATGCTGAATTATTCCATAAAAGATATGCTATTTTTAAGGAATTATGGAAATGTGAAGGCTGAGAATCGTTATCTACGAGTTAATGAAGATCCACAATGACCAAAAGCCAAATTCCACAACACCGGATGAAAAACAACTAGTCAATATTAAGTAGATCTATATAGCTTGAGTCAGTCAAAGTAATAACCTCTCTTTAGGAATTGTTGACTTCAAAACTTAAATTATAAATATTTATCATCACCCATAACAAATTTTTACATTTTATTTATTTGTCAATTTATTTAATGTAATTTGTAAAGGCTTTGAATTATTTTATTTTGTCATGAATATTATTTTATCCTTAGATTTGAACTTGTTAATTGAAATGAATTATTAGATTCAGCTATTGCAATAGATAATGGATCTGTTACAACAGATGAGGCATCTTTTGTAATTTATTAAATAGATTTTGACATATGTTGCAATAAGTGGGTCATCTATTAGAAATTATCAAATAGGTCTTCCTACTATTTTGATTTGTCCCAACAGATGTTTTATATTTTGGAATACATTAAAACAAACCAGTAGAAGGCCTATTTTGATTTGTTCACACAGATGGACTATCTGTGGCAACAAATGGCTTATCTGTTGGAACAAATTAAAACAAACCTTTTATAGGACCTATTTTAATTTGTTCCAAAGATAATAGGTAGGTTTATTTTAATTTATCCCAATAGATGATCCATCTGTTGCAACAGCGTAACAACCCAAACTAGGGCCTAGTCATGATGGGTACCTCAAGTTTGCCAAACACAGGAGACCAACCCATTAGCCTAGCCAACCATAACACAATTCAACTAGCAGTGAATGAGTTTCGAACATATAAGAAGATAGAGTTAAGTTCCAAACATATAACATGATAGCTTTAAGTTTCGAACATATAACAAGATAGATAAATCAACTAAAAATGATCTAAGAATCCACAATATCAAATCCACCCACTTCCTGTTGTCCATAAAATCCTCTAAGAAAACCAAACATCAACTACGTTGGAACATGCCCCCGACTATAGCCAAAAAGAGAACCAAAAATGTAGTCTAGACATAAATAAAACAATTCCTTAAATGATAGGTCTGACAAAGAATGGAAGCTCACCACTTCAAGACAGACTAGTAAACAAACTAAAATCACCTATTACTATACAAGGAAATAAAAATGTCTCCAGACCCCACATCGCATGGGTATATAGCGTCTGAGGACCGTTAGTAGGGTGAGCGCTAGCATGTATCTCAAGGAACGGATAAAGTAATGCCATGATCAAATCAGTCCAAAACCATTAAAAACCAATGCACACTATCATAGACATATATATAATATGCTGGTAAAGGGAACAATGTTTAGCATAAGAGTTAAAACATTAGCCTAGACTGTGTAGATTCAACCATTATAATAGGTACCCGCAGGCTATATGGGTTTGGCTTCCCCCACCAGAAGGGACCAGTGTATGTTAGCCGCATGAACCAAAGGTATCAAGGAAGGGCAAGGAATCTGCAACCTTTCTCTAATCCTTGATAAATATATATAAGGTGTGACATATGCATACAGTCAGCAAGACCAACTCCCACGCTGGCAAATACGGTTTCCAGTATCGGTCCCTCAGGGATCTCTACCTTCACAGCCTACTACACAACTCCATTTAAGCCCAATTAAAATATTTACACATTTCCATTATCAAACCAAGGAATATCAATGAAGGCACATACCATTGGTATCATCGTACCAATTACACTTGAAAAATAATATCATTATGCCATTCCAATTATTCATCACCTCAAAGGATTGCCTTGGCCCAGTGATTTATCAAGTTAAATTTGGGGAAATGCCTCGACTTCTGTAGTTTATAAAAATTAACTTGGGGGAATACCTCGACCCCTATAGTTTATAATTAATTCAACACATGACCAACAAGGACTTTCATAACCATTTTTACCTGATTAATCAATTATGTAATGCATTAGTTTAGGGGAGTAAGCCAAATCATGTGATTATTCTTATTTCAAAGCCAATTATGCAAGTGGGTTAAGGGAACACAATTTTCAAAACCAAATTCCAAACCAAATCATTGAATTGGGGGAATGCCTTAACCCCCATTCAAACTCCGATACCCATGCACCCAATTAGTTTCAAAACATCAATTCAAATTATGATTAATTCACAAAAGTCACGGGAAAATCAGTTCAATCAATAACATTTAAGGACCCTCAAGCCAATTTCCAAAACTATCAATTAATCATATGAATAACAATTTAAACACATAATTTTAACAAAACAAGTTTTAGGGAAGAGATATATTCTTGAGATATTAGGAGTTATGGAGAAGAAACCAATCTTAGAGCCTTAGATGATCAACCTTGAGAAACCCTAGTTGTTCTTGACTTAGGGAATTTGAGAGAGGAGAGAGTAGTATATGATTGCTAAAGTGATGAAAATAATTCTCTTTAGGTGTTTTATGGTCGTGGGTTTTAATTAGGGAAAGTGAGAAATAACTAGAATGCCCTCACTTAAAAGTGCAAAATTGATTCCCATCTATTATGGGTCACTTCACGACCGGGTACAAATTTTAGCCTGGACTTATAGTCTAGGTAGAGTCTTGGGCATCCTTCCCTGCTTTGGTCATGAGTCACACGCTAGAACTCATGACCAGACTTTGACTCGTAGAGTCCTGTCATTGTCATAACAGTAGCTTTGGGCACTGATATTGGATTTCCTACTACTTGCACACCACAACTCATAATGAGTCATTAATTATGACCAGGATAGAAACTTAGGAACCTACACTAGTTTATCTACAGATGACAATATACAACTCATATATAGTTTTCACGGCTCATTACCAAAGTCGTACCCTGGGTGGTGAGCATAATAATCAAGGAATTTTCAAAGGCCAAAAATCTGAGGTGCTACATTATCCTTCCCTAGGATCACGCATCCCCAAATGATGAATAAAGGCATCCATTAACATGATTGTAAGATAGGAATAAAATCACACAACCGTTAACAAAAATAGAAAACAAAGAAAGTAGGAAAATACATACCTTAAGCACGATTACCTTACTCGGGGAATAAGAGCATATATTTGAAATCATGTCCTCTTTAGCTTTCCAAGTTGCTTCTTCTACCTTAGAGTTCCTCTAAAGGACCTTCACTGAATCTACATCTTTATTCCTTAAATGACAGACTTGCCTATCTAAAATCATAACAGGAACCTCTTTACATGACAAGGAATTTGAAATACCAATATCCTCAACAAGAATCACCATAGAATCATCACCCACACACTTTTTCAACATTGACACATGGAAAATAGGTGAATGAAACCCAAACCCGAAGGCAAAGCTAATTCATAAGTAATGCTCACAACTCTTTTTGAGATTAGGTATGTACTAACATAATGAGGACTGAGCTTTCCTTTCTTCACAAACCTCATCACTCCTTTCATGAGAGATACCATTAAGAACAACTAATCGCTAATATCAAACTCCAACTCTTGTCTCCTCATATCCATATAGGACTTTTGGCAACTTTGAGTAGTCTTAAGACTATCCCAAATCACCTTAACTCTTTCCATGGCTTGGTGAACCAATTCTAGATTGAGCAACCTAGTCTTACCAACCTCAAACCACCCAATAAGAGATCTACACCTCCTACCATATAGAGTTTTAAAAAGAGCTATTTAGATACTCGAGTGATGATCATTGTTATACGTAAACTTAATGAGAGGTAAATGATCGACCCAACTACCACCAAAATCAATCACACAGGCCCGTAGCATATCTTTCAAAGTTTGAATAGATTTTTCTAATTGTCCATCCATCTGAGGATGGAAAGTGGTGTTAAAGTTTAGCTGTGTGCCCAAGATTTTCTGAAATAAATGCCAAAAGTGAGAAGAGAACTGCATACCTAAATAAAAAATAATATAAACTAGAGCACTATTTAATCTAACTATCTCCTCAAGGAACAACTTAGCATAATCCTCTCCAAAGTAAGTAGTCTTCATAGGCAAGAAGTGAGTAGACTTAGTCATCCTATCCATGATAACCAAAATTAAATCATGTTGATATCGGGACTGCGGAAGACCAATAATAAAATTCATGTTAATCACTTCCCATTTCTATGTAGGCAAATCAAAATCTTAAGAGAACCCACTGGTCCTTAAGTTCTTAACCTTAACTTGCTAAAAGACCATGTACTTAGCCACAAAGTTAGCCACATACTTCTTCATATTGTTCCACCAATAGATCTTCTTCAAGTCATGATACATTTTTATCGAAACAGGATGAATTATATACCTCAACTTATAAGCCTCAATCAAAACCATTTCTCACAACCCATCAACATCTGGAACACACAATCTACCTTGGTACCTTAAGATACCATCTTTACCAATCTCAAATGCCATGACCTTCTATTGACCCACAATATCCTTAATCTGCATTATAATGTGTCCAAAACCTGCTTCTCCTTTACCTTTGCACTAAGATATGAGTTCACCGCCTCTTGTACAATCACACCTATATCCTCAAAATCCAAAACATAAACTCTAAGATTGTATAATCAGTGAATATCCTTCACCAATCCTTGCTTATCCTAATCCACATGAGATAAGCTACCCATGGACAATCTACTAAGAACATCAATAACCATATTATCCTTACCTAGATGGTAGTGGAGACTCATGTCATAGTCCTTGAGAAAATAAAGCCATCTACTTTTCTTAAGATAAAACTCCTTCTAGGTGAACACATACTATAGGATTTTATGATCTGAATAAATGTCAACATGATCCCCATATAAATAATGGCACCAAATCTTCAAAGCAAAGACCACCAATGTCAACTCTAAGTCATGAGTCAGATAATTCCTTTCATGAACCTTCAACTTCCTAGAAGAATAAGCCACAAACTTACTATGCTTCATGAACACACAACCAGTCCCACACAAGATGCATCACAGTAAATAACAAAAACCATCAAGACCCGTGGGTAGGGTCAAAATTGGTGTAGAAGTCAACTTATCCTTCAGCTTCTCAAAACTACCCTCACAAGCATCGGACCATAGAAACTTTACCTTTTTTTAAGTCAACTTCATCAATGGAGTAGCAATAAAAGATAAGCTCTCCACAAATCTCCTATAATACCTAACTAAACCCATGAAGCTTATCAATTGGAGTCGTAGGTGTAGTCCACTCATTAACCACTATATATTTTTTATATCCACCATGATCCCTTCACTAGAAATAACATGTCCCCAAAAGGTCACATAATCCAACCAAAACTCACACTTCAAAAACTTGACATACAATTATTGATCATTAAGAATCTACAACACTACTCGGAGGTGATTGGTTGATACTCCCCATTCTTAGAATAGCTAGTTCATTAGTCCATAAATGTAGTCGGATCATTAGTCAACACAAATGACATCACTAGAAACTCACAATGACCATACAAGGTTCGAAAGATAGTCTAAGGCATATCCACCTCAATATTATTCAAATGATGATAACCCAAATGATGATCAATCTTAGAAAACATCTATGTAATACCTTGCATTTTGGGCTAGAATTTGAGTCATCGTCCCGATATATTTAAACTCTAATCTCATGATTTGTATATGAATATATGTGTCATTATAATTTCATTATCCTAGAGCAAAGTTGAGCTAAGAGCCTTTGATTCAACCAAATTTTGGTATTTGAATCTACAAAAATAAGTTTTGAAAGTGTATAACTTTTGAAATACGTGGAATGTTTTGAATCAAGACCCATAAAATTATATATAACTGAATTATCTTTATAACGATATCAATTTTGAATTAATTTGATACCCGAACAAAAAGTTATGAGTATTTTCATGAGAAACAGTAATGCTTCATGTTAGCTCTACAATGCGGACCTTATGCTCCGCAATGCAGAGACTATGTTTTTTGAATTCTAAGTAACATTCCAAGGGGCATTTTAGTCATTTACCCTTGCCCTAAGAACCCTAGTGATGGATTAAAGCCCCAAAAGGACAGTATTTTCCCACTTTTCATCATTTAACACTTATGTAAACCCTTCCCCTCTTCCCAAGAATAAGAAATTCAAGCTGTATTCCCCAAGGATTCAAGAATTCAATTTCTAATTTCAAGATTTCTTCAATAAGTCATCTAATTAAGGTATGTGGGGTTTGATAAAGGATAATCTTTTAACCCTGTGCTCGAAAACTTGATTTTTAAAGTTGAATTTATATGATTTCAATTAGGGTTCATGCCCAATTCTTATATTCTTGAAGTTATGGCATTATAATGAGAATTTAAAGTTTAAAGTGCATCAAAGTTTTCTTTTATTCATGTTTTGACTCGCATGATTTCTATTTATGGTATGATTTCATTATCTTGACTTGAAGTTTGTTGAATTGATGAATGATTCTAATTTTTCTAATTTAAGTCTTGAGCATGATAGTTTGATATGAAGATTCTAAGACATGATGCATGAATTTAAAGATTTAAACATAAGTTGTTAAGTTCAAGAATTTTAAGCTTATAAGTTCAATTTACAAGTTACAACTTGGTCAAAGTTTAATTTTGATCTTACGATCTCAATTAAGATTTGAAATCTACAACTTCACCCACTGGGTATGATTTAAGAAAGAGATGCATACCATAATAGCATATGGGTTTATATTTACAAACCTATACACTAGTTTAATGCGGATTTCCTAAGTATGAGCATATGTCTATATTTGGGTGTAGTATTTAGCTCTGAGAAGGGAATGCGGATGAGCATATCCTAATTTTCAAAAACTATGAGACACCGTAGGTTTAAGAAAACTCACCCGAGAGTGTCTTCTTTTCGCAATATGGATGAAGTTTAGTGTTCACTTAAGTTAAGGTTCTATTCCAATTGTAAGGGTAGAACAACTCTCCCTAACATAGGTAAGAAGACGTTGGACTCCATGATAGCTCACATAGTTTATGTTGGTTATAAGAATCTCCCACAAGAAAAAATAAAAGTAAAGATTTTAGAAACTAAGTGTAATGAGTCACTAAGCTTATTCAGTATGCTTTATTATTATTTTTTATGATCTTTCAGCTTTCATTTTCATTCGTGTTCAGGGTAAGTCCTTTTACACTTAGTATGCGTAATTTGATAGTATATTCAGTTTCTATTTTACTTATGCATTCATCCCCATATACTCAGTACATTCCAAAGTACTGACCATATATATGCATTTATGGCTACTTTCCTACATAATATAGGTACTAGATATAGTCCATAAACCAGGGTTAGACAGTTCTGAGCTTTCAGCCAGTAGGTGATAAGTCCTCTTATTTTGGGGACTCCAGTCCATTGTAGTTCATGTGTTGTATTTTGATTATCCATATGTATTGATTAGTGGTATTTGGCGGCATGTCCCATATATCTATAGTCAGTATACTAGAGGCTTCAAAGATAGTTAGTCAGAGTCATAATATGTAATTCAAGTTCTTTCTTCAGTTTTATCATGTTGTAAACTTAATCAGAATTATACTTATTCACATTTCCTTATGATTATATTTTCGCTTAGTAAACTTAGATTTTATATACAATTTAAATCTGTTGCTCAAGCAGTATGCCAGTACATGGGTTAAATTGGGATGAATTATGGTTCTAAGCACTGTGTTATGACCGGGGGTATTCTCAGGTTGTTACAATCTAGCACCCTAAAACTGGTCAAAGAGATCATCTATCATAGAAAGAGGATACTTATTCTTCACCATCACCTTATTCAGGTGCTCATAATCTATACACATTCGAAGGTAACCATCCTTGTTATGCATGAAAAGCATAGGAGAACCCCATGGGGACATACCAGGATAGATGAAACCCTTATCAAGAATATCCTTTAACTACTCCTTAAGTTGTTTCAACTCATCCAGAGCCATTCTATATTAAGGGTTAGATATAGGACAAGTATATGATAGAATATCAATCCCAAAATCGATTTCTGTATCAGTAGGAATTCTAAGATGATCATCGGGAAACACATCAGGAAATTCGTTAACAATAGGGACAAATTATAAAGAGGGAACCTCAGAACCAAACTCTTTAACCCAAAATAGATGATAAAAACACCCTTTGAAAATCCTCTTTTGGGCTCTAAGATAAGAAATGAACCTCCCCTTAGGAACTAAGGAACTTTTCTCCCACTCTATTACCGATTTATTTGGGAATCATAAACTGACCATTCAGGTCCTAAATCGAGAGAAGATTAGCATAAATAGAGCCAATCCATCCCTAAGATCATATTAAAATCAATCATATCCTATTTAATTAGATTCACCAATGTCTCCCTATCACCAATAGATACCACACAACCCCTATATACACCTCTAGCCAGAACAGAATCACCCACCGGGGTAGACACAGAGAAAGGATGGGAAATGCACTCAAGACCAAAACTAAAATGAATAGACATATAAGGGGTCACATAAGAAAGTGTAAAACCCAAATCAAATAGACAATATACATCACAAAAAAAAATTTCAACATACCAGTAAAAAAATAAGGGGATGTGTTAGATTCTAAATGGGTGGCAAGATCATAAAGATGGTTCTGACCAGTGCTGGTACTAAAAGTACCATCGTTTGGTGTAGAAGCTGAAGAAGTATAAATTGAAACCTTATTTGCTTGAGAAGCAACATTTCCTAATGGATAGTTCCTTTGAATATGACTAGGCTGGCCATATTTAAGACACAGATTCCTCTTCTCATCACAATAACCATGGTGCATCTATCCACAAAATCTTCAAGAAGGATAAGACAAGGCTGACTAAGCTCTACTAGACTGAGAATGGGCACCTGTTCCCTGAACCCATTATTAGTTTAAAAGTGACAATCACCAGATGACTTAGATGTGGAGCACTAGCCTTAGAATATGAAACCGAGTATCCCCAAGTATTCTTCTTGCCCCATTATCTACCATCTTTACCTCTAGCTTGTTGATATTCATCCTTATCAGAATGCTTGAACTTTTTATTCTACGTTTCTCCCATCTCTGCTTGTTTCTTTTTTCCATCTTCAACTTATTATATATATACCATAAGACTAGATATATCCAGGTCATTGTTCAGCATAGTAGCCAAACCAAGGCTTAATTAGGAAGGGTATCTCAAGTCCGCCAAGGACTATTTTGTTTTCTTCCAACACGTAACCCATCTGTTGTAATAGGTTGGTTATCTGTTGTAGCAGTTGGCTCATATTGTGCAATATATAGGTCATTTGTTGGAATTTTTTTGTAATGTTTTATATTTATTGAATTTTTTATTGCCTTTTTCTTAAAAAATTATATAGACATAAGTTGTAATATTTTTTTTGTTTTTCTCATGTTTATAGACAAATGATGTCTACCAAAAGAAAAGAAAGTGTAATTGGATCAACTTCTGATCAACCAACAAAAAAGACTAAAGTACAGATAGGTTTGAAGGAGCTTTCTTAACACTCTATTTAAGGAAAAAATAAAGGTAAACCTTCTGTAGATAATGAAGCTGGGGAAAAAGATAAAAATAAAAGTGAGAAAGATAGTAAAGCTAAGAAACATGATATAGAGGGAGGTGAAGAATAGTCTATAGAGGGTGGTAAGGAAAATAAAAGCTAGAAGGAAGAATATGAAGATAAAAAAGAAGAGGGGGAAGTAGAAAGTAAGGAAGAAGAGGAAAAAGAAAATAAGGCAGGAGATAATCAGGAAGAAGATAGATCTGAAAAAGAGAATGAGAAAGATGATGAAGATGAAGATGATTATAATGCATCATCGATGGGACGTGAATTTAGATTGATAGTCTAGCATGATCCTACCAAAACTATGAGTTTTAATAGGTTTCAAGTTGAGATATCGATAGATAACCTTTAAATTTAACTAGTGATTTTGTTGTTAAATCTCTTATTGGAAAAGTTTTAATGAATTTAGGAAGATTATAAGGGAGGAAAAACATGAGGATCATTTTAGACCCAGCTACTTTGGATACTTTCTTGACCTTCTACAGAACAATTGTGCATGCTTCCAAATGACTATGGTATGTGGTCTTCTCAAGTGAAGGATCAAGTATATTGTGATGATAAAGATTTGAAGGGAGAGGAGAAGAAGATAGATGAAATATAGATTAACTACTGTGGTATGTTGGTTTGTTTTGTCATGAAAGAGTTTCCCATAGTGACTAGCTTGAGATGCCATCATCCGAATTAACCTCTTTCCAAGGTAACACCCATTAAAACGTCCAAAGCAAGCAGTGGACCCAAACCACCACCATCAAAGAAAGACAAGACATTGTCCAAGAGACTACCCACTAAAACTAACAACAATAATGAAAAAATAAATGAGTTGTTGAAGACTAATGCCGCCCAAAACTAACCTCCAAATAAGTATGTTGCAGCCAATGTCAAATATAGTAGCCCAAACTAGGTTAGGGTCAAACCCACAAGAAAAACATTGAACAGTATCTAAACTTAACATAATCCATGAGCAATGCAGAAAAGTAAATGGGGGAATTTGAAGTAAAAAATAACTAGTAATAGTAATTGAATACTTGAGTGTGTAAGCAATACAAGATGAACACTAGGATTGTGTTCCCCCTGTCTTCACAGCTACGTAAGATTCTCATACTCAATGCACCTGCCCTCCTGCTTTGTATGCAAAGTTGACAAACTATGTGTTATCAATCTTATTACGAATGTATTGATATATTTCACCCTTTACCTTATAGGTATCAGGGTGTTTCCTTATTATTCCTTGTCTTTAACCTCAGTAAAATTCTCACCTTTTGAGTCTCGAGTTGATTAAATGAGAGTTGATAGCCTTAAATCACTATTATAATCTTGTTTCCTAACTTAAACTCTCTTTTGATTACGTTATTGAATACATGCAATACCCAATCCTCTGAAGCATCTTGGGTTTAATAAATACGAAGAAGATTGTAATACATGCAATGCTAGTCGAATAGATGAATCTCCCACTTCCCTTACATAGCTAATTAGTCAGGGTTCTCAAAACCCCAGTCAAGTAAATTAGCCACTCATGTTCATACAACAATCCATGATAATCAATAAAGAGCATATGTAATTAATTTTACAATAATGAAAGAGAGAAAATGCAACATCTCCAATTAAATAAAAACCCAAAATCTTAATAGCAAAATCTCAATGATCAAAGTATGCTAAAAGTATCAAAAGTAATGTAAAAATGCGTAACCTGATAAAGAAATAACCCTAAGATATTTATTGTATCTAAAAATAATAAGGAAATCCTAATAAAAATTAAATAGGAAAATAAAGTTGGCACTCGTTACGAATTGTGTGGTTACTCGTAAGGTATAAGTCATACATTGCTAATTGTAGGCATTCCAATGACTAATCTCAGGGCTTTAATCTTTTATTGTCCTTAAAATTCATCACCATGAGTTGTAATCTACCCTTACGACTTGTTGTTTTTACTCATCATAACTTAATCCTTAGAATTTCAGGACTTTGAATATTGGTCTCTTTACGACTTCTCACTATGAGTCATAATCAAATTTTACGACTCGTGGTCTTCTATGACTTCACCTTTAAATTTTACCTTTAGCTTTGGCTCATTTTATGATTTCTCCTCACGATTCGTAGCCACATCTTACAAGTTGTAGTCATTCTTCACTTGATTTCTCTGCTTCACTTTGGCCAATGTCTTGTTAACAAGTCAGGCTATGAGTCTTATGATAACTTGACAATTCGTAGGTAGACCAGTCTTCAACTTATTCATAGGTTTTCTTCCATTCTTTATTCTATCACCAATTTTCACCTGTTTCACCTGCAACAACACAAACAACCATATAATATTCAATGAGATAACCTAAGTCCAAGCATAAATTCCTTATTTTAATCATAGAATTTTCCATGTTTCCATGACACATCAACACCCTTAACTTAGAATGTTTGCATGTCCTCAGGCAAAATAAAAATCAGAAATAAAAGAAGACCGATGCTTAAATAGGAAGATCCTAAGATACCTTCGGCAGTAAATTTTCATTTTAGTTCACAATGCTTTACTCCCCTCCTACTTTTAAATTCTTAAGAACCCAACTGTGTATATTGATTTGGTTGTACCAAAGTGATAAAAAGGAATCCAATGATCGAACTACATTAGCAACGGACAACTAGGAACAGATACAAATTACACTACTTAAATAATCTAGTAATCTACCAGTGAAACCTTTATGTCCTTACAATCAAAGAGTTCCCATTCACTCAGATAGATCAACATGTTTATTTCGGGATAGTCAGAAGATGCTTACACTCACAAGAAAGTTACTGTCGGTGTACATAGAATGTCATAGGCTTGCCCATATGTTCTTTATCTGAGTTTTTGACTAGTCAAGCTAGGATCACTATAGGACTTTGTTAAGCTTGTAATGTAGGTTTGAGGATGCTATGGTATCTTTTAGGATTGTTGTAGTGACTACGCCTCCTTGACACTATGATTACTTTGGGGTCCACTTATTTCTCAACTTTTATTTCACTCCACCTTTGTTTCTCTTTTTTTACTCTTTTTCTATTTTTTAGACTAGGTGAGATTTCTTATTCTTTTGTTTGCTTATTTTTTGCAATTTTCTTTTTCTTGATCTTTTTTTATTTTTCCAAATTTTCTCTTTTTCTACCACACCCAAGAATCTTTTCTATTCACACCCTTTCTCCATACCTGCTTTATACCATGCACTCTTATGATAGCCACCCTCAACATAGGCAATTTGCCTGAGTTGAGGTGCACAATATTTAAAGAGGACAAGGGCCAAAATAGGTTCATTGTAGTCTAAAGAAGAAGGTAAATTGGTGTAAACAAAAAATATAGGTCTATTAGGGCTCAAACATCGGGATCAAGGGACACATATATTATTTGGTTAGGCGCTTTAGGCTAAAATGGAATAATAACAAAAATGGCCTATGATCATCTCCTAACCGACCATCCTAGAACCTAGGCAAGACAAACCGAAAAAGTTTTGGATTCCATACACACCGGGAACTAGGTAACACTTCACATACATATAGTATAGGGTCACATTACTAGTTACTACTTATTTAGTTATGCAATTGTTTGCCATGGTTATTTTGTCCCTAATTCTAGTGCCATTATCGGATTCACAGTTGTCCCTAACACATACACATATCACACAATTAGCAAAAATTTAGGAGGGGTACTAATTTTTTTCAAACAGCTTCCACAAATTCAGCATAATCATTCCAAATATGTCTACTGCCTTAACTATAAATTTTGTTCCTACTTTGAGCATCACACAACACAACAACACAAAAAAATATGCAATATGCCAATTCACAAAGTTATTTAAATTGTTTCCTATTGGTTTTGAAATATGGAAACCATAACCCATGGCAACTGTGGTACACCCCCACCCTTAATAAAACTTATGCACTATCCCCAGTGCATCTTGCAATGCAATACAGGGAGCGAGGACTTATCTTGGTGCCCTTGGCACCTGCTCAACCTAGATCATCACGGGGACCCTTAAATTGGGACCCACTTTTCTCAATAGTAGTCCCATCAGCTGTCAGAACTAACTCTACAGTAGTGGCATCAGTTGTGGCTATTGCACTCAATGGTATATCAGGTATTGAGGTTGTGTCACTGACTCTCCCAATATCCATAGCCGGTCTCAAACTACCGGCACCAACATCCATCTTCTGGAACATCACCTGTCGGTCCTTCTCACTCTTTGCACTTGCTCTTTTTTCTGTTTTCATATTTTATTCGTAAGTGCTTTGACTTTTTCTTTTCTTCTCCTTCTTTCTCTTTCTGCCTTCACCTTTATTTTCAACGTCCCAAATATTTACCACTTTTTGTTCAGACTAGATATCTAGAATTTTAGGCATATGTTAGACTGACCTTTCAACTATTTTATTAACCATTATTTTTTCGTTGGCTACCTCAGCCTTTTCCTGCTATGTTTGGGGCCTAAACTCTTTAAGCTGATGAGTGATTCACCGCTCGAAACTATCTAGTCTTCTTTATATTTTTCTATTTTGATATTATAGTCTCTTGGCAACCCAGGTCTATGCACCTTCCTCTACTAACCAGACCATTTTTTCCAACGTGGTCAACTTTTTATAACATTATTCCATATAGCCTGCGAGAACACCACAAAAACTACAGAGCTGGCCTAGATTAGAGTGGGCATGGTGGTACTAAACATGATAGAGTAGGAATACTGAATGTTCCGTATGTATTAGAAGGCTGTTCTTAATTGGCCCACCATCTATCGGTGAGTCATCTACCCAAGAAAATCCAATAACTTCAGTGCTTTGCCCTTTATTTTGCATTACCTCAACTATCAATGCGACTCCTTATTTTGCTTGCCCAGTCATGGGGTTTACTGCATCTCTAATTAACCCCAGATCAGTGGTAGTCTTTGGCTCAATATATATATATATATCAACATCTAGGAGTTCTAGCCCCCTTTCCTCTAAGCAAATATTCCTCTACAAACATTGTAATGCTAGAATCTCTTTTTCACCACCTACTACTCGGTCATGTATTTCTTTAGAGATTAACTATGCAATATCAAACTCATAACCTGCCATAAGTCCTTCTATTAATAATACGCAAAATGGACTGAGATCATTTTCCCCAATTGTGGGACACAGTATATGCCATACAATCATCCACCATACCTTTGCCTCAAAGTTCATAGCCTGCTTTGTAATTTGGTGTGGGTTCGCTCCTAGGCCACCAACTACCCAACTTAATTCTTCCCCATTTTTAGAGATGAGATTTTCTATCTACCTAAAATACATTATCTTTTTTACTGACCCCATTTAATTCTTTATAATTTTATGCATTTCATCCATATGGTACTCAATTTCAGTTGTGTTCACTAGCGGTTAAAAGTTTGGTCCAGGTAAGAATTTAGAAATAGTTCTTAGGGAAATGTTCACCCAAAATCCATGAATGGTTAATGATGTGATTAAATCACCACCTTTCGATAAGTTTCCCTATGGGTATTACTTTTTTAACTCTTCTTTGTTTTCTATATAGAACTCCTAAACTAATGCAGGATAGAATTTTTGAGGCACTGTGGTCATCCACTAAAATTCATACTATTGAAACCTGTCTACAAACCTAGGCATCTAAGACATACTTGTTGTAGTCAATCTTATTTCTAGGTATATCCATCTCCTTGGATTACCTGTGGATGGGTTTACCTCCAAACCCACATTATATGTTTCCTGTATTCTGGGTTCCCATTATCGTTTAATGATGGGCATCGAAGCAGGTTCAAGAGATAATTAAACTTAGGGTGGTGGTGGTGGTTGGACATCAATAGAATTAACATTTTTCTCACTCCCACTCTCATCATATTATTCTCCAAAACTAGAATCAACCTTCTCATCATTTTCACTTTCTTCATCACCTTCACTATTTGCTTCTAAGCTAGATTCAACCTCTTTATTGTTATTATTATCGTCCTTGTTAGACTGGGATAGTGAATGGGGTGGTAAGGAGTGGGGATTCTTCTTCCTAGGCCCTTTGGGCAGTGTATATTTCTCTGAGACTACTTTATTACCCTGAGTTCATTTGTCCCATGGGTATAGTTTCCCCTTTATCCAATATTCTACAAGGTCACTATTTGATTTGTTGGTGTCCTCATTTATCAACTCGTAATCAGATTTTGGGGAAGGTTTCTTGTTTTTACATTTTTTTGGCTTTCTCTTTGATGACGATTCTCCCTTTGGTGCTATTTGTACATATTGTACAAGACCAATTAGTGATATCTAAGGTATGGAAAAGAAAAACAACAAAGTTTGGTGTCAGTGTGCCTTTACTGGACTCCTTACGACTGAGGGGTATGAGTTTTAACCACTAGGTATGATTTGTTTAATTGAATCATAAGGTAGACAATGTACAAATCAATTTTCACTAGTTCGATTACGAGTCCTTTGAATGAGTTGTAATGTCAGTTTACAACTCGTTAACAACACTCGTAAGATGATAAGAAACATATCATGCCATGCATAAGTTTCCCCAATCATCACGGCTCCTTCTTACAATTCATAGGGATTGATTACAACTCATTCAGGTGAGTTGTAACATTACCAGAACCCTCACTTTTCTAGACAAACATGTTATATGTGATTACAAGTTATATAACGACTTGTTTGGTTTCTTTACGAGTAGTAACGAAGCATGTAATCATAGTAACTTAAATATTTAGACTAGTTAGTTCCAATAATCAATCGCAACACCACATAAGCCAATTTACATTTATTCTAACACTCAATAATTCATTTACAACTAAATTTCAACACACAAGTCCAATTTTTGTATTCTCATTATCAACTTTGGTACGACTAGGGATTTAGTACATTAATACAAAAATTTTCATCAAGAACCCAAGTGTTCATACACATTTAAGGAAAAAATTAACCATATTTAGCATTAAAGTACACCAAACTTACTTATTTAGTTGAAACTTAGATTTCTTGACTTCAAACTACTGTAAGCTCTAGTCTTTGTGAATTTTATTATTTGAGAGGATTGGACTTTGTGAAATTTATGTTTTTAGAGTTAATGTAAAGAGTTTTTGAGCTTTGCCAATTGAGATAAATGGAGGGAGTTCGAGTGTTTGATAATGGGGTACCCGATTTGGGTGCCCTTTTTATTTTAAATGACAATTTTGAACTAGGTTAACCCGCAATACCTGGTGTATCGGGCTTGGTTACAAGTCACCATTATGACTCACAATCATATCTTACAGGTCATGTACTCCCTCTATAAAATACTAGATACTTACCTAGGTCCCTTGGTTATTACAACTCAATGTGATGAGTTGTAATCAGAGGTTACGACTCAATATGATAAGTTGTAACCAGAGGTTACGACTAGTTCTAAGAGTTGTAAATACTCCAAAAACTAAATACCTGCATGGTATGAGTTCCAGGTCTATACAACTCTTGATCATGAATCATAATGTTTGGTTATGACTTGTAAGGAGCCCTATATGACCTAATTTCTACATTTTTCCGAGTGAAATCCTATAATATCCATTCCTGCACACTAAGCACACAAGTTACCTTATAATTTATTGATTACAAAATATGAGTTTCCTCCCATGAAATGCTTGATTTAACTTCATGACATGACGTGGCTAAGTTAGGTACTCAGACTTCACAAACAAGCCCCATGGTTTACCTCCTATGCAACGCCTAATTTAATATCGCAACATGACTCAATTGCCTTGGTTACTCAGACTCACCAAAGATCAAATCCTCAATTTCTTAACTTCTTCAGTGTTACCCATGTAGTGCTTTACCCTTTGCCCATTCACTTTGAACGGGGCTTCACCATCACACTTCAGTTCTAAATCACCAAATGGAAACACTCTCATCACAATAAATGGAACATACTACCAGACTTCAACTTGTCTGGAAATAAATGATGTCTTGAGTTATATAGCAATGCCTGGTCACCATGCTCAGATTTTCTTTTCTTAATTTTGTGATCATGATGGAACTATATATTTTCTTTGTAAAGTGTATAACTCTCATAAACCCGAAGTCAAAACTCATCCAACTCATTTATTTTACTCATGCCTGCTTTTGTTGCATCCCACCACTCAAAATTCAACTTCTTCAATGTCCATAGTGGTTCATTTTCATGTTCAACGGGAAAGTGACATACCTTTCCATATAATAAATTATATGGATAAGAACCTATGGGAGTCTTTAAAGCTGTTTGGTAGGCCCATAATACATCATTTAACTTCTCAACCAGTCAGTCCTATTGGCATTCACAGTCTTCGCTCTAATGGACTTTATTTGTCTGTTGGATACCTCAACCTGTTCACTAGTATGCGGATGGTAAGGTGTTTCCACCTTATGCTTCACTCCATACTTCTCAAGCAGACTCTTAAATAGGTGCTTACAAAAATGTGACCCACATTTCATAATGATTGGTGTGCCAAATCGAGAAAAGACACACTTCTTCAAAAAGGTGATGAAACTTCTTCCTTCACTATTAGGGAGACTAATTGATTCCATCCATTTAAACACATAATTTTAATGCCCCGATTCTATACCCTGGATGTCATACGGTGCTTACGACCCCAGAGGATCAAAAGCTGACCCATGACTGGTACCTGTTATGGGCACTGAATAAAAATACTAAAAATTTATGCGGAAGTATAATTGAAAATGATATAAGGTTCTCAAAATACTAAAATAATAACTGACTGTACTAATAATAACATTTGAAAATTGAATAATTGTTTGTGCTAGTTTGAAAGCTGCTAACTATCTAAATATGGAGTTGATGGGACAAACCCCCAAGAAACTCCAACTGAAATAACTACTGAGCTAAATTAATTACTAAAATAGATAAACTCTGTCCTTAAAATATGAGGACTCACCACTGAATCTATTACTGATATCTTGAGCTGCTAAATATGATTGGGAACCCATGCGTCTGAACCTATGATATGAGACATCATAGCACAAAGAAAGAGTATGCATACGTACTTTAAATATACCGGTAAGCTAAGTGAGGTAGGATGATATACATGGGTTCATATGCATGAGATGATAATTGACTGAATGAACATCATAAAGTAACTGGATGAGAGTACATGCAAAATTGTAACTACTGAACATGCTGAATATGCAATACAGTGCATATAACGTCTGTCTGAATTAGATTAAAACTAAAGTAATGAGTTTGGATAACTAAATACTGATAACTAAAAGTTTAGTATGATACTAAAGTACTGAATTCTGATGGCTATGTAACTGATAACTGATTGACATGGTTCTTTCGAACTATCTGAGTTCTTTACTAAATACTGAGACTAAATTGTAACTGTGGTAGTTGTCATCTAACTGATATACCTCGATTATATACTGAGTTTGGGTACAATCAGTAACCACAGTTGGAAGAATGTTAGCACCTTGCCAAGGGATACTAACAATGCTGTGTCAACCCTAGTCTGACAGGAAGACTTATAAAATATATATTGATTGCTTTAACCATAATTTGGCAGGAGGACGACTTACCCTATGCTAGCTATGTAGTTCTATAATTCATGGACTTTTACTAAGGGTAAAACCCTCTACTGACAAGAATGCCCCTATCCTTGGGTTTTCTCGGTGCTGAGTCCCACTCTCAACTGAATCGACCCAGAATAGATCACTATATTGTACTAGGCATGACTAAACTAACACTTATCGTGTTGACTGACTGAACTGGACTGAGTTCTGCTAACTGACTTAGTACTACTATTCTTTACCCTTAATAGAATGATTCTATAACTACTGCAGCTAAGTAAACAACTAGATTTTAGGTAATAAATATCACAAGGACTCGATAGCATAATGGATACAAACATAGCAAATCTTGAAAGTATAGAAATAGTCAATTGTTCACAATTCATTCATTTAGTCCTTTTATCAAACACTTGGAGGTCATGGACTTGTAAATGATTGATAACATATACCAACATGTCATGATTTCACTATTCAATTCACATAGACATTGCATCAAATACCTGGGGAGCATAATTAATACACACGATAATGAATAACACATAAGTATTATGACTACAACTTAAACTTGCAAATTCAAGGGTTTTGACATGAAAGATTCATAATTCAACACACATGCTAACATAATTTCATAGAACTCATAAAATATCTCAACTTGAAATTCATACAACAACTCAAACATGGGAATAATTAAATTCATAATATGAAAATCATAAGACCTGGAACACCTAACATACCTTGATTGTTAATTTCATGAAGATTATGGTGAATTCTTGGGACTTGATCTTGAGATTGATGAAACTAAGGCTTGTTCTTGAGAATGTTTGTGAGATAATGAGTGAACTTTGCCCTTTAGGATAATAAATTTTGTGTTTTAGCTGAATTGGGTAAGGGAAAACGGACCTAAATGCCCTTGGAAACCCATAATTAAGTAAGCAAACTATGACCAGTGATGCGATACCCACCGTGCTATATTGATGGGGTCGACACGTTCATTGACATATCGTGTCGATGGGGAAACGCGATAGCCAATGCGATGCTTCAAGATTGCATTGGCTTGTTGTTTTGGCCATCCAAACAAGACACACACAAAGTCCATAAATTCCAAAACACACCCAATATGACCTATTGACATCCTTGATCATGAATCAATTTTAAAATTGAAAATCTAATGCCGAAAAGATTGTAAATGATTCCATTGAAATATCGAGGCCAAAAATGAGACTAAGTGTCAACACTTGGCTGAAATTTTCTAATTCTAGGACCTCTTTTGGCATGCTATATAGGAATGAAATGACTAGGACTCTGCGGGGTGTTACATTAATCCACTGCCATCAGAATATAATTCATACCAAAGGAGATCACAAAGGTTTCCATGAATTCCACACCCCATACATCAAACAACTCCAATTCTAAAATAGGGGTCATAGGAAGTTCATGGCACCTAGAGATATTGCCTTGATGCTACCATTGGTTATAGGCTAAAGCAAACCCAGAAGCATCCTTATTTATTATAAGGCAGTAGTACCAACATTGTAGGATCTTGTGGGCTGTACAGGTTCTGACCCCCAACTGGTAAAGAATGACAAGCCTCAAGGATACTCATCTTCTCCACATTATGTATGTATCTACGAATAAACTCATACACATAGATTCAGAGTAAGTAAGGTTCATCCCAGAAAAACTTCCTTACATCAAATAGCAAAGATAAATTAGGGAACACAATGATATGAGTTGTCATCAAATTCTTTTTTAGGCATTGAAAAGCCTTCAAGTATGCTTCATCAAAATAAAACTTCACCTCTTTCTTGAGAAGCTTGTAAAGAGGGTTGGAAATCTTTGAGAAATTGTTAATGAATCACCTGTAAAAATCTGCATGTCCTAAAACGATTTGAATACCCTTTATAGAATATAGTGGAGCTAACTTATCGATCAGTTTAATTTTAGCTATATCTATCTATATAACCCATTTTGAAATATTGTTCCCAAGCATAATGCCTTATTTAACCATGAAATGACACTTTTCCCAATTAGTACCAAGTTACATTTTTCATATCTACGAAGAGAATTTTCCAATTAAACCAAGAAGTCATCAAAGAATCACCAAATACTGAAAAATCATCCATGAATACTTCGATGGTGTCTTCAACTATATCAGAGAAGATTGACATCATACATATCTGAAATATGGCTGGAGTCTTACATAACCCAAATGGAATACAACTGAATGTAATGGTCCCATAAGGATAAGTGAAGGTCATATTCTCTTGGTCTTTGGGCATAATAGTGATCTAGTTGTATCCCGAATAACCATCCAAAAATAATACCACCCTCTGCCTGCAAGTCTGTCAAGCATCTGGTCCATAAATGTCAGGGGGAAGTGGTCCTTCAGGGTTCATGTATTCAGTTTCCTATAATCCATGCACACTCTCCATCCTGTGATTGACCTCATTGGTACTAGCTCATTCTTCTCATTAGTCACAACAGTAATAATTCCCTTGTTCAAAACACATTATACTGGATTGACCCACTTGATATTACCAATGGTATATGCTATTGTGATGCCTTGAACTTTTTTTAAGTCAAATTTAGTCTCTAGAAGAGTTATTGATGACTTCCTAAATAATTAATATTTAAATCAGATAGAATTTCCCTAATTTCAACTTTTTATCATGTGAAAAATTGAATTAGCTTTCCAATAATACCAATTTTTTCCAAATTTGGTATTGGGGTAGAAAGTTATGGTTATTTTACAGAAAGCAGTCAAAACCGCCTGGATATAATGGTGAGGGTTACCAAATCGTTGAGCTAGCGACGGACCATCACCCAAGCCATCATAGGGAGGTAGTGAGAATGCCTTCTTCCTAAGGGCGACGGATTAGGCTAACAGACCATCAAGCTAGCGATGGACCGTCGCCCAAGCCATCGCAGTAGAGGCAGTGAACCCCTATTCTTCCCAAGTGCGATGGTCAAGACCGATGGACCATAAACCTAATGACGGACCATCGCATAGTTTGTTTAATTATTTTGAAGTCATTTTTAAAAGGTTATTTGGGTCTTTTCCACCTGTTTTAACCTCTAATTATATCAGACCAAGGCTCATAAGTTTATAATCCATCTACAACATCAAATTAGGGTTTTCTCTCAAAGATAATCCTCAAGAACAAGATCCAAATTCTTCTTTAAGAAACTAAGAAATTCAAGTCCTTCAAGTCAAAGAACTTCAAGAAACTCACAACCTAGTTATGTCATGTGTTAATTCATGGGTCCCTTTCACCTATGAAGCTCAAGAATCTCTTTCAAAATACAAGATTTGTGTATTTATGAATGTTGATGATTTAAATAGAATTTAAATTTCATATTCATGATGTTGTGCGGTTTTGATTCATGTTTTAAATTACATTCTTCCAATGATTGACCCTAGTATATCAAGATTTGCATAATAACCATGATAAACCCCTTCAATTTACAAGTTGATTGATGTATCCATGATTATTAGATGTGTTGATGATTGTGTAATCAAAACATGCTCAACATGTGTTTGATTAAATGCCTATGTGAAGGAAAAGTGCCATACTAGTATAATAATATGAAATCCCCATTCATGTACAAGTTTATGCATGTCAAGTGTTTGATGAAATGTCTTAGTCAATGAGTTATGGATATATGTGTGGCCATTGTGGTTCTTTAGAACTTGTACTTCATTAATTCTCCAACTTATTCTATTATGGATTGTTGATGTGGTCATTTATTCAGGAAATTCATTCTTTGTTAGTTTCTTCCCATCGAGTTTTGGGGGTACTTGTAACCAAAAATTTAGCTGTGTGCCTAGAATTAGTGTCATGTTTTCAAGATTCTCTCAGTCAA
Organism: Capsicum baccatum var. pendulum; assembly: GCA_030864225.1. Classification (NCBI taxonomy): domain Eukaryota; kingdom Viridiplantae; phylum Streptophyta; class Magnoliopsida; order Solanales; family Solanaceae; genus Capsicum; species Capsicum baccatum. The sequence continues at coordinate 198,086,286 of CM061558.1, read as the reverse complement.
GCCATGATCCATAGAATTTATTCAGCCTCATGACTTAGGAAAACTCAGTAATATTAGTGATATTCTGTTAGTCAATGGAACTCAGTTAACTCAATACAGTCTAAACAGTTAATCATTTTCAGTGTCTATATGAGGGTGTGATTCTTAGAAGCAATCTTTGCATTCCAGAACTACGTAGCCAGTGTAGATTGAGACATTATAGCCTGTTATATAAGGTTAGATGAGGTGGCTTAACCTGTTATATGAGGGTTCCCACTATTCTCACTAGAGTCACCTATAATATGAGGGTTACTCATAGATTGTCCTTACCAGTGGTGCGGTATTGATACCCTTCTAATTAGGGTTATAGATTGGACCCTAACTTAGCTATATTGCATTATTTAAGGCATGTTAGTTAAATGACTACTTCCCGTAGTTTTAGTTATAAAATCAGGACTGTCAGATATAGTCATTCAGTCTCAGTAAAACTCAAATAGTTCTATAGAATTTAGGATTGTTAGATATAGTCAACTCAGAATAGCATGAAACTCAACTAGTTCCATAAAAACCTAGGCTGTTAGATACAATCGCTACATATTAGTTATTTTAGTTATACAGTTATCAATATCTCATGTTATTAGTACTCAGCCTCAAGAATTATGTTATCATCGAACTCAATTACAGTTATTATGTATTCATGCGTGCATTCTCACATTCATGTTATCCAGTCAGTTAGTATAGTTCATGCATGTGAACCTTTTGCATTCAACCTACCTCACATGCATACCAGTATATTCAAATGTACTGATATATTTGTGGTATGGTGGTTTATACCATATGTTTAGAAGCACGAGCTCCAGAACATCAATAGTATTCCAATCTCAGCAGTCAGAGTAAGCAGTGAGTCGTCATCCTTCGAGGACATGACCATTACTTTATTATCTCATGAATTAATTTATTTTAGTAGTTGGAGTTAGTTGGGGACATGTCCCATCAACTCCTTATTCAGAAAATTTAGAGGCTTTAGGACTAGCATGTTCAGATAGTATTTTAGTTGTTTTGGTATTGATATACCATATATTTAGATGTTATGTTTTATTAGATCTTTGAACCTTATGGCCTTTTAGCTTTTATTTCCATATTTATATAGTATATTATGCAGTGTATAGGTACAGATATCAGTCATGGGTTAGATTATGGTCTTTCGAGGTCATGACCACTATGTCGCATTCTAGGTACCAGACTCGGACCGTTATATCTATACCAATATCTAACCACTTGATTATTTATTTCTTCACCACCTTTGGCATATGAGGATTAATCCAACACTGATGTTCTATTCTTGGAACACAATATGGTTTAAGTTAGATCTTTTAAGTACAAAGATCCAACGAAATACCCACAATATCTGTAATGGACGATATAATGACCCTGTTTAATCACTATAGAACTAATAATAAAGCTTTCATTTCTATTTGCATCAATTCAGTAGCAATGATAACCAAAACAGTTTTATCGGCCCCTAAAAATACATATCATAAATGAGAAGGGAGGGCCTTCAACTCTAAGACTGATGGCTCCTTAATAGATCGACGATCAGGTGGAATGGTTCTATTTTTAGATATCAATCAAGCTTTTTTGGTGCAAAACTCTAAGAACTATGCCCAAGAAGTGCACATACCATCTTATTATGGCCATCTATACCATCATTGTCAAAGTTCATAATCATTGCTGCTAAGGCTTTAATACCCAACCTTTCTTCAATAAGAACAATCATTGTACCCACATTACATCATCAATGGTGTATATCATAGACATAACTCTCATATTATCTAGTTGTCTCATAGACTTGCATATATTTAAGATTACCTATTTATCATTGAGTCTGAACCTCATCTGTCCCAATTTCATATAAAATAATGACCTACTAGTAGCTAGGACGGGTCTTTCCAATATGATAGGGACTTTGAAGTCCACCTTACAATCAAGTATCACAAAATTGGTTGGGAAAATGAAAGATGCCACCTTTACATACACATCACATAGAATAGCAATTCGTTAGATATCAATAATCTTATTGATATTGGTTTGGATTCTCCTAACCCCAACTGCTTAAACACAACCAGCGACATGAGATTAATGCTTGCTCCTAGATCACATAGAGCCCAAGCAAAGTTTAAAGACCCAATAGTGCATGGAATGATGAAGGCTCCGAGATCTTTATTCTTCTCTACTAATGATCTAGAGGCAATAACACTATAATGATGTACATTATCTGTAAGCTCATAGCTCATAATTTGCTTTCTAGTGACCTGATCCTTTATAAATTTTGCATAGCCTGACATTTACTCCAACGCCTCAATTAATGGAATATTTGCAGACAACTCCTTCAACATAGAGAGAAACTTTTGATATTTGCTCTCCTCCTGCTTCTTTTTTGATCTCTGAGGATAAGGTGGTCAAAGTCTTGGAATGGTTTTATGAACTGGATCCTCAACCCTTCCCTTACCTTTTTTATCTATACTATTATCCTCAATATCGAGTGACTTCTCTACTTTGGCATTATGTATTCCCACAACAACAACAGGATCAACCTTATTTTTTATCTCCTTCAAAGTGAAAACGGGCAAATCTATTATGGTTTAGCCACTTTGAGTAGTAATTTCATGTCAATTACTATCATTATTTGGGTTCTACATTGTATTACTAGGAAGAGTGCCAGACTACCTTTGATTTAATGTGATCGACATCTGGCTGAACTACTACTCTAGCTGTTTGATCGTAGTCGTATATGACTCAACCTTGTAATTCAGCCCTGATAGATCTACCTTAATCTCTTTAAGATAGCTCTATTGACTTTCTTGGCCTTTTACTAATTTCAATAACAATGCTTCCATTCTAGACTCAGTATCTCGACTACCTGGTAGGACATATCTGTCACTCTTCTCTCTGTATTCATCCTTGAGCCTCCAATCACCATCTCGTTCTCTAATTCTACCTCAGTACCTAGAACCATAATAGTTTTGATCTTGATTTCCTTGCCCTTTGGCTCAAAAGCCTACCACTCTATGATCCAAATACTTCACTTTCTAATCTACATTAGATTCGTATGTCCTAAAAGTAGATTCATGTGCCCCACTGTATTTACCTTTCAACGGTCATTGCTATAAATTATTTTGAAAGTAGCCCAATATCAGTTCTGAGCAGTGCAACTTCTTATGCTACCGTGTCATCACTAGATCTATAGTCACTTGTAGCCCTAATAGCATATGCACCAACTTTTCTATTAGCCTCCTGAGTATGCAATCCTTGGTTAGTAACAAAAATCTCATCTAACATCTCTCAAGCTATCTCCCAATGTAGACGCGTAAGTGCACCTCTTGATATTACGTCTTCCATTGCCCTAGAGGTGATATTCAATGATCTTTAGAATATCTCCAACAAATTTGATCCTAGATTTTTGTGATGAGGTACCATGCTTAATTTCTTTTTGAATCAAAACCATGCTTCATACATAAACTCTGCAAATACCTATTTAAAACTATAGATCTCATATTTCAATTGAAATATCTTGGCAGGATGGAAAAATCAATTTAAAAACTATCTGTGCATCTCATGCCAAGTCATGATTGAGACTCTAAGAAGTTTTCCTAGACATAATGATGCTTCACTAGTCAGTGTAAAAAGGAATAATCACAATCTCAGCACTTCCAGATCTACCCCTGGAATGGTATATGAATTACATATCCTAATGAAATTGGCTAATTGCATGTTTCTATTATCTATTGCTGCCCTGAGAAGATACCCTTAAGATTTATCAACTAAATCATTGCACTCATAATATTGAACTTTATATTCGGGGGTAATATAGGTGGGGTAATGGCTCATGTATCAGCAGGATCTATATACCCCATGTCTTCATCCTCATCATATAGAGGTGGAAACTGATATGTAGGTATAACTCAAGCTCCACCATCCCTAGATCTTTCCTGACTACCATCAAAAGCTGTACGTGGATCAACTTTTGGTCTTGGACTGGCTAGTTGTGTTTGTTAAGCTAGCCTATCTTTCTCAGCCTCTTTTCTCTCTTCAGTTGCCTCTGCTAAAAATTGCTTTGTCTATCCATCTTTAATATTTTGTAGATCAGCAGGTGGGGGAGAAGGTACATTCCAAGGGTTTTGAACCCTAGCAAGAACACCATCACAAACTTGCTCTGACATCCTCCGTGGTATTTATAGAATTCTTTTGGGATATAGATCCAATGGTAGTAAGGGATTTCCTCTACTTCTAGTTTTTACCATACACTGGTGTATACCACACCAAGATAGAAAATAAAATATATGAAGTTCACCAACTTCAATCAACAATTCACACTATCTCCCCCAAAAATGGAACTAAAATTTTATGTCACTCAAAACTAACCTCCAATTAAGTATGTTATAGTCGATGTCAAATATAGTAAACCAAACTAGGTTAGGTTTGAACCAACGGGGGAAACGTTGAATAATATCTCAAACTTGAAGTAATCTATGAGTAATGCAAAAAATTAAATGGTGGGAATTTGAAGTCAAAATTAACAAGTAACAGAACTTGAATTCTTGAGTGTGTAAATAATAGAAGACGAACACTAGGACTGTGTTCCCCCTGGCTTCATAACTACATAAGATTCTCGTACTGAATCCACCTGCCCTTCTACTTTATATCCAAAGTTTACAAGCTATGTACTATCAATTATCTTATGAACGTATTGATAGATTTCACCCTTTACCTTGTGAGTCTCAGGGTGTTTCCTTGTTGTCCCTTATCTTTAACCTCTGTACAACTCTCACCTTTTGAGTCTCGAATTGATTAGACGAGGCTTGTTATCCTTGAATCAAAGTTATAATCTCTTTTTCCTAATCTTGACCTCCCTTATGTGGATGTTATTAAGTACAGGCAATCCTTAAGACCCTTAAGCAACTTGGGTTCAATAAATATGAAGAAGATTGCAATACATGAAATCATAGTTAAATAGATGAGTCTTCTACTTCCCTTACATAGATAATATGCCAGGGTACTCACAACCCTAGTCAAGGAAATTAGCTGCTCATGTTTATGCAACAATCCATGATAATTAATAAAGAAACATTAATTAATTAAACAATAATGAAAGAGAGAAAATCTAAAGTCTCCAATTGAATAAAATCCCAAAATATCAAGAACAAAATCTCAATGATCAAAGTATACTAAAAGTACAAAAAGTAATGTAAACATGCATAACCTAATAAAGGAATAACCCTAAGGTATTTATAGTATCTTAAAATAATAAGGAAATCCAAATTAAAATAGAATACAAAAAATAAGTCGGCACTCAATATGACTCATGTGGCCTACTCGTAAGGTCTCCTTACGAGTCATACTTTGCTGGTCGTAGTCATTCTAGTGACTGATCTTTAGGGATTCAAGCTTCTATTTTCCTTATGATTCATCACCACGAGTCATAGTCAGTCCTTACGATTTGTTCTCTTTACTTGTCATCACTTAAGCCTTAAACTTTTAGGACTTTGAATAGTGGTCTCTTTACGACTTCTCATTACGAGTCATAATTATATCTTATGACTCGTGGTCTTCTGAGACTTCACCTCTAAATTTTAGCTTTAGATCCTACTCATTGTATGAGTGCTCCTCATGACTCATAGCCATATCTTACGAGTCGTAGTCACCAGTCATAGTCACTATTCACTTGATTTCTCCATTTCACTTTGGCCACTGTCTTATTAATAAGTTACACTACGAGTCGTATGATAACTTGACAACTTATAGGAAGACCAATCTTTAACTTATTCATTGATTTTTCTTCTATTTTTTATTCTAACACCAACGTTAGTCTATTTCACCTATAACAACATAGAAAACCAGATCATATGCAATTAGATAACCTAAGTCCAAGCATAAATTCCTTGTTTTAAGCATTGAATGTGCTATATTTCCATGGAAAATCATAGACTGATGGACCTGGCTATAAATCTGGGAGGTTGTTAGCTGATCTCAAGAATAAAAGGATCCAAATGAAGTACATGAAGCAATTATGCTTAGTTTTGTTTGTTCATTCCATTACATGGGCAAGAGATATCAACAAAGTCATAGAACCAAAATTGTTAGTGCTTGCTCAGGATTTTGATAAGTTCAACAGATATCCCTAGGCATATCAAAGCTATAAGTTGACTGTCATATATTTAGTAACAAAACCATCTCCAATGATGATCAGCTTATACGACTTTCCTTGGGCTTTCATGGTAAATTTAATCACTATTTGTTTACTCTTTCATTTATTTAAATTGAATAATTATTTTGACTTTTTTATTTAATTTCTATTTACATTTTTAGTCTTGAGCATTTGAATCCATTCCTCACCTCCAAAAGTAGGTCAAGGATTACTTGGATGAGGTTTCTTATCCAAGGATCCTTAGGTGGTTAGTTGTAAAAAATAGGCAAAAAATGAAATACCTTGATCTCTTTAACCTTTTGGATAATGCAGTAAGTCTTATTTCAAGTAGAATAATTTGACTCAAAGGAATATATTGAAATATATGAGCCATCTATTGTAATTTATCTTAACAGATTACCCATCTACTTGCAATTAGTACAACAAATAGGTAATCTATTGCAAAAAATGAGTTATCTATTGAAATATATTACTAATCTATTGCTCTGGTTCTCTGAATCTAACTTAACAAATTACCCATCTACTGCAACTTATGCAACATGTGGGTAATTAGTTATAACAGATGGTCTTATCTGTCGTAGGAAAAGACTAATCTATAGCATCTATTGTCTGTGCTAACATATTACCCAATTTACCATAAATTATTATTTGATTTAAACTTATCTACTTTTATTTATAGGTTATGAATCCATGTCTTGTACCTATTGAGAAAGAGTTGGGGATGATTTCTTTTATTACTCTAGTTTTGTTCATATAAACGCCAACCCAATATTGGAAATAATAAAGAAGGAATTAGCTAGATCAAGAGCCATAAAAACAGCAGTTAAGAAAGGTCATTTTGTAACTATTGATCCTCATATTGAGTCTCTTCATGACCAAACTACTGCAATAGATTTGGGTGCTACTTATGGTGAGGTTGGTGGTGATGGTGTTACTGGTGAATTTGTTGTTGTTGGTGCTAGCGAGGCATAATGATGAGCATGATGTTGATGATCAAGAAAAAATATGTTTGAAATTATATTTAACCTTCTAGAAGATTATGAGGTCTAACGCATACCTTTAAGTGGTACCTTTTCAAGCTCATGTTCTATTTGCAAATGCCAAAAGTGCAAGGACTGATATACTGAACTCATAAAAAAATAGACGCTCTTACTGATATCGTTTAGGAATTGACATCCAAGAGGGGTGTCATACCATTAAGAAAGCTAAGAGAGATATACCCTCCTATATGAAGGTTAAGAAGAAGAAAAAAAACAATTCTAATTGTACTCTCAAGAAGGAAACCAAGAAAATTGGCAACTCCTCCTCCTTTAAATATTGATTAAGTTCAAGTAGACCCTTAGCCCCTTCTAATGTTAAAGGGCCACTAGATAGAAGGGACCATTGTAGAAGGTAAAGATATATAAGTTGTTCGAACTCAATAGGAAGGCTTATCTGACAAGGTACATAAAATCCAATAATTTCGCAAAAGCTTTCACCATGAGTACCCTTTTCTCAGAAGACTTTAAGAATATAAAATGTATGAGGGTGTGGTACGAGGACTCAATACTTTTACTCTTTCTATCCTAACATTCTAATATTTATTTCTTACAACTAATTCAATTTTTAACAAATTACCCATTTACTGCATAAGTTGCAGTAGATTGGGTAATCTGTTAACAAATGAGTCACCTGTTTCAACAGATAGGTAATCTATTGCAATAGATGGTCCATATCTTGCACTAAATTACCCATATGTTTCATAAATTTCATTAGATGGGTAATCTATTAATAGATTCAGAGAACCTATGCAATAGATGGACCATTTATTACAACTGATAGTCCATCTGTTGTATCTTTCCAATTTTATTTTTCTAAATTATTAGCCTATTTAAAAATTTTCTTCTTTTATCCTAGTATGTTAAAGAAATTCTATGCCTTACAATGGTAAGGAACCTCAGTGCATAGAAGCTTATGATTTTGGCGATAAAATAATGGACCTCAACTTCTTTAATAATTTCTTAAGTAGGTACCGAGAACTCAATGATCGAGTACAACTCCCGGTGTCCCAAGACTTGAGGATTTGATATCTAATACTGAACGAGATGAAGATATGATTGACTATGTTAGAGAGAAGAGACCATATCCACACGACATGGGTTGGATTGGGTCAAAGAGAATTTGTGCAGTCATGAACCTAAAGAAAACATAATTTTGGCTCTTGAGATCCACCTCTATGAGGGACTCATGAATGTTTATGATTTCAACTTATGTATTTTCGAGTAGTGGAATTTGTTTCCTACATGGGAGCCACTATTGGACTTGTTCCCTAAATTTTTGAAGCAAAGTGACTTAATTGGAACACTTGCCAGAGAAAGTGCTCAACAAAAGATGGTCTTTTGAAAGTTGAAAATGGACCTGAACAAAAATTTAATTAGTGCCGCATTTAGGTCATATGCACTTGCATATATCATATATTTGCTAACCGGCACAGAAATGTCAAAACCAAGAACCTTGCTAAATAAAAACAGTGTGGCAAGGATGCAAGAGGTCTGGGTTGCTGGGGTACTACATGGAAGTTTGAAGCCTGTGTATGAAAATAAAATGTAAGAACATGATGATTATTTTTATTTTAGGTATTCTAGTTTATTGTATTGTTTAAGTAATGGCAACTTTTTATTTTTTATGTTTGATGATAATTGTATAATTTTATTAAATTTGAAAACTTATGAATTAGTCCAAAAAATAATTACTAAGTCTAAATATTGCAACAAGTGCGTTATATCGATATAGACATTTGTATAATGCAACAAATGATTAACCTGTTGCAATAGATAATACATATGTTGGAAGAGATCAAACAAATACAAAATCTTCCTCATTTCATAATGATAGATGAGTAAACCATTTCAATATATGTCTCATCTATGAAAATTATCAAACATATATTTTAATTGTTACAACAGATGAGTAATTTATTGGAAATGACCAAACAGATAAAGACATCTATTGCAACAGGTGTGTAATATGTTGGAAATTACCAAATAGATTAAATAATTTGTTGCAATAGATGAGTCATCTGTCACAAAAGAAGAGTATATCTGTTTGATAATTTTGAATAGATGATTCATCTATTACAATAGGTTAAATTATTGTAATAGGTTATACACTTATTGATCATGTAATTACTCTAATATTAATTGAATCTTTAATTGAACTCATTAATTAATCTTTCATTCTAGTTAAATCAATTTTGTTATTATTATTAATGACTTAATTTGAATCATTCCAAGTAAAATTAGTTAATTGATCACTCTACTGAGGACTAATACACTTAATTGATCATTTAATTGAATTGACATCAATTAAAATTCGAATTGAACTTATAAATTATATTTAATTTTAGTTAAATCAATGTAGTTATTACAAATAACAGATTAATTTGAATTATTTTAAATCAAATTGGTCAATTGATAACTCCACTTAGGACGAACACACTTAGTTGATCATATAATTCCAATGAGATTAATTGAAATTGTATTTGAACTTTCAAACTCATATTCAATTTTAGTTAAATCAATGTAGTTATTATAAGTAATGACTTAATTTGAATCATTTCAAGTAAAATCAAACAATTGATCACTCTACTCAGGACGAACACACTTATTTGATTATGTAATTGCAATGAGATTAATTGAAATTGTAATTAAATTTATCAGTTCATCTATAAATTTATTTAAATTGATTTAGTTATTACAAATAATGTCTTAAATTGAATAATTTTAAATTAAATTGGTCAATTGATACTTCTACTTAGGACAACTACACTTAGTTGATCATGTAAGTACAATCAGATAAGTTAAAATTAAAATTGAAATTATAATTTCATCTTTAATTTTAGTTAAATAAATTAAGTTATTAAAAGTAATATCTTAATTTGAATCATTTCAAGTAAAATTAGCTAATTGATCACTTTACATAGGATGGACACACTTAGTTGATCATGTAACTTAGTCGATCATGTCATTATAATGAGATCAATTGAAATTATAATTGAAATTATCAATTCATATTAGTTAGTTAAATAAATTTAGTTATTATAAATAATGGCTTGATTTGAATCATTTCAAATTAAATTGGTCAACTAACCACTCTACTCAGGATGACTACACCTTGTTGATCATGTAATTGCTATGAAATTAATTGAAATTATTAATTCATCTTTATTTTTAGTTAAATCAATTTAGTTATGACAACTAATGTCTTAATCTGAATTATTTGAAGAAAATTAGTTAATTGATCACTCTACTTATAACGAATACACTTAGTTGATCATGTAATTGCAATGAGATCAATTGAAATTATAATTAAACTTATCAATTCATCTTTAATTTTAGTTATTTATTATAAATAATGAATTAATTTGAATGAACAGATGACACATCTGTTGAAAATTATCAAATAATTATATACATCTATTATAATAGATGATCAACCTATTTCAATAGATGACTCATTTGTTGGAAATTATCAAATAGATATAGATATCTATTGCAACAGATGACCAATTTATTGGAAATTATCAAATAAATAACATATCTATTGCAACAGATTACCCATCTCTTGGAGGAATTTTTGTAAAACAATTTTCTGTCTGAAATAGAAAAAAGATAAAATACTAAGGAGCTCAAATATTTTTAGAATGACTCAACAGTCCCCCCTTGTGTTGTCTTATCTTGTCTTTTCAATGTCACTTATCTTATCTCCTCTTTATTCTCAAAGGTTCCACCACCACCAATATTTAGACCCATCTCTAGAATTTTCTTTCAACCTTAAAGTATTTTTCTCCTCTCTCTTTTTTTCTCTTCTTTTTCACCCAAGGATCTCACCAGACCAATCTTTCTCTTTCCTGTTTCTCTCCTAACTCAAATATTTTTTATCTACCTCCTTTGTTGTTTTGATCCTTTTGCTTTTGACATATAATGTACTATTCTTGCCTCTTGTCTTCTTCTTTGCCAGTTTCATGAAATTTTTCATGTCTTCTTTGATGACTGTTCACCTTTTTAATATTTATATTATCTATTTAAATTAAATATCTACAAAATTATATTTATCATATTTATTTTTTATTATTTATTTATGAAGCATTTTTGTATTAAATAATCAAAATTTGTGACCCTAGAGTTCTTCAAAAAGATGGTCCATCTGTAATAATAGATTGGTCATCTATTGGAAGAACTTGAAACCTAGATTGAGTACTTCTAATAGATGACCCATCTATTGAAACAAATTGGTCATCTATTGGGGGAAATAGTACCCTTGCCACTAGATTATTTTCTTTCAACAGATGATCCATCTATTACAATAGATGCTAAAAAAGTAGGAAGAACCTAAGAAAATCCTAGTTTTTATTGTAGTATTTTATTAGTTGTGGTGTGTTGATGTTGTTGTTGCCACTATTGGTGTTGTTTGTTTTTTTATTGTTGATTTTGTTATTTGTTTTTATTTTGTTGATATTATTATTGATAGTGTTAGTGTTGTTCATATTATTGTTATTGGTATTAGTGTTGGTGTTGGTGTTGTTATTGGTGGTGTTAGTGTTACAACAGGTGGAACATTTGTTGGAAAATATTAAAATAGATCTTCCAATAGATTCTTCATCTGTTGTAACAGATGGATCATCTAGTAGAATAAATCTAAATAACTCTTCGAATAGATGACTCATCTGTTGCAACAAATGGATCACCCATTGGAAGAAGTCCAACCAATAACAAGTTTGTTTTCATTTCTTTTAACAGATGATCGATATATTGTAATAGGTTGGTTATATGTTGCAACAAATGGGTCATCTGTTGAGAATGTTTTTTGTAATATGTCGTATTTATTGAATTTGGCGTTACCTTTTCTTTTTGAGATGATGTAAACATTAATTATAATTTTTTCTCTTATTTTTAGATAATAGATGTATCCCAAAAGAAAAGAAAGTGAAAATGGATCAATTTCTGACTAACCAACAAAAAAGGCTAAAGTATAGATGGGTTCAAAAGAATAAGGTTCTTGCAGATGGATCTACTTTATTTGTGGGATGTATTACTGATCAGGTTATCATGACAACACACATAAATTACAATGATTTTGTGAATGCTATTTTTTATCAATTAGGCGTTAATCCTTCAAACAAGATCTTGCATCTAAACTGATAAGGCTGAGAGACCAAGAAGGTAATGTCGATATCCTATTACAATTTTATAATAGTTTTGCTCATGTTTATGCATCAAGTTTGGAGAAGGGATAAATATTGTACAGTAGTAATGAGATTCAATATTGATTGGACTGGTTTTAAGGGTGCAATGGTGAAACCCCCCAAACTTTGGCCATTTATAATTTTCCTGGGTTTTTAACATCTTGATCAATATACAACCTAACGGTATTAATCATATGCTTAGATACAATTTAGATTCTTCCACTCATATGTTAATCAATGTGTTTTGAATGGTTTTTGTTAAAGATACGAGTAGGCATCATACTATTTATATGTTAGGATACGAGTAATATCTTGCCAAATCGTATAATGCCTTATGACAAGTCTAGATAATTTTGAGCAAGGTATAGTTCAAAGGGTACTGGTCATATGTTAAGATACGAGTTTGTCCTTGTGTGGTCATATGTTGGTCAATATTGGAATTCAAGATGATTACTAGGGTATGCGATAAGGGTACTACTCATACCTTAGGGTACGATTTAGGGGGCATGGTCTTACCCTCCAACGGTCAAGTTTTCACCTTTTAAGCTGAGAAAATTTTAGACATTTCAGCCCCAAAACCTTTAAGTCCCCATGTTATATTACACTTTGCGTCCTCTCATAACTTTCTTGGAAAGATAAAAACATTCTCGAAATCTTCTCTAAGCTCCCCCTTGAAGATTAGGGCTAGGGTTTCTACAAGGTGTCCAAATCTTCATAAATAAGGAATGTTACTCCTCCCTAACTGTTAGTTCAACTAAAGACATGTTTATGAATGGTTTTCATGGAATAATTATGGTGTGGTTTTAGGTTTTGAATTATATGTTTGGGGTTTTGGTTATAAATGTTTTTTATTGTTTTCCCATGCTTTCACTTACAATTTTTATGTTATAATGGTGTTTTGAATATGTGGTTTCATGGGGATGATTAATTGAAACTTGGTTTTGGTTTTGGAAACTATATGCCTTCAACATGTTTGATAAAATGACTATGAGAATGCTTTTGTTACATTGTTGAACTTTTATTGAAAACTTTACGTAGTATAAAGTGGTAATGGAACCCTAAATTGGTTTGGATAGTTGTAAATGATTTTAAATGGTTAAATGGCAAGGTCTTGGTGGTTATGGTTATAGTTAAATTAAAACCTTTGTGGGGTACATAGGAATTCCCCAAGAAAAAATAATAACGAACTACTTCTAGGGTACATGGAAATCCCCTAAATAAACTTAATTATAATGGGATCTACGAGAATATAGGAATCTATTCTTTAAAAAGGTTGGCTAAGGACATTACTTGCAAGCTATAGTCGGTATGAAGATACAACTTCTTAGATCCTTGGTTAATAACAAATCAAATTAGCGGTTGGGTTGTATGCTAATGGTTTTATTCGGGCTATAATGGTGGGGTGTGATAGCTAACTGTGAAGGTGTGAGTCCAATAGAAGGACACTAGAAACTCATGTTTATCGACATGAGGATTGGTCATGGAAACCATACACTTATGGGGTACATGGAAATCTCCGAAGTTACACTTATAAATATGTATCATAGAGGGCGAAGGGTACACAAGAATCCCCTGACCCTATGGTAGCTCCATTTTGTTCGTCTGCACGTATCGTGGCCCATTCACGGGGTAACACTGGACCCATATAGCCAGTGAGAGGTTCTAGGATAGTTAAGCTATACATATTCAAGTTAATGGTTTTAAAGGCATGTTAAAACTGATTTTCTTTCTAAATATGGATTATGTATATATGTATAGTTGAGAATATATATGGTTATTTACTTGGTTTTTAAGGTTGGCAATATTTTATCCTTATCTTGAGGTCATGCTAACATTCACCTGCTAACCCATCTTTGGGTGCTATATCCCCATGTGATGTAGGAACCAACCATTCTCCTCTTCTTGCTTATTGATCGAATTTAAGAGCAGTCGGTGTTAAATTAAAGTGGTGAGATTCCATATTTCGGAAGGCTTCATTTTATGTTATGGATTTCTTTACATACTTTGTCAATTTATAGACATTAGGTTTTGGCTATCGTCGGGGGCATTTCCTAACTAAATATTCTTTGGTTTGGTTTAGAGGCTTTGTATGGAAAATTGTGGACTTGGGTATGGAATGATTATGATATAGAATTGGGTTATTATTTTGATTTGGATGGTTATTTGACGGATTAACTTGATTAGGTTAGTCTCAGATGGAGACTTGTCCCAAAATTATTATATCCAAACTATGCTATCTTGTTATATGTTTGGAAATCATTTGACTTAGGATGTATGTTGGTTTTTTGGATTGGGTATCAGGGGTGATATACGGTCCATGTTGGTCTTGAGATGCCCATTAAGACAAGGACCTGGTTTGGGTCATATCAAGTTGGTATCAATACCTAGGTTCTGGTGTCATGGGTTGTCCACAAAGCTATGTCCAGTAGAATCTTGCTTATGGGTATGTTTTGCACCACACTTATAATCAGGAAGCTATGAGGCATTTAGGAATGTTTCCCTTTCTTGTTGATCTATTTTTTAGCAATAGAGTCTAAGGTCTTGAACTCTTCCTTAAATTATTTTTAGTTTACCTTTCAGATCATGCCCTCCTAATGATCTAAAGCTCATAGAAACTCACCTATCCCTCTCGAGAATGACATGGATGGATCTTGTATAACTTATGGGCTACAGACTCGATCAAGGGTCCCAGTTTCTAATTTTCCCTGTGGGGTTCCATCGGTCTCCACTAACCCTATTATGATAAATGAAACTTTTGATTAGTTACCTCAAGGAGATATTACCAATGCCAAGCTATGTTCTATTCATATATTGACCAAATAGTAGTATCTTTGTAATGCTAGTCTGGTTCTATTGGTACGGGGAAGAATAAGGAAAAGTCGAGAAATGGGCAGAGCATGAAGTCCCGATATTCAGACTAAAGGGAGAAGTCAAAGAATTGGTGGTAATAATGATAGATAGTAGGCTGGGCAAGGAAATTTAGGAATTTCCCATTTAGTTATCAGTGTCCTTTATTCTCAAATGTCTTATGAATGTTATTTTAGTGCTAGTGGAGCTCGGTCATCCCCACCCTACCCTCTTAATCGGTTATATGGTTGGCTACACCATGGTTGTTTCCATGAAGATAGGGAACAATGTTTTTATTATGGTCAGTTGGGTTACATATAGCGGGAGTATCCTATAAAGATTGCCACTTAGGCAAATAGGATACCAGTTTTCACTTCTCTAGCTCTTGCATCGAGGGGTGCTGCTTTTGGATTCGACACTGGTCAGGATCATCTTGATGCCCTCACAATTCTTTAGGAGTTTGAGGTATCTCCTGATGTTGACACTGGTATATTGAAACTCTCTTCTCGTTATATGTACTATTTACTAATCTGGGGTATACTCTTTCATATGTGACCCCATTTGTGGTTGTGTATTTTGGTTGTGGTCCAAAGTGTGTTTTAGATACTTTTTATATTTTTACCCAAGTAGGTAACTCTGTGAGTGCCAAAAAAATCTCAAGGGGGTATGTGGTATTTGTTGGTGGTAAAGAGGCTTTGGTGGATTTGTTTGAAAAAAATATGGTGGATTTCAATGCTATTCTAGGGATGGATGAGGTTTAAAGTCAAGGGGAACCAAGCGTCCCTAGAATACGTCTTTAGTGATACTCCTTGGAGTGAAGTATTATGCTTATAGGTGTAATAAGATGAGGGTCGAGGTTTAATATTAAATTTTCTTTATCAGTAGACTTCAAGGGAATTAGGGGTGCATTTATTCTTATTCTAGCGATTCCCTCCAAAATATTGGTTAAAGAGAGGTGCTCTACTAGTGTTACACGCATTTTGGTAGTGATTATTCCTAAGGTTTGCATTCTGCGTTCTGCATATGACTCTAATCTAACCCTAAAACCATAGGCCATAAAGGTTCTTATAAATTCAAGCTACTTAGTACTCAGGCTATATGTCATTACACCCAGGACCCTTACTCTATTGTCTCACATTATGCCTATTCCAAGAAACAGTTGTTTTAATGCAAAAATCATCGTCGTATTCCATGGATATGAATTCTTGACCTTATGATTACATTACCCATGATATATCCAGTTGTGTTTCTTTTGGTTCCAGTTCTAAGGACTTCTACTATGGTGTGTTATGTCAGATGATTCTTTATTTATGGCCTGGTGGTTGCTATGAAGTACCTCATTCCTATTGTGACATGTCTCATTTTGAGGGTCCCACCTTAAGTAGCTTGAGTAGTTCTCATACTTAAGTTCCTCAATGACCCTCCTTATGTTAGGGTGGTAGTGGATGTAGAGGCGTACTGACATTTTGGGATGAGGGAGTAGATGTCCTTAGTGGGGAAAGTTTTGGGGTAACAACTAAAATTAAGGTTATAAAGAAGGAAAAAAAGGGTGAGGTAAGGTTGTTGTCATTGGGGATGGTTAGGAGAGGAGTCAGTGGTAAAGATACTTATGGAAATAATACAGGTTACTAAATCTTTAGATAGGTAGACTGTATCGCGGGTATAGAAAAGGTAAGCTCGAATATTCTGATCGATTTATATACCAATCATTGTGTTGGGTACTTAGGAATCTTGATGTGGTATGATGCTGGACTGCAGTGATATGACAGAGCAGTGTTTATTGATGGATGTAAGGAATAGAGCCTCGTGGCCTAAGTTAACTCATTTTAGCTCTGAATAGGCTTAAACATAGAAGTAGTGTATGGCTAGACTCAAGCTCTTGTAGTGATATGTCTATGGAAAATTGTAAGTTAAATTTTGGACTTTCCCTCAAGCATGGATTCTATTCTTCCGATATTCCATATGCCTGTGTTGCGGAATATTGTGGGTGATCCTTCGTCGGTTGTTTTCCCAGGTGGATATTGGTATCTCATACACTTTGTCCTATAAAGAGGTCCTGATGAAGATCTTGGGTCGATAAGTTCACTAATTATGAACAAAACCATGTGGCTTCAGTAAAGGTTCTATGGTGGAACCAAAAGTTTGAGGAAGCTATTTAGGAGGCCGAGGAGGATATGAAGTCCAAAGTAATCATTCCTATTCTAATTTTGGAAAATCGTGCTTGGGGTATGTATTGATCTTCTTATCTTTGTTTTATGTCTTTGTATTCTAACTTGGTTGAATGAAAGTTTGACATATATTAATGTGTTACCTCATTCTTATGTTTGCCTTTACCCATCATTTGAGTATGAATGATCCTAACGGGGGAGAATAAAATACCCCAAATTTTGGCCATTGCAAATTTCCTGAGTTTTGAACATCCTGATCAATATTACCACCTAAGGGTACTAGTCGTATGCTTAGATACCATTTAATGTCTTCCACTAATATGTTAATAAGTGTGTTTTGGTTGGTTTTTGTCCAAGATATGAGTAGGCATCATACTAATCATATGTTAGGGTACGAGTGGTATCTTGCCAAATCGTATGATGCCTTATTTCAAGTTTAGATGATTCTGAGCAATGTATGGTTCCAAGGGTACTGGTCGTATGTTAAGATACTAGTTGGTGCTTGTATGGTCATACGTTAGTCAGTATTGGAGTCCAAAATGATGTCTACGGTACAAGATAAGGGTACTACTCATACCCTCGGGTATAGTTTAAAGGGTGCGGTCCTACCCTCCTATGGTCAAGTTTTTACCTTTTAAGCTGAGGATATTTTAGATATTTCCCACCCAAAACCCTTAAATCCCTATGTTATATAACACTTTGTGGCCTCTCATAACTCACTTGGAAAGATTAAAACACTCTCAAAATCCTCTCTAAACTCTCTCTTGAAGATTAGGGCTAGGGTTTCTATGAGGTGCCCATCTAGAGGCTCAAGAGTCAAGTTCTCTTTATGAATCTTCTTAAATAAGGAATTTTACTCCTCCCTCATTATGAGTTCAACTAAAGGCATGTTTTATGAATGGTTTTCATTACATAATTGTGGTATGGTTTTGGGTTTTGGATTATTAGTTGGGGTTGTTTGTTTTAAATGGTTTGGTTATGGTTTTCCTATGTTTTTACTTATGGTTTTTTATTATAATGGTGGTTTGAATATGTGGTTATATGGAAATGGTTAATTGATACTTGGTTTTGGTTTTGGAAACTATATGCCCTCAATATGTTTGATAAAATGCCTATCAAAATACGTTTGTTACATAGTTGCACTTTTATTAAAAACCTTGCATTGTATAAAATAGTTATGGAACCCTAAATTGTTTTTGTATGGTCTTAAATGGTTTTTAATAGTTAAATGGTAAGGTTTTAGTGGTCATAGTTATGGTTAAATTTAAAGACATGTGGGGTACATAGGAATCCCCCAAGCAAACATAATAATGAACTACTTGTAGGGTACATGGAAATCCCCCAAGAAAACTTAATGATAATTGGATATAATAGTATATGGGAATCCCTTCTTTAAAAATGTTGGCTAAGGATATTGCTGCAAGCTATAATCGGTATGAAGATACCATTTCTTATAACCTTAGTTAATAATAAATGGAATTGGTGGTTGGGTTTATGCTAATGGTTTTGATTAGGTAGTAATGGAGGGGTGTGATAGCTAATCGTGAAGGTGTGAGTCCAATGGAACGACACTGGAAACTCATGTTTTCCGTATGAGGATTGGTCATAGAAACCATACACTTATGGGGTACACATAAATCCCCTAAGTTATACTTGTAAATATGTATCATAGAGGGTGAAATGTACACGAGAATCCCCTACCCCTATGGTATCTCCAATTTATGCAACTACATGCATTGGGGCCCGTTCTGGGGATAACACTGGACCCATATAGCCCATGGGTGGTTCTAGGATTGTTAAGCTACAAATACCCAGGTTAATAGTTTTAAAGGCATGCTAAACCCAATTCCCTTTCCTAACATGTATTATGTATATATCTATGGTTGTGAATGCATATGGTTATTTACTTGGTTTTAATTATTGACATTATTTTATCCTTATCATGAGAGAATACTAGCATTCACCCGCCAACCCGTCTTCGGGCGCTGTATCCCCATGCTATGTAGGAATCGACCATACTACTCCTTCTCATTGATCAGATTCGAGGGTAGCCGGTGTTGGATTGAAGTTTTGAGATTCCATATTTTGTAAGGCTCCATTTCATGTTAAGTATTTCTTTACATACTTTGTCATTTTATAGACTTTGTTTTTTGGCTATGGTTAGGGGCACTTCCTGACTAAATATTCTTTGGGGTGGTTTAGAGGCTTTATATGGACAACTATGTATTGGTATGGGATGTTTATGATATGGAATTATGTTATTTTTTTGGTTTGGTTGGTTATTAGACGAATTGACTTAATTAGGTTGGTCTTGGATGGAGACTTGTCCCAAAGTTGTTATATCCTAAACTACGCTATCTGTTATATGTTCGAAATCCATCGGACTCAGGGTATATGTTATTTGGTTGGATTAGGTATTGGGGATGGTCTCCAGTCCTAGTTGGACTTGAGATGCCCATTAAGACAAGGCCCTGGTTCGGGTCGTGTCAAATAGATTTTGAGTAGGGGGCCTGAAGACTATCTCATCTCATACCTTATTAAAAAAGAATCATAGAGTAGAAAGGAAATTGTAGAGAATCCGGCCAACAAAATTGATATGAATAATGAAAATTCGAATGAGCTACAAAAATGAAAGTGTATTAAAAAATGAAAATTTGTCACTCATTCTTGAAAAGAAAAAAATGATAAAGTGGACTAGAGTTGTGCACTTTTCCAGGTTATTGTGCCTAGTGAGCGTGGTCTGAATGATCAACTACAAAAAAAGAAACATAAGTCCCAGGAAGTTCCTTTTTGATCACCGAGCGGTGGGAAGTACTACAATTAAGAATTGAACTTGCATCGGAATTACTGAAGTTAAAATAAAGGATCAAGCCAAGGTGACAATTTTAACTTATTTTAACTTGCCACTTGCAACCTTGGCTTAATCCCTTATTTTAACTTCAGTAGTTTGGGCACAAGTTTAATTCTTAGTTGTAGTTCTTCCCATCCCTCGGTGCTCGCAAAATAACTTCCTTGGACTTGTGTTTCTTTCTTTGGAGATGATCATTCAAACCCCATTCACTAGTCGCAGTTACTTGGCAAAGTGAACAACTCCAGTCTACTTTACCATTTTTCTTTTCAAAAATGAGTGACGGATTTTTCATTTTTGAATACACTTTTATTTTTTTAGCTCATTCAGATTTTCATTTTTTATGTCAATTTCATTGTCCAGATTTGCTACAATTTTCTTTCTACCTTGTGTTCTTCTTTAATAAGGTATGAGATGAGATAGTCTTCAACTTCCTATTCTCAAACTCTATTACAATCTTAAAACCAGTCCAATAACTGTTGAATCTCTACAGCGCCATCAAATCTTGATCCTTTCTCCAAACTTGATGCATAAACATGATCAAAACTATCATTAAATTGTAATAGGGCATTAATACTATCTTTTTGGTCCCTCAATCACTTTAGTTCAGACTTATAACCCTTAAACTGTAAAATGAAGAATCTTGTTTGAAGGATTAATGCCTAATCAGTAAAAAAAGCATTCAAAAAATAATTATACTTTATGTGTGTTGTCACAATAACCTTATTAGTAATACCTCCCACATATGAAGTGGATCCATCTGCAAGCACCTTATTCTTCCTACCCCATCAGTAATAGAAATAAAATAGTATTTTATCTTTAGTTACCATCATGAAGTAGTGTACAAAACTACATAGCCTTAAAGGGTAACCATCTTCAAAACCTTTCTTCTTTTTCTTAAGTGAAGGGTAACAACAATCTCAAAAAATAAAAACCAGATGGAGAAACAAAAAATCTAAAGGAAGTTATATGAATGTAGTAAAATAATAACCCATCTAATAGCAAGAAATGTATTCAGTTCTTCCAACAGATGATCCATCTATTATAGCAGATGACTTATCTGTTGGAAGAACTCAATCCGGTAGCAAGGGTTTTTGGTTCTCCCAACAGATGACCAATTTATTACAACAAATGAATCATCTGTTAGAAGAACTCAATCCAGATTTTGATTTCTTCCAATATATGACCAATTTGTTGCAATAGATTGACCATCTATTGTAAGAACTTAATAAAAATGGTTATTAATAAAACAAATGGTTATGGAAAAGATGAAAAGTCATGAATTTTTGATTATTTAATTAAAAAAATAGTTCGTAAATAAATAATAAGGAAAAAATGATAAACACAATTTTGTAGTTATTTAATTTTAATAACCAAAGTAAATATTAAAAAGCTGAAAGTCATGACTTTTTCTTTTTTGTATTTAATTTTTTTAAAATTTAATTAACTGAAAAGTCACGAGTTTGATTTAATTAAGGGATATAATTATTATGAATGAGGTGAACAATCATGATTCTTTTCCTAACATATTTAGTCCTCTATAAATAGGTCTTGTTTAATCGTCTCCTCCACTTTATTTATTTCTTGCATCTTGTCTTGCATAAAAATACTACTACATCTTCAACTACTCCTTCCAAAAGAAAATTTATTTTTCGTTCGTTGAGGTATGTTTTATTTTCTTCTTCTAAGACGAAAATTGTTAACATGGTAAGGTATATTTATTCGTTAAAATACTAGTTGGTAGTATATATTGTATTATATTTGGACTATTTTCATTACTTTAGTGTCTTATATGTTTTGTTCATGTATGTTCTAGACATGACTGATCTAGTTTGGGACATGGAGATTCTGCTCGACACAATGCGGGAACTTGAAAGACTAGTTCATGGACTCCAGTGGGAGCTGGGTGCCACGAGAGTAAGGGTGCTTTATGAGATTCAAAGGTTGAGGGGCCTATTGCTTCCCAATGTGTTTCCAATTTACAGTAATAATAATAATAATAATAAGGTCATTTTTTATCATATGTATTTTTTTTTATCATATCTATCTAATGTTGTAAATGTTTTATATGCAATGAATGAAAAAAATCTATGTTTGGTTGACTTTGACTTTATTTCTTATTTAATTTTTTTTATGTCAATTTTTTTTCTTAAGATGTTGAAGGGTGTAGGTTTTAGCATTTGGGAGTGGAAAGAATCAATTAATACAAGAAGTTTGGTTGAGTATATCACATAAATAATCTCACTAAAAATCTATTTAATGGATTTTTCAATGACAATTTATTGAGTTTACCACTTAAACAAAATCACAAGAAATATAATTAAATTAACATAATTTTGAATCCAGTAGCAAGGGTTTTGAGTTCTTCAACCAGGTGGACCATCTCTTGCAACAGATTGGTCATATGTTGGAAGAACACAATCTAGTGGCAAGACCTGTATTGTGTTTTTTCAATAGGTGGCCTATCTGTTAGAAGAACATAATCCAGTAGCAAGGGTTTTGAGTTCTTCCAATAGATGACCCATCTGTTACAATAGATTGGTCATATGTTGGATGGACACAATCCAATGGCAAAAACTGTATTATGTTTTTCTAGTATATGGGCCATCTGTTTCAACATATGGGTAATCTACTGAAAATATTTTTGTAGTCTGTTATATTTTGTTAATTTCTTGTTACCTTTTTTTACTGATGTACAAATTAATAGTTGAACCATAAATAAAAACATACTTTATATAATAAATAATAACATACATTTCCAACAATAAGTTAAAATTATCAAAGTTATAACTAAATAAAAAAACAACACAAGACTATTTACTATTACAACGATCATGGTGTATTATGATCCGGGTATGTAGTTATTTTATGGCTAACGTCCTTACATATAGATCACTTGTGTTTTCTTCATAAAAATGATTCTCTTACTCCACGCCTTCTCTTAAATATCCTTCTTCTTGATTTGATATTGCTTGGGTCAATATATGGAGTAGGTATTAATGTTTCCAAAATCTCTGCAGGAACAACATAAGAATATTCATGAGGCACCAGAGTAATATTCTCACAATATTCCACTATATATTTTTCCACCAAATAATATGGAGATGGGTACTCATAAATTTGAGTTCCATATAGTACACCATATTTGTATTGAAGCGCTTTCATAGCATGTGGCGAAGGTATTTTGTCCAAGTAAAAAACTCTAAATGTACAAGATCTTCTTTGAATATCGACCGTGGAAGAATCACCATGATAGTCGATACCAAACTTATAATATGCTAATGATGAGCCAATGACTTATTCCCCAAATTGAGGTAGTTTGATATTTGTTTTTCCATTTCTGGAACAAGTCTATTTGTTGAGTTTACGAATTCCATACGCCTTCATGAAATAATTTGGCAAAACTCTTATTTATTTCATCAAATAGCGCCAATGGAAAATTCTCTTTCAACGCCAAACATTGAATTCACCAATTAAGCTATGTTTGATGTCATAATATTGTACCTATAAAGGAAATCACTTGATACAACATACCTTATTACAATAAACTCAAACAAGACATTACATTTTTAATATTGTACCTATTTCCATGATAAAATACCCAGGTCCATCTTTCGAAACTAGTTAGTTCAAGATATTGTGCTGCCATGGGAACCATATCCTTTATTTGATTTAAATTGTTAAAAAAATCAGATTTATCATATGCTTTAGCTACTCTACAAAAATGAAACACGACCCTTATGTTGTATAGTTGTTTAAATATTTTCCCTAGATGCCTCATGCAACAATCAAAGTGAGCTGAAGGGTTGGAAATTGAACCTATCTTTTGGAAACTTGGATGCCTATTTTACATTACACAACTCATTAGTATCATCTACACAACTTCATATTTGTTCATAAAAATATGCATACGAGGCATCATATTCCTTGTCCACTAGACAAAAATCAATAGAAAAAATGTGATTCTCTGCATTCTGTGTCATCACTGATAACAAAACTCCTTCATACTTACTCCTCATTAATGTCCCATCGGAGGCTATAGATTTTCTCAATTGTTTAAAACAAGAATCCAAGCACTATAGGATACAAAAAAGTACTTGAACCTTTCATTTTCATCAGTATGCAACGCCATCTTACTTTCGATATTTGTGGACTCAAGAATGTAATAGTAGGTATCAAGGACTGACTACCTATGCTCATGTGTCCCTCTAACCAAAGATTTGTCAATCTCCATGCATATATAAATCTTTTAATAACTGACCTTATAATCCATTTCTGTACGGAGTTGATTGGTTATATCATTTGTAGTAGGGCCTTTGCCATTGGGGAATCTATTTTAGAAATATTTACTGATGGCCTTTGCCATAGAGTGAGGAGTGTAGCTTGAAATATTATCCAAACCACATGTGTGACACTTTTTATAAAATTTAATAAAGAATTTATCAGAAGTTAATTATTTCACAACCTTAACCACCAATTTTAGTCCGAATGATCACATCTGAAACAATACATATTGCGTGAATTAATCACCTTCTTTAGTCTGAAATCTTTTTTTAAGTAAGCAATATACGAAGAAGTGACTAGTTCATCCTTATTCTTGAATGTCATTCACTTGTATAAACTAGACTCATCATCTTGAAGATTTATCGACTGTGTTGATTGAGAAGAACTACCCACTGTATTTCTTGCAAAATGAGCATAGGTGTTGGTCCTTCTCCACCTTTATTTTATCAGCACTCTCATCATCATATAGAATATTCGTGTCCACCTCATCCAATATATCATCAAATATATCTTCTTGGATTATTTTTTTTGTTCTACATTCTCTATCAATTTTTAAACTATGTATACCGCTAATAACAACCTAGATGAATCACTTAGATAAGCACATAATTGAACCTGGTCGCTTATCTTGAAAGGTAGTACCCTCTGATTTTCAAAGATATTGCGCATGTAGCTGCTGACAAGATCTTCCTATTGACCATTTAGTGCAAAATAGATGATGCTAAATATTCAAAAACTCATCATACAAATATTACTTTGGACTATCATCTCTATTGTCTCTAATATTTCACCCTCATTCCAAATCCAAATATATCGATTGTTCTTTTCTATCCATTCAGCATGACATTCCACCTCTATTGTTATTGATCCCTCTATTAGCGTTACCTAAAGACATTTGTTAAAAAAGTTAATAATGATATTATAGTAAATACAACAACATAAAAATTTATATACACTACATTATCATTATCAATGTTGTAATAAATAAGAAATTTGTAGGATTAAGCTTTAGTTTTTTTCCTAAAATAGTAACATAAATACCAATAGATAAGTCATATGTTGTAACAAGTGAGTAATCTATTGCAACAGATGAGTGTTCTATTGCAATAGATGACTCACCTATTGGAATCATCTCTAGGTTCTATAGAACTTTAATATGAATCCCATTAGGTAAGTTATCTATTGAAACAAAGGGATTATTTATTATAATAGATTACTGTCCTATTGCTAAAAATGTCTCACCTATTGGGATTTATGCTACAGTACTATAGAACCTTAAGCTGATTCTAATATATAAGTTATCTGTTGTAATAGGCAAGTAATTTGCTGTTGCAATAGATAACTTACCTATTGGGATTCATGTTACAGTACTATAGAACATGAAGTTGGTTTTAATAGATGATTCATCTATTGTAATAGATTACAAACCCGTTGCAACAAATTACTCACCTATTGTAATAAATGGCTCATTTATTGGAATAAGATTCAGGTTCTATAGTATTGTAACATAAATCCTAATAGGTGAGTCATCTATTGAAATAGATCGCTCATCTATTGCACTAGATTACTCACCTGTTGCAACAAATAACTCATTTGTTAGTATCAACTTCAGGTTTTGTTGTAATAGGTGAATCATCTATTGCAATAGGTGAATCATCTACTGTAATAGATAACTCATCTATTACAATATATGACACATGTATTGGATTTATGTTACAACACTATAGAACTTGTAGCATGAATCCAATAGATGATTCATCTGTTGCAATAGATGAATTATCTATTTCAACAAATGACTCACTTATTCAAACAAATGACTCATTTGTTGGATTCATACCTAGGTTCTATCTATTTTTCAAAAAACAATAGTAGAAGTGTACCTACATGAGAAATTCAGCTAAAAATCATAATTTTTCTTACCAAAATCCCCTATAAAGTAATGCCCAAGTGATACACGGATAAAATCTAACCTAAAAATTTGGTCAAGTAGCAGCAGTAGCGGTAACAACAACAATGGTCTACAAGAAAAGATGATAATGAATAAGAAGAGATAATAATAAAGAAGAAGATGATGATAATAAAGAAGAAACAATGAATAAAGCAGAAAAAATAATGAAAATAAAGAGAGAGAAAATAACAATAAAAACGAAGAGAGAGAAACACGTGATAAGGTCATATCATATACAAGTGTTAGTTGGTGGGGTGGTTTTGGTCACTCTAATGGGTACAACTTAGGAGTAGAAGTAATAAGGGTTTGATATGAGTTATACGAGGATTTGTATAGTGGGCAGTGTTTGATCCTCCTGGTATTTTATTCTGCCAGGGATGCGGGTTATGGATACGGATCATATGATGTGGTTACAATTTAGTTGGATAAGTTGTATAATGGATAGTGTTTGATCCATGAGTTGAGATTTGTATTCGAGTGGTGGATACCCATAATATAGGAGGGTATGACTCATATGGGTCAGTCGTATCCCTATGATGAGTTTTTAAGAGATTTAAGTGGGGGTACTTTGGATATTTCCCTACTTACCCTAATTAGGATCCACAACTTCTAATACATTAGGAGGTTATTTACCATATTATTTTAATCATTAACACTTAAAAACTATTCCAAAACATCTCATAATTATCTCAAGAGCTTTTGGTACAAGAAGGCTAGGGTTTCATCTTGCGGATTGCTTTGGGGATTGCTTTGATGATTTCTTTCTGTAAATTCTTTAGTATAAGGAATGATTCTATTTCCTCATTATAATTTAAACTAAAGGTATAGTTTATATGATTGATTTTATGACTTCACTATTTCATGATTATGGTTTCCAACTATTATTTGGGGTTTTTGATATATTAAATGCTTGGTTATGATTTCCTATGGTTTTAATTTTACTTTATTACGCATTAATGGTGGATTTGGACAATTGGATTGCATGGTAATGGTTTAATGTCATTTCAAATTGGTGTTGGTTATATTATGCCCCAAGGTATTTGATAAAATTCTTATAAAAATATGTTTGTATTGACTTCTTTTAATGGAACTCTAGCATGTTTTAAACTGGATAAAAGATTTATGCATGGTTTAAATGGTTTAAGGCTAAAGGCTAAATGGTTATGCTTTTGCAGAACATGGAATTCTCCCAAGCATATTTAATATGGTAAAAAGAAGGGGACCTTACCTAAATAGTTTGGATATGGATATTACTTGCAAATAATGGGGTGGTATGACGATACCACTAATATTGGACTTGGTTAATAATGGTAAATTGCTTGTTTGGACATGGTTTTAATTGGTCATTAATGGCAGAGAGTGTATCTAAGCCATGGAAGGTAGTGGTCCTGGGGGGACAAAAACTAGAAAATCATATTTGACGATATGAGGGGTCTTCGATGACCACATGTGTGTGTCACATTTTATAATAGAGGGATGTACTAGTATCCCATAGGATATTTCCTGGTCATACTGCTACACGTACTGGGGCCCTTTCAGCAGGGGGAGCTAAACCATATGCCCCATGGGTAGTTAGAACGATAAAGCTATATGTCATGACCCAAGGCTACTCCCTAGTCGCGACAATGGTACTTACGATCCTGAAAGACCACAAGCTAACCCATGAACTGGTACCTTCTATGAGCACTAAATAATATAGTAATAAAATACACATGTGCAGAAATAATTGAATATTGCCAAAGGTTTTAACTACAAAAATTAATACAATGAAATTTATAAGTCCAAAATATAAACGAACATATTGAAATCTGACCGAAAAGATTAACCAATCCACTGACTGTTTTAAATGTCTGAAAGTCTCTAAAAATAAATGATAAGAGTTAATGGGACAGACCCCAACAAACTCTAACTGACAACCAAAAAAACACTAAAATACCGAAGTAAACTTAAAATAACTACCATTTCCTAGATAGATGAGAAATCACCACGACTACTGCTGCTGATAAGTTGAACTGTCTATACACCTTTGGGGGCCTGAGTGTCTAAACCTATGATATTAAACATCATCCCTTAAAAAAAGAGTATGTGATCAGTACTTTGAATGTACTGGTATGGCAGATGAGGTTAGGATGATATGCATGGGTTCATATGCATGAATAATAACTGACTGAATGAGTAGTATGAGGTAACTGAATATAGATGTATGAAAAGTGTGAAATATATTAATACATGACCAAGCTTAGAATATGATTCAAAAATAATCAGTAAATTGAAATACTGATAAATGAATAACTGATAACTATATGCTATGGTAAAAAAACCCTAAAACTAAATTCTACACTGAATACTGAACTGAGACTGTTGGAGGTTTCATCTAATCGAGATGCCCTAATCTGAGCTAATTGGGGTCCAACTTGTGACCCCAGTTGGATGGATGTCAGTACTGTTCCATGGGTACTAACACTGGCTGTGTGGATCCACTAATGTGAAGTTTTGAAGGACTAAAGAGTCACCCTCTACTTACAGGTTCCTTTGTGAGATATGTGTCAACCCTCAACTGGCAGGTTAACATCTCAAACCTATGCTGGCTACATAGTTTTGGAATGCAGGAATTACTACTAAGAGTCACAACCTCTACTGGAAGGTGAGCCCTAATCCCTGGGTTCGCTCGGTGCTAAATCCTACACCCAACTGAACTGACTTAAATTATTGAACTAATCTAAGTTTAACTGATTATGATAACTGACTGAATGAATAATGCTCATACATATCTGAAAAAAATTCTAAAAATACTATTAACTATGTAAACAACTAAGTTTCAGGCATTCATAACCCCCAACACTGAATGAAATTAACAATCAAGTATTCATAACCCCAATACTGAATAAAATTAACAATATGGACGCATGAACGCCTTGAAGAATAAATAGGGGATCATTGTTCAAAACTCATCCCTTAGGCATTTCATAAAACACTTGAAATTCATGAACTTAAGTAGGGGAATGATAGAAACATGTGAGAATAAGATAATTATAACACTAAAACCATAAATTAGGGGATCTAACATGGAGTTTTCTTCATTTAAACGTGTAAGGTCTATTTTCAACAACACACACTTGTAAATATCACGTATAATCAAAATTCATAAAAGCTACATGAAGATAACTCAATGTAAATATGTAAATATCTCTCTCTCTTAGGAATATTCATCCTCGAATGAGACTAATTAAGCTGAGAATACCGAGGGAATTAAATTCACATACTGAATATCCATAACTGAAAACATGGCTACATGACTGAGTCTGAAACATGATACATGACTGAACTGATTTGCGAATGCATACAATGACAGTAAGATGATTATATAGCTGGAACTGAGAATGGAAAAGACATAATCTATGAAAAACTATTACCTTAAGATGAGTCTGAGTTTTCAGAGAAAAGATAAGGGTACTTAGTGAACACGTCTGCTTCTACTTTCCAAATGGCTCCCTTAACGGACTGATTTTGCCAAATAACTTTGAGCAAGGGAACTTCTTTGTTCCTTAGTCTACGAATCTGATGAAAAAGGATTTCAACTAGGATTTCTTCATAAGAAAGGTTTTCCTAAACACCCATACTTTCTAGAGGTACTACTACAGCTGGGTTGCCAATACACTTCTATAACAAAGAGACATGGAACACTAGATGTAATAATGCTAAATCTGCAGGTAACTCAAGTTCATAAGCTACATTTACAAAGCGGCTTAATATCCTATAAGGGCTAACATATCAGTGACTGAGCTTACCCTTCTTGCCAAACCTCTTTACTCCCTTCTTAGGAGAGATTTTCAAATAGAATAAGTCACCAACCTCAAACTCAAGATCTCTCCTTCTCACATCTGTATAGGATTTATGTCACCTTTGATTTATCTTTATCCTCTCTCTGATTAACTAAAATTTCTCCATCACATCAAATACTGAATCTGGCCCTATCAACATAGCTTCACCTACATTAACCAAACCAATAGGAGACCTACACCACCTCCAATAAAGAGCCTCAAATAGAGTCATCTAAATACTAGAATGATAACTGTTATTATGGTTAAACTAAATCAAAGGCAAGTGATTATATCTACTACCTTTAAAGTTGATAACACATGCTCTTAATATGTCCTTTATGGTCTGAATGGTCCTCTCTTCCTGACTATCTATCTGAGGGTGAAAGGCTGTACTGGGATAAACTTGGGTACCAAGACCCTCCTAAAAAGCTTTCTAAAAGTGAGATAAACTGAGTACCTCTATCTAAAATAATAGACAACAAGACTCCATAAAATCTAACTAACTTTCTAACATAGAGGTTGGCATAGTACTCGTCTGTATAAGAAGTATAAACTGGCAAAAAATAGGCTGATTTAGTCATCCTATCTACAATAATCCATATCGAATCATATTGATAATTCTGATGGGGAAACCTTGTCATAAAGACCATGTTTACCTTTTACCACATCCAAGTAGGAATGCTGAACTCCAACATTATGCAACTAGGCCTCTGGTGCTCTTTCTTAAACTGTTGATAATTAGGACACTTAGTTATGAACTTTGTAATATCCCTCTTCATACTACTTCACTAATAGATTTTCCATAAATTATGATGCATCTTAGTGGCTTCTAGATAAATAGAATGGTGTGCACTATGCGCTTCTACAAGGATTCAGTGTTTCAAACTATCTACACCCAATACACACAGTATACCTTGTCATCACAATACACCATCTCCCCCTTGGGAGAAAACCTTTACCTTCTGGTGTCTAACAAATTCCTTCAACTTAACTAGACTGGAATCCCTATATTTCTTTTCTTTTACTTTGGCAACCAAAGAAGATTCTTAACTATTCTAAACCCATACACTACCCTCAGCTGAATCCACCAATCGTACACTAATCTAGAAAACTAATGAATCTTCCTGACTGACAGCTTCTTATCATCTTCTACATAACCAACACTACCCATAAGCAATCTACTAAGAGAATCTGCCACTACATTGGACTTACCTGGATGATACAATACACTCATATCATAATTTTTTGGCAATTCTAACCACATTCTCTGATGGAGATTTAAATCTTTCTATGAAAATACATATTGCGGACTTTTGTGATCCATGAACATATTAACATAAACCCCATACAAATAATGCCTTCAAAGTTTAAGGCAAACACAACAATTGCCAACTCGAGATCATTTCATGGGGTTTAAGCTGTCTAGAGGAATAGGCTATGGCTTTATGTCTCTGCATCAAAATATAAGCCAAACTAGCTTTTCAAGCATCACAGTAAACAACAAAACCATCTGAACCATCTGACAAGGTCAAAACTAGGGATGAGGTCAGTTGAGTCTTCAACTCTTAAAAACTATTCTCATAAGAATCTGACCACAAAAACTTGACTTTCTTCTGAGTCAATCTGGACATGAGGGATGTAATAGATGAAAACATTTTAGCAAACCATCGTAATATCCAGCCAACCCTAAGAAACTCTTGATATCTGAAGGAGAGATAGGTCTCACTTCTTTGGTCCTTTGGGGTCAACTCTAATGCCATCACCAAAAATAATTTATCCAATAAAAGATACTGATCTAAGACAAAATTTGCACTTACTAAATTTGGCGAACAACTGATGGGCTCTAAGAGATTGTAATATAATTCTGAAGTGTTTTGCATGATCATTTTCATTACAGGAATAGAAAAGAATATCATCAATGAAAACTATGACGAACATATCTAAGTACTACTTGAACACTCTCTTTTTCAAGTCCATGAATGCTGTTGGGGCATTCGTTAGTCCAAAAGACATAACTAGAAATTTGAAGTGACCATACCGAGTTTTGAAAGTTATTTTTAGAATGTCATATTCTCTGACTCTGAGCTGATGATAGCCGGATCTGAGGTCTATCTTATAAAAAAATTGGCACTCTAAAGTTGGTTGAGCAAGTCATTAATTTTGGGAAATAGGTACTTATTCTTGATTGTGACTTTGTTCAACTGGTGTTAATCAATACACATTCTAAGAGAACTAGCTTTATTTCGCTTGTAAAGGACTGTAGCGCCGCATAGAGAAACACTGGGCCTGATGAATCCCTTATCTAAGAGGTATTTCAACTATTATTTCAGCTTTCTAAGCTTAGTTTGATCCATTCTGTAGTGCAAAATAGAGATAGGATGGGTATCTAGAAGAAGGTCTATTTCAAAGTCAATTTTCAATTCTCAAGAAACTCTGGAAAGGTCTTCAGGGAACATATCTAGAAATTTGTTTTCTACTGAAATGGACTTAAGATTGGGAGTCTCAAAATTACTCTTTGACTCGAACAGGATGGTAAACATATCCCTTCGATATCATTTTTCTCTCTCTAAGGTACAAAATAAGCTGACCCCTAAACACTAAAGTGCTACCCCTCCATTCAAGGACTGGTTTATTCAAAAACTAAAAATGAACAACTCTGTTTCTACAATCAATTAAAACAGAGCATGAGTGAAGCCAATCCATGTCGAGAATGACATCAAAATCAATTATCTCTAACTCTACAAGATCTACTAAAGTGACTTTCTAAGATACTATAACTAGGCAGTTTCTATATACCAGCTTGGCTAGAATAGATTTACCCACTAGGGTAGACAATAAGAAAGGCTCTACTAACCTTGGAGAATGGCTGGACTGACCTTGTTGACCACCCTTTGGACAATCTCTGACTTTATGGCCTGATTGCCATACCTAAAGCATTCATCACTGTTGGTTGTACACACACCCTAATGATTTCTATCATATTTCTAGCAA
The DNA here is from genome assembly GCA_030864225.1 of Capsicum baccatum var. pendulum. Taxonomy (NCBI): domain Eukaryota; kingdom Viridiplantae; phylum Streptophyta; class Magnoliopsida; order Solanales; family Solanaceae; genus Capsicum; species Capsicum baccatum. Next base: position 198,052,972 of record CM061558.1, on the reverse strand, counting down.
AGAATATTAGTGCAACCACTGTTTACATTGCCCTAGGACTTAGAGCCTGGCGCTCTATCCCGATTATCATTTTTGAACTTTGGCACTAGATCACTAGCTACAAATAGAGCTAGGATTAAAGATTTCTAATAAAATTAAGAACAATAACCAACCTTCAATATCGACTGAGAAAAGTTAAAGCTATCTATTCTAGTTCTCTTATTCTCTCTTTCTTTCTCCTTAAACTTTTCCTTCTTAATCTAGTGAGCATGTACCATAAGCCTAGTTAAGTCCATCTCCTTAATAAATATTGCATTACTAAAATCCTTGATCATGCTATCATCTATACTATAGAAAAACTTACTCATCCTATACCTGTTATCAGCCACCATCGAAGGAGCATACCTGGCCAACTGGGTAAATTTAAGAGAATAATCCCTTACACTAATGTTATCCTACTTCAAATTTATAAACTCTTACACTGTAGCTCTCCTAAAATATAATCTAAAGAAATGGTCTAAAATGGTTGTAAAAAACTTTTTCCACTTTAGAGGCCCTGTATCTGCGCCTCAATCCCTCTTTTACTACTTATATCATGTGTGAGCTATATCCTACAACTGGTAAGCTGCCAACTCTACACTCTTACAAGATGTGAAACCCATAATGTCATTCACCTTTTGAACCATGTCAAGAAACTCTTGTGGATCCTTATCAAACTTGGATCCCATAATAAAGAAGGGTTTATTCAGGAGAAGTCTCGAATCCTAGCTATGGTGGTATTAGCCACTGGATTGGCTAGGATAGTAATCTGTTGATTATTCTGAGCTACTACTGAGTGAGTTAAAGTACTGAATGCATCTCTGCACTCTACATGAGAAACATGCTCATTCAGGGGATCTTCTTAAACAGGCAGAGGTGCAGGGTGATTCTCGTTTCTCATTTTATTATTATATCTAAGTCATGTTCTATAAGTGGAAGGAAGATTAAATTGGATAGATATTTTAAATTGATCTCATTCTTATTCATACGACATGAACACTAAAAGAAGGGAAACTTTTCCTAAAATACCTTGTAGCCTCCTATCTATAACTGTGGTGCACTTCACACCCATTCATAAGAATCTACTCAATGTGTCTTTTAGAATCCCTAAGAGACTTTAAAACCTTAGGCTCTGATATAAAGTTTTGGCATGACCTGAGGCTACCTCCTAGCCTTGAAAATGGTGCTTACGGTCCTGAAAGACCACCAACTAACCCATGAACTGGTACCTGCTGTAAGCTCTGAATAATATGGCAATATGATACACATTCATGAAAAAAACTAAATAATACAAAAGGTTTTAAGTACTAAAGTGACCATAAAGAATAAATATCCTCTTCCTAGGATTGCAGATTTGTTTGATCAACTTCAGCATAGGAAGTATTTATCTAATATTAATCTTAGATCGGGTTATCATCAACATAAAATTAGGGATGAGAATATCCCTAAGAATTCCTTTAGAATTTTATATGGTCACTGTAAGTTTCTTGTTATATCCTTTGTGTTGACCAATGCCCCAGCAATATTCATGGATTTGATGAATAGGGTCTTTCTTCTGTTCTTGGAAAAGTTTGTCATTGTATTCATTGATGATATATTAGTGTACTCTAAGAGTGAGGCGGGTCATGTATATCACCTCCATGATGTGTTGGAAACTCTAACGGATCATCGTTTGTATGCCAAGTTCTCCAAGTGTGAGTTTCGGTTGAAAGACTTTTCTTTTCTTGGTCATGTCATCTCTAGTGAAGGGATCATAGTGGATCCCCAAAACATTGCAGCGGTTAAGAAGTGTCCTAGACCTATAGCTCCAACTAACATTTGGATATTCCTGGTTCTAGTTGGTTATTATAGAAGGTTTATAAAGAGTTTTCCACTATAGCTGCCTCGTTGACCAAATTGACTCAAAAAAGGTTAAGTTTCTGTGGTCTGATATATGTGAGGGTAGTTTTGAGAAGTTGAAAGATAAATTAACTTTGGCTCAAATTTTGACCTTGCTCGAAGGTAATGATGATTTTGTGGTTTATTATAATGCTTCTCGAGTTGGTCTTAGTTGTATGTTGATGCAACATTATAGGGTCGTAGCTTATGATTCAAGGCAATTGAAAGTTCATGAAAAGAAATACCTCACCTATGGCTTAGAATTGTTAGCTGTGGTCTTTGCTTATAAAATTTGCAAGAATTACATCTATGGTGTTCATGTTGATATCTTCTCCGATCATAAGATCCTCTATTATGTATTTACCTAAAAGGAATTGAATCTTCAATAAAGAAGGTGGCTTGAGCTATTGAAAGACTATGATATGAATCTTTATTACCATCCCGATAAGGCGAATATAGGAGTTGATGATCTTATTAGGTTGTTTATAGGGAGTTGGCCCATGTTGATGAGGATAAGTGGGAATTGGTAAGAGAGGTTCACCAATTGGCTAATATTTAAGTTTGACTTGAAGACTTCAAGCATGGTAGTGTGTTTGTGCATTCGGTATCTCAATCGTCTCTTATTGTTGAGATAAATAAAAAGCAAGTTCTGGACCCTGACTTAATGAAGAACAAGAGTAATATGGGTTAACACAAGGTCGCGGACTTTGTGATTTGTGGTGATGGTATCTTGAGTAATAAGATAGGCAATGCATTCTCGAAATCAATGGATTGAGGGAAAGGGTCATGGCCGAGGCTCATGGGGTCTTTTATTCTATTCATCCCTATTCCACCAAGATGTATCTTGACCGTAGAGAATTCTATTGGTGGAATAATATGAAGCGTGATATTGCTAGCCATGTGGTTAAGTGTATGGTGTACCAAAAAGTAAAAGTTGAGCACTTAAGGCCCGGTGGCCTATACCAAGAGATTGTGTTTCCCGAGTGGAAGTGGAATGCAATTAATAGGGATTTTACTACCGGTCTTCCTAGATTCTGGAACCAATGTGATTCTATTTGGGTCATTGTTGATAGAATGACTAAGTCTGCTCATTTTTTTCTCGTGAGAACCAATTTTTTGGCAAACTATTATTCTAAGTTGTATCTAGTGAAGATCATGAAGTTGCATGGTGCTCTAGCAACTATTATTTTGGATTGTGGTCCTCTATTTTCATCCCACTTTCAAAGTTATTCCAAAAGGGTTTGGGTACTAGTGTGTGCCTTAGTACTGCTTTTCACCCGTAAATGGATGGTCAAGCAGAGAGAACTATCCAAACATTATTTGATATGTTATGGACTGGTGTTTTATATTATGGTGGTAGTTGGTATGGACACTTGCCTTTGATTAAAGTTGCCTGTAATAATAGCTGCCACTCTAGCATTGGCATGGCTCCTTCTGAGGCATTATATGGTAGGAGATGTCGATCTCCTATTAGGTGGCACAAAGTTGGAAAGGGTAAGTTTCTTGGACCTGATTTAGTTCACTAAGCCTTAGAGAAGGTAAAGGTGATTCTTGATAGATTGGAAACTGCTCAAAGTCTCCAAAATTCCTATGTGGATATGAGGCATAGAGACTTAGAGTTTAATATGGGATATTGGTTATTCTTGAAAGTGTCTCCCATGAAGGGAGTGATGAACTTCGATAAAAAAAGGAAGCTTAGTCCCCTCTATGTTGGTCCTTACATGATTATGAAGAGGGATGGCAATGTTGCCTCCTAGTATGAACTCCATTCACCTAATTTTCCATGTAATCATTTTGTGGAAATATGTGGGTGACCCTTCCTTGGTTGTTTCATTGGAAGATGTTGGTATCTAATACTCTTTGTCATATGAGGATATCCCCGTGAGTATACTAGATCGGAAAATTTACCTATTACGAACAAAAAAATAGCTTCAGTGAAGGTTCTATGAAGGAACCAAAAGTCAGATGAAGCTACTTGGTAGGCGAAAGAGGAGATAAAGTCCAAGAATCCATATTTATTTCCCATTTTGGAAGCTTGTGATGGAGGAATGTGTTAATATCCTTAGCTTGATTTATGTCTTGATAGGTGAAGGGTTGAAATCCCTAAGCTGGGAATTGATTTATGTCTTTGTTAGACAATGGATTAAAGTTCCCAATGTGTGTATTGATTTGTGTCTTGTTGGACCATGGTTTTAAGACCCTAATGCTTTAAAATCGTGTGTGTTGTGTTATGAAAAATTTAAGTCTCTACTACCTTGAGTTGATTCATGTTCTTGGTAGATGAAGGGGTAAAGTCCCTAATGCTTTGATTTACTCTATATCTTTGATGAGTTGATAGGTTAGAGTCCCTAAGTAGTGAAATTAGTAAGTGTTGGATAATTAGTGGGTTGGAGTCCTGAGACCAATGAAATGAAGTGGTTGGTCGATGATGATTATGGTATGGGTTATGATGTATCCTTATTGTGTGCTTGTTTCTAACTTACGTAAAATATTTCTTGATGAATGTTGATGTGTGACTTCTGTAAATGATTTGCTTACCCTTCATTCACGGATGAATGATCCTAAGTGGGGGAGAATTGAAACACCTAGTCTTTAATCCATTGAGAAGCAACAAATTTTAGTGTCTCTGAGTTGGGTATGACTAGGACTTAAGCAGTATCCTTAGTCATGATTTGTACCCTTATTCCCCTCCCCTTTCGTACTTTGATTATCATGTTAGGGTGGCATAATTTCTTCTATATGACAAGTCCATCCCTTTGTCGTAACCAATGCATACAAGTCGTATACTACTCAACCATATAGAGTAATGTCTCAAAACTGAGTAGACTATTTTTGTCACAAAAGAAGCTTATGTTGTAGGGTGAGTCATATCCTTTGGTTATGACTCAATGGTTCCCTCTCATACCATAATAGTAGGGTTGACCTAGGAGAAGCCTAAGGTATGATTTAGGGTACCACTCGTACCCTAGGTCACAATTGCAATAGGAACCATAAAGGGGAGTTTTACCCCTGCACGAGTGCACTTTTCATCTTTTAACCAAGGACCTTTTGTCCATTTACCTTACCTAAAACCTAATCCCTCTCACTATATAACACATTGTAGCCTCCTAAGTCTCTATTTACCAGACTCAAACACTCCTAAACACTCTGAAGGCTTCTTGGAGCAAGATTGGAGGCTAGGGTTTAGAGGTGTTCATCTAGTGTCAAAGAAGAGTAAAGATTGCTGGTGTGTCATCTTGTTTAAGGCATTTAACTCTTCCACTCATTTAATAACTCTAAACCCATTTATTTCACATCTGGGTTAGTAAGTGTACATGGTGGTTTTGAATCAAATGAAAAGGTTTTTGTTGCCTAATAATGAATAATGATGATTCTTGCTTATACTTGTGTTGATACATGTTATTGATGGAAGATTATATATGTGGGTGATTTTCATATGTTTTTTAAAATGAGGATCTGGAGTAAACCTAATCTTGATGATATCTATCATGAAAATAACCTTGTTGAAGGTACACACATAAAGTTTTTGTGAAAATGGCTAAGTGAGTTGTCTAGTAATATGTTGGTGTAATGAGCTAGAGAAATTGTCTAATGAGTATAAATGATTGATAATGATATTTTAAAATGTATTGTAAGCCATGAAAGATGTGAATATAGACTTTTTAAACTAATGACCAATAAGAAGTTGAAGTTACTCAATATGAAGTTAAACTTGGATTGTTTGTTGAACCCAAGTGTGGTAAGAATGTGGTAATAGATTGTGAACGAAATGTGAATAGATTATGAAGGTCTTGTTGACCATGATATTAATTGTATGATGAATTGAATGAATACATTGGCCTATTGAAATGGTTGAGTAATAAACGCTCCCATAAGGACCAAATGGTCATGTATAGCATTGAAATGGCTAAATGGTTAAAGTCCTTAAGTATTGTATCGAATGTATGATTGATACATAAGTAAGGGGATGGTGGATAAAGTCCCATTGTCAACTAATGAAAGTGTGATAGATTGAGGCTGAAGTCCCTTGACTTATGAATGGATTGAGGCTCAAGTCCCTTTCCCAATGAAATTGCTTGTGGTTAAAGTCCCTTTCTCAAAGAGATACTCTTGAGGTGATAGTACCTCACCCAATGTATAACCTCGTGGGTAAAGTCTCTTTATTGAATGAATATGAGTATGGATAGATTTCCTTATGGAATTAATGTGTATGCAGTTAAAGTCCTTGGTTAATGAATGAGTAAGCATGGTTGAAGTCCTTTGTCTAAGTATATATGATTGTCATTAGAGTCCTACGCATAATGTGAAATGTTGAACCTATAAGTGTGGAGGGTCAAAGCCCCTCACTTCATGCCTAATGAATGAATGCTTGAGAATATTGATGAGCCTTGATTTCTTGATTGGTATATGATATATGCATAGGTATTGATTGACGATGTTATCTTATCACTTATCCTTGACTTACATTCTAGTTTCTAACTAGTGATCGCCTTCGAATGCTATGTCTCCATGCAAAGTAGGGACCAAATCATCTGTTTCTTTTCTTGGACAATGATTAGATGATCAGGTGGTTAATGAATTGACTTGAATGAGTGAGCTTCTTTACATTTAGAAGATATTCATCTCTTAGTCCTTAGCTTTAGACTTAGTTTGGCCATTGTAACTCCCCGAGTCTGTACCCCAAATGCTACACAGTGCTTACAACCCCGAAGGATCACAAGTTAACCCATGACTGATATCTGGTGTGAGCACTGAATAATAATACTGTAATAAATGCGAAAAATAGGCTGAAATGTCATAAGGTTTAAATTCTGAAATACTGTTAAGTAATAACATCTGATAACTATCTGAAATCTGAATACTATCTTAACTAGTCTAGTTTATCAAACACTTGGGGAACATAATCTATGAACATAATACTAATCAACATGTAGGCATCATGATTTCAAATCCCAACCTACAAATTTAAGGGCTTAAACATGAACTCATATAATACTACACACATGTCACATATATTTACATAAATCTTGTAATAAATCATAGATTAGAAACCCAATTAACATAATAATCATGAACACATTCAAACCCAACAAGGAATTCATGAAATCAATAAACTTAAAGTTTTAAAAGTGGTTCTTGAACTCTAAGGGTGAAAGAAAACCCTTGGATGAACACCTAACATGCCTTGGTGCTTTAATTCGTGAAGATTGATAGTGCGTTCTTAAATATTTAATCTGAAATTTGATGCCCTGGGGTTTTGTTCTTGATAGTATTTGAGAATAATGAGTGAAATTTGCCATTAGAAAGCCTTAATTACGTGTTTTGGGGGTGAATAGGAGTGTGGAGATTGACCTAAATACCTCTCGGGATGCAGAATTAAAAGATCAAAAACTGCGCCTAGTGATGCGTAGACAGATGTGACGCATTGATGGCAACAATTTGATGACCAACGCACCGCGTAGAGTTCGCTTTGGTTCACTAGAATTGCACTGAAAGTTGGGGAAATTATCTATCGACTCAATGGGGCCATGAGGAATCGAGATTGTATCGACCACTATTTTTATCACCTGAACATAGTTCAAATGAGGTCTAAAAAATTTGAAACTCAACCGAATTGACCTATTGACATTCGTGATCATCAATCAACCTAAAAATTGATTTAAGCTTAGAATTTTGCAGGGTCTTACAATATCTCCCCCTTCGAAATATATGTCCTCGAATGAGACTGATTATGATGAGAAATACTGATGGACAAAGTTTATACAATGAACATGCATATCTGATGCATGGAGTACATCACTAAAAGTACTGATAAGCTGAGTTTTCATACTATATATGCTTATCTGATGCATGAGTAGATGACTGAACTAATTTATAAATGCATGACTGAATATACAATGGTAATGGATACAAAGTTTATAACTATAACTGAACATGGAACAAAGCCAATCTAAGGAAGACTGTTACCTTAAGTTGAGAATACTGATGAACCTAAGATCATTTATTGAACATGCATGAACGGGAATATAAGGACATAACTAAGTCTAAAACATGATACATAAACTGAATATCGTGAACTGAGCTGATTCCTTAGATACATGCCATGAAATGGGAATGGTCATAATACTGAGATTGGAACGAAAGAGTCAACTTATGAGTACTAATTACTCCAACTGGATCTTGTTAAGTGATGGGAAACTGGAAGGGTTAGGATCTGAAAACCCAGGGGTTATAGTGCATCTCCCTCTTGGGACATTATGTCCCCTAAAAAATGCTGACTTGTTTGGGATACTGAGGAAAAGCTGAGATAAAGCACGGGGAACCTATGAACATAATCATGACTGAATATCTAGGATTTGAAATTAAGGCATGATACATGAACTGAGCTAAAATTGTAACTACCAGAATGCTCTATTCTGGAATAGTCATATTTATCAGACTTCGATTAGGACGACTGATTGATAAACTAAATTATTGGCTTTACGAACTAACTCATACTCAACTGGAGCATTTCTTGAAACTCTTTCAATAAAATTCTACTAACTTTAGAGAGTAAGGAAATGTTGGCATGGTTTAAATAAGACATCTGAATAAGAAATCACCATGTGGATACAATTCTGTAATAAAGAGCAAGGCCTATGAAACACCATCATAATTAGAGTTACTAAGACTTATGCCCTGCAACTACTAACTTACAATCTTATCCATGTTTCTTAACTATTCCCTCAACTGGAATTTCCACTTTAACACTGCATTTCACTCGAGGCTACTAAAAATATTTACATGGGGACTGATAACCCTACCTACTGAGGTCTAAGCCAGACTGAATTCTTTCACTAAGTTCAACCCTACTCAAATATCCAAAATATATTTAGCCACTTACACATCATCATGACATTCAAGCCTATCATCATAACTATAGCCTCATGTGAAACAAGCATGCAACAGTCTTTCCTTACCATACAACATTTAATCTCTCCCCCTTATCTTAAAACCATTATTTTAAGTCTGTGAACCACTTAATAAACTTTAAATAGAACTAAAACCACTTTACACTAGAGCCTGATATATAACAATACTCATAAACACTAAACTGCTAGTACTTTTTTCAGATGCCCTATTCTTTACTTTTTTTGCCCTAACAATCATCATATAGAAACCTAAATACTAACTAACTTAGAATTCAAAACTCTTTTTTCTACTAGTTCAATTAAAAAAAATTCAAGCTTAAATCAACTTAAACTGAGATACTACCCCTTCATTCATTGATTGGCTCATTAAAAACTAGAATAGAACGACTTTATTACTGAAATCAACTAAAGGGATTTTCTAAAATACTTTAACCGATCAATTTCTGTATACTAGTCTAGCTAAAATAGATTTACATACTGAGGTAGGCATTACAAAAAGGTTTTGTTAAGATTTCTAGTCTGACTTTAAAGTTGACTGCTATGTAATGAGTTACCAGATGTAATGAAGCTCATGGATCTAATAAGGCATAAATATATAAATAGAAGATCTGTAATATATCAGTAACCACATTAGGGGAATTTTCCTGATCCTGGACTCAAGTGCTTAAAGCCTGTTTGGGAGCTACCCACTGATAGCACTAGAAGTGGTACCCTGTTGATTTGGGCGATCGGACTAAGCTGAATGATGATTGTACTGACCCTGTGAACCTGGATGAGGACAATCTCTTACTCTATGGCCTGGCTTGGCACACTTGTAACAAAGATCACTGCCAGACCTACATACACCCTTATGATTCTTACCATATTCCCTGCAAGGTGGATAGTTATGACAATTGCTCACACTACCCTAGACTTGAAAGCCTGGTATCCTATCCTGACTATCATTTCTGAACTTTGGAATTGGCATACTAGCTAAAGATAAAGCTAGAACTAAAAATTTTGGGCAAAACTGGGAACGATTACCACCCTCTAAATTAGGTTGAGTAAAATTGATGCTACCTGTTCTAGCTCTCTTATTCTTTCTCCCTTTATTTCGACATCTCTTCTCCTCACTCTTTAGAGCTTGAGTCATAAGCCTAGATCAGATTATAGACAACTGATTATTCTAGGATACTACTGAATAAGACAAGGCAGTAAAGTAGTCCTGAGTTTGGAGTTAGACATATGCTCATTCAAGGGATTTGCCTAAATGGGCAGAGACGCTGGCTGGTTTCTAGTTCTCCTTCCATTAGTCTTTTTAGGATACATATTCTGCAAACAGAAGTAAGAAAAGGTTTAGACTGAGAGTGTAACTTGAGCACATGCTTACTCACATGGTATAAATACTGAAAGAAGGGAAAATTTTCCTAAAAATGCCTCTTAGCCTCATGTCGATAAGTGTGGCACGCTAAAAACCCATACACAAGACTCTAACAGACATGACTTTTAGACTTCCTAGGACTCTACTAAACCTTAGGCTCTGATACCAAGTTTGTAACGCCCCAAGTCTGTACCTCGGATGCTACATGGTGCTTACGACCCCGAAGGACCACAAGGTAACCCATGACTAATATCTGTTGTGAGTACTGAATAATAATACTATAATAAATATGAAAAATAGGTTAAAAATCCATAAGGTTCAAATTCTAAAATACTGGTAAATAATAATATCTGATAAATATCTGAAATCTGAATACTGTCTGAACTAGTCTTGTTTGAAAAGCCTCTAACTGAATCACCTGAATGTGGAGTTAATAAGACAAGCCCTCAACTAACTCAAACTACTGAAATACTGATAAAGTGATAACTGAAATAAAATCATGCCCTCTATAGATGAGGACTCTCTACTGATACTATTGTTGATAACTAAATTTGTCTATGCACGGTTAGCAACTTGAGCGTCCGAATCTATGATTTGAGACATCATAACATAAAGAAAGATTATGCATCAGTATGTGGAATTTACTGGTATGCTAGATGAAGTAGGCTGATATACATGGGTTCATATACATGAACAAATAATAGATTGGGTAACATGACTATAACTGAATGAGAGTATATGTAAAACTGAAACTGATGAAACACTAATTATGCAATATTGTGTACATATCTACATATGATGTGTTTGAGATCATAGTAATACTGGATATTGAGTTTTGATAACTGAAAGACTAATAACTGAGTTTACTATTACTGCAATACTATTAACTGGGTGACTGTTTCTAATAGTCTTGATTCTGTGGAATTGTGCTGAGTTCCATACTGAACTAGGTGACTATGTCTAATAGTCCTGATTCTGTAAAACTGAACTGAGTTCTTTACTGAGACTAAAACTGAAAATGTGTGAGGTAATTATCTAACTGACGTGCGAGAATGGCGGTACCCTCAACTCGCAGGTAGTGCATCTCATCAACCCTTAACTAGCAGGTTGATGTTTCAACCTACAATGGCTATATAGTTTTGGAATGCAAGGACTGTTTCAAAGGATCACATCCTCTATTGGCAGGTAAGTCCCTATCCTTGGGTTTACTCATTGTTGAATCTTATTCCCAATTGCATAGACACTAAATTGATTTCGAAACTATTCTAAGCTAGACTAAACTATTACTGAACGTGCTAACTTACTAAACTGGACTGAGTTCACTGAGTACTATAACAGATTTCATATTTTAAGTTCTATTTTCTGACTGGATATATTGAGTTCGGTACTGACTAAATACTACTGTACATGACATCATGGAGACTATTCTAAATATACTATAATTCTAGGTAAACAGCTAGATTATCGAGTATTAGATACACCCAGAACTCAATAGTATGAAAATTAAAGCATAGCATGATCTTGAAAAGCATTACAATGTTCAGAACTCATTCATAGAGGCATTTTATCAAACACTTGTAAGATATAAGCTTGCACATATGCTAGCATGTCATGATTTCCCTAATCTAAGGAAGACTCTTACCTTAAGCTGAAAATATTGATGAACCTGTGATCATTTACTGAACATGCATGAATGGGAACATGAGAACATAACTAAGCTTGAAACATGATACATGAACTAAATATCATGAACTGAGTTGGTTTCTTGGGTACATGCCATGACATGGGAATGGTCATACAACTGAGATTGGAACAAGAGAGTCAACTTATGAGTACTCATTACTCCAACAGGATCTTGTTAAATGATAAGAAACTAGAAGGGTTAGATAGGAAAGATCAGGGGTTATAGTGCATCTACCCCTTGGCACATTATATCCCCTGATGAATTCTGGCTTGGCTGAGATACTGAGGAAAAGATGAGACGATGGATGGGGACCCTACGAACTGAATCATGACTGAATATCTAGGATCTAAAATTGAGGCATGATACATGAACTGAGCTGAACTTGTAACTACCAGAATGCTCTATTCTGGAAAGGTCATATTCATAAGACTTCGAATAGGACGACTGGGTGGAAATATTAGAAATTATATAAATTTGTTCGCTTGACTGCTAAACTAAATTGTTGGCTTTAGGCACTAACTCATACTCAACTGGAGAATTTCTTGACATTCTTTTAATAAAATTCTACTGACTTTAGAGAGTAAGGAAATCTTGGCATGGTTTGAATAAGACATCTGAATAAGAAATCACCACATGGGTACAATTCTATAAAATGGAGCAAGGCCTATGAAATACCATCTAAATTAAAGTTACTAAGCCTATGCACTGCAGCTACTAAATTGCAATCTTAGCCATATTTTTAACTATTCCCTCAACTAGAATTTCCTCTTCGACTCTGCATTTCACTTGAGGCTACTAAAAATATTTATATGGGCACTGATAACCCTACCTGCTAAGGTTTGAGCTGGATTGAATTCTCCCACAATGTTCAAGCCTAATCAAACCTCTGAAATGCATTTAGCCACTTACACATCATCATGACATTCAAGACTGTCATTATAACTATAAGCTTGTATGAAACAAGCTTGTAATAGTCTTTCCTTAACATGAAACTTTTACTCTTCCCCCTTAGGTTAAAGCCATTATTCTAAGTCTGTGAACTACTTCATAAACTTTAAATAGAATTGAAACCACTTTACTCTAGAGCCTAAAATATAACAATACTCATAAACAATAAACTCATTCAGAAGGACTACACCTGATAATGTAACGTCTGTTGTTTGTGCTTTCTTTAGATACCCTATTCTTAGCTATCCATCACCCCAAAAATCATCATATAGTAACCTCAATACTAACTAACTTAGAATTCTCAACTCTTCTTTCTACTGGTTTAATAAAAAAAATTCAAGCTTAAATCAACTAAAACAAAGGTACAACCCCTTCATTCAATGATTGGTGCATTAGGAAACTAGAAAGGAACGACTCTATTACTGAAATCAACTAAAGGGATTTTCTAAAATACTGTAATCGAGCAATTTCGATATACTAGTATGGCTGTAATAGATTTACCTACTGGGGTAGGCACTAAAAAAATGGTTTTGTTAAGATTTCTAGTCTGGTTTTAAAGTTGACTACTATGTAAGGAGTTATTAGAGAAAAAGAAGCTCCTGGATCTAATAAGGCATAAACATGTAAATGAAAGATCTGTAACCGGCCAGTGACCATATTAGGGGAATTTTCCTGATCTTTTCTGGACTGAAGTGCATAAAGATTGTTTGGGCGTTGCCTACTAGTGGCACTAGAAGTGGTAACCTGCTGATTAGGGCGACCAAACTGATCTAAAGGAAAATTATACTGACCCTATGAACCTGAAAGATGACAATCTTTATTTCTATGGATGGGCTTTCCACACCTAAAACATACGTCACTTCCATCCCTATAAATACCCTTATGATTTTTACCGCATTCCCCGCAAAGTGGATGGGTACGACCGCTGCTAACACTACCCTAGATTTGAGAGCCTAGTATCATATAATGACTGTCATTCCTAAACTTTAGTACTGGTACACTAGATGAATGTGGAGCTGGAACTGAAGATTTTGGGAAAAACTAGGAACGGTTACCACCCTCTGACTTAGGCTGAGTAAAATTGAAGCTACCTGTTCTACCTCTTTTATTCTTTCTCTCTGTTTTCCAATATCTTTTTTTCTTGATCTAAGGAGATTGAGTCATAATCCTAGATAGGATTGTAGATAGATAATTATTCTGGGCTACTACTGAATAAGATAAGGCAGTGAAAGCAATCCTGAGTTCGGAGTGAGACATATACTCATTCAAGGGATCTGCTTAAATGGGCGGAGGCACTGGCTGGTTTTTAATTCTCCTTTCGTTAGTATTTTTGGGAGACATAGTCAGTACATAGAAGTAAGAAAAGGATTATAATAAGAGTGTAACTTGAGGTTATACTCACTCGGATAATATGAATACTGAAAAAAGGGAAATTTTTCCTATAAATGCCTCATAGCCTCTTATTCATAAATATGGAGCACCACAAACCCATGCACAAGACTCTACTAGATATGAATTTCAGACTTTATAGGACTCAGTTGAACCTTAGGATCTGATACCAAGTTTGTAATGCCCCGAGTCTGTATCTCGGATGCTCCATGGAGCTTATGACCTCGAAGGACCACAAGCAAACCCATGACTAATATCTGTTGTGAGCACTGAATAATAATACTGTAATAAATATGGAAAATGGGCTGAAATGACATAAGGTTCAAATTCTAAAATACTGGTAAATAATAACATCTAATAAATATTTGAAATTTGAATACTGTCTGAACTAGTCTAGTCTGAAAAACCTCTAACTGAATTGTTTGAATATAAAGTTGATGGGATAAGGCCCCAACTAATTCCAACTACTGAACTACTGATAAACAGATAACAAAAATAAAAGCACACCCTCAATAGATGAGGACTCACTACTAAAACTGCTACTAATAACTGAATCTGTCTATGCCCATTTAGGAACTTGAGCATCCGAACCTATGATATAAGACATCATAGCATAAATATAGAGTATGCATCAGTACATGGAATGTACTAGTATGCTAGATGAGGTAGGATGATATGCATGGGTTCATATGCATGAACAAATAACTGATTGGGTAACATGACTATAACTGAATGAGAGTACATGTATAACTGAAACTGATGAAACACTGATTATGCAATACTATGTACATATCTACATATGTTGTGTCTGAGGTCATAGTAACACTGAATAATGAGTTCTGATAACTAAAAGATTAATAATAGAGTTTGTTGTTACAATAATACTGTTAACTGGTGACTTTTCTACAGTCCTGATTTTGTAGAACTATACTGAGTACCATACTGAGATGAGTGACTATATGTGACAGTCCTAATTCTATAGAACTGAACTGAGTTCTATACTGAGACTAAAACTAAAACTATAAGAGGTAATCATCTAACAGACATGCCCCTTCTCTAAATTGATTTGGGTTCAAACCTGTAAACCCAGTTGTAAGTGTGTCAGTACCATGCCATGGGTAATGACAAGTGCTGAGTCACCCTGATCTGGCTGGTGCTCTGAATGATAATAGTGGTACCCTTAACTACTAGGTAGAGCACCCCATCAGCCCTTAACTGGCATGTTGATGTCTCAACCTACGCTGTCTATGTAGTTCTGGAATACAAGGACTGCTTTTAAGGATCACACCCTCTACTGGTAGGTGAGTCCCCATCCTTGGGTTTACTAGATTCTGAATCCTACTCCCAACTGAATAGACGCTGAACTAATTTCTAAAATATTCTAGGCTAGATTTAACTATTATTGATCGTGTTAACTGACTGAACAGGACTGAGTTCACTGAGTATTGTAAATGATTGCGTGTTTTTAGTACTGTACTAACTGGATATACTGAGTCCTATACTGACTGAATACTACTGTACGTGACATCAATGAGATAATTCTGAAGCTACTGTAATTCTAGGTACACAACTAGATATTTGGGTATTAGATACTCTCAGGACTCGATAGCATAAAAATTAAAGCATAGAATGATCTTTAAAAGTATTACAATGTTCATAACTCATACATAGAGATATTTTATCAAACACTTATAAGATATAAGCTTACACATATGCTAGCATGTCATGATTTCCATATTTAATCCACATGAGGAATTTATCAAACACTTGGGGAACATAATCTATGTACATAATGCTAATCAACATCTAGGGGATTTCAAATCCCAACCTACAAATTCGAGGGCTTAAACATGAACTCACATAATATTACACACATGTCACATAAATTTACATGAATCTTATAATAAATCATGAATTAGAAAGCCAATTAACATCATAATTATGAATACATTCAAACCCATCATGTAATTCATGAAATCAATAAACTTGAAGTTTTAAAAGAGGTTCTTGAACTCAAATGGTGGAAGGAAACCCCTAGATGATGTAATACCCCGTATTCTCGTGCTAGAATTCTAACCGTCATTCCTACATGTATAAGCTATAATCCAAGTTATTATCATCTGAATAAAAGTTTCATGATCATTATCATAGTCCATGGATTAGTTTAAAGGTAAAAAATGTTCAAAGCAATGACCTAGAACAAAGTTGAGCTAAGATCAATTGATTCATCCAAAGTTTGACATTTAATTCTATAAGGGACAACTTTAAACGTTTATAACTCTTAATATACATGAAATTTTTCATCTCAAGACCTATTAAATTGTATATAATTGAATTACCTTTCCAATGATACCAATTTTGCCTTAATTCAATACCCGAGCAAAAAGTTATGCCTATTTTTGTGAGAGGCAATAAGGGTGTGCGATTGGGAGTGTGAGACACACTTACAGGTCTACCATAAGGTGTGAAACGCACAAATTAAGTTCTACCATGGGTTGTGACGCATACCTCACTTCCAAGTGCAAAACATCCCCCTATATATGTCTATAACACGGGATTTAACCCCAACTATCAAAAATCCCTTCACTTTCATAAAAAGTTGGTCAAGAACACTCTTAAGGGTTTCAACCTAAAGATCAAGATATCTAAATATTTAACCATAGTTTTTTAATAATTCCTTAAGATTTGAATTCCCCATTTTAAGGGCTACAAGAAACACCTATTATTTTCACGAATAAAGTCTAAAGGTTAACAGTTCATCCAAAGTTTCAACTTCAAGGTATGTAAGGTTTTTCAACAAGAACATTCTTTCGCTCTTGTGCCCAAAACTTATTTTAGATTATAAATTATGGACTTTTTTATTATTTTCCATGAAATTCAAGTTGGGATTTATACCTATGGTTGTTAATTACAAGCTTATAAGGTTTTCAATGATTTAGAAGTGGAATTGTATGGTTAATTTCATATATTTAGGCAAATAATGTGATTTTATAGATTTTCCAAGTGAGTTTAAGCATTATATTGTGATTCTTGATTTCTATATTTTGACATTGTTGAAGTATTTTCAAGAAGTATATTGAGTATGATGTTTTTCTGTGATATTACATGAGTATGTTTATATTTTTATACTTATTGCTGAAATTTTCAGATTTTGAGTTAATTCATCAATATTTACATTATCAAGCATAAATCTTTTGATATTTTAATACGAGTTTGATATATGGGTCTTTGAACCCCATTTGAAATTGATATTTTGAGAAATTATGTGTCATAAGTATCTTGATAATTGAATGATTTGACATGATGTAGAAAGATTTGACCTTTTTGTTCGTGAAAGAGTTGATTTTGTAACCAAGTGAGAAAAGAAATCCACACATTTGATTGATTTATGATAATAGGGGTAGCATATTAGATCCCGATGAAAAATGTTGAATTTTTTATTATGGATTTTCTTTAAAGTTCTGAGCCTAAGGATGATTAAAATTTTTGAGCTAAGTTTGAGAGTAGTATTTAGCACCGAGCAGGAAGTGTGGTACTTCCCTATAACTATATGCCCTCATAGGATGTGGGCCTGACACTAATATAGTATCACTAGTGAATCAAATAACTAAGGTCCTACTCCGATGGCTAGGATAGGACAACTCTCCCCAATGTGGGTTAGATGTTAGACTCCATGTAGCTTACATGGTTTATGTCGGTGATGAGAAACTCCCATAGTGTGTCTCTACTCTATCTAAGATAAGTGTATGGTTTGAAAACTAAGATTTCTGAGAAAGTTACTTGTTTTTTGAAAGATTGAAATGTATGCTCTAAATAAATTTGTTCTAAGACTTGATTACTTTATGAGTTTGAAACAGAGAGAAAAGTGAATTGAGAACTTATTGTAATGACTCACTTGTCTTAATTTACATGTATTATTCATCCATGACATTGATGATTTAATTCAAGCCAAGTGAGTCATTTATATCAGCATGCATAGTTTTATAAACTATAATGATATTAAGATATTATTTTATATGTGCATTGCACCCCTATATGCTCGGTAAATTTCCATGGTACTGAACCACACATACCCCGTGTGTTGGGCTATATTTTCTTGTAATATAGGTACAAGGTATAGTGTACATCTTTAGATCCAGTCAGTTCGTGGCATCCATTTAGCAGGTGATGAGTCCTTTTGATTCAAGGGCTTGAGTTAGTTATATAGTTCGAGAAGTATTGTATTTTATTTATTTATCAGAAGTCATGACCTGGCTATCTATAGTCAGTAATAGTATAGGCTTCATAGACAGTCAGTAGAAGTTGATGTATTCCATTTCAATTTTGGTTGTAAAAGCAGAGTTGTAATCCTGTAAATTCAGTTTTATATCTATCATATTTAGAAAAGAGTTATTTTTCACAAATTTGTATAGATTTATACTTTTAATTCAATTGCTTATGAGTTATTCTAGTAGAAGGGTTAGCTTGGGGTCACTTATGACCCTAAGCACCGTGTGACGTGTTGGGACCCAATTTTGGGGCGTTACAAACTTGGTATCAGAGCACAGAGTTCAAGTGTTCTAGGATGTCTATGAAGCCATGTCTAGTAGAGTGTTGCAGAATGGTACGGAGACGTTCGTACTTTTCTTCGAGAGGCTATAGGGCATTTAGGAAATGTCTCCATTCTTTCAAGTCTAAGATCGTGCTATAAAAATGTTCTCTAAGAAACTTATATAAATTTTCATCTTTCTCTATTCTGGTCATCTCTGCCTTATTTTTAAGGTACCAGAAATAGTCAAGCTTGATTCTCGATAGATAGTTATGAGATTATAAGAGGGCTAAAAAGTATCCCATTAGTGCTTTTAAGTTCCAAGGTTTGAAGCGTGTTATTCATACACATGAGAAGTTGTTCACTAAACACAAGTCAGATGTGCTTTCAGATTTCTCCCAAGAATCCATAATGTAAATCTATACTTCCCTATCTACGTATTATTCTTGAGATATCAGGATCAACAAGTTCTAGTTCCTCTCCATAGAATGCTCTTATATTTTCTAGTGGAAGTTTCAGAAGTTACAAAGCGGCTTGAGATGAGCCTTCTAGTGTGTTATAAGTCCCTCGAATTTAAAGTTATGCCCTCGTTCTTATGAGTTATTCAATTAAGATAGATTAAGGTGTATTCTTAGATCATTGAATGTTGTGTATCAAGTTTCTATATCTTGTATTACGTAATTTTGTTATCATTGTGGTTGTGGAAAAGATCAAAGTTTAGTGAAGCCGTGTGGGGCCTATTTCGATTCACTAGCATAGTTTCTTTGTTATTCATCTAATTTTCTTGTTCAAAACACAAAACCAAAGACTAGTGAAGCTGCATGAGGCCTATTTTGATTCACTAGCAACTTGTTATTTATCTTGTTATTCTTGTGTTGGTTGAAAGTTTGGGTTTAGAGGTGTAGTGACAAGAAAGGTGGTAAGGGTAATTTATTGAGTGTATGTATAGCTGAATCTTCTTTTTGCATATGATTGAGTTAGTAATGAAGTGATATATCCTTGTTTATTAGTTTAGTGAAAGTTAGAGAAGGAGATTTTAGTTAAGGTGGATTGTTGTTTGCTTGAGGTAAAAAAAGAGTTATTGATGGAATTTTTTGTGCTAGGAAGGTATAGATTTTGATGAAAGTACTTAGTAGTTGAGTATTGTTAATTTAGGTTTTCTTGAGATTTCAAGAGGAAGTTTGGTTGAAATTTATAGAGCTACAAAAGTAATTTAGGCGTGAAGATGGGTAAATAGTAATGATGTGAAGAAGGAGGATATGTTAACGGATTATTAATAAGATAGGCCATATGATTATGATCGATTGTCATTGTGTACTAGTTTTTTTAATGTTGTGTTATATTGTTTTGAAGTAAGAATGGTGTGTGAGATTGGGTTGTAAATCTTGTTTAGCTCTAGACATTAAGTTTGAATTGTTGATGGTTCAGTTGTTGATGCTATTTATCTGGAGGTGATCTAGTAGGCCTGAAGAGTGTATGCAAGAGTGTAAGCTCATGTGTTCGTAATTAAGTATGATTTAGAGGTATGACTAAGGTGCTATGGGGCTACATTATTTTTTTCGATGATTATTTCATATTGTGTGGTTAGTAGTAAAGTTGAGTTGCTAGGTGGAAAAAGGATAGTTATATAATTTATAATGCTCTTGATAGCTAGGTTAAGGAGTTATGATTGAAGATGTTGAGCCTTTTAAGTATGATTTTATCCTCATGATTTGGGGAAAATATACGTATAGACGTGTGATCTTGGTAGGCTATGATTATGTTATTAGAGATGTAGGTATGGTTGCAAATGAGAGTGTAAGTCTTTGATGATAATTATTGAAGCTAGAAAGTTAAGGATGGCATATGGATGGGTTGTTCAAGAATGAAGTCGGTAAGTTTGAAATTAGTTTATTCTTGTGAGTTTAGAATTTATGTGTAGATATTAGAATGATGAAATTATGGCTTAATCTTATGGATATGGACTAGACCATCATGCTTAGAATACCAGCTATGACCTAGGGGGAAGATGGTTAGTGAAGAACCAAACTAAGTTTTGAGAATTAAATTATGGTACATGTCAATAATGAGTTATGATGAGATAGTAATCCCTTCTTACTCTGTTGTATTCCTTGGATTTCAGTCATTACAACACCAAATCCATCACTGGCGTGATAAATCCATGCCACAGGCCTATTCTTATTCCCATCATGCATGCGCAAGCCTATTCTCATCTTCTAGCAAACATATAATAGCTTCACTCTATGATCGAGTTATGTCTCATGAATCTATGAACTCCAGTCTTATGTTGAATAGCTCATGATAAGTATGAACTCATGTTTCAGAGTATGACCAGTTTTTAAACTTATGATACTAGTGAAGTTCGCATTATATCATGCATGTCCTCGGCTTAGATTTCTTTAATTAATCCATGCCTTTGATATTTTATTCCTCAGGCCTAAGATAAGTGTTAATGTTATGCATTATAGTTTTCATGATTTAGGTTCTTATGTGTTAGACCTTCGGTGACCTCTTCCTATGTTAAGATAGTGGCGATGATAGTGGATAAGCAATGGTTTAGATGTGAGAGAGTTGATAATCCTCATTAAGAAATATTATTTATGCTTTTATATCTAAGTCTAAAGTGTGAAGTAAGATTGAGGCCAATTCTTTGATACATGTCATGGTTAGTTAGAAATTGTGTGTATGTTTTTAAGAAAAGTGCAAGAAAATTATCATTGATAAAGGTTTATAAAATATACAAAGTATGCCTTTATGGGTATTTACCTTAAAGTTATATGTAATTTTTAATGATAGGCTTGAATTTCATGTTGGGTGTAAGATGATGAATGCAATATGCGCTAGTAAATCCATATCAAGAGTTTTGAAATAGTCATTGAAGTGGTAAGGCACGTTATGCTAAGGGTGTGAACTCTAAAAAGATATAGAATATTGAACCTTGTAGTTTAGACTAGTATTGTTGTTTGGCATGTTGTATCTTGTGATTAAGAGTTAGGCTTGTTCATGGTGAGACAACTTAGTTTAGTTTAGACCTTAGTAGAAATATTTTGCAGTGCCAATATAAGAATTATAAGTTGAATCAAATGAATATGGTATTTAAAGGGAATAGTATAGTTGAGAGAGCATTTGAGAAGTGATGCTAAGCATGAAAGTGAAGTTGTGTTTCCTGCAGCCTAGCAATCCTATCCTAGTTTATGAGTTATATAATTATATTCCATGCTATAGAGTTATATCAATGTTGTAATTCCTTAGTCAAATGTCTTGTTCAGAGCATGCCCAAAATTCTTTGCTCGCTAATGTCAATAGAATTTCATAGAAAAGTGTTGAAGAAATACTCTATTTGAGTATGGGCAGTCAGTATGATCCAGTCTATATAGCCTGCAATCTACTTTTACAAGCAAGGATATAAGCTCTTATAGATTCCTAATTTTCTAGCTAGTCTTACTATCCACAGTCTTATACATATGTACATTCCAAGAGGTAATGTGTGTACTTCCAAGTAAATTATAAATTCAGCTCAGCTCATGCATCAATTTCAATTTTAGACATTAAGTCATGATTCAGCTTGTAAGTATCATGTGTATTATCACAGTCTCTTCCTAGTATTTTCACCAAATTATTATCATTCGGGGATGAAAAATCCCAAGAGGGGGATGTTGTAATACCCCAAGTTTTCATGCCATAAACCTATCATAATTTTTTCTGATAAGATCAGATCCAGTGCAAAGTAATGGTTACTCATAAGTTGACACTCATGTTTCTATCTTAGCCATATAGTTATTTTCATGAGAATTCACGCACATGCAGATCATATCAGTAGCTCATTATTCTTGAGATCTAGTGATTCAGTTTTTATCAGTTGCACATGATAGCTTAAAGATAAATATTCCTTTGTGCTTCATGTTAATTATCCACATTCGAGGACGAATGTTCCCAAGGGGGAGATAATGCAATACCCCATATTCTCGTGCTAGAATTCTAAATATCATTCCTATGCATCTAAGCTCTAATCCAAGTTATTCTCATGTGAATAAAAGTTTCATAATCATTATCCTAGTCTCTGGAGTAGTTTGGAGGTGAAAAATGTTCATAGCAATGACCTAGAACAAAGTTGAGCTAAGATCAATTGATTCATCCAAAGTTTGACATTCGATTCTACAAGGGTCATCTTTAAACATGTATAACTCTTAATATACATGAAATTTTTCATCCCAAGACCTATCAAATTGTATATAATTTAATTACCTTTCCAACGATACTAATTTTGCCTTAACCTAATACCCGAGCAAAAAGTTATGCCCATTATCGTGAGAGGTAGTAAGGGTGTGTGATTGGGAGTGAGAGGCACACTTACAGGTCTTCCATAAGGTGTGCGACGCATACCTTAAGGTCTGCCATGGGTTGTGTGCCGCATACCTCACTTCCAAGTACAAAAAATCACCCCTATATATGTCTATAACATGGGATTTAACCCTAATTATCCAAAATCCCTTCACTTTTATCAAAAATTGGTCAAGAACACTCTTAAGGGTTTTAACCTAAAGATCAAGATATCTGAAGATTTAACCATAGTTTTTCAATAATACTTTAAGATTTGAATTCCCCATTCCGAGGACTACAAGAATCACCTATTATTTTCACGAATAGAGTCTCAAGGTTAATAGTTCATCCAAAGCTTCAACTTCAAGGTATGTGTGGTTTTTCAACAAGAACATCCTTTTTTATTGTGCCCAAAACTTATTTTAGATTATATATTACTGAATTTTTGATTATTTTCCATGAAATTCAAGTTGGGTTTTATACCTATGGTTGTTAATTACAAGCTTATAAGGTTTTCAATGATTTAGAAGTGGAATTGTATGACTAATTTCATATATTTATGCAAGTAATGTGATTTTTCAGATTTTTCCAAACGAGTTTAAGCATTATATTGTGATTCTCTATATTTTGACATTATTTAAGTATTTTGAAGAAGTATATTGAGTATGATGTTTTGCTGTGATATTACATGAGTATATTTATATTTTCATGCTTATTGCTGAAATTTTCAGTTTTTGAGTTGATTCATCAATATTTACATTATCAAGCATGAATCTTTTGGTGTTTTAATACGAGTTAGATATATGGGTCTTTAAACCCTATTTGAAATTGATATATTGAGAAATTATGTGTCATAAGTATCTTAAGAATTGAATGATTTGACATGATGCGGAAAGATTTGACCTTTTTAGTTGTGAAAGAGTTGATTTTGAAACCAAGTGAAAAAAGAAATCCGTACATTTGATTTATTTATGATAATAGGGGTAGCATATTGGCTCCCGATGCAAATTGTTGAATTGTTTATTGTGGATTTTCCTTAAAGTTGTGACCCTAAGGCTGATTAAAATTTTTGAGCTAAGTTTGAGAGTAGTATTTCGCACCGAGCGGGAAGTGTGGTACTTCTCGAGAACTACGTGCCCCCATAGGATGTGATCCTGAGGATGATATAGTGATCACTAGTGAATCAAATGACTAAGGTCCTACTCTGATAGCAAGGATAGGACAGCTCTCCCCAACGTGGGTTAGACGTTGGACTCCATCTAGCTCACATGGTTTATGTCGGTTATGAGAAACTCCCATAGTGTGTCTCTACTTTATCTAAGAGAAGTGTGTATGGTTTGAAAACTATGATTTCTGAGAAAGTTACTTGTTTTCGAAAGATTGAAATGTATGCTCTAAAGAGAGTTGTTTTAAGACTTGATTACTTTACGAGTTTGAAACCGAGTAGAAAGTGAATTGAGAACATATTGTAGTGACTCACTTGTCTTACCTCACATGTATTATTCATCCATGACTTTGATGATTTAATTCAAGCTAAGTGAGTCATTTTTATCAGCATGCATATATTTATAAACTGTGATGATAATTTTAAGATATTATTTTATATATGCATTACACCCCCATATGCTCGGTACATTTTCATGGTACTGACCCACACATACCCCGTGTGTTGGGCTACATTTTCTCGTAAAGTAGTTACAAGGTATAGCGTACATCTTCAGATCCATTCAGTTCATGGAATCCTATCAGCAGGTGATGAGTCCTTTTGATTCAAGGGCTTGAGTTAGTTATACAGTTCAAGAAGTGTTGTATTTTGTTTATTCAGCCGTATTGAGTTGGGATAGTCAGGAGTCATGACCCGGATACCTATAGTAAGTACTAGTAGAGGCTTCATAGACAGTCAATAGAATTTGATGTATTCCATTTCAGTTTTGGTTGTAAAAGCAGAGTTGTAATTTTGTAAATTTAGTTCTGTATCTATCATATTCAGAAAAGAGTTATTTTCTGCAAATTTGTATAGATTTATACTTTTAATTCAGTTTCTTATGAGTTATGCCAGTAGAAGGGTTAGCTTAGGGTCACTTGTGACCCTAAGAACTATGTGATGTCTCAGGACCCAATTTTGGGGTGTTACAGATAAACACCTAATATACCATAATGCTTGAATTCATGAAGATTGATGGTGCATTCTTAAATCTTGAATTTGAAATTTGATGCCCCAGGGTTTTGTTCTTGAGAGTATTTGAGAATAATGAGTGAAATTTTCCTTTAGAAAGGATTAATTACGTATTTTGGGGATGAATAGGAGTGGAGAAATTAAAATGAATACCCCTCTGGACACGAAATTAAAAGAGCTAAAACTGCGCCCAGTGATGCGCAGACCGAGGCACCACGCCGATGGCATCAATGCGATGAACAACGTGTCTCATCAAGTTTCTGTTGGTTCACTATAATTGCACTAAAAGATGGGGGAAATTATCTGTCGACGCGATGGGCGATGCGACGCATCAAAATTGCGTCGACCCATTATTTTGGTCACTAAACATGGTCTAAAAAATCCAAAACTCACCCGAAGTGACCTATTGACATTCCTGATCATGAATCAACCTAAAAATTGATATTTTTAAGGTCATAAAGGTTGTGAAATAGAATCAACAACTTACGAAGGCTAAAATACTTCTAAGTATAAAGGCTTAGCTGAAATTTCTAAGTGTAGAACCTCTTTTCAAGCTTTAACGGACTGAGTTAAGCTTAGAATTTTGCGAGGTCTTATAGCTATAGTCGGGGTCTTATCTAGACATATACATTTATTGACTTCGGTTTTGTATAGAGGTATTATGAACAACTGTGAACTTAGGCATATTCAGCTAGTTGTTGAATCTCATGAAGCGTTTAGACCTGATTACGCTATGACTCTTACTCTTTCCGCTAGCATATTATATGGTTGGATCTTATCCAACCCCTGTGTTGTTGACAAATAGGTTAGTTTATAGGGCGATCTCTGATACATGTGTGCTTGAGGTGCCCATATAACATGGCCCGATTTTGGGTCGTATTGGTCCGAATTTCTTATTGAATAAATAAGTTAATTTGTTAAATGCGTTGCATTTTTATGAATATACTTTTATTTTTTATCAACTCGTATGAAGTTTATTTTTTAAAAATGAAGACATCTGTATAAGTTTGTATACTTATTTATGTATTGTCTGTTCATATGTAAGCAATTGCTTCAAATCTTCATGCTTATATACCATATGGAATACACATTTTAACATTATCATATGTTATGAATATGCATAAATTACTATGTATATACATATTTTAGTTGATTATTTTGGACATAAGAAGTCATGAATTCATATGTTCTTTATCTGTATATATGAATGTGTAAGTAAATATCTATTTACTTATATGCAGATATAAGTAGAATTTACTTCAATTCTCCATTCCTGGATATGTGTAATTGCATTGTTATTTATCATAGTATATATGTATATAAGTGTTTGTATATATAGATTTTCTTTATGTATGTATATTTGTCTAATTACTTCATTTAAACTTTGCTTCAATTAGGAATATACTTAATTTAGAAAAATATAAAAGAATGTAATTTTTAAAAAAAAATACTTTTATTGTATTCAAATATACTACAAAGTTTTATGTATATATGTATATGAATACATCATTGTTGTTTTATGTACATAGTTTTATTGCATTGCTGTTTTATGCATATGTGTGTATGTGTATATATATACATATATTGTTTGTTTGAATTGTATATAAGCATTTTCTTTGAATAGGTATATATGAATTTATGCATTTTCTATAACTAAGAATATAACTATTTCTAAAAACATATAAGAATATAAGTGATTGTATGAATACTTTTATTGTGTATAATAGGCATAATTTTTATGTGCATGTATAAATATATGCATGATTTTTATATGTATATAAAAATTATACATATATATTGTATGAACTCGTGGTCATAATATTAGTATAATTGTAACCAAACGATAATTACTCAAAAGACATTTCAATTGCAAAAGACAAACACAATTGTATATATGGATGAGCCATGTGAAACTACTAATATATACATAGTATGTGTACTAGTGGTATTCATTAGACAATACACTTACTACAAAATCTAGATCAGGATTCCAAAAAAAAAAAATAAGAAACTACATATGTCTCATAGATTAGCCATGCAATTATGTAATATATACATATTAGTATGTGTACTAGTAGTATTCATTAGAAAATACACTTATATAAAAATCTAGATTAGAATTTAAAAAAATAAGACACTGCACAGTATTCAGAATCAGGTTCCAAAGCAGATTCAAAAAATCCGATTCAAGATCACTATGTAGTTTTTACTAAAACCAACAAAACGGAGAACCCATTGTACTATCTACCAGATAATTATCATCTCACTACTATCTTACACAAACTAAGACTTCATTGTCCTATTCAAACTCTCATCATCACTGACAGCACAAACCTCGTTCTTTTGAGTCCCTTCCTGCCATAGAAATACAACATAACCGGTGCACAAAGCTTCAACATCAAACTATCAAGGTGGCATACCACTTTCATGGATAAGATACTCTGCGTGTGCAATGTTAAAGATTACATAGTTCATGCATAAATTTTTATTTATAGTAAATAATAACTGATAACTCTCAAAATGTACCTCCAATTGAAGGATGAAGAGGTCATTGTCAAATATAGTAACCCAACTAGGTTGGGGTCGATCCCTGATGATAGGCGTATTTACACGCCTAAAGTACTATAATTTACCCATATTTTAGTTATGTTTTAAGGACAAAATATATAATTTCTGCACTTTTAGTCCTTTTTCCTGTAAGTGAGCTAACAAACGTGATTAGCAAGTTTTCAGGTATAAATGATGAAGATTTCAGCATTTTATGGATAACTTGACACCAAAGGAAGCTTCACTAAAGAAGGGAAGGAGAGCTTGGACGCCTATGACTAAAAGTGATGCATGGAAAACCTATCCCGGGCAAAAATAACATTTCTAAAGACTTTGGACATCAGCAGTAACTTATTAGGATTAGGATAATGATGCAGTAACCTAGTAGGATTAGGTTAAGTAATGCAGTAGCTTAGTAGGAATAGGATATGGGTGTTATAAATACCCTATTTTGCTAGAGATTTTAATTCATTCATCCACTATTCCAACAATTCTAATTCTCATCTTGATACTTCTTTCATCAATTACTTTTTATTCAACACTTTCAATTCATATTAATTTCTCTTCATCTATTTGACTTTTAATTTTCACGACAAGAGAAATGCTATTCTACAAGGGAACTCACGCCACAAGCCCTACCAAACCATACTACACGTGAGATCTTTATTTTGTTATAATGATAATGTCTATTGTGATTTCCATTGCATTCATGAGTAGCTAAACTTCTCTGTTGGGGTTATGGAAGTCTTATGAGATACTATCTATTGCTATGAGTTTGTGAATTCATGACACGTATGTTGCTTATATTATTACTCTCTTCATCTTAATCTAAATTCTTGTGGTTGCAAACATATAGAATACGCCAGTATAGCATTAACTTGTTCAAAAGAAAAGTTATATGTCTAGAAAAGAGATAATGTCAAGGTAATAGGGCACCAACCCCTGTTAAAAAGTTAGTGTCGTAACTGGATTAACCTCTTGGAGAATTTGTACCGTTAGATACGCTTTAAGATCGAAAGAGTTAAAGTGAAATAATCCTTGATGGTCGAAAGACGCCTGGATTTATCATAGAATACAATTCTATATAAGCACATGCATGTCTGAATTCCGCATAACTCATAGCCAATACAGACGTATAACTCACAAGGTGGACATAACCCTAACTCTCAATTCTCATTGATTACAATCTTGCTAAATATTGTTTCTTTTTACTTTGCTATTTTCCATTTTCACTTTGTTACATTCTTGCCCCCCTTTTTACGAAACTTTCACCAAAAGTCTAATAATCTTTGCTTACTTAGTGACCAAGTATTCTCTGTGGGATTCGACACCCAACCCAGTTGGGTTCTATATTTGACAATGACCGCTTACACTCTTACAAGAGTTGTAGTTTGAGCGTTATCAATCCTACAAACAATAGGCTAGAAATCCTTCTCAAACTTGTTACAATCACCAGGAACTGCGGGGAAGTACAAGGGTAGATTAGTTGAAATAGAAAAAGGAGAAGAATTGGTTGCTCTTAGTTGTAAAAAATCTAAGACGAACACTAGGCTTGTGTTCCCTCTGGCTTGTCAAATTAGTAGACTCATCATTCACTATTGAACTATTCCAATATCTTGCAAGTAGAATTTGATAAGTTATGTACCATCAATAGTCTTTTGGATGAGCAGATGGATTTTATCCTGTACCTTTTGCGTCTCAGGATATCCCTTTGCTAACCCTTATCCTGGATCCCAGTTAACTATTATCTTTTGGGTCTCCAGTTATTAGATGATAGTTAATTATCTTACTTAGATAATACCTAGTAGCATAGATCTATTATTAATCTTTAAATTACTATTGTGATCTTCTTTTCCTAGTCACTACTCCTCTTTTAGAGTAAGTAGCAATAATCTAGGAAAGATTTAAACATTGGCCACCACTAAGAAATCAATAAGAATGAAGAAAACCCAATACATATAAGAATCTTTATCTAGAATGACTTGACACTTTCTTTACTTTGTTTATCTTTAAGGGTTTCCACAACCCTAACAAAGGGAATTAGCCACTCAGTTATGAGACCAATCATGGAATCAATAGACATAATTACAAAATCAATATGACAATAATGAAAGAAGAAATCCTAGTCTTAAATTGAATAACAACCCAAGAATAACAAGATGCTTGAGAACTTGGCCCCAAGTGGTCCTCCTTAATCAATCAATATGTGTATGTCAATGTCTGAATAATCTCATTTGAAAAAACTAAACAAAGCTTAAAGGATATTTATAGGTTACAAGAAACCTTAGAGTTCAAATCCTAAATAAAATAGGAAAACTTAATTACCCCATACATAATAGGACTTAAAAATATCATAAGAGTGTAATTGGGTACATAGAAACCCTAGGAAACGATTCTGAAATGATCACGAAAAATCACCATTGACAGCCACTTACCAAGGCCACCTGTGCCCTGTAATTGAGCATAGGTATTACCTTCGGACTGCACGGAAGGCACATATAGTTAGCATAGGTGCAATTCCTCCACTTCAGCTCTCTGGATTTCGACCTCTGGCACTTGATTTTCCTACATGCGGATCATATATGCTACTTGCAGTCTAAAAGTTGACTTAGAAATTACAAAATTTCCCACCATCAGATATATAATTGAATTAGATTTCCAACAATACCAATTTTTCCTCAATTTGATATTTGGGTGAAAAGTTATGGCCAAATTACTGAAGCACTCTCAACTCTCGGGACCTTCAACTCTGGCACTTGCAACCAAGCTTCAAATATTCAACTTCAATTGCATGCTTTGGTCACATATAATCTGAAAAGTGTCAATAATACCCAATAATGATAAAGTAAGAGGCGAAACACATCACTTTTCAACCTTTTCTCGAATTTAGCATCCAAAATCTAATTTCCTGCTAAACGCATCAAATCTAATAAAATATCCTTAAGTACATGCATATTCTAATAGTTTTAAGCATCGTAAGTGCTATATTTCTATAGCACATCAAGACCCTCAACTTAGAATATTGCATTTTCTTAGGCAATAAAACACAATAAAACAATACGATGATGCTTAACCAAGAGAAACCTAAGATACCTATGGCAGTCAATCATCAAATTTAAGCTCAAGATCATTACCCTTTCCAAGTTTAATACTTTAAAACCCAACTATATGTATTAATGAATCACAACAACGTGACATAAAGGAATCAATCTATGGCATTACATTAGCAATAAATAATCATTCATATATACAAGTTACACTACCCAAACAAGTAAGCAACTAGCAATACAGCCTATGTGCCCTCACATTAAAGAAGTTCCACTAACTCAAATACGAATTCAAGCATGTTAATGTAGGGATGGTCAAGAGACACTTAAACTCACAAAGGAATTTCCAATCAATGCATGTCAAATACCATAGGCCTTCCCTTATTTTCTTTACCTTAGCTTTTAGACTATCAAGTTAGGATCATTAAAGGACTTTTCACGGCTTGTAGTGTAGGCTTGGGGTTGGTATGATACATATGGACATTTAAAGAGACTAAGCCTCCTTACCACTACACTAACTTTGGGCTCTCTCATATTAACTATTTTTCACTTTATTTCCACCTTTATGTCTCCCTTTTTATTTTAAACCACATTCAGGCTAGGTGCAGTTTTCTTAAACTTTCTTTTTCAACTTATTTCATTTCTTTTTCTTTTTTTCCTACCACACCTACTACTACTTTCTTTTTCTCTTATTTTACCCTTCTTTATACCTACTTTATGGTACACACCTCTATGATATCTAACTTAGGTGATTTACCTCAATTGAGGTACACAATGCCCAAGGAGGACCAGGGCAAAAAAAAAGTTTCATTATAATAAAATGGGAATATGAAAGGTGCAATAAGAAAAAAAGGCATTCAGGCTTAAAATTGAGACCAAGGGATATATTCACACATGGAAGGTAATGTGGGATAATAGTGGAATAATATAAAAAAAGGGCCTATGATCCTTCCTAAACAACTATCCTACAATATAGGCAAGACTATCCGACAAGCTCTGGATTTAACACATAAAGAGAAATAAGTAGTATCTCATACACATATGGCACTAAGTCAATATTACAAGCTACTAGTTATCTGGTTTATGCAATTGTTAGAAAGTTATTATCATGTCCCTAATCCTAATGCCATAACAATATTCATAATACTCGCATATATATACATATCACATAGTTCAAAAATAGACAATTGAAGAGGTATTATCATTTATCAAAAGTCATTAAAAGCATGTCAACTACCCAAGATAGTTATTTTTCTCCTAATTAACCATAAAACATCATGAAAAAAATCAAAATATGCCTAAACATAGTGACTCTACTAGGAATAAGATTTTGAGAAAAAAATACATGACAACAAAAACTCCAAGAGGACATCAAGACCTACAAGTAGCCCCACCCTAACTTAAAATCATGTATTATCCCCAATGCATCAAACCGCTACAAAGCATGAGATTTAAGAACATACCTGTGGCACCATAGGTGCGGAGATCTGATGTCAATCACATCAATTCATATATAAAAAAATATTTTGGGTTGTCTCCAAAGAAGCATCGAATTTCACATCATGGCATGACGGGGCTTAGTTGGGTACTCAGACTTTATCAACAAGCCCATGGGTACCTTGGTTACTCAAACTTCATCAAGGTAGCCCAATAGTTGGTCTCTAGTTTTCTATTTCCACTTTGAACTTATGAACTGCACCCCTAATTATTTTCTTGGCTTCCCATTATACTCATGGGGCAAAGGTACAAAAATAAAGAACCCAAGTTGTAGATATGGCATGTTGTGCTTCTTGGCCGTTATGTGAGGAATATAGTTCTTTAATTCTGCCTCAACAAATTCAAGAATATAGCCATATATTTCCTCCTCCCTGTACTCATCTTTAGGCTCGGATGGCTCGACCAGGATCTTACTATCAAACAAAACGTTATAAAAAATACTTAGAATGAGGTCTAATATGCCCCAACTCATGATTTGTAGTCTTGTTTACATCACCATAAAACGCTAGTATTCTCCCCTTAGGTTGACACAATCCACAAGAGTACGAACAATTTTGACTCCTCTAATTTTAGCTCCTCCAGTTGGATTTTTTCAAAAAAAATTTAGTTTTATACCACTCATAACTAATTTGTTGGGCGTTACATGCAATAACCTTTACATCTAGCTCCAATGGTAAGTGGTAGATATCTAAGCCAAACCTATAAACCCTTTGAATATGATATTGATTTCCTTTTGTCAGGAGCGCCAATAATTCAAAAAGGCTCTTATTATGTTCTAATAAGATATTGATCATGCTTCTACAATAATGCACCATATCAAAAGGAAAAGAATCAATAAATAAAGAGTCATCATCACTCAATTCTTTCTCTGGACAGGTTGTTATATCAAGAAGAGTAGGAAACAAAACAAAAGAAAATAAAACAGGATAACTCCAACAACTTTAATCAAGAATTTCAAGATCACATTCCCTAACAAAGGCGCCAAAATTTGATAACGCCCAAAATACACCTCTAATTGAATGATAAAGCAGTTTCTATCAAATATAGTAACCCAACTAGGTTGGGGTTTATCCCATAAGGAATAGGCTAGAAATCTTTATTGAGCTAGTTACAATCACCAGGCAATGCGGGAAAGTAAAAGGGAGGATTTGTTGAAATATAAAAAGGAGAAAAATTGGTTGTTCATGGTTGTAAACAATCAAAGATGAACACGAGACTTGTGTTTTCCATGGCTTCTCAACTCAGCAGACTTATCGTGCACTGTTGAAGTATTCTCATACCTGACATGTAGAATCTGATAAGTTATGTACCATTAACAGTCTTTTGGTTGAGCAGATAGATTTGACTCATTGACTTGTAAGTCTTAGCATGTCTCCTTACTAACCCTTATCCAAGGATGAAAGGATCGTCCTTGTTCATAATCCCACATACTTTAAATTGATGATCGTTAATGAAATGCTTGAATGTTTGATTCCTATTGATGCTTTGGAGATGATTCCTTAGTGTTCTTAAATTGGGAAATCTAAATCTTGGATTATCTTGGAGAGTTAATGGAGAACTCTTGGATTCTTGAGTTTCTTGGAGAGGAAGTATAATGAATTAAGGTTTTTATTTTGAGGAGAAAAATGAATAGGGCATACAGTGTTTTGCTATTTGATAAATCTTCTATTTTTGGACGGATTGGGGCTTGGGAGGAGTCCAAAATACCCCCATTTAAACGCCTAAATGAAGATGGAAAAAAGTAACTAGGTCCCAATTTAATGGGCTTCCGTGATGCGACACAATCACGGAGCCCTTTAATTTCTTATCTGGGCCACTGACGCGATGCTCCAGTATCGCGAGGTCTCACTGTAAATTCCTAAAGGGAAATTAGTCTCCTCCGTGATGCGATGTTATCACGGAGGGCCACTAGAAATTCACTATTAGGAAATTAGGATCCTCCGCGACACGACACTATAGCGGAGTCCCACTGGAATTGGACAATCATTAATCAAGACCTCTCCATAACGCGCTAAACATAGGAATGATGATGTATAATGACTAGAACTTAAAATAGCTATAATTTTCCACCCGATTATTGGATTTTGGTGAATCTTATATCATTGGAAAGATAACTCGATTTCCTACGTAATGTAAAGTCTAAATCTAACGAATTCTACACGAAAATAACCATCATTCCTTATAGAAACAAATCCTTGGCATTCTAAGGACGGACATTAGCTAGAAAAAGTATGGGGTATTACAATAAATCCCCCTTGTGAACATTTTCCCTCGAATGTGGCTAGTTAAGATGAAATCTCTGAGGAATTTGAGAATATAGGATAGCATGCACATCTGAAATGAACTGAATATCTAAATCTAGATCATTTTGTGCTTCTGAGTAATTCTGTGAGTGAATGAACATACATGAGGACAACTATATAGCTTAATATCTAATTAGAAAAGGATTGAATTGAGAAAAAGTATTACCTTCGACTAACTCTGAGTTTCCGGAGAAGAGATGAGGGTACTTGTCTCACATATTTACTACAGCTTCCCAAGTAACTGCCTCAACTTACTGATTCCGCCGAAGGACTTTGACCAAGGGAACTTGTTCATTCCTTAGTCTACGAATCTGATAATATAGGATCTCAACTGGAATCTCATCATATGAAAGACTATTCTGAATATCTGAACTTTCTAAAGGATCTACAATAATGGAGTCACCAATGCACTTCTTAAGCATCGAGGTGTGGAATATAGGATGAACAACAGACTAATCGGTGGGCAACGTAACCTCATAATATATTTTCCAAACACAACTCAGAATTTTATAAGGGCCACTATAACAGGGACTAAGCTTCCCCCTTTTTGTCAAATCTGTTCACCCCTTTCATGGGTGAAATCTTTAGGTACACTAAATCATTAACTTTAAACTCAAGATCACTTCTCCTCACATCTAAATATGATTTTTGATGACTCTGGGATATCTTCAACCTTTCTCTAATCAACTTGACTTTCTCCATAGCCTCAAATACTGCATCAGGCCCAAGCAAAGTGGCCTTACCCCCTTCAAACCAACCTATGGGTGATCTACATATCCTCTCATACAGAGTCTCAAACGAGGCCATCTGTATGCTAGAATGATAACTATTATTAAATGCAAATTCAATCAATGGCAAATGCTCATCCCAACTATCTTTGAAATCAAGAGTAAATGCCCTCAATTTATCTTCTAGATTTTGGATTATCCTCTCAGCCTGACTATCTATCTACGAATGAAAAGCGGAACTAAGACGAACTTGGGAAGCAAGACCCTTCTAAAAAGCTCTCCAAAATTGAGAAGGTAACTAAGTACCCCTATCTGAGATGATTGACAAAGAAACTCCATGTAACTTGACTAACTCTCATATATATAACTTAGCATAATCCTTAGTTATATAGGACACGCGGAATGGGAAGAAATGCACTGACTTAGTTAATCTGTCTACTATAACCCAAACCAAATCATAATGCTGACACGATTGGGGTAATATAATCAAAAAATCAATATTTACCTCTTCCCACAACTAGTTGGGGATTCCAAACTCTTGGACGTACCATCAGGCCTTTGGTTCTCTACCTTAACCTGTTGAAAAGTTGTACACTTTTCTACAAACTCTGTTATATCCTTCATCATACCATTTGACCAATAGATTTTACACAAATTACAGTACATCTTGGTAGCGCTTGGATGAATGGAATATCACGCACCATGCTCTTCAGCCATAATTCTCTGTCTCAAATCATCAACACATGGAATGCATAATCTATTCTGATATCTCAACACACTATCTCCCCCTTAGGAGAAAACCTCTACATTTTAGTTTCTAACTGACTCCTTCAGTTTGACCAAACTGGGATCATGTCTTGCTTCTTCTTTACTTTCAAAATTTAGGAAGATTCAAAACTACTCTAAACGAAAAAATTCCCTTTAATTGAGTAAACCAACCTAACACCCAATCTAGCAAAACGATGAACTACCCGAGCTAGCTCTTTGGTATCCTTCTTCACATGGGCAACACTGCCCATAGAAAACCTGCTAAGGGCATATGCAACTACATTGGCCTTGCCCAGATGATATAATACACTCATATCATAATTTTTCAGCAAATCTAACCATCTTCTCTAATGAAGATTTAACTACCTCTGAGTAAACACATACTACAAGTTTTTTTGGTCCATTAATACATCAACATAAACACCATAAAATAGTGTCTACAGATTTGTAAAGCAAAAACCACAACAGATAATTCCAGATCATGGGTTAGGTAATTCTTTTCTTGAGTCTTCAATTTTCTAGAGGCGTAGGCTATGATCTTACCTCTATGAATCAACACACAACCCAAACCATCTCTAGATGCATCACAATATACCATGAAACCATCTATACCATCAGGTAACGCTAACACTGGTGCTGAATTAAGTCGAGTCTTTAACTCCTATAAACTCTTCTTGTAGGAATCTGACCATAGAAACTTAACTCTCTTTTGGTTTAGTCTAGACATAGGAGATGCAATAGATTAAAAACCTTAAAAAAACAACGGTAATAGATAGCTAGACCCAAGAAAATTCTAGTGTCTGATGGAAAGATAGGTATAGGCTAATTTATTACAGCTTTTGTCTTTTGGGGATCAACTCTAATGCCATCAACAAAAATAATATGACCGAGAAATGCTACTAACCTTAGCATAAATTCACACTTACTAAATTTGGCAAACAATTTATGATCTCTAAGAGTTTGTAAGACAATTATAACATGGTATGCATGGTCATGCTCACTATGGGAGTGAACAAGGATACCATCTATGAATACTATGACAAATATGTCTAGGTACTCTTTTAACAGTCGATTCATGAGGTTCATGGAAGCTACTGAGCATTGGATAGCCCGAATGACATGAATCAAAACTTAAAATGACCACAACAGGTTCTAAAGGTTGTCTTTGGGATATCTCCCTTACTCTAAACTAATGATAGCTGGATCCAACGTCTATCATTAAAAAATAACTTACACCTTGTAATTGATAAAATAAGTCCTCAATTCTAGGAAGAGGATATTTATTCTTGACTGCGACCTTATTTAGCTAACAATAGTCAATGAACATTCTCAAAGAACCATCTTTCTTTTGCATGAATAGGACGGGAGTGCCCCATAGAGAAATATTTGTCCTTATGAAACCCTTATCGAAAAGATATTTGAGTTGATCCTTCAACTCTTTAAGCTCTATGAGAGCCATACAATATGGAGGAATAGAAATAGGCTGAGTATCAGGAAGAAGGTTGATCTTAAATTCTATCTCTCTATCAGGAGGTACCCCTAGGAGAACTTATAGAAAGATGTTAGGAAACTCATTTAATATATCAACTAACTAAACTATTAGAGTCTCAAAATTAGTGTCTTTTACTCAAACTAAATGGTAAGTGCAACCTTTGGATATCAACCTTTTAGCCTTAAGATAAGATATGAAATGACTCTTAGGAAACACTGAATTACCTGACCAATTAAAGACTACTCATCTGGAAACTGAAACTTCATCACTCAGGTGTGATAACCTATTAAAGCATAATGGTAATGAAGCCAATCCATACCAAGGATAAGATCAAAATCAACTATATCTAACTCTATCAAGTCTCCTAACATGACCTTATGAATGACATTGGTAGGATAATTTTTTTAAATCTACTTAGCAACAACTAACTCACCTACTAGAGTGGAAACCAAGAAAGGCTCAAGGATCTTTTCAGAACTTATCTCAAAATTTATAGTAACTGATGGGTTCACATAAGATAAACACAACCCATGGACTAATAACACATATACATCAAAGTGAAAGATACAAAGCATACCAACAACAACATAAGGTGAATCTTTCTATTCCTAGAAGGATGGTAAAGCATAAAATCAATTCTGGCACTGACTGCCAACAGTACTAGATGATGCGCCCTGAGGATGAG
The DNA here is from genome assembly GCA_030864225.1 of Capsicum baccatum var. pendulum. Lineage (NCBI taxonomy): Eukaryota > Viridiplantae > Streptophyta > Magnoliopsida > Solanales > Solanaceae > Capsicum > Capsicum baccatum. The sequence goes on along the minus strand of CM061558.1, from coordinate 198,014,693 downwards.
CTAGGTGACCTAAAGGAGCTGGGGCGCTATTAGCCTGATTCTGGAGATGAATATCTCTACCTCTCTACCTAGCATACAGGTAATCTCTAAGAACATGACCCTCATATCCACAACCATAACACCCTTTCTGACCCCACAAACACTTACCCCTATGATCCTTACCACACTTAGAATATGTGGGAAGATTATGCTTCCCACTAATACTATTCTAAGATCTTGACATAGAAAACTTAATCCACTATTCTTTTGTATTGCTGGGTGCAGGAGCACTGGCTGAAGAAGGTACAGGCATAGACGACTAATTTTGAAACTGCGAACGATTTACTCCTCCAAACCTATTCTGACCATAATTAAACTACCCTATTCTAGCTCTCTCTGCCTTAATCTATTGAGCATGCATCATCAATCTAGAAAGGTCCATGTATCTATTGAGCATAGTATTCCTACACTCCTTAACCACCAATCTAGACACACCAGTCATAAACTTACTCATGCTTGACCTACGGTATCTATCTGACAGGGGCATACTTAGATAGTTGGTTTAACCTAAGGCAATACCTCTTCACTATCATAGAGCCTTGCCTCAGGTTCATAAACACTTCTATATTAGCTTCCCTCATCTTAAGTGGTAAGAAATTGTCTAAGAATGTATCCTAAAATGTCTGCCAAGTTATAGGAGCTATATCCTCTCCTTTATTCCTCCTTCACATCACTACCCAATAATAGGTAACATCCTTCAGCCTATAAGAGTCCAAATCTACACTCTTTTCTTCAGAAATATGCATAATTTAGGTGATCTTCTTCACCTCATCAAGAGAGAGTTGTGGGTCCTCATCTACCTTTGACCCAAAGAATTTTAGCTGATTTATTCTCTTAAAGTCTCTAATTTTGTCTATGGATAAGTCCCCTTCTTGCTGAGGTAGGGATGTAGCCCAACGGTTACCCTAAATATTACATATAACATCTTAGGCTAGCGCCTGAAAAGCTACCCAAAACTCTACATGTGACACATTCTCATTGTAAGGATATGAAGGCTAAGGTTGCTCGTTATTGTTTCTATAGGAATTAGCTAAATGAAAAGGTATATTTTATTATAAAATATCATGAGTTAATAGAAACTAAATACAGTTGTAAGAATGGTGGATTATGAAAGAAAAAGAGGATTTTCCTAAAATGTTTCATAGCCTCTTCCTCACAGATGTGGTATGCTTAACACTGATGATCAAGAATCTATGTAGCATAGCTTTTATCACTCCCTAGTACCCCCTAGACCTTAGGCTTTGATACCATGTTTGTAACACCTCAAAATCTAGTTCCAGGGATGCGACATGGTGCTCCGAACTACAAGTAGTCCTAAGCTAACTGTGGCTGCTTTCTAATAAAACTGAGTCTCAACATATGGTAACTATGAGTATAAATTATGATTGATATGGAAAAACTATCTAAATATATCTAAAATCTACATATCTTATCATTCTAATAAAAACAAATATTGAAGAGTTTGAATATGTCAACTAAAATCTAATACTGAATCTAGTAGTCTGACAAGCCTCTAATGAATGAATCTAGAGAGTCACAAAGAAAGGACCCAACTAACTCAAATTGATTGAAGTGAATAAACAATCTCAACTAATAGTCTGGAAATATGTAAATCTAAGTCCCTAAACTATGAGGACTCACCGACTATAGGGATGTTAATGAGGTACACAGAAATCACTATCACTACTGAGACTGAGCACCTAAACCTACATTATGAGACAATGTAGCACATAGACATATAAGTGAATTAGTACTTTAAGGATGTACTGAGTATATGAGGATGTATGCAATGAGTAAACATTATCATCATAGTTTATAAATCATGCATGCTAAATGTAAATGACTCACATAGCTTGAGTAAATCTGAAATACTGAAATCTGAAATCATGAATAATAAAGCATATATTATAAATCTTGTGAGTCATTACACTTAGTTCTAAACAAATCTTTATTCTCTTCTTGCTCTCAAATCTTGTAAGCTAGATGAAATCTGAAACTCATTCTGCATAGTAAATACTTTCTCTTAAAAGTTGTTTTAAGAGTGGGGGACATCTATTTGGGAGGTTCTTCTAATCGACATGTACACCATGTGAGCATCCAAAGTGTCCCATGACTAGCCCTCATAAGGTTAGGGCGGTTATGCCCTTTCCATCAGAATAGAATAATCCATCTCAATAATCATTATCTCAATCATCCATATATAATAGAAATAAATATCAATAGTACATTGGCACATAGTTCTGGGGTATGAAACTGTAGTAATGTACCCATCTCAGTGCAAAATACTACTCCCAATATCGTGCTTAAGATGTCCAAAAAATCCACTTTAAAAATAATCTCATGGTTTATAAAGAAATCAACTGTAAAATTTGTAATCTCAGTTTGTAAAGTGGATTTCAATTCTATTGTGACCAAAAGATCAAATCTTTCTCAAAATCTAAAGATAATCTCATCATAGGGTGCTTATAGCATAAAATTCTCAAAATAACAATCTTTATTTAGGGCTTAAGGCCCCATACTACAATCTCATAATTAAATATCTCAAAATCCATGCTTTATAATATGAATATTTATAACTAATTATAAAATCTGGAAATTTCAGCAATATGCATAATAATATCAACATACTCATGTAATTCAACTTCTGAAATATTGAAAATCTCATAATCTCATGAATATCAACATAGGGTATAAACCGAAACTTCAAGTTCATAGGAAAGCATATAAAATCAAATAACTTTTGTAATAAAATTAAGTTTTGAGCATAAGGACAAAATGATTATCCCTGTTCATAACCCTACATAACATAAATAGATGATATTTAATGAAAGGCTTGAATCTTTGATTCCTATTGGTGATTTAGATATGATTTCTTAGTGTTCTTGATTGGGAAATCTAAATCTTGGATCATCTTGGAGATATAATGGAGAACTCTTGGATTCTTGAGTTTCTTGGAAAGGAAGTATGATGAATTAGGGTTTTTGTTTTGAGGAAAATAATGAATAGGGCATACAATCCTTTGGTATTTGATAAATCTTCTATTTTTGAATGGATTAGGTCTTGGGAAGAGTCCAAAATACCACCCTTTAAATGCGTAAATGAAGATGGAAAAACATAATTAGGTCCCAATTTAATGGGCCTTCGCGATGCGCCACAATAGTGAAGCCCTTTAATTTCTCATTTAGGCCACTGGCATGATGCGCCAGTATTATGAGGTCTCGCTGGAAATTGCCTAATGGGAAATTGGTCTCCTCCGCAACATAGGTTTATCGCAGAGGGCCACTAGAAATTGACTATTGGGAAATTGAGATCCTCCGCAATGCGGAACTATAGTAGAGTCCTACTAGAATTGGACAATTGATTTTCAATCCATCTCTGCAATGTGCTAAACACCTGAATGATGATATTTTACAACTGGAACTTAAAATAACCATAATTTCCTACTCGGTTATCAGATTTTGGTTAATCTTATATTGTTGGAAAGATAATTCGATTTCCTATACAATGAAAATTTCAAATCAAAATAATTCCACATGAAAATAATCATCATTACTTATATAAACTAATCCTTGGAATTTTAAGGACGGACCTTAGCTAGAATAAGTATGGGGTATTACATTGTTCTAGGGTTGTAGCCTCCATTTATGGAGAAGAAAATATTGTATAAATTTTGGGTGAAGAATATTTTGGAGTCACTTCCAAGTTAATAATTTGTGAAATTCTATTCAAGATTTGTTTGATCTCAAAGTTTAAAGTAACATTTGCTTAGATTTTCTCAAATCAAATCATTAGAGATTTTGGGCAAATATTTACTTATTTATCTTATGAGTAACTAGTTTTTCCTTTTGGGATTATGCTAGAATAGGGTTTAAATATGTGTGAGATGTTATTTGTTTGTGCATTTACTAGTTTGTGATATTGGATTCTACTATTTCTTGAGAAAATTAATTGGGATTTGTGGGTGAAAGATCCAAATACCCAAATGTGTTTGATGGATGAAAATCTCAAGCTCTTGAAATCTTAAATCATCCTAGAAAGAGGGGTTTGGGTGAACATTAGGAACCCATATCATCATTGAAAGAGGGATGTGGGAACCAAGACAATAATAGATAATTTTTTAGAATAGTTGATGAATTTTCACTCTCTTAGACATAAGGGTGATTGTGAAATTTATTATACTTAGGAAACCATCCTAAGACTAAGGGTGTATAATTGAGGTATTAGGTGGTTTTGATTGAAGCACTTATTAGGTACTCGAAAGGGTAAATGAGTGACACCCTAGGGGTTTTGTTGATGAACTAGCCTCAAGGAGTTTTAACCTAGCATACCACATCACCAAAACTTAGAATTTGCATCAAATTATCAAATGCTCATATATTTGTTGCCCCTAGGAAAGCATAATCCCAAGATTTGTGCCTAATTGCCTAGACTTTAATTATTTGTAGCCCAAAATTAAAACTAAAAAATCATAAAAAGAAATATTAAGTGTGATATCTTTCAAACACCCCCTCCCCCTATTTTTACTTTCTTGTACCATTGGTTTGAATTTAGCTAGTATCTATCATTCCAAACTAATTTAGTTGCCACTTATATAATTCCTCATGGATTTGACCCCAACTCCAAAGTTAGGTAAATATATTGATGACAAATATCTTATACTTAAATTGACAAGTAAGTTTTAGCATTATCAACAGAAAAGCAGAGAAAACTATTCAGATGCTGAAGAATATTCTTAGGGCCTGTGTGATTGATTATGGCAGTAATTGGCTTGAGCATCTGCCTTTGGTAGAGTTTTGTTACAACAATAGATATCATTCTAGTATTTGTATGGCCCCTTTTGAGGCACTATACAGTAGGAGGTGTAGATCTCCTATTGTTTGGTTTGAGATTGGAGAGGCAAACATGTTTGGTCCTAATTTGGTTTACTAGGCTATAGAGAAGGTGAAGGTGATTGGAGAAATGGTTAAGGCTGCCTGAAGTTGCCAAAAGTCCTATATGGATGATAGGTATAAGGAATTGGAGTTTGAGTTTAGGTATAAGGTTTTCCTCAAGGTATCTATCATGAAGGGAGTAATGTCATTTGGCAAGAAGAGGAAGCTCAATCCTTGGTATGTTGGTCATTATGAGGTTTTTTGGAGAGTTGGTAGTATTACTTATGAGCTGTAGTTGCCTTCTAGCTTGAGATTTATTCATTCAGTCTTTAATGTTTCCATGTTGAGGAAGTGCATTGGTGATCTTTCTTCAGTTATTCCCTTAGAAAGATGAGGTATCACAGATTCTCTGTCTTATGAGGAAATCACAATTGTATATTTGGATAGACAAGTTCATTAGTTGTAAATCAAGGATATGGCTTCGTTTAAGTTTCTATGGCAAAACCACAAGGTAGAAGAGGCTATTCGGTAATCATAGGAGGACATAAAGTCCAAATATTTGGTCTCGTTTTCTGCTCCTGGGACTCGTGCAGAAGGTATGTGTAACACCCCGATTTGCTGAACCGGAATGCTACATGGTGCTCATGATCCCAAGAGACCACAAGCTAACCCATTACCGATATTTGTACCAGTATACTACAAATCATGATATAATAATACGGAATACATTGAACTGTAAGGTCATAAGGTTCAACGGAATAAAATCATATGGGTGAAAATACCCAAAACAACTCAATCTGAAAGTAAATCTGAAAGTAAATCTAAAATCCTCTAAACTGTCTGAATAAGGAGTTGAAGGAACATGTCTCCAACTAACTCCATAAAACGGAACTGAAGAAATAAATAAATGAATCAAATAATGTTATCCTCAAATCAATGAGGACTCACTGTGTCTCTGCGACTGAAATGCTACCGCTACTGTTGGGCTGGAGCTCGTGTCTTGGAACCTATGGTGTAACATGAAAAGAAAGCACCATAGCGCAAATGCGTCAGTACAACTATAGTACTGAGTATGTGAAGAAGGTAGGTTGAACATAAAGGGTTTCATGCATGAACAACACTGACTGACTAATATAAACGTGGGAGTGCAAACACACATATATAGAAATTGGGACCATGAATATGTGATAGCTTGACCTGTAAGCTAATACATCATTTATTGATAACTGTCATGACTGAAACTAAAACTGATAACATTGATGAATGTACCTGACAGTCCTGTATATACTGAAGAACGCCCTGAGTTCTTTTACTGAGACTGATACTGAAACTGTGGGAAGTAGTGTTTAACTGACATGCCCCATGTATGCCGTTAAGGCTAAGATAGGGTCCAATCTCTGCCCTGACTGGAGGGGTGTCAATACCGCACCACTGGTAAGGACAGCTGTGAATGACCCTTATCTGGTGGGTACTCAATGAGAACAGTGGGAACCCTAAATTGATGGGTTAAGCCACCTCATTAATGCTAATCTGACGGGTTAAGATGTCTCAACCTACATTGGCTATGTAGTTCTAGAACATAAGGATTGCTACTAAGAATCACACCCTAAACTGGTGGGTGAGTTCCCATCCTTGGGTTCACTCGGTGCTAACCTCTACTCCCATCTGGAGGGAATGGACATGAATAACTAACTGTGCATGACTTGATATTAATGAATTCCGTTGACTGGCGGAATATTACTGATATCTAACAACGGACTAAGATCATGAGGTTTACCTGAGTCACATGACTGACTGAAGTCTATGGAATTATAGCTTGAGTTCGAATATCGTGAAACATGACATGGATCTAGGCACACAGCTATAGTTTTCGGGTACAAGTATCCCCAGGACTCTATGGAATGAAACTGACACATATGACTGACTTGATCATAAGAGTAGAGTCCATAATTTATAATATCATAAGTAGGGATCTTATACTAAGCATGGTTATCATCAATGTATTGCATGGAAAGGATTTCATATCACATGGAAGTACTTGCACAATCTCAATATCATGTTCATTGCATTGGCAACACATACTAATAGCATGGAAGGTCATGTGGATTGCATGGTTATCATTCATCTTGTTCATAAGTAGGATTGGCAAGTAAACATAGCATAATCTCATAAAAATAGTTCATGAGTATTCCAACAACATTTACAAGGCACATTAACAACATAGAAGTCATTGGAACGTTAGGGCATATCATGAATCCTTCACTTAGTCACAATTTAACTATATTGCATGATATATAGTTCCTTAGGCATTTTATCAAACACCTTATGATAACGCTCAATCTACAGCTCTTATAGGAGTGTAAAGCGGTCGTTAGCAAATATAGAACCAAACCTGGGTTGGGTGTCGATCCCACAGGGAATAGCTTGGTCAACAAGTAAGCAACGATTACTAGACTTTTAGTGCAAGTCTCGTAAAAATGGGGGGATTGTAATGTGTAACCAAATTATGAAAGTAAAAACTAAAAGTAGCAAAGTAAAAATTAAGAATGTTACGTAAGTTGTAAAACAATGAGAATTGAGGAGTTGGGGTTATGTCCACCTTCTGAGTTATACGTCTTTATTGGCTATGAGTGTGTAGAATTCAGACATGTATGTGCTTATTGAGAATTGTATTCGATGGTAAATCCAGGCGTCTTTCGACCTATTTGAGGATTATTTCACTTTAACTCTTTCGAGCTTAAAGCGTGTCTAACGGTACGAATTCTCCAAGAGGTTAATCCAGTTACGGCACTAACTTTTTAATAGGGGATGGGACCCTACTACCTTGACATTATCTCTTTTCCAGACATATAACTTTTCTTTCGAACAAGTCAAATATTATACTGGCGTTATTCTATGTGTCTGTAGCCACAAGAATTTGCATTAAGATGAAGAGAATAATGATATAAGCAGCATGCGTGTCACGAACTCACAAACTCATATCAAAAGATAGTATCTCATTCGGCTTCCATAACCCTAACAGAGAAGTTTAGTTACCCATGAGTGCGAAGGAAATCACAATTGACATTTTTATCATACCACAATAGCAATTTCGTGTAGCACAAGAGTGGTAGGTATTAGGCATGATTTCTTTCAAAGTAACGTTTCTCTTGTTGCGAAAACTAAGAATAGATGAGTAGAAGAAAAATAGAATTAATGGAAGAAAAGAAAGATGTAAGAAGATTGTTAATTGAATGATGAATGAATAAAAATCTCTAGCATGATAGGGTATTTATAATACCCATAACCTAATCATACTAGGCTAATGAAATATCTAACCAAATCCTACTAAGCTAATGAAATACTTAACCCAATTTTACTAGGTTAATGTATCATTATCCTAATCCAAATAAGCTAATGAAATACTTAACCCAATTGTACTAGGTTAATGTATCATTATCCAAATCCAACTAAGTTACTGCTAGTCCCCAAAGTCTTCAGAAATGTTGTTTTAGCCCGGGACAGAATTCCCATGCATCACTTTTGGTCCTTAGGCATCCAAGCTCCCTTTTCTCCTCCCGTGAAGCTTTGTTTGGCGTCAAGTAATCCACAAAATGCTGAATTCTGCATCATTTATACCTGAAACTTTGCTAATCATGTTCGTTAGCTCACTTACAGGAAAAAGGACTAAAAGTGCATGAAATATATAATTTGTTCTCAAAACATGGCACAAATATGGGCAAAATATATTGATATAGGCGCGTAATATCGCCTATCATCAACACCCCACACTTGAAGCTTTGTTCGTCCTCGAAAAATATATCATGTCCCTCTACACATCAACTTAGGGTTTCATAGCAACAACACAAAATATTCGTCAAGACAAGCACAACAATTATCAACAAAGTGTAGTTTTCCGATCATTAGTAGAAACAGTTTAACCTCTAGCATAGACTCGTGATGGTGGTCAACTCATATTAAAAAGTTAAGGTACAAAGAATCATATACAACTACCCAAAACTCATCAACCATGTGTGTCTCACAATATATTACCCATAATCACTCATAAGTATAGCACATTTTTCAAACATGGGTATCAAAATATCCTTGCTCTCGCTCTCACAAAGAATTCATATGTAACAACTGATGACCATAGGCTTGCCCTTAGTGTAATGCTCCACTAAATGTCAGAATACTAAGCTTAGGATCAAATAGGTCTTTTGATGGTTGTAATGTAGACTAAGGGACGGGTAGGACTATTTTGGCCAGAAATAGTGACTAAGTTCCTGTGCGCTTTAATACATCACATTGAATCATTAACGCCTTTCTTTCAAACAACCTTTCTACTTTCTTTTATTCTACCACCTCTTTTCTCCTCTTTTGTTTTTTCAATTTTAAGCATAACTCACTTTTCAATTTTCTTTTCCTTTTTCTTTTCATAACATACCTCTTATGATAGCACTTCTTTTTCATAGCAATTTCAAGCACCAATGCATTCTAAAGCATCATACTCACCCAAGTTCCTTCTTATTTTGTCACATGACTTTACACTTTAAAGTACTTAGGAATTTGGATCAAATTATGGTCTTGAAAAAAATGGATTAGGCTTACATATGAGGTTGTCAAAGAAAATAGGCTAAAGGCTCAAAAGGGTTTAACTAGGATGATGTCCATGGGTAGGTAAAAATAAGGTAAACAATCATAGGTTGCCAAAGAAATGCCTAAATCATCTCCTAAACTTGCACTCTTTATTTTCGCTTCACACACACACCAGGCAAGTTCTAGCATCAACCACAAACATAGAATATACTATATCCTCACACACACAAGGCACATGGTCGACTTGATTGGGAGTAGTATAGACTCTTTCCCCAACAGGTGAAGGAATTGAACCACGCAATATCACATAGTGAGTCACAATTAGAGCCTAAACGTCTCAATAGTCATGATTGTTGCACAAACTCTTGTTATAATCTCATGCTACCTATTAGAATGATTTCATGCGAAGCTATGCAAATACGGATAAAGAAGTAAAGCATTCCAGCACCCCACACTTAGATGGGACACACTGTCCTCAGTGGAAAGTAAATAAGAAGAACCTGGTTAGTCGGACTCATCCTCAGAGTCGTCATCCTCAGAAGTTCCTCATAAGTAGCCCACCTAATTCCAAGAGTGAGTCGAGGTATTTGCAGCGAGGAGGTGCCACCCCACACTTAGTTTGTTGGTACAAACTAATGAAGTGACAGTGGTCGATTACTTAGACTTCATCGACATACATTTTAGGAGCTATATTCCAACAAGAAAATCAGAGATGTAACACTTCTTGCAATCTTTGCAATGCTTTCATGTTAGATATATCAAGACAACTACATAGGGATTACATCATGGTATAGTATCTATCAATAATCACAACCTCCTATGTTGGTAGGCAACGATAAGTCTTATTTCGATGAACGGGACATTCTAACATGTAAGTATTCAAGTGACAAGATTATGCAATGTTCATGACTATAGCAATTCCGCAAGTAGTAAGACAATGCATCAAAATCAAATTCAAGTCGGAAATGAGTTAAGAGCATCCTAACGTATATGTTCACTCACTTGGTTATGTATCAACAATTCAAACACATTCACATCACCAATATGTCTTCAAGATGTAGCAATTCATAATAGTCATAGCAACGTAGTACTTACGAGAAATAAATGAAGAACAAAAGAGTACTTACGTGATTGAAGCCTTTGGAGATGTTTTTGTAAAGTGGGAGAGCAAAAAGTTTTGGGAAGATTTGGATGCTATGTGCGGCGCCTATGTTAGGTTTTCAATGTGTTTGTGCCTCATGACTAAGTCCCCTTTATATAGTAAAAGAATGGGTCGGGTTTTGACCCATTTAAAATCGATTTTAGAGACAAAAAGGGACCATAGGCGGCGCCTAATACAAAGCATAAGCTATCATAGGCGGCGCCTAGTGCGATGCCTTTAGTGACCATAGGCGGCGCCTTTAGCATGGCATATGAGATTCTGAGACCAAATGCTTTAGCATAGGCGGCGCCTATGATATAGTATACTTGAGCATGGGCGGCGCCTATGTCTTTGCACATTAGATTCCGAGACCTTAGGCTATAGTATAGGCTTTGCCTTGTTCGTGGCCTAGTTTTACCTCGGCCTAGCCTTGTTTGATGCCTATTTTGTCATGAGTAATGCTCAATCCATAGCCTAATGCATCTTTATTCCTAACTTACCACCTTTACCATGCAATACGTCCAAATCATCATTTGAAATCAATCTCCTCGTTAAATACCTCTTGCACCTATATTTGCTCAAAACCAATGAAAACGATTAGTACGATGGGTTGCCTCCCACCAAGCGCCTTAGTTTTGGTCATGGCACGACTCTTATTTTTGGATTTTCATTAATCAAAAGCAAAACAAGTACTAGAATGAAAGAAAAAACAAAACGATAAACGATAAATGATAAACGATGGGTTTCCTCCCATCTAGCGCCTTATTTATTGTCGTGGCTCGACATAGTTACCTCGAGTACTTAGACTTCGTCGAGATAAGTCGTGGATCATTTTCTGAAATGATTTAGAAGGCGATGAGGCTTACTTGTAGGCATGCAATCTTCTTCGAGATGACTCATCCGTCTCACCGGAGGGTCACCAATTATGTCATCAATAGTCCAACCCATAGCTTTTTTGTATCTCTTCAGAGCATAGATGAGAGCCTCTACATACTGTTCACTTAACTCATCTACCACACTTATCAGAAGTATATTTTCTCTTTCCAAGAACACATACCTTAAATAATCGGGGAGCTCTTTCGATTCTAGCATTTGTGGCTCTTCAAGGGAAGTCTTCACTGTTGGTGACGGTTGATTCTTAAGATCACAGTCCGGTTGCTTAGGAGTATGGTAATAGGACTCTATTTCTATTAGAGCACCCATAAGTTTTTCATAATCTTCATCGTCCTCTTGCTCAACATTCAGTGGCGCAGCAGACAATGACTCAACAGTAAGCTATTTCTCTATAGATAATGTTTTCTTATCCTCATGATGAATATCAGCTACAGAGAGCACATTCATATCACTGGGATGCTTTATTGCTTTGCATATATCAAAGCGGACCACTTCGTCATTCAACCGAAACAAAAGCTCATTAGCTCTCATGTCAATAAGCACACTTCAAGTTGCAAGGAAAGGACGTCCCAAGATTATGGGAACTTCAGAATCCACCTCACAAACCAGAATAACGAAGTCTGCAGGAAAGATGAATGAAGAAACCTTCACCAACACATCATTCAAGATACCCACAGGTCGTTTTACCGACCTATCAGCCATCACGAGCCTCATATTGGTTGGTGTCGGATCACCTAACCCCAACTTCCTATAGACGGATAGTGGCATCAAATTGATGCTAGCTCCCAAATCACACAATGCCTTAGTAAAATTCATAGATCCAACTGTGCAAGGAATAGTAAAAGCACCGGGGTCGGCCTTTTTCTGAACTAGCAATCTTGTAGCAATTGCGCTGCAGTGATGAACATCATCTTTTAACTCATAACTTTCTGCCCGCTTCTTTGTCAAAAGATCCTTCATAAATTTCGCATACCCAGGCATATGTTCAAGTTCCTCCACCAATGGAACATTAATGGTCAGCATTTTCAACATAATCATGAATTTGCTGAACTTTGTGTCATCCGCCACCTTCTTTAATCTTTAGGGAAAAGGTGGTGGTGGGTATGGAATTGTTCTCTCCACGGGTTTCTTCTCCTCTTGCTTCCGTTTTTCAGCTTTTTTAGGTTGCAAATTATTGGGGTTGACTTCACTGACGATAGGATTCTTCTCATTTCGCCTTATCATCACTGTCCACTACTTCGTCAACCACTTGCTTGCCTCTTGCTGAAGTTTCCAGAACCTTCCCACCTCTGGTAGTGATGGCCATGCATGACCCATTATTCTTTGGGTTTTGCACAGTATCGCTAGGTAAGGTGCCAACCTTTCTTTGATTGAGTGCTGCTGAAAGTTAGCTTAATTTCTGCTCTATTTGCTTGAATAAAGTGGAATGTGAATCAATTAATTGTTTCATGGAGGACAAATCATTAATTACCTCCGTTACTCCCGCGCTCGTTGCTTCCACTCCTTTCAATAATTTAGCCATCATGTCTTCCATACTTCCAGAACTAGATGTGGTGGCATCACGTTTTCCAGGGGGAACGTACAAACCACTCTTTTCATTCTTGTTCTTCCAACTACCTTGGTCCTTGTTTCCGGATTTATCATAATAGTTCTGACCTTGGTTTCCTTGGGCATTCCCGCGGAAACCCCCCTGATTGTTCAAGTAGTTGGCCTCCTCTTCCAAATCAGATTCGTCTCTTCCTTTTGACGCAATAGCTTTGATTTTTTCGGTCTTCCCTGATAATAAATGCTTTGTAAGAAAATCCATTTGTGTTTTCATATGCGCCATATCTTGATCACGTTCTTCTTCTCTTCTTCTTTGGTCTGCAGTCATGCCTATAGATAAAGTGGGGCTTGCTACCTCAGAATCCCTAGTATACCAAGCCCTACTTTGTTTCTTTATACGATCTAGCATATTGCTTGCTTGACCAAAGGTGAGGTCCATAAATGATCCTCTAGCCGCATTATCAACCACTGGCTTAGTCACCGAATTCAAATCTCTGTATAATATCTCCATCAAGTGGACATTGGTCATATGATGGTTTGAGCATTGCATTAGCTTCGTCTTGAACCTCTCCCATGTTTTGTGGAGAGCTTCAGCTGGAAGCTGTCAAAAATTGGTGATCTCATCTCTCAACTGTGCTCTTTTGGATGGCGGAAAGAATCATTCTAGGAAAGCGTCTCTCAATTGCCTCCAATCAGTAATAGAATCAGGAGTCAGCCCATTCAACCATAGAGTTTCCTCCCCAGACAGAGACAATGGAAATAAGCGTAGTCGAATTGAATTCTGTCCATCGCTAGGATTGTCGAATGACTTGCATGTAGAAATAAAGTTGATCAGATACATATTCAGATCATCACCTGCTAGTCCACCAAATAATGCCTTGAGTTGCAAAAGCTGAATCATGGTGCTAGTGATATTGAACTTTGCTCCAGGTGCCAATGGCGGAAGAATAATAGCTCCAGTGGCTCCGTCTCCATCAAGATCATCATCATTGTCATCGAAAGCTGGTTGCGTGGGTTGGCGATCATACCTAAACCGAGATTGTTGACCTCTTCTATTGGCAGGTGTTATGATTTCAGCATCACGCCTAGGGTTTAGTAACTCGTCATCACCTAAATCCTTATCGTCGGGATTTGTTGCTCGCCCAGGGTTATCAATGTTTTGTTGTTGAACTTGAGCAGCGGCAAGAGCAGTAATCTCGCCTGTTCCTGTTGAGCAGCCATCCTTTCGATTTCTACTTGTGCTTCCATTCTACCAACGCGTTGTGGTTCAGGATTGATAGGTAATAACGGTTGACCAGAACTTTTAGTATGGGGCATGCACTGAATAAAAACTTGCAGTAAACAAAAACAAAAACTGAAAGTAAAAGTACGAGAATCTTTGACCAAAGGGTCCAGTAATTATCACAAACTTGATTGACACTGGTATTCCCCGGCAACGGCACCTATTTTTGATAACGCTCAATATACAGCTGTCATAGGAGTGTAAAGCAGTCGTTAGCAAATATAGAACCCAACCTGGGTTGGGTGTCGATCCCACAAGGAATGGTTTGGTCAACAAGTAAGCAACGATTACTAGACTTTTAGTGCAAGTCTCGTAAAAATGGGGGGATTGTAATGTGTAACCAAATTATGAAAGTAAAAACTAAAAGTAGCAAAGTAAAAAGTAAGAATGTTACGTAAGTTGTAAAACAATGAGAATTGAGGAGTTGGGGTTATGTCCACCTTCTAAGTTATACGTCTCTATTGGCTATGTGTGTGTAGAATTCAGACATGCATGTTCTTATAGAGAATTGTATTCGATGGTAAATCCAGGCGTCTTTCGACCTATTCGAGGATTATTTCACTTTAACTCTTTCGAGCTTAAAGCGTGTCTAACGGTACGAATTCTCCAAGAGGTTAATCCAGTTACGGCACTAACTTTTTAATAGGGGATGGGACCCTACTACCTTGACATTATCTCTTTTCCAGACATATAACTTTTCTTTCGAACAAGTTAAATGTTATACTGGCGTTATTCTATGTGTCTGCAGCCACAAGAATTTGCATTAAGATGAAGAGAATAATGATATAAGCAGCATGCGTGTCACGAACTCACAAACTCATATCAATAGATAATATCTCATTCGGCTTCCATAACCCCAATAGAGAAGTTTAGTTACCCATGAGTGTGAAGGAAATCACAATTGACATTGTTATCATACCACAATAGCAATTTCGTGTAGCACAAGAGTGGTAGGCGTTAGGCGTGATTTCTTGAAAAGTAACGTTTCTCTTGTTGCGGAAATTAAGAATAGATGAGTAGAAGAAAAATAGAATTAATGGAAGAATAGAAAGATGTAAGAAGATTGTTAATTAAATGATGAATGAATAAAAATCTCTAGCATTATAGGGTATTTATAATACCCATATCCTAATCCTACTAGGATAATGAAATATCTAACCAAATCCTACTAAGCTAATGAAATACTTAACCCAATTGTACTAGGTTAATGTATCATTATCCTAATCCAAATAAACTAATGAAATACTTAACCCAATTGTACTAGGTTAATGTATCATTATCCAAATCCAACTAAGTTACTGCTAGTCTCCAAAGTCTTCAGAAATGTTGTTTTAGCCCGAGACAGAATTCCCATGCATCACTTTTGGTCCGTAGGCGTCCAAGCTCCCTTTTCTCATCCCGTGAAGCTTTGTTTGGTGTCAAGTAATCCACAAAATGCTGAATTCTACATCATTTATACCTGAAACTTTGCTAATCATGTTCGTTAGCTCACTTACAGGAAAAAGGACTAAAAGTGCATGAAATATATAATTTGTTCTCAAAACATGGCACAAATATGGGCAAAATATATTGATATAGGCGCGTAATATCACCTATCATCACCTTACATGCACATCTTAAGCATAGGTGAAATCACCAAATTATACATCATGAACAACCAAATTTACATGTTTCCAACTCATATGATATCATGAATTCACAAAAACATATAAAGATTCCATCTTGGGAATCACCCAATATCAACAACATGATCATCAACACCCAACAATATATAAATCATAATTTATTATAAAAAAGAGGAAAAACAATCAAGCATCAACATGGGTATGATCATATCACCACAATCAACCAAGCTTTTGTATTTTAAAGATTGATTCTTGAACTCCACGTACGAAAGGAATCCGTGGATGAATACTATGCATACCTTAGATAAAGGAAGATTTTTGATGATTAACAAAGGAATTTCCTTGAAATCGGATCTTCAATCTTAATTATGCAACCCTAGTTGTTTTTCTCCTTTAGTGCTCTTGGATGATGAGCTTTGAGATGAAAATAGGGTTGCAGTATGTTTAGAAGATATATATTTCGTAGGTTTAAGTTTAGGGATGTGTAAGGAGTATTTAAAGACTTAATTACCTTTAAAATAACTCAAGACGGAGTGTTTTTGACACTTGGAATTGACTTAGGCAGGGCCCAAGTGATCTCCTATGCCTGGGTTGGGCGGCGCCTAACCAATCGCCTATGCTTGGGTTAGGCGGCGCCTAACCAATCGCCTATGCTTGGGTTAGGCGGTGCCTAACCAATCACCTATGCTTACTATCTCTCACAAAATGGGCATAACGTTTCGCTCGGGTATTGGATTAAGGCGAATTTGGTATAGTTGGAAAGCTAATTCGATTCTCTACAATTTGGTGGGTCTAAATAATCCAAAATACCATATTAACATAGATTTATACTCATTCAAATATGACCCTTGCAAAATCGAACACTAAAACTTGATGGATTCAAAAACTCTTAGCTTGTATTACCTTAAGTGACTAATATGAACATGCTTAATTCATCATAAGCTATCCTATCATTAGGATATTCATTGTAAGTCATGTACTAAAATATGAATCACGGGATAGGAGATTTCATACGTAGGAAATACTTATTCACTTCCTAGCTTAGAAATATTCAGGGTATTACAATATATCCCCCTTGGGAACATTCATCCTCGAATGAGAATTTACTGAGATGGGATACAAGACAATAGAACCTAAACTGAACATGAAGAACTAAAACTTGATCTCATGACTGACATGCTAAACATACTGAACTCGTGCATATCTGATGTACGAAAAAATAACAAATGAATACATGACTGAGTATGAAATGGTTAATAGGTACCAAGTTTATACTGGAAACATGAAAGTGAAACTTAATAAGCTTAAGAAGAATTGTTACCTTGATCTTGATGTGAATTGGCGGTGAAGAGGTGAGGATACTTGGTACGTATATCTGCTTCTTCTTCCCAAGTAGCTCCCTCATGAGACTGATTTTGCCAAAGAAACTTGACTAGAGGGACTTCTTTGTTCCTCAATCTACGAGTCTGATAATCTAAGATTTCGACTGGAGTCTCTTCATAAGAGATGTTGTTTCGAATGTTGATTCTCTGAATAGGGACAACAGCTGCTGGGTCACCTATGTACTTCTTTAGCAAAGAGACATGGAAGACTGGAAGGAATGAGGCTAGATCTAAAGGCAACTCAAGCTCATAAGCTACCTTGCCAAAGCGACAAAGAATTCTGAAGGGAACGATATACCGAGGACTGAGTTTATCTTTCTTGTCGAACCTCTTCACTACCTTTATGGGAGAGATCTTAAGATAGACATAGCCATTGACCCCAAACTTGAGATTCTTTCTACGAACATCTGCATAGGAATTCTGTCGACTCTGAGCAGCCCGAAGTCTCTCTCTGATCAACCAAACTTTCTCTAAGGCATCGAATACTAAGTCAGGACCTATGACTGAGACCTCACTAACTTCGAACCAACCAATTGTAGATCTACATCTCCTACCATAGAGATCTATAAGTGGAGCCATCTAAATACTGGAATGATAGCTATTGTTGTATACAAACTCAATCAAAGGCAAGTAGTCATCCCAACTTCCCTTGAAGTCAACTGCACACTCCCTTAGCATATCTTCAAGAGTCTGAATGGTCCTCTCTGCTTGACCATCTATCTGAGGATAAAATGCTGTGCTGAGATGGACTTAGGTATCGAGACCCTTTTGGAATTCTTTCCAAAAGTGAGAAGTGAACTGGTACCTCTATCTGAGATGATAGAGAGTGGAACACCATGTAATCTGACTAACTCCCTAATATAGAGTTTGGTATTATCCTCGGTGGAATAAGAAGTACAAACATGAAGGAAATGAGCTGACTTAGTCATTCTATCTATAATGACCCAAACTGAATCATGCTGATGATGAGTTCTAGGCAAACCCATCACGAAGTCCATGTTAACTTCTTACCACTTCCAAGTAGGAAAGGTGATCTCTTGCATAGAACCACTAGGTTTCTGATTCTCTATCTTAACCTGCTGATATGTAGGGAACTTAGCCACAAACTCTGCAATATCTCTCTTCATCCCACTCCACTAATAGATCTCCCACATCTCACGGTACATCTTAGTGGCCCCTGGATGAATAGAGTATCGCACACCTGCGCTTCTGCAAGAATTTGCTGCCTCAATTCATATGCACATGGAACACATAGATGACCCTGACAACGAAGAACACCATCTCCCCCTTGGAAGAAAACCTCAACTTTCTGATTCTGAACTAATTCTTTGAGCTTGACAAGGCTAGGAACCCTATCTTGTTTCTCTTTCACCTCGAAAACTAGAGATGACTCTAAACTACTATGAACACATACACCACCCACTGAAGAATCGACTAAGCAAACTCCTAGTCTGGCAAGATAATGGATCTCCTGAGCCATCTTTTTCTTACTATCCTCAACATGAGAAATACTACCCATGGAGAGCTGACTGAAGCGTCGGCCACAATATTGGCCTTGCTCGAATGATAAAGAACACTTATGTCGTAATCTTTCAAGAGCTCTAACCATTTTATCTAGCGAAGATTGAGATCTTCCTAGGAAAAGACTTACTGGAGGCTTCTATGGTCTGTGAAGACATCTACATAAACTCCATAGAGATAATGCCTCCAAATATTCAAGGCAAAAACCACCGCTGCTAACTCAAGATTATGAGTAGGATAATTCTTATCATGTGGGTTTAACTGTCTGGAGGTATAGGCTATGACCTTACCATGCTGTATGAGGACACAACCTAAACCCACTCTGGATGCATCACAAAAGACTACAAAATTGTCTGAGCCATCTGGAATAGCTAAAACTGGAGCTGAGGTGAGTCGAGTCTTCAACTCTTGAAAGCTCTTCTCGCATGAATTTGACCACTAAAACTTAATCTTCTTCTGAGTCAATCTGGACATGGGAGATGCAATAGAAGAAAATCCCTCGACAAACCTCTGTAATAGCCAGCCAAACCCAAGAAACTCCTAATATCTGATAGAGATACAGGTCTAGGCCAGTCTCTTACACCCTCAATTTTCTGAGGATCTACTCTAATGCCATCACCAAAAATAATATGGCCAAGGAATGCTACTGATCTTATCCAAAATTCACACTTGCTGAACTTAGGGAATAATTGGTGACCGCTGAGAGTCTGAAGAACAATCCTGAGATGGTCTGCATGATCACGCTCTGTGTAAGAATAGACCAGAATATCATCTATGAAGACTATGACAAACATGTCCAAGTACTGCTTTAATACACGGTTCATCAAATCCATAAAAGTTGCAGAGGCATTGGTAAGACCAAATGACATGACTAAAAATTCAAAGTAACCATACCAAGTACGAAAAGCTATCTTTGAAATGTCATATTCTCTAACTCTGAGCTGATGATAGCCTGATCTGAGGTCTATCTTGGAGAAGTAACTGGCACCCTAAAGTTGGTTGAATAGATCATCAATCCTGGGAAGAGGATATCTGTTATTGACCATCAACTTGTTAAGTTGACGGTAATTAATACACATCCTGATAGAACCGTCTTTCTTGCACATGAATAATACTGGCGTACCCCATAGGGAAATGCTGGATCTAGTGAATCCCTTATCTAAGAGATCCTTCAACTGATCTTTCAGTTCCTTGAGTTCTGCTGGTGCCATTCTGTATGGTGGAATAGAAATAGGTCGAGTATTCGAAAGAAGGTCTATGCCGAAGTCTATTTCCCTTTTAGGAGAAATGCCTAGAAGATCTTCGGGAAAGACATCTGAGTATTCATTAACAACAGAGACTGTTTTGAGGCTGGGATGTTCAGAACTGGAATCTTTAACATGCATAAGATGATACACACACCCCTTAGAAATCATTTTCCTTGCCTGAAGGTAGGGAATAAGTTGACCCCTGAACGCCGAAATGCTACCCTTCCACTCTAGGACGGGCTTATTTGGGAACTGAAACTGAACTATCCTATTTCTGCAGTTAAATGTGGCATAGTAGGAATGAAGCCAATCCATGCCGAGAATGATATCAAAATTAGTCATCTATAACTCCACTAAATCTATTGATGTGGATTTCTGATATATCATAACTGGACAGCTTCTGTATACCCGCCGAGCTATGATGGTTTTACCCACTGGGGAAGAGACTAAGAAGGGCTCTGCTAGGACTTCGGGACTAATTCTGAAATCGCCTTCTATGTATGGAGTAACAAAAGACAAGGATGTACCTGGGTCTAGCAAAGCATAAACATGAACATGGAAAATCTGTAACGTACCAGTAACGATAGCAGGAGAATTTTCGTGATCTTGTCGGGACTGAAGAGCATAGAGTCTGTTTGGGCGTTGCCCACTGGTAGCACTAGAAATGGCACTCTGCTGATTCGGGCGATTGGACTGAGCTGTAGAATGATTTTGATGACCCTGATGACTTGACTGTAGACACTCCCTAATCTTGTGGCCTGGCTTGCCACAACCAAAATTGACATCACTACCGCCTCTGCAAATGCCCTTGTGGTTCTTACCACAAGTCTAAAAAGGGGATTCATTCGGGAACTTCTAACACTGCCCTAAGATTTAGAGCCTAGATCTTTGTTTTTATTTCCATCTCTGAACTTCGGCATTGGAGCACTGGCAGAGGAAGGAGCTGGAACAGTTGACTTAGAGCGAAACTGTGAACGGTTTCCTCCATCTGACTTGGGGTGAGAAAAGTTGAAATTACCTGACCTTGCTCTCTTGTTTTACCTCTCCCTAGTCTTAAACTTCTACTCTTCTACTTGCTGGGCATGGGTCATGAGTCTTTCTAAGGTCATGTCACTGATCAGCATCATAGACCTACACTCATTTACCACATTATCGTTGACCTCTGACACGAACTTGCTCATCTTATCTCTATTATTTGCAACCACATGAGGAGCATACCTGGATAGCTGAGTAAATCTGAGAGAGTACTCCTTAACCATTATATTCCCCTACCTGAGGTTAATGAACTCAAGAACTTTGGCTTCCCTCAGCTCCTGGGGAAAGAATCTATTTAAGAAGGCTGTGACAAATTTCACTCACTCGATAGGACCTGTATTATCTAACCTCTCAGACTTCCACTGTTTGTACCAATCATGAGCAACATCCTATAACTGGTAGGCGGCTAACTCAGCTCTCTCAATAGAAGTAACACCCATGATTTCTATAACCTTCTGGTCTTGGTAAATGAACTCCTGAGGGTTCTCATCATACTTAGACTCATGAAAAGATGGAGGGTTTATCCGGGTGAAGTCCCGATCCCTAGCTGCTTTGGGAGTGGACAATGGATTGGACGGAATAACTGGTGGTCGTTCATTTTGTGCAACCATGGACTGAGCAAGTGTGTTAAATGCGGCTCTAAACTCCATATGGGAAACATGTTCACCCAAAGCATCTTCGGGCTGAACAGCTGGCTGGTTTATTCTCTTTGGGGCCTTGGTATGGAATAAGAGAAGAATGGATTAGACTGAGAGTTTAACTTGTGATTATGCTCACTAGCATGACATGAATAATGCAGAAAGGGGATTGTTCCTAAAACATCTTATACCCTCCAGCACCTAAATGTGGCGCGCAATACAACCATGTACAAAACTCTACTAGATACGGCTTTCAGACTTCCTAGGACTCTATTGAACCTTAGGCTCTGATACCAAGTTTGTAACACCCCAATTTGCTGAACCGAATATGCTACACGATGCTCATGACCCCGAGGGACCACAAGCTAACCCATGACTGATATCTATACCTGTATACTGCAAATCATGATATAATAATGTGGAATACATAGAACTGTAAGGCCATAAGGTTCAACTGAATACAATCATATGGGTGAAAATACCCAAAACAACTCAATCTGAACATAAATCTGAAAGCCTCTAAACTGTCTGAATAAAGAGTTGAAGGAACATGTCTCCAACTAACTCCGTAAAACTGAACTAAAGAAATAAATAAATGAATCAAATCATATAGTCCTTGAATCAATGAGGAGTCACTGTGTCTCTGCGACTGGAATGCTACCGCTACTGCTGGGCTGGAGTTCGTGTCTCGGAACCTATGGTGTAATATGAAAAGAAAGCACCATAGTGCAAATGTATCAGTACAACTAGAGTACTGAGTATGAGAGGAAGGTAGGCTGAACATAAAGGGTTTCATGCATAACAACACTGAATGACTAATATGAACGTGGGGGTGCAAACACACATATATAGAAACTGGGACCATGAATACGTGATAGCATGACCTGTAAGGTAATACATGGTTTAATGATAACTGTCATGACTGATACTGAAACTGATAACATGGATGACTATATTTAACAGTCCTGTGTATACTAAAATCTGAAGAATGCCCTGAATTCTTTTACTGAGACTGATACTGAAACTGTGGGTAGTAGTGTTTAACCGATATGCCCCATGTATGCCGTTATGGCTAAGCTGGGGTCCAATCTCTTCCCCGAATAGAGGGGTGTCAATACCGCGCCACTGGTAAGGACAACTGTGAGTGACCTTTATCTGGCGGGTACTCAATGAGAATGGTGGGGACCCTAAATCGATGGGTTAATCCACCTCATCAACCCTAATCTGATGGTTTAAGATGTCTCAACCTATACTGGCTACATAGTTCTGGAACATAAGGATTGATACTAAGAATCACACCCTGAACTGTCGGGTGAGTTCCCATCCTTGGGTTCTCTCGGTGCTAACCTATACTCCCGTCTGGAAGGACTGGACATAAATAAATAACTGTTCATGAATTGATCTTACTGAATTTCGTTGACTGGTGGAATGTTACTGATATTTGACAACTGGCTAAGATCATGAGGTTTTCTTGAGTCACATGACTGACTAAAGTCTATGGAATCATAGCTTAAGTTCGGATATCGTGAAACATGACATGGATCTAGGAACACAACTACAGTTTTCGGGTATAAGTACCCCCAGGACTCGATGGAAGGAAACTGACACACATGACTGACTTGATCATAAAAGTAGAGTCCATAATTTATAATATCATAAGTAGGGATCTTATACTAAGCATGGTTATCATCAATGTATTGCATGTAAAGGATTTCATATCACATGGAAGTACTTCCACAATCTCAATATCATGTTCATTGCATAATCATATTAGCAACACATGCTAATAGCATGGAAGTTCATGTGGATTGCATGGTTATCATGCATCTTGTTCATAAGTAGGATTTGCAAGTAAACATAGCATAATCTCATAAGAATAGTTCATGAGTATTCCAACAACATTTACAAGGCACATTAACAACATAGAAGTCATTGGAACGTTAGGGCATATCATGAATCCTTCACTTAGTAAGATCAACGAATCATTTATACCTGAAACTTTGCTAATCATGTTTGTTAGTTCACTTACAGGAAAAAGGACTAAAAGTGCATGAAATATATAATTTGTTCTCAAAACATGGCACAAATATGGGCAAAATATATTGATATAGGCGCGTAATATCACCTATCATCACCTTACATGCACATCTTAAGCAGAGGTGAAATCACCAAATTATACATCATGAACAACCAAATTTACATGTTTCCAACTCATATGATATCATGAATTCACAAAAACATATAAATATTCCATCTTGGGAATCACCCAATATCAACAACATGATCATCAACATCCAACAATATAGAAATCATAATTTATAATGAAAAAGAGGAAAAACAATCAAGCATCAACATGGGTATATCATATCACCACAATCAACCAAGCTTTTGTATTTTAAAGATTGATTCTTGAACTCCACGGACAAAAGGAATCAATGGATGAACAATACGCATACCTTAGAAGGAAGATTCTTGATGATTGACGGAGGAATTTCCTTGAAATTGGATCTTCAAGCTTAATTATTCAACCCTAGTTGTTTTTCTCCTTTAGTGCTATTGGATGATGAGCTTTGAGATGTAAATAGGGTTGCAGTATGTTTAGAAGATATATATTTCATAGGGTTAAGTTTAGGGACGTGTAAGGAGTATTTAAAGACTTAATTACCTTTAAAATTACTCAAGATGGAGTGTTTTTGACACCTGCAATTGACTTAGGCAACGCCCAAGTGATCACCTATGCCTGGGTTGGGCGGTGCCTAACCAATCGCCTATGCTTGGGTTAGGCGACGCCTAACTAATCGTCTATGCTTAGTGTATCTCACAAAAATGGGCATAACTTTTCGCTCGGGTATTGGATTAAGGCAAATTTGGTATCGTTGGAAAGCTAATTTGATTCTCTACAATTTGTTGGGTGTAAAGAAGCCAAAATACCACATTCACATTGAGTTATACTTGTTCAAAGATGACCCTAGATGGTCCGCTCAGCGTGACCATCGGTCTGTGGATGATAAGCAGAACTCAAAAGAACTTGGGTACTAAGACCCTTCTGAAAAGCTTTCCAAAATTGCGAAGTGAACTGAGTACCCCTATCCGAAATGATAGACAAAGGAACTCCATGTAGTCTAACTAGCTCTCGGATATATAATCTAGCGTAATCCTTAGCAGTATATGAAGTACGAATAGGAAAGAAATGAGCAGACTTAGTCAACCTATCAACCACAACCCAAATGGAATCATGATGGCATCGGGAAGGCGGTAAACCAATCACAAAGTCCATATTTATCTCTTCCCACTTCCAGGTGGGAATACTAAAGTCTTGCATCATACCACCAGGTCTTTGGTGTTCAACCTTAACCTGTTGGAATGTTGCACACTTAGCTACAAACGCTTCTATATCTTTCTTCATGCCACCCCACCAATAGATTTCCCGCAAGTCTCGGTACATCTTGGTGGCACCAGGATGAATAGAATATCATGCCCCGTACGCTTCAGCCATAATCTTTTGTCTCAGATCATCAACATTCGAGACACACAATCTACCTTGCAATCTCAACACACCATCTCCCCCTTGGGAGAAAACCTCTACTTTTTGGTCCTTGACTGACTCCTTCAGTCTGACCAAACTAGCATCTAAGTATTGCTTTTCCTTCACTTCCGAAACCAAGGAGGATTTGGAACTACTCTGAACCCCTATACTACCTTCAGTAGAGTAAAACCACCTAACCCACAATCTATCCAAACGGTGTACATCACGAGCCAACTCTTTCTTACCTTCTACCACATGAGAAACACTACCCATAGACACTCTACTTAGGGCATCCACCACAATATTGGCCTTGCCCAGATGGTACAACACACTCATATCATAGTCCTTTAACAATTCTAACCGACGTCTCTGCCTAAGATTCAATTCTCTCTGGATAAACACATACTACAGACTCTTATGATCAGTGAAAACATCAACATAGACACCATACAAATAGTTTTTCCAGATTTTCAAAGCAAATCCAACAACAGCCAACTCAAGGTCATGGGTGGGGTAATGTTTCTCATGGGGTTTCAACTGTCTAGAAGCATAAGCTATCACCTTACCCTTCTGCATCAATACGCAACTCAACCTAATTATTGAAGCATCACAGTGCACCACAAAACCATCAATACCATCAGGCAAAGTCAAAATAGGGGCTGAAGTGAGTCGAGTCTTCAACTCTTGAAAACTCTTCTCACAAGATTTGGACCACAAGAACTTTACTTTCTTTTGGGTCAACCAAGTCATATGAGATGCTATAGACAAGAAACCCTCACCAAAACAGCGGTAATAGCCAGCTAAACCCAAGAAACTTCAAATATCAGTCAGAGAAATAGGTCTAGGCCAATTTCTAACAGCTTCAGTCTTTTGGTGATCAACTCTAATACCCTCGAAAGAAATGATATGACCCAGAAAAGCAACTGACCTTAGCCAAAACTCACACTTACTGAACTTGGAAAATAACTTGTGATCTCTAAGGGTTTGCAAGACAGTTCGGAGATGATCAGAATATTCATCCTTACTACGGGAGTACACCAGAGTATCATCGATGAACACTATGACAAATATATCCAGATATGGTCTGAACACTCGATTCATGAGGTCCATGAAAGATGTTGGCGCATTAGTTAACCCGAAAGACATAACAAGATACTCAAAATAGCCATAACGAGTTTGAAAAACGGTTTTTGGGATGTCACACTCCCTAACTTTGAGTTGATGATAGTCAGAACGAAGGTCTATCTTTGAGAAATAACTTGCACCTTGCCATTGGTCAAACAAATCATCTATTCTCGGAAGGGGGTACTTATTTTTTATGGTGACTTTATTCAGTTGGAGGTAATTAATGCACATATGCACAGAGCCATCTTTCTTTCTCACAAACAACATAGGAGTACCCCAAGAAGAAACGATGGGCCTAATGAAACCCTTCTCTAGTAGATCTTTGAGTTGCTCTTTCGACTCTTTAATTTCTGCAGGGGCCATACGGTAAGGAGGAATAAAAATAGGCTGAGTATCGGGAAGACAATCAATCTTGAACTCTATCCCTCTATCAGGAGGTATCCCTGGGAGATCATCCGAAAAGACATCAGAAAACTCATTGACAACGTTAACAGAATGGAGAGTTGGAGTCTCAGACTTAGGGTCTTTGACTCTAACCAAATGGTAAATACACCCCTTGTAAATAAGCTTTCTATCTTTGAGGTAAGAGATAAAATGACTCTTGGGTGACACAGAATTCCCAGACCACTCAAACACGGATGCACCCGAAAATTGAAACTTGACCACTCGGGTCCGATAACCAATAGAGGCATAAGAAGAATACAGCCAGTCCATACCCAGAATCACATCAAAATCTACCATGTCTAACTCAATCAGATCAGCCAACAAAACTCTATGAATAATGGTAATAGGAGACTTTTTATACACTTTCTGGGCAACAATCGAACCACCCACTAAGGTAGAAACTAGTATAGGCTTAGGAATAATCTCAGGACTCATTTTAACATTCACAGCAATCAAAGGTATAACATATGAAAAACTGGATCCAGGATCCAACAATGCATACACATCAAACTGAAATATACAAAGCATACCAGTAACAACATCGGGAGAGTCCTCCTATTCCTAGCAAGATGGTAAAGTATAGAATCTATTCTGGTGCTGCCCGCCAGTATTGCTAGAAGAGGCGCCCTAAGCTGGGGCTGGGCGAGTCGCTGGGACTGGAGCACTAACAGTCTAAGTCTGAGTCTGGGTCTGAGGGCAATAGTCACGATGCCATTGTCCATCCTGTGGACAATATCTAACTCTGTGACCCAAGTCACTACACCGGAAACAACCCCTCTTCTTACCCCAACACTCACCTGAACAATCCCTACCATACTTAGTACACAGGGGACGATTTGGCTTACTGCCAGCACTGTACTGGGACCTAGATGCATATGACTTGCTAGAAAGATTCATCTCACTATTCTGCATAGCTGACCTACACTCCCTAACCACATAACTAGACACTCCTGTAACAAACTTACTCATACTAGCCCAATTATTATCCACTAAGTCAGGAGCATACTTGGCCAACTGATTGAACTTTAGACAGTACTCCCTAACAGTCATAGAGCCCTGTCGCAGGTCCATAATCTCTTCCACCTTCACCTCTCTCATCTCTAAAGGGAAAAACTTATCCAAGAATACATCCCGGAACTCTTGTCAAGTTTTAGGGATAGCTCCCTCACCTCTACCTTTCCTCCAAGTAACAACCCAGTCATGCGCAAGGTCTTTCAACCTATACTCATCCAACTCTACCCTATATTTCTCAGATACATGCATCACCTGAGTAATCTTCCGCACCTCCTCTAAAAGCAACTGTGGATCCTTATTAGACTTGGACCCATATAATTCTAGGAAATTCATCCGCATGAAGTCACGAATCCTGATAGCAGCTAAATCACCTCCATTCTGCTGTGGAACCAGGGCCGGGTTGGCCTGAACATTTGTAGTAACAGCTTGGGCCAGCGCCTGAAAGGCTGTACGAAATTCAGCATGAGACATAGTTTCATTCAATGGGTCAGCGAGTTGAGGTTGCTGACCATCATTATTTCTTCTCACTTGACGTGGAGGCATATTTCTGAAAGAGGAGAGCACGAACCAATAGCAGAGAGAGACACTTTAAGCACAATAGACTTATGAAAGAAAGAATCATATTTTTTTCTAAAATGTCTTGTAGCCTCTTGCTCATAGATGTGGCACGCTACACACCAATGATCAAGACTCTACTTAACAAGGCTTATCGGACTCCCTAGGACACCTTAAAATCTTAGGCTCTGATGCCAAGTTTGTAACACTCCAAAACATGGGTCCCAGAGCATCACACGATGCTTGAGGATACGAGTAGCCCCAAGCTACCCTTTGAGCCATTTTCATTTAGTTCAACACAAATCAATGGGGTTTCCATAAATTAACCTCAAATATCAACAGAGTAATCATCATCCAAGAATAAAAGAATTTTAGAAAGATAACAAAACATAACTTATTAGTCAACTCCCAACATCTATACTAGTATGACAATCCTCTAAGAAAATCAATAAAACCAGCGAGCCATTGAGACATACCCCAACTGACTCATACTCAGTTATCAAATATAAATGATTTTGTGAAACCAACATCAGACATCACGTCCTCGGAACATGAGGACTCACCACAACAAAGAATGTAGAACAGCGTGCCCGAAACCTAGAACTGGGCACCTGAACCTACATTCTGAGAAAATACAGCCCATATCCAAAGATGTGGGCCAGTACCATGGAAAGAAATCGAGTATATAGGGGTGTATGCAGTTGTATAAACATCATCATCATAAATATTTATAAGAAATATGCAAGATGTATGAAAGACTCACATAGCCTGAGAAAAATCATCACAATCATGAGAGGATAAAATAAGTACAATAACACATGTGAGTCATCATATAATTTGTCAATCACTTTCAGTTCATCAAGAATATCAATTCTCATTATGTAATATCATTTAAATCTTTTGAAAGAATAACTTTCACAATTCCACTTTCAAATCACTTCACCATTCACCATAGACACAAGGAAACACACACACATTGAGAGATCCTATAACTGACATAAATCATGTGAGCTACATGGAGTCCAACGTACAACCCACGTTGGGGTGAGTCGTCCTATCCTTTCCATCGGAGTAGGACTATCGATATCAAATCCACACAAACTAGTGATCACTATATAAATCAGTCTCAGGCTCACTCCTATGGGGGCACATAGTTCTAGGGAAGTAAGGTCGCTTTATACCTCCCACTCGGTGCTAAAGATTTCGCCTGGACTTAGCTCAGATCATTTCAAAGACAATCCACAACAAAAGAATTTCAGTAATATATAAATATACATCAGGAGCCATTATGCTTCCCATCTATCAAAATCAACCATATTGTGGATTTCTTTCACACTCGAGTTTAAAATAACTCCATTAAGATCAAAAGGTAAAATCATTAAAAATATCTCAAATATTCAATGTCAACGTGCTTATAACACATACTTTCTCAAAAAAACATAATTTTCAAGGGGGATTCACGACCCAAATATCAAAATCATGATAAATATCATTCAAGATTCATGCTTTACATCTCCACACATGTAAATTCATCTTTCAGAATCATAAATATCAAGATTTCATAATAATCATCATAAGATATGGGTTCATGCTTCAAATTCATAAAAATCAAATAAAAATCATGACTTTGTAAAGAAAATTACTTTTGGGCACAAGAACGAAAGAGAGTTCTTGGAAAACCCCACATACCTTGAATGTTGAACTTTAGATAGATACTTATTTTTGAGATGTTAATCGTGACTTTGAATGATGGTTCTTGGAGTTCTTGAACTAGGAACTTGGAATCTTGAATAAATTTGCAGAATTAATAGTGAACTTTGGAGGTTCTTGAAGTTAGATGTACGAGCTTAGGATTTTCTTTTTAAGGGAATTTAATGAAATATAACATATAATGCTTCTAATAGGCTTTAATATAGGGTTTGGATGGATTTTGAGTGAGAGGGAATGACCAAAACATCCCCTAAAAATCAAATAATTCTCGAATCTATCCTTTGGTGAACTGTTTTGATAGTCTGAAGTAGATCAACCATAACACTTTACTTCAATATCCAAATTGGATGAAACTAATTTCATTAGAAAGAGGACTCTCGTATGTTTCCATTAATATATAGTAAATCACCCAGATCATTATGTACAAGGAGTTATGATCATTTGAAGTTAACCTAAAAATTTGCTTTTGATAGGCTGAAGTAGATCGACCATAACTTTTTACTTCGATAGACAAATTGGATGAAACCAATTTCATTGGGAAGAGGACTCACAGAGATTTCCGTTGATATATAATAGATCACCCAGATCATTATGTATAAGGAGTTATGATGGTTTAAATTTGGAGCAAAAATCTGCCAGGCCTCAGTACTTTTTCCTATACATTTTAATGTTCACTACTATTCACGATTCGATCAGAATGTTCATAACTCGTCGCTCGGGTGTCCATTTTGGATGATCCATGTATCGTTGGAAATCTTATTTGATACTATAAGAAATGATGGGTGATAATCTAAGACATTCCGTACAAAAAATTTATAATTCATTCTAGAAAATAGAACCCAACACTTTTATGCACAAAATTTCAACGAAAAATTTCCCGGTGTATTACATCATCCCCCCCTTGGAAATATTCATTCTCTAATGATGCTATACATGCCAAGATTAGATAGGGAAAAGAGCATACAGCTAAAACCATTTGTTAGACTCATCACCACATCGTTTCTCACTCCGAATGCAACATAGAATGCATAAATTCAAGAAACTACAGCTGAACACATAATAAATGATAGTTGAACTGCTGCAACTTTTATCAAATGGGCATGATTAAGGAAAGAACGGTACCTTCAGCTTGATCGGAGTTCACGGAAAATAGGTTCGGGTACTTGGATCACATATCCATCTTTGCTTCCCAAGTTGCACCCTCAACAGATTTGTTTCGCCATAATACCTTGACCAAGGGAACTTTTTTGTCCTTAGTCTTCGGATACTGAAATCAAGAATCTCAACAGGAATATAATTAAAAGAAAGATTTTCTTGAATGTCAGCACTCACAGAGGAATCCACTACCACAGCATCGCTAATATGCTTTCTAAGCATGGAGACATGGAAAATTGGTGAACAGAGGACAACTCGGAAGGCAACACGACCTCATAAGCTACCTTACCAACACGGCTATGAATTTTGTAAGGACCAATATAACAGGGACTAAGCTTCCCCTTCTTTCCGAATCTCTTCACCCCCTCATGGGTGAAATTTTTAGATACACTAGGTCACCAACTTCAAACTCAAGGTCTCTTCTTCTAACACCCGCATATGACTTTTGAAGACTCTGCGAAGTTTTCAACATTTCCCTAATCAACTTAAATTTTTCCATAGCCTCAAATACCGAATCAGGGCCACTCACAGCCACTTCACCCACCTCGAACCAACCTATGGGTGATCTACACTTTCTCTCATATAAGGCTTCAAACGGAGCCATGCCAATACTAGAGTAGAAACTGTTATTGTAAGCAAACTTTATCAACGGTAAGTGATTATCCCAACTTCCATTAAAGTCAAGTGCACAAGCTCTCAACATATCCTCTAAGGTCTGGATGATTCGCTCAGCCTGACCATCGGTCTGTGGATGAAAAGTAGAACTCAAAAGCACTTGGGTACCAAGACCCTTCTAAAAAGCTTTCCGAAATTATCAAAGGAACTGAGTACCACTATCCGAAGTGATAGACAAGGGAACTCCATGCAGTCTGACTAGAACTCGAATATATAATCTAGCATAATCCTTAGCAGTATATGAAGTATGAACAGGCAAGAAATGACCAAACTTAGTCAATCTATCAACCACAACCCAAATAGAATCATGATGGCATCGGGAAGGAGGTAAACCAATCACGAAGTCCATATTTATCTCTTCCCACTTCCAGGTCGGAATACTAAACTCTTGCATCATACCACCAGGTCTTTGGTGTTCAACCTTAACCTGTTGGCATGTTGCATACTTAGCTATAAATGTTGCTACATCTTTCTTCATGCCACTCCACCAATAGATTTCCCACAAGTCTCAGTACATCTTGGTGGCACCACGATGAATAAAATATCACGCCCTGTGCACTTCAGCCATAATCCTCTGTCTTAGATCATCAACATCAGAAACACACGATATACCCTGCAATCTTTACACACCATCTCCCCCTTGGGAGAAAACCTCTACTTTTTGGTCCTTGATTGACTCCTTCAGTCTAACCAAACTAGCATCTAAGTATTGTTTTTCCTTTACTTTCGAAACCATGGAGGATCCGGAACTACTCTGAACCCCTATACTACCTTCAGTAGAGTCAAACAACCCTTCAATCTAGCCAAACGATGTACATCACGAGCCAACTCTTTCTTACCTTCTACCACATGCAAAACACTACCCATGGACACTCTACGTAGGGCATCCGCCATAACATTGGCCTTGCCCAAATGGTACAACATACTCATATCATAGTCCCTTAACAATTCTAACCATCGTCTCTGCCTAAGATTCAATTCCCTCTGGGTAAACACATACTACAGACTCTTATGATTAGTGAAAACATCAACATGGACACCATATAAATAGTGTCTCCAGATTTTCAAAGCAAACACAACAGCAGCCAACTCAAGGTCATGGGTGGGGTAATTTTTCTCATGGGGTTTCAACTGTCTAGAAGCATAAGATATCACCTTACCCTTCTACATCAATACGCAACTCAACCCAACTCTCAAAGCATCATAGGACACCACAAAACCATCAACACCATCAGGCAAAGTCAAAATAGGGGTTGAAGTAAGTCGAGTCTTCAACTCCTGAAAACTCTTCTCACAAGATTCAGACCACAAGAACTTCACTTTCTTTTGGGTAAACCGAGTCATAAGAGACGTTATAGATTAGAAACCCTCAACAAAATGGCGGTAATATCCAGCTAAACCCAAGAAACTTTGGATATCAGTCAAAGAAATAGGTCTAGGCCAATTTCTAACAGCTTTGGTGTTTTGGGGATCAACTCTAATACCCTCGGAAGAAATGATATAACCCAAAAAAGCAACTGACCTTAGCCAAAACTCACACTTACTGAACTTGGTAAACAACTTGTGATCTCTAAGGGTTTGCAAGATAGTTCAGAGATTATCGGAATGTTCATCCTCACTACGGGAGTACACTAGTATATTATCGATGAACACTATGACAAACATATCAAGATATGGTCTGAACACTCAATTCATGACATCGATGAAAGTTACTGGGGCATTAGTTAACTCAAAAGACATAATGAGAAACTCAAAATGGCTATAACGAGTTTGGAAAGCGGTTTTTGGGAGGTCACACTCCCTAACTTTGAGTTGATGATAGCCAAAATGAAGGTCTATCTTTGAGAAATAACTTGCACCTTGTAATTGGTCAAACAAATCATCTATTCTCGAAAGAGGGTACTTATTTTTATGGTGAGTTTATTCAGTTGGCGGTAAATATCTCAAATATTCAATGTCAACGTACTTATAACACATACTTTCTCAAAAAAACATAATTTTCAATGGGGATTCACGACCCAAATATCAAAATCATGATAAATATCATTCAAGATTCATGCTTTATATCTCCACACATGTAAATTCATCTTTCAGAATCATAAATATCAAGATTTCGTAATAATCATCATAAGATATGGGTTCATGCTTCAAATTCATAAAACTCAAATAAAAATCATGACTTTGTAAAGAAAATTACTTTTGGGCACAAGAACGAAAGAGAGTTCTTGGAAAACCCCACATACCTTGAATGTTGAACTTTAGATAGATACTTATTTTTGAGATGTTAATCGTGACTTTGAATGATGGTTCTTGGAGTTCTTGAACTAGGAACTTGGAATCTTGAATAAATTTGCAGAATTAATAGTGAACTTTGGAGGTTCTTGAAGTTAGATGTACGAGCTTAGGATTTTCTTTTTAAGGGAATTTAATGAAATATAACATATAATGCTTCTAATAGGCTTTAATATAGGGTTTGGACGGATTTTGAGTGAGAGGGAATGACCAAAACATCCCCTAAAAATCAAATAATTCTCGAATCTATCCTTTGGTGAACTGTTTTGATAGTCTGAAGTAGATCAACCATAACACTTTACTCCAATATCCAAATTGGATGAAACTAATTTCATTAGAAAGAGGACTCTCATATGTTTCCATTAATATATAGTAAATCACCCAGATCATTATGTACAAGGAGTTATGATCATTTGAAGTTAACCTAAAAATTTGCTTTTGATAGGCTGAAGTAGATCGACCATAACTTTTTACTTCGATAGACAAATTGGATGAAACCAATTTCATTGGGAAGAGGACTCACAGAGATTTCCGTTGATATATAATAGATCACCCAGATCATTATGTATAAGGAGTTATGATGGTTTAAATTTGGAGCAAAAATATGTCAGGCCTCAGTACTTTTTCCTGTACATTTTACTGTTCACTACTATTCACGATTCGATCAGAATGTTCATAACTCGTCGCTCGGGTGTCCATTTTGGATGATCCATGTATCGTTGGAAAGCTTATTTGATACTCTAAGAAATGATGGGTCATAATCTAAGACATTCCGTACAAAAAATTTATAATTCATTCTAGAAAATAGAACCCAACACTTTTATGCACAAAATTTCAACGAAAAATTTCCCGGTGTATTACATCATCCCCCCCTTGGAAATATTCATTCTCTAATGATGATATACATGCCAAGATTAGATAGGGAAAAGAGCATACAGCTAAAACCATTTGTTAGACTCATCACCACATCGTTTCTCACTCCGAATGCAACATAGAATGCATAAATTCAAGAAACTACAGCTGAACACATAATAAATGATAGTTGAACTGCTGCAACTTTTATCAAATGGGCATGATTAAGGAAAGAACGGTACCTTCATCTTGATCGGAGTTCACGGAAAATAGGTTCGGGTACTTGGATCACATATCCATCTTTTCTTCCCAAGTTGCACCCTCAACAGATTTGTTTCGCCATAATACCTTGACCAAGGGAACTTTTTTGTCCTTAGTCTTCGGATACTGAAATCAAGAATCTCAACAGGAATATAATTAAAAGAAAGATTTTCTTGAATGTCAGCACTCACAGAGGAATCCACTACCACAGCATCGCTAATATGCTTTCTAAGCATGGAGACATGGAAAATTGGTGAACAGAGAACAACTCGGAAGGCAACACGACCTTATAAGCTACCTTACCAACACGGCTATGAATTTTGTAAGGACCAATATAAAGGGGACTAAGCTTCCCCTTCTTTCCAAATCTCTTCACCCCCTCACTAGGTCACCAACTTCAAACTCAAGGTCTCTTCTTCTAACACCCGCATATGACTTTTGAAGACTCTGCGAAGTTTTCAACCTTTCCCTAATCAACTTAAATTTTTCCATAGCCTCAAATACCGAATCAGGGCCACTCACAGCCACTTCACCCACCTCGAACCAACCTATGGGTGATCTACACTTCCTCTCATATAAGGCTTCAAACGGAGCCATGCCAATACTAGAGTAGAAACTGTTATTGTAAGCAAACTTTATCAACGGTAAGTGATTATCCCAACTTCCATTAAAGTCAAGTGCACAAGCTCTCAACATATCCTCTAAGGTCTGGATGATTCGCTCAGCCTGACCATCGGTCTGTGGATGAAAAGTAGAACTCAAAAGCACTTGGGTACCAAGACCCTTCTAAAAAGCTTTCCGAAATTGTGAAGGGAACTGAGTACCACTATCCGAAATGATAGACAAGGGAACTCCATGCAGTCTGACTTGCACTCGAATATACAATCTAGCATAATCCTTAGCAGTATATGAAGTATGAACAGGCAAGAAATGACCAAACTTAGTCAATCTATCAACCACAACCCAAATAGAATCATGATGGCATCGGGAAGGAGGTAAACCAATCACGAAGTCCATATTTATCTCTTCCCACTTCCAGGTGGGAATACTAAACTCTTGCATCATACCACCAGGTCTTTGGTGTTCAACTTTAACCTGTTGGCATGTTGCATACTTAGCTATAAATGTTGCTACATCTTTCTTTATGCCACTCCACTAATAGATTTCCCACAAGTCTCAGTACATCTTGGTGGCACCAGGATGAATAAAATATCACGCCCTGTGCACTTCAGCCATAATCCTCTGTCTTAGATCATCAACATCAGAAACACACAATCTACCCGGCAATCTTTACACACCATCTCCCCCTTGGGAGAAAACCTCTACTTTTTGGTCCTTGATTGACTCCTTCAGTCTAACCAAACTAGCATCTAAGTATTGTTTTTCCTTTACTTTCGAAACCATGGAGGATCCGGAACTACTCTGAACCCCTATACTACCTTCAGTAGAGTCAAACAACCCTTCAATCTAGCCAAACGATGTACATCACGAGCCAACTCTTTCTTACCTTCTACCACATGCAAAACACTACCCATGGACACTCTACGTAGGGCATCCGCCATAACATTGGCCTTGCTCGAATGGTACAACATACCCATATCATAGTCCCTTAACAATTCTAACCATCGTCTCTGCCTAAGATTCAATTCCCTCTGGGTAAACACATACTGCAGACTCTTATGATTAGTGAAAACATCAACATGGACACCATATAAATAGTGTCTCCAGATTTTCAAAGCAAACACAACAGCAGCCAACTCAAGGTCATGGGTGGGGTAATTTTTCTCATGGGGTTTCAACTGTCTAGAAGCATAAGATATCACATTACCTTTCTACATCAATACGCAACTCAACCCAACTCTCAAAGCATCATAGGACACCACAAAACCATCAACACCATCAGGCAAAGTCAAAATAGGGGTTGAAGTAAGTCGAGTCTTCAACTCCTGAAAACTCTTCTCACAAGATTCAGACCACAAGAACTTCACTTTCTTTTGGGTAAACCAAGTCATAGGAGACGCTATAGATTAGAAACCCTCAACAAAATGGCGGTAATATCCAGCTAAACCCAAGAAACTTTGGATATCAGTCAAAGAAATAGGTCTAGGCCAATTTCTAAGAGCTTTGGTGTTTTGGGGATCAACTCTAATACCCTCGAAAGAAATTATATAACCCAAAAAAGCAACTGATCTTAGCCAAAACTCACACTTACTGAACTTGGTAAACAACTTGTGATCTCTAAGGGTTTGCAAGATAGTTCAGAGATGATCGGAATGTTCATCCTCACTACGGGAGTACAATAGTATATTATCGATGAACACTATGACAAACATATCAAGATATGGTCTGAACACTCAATTCATTACATCGATGAAAGTTACTGGGGCATTAGTTAACTCAAAAGACATAATGAGAAACTCAAAATGGCTATAACGAGTTTGGAAAGTGGTTTTTGGGATGTCACACTCCCTAACTTTGAGTTGATGATAGCCAAAATGAAGGTCTATCTTTGAGAAATAACTTGCACCTTGCAATTGATCAAACAAATCATCTATTCTTGAAAGAGGGTAGTTATTTTTATGGTGAGTTTATTCAGTTGGCGGTAAATATCTCAAATATTCAATGTCAACGTGCTTATAACACATACTTTCTCAAACAAACATAATTTTCAATGGGGATTCACGACCCAAATATCAAAATCATGATAAATATCATTCAAGATTCATGCTTTATATCTCCACACATGTAAATTCATCTTTCAGAATCATAAATATCAAGATTTCGTAATAATCATCATAAGATATGGGTTCATGCTTCGAATTCATAAAAATCAAATAAAAATCATGACTTTGTAAAGAAAATTACTTTTGGGCACAAGAACGAAAGAGAGTTCTTGGAAAACCCCACATACCTTGAATAATGAACTTTAGATAGATACTTATTTTTGAGATGTTAATCGTGACTTTGAATGATGGTTCTTGGAGTTCTTGAACTAGGAACTTGGAATCTTGAATAAATTTGCAGAATTAATAGTGAACTTTGGAGGTTCTTGAAGTTAGATGTACGAGCTTAGGATTTTCTTTTTAAGGGAATTTAATGAAATATAACATATAATGCTTCTAATAGGCTTTAATATAGGGTTTGGACGGATTTTGAGTGAGAGGGAATGACCAAAACATCCCCTAAAAATCAAATAATTCTCGAATCTATCCTTTGGTGGACTGTTTTGATAGTCTGAAGTAGATCAACCATAACACTTTACTCCAATATCCAAATTGGATGAAACTAATTTCATTAGAAAGAGGACTCTCATATGTTTCCATTAATATATAGTAAATCACCCAGA
This sequence comes from Capsicum baccatum var. pendulum, assembly GCA_030864225.1. Classification (NCBI taxonomy): domain Eukaryota; kingdom Viridiplantae; phylum Streptophyta; class Magnoliopsida; order Solanales; family Solanaceae; genus Capsicum; species Capsicum baccatum. The sequence goes on along the minus strand of CM061558.1, from coordinate 197,975,940 downwards.
TCATTATGTACAAGGAGTTATGATCATTTGAAGTTAACCTAAAAATTTGCTTTTGATAGGCTGAAGTAGATCGACCATAACTTTTTACTTCGATAGACAAATTGGATGAAACCAATTTCATTGGGAAGAGGACTCACAGAGATTACCGTTGATATATAATAGATCACCCAGATCATTATGTATAAGGAGTTATGATGGTTTAAATTTGGAGCAAAAATATGTCAGGCCTCAGTACTTTTTCCTGTACATTTTACTGTTCACTACTATTCACGATTCGATCAGAATGTTCATAACTCGTCGCTCGGGTGTCCATTTTGGATGATCCATGTATCGTTGGAAAGCTTATTTGATACTCTAAGAAATAATGGGTCATAATCTAAGACATTCCGTACAAAAAATTTATAATTCATTCTAGAAAATAGAACCCAACACTTTTATGCACAAAATTTCAACGAAAAATTTCCCGGTGTATTACATCATCCCCCCCTTGGAAATATTCATTCTCTAATGATGCTATACATGCCAAGATTAGATAGGGAAAAGAGCATACAGCTAAAACCATTTGTTAGACTCATCACCACATCGTTTCTCACTCCGAATGCAACATAGAATGCATAAATTCAAGAAACTACAGCTGAACACATAATAAATGATAGTTGAACTGCTGCAACTTTTATCAAATGGGCATGATTAAGGAAAGAACGGTACCTTCAGCTTGATCGGAGTTCGCAGAAAATAGGTTCGGGTACTTGGATCACATATCCATCTTTGCTTCCCAAGTTACACCCTCAACAGATTTGTTTCGCCATAATACCTTGACCAAGGGAACTTTTTTGTCCTTAGTCTTCGGATACTGAAATCAAGAATCTCAACAGGAATATAATTAAAAGAAAGATTTTCTTGAATGTCAGCACTCACAGAGGAATCCACTACCACAGCATCGCTAATATGCTTTCTAAGCATGGAGACATGGAAAATTGGTGAACAGAGGACAACTCGGAAGGCAACACGACCTCATAAGCTACCTTACCAACACGGCTATGAATTTTGTAAGGACCAATATAACGGGGACTAAGCTTCCCCTTCTTTCCGAATCTCTTCACCCCCTCATGGGTGAAATTTTTAGATACACTAGGTCACCAACTTCAAACTCAAGGTCTCTTCTTCTTACACCCGCATATGACTTTTGAAGACTCTGTAGGTCACCAACTTCAAACTCAAGTAGATCAACCATAACGTTTTACTATGATATCCAAATTGGATGAAACCAATTTCATTAGAAAGAGTACTCTCATATATTTCCATTGATATATAGTAAATCACCCAGATCATTATGTACAAAGAGTTATGATCATTTGAAGTTAACCTAAAAATTTGCTTTTGGTAGGCTGAAGTAGATCGACCATAACGTTTTGCTCCGATAGAAAAATTAGATGAAACCAATATCATTGGAAAGAGGACTCATAGGGCTTTCCATTGATATATAGTATATTACCAAGATCATTATTTACAAGGAGTTATGGTCATTTAAATTTGGAGCAAAAATACGTTAGGCCTCAGTACTTTTTCCTGCACGTTTTACTGTTCACTACTATTCATGGTTCGATCGAAATGTTCATAACTCGTCGCTCGGGTGTCTGTTTTGAATGATCCATATATCTTTGGAAAGCTTATTCGATACTATACGGAATGGTGGGTATTAATCTAAGACATTGCACACGAAAAATTTATAAGTAATTCTGGAAAATAAAACCCAACACGTTTACACACAAAATTTCAATAAAAAATTTCTCGGGGTATTACATAACTTAATCTCAGACTATGTTACATTGGTTGGATTGAAGTATGAGTGGTTCACCATGAGATATAATTCATGGTATGAGTCATACCATGTACTAGTATAGTGGACAGTAATTGAATCTTTCTTAGGTTTATTCTTCAACGGGTATGGATGAAGGGTATAAATTGTATACTTCAGATAAAACTTAGTCGGATGAGTCATATGATGGAAAGTGTTGGATACAAAGTTTAAGCCTAGGATAAGGGGGGAACCAATCATATTGTAGGGCAAGACTCGTGTGGGTCAGTTGTATCCTAATGATGAGAATTTTGTGTAACTTACGTGGGGTATTCTGCATATTTCCCTACTTATCCTAATTATATCCTATGCCTTAACCTACATGGGAGGTTATTTACACTATTATTCCATTCATTAACACTTAGAAACTCATCTAAAACACTATAATTTTCTCAAGTGCTTTTGGGGAAGAGAAGCTCATGTTTTAACTGCAGGATTGATTTGGGGTTTGTCTTGGTGATTTCTTTCCGTCATCATTTTGGTTTTTATGAAAGCATGATTTTTATGAATTTTTTCATGGTTTCATTGATAGTTTGATTTTTTCTTTAAAATATGGCTTGGGGATTTTGGATATTAATGACTATTATGGTTTCCCCTGGTTTTAATTATGCTTTAATACACATTAATGGTGATTTTGGATAATTAGATTGCATGGAAATGGTTTAATGGTAATTATAATTGGTTTTGGTTAAATTATACCCCTAAATGTGTTTGAGAAAATGCCTATAAGCATTTTTCATTACATCGATTACTTTTAATGAAACTCTTGGTTGTTTTAAACTTATTAAAGGAATTACTAATATTGCTCTTCCAAGCCTGACTAAAACTACAGTAAGGTGGTCTACTCTCAAGAGAGAGGATTTTTAAGTGTTTCATACATTCATCTTTCATAAACTAATAAGAGAAGAACTAAAATGACATATTTATAGTGTATTACAAAAGAAGACAAAAAAACCACTTTGCTCTTAATGAGTGGGGCGTCCATGGTGTATAAATACACCATGTGTAATGAAAAAAATACCCTTATTGAAGGGGCGGCCAAGGTGTGTTTTACTTGAATGAATGAAGCCTCTTCAATGCTCTCAAAACCATGGATGGTTTATATTTCAAGGCTTGTAGTTCTCGGGTTAACAACAATGTACACATCCAAGCAACCTTCCACGCACGAGATTACTTTAAGTAGTGCCTAATATTTTTCTTCCATGTATGTTCTATTATCCTCGAGGTGACCAAGTCTTGAGACTCTATTTGTTGGCCCCCAAATATGTCATCAAAAATAAGATGGTCATTTGTCATGTATCACATATGTTCTTGAGGAACTCTCCTTGAATTTTTTGATGGAAGTATATTATCTTGAACCTGAACACAAGAAGAATTGATACTAGGCAAAATTTTTGTATCTTGGTTAGTGGTGATTTGACTTTGTGGGTATGCTTGAACAATCATTTAGCGTAGACTTTCAAGGTTCCTGCAGAAATCTTCAAAAAGATTTGAGGTAGTATAAATACAATAAATATCCAGGGTTGATGATGTTGTTCCTTCCATTGTCAAGGTACCCAAGAGAAAACACCTACAAAACAACAAACAAGTTAGTTTAAATAACCTCACAAACTCTCACTCTCGATTTTACCTCACACTTAGTTTCACAAGTGTTGAAAATTGGCTTGTACTTCATCCGTGATTGAGGGATGAGTCTACTTTTTCTTGGAATAGATTTTTTCTTGAATGACTCAAGGAAATCTAATTCGGAATTGAACCAACAAAACATAATGAATTACAAAATGAGAAAAGCACACAAGAACAATAACACTAAAGAAAAGGACACTAAAACTAATTCTCAACCTAGTAGGTAGTTACTAGTTTGCTAATTAGTGATAGAATCAACAAAATGTAACTAAGAATAAAATATTAGAGACTAAGAAATCAAGATTTGAGCTCAAAATTTGGTTGTCCCAATGTGGTGATGTGGCAGTTTATGGTTAGAAGTCAATTTTGCAAAAAAAAAAATTCTCTTCAAGTTGTATTTCGGCCAATCTTCAACCAAGGGAGTGTAATTTCGGTCTTTGGAGGATAAAACACAATTTTTTGAGCCTTTTTCTAGTGCAAATGAATTTGAATTGAAATGGTCCCCACCCCCCTGGTACTCTCAATTATACATATTCTTGTACATGATTATTCTTCTCCTTCTATTGTTTTCTGTCTTTTGGATGACTAGGAAGGTGCTTGGAAATTTCCTTGAACAAGTAGTACACTTTCTTTCCTCCTTTTTCAAAACCAAAGACCCTTTTTTGAATATTCTTCTCCAATAAGATATGAAGATGAGGAAGAACAATAGGAATAATCAAGAGTTAACCAACGTTTGACCAAAAGGCAAATGACCTCCAAATTGAAATTTTCTTAAAGATCTAAGGTCACATTGCCAAGACAAGAACAAATATCACAAAATTAGCTCAAAATGCCACAACCACAATATCCCAAAAATAAGATCCACCTCCACTTTCAAACACAAGCTCAACAATGGTGGAAAGGTCAAAACAACCCAGATTTGGCTCAAATCATAGATCTAGTTTCTATTAGTGCTAGAGAACAATGATATAGCACTAGAAACTAACAAAAAACAAACAAAATACGTAGATCTAAGTTTCAAATATGTACCAAACTATAAAAACGTGAACGACATTATTTTTATTTTCATATTTTTGACACTCTTTTTGTGTTGATTTGCTTAAGGTAACAACAATCGAAGACTTAGAATTGTAGGAACAATTCTAAAATGTGGCTCTTGATACCAAATGGGATAGATAGTTGACATAAACCTATAGCAATGATAAGAACCAAGGTGTACATTAAACACCAAGACCTATTACAACCAATAAAGGTAATACCATACTCTTACATTAACACAAAAAGGGACTCAAAGCACCCTAAAGCACCAACATTTCTAATCCGATTGTTAAATCAAGTTAATCTATACTCAAACTAACCCTAATTTCAATTATAGATTTTCTAAAACCTACATTAATGGAGATACACTCTCAAAGAGAGAAGAAATCTCTAATATTCATCAATATCTAAATGAAAAATAAGACTAATGAGTCTATTTATAGCTTATTACATAAAAGACCAAAATATCCTTAATGAAAAGGGGCTCCTAGAAAGTTTAAAGAAAAGGCACAAGAAAACCATTACACCCTTAATCAAGGGGTGATCATGAAGTATTTGATGTGGTGTTCTTCACAATTCAACATATGCCTTTCCTTGTGTCTTTTCGGTCTTCAACACTTGGAGCTCTCGGGAATCTCATCAAGGAAAGCTTCCAAGCAACCTTCCATAAATGAGATTGTTCTATTATGGGCTCTATATGTGTACCCCATGTGTGTTCCCATGCCCTCAATGTGACGACCATCGAGTTCTTGTTTTGGCCTCGCATGATGTCATCTAAAGCTATGATGTCCATTTAGCTTGTATCAAATTTTTAGGTGTATTTGTTACATTTTGACTTTATCTTTATTTTGGTTATAGTGATATCAATTGATATTTTACCTGTGATAGATTAAGTGATGAAATTATTAATGGGAAAACATCGTGATTGGGTTTTGAGCCTTGGAAGCAGGAAAAGTCTAAGTACCTATGGCATCGAGGTCACAAATGCAAAGGAAGTTTGAGTACCAGTCACATTTTGGATTTGGTATTAGGGATTGTATTTATACTTATGGTGAAATGTAAGTAGCCATATGGTTGTTTTTCCCTTATGAAAATAAAAATATGACACAAAGGCTTAGGCTTGCTCTAGAATTATCAAACTATGCGTGGTGCAAATGGAAAACAAACACCCCCTCCATCTAAAAAGTTTTCAAAAATCAAGGGCAAGGACGTGAGCATCCTTGTAATAATACTTTCTCTCTTTTTTTGACTCCAAAATTTTGGATTTTAAAAATTCATAGATATTTTATTTTTGTCTCTAGAGGGAGGGGCAATTGAGCCTCTTTGGCGAATTTACATGCAATATGAGGTAAAATTATTTGTATAAATATCATGTATACTTGTACCATCGAGAACTTGACCCGTTATTCTCTCAAGGATAATTTTTATTGTACTTAGTTGGTGAGATGATCCTAGGCCATCTTTGTGACATTAGATGTTCACTTTAGCCTATGAAGTTGACCCTTACATAGATTTTATCCCTAGTCAGCCCCTTTGAGCCTTTGGACCTTTAATAGGCAAACATATTGTAAGCCATGATCCTTTCAATTCTTATTCCTCTTTTGAACGCTGTCCTCCTTAAATTTAAAAATGTAACTTGAGGCTAAAAACCTAAGTTGGTGGTGGTGAAGATAGGAAAAAGTAAACTTTGGGCCATAAAGTTTTAAGTGGGTGTCTAAGAGCTTAAGCATTGAGAACTAATGAATAACAAAAAGAGAGGGTCCGACTAAGGAAAGAAAACCACGAAGTGTAAGATCCCGCAAAATCTTGCATCAAAAATCAGATCGTTTAGATCCTTCAGCTCTATAGAAGGTCCAACACTTAGAAAATTTTAGTGAAGTGTTCAACACTTAGTCTCACTTTAAGCCTTCGGACTTCGGGAATTTATTGGACGAACTTCCCAACCTTTATTTTATGATTTTCAAGTTGAGTTGCGATGGGGAAATGTAAGTGTATATCTCGAGTGAATTTTCAAATTTTTGGAATAGTGTAAGGGAACATTAGGGTGCCCAAACCAGTAGTTAAAGGTGCTGGTAAGGCGCCACCCTGGTTGTACCACCGCTCTAAGCAGGGTGCTGCCCAGGCTAGACCACTGGTCTAAGCAAGCCGCCGCCCTGGGTACAGCCTTGGGCCCAATTTTTTTGCGTTACACCTTCATGTTTTTAAGGGTAAAATGGTCATTTTTCTACCCCTATATATGTCAAAAACGCAGGATTTAGTGCCATTTGAACCAAAATATAGCCTCTTCTCTCAAAATACTCTTAACAACAAGCTAGAGTTTTAATTTGGGGATCTAAATTCAAGAAATTCCTCCATCAATCATTGTATTTCAAGAACTAAGGTATGTGTAGTGTTCATTCATAGATTCCTTCCATCCATGAAGCCCAAGAATCAAGTTTTAAATTATGAATTATGATAGTCACGCTATGGGTTGATTATATTCATGTGGTTATTGTTATATGATTCCCAAGTTAGAATCTTTGTGTTATTATTAGAATATGTTAGTATGTGAGTTGAAAACCATGAATTTTAGTTGGTTATGATATGTTATTTTGATGATTATGCCATGTCATAAGTTATGCAACCTAAGTGTTTGATAAAATCCTAAGAGACTAGAAATTAGGTAATATTGTTCAATTTTTACTTAAGTGATAGATTCATGTTTTACCCTTATGTTCAAATGACTTCCATGCTATTGATGTGCAATGTAGATGTTTTTTGCAATGCTCATGATGTTAAAATATGAAATTATGACTTTGATTATATGCATTCCTACCATGTACAAGATAATTATAACTATGTACCTCATGAAATCCCCAACTTATTGTATTATGGATTGTGATATTGGTCATGTATTCAAGAATGTCATGCCTTGTTAGTTTCCTGCTATCGAGTCCTGGGGGTACTTATACCCAATAATTTAGTTGTGTTCCTAGATCCAGTTCCTGTTTTCATGATACTCTCAGTCAAGCCATGATCTATAGAACTCAGTCAGTCATATGACTAGGAAAGCTCAGTAATTCAGTAATCTTAGTAGTATTCCATTAGTCAACGAAACTTAGTTAAGTTAGTCAAGTTCAATTCAATTAATCATATTTAGTTTTTATTTAGATGGGTGTAGGATTTAGCACCGAGTGAACCCAAGGATGGGAATTCACCTGCCAGTAGAGGGTGTGATTCTTAGAAGCAATCCTTTTGTTCTAGAACTACGTAGCCAACGTAGGTTTAGACATCAACCTATCAGTTCAAGGTTGATGAGATGGCTTAACCTGTCAGTTGAGGCTCCCATTATTCTTATTAGAGTATCTGCCAGATAAGGGTCACTGATAGCTTGTCCTTACTGGTAGTGCTATAATGACACCCTTCTATTTGGGGTTACAGATTGAACCCCAACTCAGCTACATTCCATTAATTGGGGCATATCGTTTAGATGAATACTTCCCATCGTATTAATATCAGTCTCAGTAATAGAATTCGGATAGTTCTATAGAATTTAGGATTAGTAGATATAGTTAACTTAGTACAGTATGGAACTCAGCTAGTTCCATCAGTATCAGGACAATCAGATACTCTCTCAGTTATCACTTATGTTAGATATCTGATTACTCATGTTATCAAGATTAAGACTCAGTAAAAATGTTATCACAATCTCAGTTATAGTTATTAGGTATTCATGCATGTATTCTAACGTTTATGTTATCCAGTCAGTTAGCATTGTCCATGCATTTGTACCATTTGCATTCATCCTACCCCATACGTATACCAGTACATTCAATCATGCTGACATATTTATGATATGGTGTTTTATTTTATACCATAGGTTCAGAAGCACGTGCTCCAGAGTATCAGTGGCATCCCATTTTTTAGTAGTCAGAGTCAGTAATGAGTTTTTATCCTTCATAGACATGATCATTGCTTTATTTCTTAACTACTTAGTTTATTTCAATAGTTGGAGTTAGTTTGGGACATGTACCATCAACTCTTTATTCAGTAAATTCAGTCAAAGAGTATTCTCTTAAGTTTAGTTAACTAGCCAGATATGCCCCTTATGTGGTGGCAGAGAGCAGGGCCAAGATAAGTAAGTTTGTTTCTGGGGTAAATGATAGTATGGTCAATGAGTGCAGGTTTGTGATGTTACATAGTGACATGAACATAGCCAGGCTCATGACTCATGCTCAACAGGTAGAAGAGCAAATATTAAGATGAGGGAGAAGTGGAATAAGAGAGCAAGTACAAGTAGTTTTAACTTTGCTCAGCCTAAATCAGAAGAAGAAATCATTCTCAATTCCATCCTAAGTCATGTGCTCCAAATCCTTCTTCATCCAGTGCTCCAGCTCCTAAGTTCACGGATGGTAATAGAGATAAGACACCACGCTCTAAGTCTTAGGGTAGTGTTAGAAATTTCCAAACTAATCATCTTTGTCAGACTTATGGAAAGTACCATTAGGGTATTTGCATAGCTGGTAGCGATATTTGTTTTGGATGTGGCAAGCCAGGCCACAGAGTCAGAGATTCTCCTCAGACAAGTTCCCAAAGTCAGCAAAATCATTCCTCAGCTCAGTTCGGTCACCCAAAACAGCTGGGTGCCACCTCCAGTGCTACTAAAGGGCAATGCCTAAATAGAATTTATTCTCTCCAATCCCAAAAATATTAGGAAAATTCTACTAATGTATTTTTTGGTACGTTACAGATCTTTCATGTGCATGTTTATGCTTTGCTAGATCTAAGAGCTTTTTTGTCTCGTATTACTCCTTACATAGGAGTTGATTTTGGAGTCATTCCAAAAATTCTATCAAAGCCTTTTTCAGTATCTACCTAAGTGGGTAAAACTATCGTGACCCAACGGGTGTACAAGAACTATCCGATTATGATATCTCAAAAAGCCACTTCAGTAGATTTATTCAAATTAGAGATGACTGATTTTGATGTCATTCTCGGCATGGATTGGATTCACTCCTGTTATTCCATAATCAGCTGTAGAAATAGAATAGTCCAGTTTTAGTTTCTGAATGAACCTATCCTAGAGTGGAGGGGTAATACCTCAGCTTTTAGAGGTCACCTTGTTTCCTACCTTCGGGCACGAAAAATGATAGCTAAGGGATGTGTCTATCATCTTGTTCATAATAAGGACTCTAATTTTAAAACTCCCTGTCTTGAATCAATCCTAGCAGTGAATGAATATTCAGATGTCTCTCCCAAAGATCCTCCAGGAATTCAACTCAAAAGGGAAATAGACTTCGGCATTGATCTTCTTCTCGATACTCAGCCTATATCTATTTTGCCAAATAAAATGGCATCAACAAAACTCAAAGAACTAAAAGAACAGATGAAAGATCTCTTAGATTAGGTATTCATCAGTCCCAGTGTATCCCCATAGGGTGCACCAGTCTTATTCGTGCCCAAGAAAGACGATTCTCTTAGAATGTGTATTGATTACCATCAACTCAATAAAGTTATGATCAAGAACAAGTATCCACTTCCCAGAATTGATAACTTATTTGACCAACTTCAGGGTGACAGTTACTTCTCTAAGATATACCTTAGATCTGCCTATCATCAGCTCAGAGTCAGAGAATATGACATTCCAAAGACAGCCTTCAAAACTCAGGATGGTCACTTTGAATTCTCAGTCATGTCCTTTGGTCTTACGAATGCCCCAACATCTTTTATGAACTTGATGAACCATGTGTTCAACCAGTACTTGGATATGTTCATCATAGTCTTCATAGATGATATTCCAATCTATTCGCGCAGTGAGCGTGTTCTCTTAGTCGATACAACAGAGGGTGAAATATGGGTATAGAGTAGTTCTGAATCATCTCTAGTTTCTAAGGTAAAAGAAAATCAAGATAGAGATCCCAGTCTAGTCAAGTTGAAAAAGTTAGTCATGGATCAAAAATTAAAGGTTTTCTCCCAAGGGGGAGATGGTGTTTTGCATTGTTAGGGTCGTTTGTGTGTTCCAGGTGTAGATGACTTAAGGCAGGGAATTCTTGTAGAAGTGCATGGTAAACATTACTCTATTCATCCAGGATCCACTAAGATATATCTTGACTTGTCGGAGATCTATTAGTGGAGTAGGATGAAGAGAGAAATTGGAGAGTTTGTGGCTAACTGCTCTACATATCAGCAGGTTAAGATAGAACATCAGTATCCTAGTGGTTCTATGCAAGAGTTTACTATTCCTACTTAGAAGTAGGAAGTAGTGAACATGGACTTTGTGATGGGTTTGACATTAACTCGTCATCATCAAGATTTAGTTTGGGTCATTGTAGATAGGAGGACCAAATCAGTTCACTTTTTACTAGTTTATACCTCTTATTCAGCTGAGGATTATGCCAAACTCTACATAAGAGAGTTGGTCAGATTACATAGTGCTCTATTAACTATTATCTCAGACAGAGGTACCTAGTTCATCTCTCATTTCTGGAATGCACTCAAAAATGGTCATGGTACTTAAGTTCATCTCAGTACATCCTTTTATCCTCGAACAAATGGTCAGACAGAAAGGACCATTTAGACTTTAGAAGATATGCTAAGGGCATGTTCAATTGATTTCAAGGGAATTTGGGATAACCACTTACCTTTGATTGATTTTGCATAAAATAATAACTATCATTCCTGTATTAAGATGGCTCCATTCGAAGCTCTCTATGGTAGGAGATACAGGTCTCCAGTTGGTTGGTTCAAAGTTAGTGAGGCCTCAATTATAGGTCCTGTCTTAGTATTTGAAGCCTTAGAGAAAGTCCAATTGACAAGGGAAAGACTCTGGGCTGCTTAGAGACGATAGAATTTTTATGCAGATATATGCAAAAAGGATCTCGAATTTAAGATTGGCAATTTTGTTTACCTAAATATTTCTCCCATGAAATGAGTGAAGAGATTGAGCATGAAAGAAAAGCTCAGTCCCTGATATATCGATCCCTTCAAGATTCTCAGTTGCTTCGGTAAAGTAGCTTATATGCTCGAGTGTCCATCAGATCTAGCTTCAATTCATCCAGTCTTCCATGTCTCCTTGCTAAATAAGTACATAGGTGACCCAGCAATTTTAGTCCCTATTCAGAGCATTGATGTTCAAAACAGCCTCTCTTATGAAGAGATTACAATCGAAATTCTTGACTATTAGACTCGTAGACTGAGGAACAAAGAAGCCCCTCGAGTCAAAGTTCTTTTGCAAAATCATTCCATTAAGGGACATATTTGGGAAGCAGAAGCTGACATGCGAAGCAAAATGGACGTCTGGGGGAGAAGGTTGTTTGTAGTAATTTGTTCTTGAAGAAAAACGATCACTGGTGAGTTTGGAAAGGGAGTTCTTTTGGTTACTGGACTCGCCTTTCTCAAAGATTTTAAACTTGGAAAGTTTTTCATTGATTTGTTCCAAGATTTTTCTCGAGACTTTGAAGTCATCACTGAGATTAGAGAATTTCTCTTTTTTGAACTCTGGGATCTTAAAGATTGGGTTGGTGATAGGATTAGGGTTAGGATCACTTTTTTCAGATCCAGGAGGATCAAAAGGAAGCATCGAATTCTTAGTTTCTCCTAGCTGCTGGGAGATAGTGTGAAGGACCTGATTAGTATTGTTGTTTTGTTCAACTATCCTATCAAGGTCTTTGTTAGTAGGGGCCGAGAGAGGTCTATCATGCTTCTTCTTGAAAGGAGAAGCATTGAGGACTTCATTAGAATGAGGAATTTTTATCCCTTCGAGAGGAGGAGTAACGGATTCAATTACCTTGTTACTCTGCGTATACCATTTATTAATGATAACGTTAAGGGATTCATTAGGATTCACCATTCTTCCAGTGAACTCAAACTACCTAAAGAATTCTATGTCGCATCAGAGTCTTTTCATATCGGCTATCCATAGCCGACCAAACTCCTTCTGTTGCTCTTTTGAATAGGTACTGGTATACCATTTTCTCTTTATTGCGTCCTCGGGGTGGTACCATCGGAATTCAAGAGCCTTAAGGTCAGGAGCATACTCTTCATTAGATTTGATGACCAGTAAGCTAGGGTCAGTCCTAATTTTTTGACGAGATATAGTAGGGCTACCTTGTTCATAAGGATTTTCGGGTTCCAAGGATTCCTGGATAGGAGTTTAGAAATTCTAAACAATCTCACCTGCAAAGATCTAGCAAATTTTAGATGGTACAAAGATACCTTCTTAGTAAAGGTCATGGTCAGACCAGATTGCAACAATGATTTCTGGAAAGAATAATTCATTAGTGGTCTCCCTTCTCTATTCGCAGACAAGGTTAGAACCAAAATCAAAGATCGATTCGAAGGAAAAATCCCTTACGGAATCCTAACCTATGGAGACTTGATAAGTTTTATTACCACCGTAGGAATAGATCTCTGCACAGACCTTAAGCTTAAGAAACAACTTAAGCAGGATAGCACCTCCAAATATGTTCTAGGAACCTTCTGCCAAGACTATGGATTCACCAATCTATCTTCTAGTAAAAAACCTAAGAAGAAATATTTTAAGTCTCGCAAAAAGACCTCTCCAAGCAAAAGATCCTTCAAGAAAGAATCTTACAAGTCTATTAGAAAGACTAGACGGAGAACCTCTAAAAACAAAGATACTTGTTGGACTTGTGGAAAGACAGGCCATAGAGCGAAAGATTGCAAGTCAAACAAGAAGAAGAAATTAAACCAATTGGATCTCCCTGAAGAAGCTAGAGAAAAATTATTCTCTATAATGGAAGATTCATCTGAATTTACTGACCCTTATACCTCCTCTAGTGATGACTACAGCGACGAAGAATTCATCAACGCCGCTTATGAGTCCGATCAATCCTAGTCTGGCCAAGAATGTGCTTGTAACGGTACTTTTTGTACTTGCACAAGAAGGACTGTTAATGTTATTTCAGGAAATCCTAAAGAAATCCTATTTGACATTATAGAACACATCCAAGATGATGAGTCTAGAAATAAGTATCTTCTAGAACCCAAACGATTAATGCTTTCTCACAAAGATCAGCCCTCTAAACCCATCATTCAGCCTTTCAGTATGAAACAGGTTATGTCCAGGTTCGATAAACCTGCTGAACCATCCATTACTGATCTCAAGGGAGAAATCTCTACCCTAAAGGGAGAGATTAAGAACCTCAAAATTAGACTTGACCAAATAGAACTTAACATTCTCACGGATCAAGTCCTAAAGAATGTATCTCTCCCAGAAAAAGTCTCTCCGCCAGAGTCTCCTAAAGCCTCCCCGGTCATCCCAAATGACCATCTCAGAGAGCCTAATTCTTTTCCTGGCTTCGATTCTCCCTCTATATCTGGCAATGCTATTACGGCCATAAAAGCTTATAGCGAACATATCGTCGTAAAGATTATCATTGATAAAGACTTTGTTCTAAATAGAGTAGCCCTCTTTGATACAGGTGCAGATAGTAACTGCATCGTTAAAGGCCTTATACCCACTAAGTACCTCCAAAAGAGTACCTCTCGTTTTTACTCTGCCACCGGAGAAAAGATGAAAAATCATTATCAGCTTCCTAAAGCTCATGTCTGCAACAATGGCATTTGCCTTGTTAATGACTTCATCATCACTGAAGATATCATTTTAGGAATACCTTTCGTAAACCAAATTTGCCTTTTATTTGTGATTACGATGGTATTCGTACAACTCTTTTAAATCAAGACCTATTATTCCCTTTATTACGACCTCTCTCACAAGAAGAAGGTAATCTTATTAAAGAGAGAACTGTTTTTAAGATTAACAGACTTTCTTCGCATATTTGTTTTCCTAAAAATGATATTCACCTCAACCAAATTGAGCAGACTTTAAAAACCCCGGAGATGATTGCTAAAGTTGCTTCTCTCCAAACCAAGTTCGAAAATGAGATTTGTTCTGAATGCCCTAATGCCTTTTGGGAACGGAAAAGACATCTGGTAGAACTTCCCTATATTGTTGGTTTTGATGAACAAACCATTCCTACTAAGGCCAGAACCATCCAAATGAACCAACAAATGATGGAAATCTGCAAAAAGGAAATTGACCATCTACTGAAGAATGGTATTATCAGGACCTCTAACTCCCCTTGGAGTTGCTCCGCCTTTTATGTCAACAATAGTACTGAAAAAGAGCGAGGAACTCCTAGGCTTGTAATAAATTACAAGCCTTTGAATGTGGTTTTAAAATAGATTAGACATACGATTCCTAATAAAAGGGATCTACTGAAAAGAACTTTCAAAGCTAATCTTTACAGTAAATTTGATATAAAGTCAGGATTCTGGCAGATTCAAATTGCTGAGAAAGATAAATACAAGACGGCTTGTAACGTCCCAATTGGACATTATGAGTGGAACATCTTACCTTTTGGGATTAAAAACGCTCCTTCAGAATTTCAAAACATTATGAATAATATCTTCAACCCTTATACCTATATGTCAATTGTTTATATTGATGACGTGCTAATTTTCTCGGAGAACATTGATTCCCATTTTAAACACTTAAACACTTTCTTCAAAATTGTTAAATTTAATGGTTTGGTTGTTAGCGCCAAAAAAATGAAGCTCTTTCAAACCTCTATAAGATTCTTAGGACATGATATTCATCAAGGTAGTTATAAACCTATTTGTAGAGCCATCGAGTTCTCTTCCAAATTTCCCAATGAAATTATTGATAAGACTCAGCTCCAAAGGTTTTTAGGAAGTCTTAATTATGTTGCAGATTTTATTTCGAATATTAGACAGGTCTGCGTACATCTTACCCCCCCAGACCCCACCAGGTGGAAATACACTGGGTTTGTTGTTGTTGTTGTAGACAGGTCTGTGAACGTCTTTATAAAAGGCTCAATAAAACCCCAGTCCCTTGGAGTTCTGATCAAACCAATGCTGTCATTAAGATCAAAGAATTAGTCAAAAACCTTCCTTGCTTAGGAATTCCCAACCCTGAAGCCTTCATGATAGTTGAAACTGATGCTTTGGATATAGGGTATAGAGGTATCTTAAAACAAAAGGTTGATGATAGTTCTCCTGAACAATTAGTCAAGTTCACTTTCGGATTATAGAATCCTGCACAAAAGAATTATAGAACTGTTAAAAAGGATGTTTTATCTATAGTGCTATGTATCACAAAATTTCAAGATGACCTTGTCAATAAAGAATTTTTACTATGAGTTGATTGCAAATCAGCCAAAGAAATTTTACAAAAGGATGTAAAAAATTTAGTTTCAAAACAAATATTTGCTAGATGGCAATCTCTCCTATCTATATTTGATTTTCAAATAGAATTTATCAAAGGAAAAAATAATTCCCTTCCCGATTTTCTAACAAGAGAATTTTTACCGGGCCACCATGAGACCCACGTCCCTAGGAAAAATCTCTGTCAACAACAAATAGGATCAAACCAAAATGGCTAGACCATTTGATTTGCCATCAGCATCATCAACTCCCTTAAGGCCATCAGTCCTGCAGAGGCCTGAATTAAAACCGGAACTACATTCACCATTCCACAATAAATATGCAGCTTTGGCAGAATTTTCAAAGCTCCCTCCACCAATGCCAACTAGATTGGTAGATCTTAAGACCAATAAACCCTTTGATAAAGGACATTCTTTGAGTTCATCGGTACAGTTGAAACAAAGTTATGCCATAAAGGATCCAGAAACCTTTGCCCAGGCTGTGAATCCCACAGCAGCCAAGACAATACCAACTCCTCCTATCAAGGAAGAATTCAAATTTATCACCACTCAGGTGATGCCTGTTATTGCTTTGGACAAGGAATATAAGGGATATCCACTGGATCAGCTCATTAAGCCAGTCTACAATGACAAGAATTTTGTGGATACAGAAAATCCACTTAAAACAAGAAGATATTACGAAGCCATCTTAGTGGATACTGATTCCATCGAAGTTGAGTATTCGATGAATGAAAGGAATACAGAATATATTGATTATTCTAGGTTTACCATTAAAAGGGTATTAACCCCATTTAACTGGTTTGCAGATCACCTGCATACCCCTATTGCTTTATCCATGCCGCATCAGCCACAAACTTACAATTGGTATGACTATAAGTCTGCTTGGTTCAATTTTTTATATGTTCGACCAGGACATACTTGGTTCGTTAAATATTGTCCTGCCATGGTAGATTCCATAATACCAAGATGGTTTTACGAATGGTGGATATAGTTCGGAGGGATTAAAGAAATCCTTCCCCAATAATTTCCTAATCGGTTTACCGAGTTTTGTTCAAAGAAAGGATGTGTAACCCTCCCAGAATACATCCAAATGTGCAAGTTCTTCATTAAGAAGAGAGTTCCTTACATCGTCTCCTAGAATTTTGCCAAAGGAGAACAAGACAGAATTAAATATTTATCCAAAGAAATAAAGGTTAAAGGTTGGACCCCCAAGCCAACAGCTCCAAAAACTCCTGACAAAGGGAAAACAACTGCATCATCAACCAGCGCCTCACAGAACAAGAAGGCACTTAAAGAGAAATTGAAGAAGGCTTTACAAGACATGGAAAGCCAAGAACCTAATGAGGAGGAAGTGTTACAGCTTCTGAAAGAAGCTTCCTCCATTGGCAGCAACGACAACAACGGAGATATGCTAAATCCCCAAGGGATAGCGATGGCCTATCTTGACCCCTATTAAGAATATGAAAATGACCCTTCAAAAGATAGAGGTTCAAAGAACCAAAATTATCTCTTGAAGGGGCAGTCTACTATTCCTAATTGGAATCCATGGACCAATTGCTTTCCTAAGGATAATCAATCAGCTTTTTAAAAAAGCATCTACAGCACTCAAGTCACATCTGCTTTTCAAAAAGAAAAATCATTTTCAGCACTCAAGTCACCTTTCAAAAGGAATCTGCTTTTCAAAAAGAAGAAGCACTCAAAAACTGTCGGCAAAATCCTAGCCTTACAAGTGTACACTCAAGATGTATAATTTTAATTTTTTGGTCTATATAAGACTGATTGTATCTGTAGAGAAGGCATCAGAAAATTTCTCACACTAGAAATATTTTGCCTGCCTACTCTCTTGTAATATCTCTTGTAATGTTTTCTTTGAAGTTTGAATAAATTTGTAAGTTGTTTTAATCTAACTCTCTTTACTTTATTTAATTTAATTTTAAATAATACCCAGGATCCGTCTTTGGCAAATTGTGTATCTAGCATGAGCAGCTAAATACATAATCTGTCTAGAGCATGGGAAATCTAATTTTATACAAATAACATATTACTTTAGTCATTTATGATTTTACTTTTCATAAATTATTTTAATATATCATGTCTTATAATGGGGTTTTGATTAAAGTATGGGGTATTCGTCTTCTCGCTAAGTGTTTGAAGGAACCGATTAATCTCCGGTCGTAGACGTTGGTCAACCTGAAAGTGTGGTCTCAGCTAAGGTAAGCGTTCGACCCTATTGGTAGTCCCGTCACTAAGATAACACTAGGAGAAAACTGTTGTAAAGCCATTAAGACTTGCTAGATCCCATAAGCCATAGATGTATTGATATAATTTATTTTAAGTCGAATTCATACTTGACTATTGTCATATGCTATTGTGTGTGTAAAATTCCTATTTTCCCAGTCAGTCTCTAGACAGTTTTTCTTAATATGAATTCAAACATTCATAATAAAAATACTATTAACTTATCTTCTCAAGCAACCCAGATTGCTAATATAGAAAATAATCTTCAAAACTGGAGTATTCCAGAAGAATCTTTTAGCACTATTTATCAAGTTGGCAAATTTAGTTTTTTGAAAAAACAGTTCTCTCTTTAATAAGATTACCTTCTTCTTGTGAGAGAGGTCGTAAGAAAGGGAAGAATAGGTTGTAATCTCTTCATAAGAGAGGTTGTTCTAAACATCAATGCTCTGAATAGGGACTAAAATTGTTGGGTCACCTATGTACTTATTTAGCAAGGAGACATGGAAGACTGGATGAATTGAAGCTACATCTGATGGACACTCGAGCACATAAGCTACTTTGCCGAAGCGACTAAGAATATTGAAGGGATCGATATATCAGGGACTGAGCTTTCCTTTTATGCCGAATCTCTTCACTCATTTCATGGGAGAAATATTTAGGTAAACAAAATTTCCAATCTTAAATTCGAGATCCTTTTTACATATATCTGCATAAAAATTCTGTCGTCTCTAAGCAGCCCAGAGTCTTTCCCTTGTCAATTGGACTTTCTCTAAGGCTTCAAATACTAAGACAGACCTATAATTGTGGCCTCACTAACTTTGAACCAACCAACTGGAGACCTGTATCTCCTACCATAGAGAGCTTCGAATGGAGCCATCTTAATACAGGAATGATAGTTATTATTTTATGCAAAATCAATCAAAGGTAAGTGGTTATCCCAAATTCCCTTGAAATCAATTGAACATGCCCTTAGCATATCTTCTAAAGTCTAAATGGTCTTTTCTGTCTGAACATTTATTCGAGGATAAAAGGATGTACTGAGATGAACTTAAGTACCATGACCATTTTTGAATGCATTCCAGAAATGAGAGGTGAACTAGGTACCTCTGTCTGAAATAATAGTTAATAGAGCACTATGCAATCTGACCAACTCTCTTATGTAGAGTTTGGCATAATCCTCGACTGAATAAGAGGTATAAACTAGTAAAAAGTGAACTGATTTGGTCCTCCTATCTACAATGACCCAAACTAAATCTTGATGATGACGAGTTAATGGCAAACCCATCACAAAGTCCATGTTCACGACTTCCTACTTCTAAGTAGGAATAGTAAACTCCTGCATAGAACCACTAGGATACTGATGCTCTATCTTAACCTGCTGATATGTAGAGCACTTAGCCACAAATTCTGCAATATCTCTCTTTATCCTACTCCACTAATTGATCTCCCACAAGTCAAGATATATCTTAGTGGATCCTGGATGAATAGATTAATGCCTACCATGCACTTCTACAAGAATTCGCCGCCTCAAGTCATCTACACCTGGAACACACAAACGACCCTAACAATACAAAACACCATCTCCCCCTTGGGAGAAAACCTTTAATTTTTGATCCATGACTAAATTTTTCAACTTGACTAGACTGGGATCTTTATCTTGATTTTCTTTTACCTTAGAAACTAGAGATGATTCAGAACTACTCTATACCCATATTTCACCCTCTGTTGTATCGACTAAGTGAACACGCTCACTGCGCGAATAGATTGGAATATCATCTATGAAGACTATGATAAACATGTCTAAGTACTGGTTGAACAAATGGTTCATCAAGTTCATAAAAGATGTTGGGGCATTCGTAAGACCAAAGGACATGACAAAGAATTCAAAGTGACCATACTGAGTTTTGAAGGTTATCTTTGGAATGTCTTATTCTCTGACTCTGAGTTGATGATAGGCAGATCTATGGTATATCTTGGAGAAGTAACTGTCACCCTGAAGTTGGTCAAATAAGTTATCAATTATGGGAAGTGGATACTTGTTCTTGATTATAACTTTATTGAGTTGATGGTAATCAATACACATTCTAAGAGAATCGTCTTTCTTGGGCACGAATAAGACTGGTGCACCCTATGGGGATACACTGGGACTGATGAATACCTAATCTAAGAGATATTTCAGTTGTTCTTTTAGTTCTTTGAGTTCTGTTGATGCCATTCTATTTGATAGAATAGATATAGGCTGAGTATCGAGAAGAAGATCAATGCCGAAGTCTATTTTCCTTTTGAGTTGAATTCCTGGAGGATCTTTGGGAGAGACATCTGAATATTCATTCACTGCTAGGACTGATTCAAGACTGGGAGTTTTAAAACTAGATTCCTTATTATGAATACGGTGATAGACACATCCCTTAGCTATCATTTTTCGTGCCCGAAGGTAGGAAACAAGCTGACCTCTAAAAGCTGAGGTATTACCCCTCCACTCTAGGATAGGTTCATTCGGAAACTAAAACTGGACTATTCTATTTCTGCAGCTGATTATGGAATAACAGGACTGAATCCAATCCATGCCGAGAATGACATCAAAATCAGTCATCTCTAATTTGAATAAATCAACTGAAGTGGCTTTTTGAGATATCATAACTGGATAGTTCTTGTACACCCGTTGGGTCACGATAGTTTTACCCACTTAGGTAGATACTAAAAAAGGCTTTGATAGAATTTTGGGAATGAATCCAAAATCAACTCCTATGTAAGGAGTAACACGAGACAAAAAAGCTCCTAGATCTAGCAAAGCATAAACATGCACATGAAAGATCTGTAACGTACCAAAAACTACATTAGTAGAATTTTCCTGATATTTCTGGGATTGGAGAGAATAAATTCTATTTTGGCATTGCCCTTTAGTAGCACTAGAGGTGGCACCCAGTTGTTTTGGGTGACCGGACTGAGCTGAGGAATGGTTTTGCTGACTTTGGGAACTTGTCTGAGGAGAATCTCTGACTCTGTGGCCAGGCTTGCCACATCCAAAACAAATATCGCTACTAGCTATGGAAATACCCTAATAGTGCTTTCCATAAGTCTGACAAAGATGATTAGTTTGGGAATTGATAACACTACCCTAAGACTTAGAGCGTGGTGACTTATCTCTATTACCATCCGTGAACTTAGGAGCTGGAGCACTGGATGAAGAAGGATTTGGAGCACATGACTTAGGATGGAATTGAGAATGATTTCTTCCTTCTGATTTAGGCTGAGCAAAGTTAAAACTACTTGTACTTGCTCTCTTATTCCACTTCTCCCTCATCTTAATATTTGCTCTTCTATTTGTTGAGCATGGGTCATGAGCCTGGCTATGTTCATGTCACTATGTAACATCACAAACCTGCACTCATTGACCATACTATCATTTACCCCAGAAACAAACTTACTTATCTTGGCCCTGCTCTCTGCCACCACATAAGGGGCATATCTGGCTAGTTAACTAAACTTAAGAGAATACTCTTTGACCGTCATGTTGCCCTACCTGATATTGATAAATTCTAACACCTTAGCCTATCTCTACTCTTAGAGAAACAATCTATCTAAGACTATAATGACAAATTCCTCCCACTCTATACACCCTACATCAATTGACCTCTCTGACTTCCACTGTTTGAACCAAGTGTGAGCAACATTCTACAACTGATATGTAACTATCATAACACTCTCACTAGCTGTAACCCCCATGATGTTTGTAACCTTTTGAACCTGATCAATGAATTCCTGAGATCCTCATCTGACTTACACCCCAAAAAAATAGAGGATTCATTTGGGTAAAGTTCTGAATCCTGGATGCAGCTGAATTGGCCATTGGGTTAGCCGAAATGACAACTGGACATTTATTCTAAGAAGTAACTAACTGAGCAAGAGTAGTGAATACAGCTCTGAACTCTGCATGAGAAACATGTTCACCTAAAGAAACTTTGGGCTGAGGGGATGACTGATTTCCAGTTCTCTTCTTTGGAGGCTTTTTTATAAACGGAAAAGAAAAGGATTAGACTGAGAGTTTAACTTTGAGATTATGCTAAATGGCATGACATGAATACTTAAAGAAGGGAAACTGTTCCTAAAATATCTTATAGCCTCCTGCACATAAATGTGGCATGCAAACACCCATGTACAAGACTCTACTAGATGGGACTTTCAAACTTCCTAGGATGATATTGAGCCTCAGGCTCTAATACCAAGTTTGTAATACCCTGAATTTGGTACTCAAAATGCTACATGGTGCTTATGACCCC
Organism: Capsicum baccatum var. pendulum; assembly: GCA_030864225.1. NCBI lineage: Eukaryota > Viridiplantae > Streptophyta > Magnoliopsida > Solanales > Solanaceae > Capsicum > Capsicum baccatum. Next base: position 197,953,714 of record CM061558.1, on the reverse strand, counting down.
GAAGGACCACAAGCTAACCCATGACTAATATCTATACCTGAACACTGCGTAATATATAGTATAACTACAAAAATAAAGGTTGAAAAGCCATAAGGTTCAAAACTGATAAAAATATAACACCTAAAAATATGGTATATCAATACCAAAACAAACTAAAAAAAATTGTTTGATCATACGGTAGTCAGAAAAGACTCTAAAACCGAATTGACAGAATAAAGAGTTGATGTTACATGTCCCAAACTAACTCCAACTATTGAAATAAACTAAGTAGTGAAGAAATAAAGCAATAATCATGTCCATAAAGGATAAAAACTCATTGCTGACTCTGACTACTAAAAAATGGGATGCTAATGATACTCTAGAGCACGTGCTTCTGAACCTATGGTATAAAATAAAACACCATATCACAAATATGTCAACACGATTGAATGTACTGGTATACGTATAGGGTAGGATGCATACAAATGGTACAAATGCATGGACAATGCTAACTGACTGGACAACATAAACGTTAGAATACATGCACGAATACATAATAACTATAACTGAGATTGTGATAACATGTTTACTGAGTCTTAATCTTGATAACATGAGTAATCAGATATCTAACATAACTGATAACTGAGAGAGTATCTGATTGTCCTGATACTGATGGAACTAGCTGAGTTCCGTACTGTACTAAGTTAACTATATCTACTAATCCTAAATTCTATAGAACTATCCGAATTCTATTACTGAGACTGATATTAATACTATGGGAAGTAGTCATCTAAACGATATGCCCCAATTAATAGAATATAGCTGAGTTGGGGTTCAATCTGTAACCCCAAATATAAGGGTGTCATTATAGCACTACTGGTAAGGATAAACTATCAGTGACCCTTATCTGGCAGATACTCTAATGAGAATAATGGGAGCCTCAACTGACAGGTTAAGCCATCTCATCAACCCTGAACTGATAGGTTAATGTCTAAACCTATGTTGGCTACGTAGTTCTAGAACACAAGGATTGCTTCTAAGAATCACACCCTCTACTGGCAGGTGAATTCCCATCCTTGGGTTCACTCGGTTCTAAATCCTACACCCATCTAAATAGAAACTAAATATGATTAATTGAACTGAACTTGACTGACTTAACTAAGTTTCGTTGGCTAATGGAATACTACTAAGATTACTGAATTACTGAGCTTTCCTAGTCATATGACTGACTGAGTTCTATAGATCATGGCTTGACTGAGAGTATCATGAAAATAGGAACTGGCTCTAGGAACACAACTAAATTATTGGGTATAAGTACCCCCAAGACTCGATAAAAGGAAACTAACAAGGCATGACATTCTTGAATACATGACCAACATCACAATCCATAATACAATAAGTTGGGGATTTCATCAGGCACATAGTTATCATTATCTTGTACATGGTAGGAATGCATATAATCAAAGTCATAATTTCATATTCTAACATCATAAGCATTGCAAAAAACATCTGCATTGCACATCAATAGCATGGAAGTCATTTGAACATAAGGGTAAAACATGAATCCATCACTTAAGTCAAAATTGAACAATATTACCTAATTTCTAGTTTCCTAGGATTTTATCAAACACTTAGGTTGCATGACTTCTGACATGGCATAATCATCAAAATAACATATCATAACCAACTAAAATTCATGGTTTTCAACTCACATGCTAACATATTCTAATAATAACATAAAGATTCTAACTTGGGAATCATACAACAATAACCACATGAATATAATCAACCCATAGCGTGACTATCATAATTCATAATTTAAAACTTGATTCTTGGGCTTAATGGATGGAAGGAATCTATGAATGAACACTACACATACCTTATTTCTTGAAATACGATGATTGATGGAGGAATTTCTTGAATTTAGATCCCCAAATTGAAACTCTAGCTTGTTGTTAAGAGTATTTTGATAGAAGAGGCTATATTTTGGTTCAAATGGCACTAAATCCTGCATTTTTGACATATATAGGGGTAGGAAAATGACCATTTTACCCTTAAAAAACACGAAGGTGTAATGCAATAAAATTAGGCCCAAGGCTGTACCCCGGGCGGCAGCTTGCTTAAACCAGTGGTCTAGCCTAGGCAGCACCCTGCTTAGAGCGGTGGTACAACCAGGGTAGCGCCTTACTAGCACCTTTAACTACTAGTTTGGGCACCCAAATATGCTCTTATGCTATTCCAAAAATTTCAAAATTCACTCGAGATATACACTTACATTTCCCCATCGCAACTCAACTTGAAAATCATAAAATGAAGGTTGGAAAGTTTGTCAAATAAATTCCCGAAGTCTGAAGGCTTAAAGTGAGACTAAGTGTTGAACACTTCGCTAAAATTTTCCAAGTATTGGACCGTCTATAGAGTTTAAGGATCTAAACGATCTGATTTTTGACGCAAGATTTTGCGAGATCTTACACTTCGTGGTTTTCTTTGCTTAGTCGGACCCTCTCTTTTTGTTATTCATTAGTTCTCAATGCTTAAGCTCTTAGACACCCACTTAAAACTTTATGTAATAAAGTTTACTTTTCCTATCTTCACCACCACCAACTTAGGTTTTTAGCCTCAAGTTACATTTTTAAATTTAAGGAGGACAGAGTTCAAAAGAGGAATAAGAATTGAAAGGATCATGGATTACAATATGTTTGCCTATTAAAGGTCCAAAGGCTCAAAGGGGCTGACTAGGGATAAAATCTATGTAAGGGTCAACTTCATAGGCTAAAGTGAACATCTAATGTCACAAAGATGGCCTAGGATCATCTCACCAACTAAGTACAATAAAAATTATCCTTGAGAGAATAACGGGTCAAGTTCTCGATGGTACAAGTATACATGATATTTATACAAATAATTTCACCTCATATTGCATGTAAATTCGCCAAAGAGGCTCAATTGCCCCTCCCTCTAGAGACAAAAATAAAATATCTATGAAATTTTAAAAGCCAAAATTTTGGAGTCAAAAAAAGAGAGAAAGTATTATTACAAGGATGCTCACGTCCTTGCCCTTGATTTTTGAAACATTTTTAGATGGAGGGGGTGTTTGTTTTGCATTTGCACCATGCATAATTTGATAATTCTAGAGCAAGCCTAAGCCTTTGTGTCATATTTTTATTTTTATAAGGGAAAAACAACCATATCGCTACTTACATTTCGCCATAAGTATAAATACAATCCCTAATACCAAATCCAAAATGCGACTGGTACTCAAACTTCCTTTGCATTTGTGACCTCGATGCCATAGGTACTTAGACTTTTCCTGCTTCCAAGGCTCAAAACCCAATCACGATGTTTTCCCTTTAATAATTTCATCACTTAATCTATCACAGGTAAAATATCAATTGATATCACCATAACCAAAATAAAGATAAAGTCAAAATGTAACAAATACACCTAAAAATTTGATACAAGCTAAATGGACATCATAGCTTTAGATGACATCATGCGAGGCCAAAACAAGAACTCGATGGTGGTCACATTGAGGGCATGGGAACACGCATGGGGTACACATATAGAGCCCATAATAGAACAATCTCATTTATGGAAGGTTGCTTGGAAGCTTTCCTTGATGAGATTCCCAAGAGCTCCAAGTGTTGAAGACCAAAAAGACACAAGGAAAGGCATATGTTGAATTGTGAAGAACACCACATCAAACACTTCGTGATCACCCCTTGATTAAGGGTGTAATGGTTTTCTTGTGCCTTTTCTTTAAACTTTCTAGGAGCCCCTTTTCATTAAGGATATTTTGGTCTTTTATGTAATAAGCTATAAATAGACTCCTTAGTCTTATTTTTCATTTAGATATTGATGAATATTAGAGATTTATTCTCTCTTTGAGAGTGTATCTCCATTAGTGTAGGTTTTAGAAAATCTATAATTGAAATTAGGGTTAGTTTGAGTATAAATTAACTTGATTTGATAATCGGCTTAGAAATATTGGTGCTTTAGGGTGCTTTGAGTCCCTTTTTGTGTCAATGTAAGAGTATGGTATTACCTTTATTGGTTGTAATGGGTCTTGGTGTTTAATGTACACCTTGGTTCTTATCATTGGTATAGGTTTATGTCAACTATCTATCCCATTTGGTATCGAGAGCCACATTTTAGAATTGTTTCTACAATTCTAAGTCTTCGATTGTTGTTACCTTAAGCAAATCAACACAAAAAAGAGTGTCAAAAATATGAAAATAAAACAAATGTCATTCACGTTATAGTTTGGTACATATTTGAAACTTAGATCTATGTATTTTTTTGTGTTTTGTCAGTTTCTAGTGCTATATCATTGTTCTCTAGCACTAATAGAGTCTAGATCTAAGATTTGATCCAAATCTGGGTTATTTTGACCTTTACACCATTGTTGAGCTTGTGTTTGAAAGTGGAGGTGGATCTTATTTTTGGGCTATTGTGGTTGTGGCATTTTGAGCTAATTTTGTGATATTTGTTCTTGTCTTGGCAATGTGACCTTAGATCTTTAAGAAAATTTCAATTTGGAGGTCATTTGCCTTATGGTCAAACGTTGGTTAACTCTTGATTATTCCTGTTGTTCTTCCTCATCTTCATATCTTATTGGAGAAGAATATTCAAAAAAGAGTGTTTGGTTTTGAAAAAGGAGGAAAGAAAGTGTACTACTTGTTCAAGGAAATTTTAAAGCACCTTCCTAGTCATATATCATATATTCTTATTGTGAGAAACTCAGTTTATCAGAACACTCAGTCATTTATTCATGAATCATTATATATGTATCAGATATGCATATTCAGTATAATATATTAAGTTATCAGTCATGTCAGTCATGAAATCATGTTTCAGTTGCTCATGTTTAGTATGTTTGTCAGTATATCTTTTCTCCCCTCTCAGTCAGTTTCATTAGAGGATGAATGTTTCTAAGGGGGAGATATTGTAAGATCCCAAAAAGTCTTGCATCAAAATCAGTTAGTTTGGCTTCTTAAGCTCTATAGAAGGTCCAACACTTAGAAAATTTTAGCTAAATGTTTAGGACTTAGTCTGATTTAAGCCTCAGAACTTCAGAAATTTTTTTGACACCTTCCCGACCTCTATTTTCCAATTTTCAAGTTGTGTTGCAATGAGGAAAGGTAAGGGTTCATCTCCAATGATTTTCAGAATTTTTGGAACAGCGTAAGGGTACATTTTGGTGCCCAAACTAGTAGCTAAAGGTGCTGGTGAGTCACTGCACTGGTTGGACCCCGCTCTAAGTAGGACGTCACCCAGGTTAGACAACCAGTCTAAGCTGGGCGCCGACCCGGGTATTGCCTTTTGCCTATTTTTTCTGCATTATACCTCCATGTTTTGAAGGGAAAATGGTTATTTTTCCACTCCTATATATGTCAAAAACATAAGATTTAGCCCTATTTGAAATAAAATATAGCCTCTTCTCTCAAAATACTCTTAAGAATAAGCTAAGGTTTCAATTTGGTGATTCAAATTCATGATATTCCTCCATCATATTTGTAGATTCAAGAAATATGGTATGCGTAGTGTTCATTCATGGATTCATAAAGTTTTAAATTATGAATTATGATATTCATGTTATGGGTTGATTACGTTCATGTAGTTATTATTGTATGATTCCCAAGTTGGAATCTTTATGTGTTTTTATGAGAATATGATAGCATGTGAGTTGAAATCCATGAATTTTAGTAGGTTATGATATGTTAATTTGATGATTATGCCATGTCATAAGTCATGCAACCTAAGTGTTTGATAAAATGCCTCAGAGATTGGAAATTAGGTAATATAGATCAATTCTGACTTAAGTGATGGATTCATGTTTTACCCTTACGTTCAAATGACTTCCATGCTATTGATGTGTAATATAGATGTTTATTGGAATGCTCATGATGTTAGAATATGAAATTATGACTTTGATTATATGCACTCCTACCATGTACAAGATTATGATAACTATGTACCTCATGAAATCCCCAACTTATTGTATAAGGAATGTTGATGTTGGTCATGTATTCAAGAATGTCATGCCTTGTCAGTTTCCTTCTATCAGGTCCTAGGGGTACTTGTAACTAACAATTTAGGTGTATGCATAGATCCAGTGTCATGTTTTCATAATACTCTCAGTCAATCCATGAGCCATAGAACTCATTCAGTCATATGACTTAGGAAAGCTAAGTATTTCAGTAATCTCAATAGTATTTCATCAGTCAATGGATCTCAGTTAACTCAGTCTAGTTCAGTTTAGTTAATCATGATCAGCATCTATTCAGATGGGAGTAGGATTTAGCACCTAGTGAATCCAAGGATAGGAACTCAGCTGCTAGTAGAGGGTGTGATTCTTAGAAGCAATCCTTGCATTCCAAAACTAGGTGGCCAGCATAGGTAGAGACATCAACATGTTAGTTGAGGTGTCTTGACCTGTCATTTGAGGGTCCTACCACTCTCATTAGAGTGACTGCCAGATGTGGGTCACTTACAGCTTGTCCTTACCAGTGGTATGGTATTGACACCCTTCTAATTAGGGTTACAGACTGGACCCTAACTCAGCTATATTGCATTATTTGGGGCATGTTGGTAAGATGACTACTCCCCACAATCTCAATATTAGTCTCAGTAATAGAGCTCATATAGTTCTACAGAATTCAGTACTGTCAGATACAGTCAACTTTGTACAGTATGAAACTCAGCTAATTCCATAAATATCAGGACTGTCAGATACAATCACCCATTTATCAATCATGTTAGTTATCTATAAACTTATTTAATCAGTATTCAGACTTAGTAATCATGTTATCACGACCTTAGTTATAGTTATTACGTATTCATATATGTATTCTCTCGTTCATGTTATCCAATCAGTTAGCATTATTCATACATTTTACCATTTGCATTTAGCCTACCCCACATTCATACTAGTACATTTAATCGTACTGATGCATTTGTGCTATGGTGTTTTATTCTATACCATAGTTTCAGTAGCACACGCTCTAGAGCATTAGTAAAATCCTAATTTTCAGCAGTCAGAGTCAGTAGTGAGCCCTTATCCTTCGAGGACATGATCATTACTTTATTTCTTCACTACTTAGTTTATTTTAGTAGTTGGAGTTAGTTGGAGGTATGTCCCATCAAATCTTCATTCAGTTAGTTCAGTTTTAGAGGTTTTTCATACTACAGTATGTTCAGACAATTTTTTTCAGTTTGTTTTGGTATTGATATACCATATTTTTAGGTGTTATGTTTTTATCAGTTTTGAACCTTATGGCCTTTCATCCTTTATTTCCACAATTATATTATAAATTATGCAGTGTTCAGTTACAGATATCAGTCATGGGTTAGCTTATGGTCATTCGAGGTCCTGAGCATTGTATAGATTTTTGGGTACCAGATTCGGGGCATTATACGAAGTTCGCAAGAAAAAGAAATGAAAAGAAAATTTGTGAGCTAAGAAAGTAAAAATAGGCACATGTGTAATTAGTGAAAGAAAAAGGTGTGGCCCATGGCCAAAAGTTGGATAGAATAGTGTGATGTAGATGTTCAAAGAGGGTGCCATGGTTTTCCTAAATGATATCCTACCATACCCTAAACCTAAATTACATGCTCAAAAATCCCCATAAGATCTCCAACAAAGTGTATTCATTGTAGTGGTAAATGAAAATAGGGGCAAGCCTATGGCATGGTACTTGTTAGCATTGAGATTCCTTGGTAGAGAGAGAGTCTTGAACTTAAATCCCTTTTTGCATATTTGATAGCTTGGTGTGTGAAATCCTCCTTTTTAAGAAAGCATGTAAACAACATTATGTAGGTGATTTTGTCATCTCCCGAGCAATGAGGAAAAAGGAGTATATTGTAGTTAAGGTCAAAGGTGAGTCACTTCGAGAGTATTAGTGATTGTTGCATGGTTTCTCTTTGAAGTACTATGCACCTTTGAGTATTTAATTTCATGTTGAGGGAGGTGGTGAGAATAGTTTTGCCCAAGTTTGAAGAGCTACTTGTGGTGGAAACTAAGCTTGAAGTCATTGGGATTATTGGCTCATGAAATTTGGTCATACATGTGCATTGTCTCATGGTAAGAGGTAGTGTTTCTTGAGGACAAGCAAAGCTTTAAGTTTGGGGTGTTTATGAGTTGTGAATTTACCACTTATTTACACTCAACATTAATTCATACTACTATGATTTAAATGTATAAATGAGACATATTTGTGATTAGATGCACTAATTTCCACATTTTGCAAGCATACAGGTTATGAGATAGAAAGATGTGGACTTAAGATAAAAAGGACCAAAAGGATAAAAGTAAGTGCAGCCAGAAGACTTGAAGTAGAAACAAGCCTTAGTTACCGCGATTGCGATCTGTGGACTGTGATCACGTCCATTCAAGCCAAGTCAAAGAACTGCAATAGCGATGATCTTATCGTGGTTGCGGTTGCCGCGATCGAGTACAAGCTTCAATGATTGCGGCAATGCAGGATTTTGCCAAGAAGCAGTCTTATAATTACATGAATCTATTCCCAATTCCCTTAAGAGGCTCAAACCCTTAACCATTGAAAAAAATATCCCCAAATTTTTAGGACTCTTTTCTACCATCTAGTTTCCATATTAAAGGGAACAACATTATTATAATTTTTGGATGAAGAACAGATTAGAGTAACTTTTAAGTAGATTATTACCAAACTCCATTGAATATTTGTTGATATTTAAAGCTTGAATTTTCACTCTCATTATATTTGATGAATCAATTTGGAGAAGGTTTTGGCATATCCTTGTTTATTATTCTTATGAGTTGGTAGTTTTCCCTTTTGGGGTTATGTTTGAATAGGGTGCAAGAGTGTGTGGGTTGTGATTGCTAGCTTCAATTATTAGTTCATGTTATTGGGTTTTAAATTCTTGATTGTAAAATGGAATTTGTTGGTGAAAACCCTAAATTTCCTAAACCCCCACATCATCCTTGAAAGAAGGATGTAGGTAATGTAGATACTATATTATCCTTAAAAGAGGGATGTAGGTGACATGAGTATTTGTGAGAAATAACATAGATAGTTGTTGTTTCCTTTTTATTTTCTTAGAAATAAGAATAAATACGGAATTGATATATACTGGGCATCATTCTAGAAATAGGGAAGCCCAAAATTGTGGCTCCGTGATGATTGGATGACCATACCTATGAGGTATTCGAAAGAATCTGTTGGTGATGGTTTTGTACTTGGTTGAAAGGCTAGTATCTAAATCCTTAACCAACCCCGCCCATGCATGTTTTAACTAAGATTTAAAGTTGATTTTCATGTACCCACATACAAGTTTCCCTAGTAAAACATAACCCCAAGATCCATTCCTAATTGATTATGCTCTAATTATTCGTAGCCTCGAGTTAGTCTTTTGGAAGTTGAAAAGTAGTCATATCTTTGAAATGTTTAAGACACCCCCCGAAATATGTGTATCCTAGGTTTGAATTTTCAGAAGCATCTTCCATTTTGAACTCACCTGATCGCTACTCACAGTTCTTTGTGGATTCGATCCTGCCTTAAAGTTTGGTAATCTGCTGAATACGATCGCCTTAAACTTAGTTTGACGTGCGAATTGAGCATTATAATGGGCCTATTCATTCTTTCTCCTGTTAAATTTATATTATATGTATGAATACTAACCACAGACTACTAATCATAAACCATAACATATCTAGGCGCTAAGATGCTACATAAAGTAAGATATTCATTGACATGACCCGACCCCAGGCCTTGTCGTAATGGGCATCCCAAGCCCAACCACGATCGGGGAACGCCACCTATTACTCAACCCAACTATCTATATCCAGCCTTATATGGGTTGAATTTTAAATGTATAACAAGATAGTGTTATTATCCTTATTATGACTCTGGGATAGGGTCACAAACGTGACCGACCCAACCGAGTCCAACCGTACCACACCAACTACCCAACCATACCAAACCAAACATAGACCATAAACAAAAGTGAATACCTAACATAAAATGAAAATCAATCCCAAAACATTGTAGGATAGAACAACCAGCAATATCATAAATGATGTCATCCCACCAACTTATTCTAACTCCAAGGTTGACACCAATACCGATCCTGGCCATATAAACCTCCAGAAGTACCACAAAGACTCTATCCAAAAGAATAAATAAATCTAGTTGGGACATGCCCCCAACCATGGCCAAAACTAATATCCAAAATAAAATATAAGTGTCTAAAGAAATCCATAACAAGAAATAATTCCTCCGAAAAGTATGAAAGCTCACCACTTCAGTCCAAATGTTGATACCGAATCTGCAAGATAAATAGGAGTAAAATAGTGGGTTCCTGCATAGCTGGGTGTACAGACGTCAGTGGACGGGGTTAGCGAGTGAGCTCTAGCATGAATCTAAACATAAGGATAAAATAATGTCAGTGATAAAAACAATTAAAACCATCAATAATTCATACAACCATACATATATAACAGTCAGGAAAGGTGGTCGTGTTTAGCATGCATTTAAAAATTTTAGATGGTTTATGTAGCTTTGCTGTCCTAACCACCCAAGGGCCATATGGGTTCATCTCCCCTAGCTGAAAGGATCCTAGTGCGCTACCATGGAATATCCCAAGCGATGACTAGTACTAGTACATCCCCAGTATAAAATGTGACATACGCAAATGGTTATCAAGACCCCTCATATCGGCAAATATGAATTTTCAATTTTGGTACCCCCGAGACCGCCACCTTCCACAACTTAGCTACATACCCACCATTAATGCCCAATTAAAACTATGTCCAAACAATTTATTTACCATTTATTAACCAAGGCCAATATTAGTGGTATTTTCATACCACCCCTTACTTGTAAGTGATATCCATAGCCAAACCATTTAGATTAAGGGGTCCTTAAGTGCCCTTCCATAAACCGTATTAAATAAACCTGGTATACTTCCATGTTCTCTACAATCATTAACATTGATCCTTTATCCTTTTCAAACCATTCAAACCATGCATAAATCCTTTATTCAGTTTAAAACAAGCAAAAGTTCTATTAAAAGAAGTCAACAAAATAAACATATCTTTATAAGAATTTTGCTAAACACCTTGGGGGCATAATATAATAATAGGGTAAATAACCACCTAAGTGAATTAGATGGAAAGAAATCACCAAGACACGGCCCAAAGCAATCCGTAAGATGAAACCCAAGCCTTTTTGCCCCAAAAGCTCTTGAGAGAATTATGGAGTGTTTTGGAATAGTTTCTAAGTATTAATGAATAGAATAATAGGATAAATAACCTCCTAAGTTTTTTAGAAGTCATGGGTCCTGGTTAGGGTAAGTAGGGAAATGTATAAAATACCCACTTAAATCTGTTAAAAACCTATCACAAGGATACGACTAACCCATTCAAGTTGTACCCTTCTATACGGTTGGTACCCACCACTCATATCTATGCCTCAACCCTTGGATCAAACATTGTCCAATATACGACTCATCTAACCAATTCATAACCACAACATACGATTCGTACCTGTAACTCATATCAATGAAAGAATAAAATACTAGGAGGATCAAACACTGCCCAACATACAATTCCTTGATACGACTCGTATAAAGATATTATGACTCATACCCCTATGTCATACCCATTCGAGTGACCAATAAAAATCCCACTAACTAAAACTAGTCAGCATACGACAGGACCATACCACCATACCCCAACATACAGCTCGTACCCATGAGTCATATTGGGTCCATAGAATGGATTTCTAGGAAATTTTCTAAGGTTCAAAACCCAGGATATTTTAGTCTTCATTACTAGGAAGATTCATCCTCGAATGAAGGACAAGTAGGTGTAACGCCTTGAGTCTGTACCCCAGGAGCGACATAGTGTTTAAAATCCTGAAGGACCATAATCTAACCTATGACTGGTAGGCTACTATATACACTACATAATAATAATAAAGAAATGCAAAATATGATATGAAATTGTCATAAGGGTCACGACTGAAAATCAAATACTGATACTAAAATCTGAAAACTAAACATCTATCTAAAATGATCTAGTCTGAAAGCCTCTAGCTATCTTAATATGGAGTTGATGGGAAAAGTCCCCAACTAACTTCGACTACTGAATATATTGAAGGACTGAAATGCTAACTATGAAATGCTAACTATCTCCTCAAACTATGAGGACTCACCACTAAGTCTGTTGTTGATATTCTGAGCTTGTAAGAATGATCAGGAGATCGTGCATATTAACCTATGACATAAAACATCATGACAAAAAAGAAAAGGTATGAATCAGTACTTTAAATATACTAGTATGCTAAGTGAGGTAGGCTGATATGCATGGGTTCATATACATGAACAATAACTGGCTAAGTAACATGAATAAAACTGAATGAAAGTACGTGAATATTTGAAACTACTGTAAACACTGATTATGTAATACTAAGTACATAAGTACGTACACTATAACTGAGATCATATTAACACTTGATACTGATTTCTGATAACTGAATGATTGATATATGAGTGACTATTTTTGACATTCCTGATTCTGTGGAATCGAGCTTAGTTCCATACTAAGCTGGGTGACTGAGTTTGACAGTCTTGATTCTGAAAGATAAATAGAGATTTTATACTAAGTATGAATCTAAAATTGAAACTATGGGAGTGTTTATCTAACCAACATACCCCGATTATAAATTGAGTAGGGGTTAAACCTATGACCCCAGTCAGAAGGGTGTTAGAACCTTGCCAAACGATACTATCAATAGTTGGGAGCTAACCCTCGATTGAAGGAAGACATTTCACCATCCCTCGCTAGAATAAAAACTTATATGTGATGTATTAACCCTAGTCTGGTAGGAAGATATCTCAACCTACACTGGCTACGTAGTTCTATAACATAGGCATTCCTACTAAGGGTCAAACCCTCCGCTGGCAGGAATTCCCCCATCTCTGGATTCACTCGATGCTGATTCCTACTCCCAACTATAGAAACCAAATTGATTTCTAGAATGTACTAGGCTTGACTGAACTATCACTGATTATGATGTCTAACTGAACTAAACTGAGTTTACTAAGTTTTATTAACTGACCGAATACACTGAGTTCTGCAACTAACAGAGTACCACTATTTGTGATATCACTGAGACTATTCTTTCACTACTGAAATTCGAAGAAAACAACTAGATTTAGGGTATTGAATACCCCTAGGAGAAGATAGCATAAATAGTAAAACATAGCATAATCTTGAAAGCATGATAACTACTCTCTTTGTCATAATTCATTCATTTAGGCATATTATTGAACACTTGCATGGTATAAACTTCCACACATTCTAACATGTTACGATTTCACTTATTCAATTCACATAAACATTTTATCAAATACTTGGGGAGCATAATTCATTCATATATTGATAACAAACATGTAAGCATCATTATTACAATCCCAACTCACAATTGCAAATGACTTTTAACATGAATCCATATAACACTACACCTAGGTTAATTATTTTCCATGAACCTTGTCATAAAACACGGATTAGAAACCCAAATAACATCATAATCATGAATACAATCAAATTAAACATGAAATTCATGAAAATAATTAACTTGTAGTTTAAAAGAGGTTTTTGAACTCAAGGGTGGAAGGAAACCCTTGGATGAACACCTAACATACCTTGGTTATTAATTCCTTGAAGGTTTTGGTGAATTTATTAAAGTTTGTTCTTGAAATTGAATAACCTAGGGTTTGTTCTTGAAAGAAATTTGAGAGAAATTGAGAGAAAGTGAATGATTTATCCTTTTGAAATGTTTAATCTCGTGTTTTAGGTATGAATAAGAGTGAGAAGACCCCTTTAGATATGGGTTTTTAATTACTAAAAATATTCCTAGCGACGTGCATACCAACATGCCGCATCAATCGTGTCCATGTGAAGGCTGACACAACACGTTGAGATTGCATCGGCTCACTTAAATTTGCACTGGGAGTTGGGGTAAATATTTTTCTATGCGATAGGCGATGTGGCCTGTCCAGATCATGTCGATCCACTATTTTGGATTTCTAAATGTTCCTCAAACGATGTTTGAAAGATTTGAAACTCGTTCGAGAACACCTACTGACATTCCTGATTATGATCAACCTAAAAATTGGCATTTTAAGGTCGTAAGGATTGTAAAATAGAATTCCCAACTTATAAAGCCTAAAATAATTCTAAGTGGAAACACTTAACTAAAATTTTAAGTTTGGGACTTATTTTCATGTTTTAAAGGACTAAGTTAAGCTTAGGATTTTATGAGATTTTACAATATTTCTCCTTTGGGAACATTAATCCTCAAATGAGACTGAATTTGAGTTTGCAGAGAAGAGGTGAGCATACTTGGTCTGCATATCTGCTTCAGCTTCCCAAGTAGCTTCCTCAATGGACTTATTCTACCAAAGTACTTTGACTAGAGGGACTTTTTAATTCCTCAAACTGCCAACCCGTAGATCAAGAATTTTGACTGGGATCTCTTCATAAGAGAGGTTGTTCTGAACATCTATACCCTCTATAGGGACTACAACTGATGGGTCACCTATACATTTATTTAGCAAGGTGGCATGAAACACAAAATGTACTGAGGCTAAGTCTAAAGGTAACTCAAGCTCGTAAGATACCTTTCTAAAATAGCAAGGATTCAATAAAATATTAATATAGGATTTGAAACTACATGATAGAGACTGACTTGAATCGAGGATCTGAATATACAATCATACTAAGCATGAATGCATAAACGTACTAACTTATCTGATTAAGTGAATGACTGATAGTTGAATACTGGGCATGTAAGACTGAACTGAACTTAGTCTGAATAACTGGACTGAAACCATAGAGTATTATAAATATAAGGTAAGGACTGACTGAGTAACATGAGATAACTGAGCATGAATTTATGAATACTATATTATCTTACAATACAAGACCAAGCGTATAATGTGATTCTAAAATAGTCTGTAAACTGAGGTATTCAAATATTGATAACTGAATAACCGATAATTGTACCCTATGGTCAAGTAAACCTAAAACTGAACTAAGTTACAGATCTGATTATTGGACTGAGACTATGACTAAGACTGTAACTAATACTGTAACAGAGACTATAACTGGGACTGTAACTAAGACTATAACTGATACTGTAACTGAGCTTATACTGGAACTAAATACTAAGTTCTAGTACATGAAAAGCTCGGGACACTTACCGACAAACTACTAACTGACTATTTATTATCTTCAATATGGCACATAAACTGAACTAGATTCACTAATTACATGGATGCAAACAAATTATTTATTAGAAAAGATATATTCGCTAAACTTTGGATAGTAAGACTAGATCGGGAGATGAAAACATATTGGAACCTATTTGCCTGACTACTAGACTGATTTACTTGCTTTACGATCTAACTTATGCTAAAATCTTATACTCAACTTTCACATTTTTTCAACACTCATTCTAAGAAGTTATGATAACATTATAAAGCAGGGAATCTTAGGCATGGTCTGAATAAGACATCTGGGTAACAAATCGCACAAACCTAAAATCCTATACTATGAAACAGAGGCCTATGAAATATCATCTTAGATATATCTACTAGGCCTTATACACTGCGACTACTAACTTTCAATCTTATACACACTTCTCGAATAAACTCTTAACTATACCTTAACCCTTGATACTACATTTCACCTGAGAATATTGACAATATTAATATGAGAACTGATTAATTGAATCTACTCACTGAGATCATAGGAGTAGAATATCAACATCATGTATTTATCAAAAGAGCTAAACCGAGGATATACATGACTTAATTTAAAATTCGCTAATCACTAGAAGCACAGCATGATTTAGGGTAACTAAGCATACTTTAAAACATAAATACATGAGTCATGAGCTGGATGACCTGATGATACAAAATCTAACTAGGAAATATAAAAATCAGCAACTAAACTTGAACAAGACAAGGATAACAACACATAGAACAAAGGAGGTGAAGTAGAAATGCATGAAATGAAAAGGATATGCAATGAGACCCTCACTAACACTAATGATTAGCACAAGAATATGTATCAAACATTCAAACACACCTCACCAACATTAGATTAAACCTTACCTTAGGTGTACCAAAGGAATTCACTGTCCTCAACCATACCTTTCTTTCCAATTGATCAACACAAGTGAAGAACATCTCACTTGCATAAAACCCTTAAGTTTCAGATTCCTATAAGTTAAAGGAAGACTAAATTACAATCTAAAAGAGTATTCTCTCAATATGTAAAAACTAATGAAAGGATAAGCTAATTTCTCTATTTATATCTATTACATTAAACTGAATAGGTATGGGAAGACTCCTCTTGAGTGTAAAAATGAAATGTGGAAAGTCCACCTTGACCTTGTAGAATATAGTCCCTTCAAGTCCCTTATTAACATATCAACACATGTCCTCCCTTGGCCTAATGCATAATACTCTTACAAGCCTTTAATTGCATGAACATAGCTTGAAGTTGTTGTAGTTCCTTGGTTGAATTCTTGTGAAAGGCCTTGACGGCTTGGCACTTGTGTCATCCTCTACATATTGAAGAGATTTTGTCCTCAAAATTGTGGGTTCCTCAACATCAAGGGTGCCTACAGGTGAAAGGTCACAAACATTGAAAGTGTTGTGAATGTGGTAATTTCAAGTTAGATCAATTTTATAGGCATTGTCATTGATACTTTTGATCACCTGGAATGGTCCCTCACCCCGTGTCATGAGATTATACTTTCTCTGATTTCAAAACTGGTCCTTTCTTAGTTGTACCCACAACCCAATCTCCGGGTTCAAGCACAAGCCTATTTCTTCCTTTGTTTTCCCGTTTAGCAATTTCTTGGTTCTTCTTTTCAAGCTTGAGCCATGCCTTCTCATGTACTTTTTTCATTGCCATAAATCATTTGAATCTATCTAGACTTATCATAAGATCACTAGAAAAAGGACTGAAATCCAAGGGGGTAAGCGGATTCAAGCCATAAACACAGTCAAAGAGAGTTATTCCTATAATTGAGTGCAAACCCAATTATACGAAAATTCCACCAAGGGTAGGTGATCTTACCATGAAGTCATTTTACCATTAACCAAGGAACGTAGCATAGAACCTAAGGTTATATTCACTACTTCCATTTGTCCATCAGTTTATGGGTAGTAAGAGGTTGAGAAATGTAACTTTGTACCAAGCCTACCCCACATGGACTTCCAAAAGAAACTTAAGAACTTTAAGTCCCTATCATTCACAATAGTCTTTGGATCCCATGAAGCTTTACAACATATTCAGCAAATAGTGAATCTACAGTAGGAGCATCCTCGGTGTTGGCACAAGGGATGAACTGAGCCATTTTAGAGTATCTATCAACAATAACAAAAATGCTATCTCAATCTTTTCTAGTCCTTGGTAGCCTCAAAACAAAGAACAATTATATGTATAGCCAAGGTATAAGGGGAGTGAGAAGTGGAGTATATAACCATTGAGAAAGGAGGTGAGATTTTACACTCCAGTAATCCATACATTGACCACAAACCTTTAGCAATATCTTTTCATATTATTGGGCAATAGAATTGCTCCGCCAAAATACCGAGGGTTTTGTCAACCCCAAAATACCCCATGAGGCCACCATCATGTGCCACTATCACAAAAAATTCCCTCTATGAACTATAAGGAACACACAATCTCCTCCATTTGAACAAATAACCCTTAAATCGAGAGTAGGAGGAATTACCATTCTATTTGAGCTATAGGTCCCTTCACCACTCTTCACATTCCCTATAAATAGAGAAAATGTAGGATCATTAGGATACAAAATCCACAAGCTCTCAAATCCTATCAACCTCAAATAAAAATTAGCAACAAGCACATACTTTCTAGACAACATATCAGAAACTATATTTTCCTTCCCCTTTTTATAACACATTACATAAGGGAAAATCTCTAGAAATTTAATCCACTTAGCATGACGCTTATTCAACTTGTCTTTTTTATTAAGGTGTTTCAACGATTAATGATCCGTTCGTATCACAAACTCCTTAGGCCATAAATAATGTTTCCAATTGCCCAAAGCTCTAATAAGGGTATACAACTCCAAATCATAAGTAAAATAGTTTAGAGTTACTAGTTTGATGTTTTCACTAAAGTAAGCTATGGTTCTTTGTTCTTGAATTAAAATAGCCCCAATACCCAATTTTTTTTGCATCACATTCATATTCAAACATTTTTCAAAATCGGGCAATTGCAACAACGGAGCTGAAATAAGCAAATCTTTCAAGGTCTCAAAAGCCTTAGCTTGCTCTTCACCCCACTTAAAGGGTTGGTCCTTTCTAATAATATCAGTCAAGGGGGATTCTATGGTACTAAATTCCTTATAAAACCTCTTAGTAAATCTTGAAAACCCATGAAAACTTCTAATTTCTCTAATAGTTTTTATGGTCGGCCAACTCGTACAGAGTCTATCTTGAATTCGTCCACTTCTACACTGCTTGAGCTAACAACAAAACCTAAAAGGACCACCTTATCAACACCAAAAGAACACTTTTATATATTGTCATACAACTTCTCCTTTTGGAGAACATCAAACACACATTACAAATGCATCATATGTTCATCAATAGATTTACTATATACCAACACATCATCAAAGTAGACAACCACAAACTTTTTAATGAAAGGCTTCATCACATGATTAATTACCCTAATTAAAGTGATAGGAGAATTTTTTAGGCCGAATGGCATGACCAACCACTCATATAGACCAAACTTGGTCTTGAATGCAGTTTTTCACTCATCACCGAGTTGTATTCAAATTGGGCGATAGCCACTCCTAAGATCAACTTTAGAAAACACACAAGATCTATTTAGCTCATCAAGCATATCATCTAACCTAGGGATAGGGTGATGATATTTTTCTATTATCTTATTGATGGCTCTATAATCCACATATATGTACCAAGTTCTATCCTTTTTTATACCAAGAGCATTGGAACCGCACACAGGATCATGCTTATTTTGATGTATCCTTTGTTAAGAAGCTCATAAACTTGCTTCTCAATCTCCTTAGTGTCCGTAGGATTACTTTTATAAGCCGGTTTATTGGGTAGTTATGAACCCAACACAAAATCAATTTGGAGCTTCATTCCCCTAATTAGGGGTAATCGTTGTAGCAATTCTTGTGGAAAAACATCATTAAATTCCTACAAAACAAGAGAAGAAGAAGAAGAAGAAGAAAAAGAAGAAGAAGAAGAAGAAGAAGAAGAAGAAGAAGAAGAAGAAGAAGAAAGGTTAGTGTTAAGAGCATGAGCTAGAAGGAGCATAAGAGTGTCCAAGTTTTGATACTTGAGCAAGTCCTTCCTCCTAGCCAACATAACCATGGTTCCTTGACCCTTTGGAACCTTAGAATCCAAAGTTCCACCCATGAAGTATGAACTTCTTTCCACTATGCACAAGTGAGTACTGTTCAACCTCCCATCATACTTGGTAGCTTTGTTATATTGACATGGTTTACCAAGTATAAAATGGCATACTTGCATGGGAATGACATCACAACAAATTTTATCTTGGTAGTTTCCTACTTTAAACTTGATTATGCATTATCCTGTCACTTTTATCTCACCACATTCATTGATCCAGTAGTTTATATAGGCTAGTATGAGGGGTTGTGGGAAATTTCAAGAAATCCACCATGGTAGAAATAGCAACATTTGTACAACTTCCACTATCAATCACCATAGTACACACCCCGCCCTTAATCAAGCACTTAGTGTGGAATAAGTTCTCTCTTTGGCTCAAATTTTCAAGTGTTTTTCTTATCATAGCCCTTCTCACCACATAATAAGGAATTTGATACTCTTCATCTAGTGGCCAAGTATCTTCTTCCTTATATTCATCACTTTCTGCTTCAATATCATACTTTTATAGATCTTAAGGACCAACCACTTTACTTTTGGATTCAATCTCACTTCATCACTTTGATAATAAAACTTACCTTCTCTTAGGATCAGATTTCTATGAGTCAGATAATTAATTTCCCAATGACCTTATCCTTGACACTTAAAGCATTGTAGAACCTTCAGATTTGTAGTAGAAAATTTGAAACCTTCTGTTCTTGTGGGATACCTTTGCACTTATTTGACCTTGGATTGCTTGACATAAGTGGAGGGTTCCTTGTTTTTAGTCAAACTTGATGATCCTTCATTCATACTCTTGGAATTGACCCAACCCGGGGAGGGTGCTTGAGCCTTTGTCTTACCTTTCCTTATTCTCCTTCTCAATTTCCATGGCTATTTGAAAGACTTCAACCACCATTTCACACTTATAAAGATTCATACGAGAAGAAATATCTTTGGTCAACCCTACCTTGAAATAAATGATGTCATGGTGAACTTTTTCCCGTCTATGATCAAGTTTCAAGATTAGTTGTTTAAATTCATCATAATATGCCATGACATTTTTAATTCCTTGCCTTAGATTGTAAAGCTTTGCAAAGAGCTCACGTTTATAATACTTTGATAAATTTCTCTCTCTCATTAGTCTCTTTAACATCTCCTAAGGAGGTGGTTGGCCACCAATCAACACATCACCAAATCTTTTGGTATAATCCTACAGAGTGTTTGCATATCCTTCAAAGTGAGAAAAATCATAGCAATTTTTCTTCTCCTAGATTAAGTCATTCACTTGGAACAAGTTTTCACAAGAAGATTCCCAAGATGAGTACACCTCGAGGTTACTTTCACCCTTATAGATTGGAATGCCCACTTTAATGGATTAAATACCCCGTTATCAACCTTAATGGTTACCTTGACCTCGGATTCTAACTTATGGTCCCATTTGATAAAATCTTTTTCTCATCTTTTCCTCAATCTAATTGTCATTATTAGGAACCTTATAACCCTTTTGATATCCTCTACCATGGTCTTCATTTTGGATTGGATAGTTTAGGATTTGAGCTATTTGTGGGGGGTTATAAGGCCTTTGGTTATTTGGAGCTTGGACTTGTGGCATTGGATATGGTGGAGGTATGGTATTTGGTCTATGGGATTTGGCATTTGATAAGTAGGATTTTATGGAGGTATTTGGTTATATAGAGGAGTTGGTCTGTGGTAAAAAGAATTTGGTATTTGTAGATTCGGGTTTGGTAGGGTATTTTGGGTTCCAATTCCTTCTTGTTGGACTTGGTTCATTTGTGTGAGTACGGGTCTTGGTATGTTTCTGTATGGAGTGGTTTGGACTTGGTTTTGAGGAGGTTGTGTAGGATATAGCATTTGGTAGAGAGTTTTTAGTGTCATGGTTATAGAGGAATTATTGGCGTGAACACTCGAAGACGCATGGTAGGGATTAGAAGTAGATGGTCATGAGTTCATCCTACTTTCAACACTATCAAGCATTCCACTAATGGTGGACACCTCACTCTTCAACGAATTTAAGTCTCCTTTTGCAATGTCCAAATCACCCTTCAAGGCTCGAGTTAGTGTATCAAACCGAGCAATCAAGACTCCCAAATCATTATTACCAAGTAAGGGAGCACTTGAATTCTCGGGTTTCATTCTCCTTGGACATAACAAACAATTAAAAAATATACAAAACGAACAAACATATTAGTTCAATAAACCTCATCACACTCAATACTCGGATATTACCTCACACTTGGTCTCACAAGTGTTAACAACTAGGCAATATTTGACAAGTAAATGAGTGGTGAATATACTTTGGATTGGAATCGAGTTTTGTTTGATATGACTCAAATGAAAACCATGTATGAACTTGAACCAACAAACTACTATGAATTAAAATGAGAAAAGCACACAAAAATCGTAGACACAAAATAAAAGAACTCTAGACTAATTACCAACCTAGTAGGAACTTACTAGCTTGATACTTAGTGATAGAATTAACTTACACGAAACTAGAATCAAAAATTAGAAACTAGGAAAATCTACTAAGAACTTGATTTGGCGGTTTACACTTCATGATGTGGCACTATTGGATTGCTCGTTGCTTTTCAAAATTTCAATTCCCAAATTTGTTAAAGTTTCGGCCTAACACCTTGGGAAAGAAGAGAAAATGCTTTGGAAGGGAAAAAAACAAATTTAGAGCCCTATTCAAGATCCAATTTGAATTCAAAAAGATTGGTCCCCCCTTGTACTGAGTTGTACATGATTTGTACTTTGATTATTCCTTTGTTTCTTCCTTATTTTGGATAAATATGAATATGCCAAGGAATATTCTTCTACAAACACTAAGTACACTCTCTTTCCACTACTTTTTCGATTAAACACACTCTTTCAACATTCTTCTTCACCAAGATTTGAAAATAATGGAAGAACAAGATGAATATTTAAAAGTTGTCCAAAGTTTGACCTCTAAGAAAATAAACCCTAATCTCCAAATTTTTTTTATAGATCTAGGTTTGTTAGGCCAACATGATCTTAAATATCAACAAATATATAACAACCAATGCCCACAATGCAAAAACCACACAGATCTAGAGATTAGTTTTTTAGATATCAGTATACCAGGACTGTTAGATACAATCAAATTCAGTTATAGCATGGGACTTAGAGAGTTCTACTAGATTCAGGACTGTCAGATACAGTCTCTCATGTATTAGCATACAGATTTAGCTACCATGTACTCACGATCTCAGTTACTATGTATGTATGTTTGTACTCTTACGTTCATATCAGTCAGTTAGTTAGCATTATTCAAGCATGTAAACCCTTTGCATTAGCATACCTTACTCGTATACTCAGTACTCCAGTTGTACTGACGTATTTGTCCTATGATGCTTTCTTTTCATGTTACACCATAGGTCCAAAGCCACGAGTTCTAGACCAGCAGTAGCTTTTCAGTCGCAGTGTTGCAGTGAATCCTCATCCATTCGAGGATAATATGATTTGATTTTATTCATTTATTACTTCAATTCAATTTTATGGAGTTAGTTGGAGATATGTTCCTTCAACTCCTTATTCAGAAAGTACTTAGAGGCTTTCAGATTTAGTCAGATTTAGCTATCAGATTCAGTATTCTTTTTTATATTCAGTTGCTTTGGGTATTCATTACCCCATGGATGTTACTATATCTCTTCAGTTGAACCTTATGGCCTATATGTTCAGGTTTTCTGCGTATTATAAATATATATATATATATATATATATATATATATATATATATATATATATATATATTAGGCAGTGTACAGGTATAGATATCAGTCATGGGTTAGCTTGTGGTCCCTCGGGGTCATGAACACCGTGTAGCATTCTGATTCAGAAAGTCGGGGTGTTACATTGGGTATGTTGGTTTAGTATGTGAAATTAATGAATTGACCTAGATGTTTTTTAAGTTATCAACCTTTGTCTTGTTTCCACTATCTTATTTTATGTTCGGAGTTCATACGACTCAGGGTATATATTGGTGGGTTGGTTTGGGTATTGAGCGCGGTCTCCAGTCCTTGTTGGACTTGAGATGCCTATTAATACAAGGCCCTGGTTCGGGTCATTTCAATAAGATCCATAAAAGTAGTAGAAGCATTTGTAACCCAAATAACATAGCCAAAACTCATAGTGACAATATCGGGTTTGAAAAGAAGTCTTGGGAATATCAACCTCCCAAATTTTCAATTGATGATAGACTGAATAGAGATCAAAATTAGAGAAGCATATAGCACCCTGAAGCTGATAAAAATGTCATCAATCCTAGGAAGAGGGTACTTGTTCTTCACTGTCACCTTATTCAGCCAACGATAATTTATACACATCCAACGAGATCCATCCTTCTTTTGCATGAAAAGCACAGGATCACTCTATGGAAAAACACTAAGATGAATGATCCCTTTATCAAGAAGATATTTTAATTGCTCCTTTAACACTTGCAAAGATAACTGATTAATGGACATCTATTTATTTTATTACGCATTATTACTACAATATTTATTTATTCTCATATTGCCTTATATTTCCTTATGTAAATATGGAATTAATGTTGTCTTATCTTGCCTTATTTATTCCCCTATTGCCTTATGTGATTCAACATGGTGTTAATGTTAATATGAAATTAAAACTAATCAAATTAATGATGGTGTATTTACTTTCCTTACCTTATGTTAATATGGAAATCAATGTAGTAATAATTGTTATTTAAGTGGCAGTTCTTTCATTTTTAAATAAACGTTTTTTAACGTGGACAACTTTTAATAAATTGCTCACTCTTAGAAAATTAAAGATAATTTTATTAATTTATTCTTAATTAAATTTTATATCTTTTCAAATTGACATTTATTACTATGTTGAAACTCAAGGACATCTTAGAAAGATTATGATCAAAATATTTTTAAAGATATAAACTACATTTATTTAGGAACAAAGTCACAACTTAAAAGAATCACTTATAAAAGAATAAAGGAAAATAATTAAATTTCATTGCATATAAATATTAAAATGTGAAAAGTTATGACATTTAATGACATTTACCATATCATCTTAATGACATATAAATATATTTACTCCATCCATTTTACTTATTCAATATACTAAAACTAAATGTTCTATTTCAAAAAAAAATGACTTACTTTTCGTTTTAGTACGTTTCAAAAATAATGATATATTTTTCTTCTTAGTACGTTTCAAAAAGAATGATTCTTTTCTTTATAACATTTTAATTTCAAATTTTCACGGGACATGTTTAAGACCACAAGATTTAAGGATATTTTGGTATATTTAACATAATTTTGATTTAAAACCACAAAATTCAAAAGTTTTATTTTTAAAAAAAAAACTTTCTATCATGTTAAACTAATTCTTTTTAAAATGAAAAGAGTAATAATATACTTTAGTTAACACTTCAAAGTATTTTAAACTTGAATCAAAAATAATTTCAAATATTATAAAATCTAATTCGAGCGAGGAAATTCACAGTCTTCATTATAAAGCCAATCATAAGAGAGCTTGAACGTTGTATAAATATGACGAGATTAATCAATTAGTACTACAGTGGTATAAATACCCATAACCCATACATTTGAACATGAACTAGTATAATATTTACATCATATATTTACATCATTTTACTGATTCTCTGGTTTGGAAAATTTTAACATGAGCGAGGCACAACGAAGACTAGTTGTGTGAGGAATTTTTTAATTGGTAATATAATATCCTGCGGGATCCACCACATTTTTCCATTTATTTGTCTTTCTTTCTTACTCTTCCCTCTTCTTCTTTTTTTTTCCCCACATTTTTTGAATTTATCAATTTTATTACTCTCTTAGTTTTGTTTTATTTGATTGGTTGAAAATAAATTTCCATTTATTTATTTTAACAAGTAAATATATAAATAATATTATTAATAGTACTATCATAATCAAATAGCTACATAAACTTTTAGTAGTTAAAGTTTTCAATATCAAAAATTTGAGAAATCTTTTGTTAGAAAACTTCCGATATAACATTCTCAGGATAAAAAAACTAAAGTTAAGTGAACAAAATCGAAATCTAAACAAATTGTGACTTTTGTCAATAGGTTCGGCTTAATGATAATTAAAGAAAAGCTCATGCTTTGTCCATAAACTTTAAACATTTGTGTAATTTAATAACGCATGACCGCGTTTCACTATTTTTTTAAAAGTTCATTTTTATACATAAATTAAATTGTATTTTGTATTAGAAGTTTATTTTATCAAATTAATCCTATTAATTATGTTTTAAAAATTTAAATTTGATTACTAATATTTTATATAATTATTTATTAATAAAATACTAAAAATAACATTAACTTTGTTTTTGTTAAAATACATAAATTAAAAGAAAATTATTCTATTGGAGCAAATAAAATAAAAGTGAGAGAGTAATAAAATTGGTGTTTAAATAGATAAAAACAAAAAATGTGAGAAAAAAACAAGCGGGAAAAACTATTTAACCAAGAAAAAAAAAGAGACAGAGAAAGATTGCATATAAAATAGAGAAATAAAGTGATTGGAAAAAAAAAAAGAAAATGAATGAAATATGAGGTGATGAGAGGAGGAATACATTTGAGTAGGGGTGTACAGACCGAACCGTCAAGTCAAACCGAACCGACGAATCAAATCAAATCGAGAAAAAAAATAATTTATGGTTTGGTTTGATTGGTTTGGCGTTAGAAAAGAAAAACCGACCATTCTTGATTTGGCTTGGTGTTGACCAAAAAAAAGTCAAATCGAACCCGAATCAAACCGACATAATACATACATATATATATATATATATATATATATATATATATATATATATATATATATATATATATATATATATATATATATATATATATATATATATATATATATATATATATATATATATATATTAGTTTAATCGCACGTGTCTCGCACGACCTTTGATTATTCAAAATTAGACGATTTTATCTATTGCGAAAGCTTATATAGATATTTATATATAACTTTATTATAAGAAGTTAAATAGTAATATACTCAAATAGGGTGGATTATAAATTTTTACAAAGATATCTAATTATAATAACATTGCTTTCTTACAAATCTTACGCCCAAAAAAGACTAAAATTGAACACAACGGTAAAATTAAAACCTTATCAATTACATGCACAAAAGATGATAAAAGAAATATTCCTAGAGAAAAGAATGCAATATTGTCGAAGGCAAAAATAATTGAGAGAATAATACCTTAAAGTTTTGTGATGAAGAATGTTGAATAATAGCCTTTTATATATAAGCGTTCGGACCCCCCCCCCCCCCTACATAAATATCAATCAAATTTTCGTGTTCATATCTCAAATCTATATAGTCAGATTTTTTAAGTAGATATTTGAATTATATTTCGTCGAATTCCTACATCTACATTTGTATGTGTCTCCATATCATCAAATCTTTAAATTTAGATTATGAAGATCAAATATCCACATATGATGACAAGCAACCAAGACATTCACATATAAACTAAAACCAACTCAATTAAACCCAACCTTCGATAGAGGAGGGTACTTGCATAATGTGATAATGACTATACTACAAACAACTTTTTTATTTTGATTTTATTTTGTTTTTTGAAATTTCATAACCTCCTTTTTTATGTTATTCTCATAAATTAGTATTACGATTTTCTTTAATATAAATAACCATTAATATGTCTCACTTACAAATAATATGAATTTCTATAGTGGTTGAATTGTACATAAAAGTTACGATATTACAAAAAACATGACTCATAAATAAAAAAGAAGTTAACCTCCTACCCTAATTCGTGACCTTGATATATTTTTAAAAAAAAAAAGAAAAATGGGATTGGAGCCCCTTTTATGTCAAAATAATCAAAATTATGTCACGATTACGCAAAGAAAGTAAAAAAAAAAAAAGCAATAAATCTTTGATTTTTGACAACTTCATTCCCCGACAATATACTTATCCAATTTTTCAATCAGAAACTTTCAACTATTCTTCATAAAACCCAAATAAAAAAGTTTACAGTGTGTTTGCCTATTTTATTTATGTAATGAAAATCAAAGTTACATTTGATCATAAATATAAATTGATATTGTTTTTATCTTTTATAAGTAACTTGAAGTGGAAAAAATAACTTTTAAATTTTAATTTATTTTTTTCAAATCTTATAACCAAATTTAAATTTTCAAATTTAAAGGATTCATGGTCAAACTACTGTTAAGACATAATATTCATCTTTTTTCCTAGTAAAAATATTTTTTATTGTTGGCATTTTAAATATGTTTTCTACACTTAAATCTAACTCTTTTTCTTTTATTTCGTCAAATATATTACTGTCAAATATTATTTTTTATTTCGTTCCTTCATCATTTAAATATTCTTGGGGGTGCGGATAACTAGATTATAAAATAGATTTATTATATATCTAATGAATCTATTATTTTTTGTGCGTGGATATTTCTTAGATAATTTATTCTTTTTGTAAGATATATCCATTAATTTATTTGGTTTATTATTTTATCCTGTAGTAACTGCAGAGTTACAAATTTCTGTATAATAATTTATCCTATTTGTACTGTAGTATATATCTAATTCTAGATTTTCTATGTCATTTATTATCTTATGTTGTTCTTCCCGTAGTGAGTTTTTTAAATTATATAAACTATCACATGTACTTTTTTCTAAATTTTCTAAGGTTTTTTCTATCCATATTAATTTTTCTTTTAAATTTTCTATTATTTTTCTAATTCGGTTTCTATAATTAATTTCATTATTTAGATTATCTTGGTTTTCTCTAGTTTTTCTAATATATTCTAACATCCACATCCTTGATCTGAATAATATCCTTCTGGGTAAATTTCTTCGTATATCCGTTCTAGCGAGTTTATGATTTCAATTTCGTAGTCTATTACTTTTTCTAATATTATTTTCTAAATATCTATAATTTCTATATCTTTAAGTATATATAAGGTTAAAACTTTAAGGTAGTCTAAATGATCTATTTTCTAAAATTGATATTTTATAGCTTTTTGTTTTAGCCTTAGTAGTTTTTGCATATTTTTATTAAGAGATTTATTTTTATTTTCCATGTATTTGTCTATATTTGTTTTTATCTGTTTTTCTAGTAACTGTATATTTCGCATATCTTTTTCTAAAAATTCTATGTAATTTATCATGATAAGTATTTATAACAGTAGCTAGGTAGACATGGTATATAATTTACTCTAGCCATGTAATATTCACCGAATGCTTTTTCTAATATAATTTTTCTTATATCTGCTACTTTTATATCTCTAAGTGCATACAAAATAAGTATCTTAAATTTATCTACCATCATATCAGATAAATTATCATTCATTTTCATAAAATTGCTTTTTTCAAAATATTCCCTTCAACCATGTACATAATAAAATATAGTCATCTCAGATTACTATATACTAGATTATTCTTAAATAACATGTTCTTAGGTCACTATTGGCATGGTAATTTGGATACTTTTTCCCTTCAACAGCGCCTCGACTCTGGTTACTCCCCGCCACGGCTTCTCGCCTCATTGGTTTCACCTTTAGGATGGCATAGTTCTTAGGGATTTTCCTCCGTTTCCACTTTGCTAATAAACTTCTTAACATATTATTCTTCGAATAATTCTACTATAAAGTAACTAATATGAATTTATTTTATCATATCATGATTGTTGGGGATTATGAATTTAGCTATTCATAATCATAAATAGATATACCTGTTCTGGTAGCTTTGATATTTCTGAAGTTTTTTCCTCCATAGCTTTTTTCATTGAAGTGTATATATTTAATTAACTGGGCAAAATATTTTTTATGGAATGGAGAGAGTTTTTGCTTAATTGTGAGAAGGCTTGCCTTTGCAATGCCTTCTTACTTCTTTATTTATAGAGTGAACGAACAATAATCTTTACAAAGTATTTTATATGTGTTCTTAAAAGATAGAAACAATAAAGCTAAAAAATAAAAAAAAGGCTCAAAAGTCCTAAAGCCTACAACCTAAAAGTCTAGGTCTAAAACAAGAAAGTCTTTACATGAATAGTAATGTACAATAATTTTGAAGACTTTTACGTAACTAAAATAAATATCTTGTCTCCGTTGATTTTTGTCGTATCTGTTGTATCTCCATTATTGCTCCTGATCTTATCTTCCAGCTGTCATCTTGCTTTCTTGATTTTTTATTCTAGATGCACTTCTGGAATAATATTATCTTCTCCATTACACCTCGAACATTGGTGATCTGGATATTTATGTCCAATTATTTTACAATATCTTGTTAGTAGTCCGTCAGAAATAAATCCTTTTTTAATAGCTCTTGCTGTAGATGGTTTCTCTGGGTTGAGTAGTGTCATTATCCATTGTCTTACATCCTCCATATCTGTTGGTCGTAGCTCTTTCGAATTAGAGTAAATCATTTGGTGATCTCTCGAGTAGTAGCTCCATATTGGATTTCCATTTGTATAGTTATTTGCTAGTTCTTGTATAATCGTAGATAGTCCAATAAGTCTTTTATTTACGTAGAATTCTGGTATCTCGATTCTAGGCATTTTCGGTTGCTGCGCAATATCTTCGGGTATAATCATGTCTCTAGTTAGTCCTATCTTTACGACTTGTATAACTGGTTTTATCTCGTCATATAATATCTCCGCGAGTGCAGTATAACACTTTATATAAAATAGAGTGTCTTTCGTTATTCTTTTATAGGTAGTGAATATCTTGTATAATTCTTCCATAGCTGTCAATTCTTCTCCGTTTTGGGTGTATATGGTGTTTAGCAGTCCATAGTCAAAATATGTTTTTACTAGGCTTGGGTTAGTTTTTGGTAGTGCGATTAGCTTGTTGTATCCTTGTAATTTTTGGGTTATATAGTTGGTATTTGGTTCTTGGATGTTTGTAGCTCTTGGGTTATGGTTTAGGAAGGTTTGTACTCAATAGATGTTTTCTATATATTTCTGGGTTGTGTAATTATAAACTTTTTTGTCTTGGTTTAGGCTATCTCGGTATGTGGTAACTTGTGGGGGTATGAATAAATGGTCTTTTTGTATTTTTGGTGTAAATGGTTTTTTAAATATTTTATTCATGTTCGTATTTGGGTATCTTGGTTGACTAACTTCTTTGCTTGTACCTGCAGAAGTAGATTGATAAATGTTATGGGTTTTATGGAGTGTCCCAACGTCTCCTTCTAGCTCTGAAATTTTATTGTCTTCCGATAGACGTAGCTCTGCACACTGCTGAGTTAGCTGATTCATAGCTATAGACTTCAGTTTATCTTCATTAGTCTTTAGCTTTAGCTTTTCTATCTCAGTACCCATACTGTCCACTTTTAATGAAAGCGTAGTTAGGGCATTGATTATTTTTTCAAGAGTATTTTCTTCTATCATTTCAGTCTGTGTAGCTTTGTCTTGATATGCAATCTGCAATAACATTTTTGTTAGTACTGATCACTTCTATTATAAATGTGAAATTTAATATATTTAAAACTAGTCTTCGAATCTCTTTTGTTGTAACTGAATTTTGTATTTTCTTTGTTAGCCACCAGCGTACCTGTGTATTATCTGTTCGCACAATAAATTTGTTATATACAATATATGGCTCAAACGCTAACAAACATTTATATAATGAACATAATTCTTTCCTATTTATTTCCCACTTTATTTCTATCTCATTGACCGTACCTGAGTAGTATCTACAATGGTGTTCTATTTTTTCTGATTCATATCGATATTTAAGTACTCCTCCGTAACTATATTCACTAGCATCTGCTTCTACTATATATATAAATTTTTTATTTTCATCTGAAAATTGTAATTTTGGTAATTCTTTACAAAGTAATTTTATTTTTTGAACTTGTTTTTTATCTTCTTCATTATAGTTATATTCTATGTCCTTCTTTAATTTTTTCTGTAGTGGTTTTAAGTTTTCTGCTAATTTTGGAATATATTCTCTTACTTGGTTTACTAATCTTAAAAATGACTGTAATTTCTTTTTTGTATCTAATTCTTCTTTTGAATTTATTATTTTTTGTACTATATGTTGTTGCATTTTTACTCCACTTTTATCTATTTGTATTCCTAAAAATTCTATTTGGTTTTTCATAATTTTAGCTTTCTTTTCGCTTAGACTTATTCCCGATTTTTCTATTATATCTGTAAACTGTTCCAATAATTTTATATGTTCTTCTTTAGTTTTTGTATATAATAATATATCATCTATGTATACTATGCAATTAGGTATTTGTTTAAAATAATTGTCCATAAAATGTTGATATCTATCTGGTGCATTTTTATATCCAAATGGTAATACGTTCCACTCATAAAATCCTTGTGGTACCGTGAATGCTGTTAATTCTTTCGATTCTTCTTCTAACTTTAGATGGTAAAATCCCGATTTACAATCAAATTTGCTAAAATAATTATATCCTTGTATTTGCCTTATTTTTAATATCTTATTTGGTATTGGATAATTATATGTTATAGTTTTTGCATTTAAATTTCTATAATCAATAACCATCCTACTTTTTCCTCTTTTTTGTTCACTATGCTTATTTACTATAAATGCTGGACTATTATGTTTACTATTACTTTTTTGTATATATTGTTTTTCTAATAATTCATCTATATGCATTTTAAATTCTTTTAAATCATCAAAATTATAGGTTAATGGTTTTTGGGTTATTATACTATTTTTATCTATTAATTCAATTTTTATGGTAGTTTTATGTTTTTCCCATCCTTTTAATGGATCTTCACTATATAATTGTTCTAATTTTTTCTTAACTATTTCTATCTTATTTATTGAAAATATAGTTATTTCTGTTTTATTTATTGAGAATACTACTAGTTCAATTGTATCTTCAGTGGTTTTATATTTTCTAACTTTTGTGTAATTTTTTCACTTCCTTTTATCCAATCAGTTTTCTTTCTTATTTTATTATTAACTCTTTTTGCTCTTACTTTTAGTTTACATGGTGTTGTAAACCACCAGTCGTTTCTAGTTATTATATGTGGGTATAATTTATCTAAAAATGGCATTCCTAAAAGTATATCTTTTGACGTTAGTTCATAATTATAAATTTCTTCTATTGTTAATATCTTATCTCATATTTGTGCTTTTACATTCCTAGCTTTATAAATAATTAAGCTTCCTTCACTATTAAATCCTTTAACTACTATTGATATTTTTAATTTATCCCATTTACTTTCTGGTAAACAATTATATTTACATAAATTAGTTTCTGCTCCTGTATCTATTATAGGCGTATAGTATCTACTGTAATATCCTTCCACTATTATCTTCATTAATACATATATCTTCGTTTTATGTTAAGGCTCTTTTTAAGAATAATTTTTTCTTATTATATGTTATGGTTAATTGTGTATGTTCTATATTATATGGTTTTACTTGTTCTAACCATTTTATTCCTAATATTATATCTGCTTTTTGCATTTCTTCCTTTACTTCAAATTCTATTTTTATTTTTCTAACTCCTATTATTATTTCTTTTTCTGCTATATTTTTACTATTTATTAAACTTCTTGGTAGATCTGGGCACATATCATTATCAGTTTTTATTTCTTCATCTTTTACTAGATATTTTGCTATATAATTTTCTTCTTGTCCTGTATTTAAAAGAATTAAATATTCTTTTTCAATTATTTTTCCTGTTACGTAATATTGATTCAAATTACATATCGAATTTGTTTCATAACTTGTTCTTTTTGATGAGCTTGATGATTCTGGTTTTTCATTAGCTATTCTTTTTGTTGTATTTATTCTATCTTTTGCTATTTCTAGATTTTCTTCTATATCTATGTCTCTATAGTTATAATCATTATAATCTATTTTTTTACAATTTGTTCAAATGGGCTATCTATCTGTATCTTGTTAATCTTATTTTTTCCTGTTATTTTATGTTTTGTTGTTAATACATATAAATTTTTACATCTTGCAGTAAATATTTTACTTCCTGGGGTTAGTTCTATTCCTGATATCTTCCAATATAATACTAGGGATTTATCTATATTTCTATCTGTTACTGCTACTGAATAATTTGCACTTATTATAAATTTAAATTTTTGGTATATTAGATTTCCTTTTACGGGAGTTATTATGCTTTTTTCTATAGGTTTTATAATTCTATCATCTGCTAAATATAATTCTATCGGTATATCTATTCCTTCTCTAAAACATTCTTTTATTAATATTTCTGTACCTCCAAGGTGTACATATTTTATTGGATCTCCTTTACTTTTTATATCATTTATCTCTTTATTAATTATCCTTTTTGTTACTAGTGGTATACTAGCTTTACCTTTTGCATATCGACAGTCTATTACATGTTCTTTTTGGCATACTACATAATATTCATCTTTTTTCCTAGTAAAAATATTTTTTATTGTTGGCATTTTAAATATTTTTTCTACACTTAAATCTAATTCTTTTCCTTTTATTTCGTCAAATATATTACTGTCAAATATTATTTTTTGTTCTGTTCCTTCGTCATTTAAATATTCTTCCTTTGTTATTATTTTTATATCTTCTTCAGTCATTTAATTCATCTATTTCACTATCTATTTCAGTATCTGTTTCGTTTTCTGAAATTTCATATATACTATCTTCACTTTCTAATTCATAATCTATATAATCTATCTGCATATATTCTGTATTATCTATTTTTATTTTTGATATTTGTTTATTTTTTGGATTTTTAGGTAATTTACAATCTCTAGCTAAATGTCCTAACTTTCCACAATTATAGCAAGTACATTCTTTTATAGATTTCTTCTTTCTATATGGTCTTTTATTTTTGTAATTTTTTACATAATATCTTTTTCTTGGTTTCTTGTATTTGTATTTTGATTTTTTATATTTGTTATATTTCTTATGTCTTTTTCTTTTCTTATAGTATCTTTCTTCACATCCAAATTAAGGTGCTATTTTATTTTTGCAACGTGCTAAATTTCTTATTAATGTTTTTTCCATTTTTAATTCTTCTCTATATTTTTCACATAAATTTCTATACCATTGTTATAAAAATTTTATTCTTGCTCCTAACGTATCTACTATTTTTGCTTCTTCCCAACTTTTTATTATCTTTGAACTAAATGGTTCAGGTAATTTATTAAAATATAATTTTCTTATTTCCTTACTTTGTTCTATACCATATGCTCCTTTATAATAGTATTCTTTAAATGCGCAAGTATATTCATTTATATAACACATATTACATATTGCTAATTTTAACATTAAATTCTTATTTGTATCTTTTTCTTCATCTTGTTCTTCTTCTATTGTTGTCATACTACCAAATTCACCTTTTATAGTTGTTTTATATTTTTTCAATAACTCTATAGGTGTTAGTTTAGTTGTTGTTGATGATGTTCCTTCCATAGGTTTATTAGCTCTTAATACTTTCTTACTATTTTCAGTTAAATTTGAAAACCATAGTTTTACCGATCCTATTAATGTTCTTTCTATATATTCTGGTGCATCTGTTATGTTTATATTATTATCTAATAAGTTTTTTGTCATATATCCTATCCATAATTGTATTGTTTTTTCTGTATCTATTACACAGTCTAGGTCTAAAAAGTTATAATTTTTATTAACTATTTGTTTTGGTGTTCATTTGTCATATTCATTATATCTTTTAAATTTACTTTTATAATATATAGGTTTTCTTATTTCTGTTGTTTTAGGTGTTATATTTTCATCTTCTTTTTTATCAAGAGTATTTATTTCTGTGTTGATATTTTCTAAGTTTTCTTCATTAATTATTTCTTGTTTTTCATTGATTTCTAAATTTTTTATATTTGTTAATATTTCTGTATATGTTTCACTATCTTCTGAATCATAATTATCTGTCTCTTCAACCTCTATATTATTTATTTCTAATTTCTCCTTAAATTGATTTATCTCGTTTAGTAATTTTTGTTCTCTATCTTTTTCTTCTTTTTCTTTTTGTCTTTGTTCATACAAATCTTTTAACATTTGTAGTTCTTTTTCTAATTCAGCAATTCTACTATTTTTAGTTTCTTCTATTTTTCGTATTTCTTCCGTAGTTTGTTGCTTAATTTTTTCTATTTCTTTTTTTCTATCTATTTCTTCATTTTCTTTTTCTATTCTTACCAGTGCTGTTAGTTTATCTTCTAATTTTAATTCTTCTTTTTCCAACATTAGATATAAATGTTCCCTTATTTTCTTATATCTCCTTCCGAAATTAGAAAATACTATTTTTATTTTTGATCCTTCGTGATTTTCGTATATTTTTTCATCTATTATAAATTCTTCTTTATTCATTTTATTGTGAATAATTCATGTTGGTATATATATTCTAGACTATCTATTTGTGATTCTAATTTTGATATTTCATCTTTTTGTGTATTTATTGAGTTTTTACTAACTCCGACAAATATATTATAATGTAATCTTTCTTTTCTTATTTTTAACTCTTTACGTTTTTCATAAATAAATTGTTTTAATTCTTTGTATTTTTGATCCTTATTCATTTAAATTATATTTATAATATCTTGGTGGATATCTAAATCTAATTTTATCATAATTAGGTGGTATGTGTCTCATTCTTCTAGATTTTAAATGGATTATTAATTTTTCTTCAATACTAGATATTAATGTAATTAGATAGGCTAATATTTGTGGATTTTTTTTTGTTTTATTTAGACTTATATATTCTGAATAATTACTAACTAAAGATTCTTTAATTTTTTCTAAAAGCTTCTCTATTTTTATATGGTCTTCTCATAATTAATTTAATAAATAACTAACTCTAACTTAACTAATTCTAAAATATATCTCACTTCCGTGCTTTTTAAATTACTGTGCTCTGATACCATTTGTAGGGGGTGCGGATAACTAGATTATAAAATAGATTTATTATATATCTAATGAATCTATTCTTTTTTGTGCGTGGATATTTCTTAGATAATTTATTCTTTTTGTAAGATGTATCCATTAATTTATTTAGTTTATTATTTTATCCTGTAGTAATTGCAGAGTTACAAATTTCTGTATAATAATTTATCCTATCTATACTGTAGTATATATCTAATTCTAGATTTTCTATGTCATTTATTATCTTGTGTTGTTCTTCTCGTAGTGAGGTTTTTAAATTATATAAACTATCACATGTACTTTTTTCTAAATTTTCTAAGTTTTTTTCTATCCATATTAACTTTTCTTTTAGATTTTCCATTAATTTTCTAATTCGGTTTCTATAATTAATTTCATTATTTAAATTATCTTGGTTTTCCCTAGTTTTTCTAATATATTCTAGCATCCACATCCTTGATCTGAATAATATCCTTTTGGGTAAATTTCTTCGTATATCCGTTCTAGCAAATTTATGATTTCAATTTCGTAGTTTATTACTTCTTCTAATATTATTTTCTTAATATCTATAATTTCTATATCTTTAAGTATATATAAGGTTAAAACTTCAAGATAGTCTAAATGATCTATTTTCTAAAATTGATATTTTATAGTTGTTTGTTTTAGCCTGAGTAGTTTTTGCATATTTTCATTAAGAGATTTATTTTTATTTTCCATGTATTTGTCTATATTTGTTTTTATCCGTTTTTCTAGTAACTGTATATTTCGCATATCTTTAAAAATTCTATGTCATTTAGCATGATAAGTATTTATAAGAGTAGCTAGGTAGACATGGTATATAATTTACTCTAGCTATGTAATATTCACCGAATGCTTTTTCTAATATAATTTTTCTTATATCTGCTACATTTATATTTCTAAGTGCATACAAAATAAGAATCTTAAATTTATCTACCATCACATCAGATAAATTATCATTCATTTTTATAAAATTGTTTTTTTCAAAATATTCCCTTCAACCATGTACATAATAAAATATGGTCATCTCAGATTATTATATACTAGATTATTCTTAAATAACATGTTCTTCGATCACTATTAGCAT
This sequence comes from Capsicum baccatum var. pendulum, assembly GCA_030864225.1. Classification (NCBI taxonomy): domain Eukaryota; kingdom Viridiplantae; phylum Streptophyta; class Magnoliopsida; order Solanales; family Solanaceae; genus Capsicum; species Capsicum baccatum. Next base: position 197,916,251 of record CM061558.1, on the reverse strand, counting down.
GGTAATTCGGATACTTTTTCCCTTAAACAGCGCCTCGACTCTGGTTACTCCCCGCCACAGCTTTTTGCCTCATTGGTTTCAACTTTAGGATGACATAGTTCTTAGGGATTTTTCTCCGTTTCCACTTTGCTAATAAACTTCTTAACATATTATTCTTCTAATAATTCTACTATAAAGTAACTAATATGAATTTATTTTATCATATCATGATTTTCGGGAATTATGAATTTAGTTATTCATAATCATAAATAGATATACCTGTTCTGGTAGCTTTGATATTTCTGAAGTTTTTTCCTCCATAGCTTTTTCCATTGAAGTGTATATGTTTAATTAACTGGGCAAAATATTTTTTATGGAATGGAGAGAGTTTTTGCTTAATTGTGAGAAGGCTTGCCTTTGCAATGCCTTCTTACTTCATTATTTATAGAGTGAACGAACAATAATCTTTACAAAGTATTTTACATGTGTTCTTAAAAGATAGAAACAATAAAGCTAAAAAACAAAAAAAAAAGGCTCAAAAGTCCTAAAGCCTACAACCTAAAAGTCTAGGTCTAAAACAAGAAAGTCTTTATATAAATAGTAATGTACAATAATTTTGAAGACTTTTACGTAACTAAAATAAATATCTTGTCTCCGTTGATTTTTGTCGTATCTGTTGTATCTCCATTATTGCTCCTGATCTTATCTTCCAGCTGTCATCTTGCTTTCTTGATTTTTTATTCTAGATGCACTTCTGGAATAATATTATCTTCTCCATTACACCTCGAACATTGGTGATCTGGATATTTATGTCCAATTATTTTACAATATCTTGTTAGTAGTCCGTCAGAAATAAATTCTTTTTTAATAGCTCATGCAGTGGATGGTTTCTCTGGGTTGAGTAGTGTCATTATCCATTGTCTTACATCTTCCATATCTGTTGGTCGTAGCTCTTTCGAATTAGAGTAAATCATTTGGTGATCTCTCGAGTAGTAGCTCCATATTGGATTTCCATTTGTATAGTTATTTGTTAGTTCTTGTATAATCGTAGATAGTCCAATAAGTCTTTTATTTGCGTAGAATTCTGGTATCTCGATTCTAGGTATTTCCAGTTGCTGCGCAATATCTTCTAGTATAATCATATCTCTCGTTAATCTTATCTTTACGGCTTGTATAACTGGTTTTATCTCGTCATATAATATCTCCGCGGGTGCAGAATAACACTTTATATAAAATATAGTGCCTTTCGTTATTCTTTTATAGGTAGTGAATATCTTGTATAATTCTTCCATAGCTGTCAATTCTTCTCCGTTTTGGGTGTATATAGTGTTTAGCAGTCCATAGTCAAAACATGTTTTTACTAGGCTTGGGTTAGTTTTCGGTAATGCGATTAGTTTGTTGTATCCTTGTAATTTTTGGGTTATATAGTTGGTATTTGGTTCTTGGATATTTATAGCTCTTGGGTTCTGGTTTAGAAAGGTTTGTACTCTATAGATTTTTTCTACATATTTCTGGGCTGTGTAATTATAAACTTTTTTGTCTTGATTTAGGCTATCTCGGTATGTGGTAACTTATGGGGGTATGAATAAATGGTCTTTTTGTATTTTTGGTGTAAATGGTTTTTAAATATTTTATTCATGTTTGTGTTTTGGTATCTTGGCCGACTAACTTCTTTGCTTGTACCTGCAGAAGTAGATTGATAAATGTTATGGGTTTTATGGAGTGTACCAACGTCTCCTTCTAGCTCTGGAATTTTATTGTCTTCCGATAGACGTAGCTCTGCACACTGCTGAGTTAGCTGATTCATAGCTATAGACTTCAGTTTATCTTCACTAGTCTTTAGCTTTAGCTTTTCTATCTCAGTACTCATACTGTCCACTTTCAATGAAAGCGTAGTTAGGGCGTTGAGTATTTTTTCAAGAGTATTTTCTTTTATTATTTTAGTATGTGTAGCTTTGTCTTGATATGTAATCTGCAATAACATTTTTGTTAGTACTGATTACTTCTATTATAAATGTGAAATTTAATATATTGAAAACTAGTCTCCGAATCTCTTTTGTTGTAACTGAATTTTGTATTTTCTTTGTTAGCCACCAGCGTACCTGTGTATTATCTGTTCGCACAATAAATTTATTATATACAATATATGGCTCAAACGCTAACAAACATTTATATAATGAACATAATTCTTTCCTATTTATTTTCCATTTTATTTTTGTTTCATTGAACGTACCTGAGTAGTATCTACAATGGTGTTCTATTTTTTCTGCTTCATATCGATATTTAAGTACTCCTCCGTAACTATATTCACTAGCATCTGCTTCTACTATATATATAAATTATTATTTTCATCTGGAAATTGTAATTTTGGTAATTCCTTACAAAGTAATTTTATTTTTTGAACTTGTTTTTTATCTTCTTCATTATAGTTATTTTCTATGTCCTTCTTTAATTTTTTCTGTAGTGGTTTTAAGTTTTCTGCTAATTTTGGAATACATTCTCTTGCTTGGTTTACTAATCCTAAAAATGATTGTAATTTCTTTTTTGTATCTAATTCTTCTTTTGAATTTATTATTTTTTGTACTATATGTTGTTGCATTTTTACTCCACTTTTATCTATTTGTATTCCTAAAAATTCTTTCTGGTTTTTCATAATTTCAGCTTTCTTTTCGCTTAGACTTATTCCCGATTTTTCTATTATATCTGTAAACTGTTCCAATAATTTTATATGTTCTTCTTTAGTTTTTGTATATAATAATATATCATCTGTGTATACTATGCAATTAGGTAATTGTTTAAAATAATTATCCATAAAATGTTGATATCTACCTGGTGCATTTTTATATCCAAATGGTAATACATTCCACTCATAAAATCCTTGTGGTAACGTGAATGCGGTTAATTCTTTGGATTCTTCTTCTAACTTTAGATGGTAAAATCCCGATTTACAATCAAATTTGCTAAAATAATTATATCCTTGTATTGGATAATTGTATGTTATAGTTTTTGCATTTAAATTTCTATAATCAATAACCATTATAATCAATAACCATCCTACTTTTTCCTCTTTTTTGTTCACCATGTTTATTTACTATAAATGCTGGACTATTATGTTTACTATTACTTTTTTGTATATATTGTTTTTCTAATAATTCATCTATATACATTTTAAATTCTTTTAAATCATCAAAATTAAAGGTTAATGGTTTTTGGGTTATTATACTATTTTTATCTATTAATTCAATTTTTATGGTAGTTTTATGTTTTTCCCATCCTTTTAATAGATCTTCGCTATATAATTGTTCTAATTTTTTCTTAACTATTTCTATTTTATTTATTGAAAATATAGTTATTTTTGTTTTATTTATTGAAAATACTACTAGTTCTATTGTATCTTCAGTGTTTTTTATATTTTCTAACTTTTGTGTAATTTTTTCACTTCCCTATATCCAATCAGTTTTCTTTCTTATTTTATAATTAACTCTTTTTACTCTTACTTTCTGTTTACATGGTGTTGTAAACCACCAGTCGTTTCTAGTTATTATAGGTGGGTATAATTTATCTAAAAATGGCATTCCTAAAAGTATATCTTTTGACGTTAGTTCATAATTATAAATTTCTTCTATTGTTAATATCTTATCCCATATTTGTGCTTTTACATTCCTAGCTTTATAAGTAATTAAGCTTCCTTCATTATTAAATCCTTTAACTACTGTTGGTATTTTTAATTTATCCCATTTACTTTCTGGTAAGCAATTATATTTACATAAGTTAGCTGCTGCTCCTGTATCTATCATAGGCGTATAGTATCTACTGTAATATCCTTCCACTATTATCTTCATTAATACATATATCTTCATTTTATGTTAAGGCTCTTTTAAAGAATAATTTTTCCTTATTATATGTTATGGTTAATTGTGTATGTTCTATGTTATATGGTTTTACTTGTTCAAACCATTTTATTCCTAATATTATATCTGCTTTTTGCATTTCTTCCTTTACTTCAAATTCTATTTTTATTTTTCTAACTCCTATTATTATTTCTTTTTCTGCTATATTTTTACTATTTATTAAACTTCTTGGTAGGTCTGGGCACATATCATTATAAGTTTTTATTTCTTCATCTTTTATTAGATATTTTGCTATATAATTTTCTTCTTGTCCTGTATTTAAAAGAATTAAATATTCTTTTTCAATTATTTTTCCTGTTACGTAATATTGATTCAAATTACTTATAAAATAGATTTATTATATCTAATGAATCTATTCTTTTTTGTGCGTGGATATTTCTTAGACAATTTATTCTTTTTGTAAGATGTATCCATTAATTTATTTGGTTTATTATTTTATCCTGTAGTAACTGCAAAGTTACAAATTTTTGTATAATAATTTATCCTATCTATACTGTAGTATATATCTAATTCTATATTTTCTATGTCATTTATTATCTAATGTTGTTCTTCTCGTAGTGAGTTTTTTAAAGTATATAAACTATCACATGTACTTTTTTCTATAAGAAAAATTATATTAGAAAAAGCATTCGGTGAATATTATATGGCTAGAGTAAATTATATACCATGTCTACCTAGCTACTCTTATAAATACTTATCATGCTAAATTACATAGAATTTTTAAAGATATACGAAATATACAATTACTAGAAAAACGGATGAAAACAAATAGATACAAATACATGGAAAATAAAAAAATATATATAAAATCTCTTAATAAAAATATGCAAAAACTACTAAGGCTAAAACAAACAACTATAAAATATCAATTTTAGAAAATAGACCGTTTAGACTACCTTAAAGTTTTAACCTTATATATACTTAAATATATAGAAATTATAGATATTAAGAAAATAATATTAGAAAAAGTAATAGATGATGATAGGCGAATTTACACGCCTATATCAATATATTTTGCCCATATTTTAGCCTAGTTTTGAAAACAAATTATATATTTCATGCACTTTTAGTCCTTTTTCCTGTAAATGAGCTAACGAACATGATTAGGAAAGTTTCAGGTATAAATGATGCAAAATACAACATTTTATGGCTTACTTGACGCAAAAGAAAGCTCACGAAGGAAGGAAAAGAAGTTTACACGCCTAAGGACCAAAACTGCTGCATGGAAAATCTGTCCCGGGCTAAAACAACATTTCTAAAGACTTTGGGGACTTACAGACACATAGCTGGATTTTGACAATGATACATTAACCTAGTACAATTAGGTTATGTATTTCATTAGTTTACTTGGATTATGATAATGTTACCTTAACCTAGTACATTTGGGTTAAGTATTCCATTAGCCTAGTAGGATTTGGTTATTTATTTCATTAGCTTAGTAGGAGTAGGATATGGGTATTATAAATACCCTATCATGCTAGAGATTGATTTTGAGACATTCTTCAACTATCAATTAATTCTACAACTCTTCTAATCTTTTCATCAATTCTACTCTTCTATTCTTAAATTCCACAACAAGAGAATCGTTACCAAGCCAAGGAAACACGCCTAACGCCTATCACTTGATCCACACGCCATTACTCAATATCGTGATATAATAACAATGTCAATCGTGATCTCCTTCGCATTTATGGGTAACTAAACTTCTCTGTTGGGGTTATGGAAGCCGAATGAGTTACTATCTATTGTTGTGAGTTTGTGAGTTTGTGACACGTATATTGCTTATATTATTATTCTCTTCATCTTAATCTACATTTTTTGCGGTTGCAAATGCAAAAATACGCCAGTCTAACATTTAACTTGATCGAGAGAAAGGTTATTTGTCTGGAAAAGAGATAATGTCAAGGTAGTAGGACACCCTTTCCTATTAAAAAGCTAGTGCCGTAACTGGACTAACCTCTTGGAGAATTCGTACCGTTAGACACGCTTTAAGCTCGAGAGAGTTAAAGTGAAATAGTCCTTGTTGAGGTCGAGAGACGTTTGGATTTACCATCGACTACAATTCTCTATAAGCAATTGCATGTCAGAATTCTACACACTCATAGTCAATAGAGACGTATACCTCAGAAGGTGGACATAACCCCAACGCTTCAATTCTCATTGTTTACAACCAATGTAACAATCTCTCTCTTTTTACTTTATTATTTTCAGCTTTTGTTTACATTACTTGCAAAACAAGAATCCCCCATTTTTACGAGACTTGCACGAAAAGTTTAGTAATTTTGCTTACTTGTTGGCCAAACTATTCCCTGTGGGATCGACACCCAACCCAGGTTGGGTTCTATATTTGCTAATGACCGCTTTACACTCAAACGAGAGCTGTAGATTGAGCGTTATCAAAAATTGGCGCCGTTGCCGGGGAATACGAGTGTCAATCAAGTTTGTGATAATTACTAGACCCTTTGGTCAAAGATTCTCGTACTTTTACGTTTAGTTTTTGTTTTTGTTTCTTGCAGGTTTTTACTTTAGTGCATGCCCCATACTAGAAGTTCTGGTCAACCGTTATTACCAATCAATCCTGAACCACAACGAATTAGAAGAATGGAAGCACAAGCTGAAATCGACAGGATGGCTGCTCAACACGAGCAGGCGAGATTATCCGCCCTTGCTGCCGCCCAAGTACACCAGCAAAACATTGATAATCCTAGGAGAGCAACAAACCCTGACGATGAGGATTTAGGTGACGACGAGTTGATAAACCTAAGGCATGTTGCTGAAACTACAACACCTGCCAACAGAAGAGGTCGACAAGCTCGGTATCGGTATGATCGCCAACCTTTGCAGCCAGCTTTCGACGATGATGATGATGATCTTGATGGTGCCGGAGCCACTGGAGCTATAATTCCACCACCATTAGCGCCCGGAGCCAAGTTCAACATCACAAGCACCATGATTCAGTTATTGCAACTCAAGGGATTATTTGGTGGACTAGCAGGCGATGATCCAAATATGCATCTCATCAACTTTATTTCTACATGCAAGTCTTTTGACAGTCCTGGTGTTGGTCAGAATGCTATTCGATTACGTCTATTTTCATTGTCTCTGTCTGGGGAGGCAACACTATGGTTGAAGGGGCTGACTCCTGATTCAATTACAAATTGGAGGAAATTGAGAGACGTTTTCCTAGAAAGATTCTTTCCACCATCAAAAAGAGCACAACTGAGAGATAAAATCAGCAATTTTTGTCAGCTTCCCTCTGAAGCTCTTCATGAAACATGGGAGAGGTTCAAGATAAAGCTAGCGAGATGCCCAAACCATCACATGACTAATGTTCACCTCATGGAGATCTTGTATAGAGCCTTGAATTCAATAACTAAACCAGTGGTGGATAACACAGCTGGAGGTTCTTTCATGGACCTCACCTTTGGTCAAGCAAGCAATATGCTAGATCGTATGACGAAACAAAGTAGAGCTTGGCATACCAGGGATTCTGAGGTAGAAAGCCCCACTTTATCTATTGGCATGACTGCAGACCAAAGAAGAAGAGAAGAAGAACGTGATCAAGACATGGCGCACATGAAAACACAAGTGGATCTTCTGACAAAGCATTTATTATTAGGGAAGACCGCAAAAGTGAAAACTGTGGCACTAAAAGGAAGAGACGAATCTGATTTTGAAGAGGAGGCCAACTACTTGAACAATCAGGGGGGTTTCCGTGGGAATGCCCAAGGAAACCAAGGTCGGAACTATTATGATAAATCTGGAAGTAAAGACCAAGGTAGTTAGAAGAAAAACAATGAAAAGAGTGGTTTGTACGTTCCCCCTGGTAGACGTGACACCACCACATCTAATTCTATGGAAGACATGATGGCTAAGTTGTTGAAAGGAGTAGAAGCAACGAGCGCGGGAGTTATGGAGGTGATTAATGATTTGTCCTCCATGAAGCAATAAGTTGATTCTCATTCCACTTCTATCAAGCAAATAGAGCAGCAATTGAGCCAACTTTCAGCAGTATTCAATCAAAGAAAGGCTGGCACCTTACCGAGCGATACTATGCAAAACCCAAGGAATGATGGGTCATGCATGACCATCACTACCAGAAGTGGTAAGGTGCTGGAAACTTCAGCAAAGGGCAACCAAGTGGTTGACGAAGTTGCGGACATGGACGTTACACCTAGTGACGTTACAAAAGGAGAAGATGCCGCAACAACGACTCCCAACGTCAAGGACGTTTCACCTAGTGACGTGCAGCCTGAAAAAGTGGAGAAACAGAAGCAAGAGGAGAAGAAAGACACGGAGAGAACACTTCCATACCCACCACCACCTTTTCCTCAAAGATTGTAGAAGGTGGCGGATGACACGAAGTTCAGCAAATTTATGACTATGTTGAAGCATCTGACCATTAATGTCCCATTGGTAGAGGCACTTGAACAAATGCCTGGGTATGCGAAGTTTATGAAAGATCTTTTGACAAAGAAGAGGGCAGCAAGTTATGAGCTGAAGGATGATGTAAATCATTGTAGTGCAATTGCTACCCGATCGATAGTTCAGAAGAAGGCCGACCCCGGAGCTTTCACTATTCCTTGCACCGTCGGATCTTTGAACTTTGCCAAAGCATTATGTGACTTAGGAGCCAGCGTCAACTTGATGCCATTATCGATCTACAAGAAGTTGGGGTTAGGAGATCCTACTCCAACTAATATGAGGCTTGTTATGGCGGATAGGTCGGTAAAACGATCGGTTGGTATTCTATGCGATGTCTTGGTAAAGGTTTCTTCATTTATCTTTCCAGCAAACTTTGTTATCTTGGATTGCGAAGTAGATTCAGAGGTTCCCATAATCTTGGGGCGCCCTTTCCTTGCTACAGGAAGTGTGCTCATAGATTTGAGAGCTAATGAACTTTCATTCCGAATAAATGACGAAGTGGTTCGCTTTGATGTTTGCAAATCAATGAAGCAACCCAAAGATCTAAGTGTATTTTCTGTGGCTGATGTTGTCTTTAATGATGAGAAAGAGCTACTTGCAGAAGAGCAAATTCTTGATGATTCTTTGGAGGTTTTGCTCATGAAAGGAAAGAATGAGGATGCTGAAATTTCTGAAGAAGCTATTTGTGCTCTATCGGGATTAGGGACATATCGCTATACTCCCAAGAAGCTGGATCTTGATCTCAAGAATCGACCCACACCATCAGCTAAGCCATCTATTGAAGAACCACCCACGTTAGAATTGAAGGAGCTGCCAAGCCATTTGAAGTACGCATTCTTAGGAAGGGGAAACACTCTTCCAGTCATAGTGGCAGCCGATTTGGGTGAGCAACAAGTGGCAGCTCTTATTGCGATCTTACGCAAGTATATTAGAGCTATTGGATGGACCATTGCGGATATTATTGGTATTCCACCTGGGATTTGCACACATAAAATTTAGCTTCAAGAAAAGTGCACACCCACCATTGAACACCAAAGGCATTTAAACCCACCTATGCAAGAAGTAGTGAAGAAGGAGATTATCAAGTGGTTAGACGCAGGAGTTGTATATCCTATATTTGATAATACATGGGTAAGTCCTGTACAATGTGTTCCCAAGAAAGGAGGTATGACGGTGGTCGCGAATGCGAAGAATGAGCTTATTCCACTCAGGCCCGTCACTGGATGGAGAGTATGCATGGACTACCGCAAGCTGAATTCTTGGACGCTCAAGGATCACTTCCCAATGCCATTTATGAACCAATTGCTAGATCGATTAGCGGGGAAAGGATGGTTTTGCTTCTTGGATGGTTATTCAGGTTATAATCAGATTTGTATTGCTCCCGAAGACCAAGAGAAGACAACGTTTACATGCCCATATGGTACGTTTGCTTTCAAACGTATGCCATTCGGGTTATGTAACGCACCAGCCACCTTTCAACGTTGTATGATGTCTATTTTCTCTGATATGGTTGAAGACACTTTGGAGGTATTCATGGATGACTTTTCAGTTGTTGGTGAATCTTTTGAAGCGTGTTTGGCAAACTTGAGCATGGCATTACAAAGATGTGTAGAGCTCAACCTTGTGCTGAATTGGGAGAAGTGCCACTTCATGGTAAAAGAAGGAATCGTTCTTGGGCACAAGATCTCTGAAAGAATAATAGAGGTTGATCGATCAAAAATAGAGATAATTGAGAAGCTACCGCCTCTAATTTCGGTGAAGGGAGTTCGTAGTTTTCTTGGCCATGCTGGGTTCTATCATAGATTCATCAAAGACTTCTCCAAAATTTCTAGTCCATTGTGCAAACTACTGGAGAAAGATGCGAAGTTTGACTTTAATGACAATTTCTTAAAGGCATTCGAATGCCTTAAAGGAAGACTCATTGAAGCCCCTATCATGGTAGCACCAGATTGGTCTCTCCCATTTGAAGTCATGTGTGATGCTAGTGGTGTAGCCGTTGGTGCTGTTCTTGGACAGAGAAAGGAGAAGTTATTTCATCCTATCTACTATGTGAGTAAGGTCCTAAATGAAGCCCAAAGGAACTACACTGTTACTGAACAAGAGCTCCTAGCAGTTGTGTATGCGTTTGAGAAGTTTCGTGCCTATCTATTGGGTACTAAGGTGATCGTCCATACAGACCATGCAGCTCTTAGGTATCTAATGACAAAGAAGGATGCAAAACCAAGGTTGATTCGATGGGTATTGCTGCTGCAAGAGTTCGACTTTGAGGTCAAAGATAGAAGAGGTTGCAAGAACCAAGTGTCTGATCACCTATCTCGACTCGAGAATGAGTATGTGGCGCAACCTGAAATTCAGATTGATGATGCATTCCCTGATGAGGAGATATTAGCGACAACAATGGAGAAATTACCATGGTATGCTGATTTTGCAAATTTCGTGGTGAGTAATGTGCTACCTGCCAATTTATCTTACCACCAAAGGAGGAAGTTTATGCATGACGTACAACACTATTATTGGGATGAGCCTTATTTGTTTCGAAGATGCGCAGATGGGATCATTCGACGATGTATATCCCATGTAGAGGTGCCTACTATATTGGAAGCATGCTACACTTCGCAAGTTGGAGGACATCATGCAGGCAATCAAACGGCAAGAAAAGTATTGCAAAGTGGTTATTATTGGCCTTCGATATTTAGAGATGCATACGACTATGTGAGAAGGTGTGACCAATGCCAACGTCAAGGTGCTATTTCAAAACACCATGAAATGCCCATGTCAAAAATTCTGGAGGTAGAACTCTTTGATGTGTGGGGTATTGATTTCATGGGTCCATTCGTGAATTCGTATGGAATGAAGTACATCTTGGTTGCTGTGGATTATGTTTCGAAATGGGTTGAAGCTGTAGCATTGGCCGACAACGAAGAAAAGCGTGTTGTAGCGTTCTTAAAGAAGAATATCTTCTCTCGCTTTGGAGTACCTCGTACTATCATAAGTGATGGAGGATCTCACTTTTGCAACAAGCTATTCAAATTTGTATTGGCCAAATACGGTGTCAAGCAACATAAGGTAGCTACGCCTTATCATCCCCAAACTAGTGTACAAGTAGAGGTTTCCAATCGTGAGATCAAGCAAATCCTTGCAAAGACGGTTAATGCGAATAGGAAGGATTGGTCTAGGAAGCTAGATGATGCACTATGGGCGTATAGGACTGTATTCAAGACACCCATTGGTATGTCACCTTATTAGCTAGTTTATGGGAAGGCTTGTCATCTACCCATTGAGCTCGAACACAAGGCATTGTGGGCATTGAAGAAATTGAACTTGAATTGGGATGATGTGAAGAATCTGAGGTTGGAGCAGTTGAACGAACTAGATGAATTCCGTCTTCATGCATATGAAAGATCAGATTTATACAAGGAGCGGATGAAGAAGTATCATGATCAGCGGATTGTTCGACAAAACTTCCAAAAAGGTGATATAGTACTACTCTTTAACTCCAGATTTAAGCTCTTCCCAGGTAAGTTAAAATCTAAGTGGTCTGGTCCATTTAAAGTTATCCAAGTCTACTCGTCTGGAGTAGTCGAATTAGAAGGCAATAAGGGTGTTTTCTTCAAAGTGAATGGCCAACGTGTTAAGCCTTATATCGGTCCTCTTGACTCGATGAATGACATGGCCATCACTTATCTCGACGAAGTCTAAGTACTCGAGATTACTACGTCGAGCCACGACAATAAACAAGGCGCTAGATGGGAGGCAACCCATCGGTTTATCGTTTTATCGTTTTATCATTTTATCGTTTTTCTTTTGGTACTTGTTTTGTTTTGATAAATGAAAAATCCAAAAATAAGAGTCGTGCCACGACCAAAATTAAGGTGCTTGGTGGGAGGCAACCCATCGTACTAATCATTTTCATTTGTTTTGAGCAAATATAGGTGCAAGAAGTAGTCAACGAGGAGATTGATTTCAATTGACGATTTGGACGTATTGTATGGTAAAGTTGGTAAGTTAGGAACGGTGATGCATAAGGCTATGGATTGAGCCTTTCTCACGCCAAAATAAGCTTCGAGGAAGGCTAGGCCTTGGTAAAACTAGGCCACGAATGATGCACAACCTATCCTATAGCCTAAGGTCTCGGAATCTAGTGTGCTATACACTATGCGCTGCCTATTCCTAGGTATGCTTTTGACTATGCGCCGCTTATGCTATGGCATTTGGTCTCAGTATCTCATATGCCATAGACTATGCGGCGCATATGTCTACAAATGCCATAGACTATGCGGCGCATATGTCCTATTATGCTATAGACAATGCGCCGCATATGTCATTGATATGCCGAGCATTATGCGCCGCATATGAGGGATTTTTGTCTCCAAAACCGATTGTAAATGGGTCATAACCCGACCCATTCTCTTCCTATATAAAGGGGACTTAGTTTTATAACACAACCACACTAGAAAATACCCTAAAGGCGCCGCATACTCTTCCAAATCTTCTCAAAATGTTCTTCTTTTGCTCTTCCAATTCACAAAACCATCTCCACAAGCTTCAAGCAAGTAAGTACTCTCTTATTCTTCATTTATTTCTCGTAAGTACTACATTGCTATGCCTATTATGAATTGCTAAATCGTATAAGATTGTTGGTGATGTTCATGTGTTTGGATTGTTGATATAAAATCATGAGAGTGGACATATACGTAGGAAAATCTTGACTTGTTTCCGACTTGAATTTGGTTTCAATAGCATTGTTATGATATTAGAGGAATTGTTATGGCTATGAGCATTGCTTAAGATTGTTGTTTGGATACTTACATGTTAGACTATCCCGGCCATCGGGATAAGACTTATAGTGCCTACCGACTTAGGAGGTTGTGATTGTTGCAAGAATAACGATTCCATGTGGTAACCCCTATGTAGTAGTGTTGCTATATCGACCATGAAAGTAGTCCAATGGCTGCAAGTAAGTGATGCATTGCTAATTTTCTTGTCGGAATACAAGCCTAAAACGTATGTCAACGAAATCTGAGTAATCGACCACTTTCACTTCACTGATTTGTGTTAACAAAACTAAGTGTGGGGTGGTACCCCTAATGCTTGCTTATAGATTGTATCAAGTGAGATTGTGCTGCAACTAACACTATTTCTAGTCTCAGGTACAATGGCACCTAAAGCGAGGCAAGGCAAGGAGAAGGCGACCACTTCCCAAAAGGGCAAGAAGAGAAGTCGAAAAGACCAAGGAGAATCATCCTCAGCACAACTACCACGCAGAATGTTCAGAATAAAATGGGTTCTTGAGGAAGAAGCAAAAGCATGGTACAGCAGCAACAAAGAAAGAAAATATGTGCACGTCGACTTGATCAACAAGGAGACCTTAGCAAAGAAGGAGCCGCGTATGTTGGCAAAAATAATGGCGTTGAAGCTGGATTTCATCATCCGCGACATGGGAAAGTGTAATCTTGATTTGACAAGAGAGTTTTACGCCAACTGGTCGCCGAACACAACAGGCAATGAAGTCAAAATTCGGGGCCAAGTGTTACAGCTCACCGCGGATTGGATCAACTCTTTTCTTGGCTTACCTTCGTTCGACACAGCACCATTCAAAGAACTGTATAGCATGCCTCCTTATAGAGCAATACGACACACGCTTTGTGGAAGCAGATCGATGGCAAGGTGGGGCAGACACAAAGAAACAGGCCGACACAACAGCTAGACCACGACTACCCAATGAACATGCATGCACGGGAGATGTGTGGAGTGGGCGTATATTTTGAGGAACCTCTAGACGATGATGTGCCGACTGATGATGATCGACGCCTGCCTGATTCTGACGAGGAGGAGAACTCTGACGACGACTCTTATGATGATTTCGACGAAGGGGGAATGACCCCCGACATTGATGAAGGGTCCGACTAACCAGGTTCTTCAAATTTATTTTCCACTGAGGGCAGTGTCCCATTTAAGTGTGGGGTGGCGGTATCGCATGCTATACTTCTCTGTGTGCACCTATGTTTGTATGTTTGTTTGTTTACTTTGTTTGAGTTTATTTTTTTTGTTTTTTTTCGTTTGACGTTTTTTTTTAGGAGTCAAATTTTTTCTAGCTTCGCATGAAATTATTTTGATAGGCAGCATGAGATTATAACAAGAGTATGTGCTACAATTGTGACTATTGAGACGTTTAGGCTCTAGTTGTGACTCATTATGTGATATTGTGTGATTCAATTCCTTCACTTGTTGGGTCGAGAGTCTATATTACTTCCAATCAAGTCGACCATGTGCCCTATGTGTGAGAGATAATAGTATATTCTATGTTTGTAGCTGATGCTAGAACTTGCCTGGTATGTATGCAAAGCGAAAATAAGGAGTGTAAGTTTAGGATATGATTTAGGCATTTCTTTGGCAACCTATACATGTTTACCTTCAGTTTTACCTACCCATTGACATCATCCTAGTTAAACCCTTTTGAGCCTTTAGCCTATTTCTTTGACAACCTCGTATGTAAGCCTAATCCATTTCTTTCAAGACCACAATTTGATCCAAATTCCTAAGTGCTTTAAAGTGCAAAAGTCATGTGACAACATAAGAGGAAATTGGGTGAGTATAATGCTATAAATTGTAATGGTGCTTGAATGTGTTATGAAAAACAAAGTGCTAGCATAAGAGGTATGTTGTGAAAAGAAAAAGGAAAAGAAAGCTAAAAAGTGAGTTGTGCTTGAAATTGAAAAAACAAAAAGAGGAGAACAAGGGTGGTAGAACAAAAGAAAGAAGAAAGGTTGAAAGAAAAAAGTGTCAATGATACAAAGTGATGTATTAAAGCGCTTAGGAACCTAGTCACTATTCTTGGCCAAAATAGTCCTACCCGTCCCTTAGCCTACATTACAACCATCTAAAGACATACTTGATCCTAATCTTAAACATTCCGACATTTAGTAGAGTACTACATTAAGGGCAAGCCTATGGTCATCAGTTGCTACATATGAATTCTTTGTGAGAGTGAGAGCAAGGACATTTTGATACCCATGTTTGAAAAATATGCTATATTGGTGAGTGATTATGGGTACTATATTGTGAGACACACATGGTTGATGAGCTTTGGATAGTTGTATATGATTTTATGTACCTTAATCGTTTGCATGCGAGTTGATCACCATCACGAGTCTATACTTGAGGTTAAATTGTTTCTACTTATAATCGGAAAGCTACTCTTGGTTGATAATCGTTGTGCTTGTCTTGATAAATGTTTTGTGTTGTTGCTGTAAAACCCCTAAGTTGATGTTTAGAAGGACATGATATGTTGTTCGAGGACGAACAAAGCTCTAAGTGTGGGGTGTTGATGATAGGCGAATTTACACACCTATATCAATATATTTTGCCCATATTTTAGCCTAGTTTTGAGAACAAATTATATATTTCATGCACTTTTAGTCCTTTTTCCTGTAAATGAGCTAACGAACATGATTAGGAAAGTTTCAGGTATAAATGATGCAAAATACAGCATTTTATGGCTTACTTGACGCAAAAGAAAGCTCACGAAGGAAGGAAAAGAAGTTTACACGCCTAAGGACCAAAACTGCTGCATGGAAAATCTGTCCCGGGCTAAAACAACATTTCTAAAGACTTTGGGGACTTACAGACACATAGCTGGGTTTTGACAATGATACATTAACCTAGTACAATTAGGTTATGTATTTCATTAGTTTACTTGGATTATGATAATGTTACCTTAACCTAGTACATTTGGGTTAAGTATTCCATTAGCCTAGTAGGATTTGGTTATTTATTTCATTAGCTTAGTAGGAGTAGGATATGGGTATTATAAATACCCTATCATGCTAGAGATTTTGAGACATTCTTCAACTATCAATTAATTCTACAACTCTTCTAATCTTTTCATCAATTCTACTCTTCTATTCTTAAATTCCACAACAAGAGAATCGTTACCAAGCCAAGGAAACACGCCTAACGCCTATTACTTGATCCACACGCCATTACTCAATATCGTGATATAATAACAATGTCAATCGTGATCTCCTTCGCATTTATGGGTAACTAAACTTCTCTGTTGGGGTTATGGAAGCCGAATGAGTTACTATCTATTGTTGTGAGTTTGTGAGTTTGTGACACGTATATTGCTTATATCATTATTCTCTTCATCTTAATCTACATTCTTTGCGGTTGCAAACGCAAGAATACGCCAGTCTAACATTTAACTTGTTCGAGAGAAAGGTTATTTGTCTGGAAAAGAGATAATGTCAAGGTAGTAGGACACCCTTTCCTATTAAAAAGCTAGTGCCGTAACTGGACTAACCTCTTAGAGAATTCGTACCGTTAGACACGCTTTAAGCACGAGAGAGTTAAAGTGAAATAGTCCTTGTTGAGGTCGAGAGACGCTTGGATTTACCATCGACTACAATTCTCTATAAGCAATTGCATGTCAGAATTCTACACACTCATAGTCAATAGAGACGTATACCTCAGAAGGTGGACATAACCCCAATGCTTCAATTCTCATTGTTTACAACCAATGTAACAATCTCTCTCTTTTTACTTTATTATTTTCAGCTTTTGTTTACATTACTTGCAAAACAAGAATCCCCCCTTTTTACGAGACTTGCACCAAAAGTTTAGTAATTTTGCTTACTTGTTGGCCAAGCTATTCCCTGTGGGATCGACACCCAACCCAGGTTGGGTTCTATATTTGCTAACGACCGCTTTACACTCAAACGAGAGCTGTAGATTGAGCGTTATCAATAGACTACGAAATTGAAATCATAAACTCGCTAGAACGGATATACGAAGAAATTTACCTAGAAGGATATTATTCAGATCAAGGATGTGGATGTTAGAATATATTAGAAAAACTAGAGAAAACCAAGATAATCTAAATAATGAAATTAATTATAGAAACCGAATTAGAAAAATAATGTAAAATTTAAAAGAAAAGTTAATATGGATAGAAAAAACCTTAGAAAATTTAGAAAAAAGTACATGTGATAGTTTATATACTTTAAAAAACTCACTACGAGAAGAACAACACAAGATAATAAATGACATAGAAAAATCTAGAATTAGATATATACTACAGTACAAATAGGATAAATTATTATACAGAAATATAATGGATAACTCTGCAGTTACTACAGGATAAAATAATAAACCAAATAAATTAATGGATACATCTTTCAAAAAGAATAAATTATCTAAGAAATATTCACGCACAAAAAAGAATAGATTCATTAGATATATAATAAATCTATTTTATAATCTAGTTATGCGCACCCCCTACAATTGGTATCAGAGCAAAGTAATTTAAAAAGCATGGAAGTGAGATATATGTTAGGACTAGTTAAATTTGAATTAGTTATAAATTAAATTAATTATGAGAAGACCATTTAAAAATAGAGAAGCTTTTAGAAAAATTAAAGAATCTTTAGTTAGTAATTATTCAGAATATATAAGTCTAAATAAAACAAAAGAAAATCCACAAAGATTAGCCTATCTAATTACATTAATATCTAGTATTGAAGTAAAATTAATAATCCATTTAAAATCTAGAAGAATGAGATACATACCACCAAATTATGATAAAATTAGATTTAGATATCCACCAAGGTATTATAAATATAATTTAAATGAATAAAGAGCAAAAATATAAAGAATTAAAAAAATTTATTTCTGAAAAACGTAAGGAGTTAAAAATAAGAAAAGAAAGATTACATTATAATATATTTGCCGGAGTTAGTAAAAACTCAATAAATACACAAAAAGATGAAATATCAAAATTAAAATCACAAATAGATAGTCTAGAATATATATACCAACATGAATTATTCACAATAAAATGAATAAAGAAGAATTTATAATAGATGAAAAAATATATGAAAATCACGAAGGATCAAAAATAAAAATAGTATTTTCTAATCTAGGAAGAAGGTATAAGAAAATAGGAGAACATTTATATCTAATGTTAGAAAAAGAAGAATTAAAATTAGAAGATAAATTAACAGCAATGGTAAGAATAGAAAAAGAAAATGAAGAAATAGATAGAAAAAAGGAAATAGAAAAAAATAAGCAACAAACTACGGAAGAAATACGAAAAATAGAAGAAACTAAAAATAGTAGAATTGTTGAATTAGAAAAAGAACTACAAATGTTAAAAGATTTGTACGAACAAAGACAAAAAGAAAAAGAAAAAAAAGATAAAGAACAAAAATTACTAAACGAGATAAATCAATTTAAGAAGAAATTAGAAATAAATAATATAGATATTGAAGAGACAGATAATTATGATTCAGAAGATAGTGAAACATATACAGAAATATTAATGAGTACAAAAAATCTAGAAATTAACGAAAAACTAGAAAACACAGAAATAAATACTCTTGATAAAAAAGAAGATGAAAATATAATAACTAAAACAACAGAAATAAGAAAACCTAACCCTATATATTATAAGAATAAATTTAAAAGATATAATGAATATGACCAATGGACACCAAAACAAATAGTTAATAAAAATTATAACTTTTTAGACCTAGACTGTGTAATAAATACAGAAAAAATAATACAATTATGGATAGGATATATTACAAAACAATTATTAGATAATAATATAAACATAACAGATGCACCAGAATATATAGAAAGAACATTAATAGGATCAGTAAAACTATGGTTTTAAAATCTAACTGAAAATAGTAAGAAAATATTAACAGCTAATAAACCTATGGAAGGAACATCATCAACAACAACTAAACTAACACCTATAGAACTATTAAAAAAATATGAAACAGCTATAGAAGATGAATTTGGTAGTATGACAACAATAGAAGAAGAACAAGATGAAGAAAAAGATACAAATAGGAATTTAATGTTAAAATTAACAATATGTAATATGTGTTATATAGACGAATATACTTGCGCATTTAAAGAATACTATTATAAAGGAGCATATAGTATAGAAGAAAGTAAGTAAATAAGAAAACTATATTTTAATAAATTATCTGAACCATTTAGTTCAAAGATAATAAAAAGTTGGGAAGAAGCAAAAATAGTAGATACGTTAGGAGCAAGAATAAAATTTTTACAACAATGGTATAGAACTTTATGTGAAAAATATAGAGAAGAATTAAAAATGGAAAAAACATTAATAAGAAATTTAGCATGTTGCAAAAATAAAATAGCACCCTAATTTGGATGTGGAAAAGATACTATAAGAAAAGAAAAAGACATAATAAATATAAGAAATATAAAAAATCAAAACACAAATACAAGAAACCAAGAAAAAGATATTATGTAAAAAAATATAAAAATAAAAGACCATATAGAAAGAACAAATCTATAAAAGAATGTACTTGTTATAATTGTAGAAAATTAGGACATTTAGCTAGAGATTGTAAATTACCTAAAAATCCAAAAAATAAACAAGTATCCAGAATAAAAATAGATAATACAGAATATATGCAAATAGATTATATAGATTATGAATTAGAAAGTGAAGATAGTATATATGAAATTTAAGAAAACGAAACAGATACTGAAATAGATAGTGAAATAGATGAATCAAATGACTGAAGAAGATATAAAAATAATAACAAAGGAAGAATATTTAAATGATGAAGGAACGGAACAAAAAATAATATTTGACAGTAATATATTTGACGAAATAAAAGGATAAGAATTAGATTTAAGTGTAGAAAAAATATTTAAAATGCCAACAATAAAAAATATTTTTACTTGAAAAAAAGATGAATATTATGTAGTATGCCAAAAAGAACACGTAATAGACTGTAGATATGCAAAAGGTAAAGCTAGTATACCACTAGTAACAAAAAGGATAATTAATAAAGAGATAAATGATATAAAAAGTAAAGGAGATCCAATAAAATATGTACACCTTGGAGGTACAGAAATATTAATAAAAGCATGTTTTAGAGAAGGAATAGATACACCGATAGAATTATATTTAGCAGATGATAGAATTATAAAATCTATAGAAAAAAGCATAATAACTACCGTAAAAGGAAATCTAATATACCAAAAATTTAAATTTATAATAAGTGCAAATTATTCAGTAGCGGTAACAGATAGAAATATAGATAAATCCCTAGTATTATATTGGAAGATATCAGGAATAGAACTAACCCCAGGAAGTAAAATATTTACAGCAAGATGCAAAAATTTATATGTCTTAACAACAAAACATAAAATAACAGGAAAAAATAAGATTAACAAGATACGAATAGAAAGCCCATTCAAACAAGTTGTAAAAATAATAGATTATAATGATTATAGCTATAGAGACATAGATATAGAAGAAAATTTAGAAATAGTAAATGATAGAATAAGTACAACAAAAAGAATAGCTAATGACAAACCAGAATCATCAAGCTCATCAAAAAGAACAAGTTATGAAATATATTCAAGAAGTAATTTAAATCAATATTACATAACAGGAAAAATAAATGAAAAAGAATATTTAATACTATTAAACACAGGACAAGAAGAAAATTATATAGCAAAATATCTAGTAAAAGATGAAGAAATAAAAACTTATAATGATATGTGCCCAGACCTACCAAGAAGTTTAATAAATAGTAAAAATATAGCAGAAAAAGAAATAATAATAGGAGTTAGAAAAATAAAAATAGAATTTGAAGTAAAGGAAGAAATGCAAAAAGCAGATATAATATTAGGAATAAAATGGTTAGAACAAGTAAAACCATATAATATAGAACATACACAATTAACCATAACATATAATAAGGAAAAATTATTCTTAAAAAGAGCCTTAACATAAAATGAAGATATATGTATTAATGAAGATAATAGTGGAAGGATATTACAGTAGATACTATACGCCTATGATAGATACAAGAGCAGAAGCTAACTTATGTAAATATAATTGCTTACCAGAAAGTAAATGGGATAAATTAAAAATACCAATAGTAGTTAAAGGATTTAATAATGAAGGAAGCTTAATTACTTATAAAGCTAGGAATGTAAAAACACAAATATGGGATAAGATATTAACAATAGAAGAAATTTATAATTATGAACTAACGTCAAAAGATATACTTTTAGGAATGCCATTTTTAGATAAATTATGCCCACATATAATAACTAGAAACGACTGGTGGTTTACAACACCATGCAAACAAAAAGTAAGAGCAAAAAGAGTTAATAATAAAATAAGAAAGAAAACTGATTGGATAAAAGGAAGTGAAAAAATTACACAAAAGTTAGAAAATATAAAAACCACTGAAGATACAATAGAACTAGTAGTATTCTCAATAAATAAAACAGAAATAACTATATTTTCAATAAATAAGATAGAAATAGTTAAGAAAAAATTAGAACAATTATATAGTGAAGATCCATTAAAAGGATGGGAAAAACATAAAGCTACCATAAAAATTGAATTAATAGATAAAAATAGTATAATAACCCAAAAACCATTAACCTATAATTTTGACGATTTAAAAGAATTTAAAATGCATATAGATGAATTATTAGAAAAACAATATATACAAAAAAGTAATAGTAAACATAATAGTCCAGCATTTATAGTAAATAAACATAGTGAACAAAAAAGAGAAAAAAGTAGGATGGTTATTGATTATAATGGTTATTGATTATAATTATAAAACCTATAGAAAAAAGCATAATAACTGCCGTAAAAGGAAATCTAATATACCAAAAATTTAAATTTATAATAAATGCAAATTATTCAGTAGCGGTAACAGATAGAAATTATAGATATTAAGAAAATAATATTAGAAAAAGTAATAGACTACGAAATTGAAATCATAAACTCGCTAGAACGGATATACGAAGAAATTTACCCAGAAGGATATTATTCAGATCAAGGATGTGGATGTTAGAAAATATTAGAAAAACTAGGGAAAATCAAGATAATTTAAATAATGGAATTAATTATAGAAACCGAATTAGAAAAATAATGGAAAATCTAAAAGAAAAGTTAATATGGATAGAAAAAACCTTAGAAAATCTAGAAAAAAGTACATGTGATAGTTTATATAATTTAAAAAACTCACTACGAGAAGAACAACATAAGATAATAAATGACATAGAAAATTTAGAATTAGATATATACTACAGTACAGATATGATAAATTATTATACAGAAATTTGTAACTCTGCAGTTACTACAGGATAAAATAATAAACCAAATAAATTAATGGATACATCTTACAAAAAGAATAATTTATTGAAATAAAATCTAAAAAATATCCACGCACAAAAAAGAATAGATTCATTAGATATAATAAATCTATTTTATAACCTATTTATCCGCACCCCCTACAATAAGGTTTTCAATGATTTGAGTATTTTATTTACCCATGGTGAAATAATAATGGTTATTATAAGTTACTTTGTACACCTTCGATTATCTGTCTCATCATTTTCGTATCTCAAATGTAGGGGTGTATATAGGTCGGGTTGGTTCAGTTTTTATTAAAAAAAAAAATCAATCATGTCGGTTTATTAAAACTCTAAACCAAATCAAACCAACATAAAATTGGTTTTTTCGGTTAGTCGGGTTTTTCGGGTATTTTGATTTTTTTGTTTTTTTTTAATTTTTTTAATAATATTTAGTTTTTATAATTATATTGTGATCGAAGACTGGATCAAATATGTTTTCACTAATGTGCTAATGAAAAACCATAATTATGAAAAACTGAGGAGCGAAAAACTCTCTTGAAACTAAAAAGTGAGATGAAGAGTGAAAAGTTTAGGTTTTAAGTTTATTTTGGGTTTTGGATCATTTAATTAGCAATTAATGGACAAATATTACAACTTAAAGGCCCAAATCTAAATATATATCTAAATCTACTTTCAAATTATTGAAAATTACTAAAACTAGTTGAAAACCTATTTAAAAAGTAGATTATGATTAATATTTTATGTATAAAAAAGTTTGAATATTATATCTATACTATATTAAAAGTGTGAAGGGCCTTAAAAATGACGTTTGAATTTTTTGTCCTTCATTAGAAGCCTCTGCAATAGATAAAAATGTCTTTTCACCACAAATCGAAATACCCGAAAAACCCGACTAACCGAAAAAACCAATTTTATGTTGGTTTGATTTGGTTTATAGTATTAATAAACCGACA
The DNA here is from genome assembly GCA_030864225.1 of Capsicum baccatum var. pendulum. NCBI lineage: Eukaryota > Viridiplantae > Streptophyta > Magnoliopsida > Solanales > Solanaceae > Capsicum > Capsicum baccatum. The sequence goes on along the minus strand of CM061558.1, from coordinate 197,892,802 downwards.
TGATTAATTTTTTTTTAAATAAAAATCGAACCAACCCGACCTATATACATATTTGAGATACGAAAATGATGAGACACATAATCGAAGGTGTACAAAGTAACTTATAATAACCATCATTATTTCACCATGGGTAAATAAAATACTCAAATCATTGAAAACCTTCATATTCTACTTTTGCAGAAGACCAGTTAGGGTAAAAACAAGGAGTGTCTTAACAGTAGTTTGACCATGAATCCTTTAAATTTGAAAATTTAAATTTGGTTATAAGATTTGAAAAAAAAAAAATTGAAATTTAAAAGTTATTTTTTCCACTTCAAGTTACTTATAAAAGATAAAAACAATATCAATTTATATTTATGATCAAATGTAACTTTAATTTTCATTACATAAATAAAATAGGCAAACACACTGTAAATTTTTTTATTTGGAAAAAAAAAAAAAAATTGATCGATTAGAATAAAGTTTTGTGAAATTTCAATCCTCTTTTTAGAAATATCGTTTCAAGTTACATAATTTTTTTCCGAAGCTTTTCTTCTTTAAAAAACGTGTCACGTTTTATATTTATTAAGTTTTCATTCAGATATGCACGTTTACCTTTATAACTTTAAAAAAAATAAAAAATTACATAAAATGTTTAAAACTTTGAGGTAACAAAATTAGTTCATTTAAGTGCAATCTATTTGAACTCAAATAATTTTGAACGGACCAATAACCATTTATTTATTAACTCAAATCATTTTTAATCTACCCAAATCAATCAAACTCACTCATTTGACACCTTTCAATTAAGATTAAACAATTCAAATAATATATTTTATATGCTATGTGATATACTTTAAATATTACTTCCTCTAGTCATATTAACGTAAATTTTGAGGCAATGCACACCCGTTAAGAAAAAAAAATAGAACATAAATTGGACATCATATTTCACTTTGACTCTTTTAAGTAAAATTAAAATAATAAATATGAGCGATTAAGTCTTTTTAGTTCATTAACTAAAAAATATAAATAAAGGATAAAATTAAAAGAAATTTCTAACAACTCTCTTAAAGATTAAACGATTAAGTTATTTTGAATTAAGTTAATATGAACTAGAGGGTGTATAAGATCACTGACCGATATGTTATGACATTTTCACAAACTATTTGCTACAAAAGTCTAAGATTTGATATGGATTTGGCTGGACAGCTCTTAATTGAAGTAGTTGATAAGATGACAAAAGCCATGCTGATAAGAAAAATATTAAAAGGCTAGTAAAAGCTAATAAATACTTACATAATAATTTACGTATCACCTAATATTTCACATGTCACAAAATTATCTAATTCATACGTCGCTTTCATCTAAATGGCAATTATAAGGAAATTAGTTGAAAGTGTATTCAACTATACCACTCTTCTCACAAGATGAGATCATCAATTATGATTGACTTTTAACTATTTTAGAACATAAAAAAACTCAAATGAAAAGAAACTTGGAAGTCATTGACCTTTTGTACAATCTCATTAAAAGTTCGAACTGAATTCATTAAAAATCTGACTTTAATATTTTCGTCGCTACATTTAAATTGAAACGTTTCATTTCCATTTTTTAAAAAAATAATTTCGGGTTTTATTAAATTAAAAACCAGAAACACAATACAAAGGGCCCAACACCCATAAAAGTTCACACATAAAACCAAAAAATAAATAAATCCTAGCCCAACTCGGTTGACCCGAGTTTGTACAACACAACCCTTGTAGGGTTTCTAATACTATTTGACAGTAACATATTTGATGAAATAAAAGGAAAAGAATTAGATTTAAGTGTAGAAAAAATATTTAAAATACCAACAATAAAAAATATTTTTACTAGGAAAAAAGACGAATATTATGTAGTATGCCAAAAAGAACATGTAATAGACTGTAGATATGTAAAAGACAAAGTTAGTATACCACTAGTAACAAAAAGAATAATTAATAAAGAAATAAATAATATAAAAAGTAAAGAAAATCCAATAAAATATGTACACCTTGGAGGTACAGAGATATTAATAAAAACATGTTTTAGAGAAGGAATAGATACACCAATAGAATTATATTTAGCAGATGATAGAATTATAAAATCTATAGAAAAAAGCATAATAACTGCCGTAAAAGGAAATCTAATATATCAAAAATTCAAATTCATAATAAGTGCAAATTATTCAGTAGCAGTAACAGATAAAAATATAGATAAATCACTCGTATTATATTGGAAAATATCAGGAATAGAATTAACCCCAGAAAGTAAAATATTTACAGCAAAATGCAAAAATTTATATGTATTAACAACAAAACATAAAATAACAGAAAAAAATAAGATTAACAAAATACGAATAGAAAACTCATTCAAACAAATTGTAAAAACAATAGATTATAATGATTATAGCTATAGAGACATAGATATAGAAGAAAATTTAGAAATAGTAAATGATAGAATAAGTACAACGAAAAGAATAGCTGATGAAAAACCAGAATCATCAAGCTCATAAAAAAGAACAAGTTATGAAATAAATTCAATAAGTAATTTAAACCAATATTACATAACAGAAAAAATAAATGAAAAAGAATATTTAATACTCTTAAATACAGGACAAGAAGAAAATTATATAGAAAAATATCTAGTAAAGAATGAAGAAATAAAAACTGATAATGCTGTGTGCCCAGATCTACCAAGAAGTTTAATAAAAAAATAAAAATATAGTAGAAAAAGAAATAATAATAGGAATTAGAAAAATAAAAATAAAATTCGAAGTAAAGGAAGAAATGCAAAAAGCAGATATAATATTAGGAATAAAATGGTTAGAACAAGTAAAACCATATAATATAGAACATACACAATTAACCTTAACATATAACAAAGAAAAATTATTCTTAAGAAGAGCCTTAACATAAAAATGAAAATATATGTATTAATGAAGATAGTAGTAGAAGGATATTACAGTAGATATTATACGCCTATGATAGATACAGGAGCAGAAGCTAATTTATGCAGATATACTTGCTTACCAGAAAGTAAATGGGATAAATTAAAAACACCAATAATAGTTAAAGGATTTAATAATGAAGGAAGCTTAATTACTTATAAAGCTAGGAATGTAAAAATACAAGTATGAGATAAGATAATAACAATAGAAGAAATTTATAATTATGAACTAACATCAAAAGATATACTTTTGGGAATGCCATTCTTAGATAAATTATACCCACATATAATAACTAGAATAGATTGGTGGTTTACGACACCATGCAAACAGAAAGTGAGAGTAAAAAGAGTTAATAATAAAATAAGAAAGAAAACTTATTGGATAAAAGGAAGTGAAAAAATTACACAAAAGTTAAAAAATATAAATAATACTAAAGATACAATAGAACTAGTAGTATTTTCGATAAATAAAACAAAAATAACTATATTTTCAATAAATAAGATATAAATAATTAAGAAAAAATTAGAACAATTATATAGTGAAGATCCATTAAAAGGATGGGAAAAACATAAAACTACTATAAAAATTGAATAAATAGATAAAAATAGTATAATAACCCAGAAACCATTAACATATAATTTTGACGATTTAAAAGCATTTAAAATGCATATAGATGAATTATTAGAAAAACAATATATACAAAAAAGTAATAGTAAACATAATAGTCCAACATTTATAGTAAATAAACATAGTGAACAAAAAAGAGGAAAAAGTAGGATGGTTATTGACTATATAAATTTAAATGCAAAAACTATAACATATAATTATCCAATACCAAATAAGATATTAAAAATAAGGCAAATACAACGATATAATTATTTTAGCAAATTCGATTGTAAATCAGGATTTTACCATCTAAAGTTAGAAGAAGAATCTAAAGAATTAACCGCATTTACGGTACCACAAGAATTTTATGAATGAAACGTATTACCATTTGGATATAAAAATGCACAAGGTAGATACCAATATTTTATGGATAATTATTTTAAACAATTATCTAATTGTATAGTATACATAGATCATATATTATTATATACAAAAACTAAAGAAGAACATTTAAAATTATTGGAACAATTTACAGATATAATAGAAAAATTGGGAATAAGTCTAAGCAAAAAGAAAGCTGAAATTATGAAAAATCAGATAGAATTTCTAGGAATACAAATAGATAAGAGTGGAGTAAAAATGCAACAATCTATAGTACAGAAAATATTAAATTCGAAAGAAGAATTAGATACAAAAAAGAAATTACAATCATTTTTAGGATTAGTAAACCAAGTAAGAGAATATATTCCAAAATTAGCAGAAACTTTAAAACCACTACAGAAAAAATTAAAAAAAGATGTAGAATATAAGTATAATGAAGAAGATAAAAAACAAGTTCAAAAAATAAAATTACTTTGTAAAGAATTACCAAAATTACAATTTCCAGATGAAAATAGAAAATTTATATACATAGTAGAAACAGATGCTAGTGAATATAGTTATGAAGGGGTACTTAATATCGATATGAAACAGAAAAAATAGAACACCATTGTAGATACTACTCAGGTACGTTTAATGAGACAGAAATAAAATGGAAAATAAATAGGAAAGAATTATGTTCATTATATAAATGTTTGTTAGCATTTGAGCCATATATTGTGTATAACAAATTTATTGTACGAACAGATAATACACAGGTACGTTGGTGGTTAACAAAGAAAATATAAAACTCAGTTACAACGAAAGAGATTCGGAGACTAGTCTTGAATATATTAAATTTCACATTTATAATTGAAGTGATCAGTACTAACAAAAATGTTATTGCAGATTACATATCAAGACAAAGCTACACAGACTGAAATAATAGAAGAAGATACTCTAGAAAAAATACTCAACACCCTAACTACGCTTTCAATGAAAGTGGACAGTATGGGTAATGAGATAGAAAAGCTAAAGACTAATGAAGATAAACTGAAGTCTATAGCTACAAATCAGCTGACTCAGCAGTGTGCAGAGCTATGTCGATCGGAAGACATTAAAGTTCCAGAGCTAGAAGGAGATGATGGGACACTCCATAAAACCCATAACATTTATCAATCTATTTCTGCAGGTACAAGCAAAGGAGTTAGTCGCCCAAGATACCAGAACATGAACATGAAAAAAATATTTGAAAAATCATTTACACCAAAAACACAAAAAGATCACTTGTTCATACCTCCACAAATTACCACCTACCGAGATAGCCTAAACCAAGATAAAAAAGTTTATAATTATACAGCCCAGAAATACATAGAAAATATCTATAGAGTACAAACTTTTCTAAACTTTAACCCTAGAGCTACAAATATCAAAGAACCAAACACCAACTATATAACCCAAAAATTACAAGGATATAACAAACTAATTGCACTACCCAAAACTAACCCAAGCCTAGTAAAAACTTGCTTTGACTATGGACTATTAAACACCATATACACCCAAGACGGAGAAGAACTAACAGCTATGGAAGAATTACACAAGATATTCACCACCTACAAAAGGATAACGAAAGGAAATCTATTTTATATAAAGTGTTATACTGCACCAGCAGAGATATTATATGACGAAATAAAACCAGTTATACAAGTTGTAAAAATAGGACTAACCAGAGATATGATCATACCAGAAGATATTACACAGCAACAGGAGATACCCAGAATTGAGATACCTGATTTCTACGCAAATAAATGACTTATTGGACTAGCTACGATTATCCAAGAATTAGCAAATAATTATACTAATGGAAACCCAATATGGAGCTATTATTCGAGAGATCATCAAATGATTTATTCAAATTCAAAAGAGCTACGACAAGCAGATATGGAAGATGTCAGGCAATGGATAATGACATTACTTAATCCAGAAAAACAATCTACCGCAAGAGCAATTAAAAAAGGATTTATTTCAGACGGACTACTGACAAGATATTGTAAAATAATTGGACACAAATATCCAGATCACCAATGTTCAAGATGTAATGGAGAAGATAACATTAATCCAGAAGTACATCTAGAATAAAAATCAAGAAGACAAAATGTCAGCTGGAAAGATAAGATAAGAAGCAATAATGGAGATATAGCAGATACGACAACATCAACGGAGACAAGATATTGAATTATTTATCATCATTGTATAGATTTTTTTTAGTCTTTACGTAAAAGTTGTTAGAATTGTAATTATTGTAGACTTATATACTTTTCTAGACTTGTAGAATTTTTTAAAGGCTATGTAGACTTTTAGGTTAAGGTAGCCTTTTTGACCTTTTATTGTATAGATTAGTAGCCTTTTTGACTTTACAAAAGGCTATAGGAATGTAGTCTTAGCATTTTAAAAAACGTGTAAAGATGATTGTAAATATTTCTCTATAAATGAAGGAAACCGAAGGCATTGCAAAGAAAGCCTTCATGTGTTGAAGCAATACTCTCTCCAGTCCACAACAAATATTTTGCTCAGTTAATTAAAAAACAGACATACTTCAATGGAAAAAGCTATGGAGGAACAAACTTCAGAAATATTAAAACTACCCGAACAAGTATATTTATTTATGATTATGAATAACTAAATTCATAATTCCCAACAATCATGATATGATAAAATAAATTCATATTAGTTACTTTATAGTAGAATTATTTGAAGAATAATATGTTAAAAAATTTATTAGCAAAGTGAAACGGAGAAAAATCCCTAAGAACTATGCCATCCTAAAGGTGAAACCAATGAGGCAAGAAGCCGTGGCGGGAGTAACCAGAGTAGAGGCGCTGTTTAAGGGAAAAAGTATCCAAATTACCATGCTAATAGTGACCGAAGAACATGTTATTTAAGAATAATCTAGTATATAGTAATCTAAGATGACCATATTTTGTTATGTACATGGTTGAAGGGAATATTTTGAAAAAAACAATTTTATGAAAATGAATAATTATTTATCTGATGTGATGGTAGATAAATTTAAAATACTTATTTTGTATGCACTTAAAGATATAAAAGTAGTAGATATAAGAAAAATCATATTAGAAAAAGCATTTGGTGAATATTACATGATTAGAGTAAATTATATACCATACCTACCTAACTACTCTTACAAATACTTATCATGATAAATTACATAAAATTTTTAGAAAAAGATATGAAAAACATACAGTTACTAGAAAAACAGATGAAAACAAATATAGACAAATACATGGAAAATAAGGATATAAAATATATAGAATTTCTTAATAAAAATATGCAAAAACTACTAAGGCTAAAACAAACAACTATAAAATATTATAATAAAAACAATTTTAAAAGATAGATCATCTAGATTATCTTAAAGTTTTAATCTTATATATACTTAAAGATATAGAAATTATAGATATTAAGAAAATAATATTAGAAAAAGTAATAGACTATGAAATTGAAACCCAGTAAGATATATGTTAGTTATATATGTTAAGTTATGAGAGAATTTATCTATATTTATTGAATTAATTATGAGAAGACCATTTAAAAATACAGAAGCTTTTAGAAAAATTAAAGAATCTTTAGTTAGTAATTATCCAGAATATATAAGTCTAAACAAAACAAAAGAAAACCCACAAAGATTAGCCTACCTAATTAAACCCACAAAGATTAGCCTACCTAATTAAATTAATATCTAGTATTGAAGCAAAATAAATAATCCATTTAAAATCTAGGAGAATGAGACACATACCACCTAATTATGATAAAATTAGATTTAGATATCCGCCAAGATATTATAAATATGATTTAAATGAATAAAATACAAAAATACAAAGAATTAAAACAAATTATTTCTGAAAAACGTAAAAAATTAAAAATAAGAATAGAAAGACTACATTATAATATATTTGTCGGAGTTAGTGAAAATTCAATAAATACACAAAAAGATGAAATATCAAAATTAGAATCACAAATAGACAGTTTAAAATATATATATCAACATGAACTATTCACAATAAAAAGAACAAAGAAGAATTTATAATAGATGAAAAAATATATGAAAATCACGAAGGATTAAAAATAAAAATAGTATTTTCTAATCTAGGAAGAAGATATAAGAAAATAGGTGAACATTTATATCTAATGTTAGAAAAAGAAGAATTAAAATTAGAAGATAAATTAACAGCAATGGTAAGAATAGAAAAAGAAAATGAAGAAATAGAAAAAATTAAACAACAAACTACAGAAGAAATACGAAAAATAGAAAAAACTAAAAATAGTAGGATTACTGAATTAGAAAAAGAACTACAAATGTTTAAAGATTTGTATGAACAAAGACAAAAAGAAAAAGAAGAAAAAGATAGAGAACAAAAATTACTAAACGAGATGAATCAATTTTTAAAAAAATTGGAAATAAAAAACAAAGAATTAGAAATAAATAATATAGATGTTGAAGAGACAGATAATTATGATTCAGAAGATAGTGAAACATATACAAAAATATTAACAAATACAAAAAATTTAGAAATCAATGAAAAACAGGAAGTAGTTAATGAGGAAAACTTAGAAAATATCAATACAGAAATAAATACTCTTGATAAAAAAAAAGATAGAAATATAATACCTAAAACAACAGAAATAAGAAAACCTATATATTATAAGAGTAAGTTTAAAAAATATAATGAATATGACAAATGGACACCAAAATAGACAGTTAATAAAAATTATAACTTTTTAGACCTAGACTGTGTAATAGATACAGAAAAAATAATACAATTATGGATAGGATATATTACAAAACAATTATTAAATAATAATATAAACATAACAGATGCACCAGAATATATAGAAAGAATATTAATAGGATCAGTAAAACTATGGTTTTCAAATTTAACTGAAAATAGTAAGAAAGTATTAAGAACTAATAAACCTATAGAAGGAACATCATCAACAACAACTAAACTAACACCTATAGAATTATTAAAAAAATATGAAACAGTTATAAAAGATGAATTTGGTAGTATGACAACAATAGAAGAAGAACAAGATGAAGAAAAATATACAAATAGTAATTTAATGTTAAAATTAGCAATATGTAATATGTGTTAAATAGATGAATATACTTGCGCATTTAAAGAATATTATTATAAAGGAGCATATAATATAGAAGAAAGTAAAGAAATAAGAAAGTTATATTTTGATAAATTACCCGAACCATTTAGTTCAAAGATAATAAAGAGTTGGGAAGAAGCAAAAATAGTAGATACTCTAGGAGCAAGAGTAAAATTCTTACAACAATGGTATAGAAACTTATGTGAAAAATATAGAGAAGAATTAAAAATGGAAAAACATTGATAAGAAATTTAGCATTTTGCAAAGATAAAATAGCACCCCAATTCGGTTGTGAAGAAAGATATTATAAGAAACAAAAAAGACATAAGAAATATAAGAAATATAAAAAATAAAATATAATTACAAGAAACCAAGAAAAAGATATTATGTAAAAAATTATAAATACAAAAGACCATATAGAAAAAAGAAATCTATAAAAGAATGTACTTGTTATAATTGTGGAAAGTTAGGTCATTTAGCTAGAGATGGTAAATTGTCTAAAAATCCAAAAAATAAACAACTATCAGAAATAAAAATAGATAATACAGAATATATGCAGATAGATTATATAGATTATGAATTAGAAAGTGAGGATAGTATATATGAAATTTCAGAAAACGAAACAGATACTGAAATAGATGAATCAAATGACTGAAGAAGATATAAAAATAATAACAAAGGAAGAATATTTAAACGATGAAGGAACAGAACAAAAAATAATATTTGACAGTAACATATTTGATGAAATAAAAGTAGGGGGTGCGGATAACTAAGCGGATAACTAACTTATAAAATAGATTTATTGTATAACTAATGAATATATTTTTCTTTGTGCGTGGATATTTCTTAAATTTTGTTTCAATATTTTTTTAATGATTTATTCTTTTCGTAAGATGTATTCATTAATTTGTTTGGTTTATTATTTTATTCTGTAGTAACTGCAGAGTTACAAATTTTTGTATAATAATTTATCCTAACTGTACTGTAATGTATATCTAATTCTAGATTTTCTATGTTGTTTATTATCTTGTGTTGTTCTTCTTGGAGTGAGTTTTTTAAATTATATAAACTATCACATGTACTTTGTTCTAAATTTTCTAAGGTTTCTTCTATCCATATTAATTTTTCTTTTAGATTTTCTATTATTTTGCTAATTCGGTTTCTATAATTAATTTCATTAGTTAGATTATCTTGATTTTCTCTAGTTTTTCTAATATATTCTAACATCTCTTAATCTGAATAATATTCTTCTGGGTAAATTTCTTTGTATAACTGTTCTATCCAATTTATGGTTTCAATTTCATAGTCTATTACTTTTTCTAATATTATTTTCTTAATATCTATAATTTCTATATCTTTAAGTATATATAAGATTAAAACTTTAAGATAATCTAGATGATCTATCTTTTAAAATTATTTTTATTATAATATTTTATAGTTGTTTGTTTTAACCTTAGTAGTTTTTGCATATTTTTATTAAGAAATTCTATATATTTTATATCCTTATTTTCCATGTATTTGTCTATATTTGTTTTCATCTGTTTTTCTAGTAACTGTATGTTTTTCATATCTTTTTATAAAAATTTTATGTAATTTATCATGATAAGTATTTGTAAGAGTAGTTAGATAGGTATGGTATATAATTTACTCTAGTCATGTAATATTCATCAAATGCTTTTTCTAATATGATTTTTCTTATATCTACTACTTTTATATCTTTAAGTGCATACAAAATAAGTATTTTAAATTTATCTACCATCACATCAGATAAATAATTATTCATTTTCATGAAATTGCTTTTTTCAAAATATTCCCTTCAACCATGTACATAAAAAAATATGGTCATCTTAGATTACTATATACTAGATTATTCTTAAATAACATGTTCTTCGGTCACTATTAGCAAGGTAATTTGGATACTTTTTTCCTTAAACAACGCCTCTACTCTGGTTACTCCCTGCCACAACTTCTTGCCTCATTGGTTTCACCTTTAGGATGACATAGTTCTTAGGGATTTTTTTCCGTTTCCACTTTGCTAATAAACTTCTTAACATATTATTCTTCGAATAATTCTACTATAAAGTAACTAATATGAATTTATTTTATCATGTTATGATTGTTGGAAATTATGAATTTAGCTATTCATAATCATAAATAAATATACCTGTTCGGGTAGTTTTGATATTTCTGAAGTTTGTTCCTCCATAGCTTTTTCCATTGAAGTATGCCTGTTTTTTAATTAACTGAGCAAAATATTTGTTGTGGATTGGAGAGAGTATTGCTTCAACACATGAAGGCTTGCTTTGCAATGCCTTCGATTTCCTTCATTTATAGAGAAATATTTACACATTTTTTTTTAAATGCTAAGACTAGATTCCTATATCCTTTTGTAAAGTCAAAAAGGCTACTAATCTATACAATAAAAGGTCAAAAAGGCTACCTTAGCCTAAAAGTCTACATAGCCTTTAAAAAATTCTACAAGTGTAGAAAAATCTATCAGTCTACAATAATTACAATTCTAACAACTTTTACGTAAAGACTAAAAAAAATTCAATGATCATAAATAATTCAATATCTTATCTCCGTTGATGTTGTCGTATCTGCTATATCTCCATTATTGCTTCTTATCTTATCTTTTCAGCTGACATTTTGTCTTCTTGATTTTTATTCTAGATGTACTTCTGGAATAATGTTATCTTCTCCATTACATCTTGAACATTGGTGATCTGGATATTTGTGTCCAATTATTTTACAATATCTTGTCAGTAGTCCATCTGAAATAAATTCTTTTTTAATTGCTCTTGCGGTAGATTGTTTTTCTGGGTTAAGTAATGTCATTATCCATTGCCTGACATCTTCCATATCTGCTTGTCGTAGCTCTTTTGAATTTTAATAAATCATTTGATGATCTCTCGAATAATAGCTCCATATTGGATTTCCATTAGTATAATTATTTGCTAATTCTTGGATAATCGTAGCTAGTCCAATAAGTCATTTATTTGCGTAAAAATTGGGTATCTCAATTCTGGGCATCTCCTATTGCTGTGTAATATCTTCTGGTATGATCATATCTCTGGTTAGTCCTATTTTTACAACTTGTATAATTGGTGTTATTTCGTCATATAATATCTCTGCTGGTGCAGTATAACACTTTATGTAAAATAAATTTCCTTTCATTATTCTTTTGTAGGTGGTGAATATCTTGTGTAATTCTTCCATAGCTATTAGTTCTTCTCCGTCTTGGGTGTATATGGTGTTTAATAGTCCATAGTCAAAGCAAGTTTTTACTAGGCTTGGGTTAGTTTTGGGTAGTGCAATTAGTTTGTTATATCCTTGTAATTTTTGGGTTATATAGTTGGTGTTTGGTTCTTTGATATTTGTAGCTCTAGGGTTAAGGTTTAGAAAAGTTTGTACTCTATAGATATTTTCTATGTATTTCTGGGCTGTATAATTGTAAACTTTTTTATCTTGGTTTAGGCTATCTCGGTATGTGGTAATTTGTGGGGGTATGAACAAGTGGTCTTTTTGTGTTTTTTGGTGTAAATGGTTTTTCAAATATTTTATTCATGTTCATGTTCTGGTATCTTGGGCGACTAACTCCTTTGCTTGTACCTGCAGAAGTAGATTGATAAATGTTATGGGTTTTATGGAGTGTCCCATCATCTCCTTCTAGCTCTGAAACTTTAATGTCTTCCGATTGACATAGCTCTGCACACTGCTGAGTTAGCTGATTTGTAGCTATAGACTTCAGTTTATCTTCATTAGTCTTTAGTTTTTCTATCTCATTACCCATACTGTCCACTTTCATTGAAAGCATAGTTAGGGTGTTGAGTATTTTTTCTAGAGTATCTTCTTCTATTATTTCAGTCTGTGTAGCTTTGTCTTGATATGTGATCTGCAATAACATTTTTGTTAGTACTGATCACTTCAATTATAAATGTGAAATTTAATATATTCAAGACTAGTCTCCGAATTTCTTTCGTTGTAACTGAGTTTTATATTTTCTTTGTTAACCACCAGCGTACCTGTGTATTATCTGTTCGTACAATAAATTTGTTATACACAATATATGGCTCAAATGCTAACAAACATTTATATAATGAACATAATTCTTTCCTATTTATTTCCCATTTTATTTCTGTCTCATTAAACGTACCTGAGTAGTATCTACAATGGTGTTCTATTTTTTCTGCTTCATATCGATATTTAAGTACTTCTCCATAACTATATTCACTAGCATCTACTTCTACTATGTATATAAATTTTCTATTTTCATCTGAAAATTATAATTTTGGTAATTCTTTACAAAGTATTTTTATTTTTTGAACTTGTTTTTTATCTTCTTCATTATAGTTGTATTCTACATCCTTTTTTAATTTTTCCTGTAGTGGTTTTAAAGTTTCTGCTAATTTTGGAATACATTCTCTTACTTGGTTTACTAATCCTAAAATGATTGTAATTTCTTTTTTGTATCTAATTCTTCTTTCGAATTTATTATTTTCTGTACTATATGTTATTGCATTTTTACTCCACTCTTATCTATTTGTATTCTTAGAAATTCTATTTGATTTTTTATAATTTCAACTTTCTTTTTGCTTAGACTTATTCCCGATTTTTCTATTATATCTGTAAATTGTTCTAATAATTTTAAATGTTCTTCTTTAGTTTTTGTATATAATAATATATCATCTATGTATACTATACAATTAGATAATTGTTTAAAATAATTATCCATAAAATGTTGGTATCTACCTGGTGCATTTTTATATCCAAATGGTACTACGTTCCATTCATAAAATCCTTGTGGTACCGTAAATGCGATTAATTCTTTAGATTCTTCTTCTAACTTTAGATGGTAAAATCCTGATTTACAATCGAATTTGCTAAAATAATTATATCCTTGTATTTGCCTTATTTTTAATATCTTATTTGGTATTGGATAATTATATGTTATAGTTTTTGCATTTAAATTTCTATTGTCAATAACCATCCTACTTTTTCCTCTTTTTTGTTCACTATGTTTATTTACTATAAATGTTGGACTATTATGTTTACTATTACTTTTTTGTATATATTGTTTTTCCAATAATTCATCTATATGCATTTTAAATTCTTTTAAATCGTCAAAATTATATGTTAATGGTTTCTGGGTTATTATACTATTTTTATCTATTAATTCAATTTTTATAGTAGTTTTATGTTTTTCCCATCCTTTTAATGGATCTTCACTATATAATTGTTCTAATTTTTTCTTAATTATTTCTATCTTATTTATTGAAAATATAGTTATTTTTGTTTTATTTATCGAAAATACTACTAGTTCTATTGTATTTTCAGTATTTTTTATATTTTCTAACTTTTGTGTAATTTTTTCACTTCCTTTTATCCAATAAGTTTTCTTTCTTATTTTATTATTAACTATTTTTGCTCTCACTTTCTGTTTGCATGGTGTCGTAAACCACCAATCTGTTCTAGTTATTATATGTGGGTATAATTTATCTAAGAATGACATTCCCAAAAGTATATCTTTTGATGTTAGTTCATAATTATAAATTTCTTTTATTGTTAATATCTTATCTTATACTTGTATTTTTACATTCCTAGCTTTATAAGTAATTAAACTTCCTTCATTATCAAATCCTTTAACTATTATTGATTGTTTTTAATTTATCCCATTTACTTTCTGGTAAGTAATTATATCTGCATAAATTAGCTTCTGCTCCTGTATCTATCATAGGCGTATAATATCTACTGTAATATCCTTCTACTACCTTCATTAATACATATATTTTCATTTTTATGTTAAGGCACTTCTTAAGAATAATTTTTCTTTGTTATATGTTAAGGTTAATTGTGTATGTTCTATATTATATGGTTTAATTGTTCTAACCATTTTGATTCCTAATATTATATCTGCTTTTTGCATTTCTTCCTTTACTTCGAATTCTATTTTTATTTTTCTAACTCCTATTATTATTTCTTTTTCTGCTATATTTTTATTTTTATTAAACTTATTGGTAGATCTGGGCACACATCATTAACAGTTTTTATTTCTTTATTCTTTACTAGATATTTTGCTATATAATTTGCTTCTTGTCCTGTATTTAAGAGTATTAAATATTCTTTTTCATTTATTTTTCCTGTTATGTAATATTGGTTTAAATTACTTATTGAATTTATTTCATAACTTGTTCTTTTTGATGAGCTTGATTATTCTGGTTTTTCATCAGCTATTCTTTTCGTTGTACTTATTCTATCATTTACTATTTCTAAATTTTCTTCTATATCTATGTCTCTATAGCTATAATCATTATAATCTATTGTTTTTACAATTTGTTCGAATGGGCTTTCTATTCGTATTTTGTTAATCTTATTTTTTCCTGTTATTTTATGTTTTGTTGTTAATACATATAAATTTTTGCATTTTGCTGTAAATATTTTACTTTCTGGGTTAATTCTATTCCTGATATTTTCCAATATAATACGAGTGATTTATCTATATTTTTATCTGTTACTGCTACTGAATAATTTGCACTTATTATGAATTTGAATTTTTGATATATTTGATTTCCTTTTACGGCAGTTATTATGCTTTTTCCTATAGGTTTTATAATTCTATCATCTGCTAAATATAATTCTATTGATGTATCTATTCCTTCTCTAAAATATGCTTTTATTAATATCTCTGTACCTCCAATGTGTACATATCTTATTGGATCTCCTTTACTTTTTATATCATTTATTTCTTTATTAATTATTCTTTTTGTTACTAGTGGTATACTAGCTTTGCCTTTTGCATATCTACAGTCTATTACATGTTCTTTTTGGCATACTACATAATATTCATCTTTTTTCCAAGTAAAAATATTTTTTATTGTTGGTATTTTAAATATTTTTTCTACACTTAAATCTAATTCTTTTCCTTTTATTTCATCAAATATGTTACTGTCAAATATTATTTTTTGTTCCGTTCCTTCATCATTTAAATATTCTTCCTTTGTAATTATTTTTATATCTTCTTCAGTCATTTGATTCATCTATTTCACTATCTATTTCAGTATCTGTTTCGTTTTCTGAAATTTCATATATACTATCCTCACTTTCTAATTCATAATCTATATAATCTATCTGCATATATTCTGTATTATCTATTTTTATTTCTGATAGTTGTTTATTTTTTGGATTTTTAGGTAATTTACCATCTCTAGCTAAATGGCCTAACTTTCCACAATTATAACAAGTACATTCTTTTATAGATTTCTTCTTTCTATATGGTCTTTTGTATTTATAATTTTTTACATAATATATTTTTCTTGGTTTCTTGTATTTATATTTTGATTTTTTATATTTCTTATATTTCTTATGTCTTTTTCTTTTCTTATAATATCTTTCTTCACATCCAAATTGGGGTGCTATTTTATTTTTGCAACATGCTAAATTTCTTATTAATGTTTTTTCCATTTTTAATTCTTCTCTATATTTTTCACATAAGTTTCTATACCATTGTTGTAAGAATTTTATTCTTGCTCCTAACGTATCTACTATTTTTGCTTCTTCCCAACTTTTTATTACTTTTGAACTAAATGGTTCGGGTAATTTATTAAAATATAATTTTCTTATTTCTTTACTTTCTTCTATACTATATGCTCCTTTATAATAATATTCTTTAAATGAGCAAGTATATTCATCTATTTAACACATATTACATATTGCTAATTTTAACATTAAATTACTATTTGTATCTTTTTCTTTATCTTGTTCTTCTTCTATTGTTGTCATACTACCAAATTCATCTTTTATAGCCGTTTCATATTTTTTTAATAATTCTATAGGTGTTAGTTTAGTTGTTGTTGATGATGTTCCTTCTATAGGTTTATTAGTTCTTAATACTTTCTTACTATTTTCTGTTAAATTTGAAAACCATAGTTTTACTGATCCTATTAATGTTCTTTCTATATATTCTGGTGCATCTGTTATGTTTATATTATTATCTAATAATTGTTTTGTCATATATCCTATCCATAATTGTATTATTTTTTTTGTATCTATTACACAGTCTAGGTCTAAAAAGTTATAATTTTTATTAACTATCTATTTTGGTGTCCATTTGTCATATTCATTATATTTTTTAAACTTACTCTTATAATATATAGGTTTTCTTATTTCTGTTGTTTTAGGTATTATATTTTCATCTTCTTTTTTATCAAGATTATTTATTTCTGTATTGGTTCTTTCTAAGTTTTCCTCATTAATTACTTCCTGTTTTTCATTGATTTCTAAATTTTTTGTATTTGTTAATATTTCTGTATATGTTTCACTAGCTTCTGAATCATAATTATCTGTCTCTTCAACATCTATATTATTTATTTCTAATTCTTTGTTTTTTATTTCCAATTTTTCCTTAAATTGATTTATCTCGTTTAGTAATTTTTGTTCTCTATCTTTTTCTTCTTTTTCTTTTTGTCTTTGTTCATACAAATCTTTTAACATTTGTAGTTCTTTTTCTAATTCAGCAATCCTACTATTTTTAGTTACTTCTATTTTTCGTATTTCTTCTGTAGTTTGTTGTTTAATTTTTTCTATTTATTCATTTTCTTTTTCTATTCTTACCATTGCTGTTAATTTATCTTCTAATTTTAATTCTTCTTTTTCTAACATTAGATATAAATGTTCACCTATTTTCTTATATCTTCTTCCTAGATTAGAAAATACTATTTTTATTTTTAATTCTTCGTGATTTTCATATAATTTTTCATCTATTATAAATTCTTCTTTGTTCATTTTATTGTGAATAGTTCATGTTGATATATATATTCTAAACTGTCTATTTGTGATTCTAATTTTGATATTTCATCTTTTTGTGTATTTATTGAATTTTCACTAACTCCGGCAAATATATTATAATGTAGTCTTTCTATTCTTATTTTTAATTCTTTACGTTTTTCAGAAATAATTTATTTTAATTCTTTGTATTTTTGTATTTTTGTATTTTATTCATTTAAATCATATTTATAATATCTTGGCGGATATCTAAATCTAATTTTATCATAATTAGGTGGTATGTGTCTCATTCTCCTAGATTTTAAATGGATTATTAATTTTGCTTCAATACTAGATATTAATGTAATTAGGTAGGCTAATCTTTGTCGGTTTTCTTTTGTTTTGTTTAGACTTATATATTCTGGATAATTACTAACTAAAGATTCTTTAATTTTTCTAAAAGCTTCTGTATTTTTAAATGGTCTTCTCATAATTAATTCAATAAATATAGATAAATTCTCTCATAACTTAACATATATAACTAACATATATCTTACTATTGTACTTTTTAAATTACTGGGCTCTAATACCATTTGTAGGGGGGTACGGATAACTAAGCGGATAACTAATTTATGAAATAGATTTATTGGTCACTTTTCCATTCTCTTTACTTTCCCTAACATCTAAGCTCATGTTGTCACTGCATTTCAATGCTAAGCTCGTCCTTTTCCTCTTGTGGGTTATCAATGTCATTGGTCTTGTGTCTTTGGATGTTATTGTTGATTTATCAGCTGTCAAGAGTGAGTTTCGTTCTTCCTTGTTCTGCTTTGCTATTATTCTCCTCTTATGCTTCTCTTTTCTCTTGTAGCTGTGTTCTCTAGTGAATGATTTTCTATCCTGTTTGAATTTGATTCTGATTTAAAAAACATAAAAACTTTGTTAGGTTTCAAAATTCGTTCTGTTGACAATTTGAAGACATAAAAACTTCATTATTCACTAATAATAAGTTGTTTAAATATTAAGTCTTTATTTAGTATTCTAAAATACTAGAGTGTTTGTCAAAAATTGATAGAAAAATGACGAATGAAACTAAACAAAAAATTAATTCGATTGTGAATGATTTTGTCCTAAAGAAAATCAATGTTGCGTCATTAAATTATTCAGATGTTGCTCTAGAAATGGAAACGATAGAAATTAAAAAATATTCAAGTGTGAACTTCAAAGAATGAAAGCAAATGATGTATTTTTTGTTGACCAAACTTAGAATGCAAATGTTCACGAATAGCGATTATCATATTCCGAAGAAAAAAGTTTAAAAATTAATTGTCTAATTTGAAAGATCTTGTGATTCGTGTCAAGATACATGAGGATAATGAGTTGAATGAGGTAAGGGTTGCAAATCTCGTTAAAAATAATGCTACACATAATAAGAAGAGAAATAAGTCTTCTGGACAAAAAAAAAAGCAGAATAATAAAAAGTTCAAAGACAAGTTCTATACTGTAGTGAAGTTGGTCACAAAGTGTAAGTTGTCAAGCTCTGAAAAAAAACAAGAAATGAAATTAGATAAACATAGTGGAAGCAATTGAAAAGACTGAAAAGATGAGTGCTATGATTGCTGAATGCAATCTAGTTGGAAATCCAAATGAATAGTGATTTGATTCAAGATCCACTAGACATGTTTGTGCAGACAAAGAAGCTTTCGCTACTTATAATATCACTGGTCTCAAAGAAGTGATCTTTATGAAAAATAGTGCAACAACCAAGGTTGAACAGAGTGAAAATATATTCCTAAAAATGACTTCAAGGTAGGTGTTGACCCTCAACATTGTTCTCTATGTTTATACTATTAGGAAGAACATATTGTCGACAATACTTCTTATTAAAAATAAGTTTAAATGAGTGTTTCGGAGAAAGTTGTAATGAGAAAGAATGAAATGTATGTAGAAAAGCGCTACCTAAATGAGTGACTTTTAAAATTTGATGTAATAGTTGTTGAAATGAATAAAACTGAGGCTTCTTCTTACTTTCTTGAGTCAGATAATTTATGGCATAGTCGTTTAAGACATGTCAACAAAAAAAACTTACGAAAGATGATTAGTTTGGAAGTGTTGCCTAGCTTTGAGTGTAATAAATCTAATTGTCAAACATGTGTTGAACTGAAGTATGCTAAGCATCCGTATAATTATGTGGAAATGAATTTCAATCCCTTAGACTTAATTCACACAGATATTTTTTATATGAAGTCAACACCATCTTGTGGTGAAAAAAGTATTTCATAACTTTTATTTACGATTGCACTAGATAGTGCTATGTTTATTTGTTGAAAAGTAAGGAAGAAGCAATAGAAGTATTTAGGCAGTATAAAACTAATGTTGAAAATTAGTTAGATAAAAATATTAAAATAATATAAAGTGGTAGGGACGGAGGGTATGAATCTTTTTTTTGCAGCGATATGTTTGAAAAATGGAATTTTCTATCAAACTACTACTTCATACTCATCTCAATCAAATAAAATTGTAGAAAGAAAAAATAAATGTTGAAGGAAATTATGAATTTCTTACTTATGAGTTTAGGTTTACCGCAAAATATATGGGGGGACACTATCCTTAGCAATGGGCCTCGGTCTAGTGAGGTTTTGCTTTTTGGGGAATCCTTGCTAGGAATAAGGATTGAATTGCACCTGGTTTGCTACTGTTTGACTTCAATTACCATATGGAAATGGATATCGTCCAACAACTCTGATTCAACCATTTATGTGTCGCTGACTAGGGTCTCTCCCCCTCTAGGGAATCCATAGAAAGCAAAACAATTCCATAAAGTGACAATTTTGCTATCCGTCTTGATTAACTAGTTGTAACTAAATTGAGTGCCCTATAGTAATATAAAATATATTCCGTATAAGAAATGAAAATTAAGAAAACTCAACTTGAAATATTTTAAAGTGTGGGGGTGTCTACCTAAATTTTAAGTGACAATACCCAAAAGAGTGAAAATAGGGTCAAAGAGTTGACAGTGTTTTCATTGGATATGCTATAAACAGTAAAACATGTCAATTTTGGTTCATAAATCCAAAAAATCTAGATATTCATGATAATACGATAATTGAATCTGATAATGTTGAATTATTTAAAAATAGTTATCCATATAAGACTAGACATGAGCTGTATAGTGAAGGAATTAAACGATCTATGGATAAACCAAAGGAGAATGTATATAATGAAGAGAATCCAAGGTGCTATAAGCGACAAAGACTTTGACTTCCATTGGATTAGATTTTGTAGCATTTATTTTTTAAAATGATCCTCAAATATTTAATAAAGCGATCTCATATGCAGACTCGTCATTTCGAAAAGAGGCAGTCAATAGTGAGATTGATTCAATTTTGAGAAACCATACTTGGGAGTTAGTTAATATTCTTCCAGGAAATAAACCTTTAGGTTCTAAATGGATCTTCAAAAGAAAAATGAAAGTTGATGGCACTATTGACAAATATAAGGCAATACTATTGTGAAAGGCTCTAGACAAAAAAAAAGGCTTGATTATTCGATACATACTCGCCAGTAACAAGGATAATATCCATTCTAATGTTGGTTGCATTAGCTGTGGTATATGGACTCGAATTTAATCAAATGGATATGAAAATAGATTTCTAAAATGGAGAATTGGAGGAAGAAATTTACATGAAACAATCCAACGATTTTGTGGTTCCTGATAAGGGAAGAAAAGTGTGCAAACTTGGTACGTCACTATATGGAATAAAGTAAGAACACAAATAGTGGCATGTGAAATTTGATCAAACCATGTTGGAAAATTAATTTAAGATAAATGAGTCTAATAAATGTATTTACATTAGCACAAATCACAAAGTCGTTGTTTGTTTTTATACGGATGGCATGTTAATCACCAGTAGAGATATTTCTAACATAAATGCTATGAACCAATGCTTGAGAGAAAATTTGATATAAAATACGTTGGAGTTAATGATATGATCTTAGGATAAGACTTTATAGAACTCCACAAGGGTTGACATTGTCATAGTCTCATTATATTGAAAAAGTACTTGACATGTTCAGGTATTTAGATTTCACTACTGTCAAAACACTTTTGGTTGTGAGTTCTCATTTTGAAATAATAAAGGTGAAAGTGACTCGCAATTTGATAATGCAAGAGTGTTGGAAAGTTTGATGTATATCGTGAATTATACACGACTAGGCATAGTATGTTCTATTAGTAAATTGAGTCACTTTATGAGTAATCCCAATCAAACTCATTAGATGACATTAAAAAGAGTTCTGTTGTATTTAGAACATACTCATGACTATGCTTAACATTATAACAAATATCCTCGGTAATTGAAGGATATAGTGATGCAAATTAAATTATTGAATCAAATTAAGTAAAATTCATAAGTGGATATGTATTTACTCTAGTAGAGGAGTTGTCTCTTGAAAATCCTCCAAACAAACATGTATTGCTCGCTCTACAATGGAATTTAAATTATCACATTAGATAAAGTCAGTGAAGAAGTTGAATGCCTCTGTAATTTCTTGGAAGATATTTCATATTGGCCTAAACCTTTGTCAAAGTATGCAAACACTGTGATAGACAAGCTGCAATAGGTAGGGCAGGGAGCATAATGTATAACGTTAAATCTCAACAAATAAAATGGAGACATAATACCATTAGAGAACTACTCTCATAGTAGAATTATCACAATTGACTATGTGAGGTCAAAGAATAATGTGTCGGATCCACTTACAAAAGGTCTAACTAGAGAGAAAGTTGGGAGATCATCGAAAGGAATGGATTTAAACCTAGGATAAGTCATCACGACGGTAACTCTACCTAGCAGTTTAGAGATCCCAAGAGCTAGGTTCAAGGAGATCAAATAAAGTTGAGACTGACAGTCTAACATTGTCAATATAATCAACCATTTTTGTGATAAAGACAATTGTTTAAAGTTTTTTAATGGTTTCAAAGTTTGGCAGGTTTGACCAAATAGTTTTGTCACAATCCGAACCAGAGTCTGGCCATGACGGGTATCTCAAGTCCAACGAGGATCTGAGATCACCCCCTGTACCTATCCGAGATCACCCCCTACACCTAACTAAATAATACACAATATTCCTAACGTCGAATGAATTTTAAACATATAACAAGATAACAAGAATAAGCTTAAAGATATTTAAAATATGTCTATGACCGACAATCGACAATCGGAAAAACGACCTACCAACATCACTCTAGTACACAGTAATCCAACAAAACTCTATATAAATAAAACCAAAATCAGTCTTGGTCGGGACATATCCCCGACTTTGACAGATGACAGTGACAGTGATAATGTTGATAATAATGAAAACACTCAATTCTAATCTATTATAAGAATTGATAAAATGTCTAACTCGTCTAGAAAATAAAAGCTCACCACTTCACTACAACAAACTGACAAATCAAGATGACCCACCTAACTCTACGCAGTAAAAGTAGAGGTATATCCGGTACCTGCATCGCATGAGGATACAATGCCCGAAGACAGTTAGCGATTGGACAACTAGCATGTAACTTAGGGATAGAGGATAAAATAATGTCATGGATAAATTTTCAAAACCATCCCATAATCCAATACGCATAATCCTATGCAAATACATACATACATACATGCATATATTATATCATGTGCGGGGGTAGAAAACAAGGCTTAACATGCACTTTAAAACTTTAACTTGAATTGTGTAGCTCAACTGTCATAACATAATAAGGCACCTGTAGGCTATTTGGGCCCAACTCTCCCCCATCTAGTAGGGCCCCAGTATATGTGGCTGCATAAACCAGAGGGAATGCATATGCACTGTGGGGGAATCAAACCTCCCGGCATATCAAAGTGACTTAAGCACCCAATCATGTAATATAATGTAAGGGACTCAAACCTTTCAATCATCTGACAATAATAAGGAGGACTCAAACTACCCGGTCATTTAGACATTTGCATAGGCAACCACGATTCTCAGTAGAGATACCTCAGGACCTCTACTTTCACCTACACAATCCTCATTAAAACCTAATTAAAAAATTACAACACATTCCCATTCATTGAACTATGATACACATTTAGGCATACATTGTTGGTACCGTCATACCAACTACACTTGCAAGGTAACATCAATATGCCGAAATAATTTCATTATTAGG
Organism: Capsicum baccatum var. pendulum; assembly: GCA_030864225.1. NCBI lineage: Eukaryota > Viridiplantae > Streptophyta > Magnoliopsida > Solanales > Solanaceae > Capsicum > Capsicum baccatum. The sequence goes on along the minus strand of CM061558.1, from coordinate 197,868,761 downwards.
GAAACACTCATAGCCCTCTAGGTAAAGTTATACATTTGCTTGGGTAATCACACAACCCAATACAATTTGATTTCAAAATCATTATGCTTCATTGACTTTTCTCATTATGCAATAGTTCAAGAGTAGTTCAATATGCATACTTTTTGTATTCAAAACCAATTTCACATTATGGGGTTGAGCTCATTACCACTTCAAAAGTCACAAGTTGGGGGAAATCACAATCCCCTTGTTTGTTCACCATACCCATGCATCAAATTAATTTTAAAAACACTATTTAAACATAACACATTTTGGGACAAACATGAAACATCACATAAATAATAGTTATTCAAAGCCCTTAACCCATGTTATAAAACCAACATCAATATTATATGATTAACACTTTGAAACTTATGCTTTGTAACAAATTAGCAGTTAGGGAAGAGTAACATGCATGAGATATCTAAGTTAATGGAGAGAATTCAACCCTTATAGCTCTCCTTGACCTACTTCTTAAAAACCCTAAGTATGGATACTTAAGACACTTGAGAGAGAAGAAAGAATATTTGGAATATGTTATTGATGAACATAGGGCCCCAAGTATGTCTATAGGTCATGGGTTATTATTGGGATATAATGAAAATATCTAAAATACCCCCATAAGAAAGCTCAAAAAGAATTGTTAGTAACTACGGGTCTTATGATGACTCATTACGACTCATTATGACTCATCTACATGAATTATTTCCATGATAGTGTCACCTGGAACACACACTGTTGACCTTACGACTTGTATAGCATGACCCATTATGAGACCCTAAGACATGTAGGGTCTAGACATAGTAAACACAAAATCCATTTGGGGTATACACTGGACATCCTACGATTTGCAAATAATTACTCATAATGAGTCCTTATGACTCGTAGTGATCCACTCAAACTTAGAAAAGAACTCAACCACACACAAGCTATTTAGGCTATGATTGGGTCCCTATGACCCATCAATACTCCTTACGACTCATAAGGAGAGTTGTAGTTAGAATAGTGAGGATAAACTTTCAGAAATTTTCTAGGACCAAAACCCCCAGGGTGTTACATACTCCCCCCATTAGGATTATTCATCCTCGAATAATAGGACAAGGAGTTTGTTATCATGATTTTACTCCAATATAATCATATTTAGCATTAACAAAGACAGAAAATAAAGATGTTAAGGAATACACATACCTCAAGCACGATTTTCCAAAGCGAGAAACAAGAATGAATACTTGGACTTTATCTCCTCCTTAACTTCCCAAGTAGCTTACTAAACCTTTTGGTTACTCTAAAGAACCTTTACCGAAGCATATCCTTAGTCCACAATTGATGGATATGCCTACCTAAAATCTTAATTGGGACTTCTTCGTAAGAAAAAAAATCCAAAATGGCCACTTTTTCCAAAGAAACGATCGTCGAAGGATCACCGACGCACTATCACCAACACACTTTCCCAATATTTAAATATAAAACCCTTGATGAATGGAGCTCAAAGTAAAAGACAACTTCAATTCATATGCGACATTACTAATCCTCTTTAAAACCAAGTATGGATCGATATAACGGGGACTGAGCTTTCCCTTTTTCCCAAACCGCATCACTCCATTCATAGGAGATATCTTTAAGAACACCCAATCAGAAAAATCAAATTCCAACTTTTATCTCATGTTTGCATAGGACTTTTGGCGAACTTGGGTAGCCTTAAGCCTATCCCGAATTACCTTCACCTTCCTTATGTCTTGTTGAACCAAATCAGGGTCAAATAACCTATTTTCACCAACCTCAAACTACCAAATAAGAGACCTACACCTCTTACCATATAAGGCCTCAAACAGAGCCATACCAATGCTAGAGTGATAAATATTGTTGTACGCAAATTCTATAAGAGAAAAATGGTCAACCCAACTACTACCATAGTTAATCACACAAGATCTGAGCATATCCTCTAATGTATAAATGGTTCTCTCTGTTTGCCCATCCGCCTGTGGGTGGAAGGCGGTACTAAGGCTCACCTTAGTCCATAAACCTCTCTAAGAGGAATCCCAAAAGTGGAAAAAGAACTGAGTACCTCGATAAAAAATGATAAAAACTGGTGCACCATAATTTTGAGTATGATAATAGTGAGGATTGGGTCAGCGAGACGAAATGATTATCTATACCCTTATAATGTAACCATTTTTTGCTATTAATAAAAAAGGAGGATCCCAAAGCAATCACTATTTCGTGTTCTATTAGGCCTTTCAGTGCCTAGCAGGCTTTATGCAACTAAGGATCAGGAGCAAATGTGTTAACACTGGTTGAGTACATGTTTTTGGGGATGGGGGAACTGAAACCTACATCCATAAAGATATTGATGGCTGACTCATCTATGAAAAATATGATAGGTATTTTGTGTGATGTAGAAGTAAGGGTTGTATCCTATATGTTCCCCGGTGATTTCATGGTTCTTGATTATGAGGTAAATTCTCAAGCCTCATTATATTGGGTAGATCCTTTCTATCCACTAGTAGCGTACTGACTGATATGGACTTAGAAAGAATCATCTTTAAACTATGATGAGCAAGTAGTATTTGATGTGTGTATGACAGTGCAATAACCAGATGATATGCTAGTGGTGTCTATAGTAGACACTATTAATGCAGATGTTTTTAGAGTGTACAGTGTACCAAATACACCAGATGTTAATGAGAGACATGTGGTAAACTGAATTTTAAAAATTAAGATGTTGGATCTAAGACATATGACAAATTCGGTGGATATCTTACGAGCAGAGGTTTACCCTCTCACTAAGTGTTATATTTTAGCCATCCATCTAGTTGTATCCCTAATTATTCAGTCATCACCTTTGCGTGGTCCCAAATACTTCAATTTAGTTGCAAAGGATAATGTGTCAATTCCCGTAGTTATGACCAAGAGAGGCTGAGTAGAAGAATCATAGAATTCTGACAGGCAATATGAGCAACCCTTAAAAGGTCTGCCCATGATTTTATAGAGACTACATTTGTTGATGGGAAGAGGTATGTCAAGCTAGCTACTGGTGCATCTTCTGATAGTTCACCGCCACTACCATGGCCTCTGTCTGTGGATATACCCTCATCTGAGGAAGATCAGTACATGGACACTTAGTATGTCCCAAGTATATTATCACTTACCATTTTTTTTACTTTATTTTAGTACATTAAGGACAATACGTAGTTTTTAGTCAAAGGTGGGATATACCATAGCCGTTACAAGTTTTTATTTTTATGCTTCTTTTTCTATCGATCATGGTATATTTGTAGAACCAACATACTTAGGATGTCTTTCAGGTGGGGTAGGGGTAGGCCAAAGAAATATTAGATAAAGGTGATTAGACATGACATAGAGCAGTTATAGCTTACTGAGTGCATGACCCTATATAGGAAGATTTGGAGAACACGAATTAGGATAGAAGGCTAGCATATGTGAGAGGGTTGTAGTTAGTAATTAGGAGAGCATCGAGGTGGGAGGTATGAGGGTAAGGGTGCCTTTGGTTTGTTAGCATAGGGTATTACTTTATAGGTATCTTATTTTTGTTGTTGCATCTTGTTTTATGTTTTTATTATGAATTTGTTTATTACTCTTTGTCTTGAGCTAAGGGTCTATCAGATTCAGCCTTGCTACTTCTCCAGAGATAATGGTATGGACTGCGTACATCTTACTCTCCCCAGACCCTACTGTGTGGGAATACACTGGGTTTGTTATTGTTGTTCTTGTAATTAGGAGATTTGTAAGCATTTAGGGAAGTAGTTATGTTTTGATTGATTTTTTATACCCATCGACAGTAGTTATGTTTTTCTTGATTTTTGATACCCCTCTAAAATTTTGTGTTTTAGAAATATTTGGGTTTATTTATGTGTGAGCATTGTGGATCTTGTTATAGAATTATGAAACACTCTGGATTCTAGACCTTAGAATTTTTTTTAGAATTTTGGTCTCTGGACCTAATATAACTCATGGGTATAAGCCATATGTTGGGTTATGGATGGTATGGTCCATTCTTATATTGACCAGTGCTGGTTGATGGGATGGATTTTGGTTAGTAGAATGGGTATGACTTAGTGGTACGAGTTGTATGGTTGGATACAAATTTTTTAGTTACTTTACTTAACCTTAGACTTGGTAACTTAAGTTGGATCTGAGTACGTGTGGCTCACCAGGAGCCATAAGCCAGAGTTTGATTCTGTACTCAAGACTCGTATGGTGGATAGTGTTCAAATCTTTTGTGATTCTAGTTTGCTAGAAATATGGGTGAAGGGTATGGATCGTATGTTGTTAATAAGACTTGGGTTGGATGAGTCGGTTACTAGAAAGTGTTTGGTCTAACGGTTGAGGCTATTTACCCTATTATTCTATTCATTAACACTTAGAAACTCTTTCTAAACATTCTATAATTCTCTTAAAAACTTTTGGATAAGGAAGCTAGGGTTTCAACTAGATGACTAATTTGGGGATCTTGTTGGTGGTTTCTCTCCATCTACTTTATCAATTAAGGCACGTTCCCTTCCTTCATTATTAGTTCCAAATAAAGGTGTGGTTTTATACAATATTTTTATAATTTGAATATTCTATGATTTTGGATTTTTAAATATGATTTGGGGGGAGGGATTTGATTATAAATGCTCGGTTATGGTTTTCCATGTTTTAATTATGCTTTTGTATGCATTAATGACAGTTTTTGATATTTGTTCACGGGTGGATATTTAATCATCTCGAGTTTTTATTCTCTAGTTGTGCAGCTTCATGCACTGGGGCCCTTTCAACAGGGGGAGCTGAACCCATATAGCCTGTGGGTGGATTAGGACAACAAAGTTGTATTGCCCAGGTAAGGGTTTTAATGGCAGGTTAAACCCGATTCCCTTTCCTAGCATGGTTTTTTTTTTATATATATATATATGTATGGTTGTGTGCATATGGATGGTTTTACTTTTTTTTATAGACGACATTATTTTATCCCTTATCCTAAGTTCATGCTATCGATTACTCATTAACCCGTCTTTTGGCGGCTGTAAACCCATGCTATTTAAGAACTATCCATTATACTTTTCCTATATATGATTAACTCGGGGACTGTTGTGGGATTAAAGTGGTGAGCTTTTATTTTTTTGGAAGGCTTTATTTAATATTATGGATATTTTTAGACATTTTGATTTATTTCTGGATATTGGTTTTGTCTATGATTAGGGGCATATCCCAACTGGATATTCTCACACTTATGGTTAGAGGCTTTGTAGTAGTACTATGGGTTGGAATAGGCAGGATCGGTATTGGTGTCGGCCTTAATATTGGCATTGGAATTGGGTCTGACATCATTGGACATAATTTATCAATGTTCCATCGTATTTCATTTTGGGATTAATCATATTATATTTTGGAACTTATTTGGTTATGGCCTAGTTTATGGTCTTTGTTTAGGTATTGGTATGGCTCGATGGTTTAGTTGGTATGGTTTGGTATGACGGGATAACTTGGTAGGGTTGGTCTAGGAATAAACCTACCCAAAAGTCAGTCCTTGTCCAATTATGCTATCTTGCTATTTATTCGATACTCAGCCGACACAAGGTATGCTAATGGTGGTTGGGTTGGGTAACAGGGAGTGGTCCCTGATCCTGGTTGGACTTAGGATGCCCATCATGAAAAGGCCCCGGTCGGGTCGTGTCACATTAGAATTAGGGACATTAAAATCACTTGCTAACAATTTTATGTGCTGGATAGGTAGTAGTTGGTAATACTGACTTTGTACCATATGTATGTGAGACTACCTAGTTCCCTTTGTTTGTTGAATTCAGAACTTGCCTGGTTAGTCTTACCTATGTTGAAAGATGGTCAGTTAGAAAAGGATCATAGGTTATTTTTTATTTTAGTCTGCTTTTAGCCTAAATGACATTCCATATGTGAATTGTATCCCTTGATTACTATTTTGAGCCTTATAAGCCTATTTTCTTGTTTCACCATTCACCTTCCCATTTATATTACAATGAACCTATTTTGGCCCTGGTCTTCCTTGAACATTGTACATATTGACCCAGGCAAAAGGCTTACGTTAAGGGTGGTTACCATATGGGTGTGTAGTGTAAAATGGGTACGAAGAAGGGTAAGATAAGACAAAAGGTTAGTAGGGTTGGGAATGGTAGAAAAAGAAAAGAAAATAAAAAATTGTAAAAAGGTGAAAAATAATGAATAAAAGGCCACACTAACCTGAATGTGCAATAAAAGAATAAAAGGGAGATATAAAGGTCGAATAAAAAGAAAATAGGCTAGTAAGTGGGACCCCAAAATTAGTATAGTGCCAAGGAGGCTTAGTCACTTTAAATTTTGATATATATCATACCATCCCCGAAGCCTACATTACAAGGCGAGAAAAGTCCTATAGTGATCCTAACTTGACTATCTGAATGTTAAGGTAAAGAAAATAAGGGCAAGCCTATGGTATTTGGCTTGCATTGAATGGAACTTATTTGTTGAGTGTTAGTGTCTCTTGACCATCCTTGCATTGACATACATTACATCATATGAGTGAATGGGACATCTTTGTTGTGAGGGCACTTGAGTTATCTTGCTAGCTATTTGCTCGTTTTGGGTAGTGTAATTTATACATATGAGTGGTTGCCTGTTGCTAATGTAATTGTCATATCTTGATCCCATTGTGTCACATTGTTGTGCTTCATGGTCATACACAGTTGATTTTAAAAAGAGATATAGGAGGGGATGTTATGATTTGAACTTACTGTGATGAATGACTGCTTTGAATATCTTAAATTCTCTTAGTTAAGAGTCGTTTTTACTTTGTTGTGTTTTGGTTGCCTGAGGAAATGCCAACATTCTATGTTGAGGGTGTTGATGTGCTATAGAAATATGACACTTTCGATGCTTAAAACAAAGAAAATATGCAGATTTCTAAGGCCTTTTTGTTAGATTTGATTTGTTTTGGGTATGTTTTGCAGAAACCATGTTATGGATTATAAGTTCATGAAATGGTGAAAAAAGGTGTTTTTGACCACTTTTGGAGAGATTATAGATATGTTGGATGTTTTCCAACTTAATCATGATTAATGGATGTTTGATAGTCGAAGAAGAGTTGAAAAACTGAGTCCCAGCACCTACCGAGTCAACATGTGGCCACAAGTTGGACCTACGGACCGTATGAATGCAAAGAAAGTATCAGAAAGTCAAATTCCCGAGAGCTAAAAATTGTAGGATTTTTGCACTTGCTACCTGTGCCCTGTGTCAGGCTGCAGGTAGTACCTGCACCCCGCCAAACCATAGGTACAGGGAGCAGGTGGCCACCGTCCTTGTTTTCTCCTATTTTATTCAAGCTTAGTTCTTAGGGTTTTCTCTTGTACTATAAATACCCCTTATGTACTTTTTAGTAGAGGAACACACTTTTAACACACAAAAACATATATTTCATGATCCGTCTTTGACCTTGGGATTTCTTTAGATTGACTTTGGTTGATTATTATATTTACGGTTGTGGTTTTTTCTTTATCTTATCTTTCTGATTTCATCTTTGCTTTTCCAACATAAATATTATTGATTTCTTCATAAGTAAGAAAGTCTAAAACCCATAGCTAGGGTTGTGCAAACCCTGGCTGATTAATAAAGTAGGGGATGTGTGATTGTTGAATTAAACCCATACCCATGGCATGCATTGTATAATCATCATTATAATAGCTGTCTTAACAATTGCAAACGTTAGGATCCCGCCTAGATATTGCTACTTACTCCAAGAGAAGTAGTGACTAGAAAAAGATAATGACAATAGTAAATTTAGAGTTAACAGTCAATCCGTTACAGTTCAATGATATTTCTAAATGAATATTAGCTTGCATCTAATAACTTAAGACTCAAAAGGTGATAGTTAAATAGGATCATGGTAAGGTTTTGTAATGCAACATCTTGAGACTCAAAAGCTAAAGGGTGAAATCCTTCTACTCGTTCAAAAGACTGTAGGAGATACATAACTTATTGATTTTGCATGCAATGTATTGGGTTGGTTCGACATAGCACGATAAACCTACAGATTTGAGATGCCAGGGGGAACACAATCCTAGTGTCCACCCATAACTGATTTCAACAAGATTTAATATTGCTGCTTGCTCAAGATTACTACAAGTAAATCCACCCATTTACTTTCAAGTACTTCCTGTAAACTACAATTGTTGATAACCACAATTCCACGTGTTCCCTTGGGATTCGACCCCAACCTTAGTTGGGTTACTTTATCTTGACAGCGATCGTATAATCATCTGAAAAGAGGTGTTTCTTAGACATCATCTCTTCTCCTTGATTTCTTTAAACTCACCCAGAGCTATTCTGTAAGGAGGGATAGAAATAGGATGAGTGTCTAGAAGAAGATCAATCCCAAAATTCACAGACCACAAAGACAGTCTGCAAAGAAGGACCTTCAAATCTAGAATCCTTAACATGCCTTCCCTTAGGCGCTAGGAAACTACCTTTCCATTCAATCACTAGCTCATTTACGAAATAGAAACTGACACTATGGGTCCAACAATCAAGAGACACATAGTACAAATGCAACCAATTCATCTCAAATCACATCAAAGCCTAACATGTCCAACTCTATCAGATCCTACTATAAACCGACATCAGATAGCCACTACACACCATTCTAGACACAAGGGAGTCGCCTATCAGGGTGGACATAGAGAAGGGATTCGGAATACATTCACAGTCAAAACCAAAATAAATAGCTATATAAGTGGTCACATGAGAAAAGGTAGACCCAAGATCAAGCAGACAATATAAATAAAGAGAGAAAAGCTTGAGCATGCCAGTAACAACATCAGGGGATGCCTTTGAATCCTGGCTAGTGGTAAGAGGGTTCAGGTGGTTTTATCCAGTGCCAGTGCCAGAAGCAGAAGTGGCACCCTTTGGTGCAGAAGTTGATGAAGTAGTAATAGGAACCTTATTTTCCCCAGAAGAAAACCTAGAAGTACCATCCTTCAGCATATGACCAATTTGACTATATTTAAAGAACTTATTCCTTATTTCTTCATAAAACACCATGATGCACCTGACCACAAAATCTATAAGAAGGATATGATAGAGCTGACTGAGCCCCACTAGCCTAAGGTTGGGCGCCCTATGCCCTGGGACCAATATTATTCTTAAAACGGAGATCACCCAATGACATCGATAAGGAGCACTAGCAGTAGAGTAGGAACCATAATTGCCCCACAACTTCTTAGACTATTTTCCATCATCTCTATCACTCTACTGCTGACCTCTATCTTAATTCAAATACTAAAACTTTTTATTTTGTCTTTCACTTATCTTAACCTACTGTATGTACACCACCAACCTGGAGATGTTTATGTCTCTATTCAAAAAAAACAGCTTTTCATTCCAACACCAAATCACAAGATAATCTTAAAGAAAATTTCTTATTCAATAACTCATAGAGGACACCAACTCCAAAGCATAATGAGATAGCTGGTAAGTTTATGAATTCCTCAGTCTTTGCCTCTCTCAACTCCTAGGTAAAAACTCAATAAAAAAAGCACTAGAGAAGTCATCCCAATAAGCAGACTTAGTATCATTGCCCCTAGACTAGTCCCGTTCTTCGTACTACTTGTATCAGAGGGTATGACTTATGAGGGTTAGTCGTACCCCTGTGATGTGAGTTTTGTGAAACTTAAGTGGGGGTATTTTGAAAATTTTCCCACTTATCCTAATAAGGTCCCACGACTTCCAACTCTCTTGGGAGGCTATTTACCCTATTATTTTATTCATTAACATTTAGAAACTCTTCCTAAACACTATAATTCTCTCAAAAGCTTTTGGACAAGGATACTAGGGTTTCAACTAGAAAAGACTAATTTGGGGATCTTGTTTATTGTTTCTCTTTGTCTACTTTGTCAATTTAGGCATGTTCTCTTCCCTAATTGTTAGTTCCAACTTAAGAAATGGTTTTATACAATGTTTTTATGATTTGAATATTGTATAATTTTGGATTTTTAAATATGGTTTGGGGGAGGGGTTTGGTTATAAATGCTTTATTATGGTTTTTCTTTATTTTAGTTATGCTTTTGTATGCATTAATGGTGGATTTGGAATATTGGTTGCATGGGAATGGTTCTTTGGTAATGGAATTTGATTTTATAAATACTATGCCCCTAATGTATTTGATAAAATGCTTTTAATAATATTTTCACTATAATATTGGTTATTCAATGGAGTTTATGCATGGTTTAAACTTGGTAATGGAACCCGAAATTATATGAATGGTTTAAATGATTTTAAATAGATTGGAAAGGCCTTGGTGGATATGGTTTTGGTTAATTAGAAATTAAGAAGGGTACATGGAAGCCCTAAAACCAGTATATGATTGGCTATGGACAAAACTTACAAGTATTGTTAGTATAAAGATACCATATTAATGGACTTTGTTAATAAATGGTTAATAGATTGGTTTGTTGCTTGGTAATGGTTTTAGTTGGGTAACAATGGCGGGGTGTGTAGAAAAGCCATAGAAGGTGGAGGTCTTGGAGAGACCAAAACTGGAAACTCATATTTGCCGATGTGAGGTTTGGTCTTGGTGACCATGTGCATGATGTCACACTTTATAATTGGGGGATGTACGAGTCATCCCAGGTTTATATTCACCGGTCGTGCAGCTTCATGAACTGAGAAACTTTCAGTAGGGAGAGCTGAGCCCATATAGCCTATGGGTGGTTTAGAACGGTGAAGCTACACAACCCAGGTAAAGGTTTTAATGGCATGCTAAACCCGATTTCCCTTCCCGATATAGTTATATATATATGTAGGGTTGTGTTCATATGGATGGTTTTATTTTTTTTATAAATGGCATTATTTTATCCTTATCCTGAGTTCATGCTAGCGATCACTCGCTAAATTATCTTCAAGCAGCTGCATACCCACACTATACAGGAAATGACTATTTTACTCCTCCTACATAGTGATTGACTCGAGGAAAACTATTGGATTGTAGTGGTGAGCTTCCATCTTATGAGAAAGCTCTATTTCATGTTATTGATATTCTTAGACATTTTGATTTATTTTGGATATTGGTTTTAGATATGTTGGGGGTATGTAACAATCGGATATTCTTACTATTTTGGTTAGAGTCTTTGTACTACTGCTATGGGTTGGAATGGGCAGGATCAGTATTAGTGTCGACCTTATTATTGGCATTTGAATTAGGGCTGACATCATTGGACATAATTTCTCACTGTTCCATCGTATTTTATTTTGGGATTAATCATATTATATTTAGAACTCATTTAGTTATGGACTACTTTATGGTCCTTGTTTCTATATTGGAGTGGCTCGATGGTTTGGTTGGTATAGTTTGTTGTGACGGGATAACTTGGTAGGGCTGCTCTAGGAATAGACCTATCCAAAAGTTAGTCCTTGTCTAGTTATGCTATCTTGCTATTTATTCAGTACTCCATTGATCTAAGGTATGCTAATAGTGGTTGGGTCAGGTAACGGGGGTTGGTCCCCGGTCCTAGTTGTACTTGGGATGCCCATTACGATAAGTCCCCGATCGGGCCGTGTCAAGTTGGTATCAGAGATTTAGGTTTATGGTGAATTAGGAGTTCACAAAGACATGATAAGTAGAGTCTCTTTTAGGGGTGTGTAGTGTGCCACACTCATAAGAGAGAAGCTACAAGGCATTTAGGAATGTTTCACTTTTTTGGTATTTTATTTTCAAGCTTGGAGTCTAAGTCCCTAAACTCTTTTTTAATCCTTGGTTGTTCACTTTTTAGATCATACCTCAATGATCTAAAACACAAGGAAACTCTTCAGTACCATATGGGGACAATGTTTATGGGTTACGTCCCCGATAGTTTTGGAGTTCCTCCAGTTGCTACTAGTCCTCCTTAGGGTGAGGTAACTATTGTGGAATTTCATCAGTATATTAATACTATTGCTCGATTGGTTGCTGATTAGGCTGAGCGAGATATGTCTAGTGAGTTGTCTGCTAGGACACAAGGGTTGGTCAGTTTATGAAATTGAATCCTCCTAAGAGGGTATCTCTATAACCTCGGTTACTTGAGAAGAATAATTTTCTTAAAGACACACTGTTTCTAATCTGCATTTTTCTCTAAACATTTGGTTTTGCTATTTTTCAAAAAAATAGTTTGAACTTCATTTTGTTGATGTTCATAAGTTAGGTTGAACTTATTGCTAAAGTTTAAAGTTGTGAATACAGAGTGTCTACTTCATCTGATTATTCATGTGCTAGTTTGAACATGTGTTTGAAGTTCTTGTTCAAAAATATAGATATTACTAAGCCCGAAAAACAATAACCACTCAGCTTATGTTGGATTCGCAAGTAGCTTATGGATAAAATGTCATTCTCTTAGCTAGAGTTTCCAGCCCGAGGTACCAGCTCACTACTTTACAGGCTGAAATAATCAGGTTGAAGGATGACATACTTAAGAAACAGCTCGAACACAATGCTCACTTTAGCACACTCTTTCTTTTATTCTAGCGGAACTCCATCCTTCTAGCCCCCTCCTAATATCATGTCCCCTTAGTTCTACTCATTCAGGACCTGGTTCTTGTTGTCAATAATTTTTTGGCCTGGTAATAGACATATTTTCTCTTGTTTTGTTGAAGGATATTTGTCTTTGTACCGTGCTAATTTTGACCGTGTTATTCTTGATTCTTTAGTGTATTACTTTGTATTTTTGTGAGATGCCTAGTATCATCATATTGTTGTATTGAACATATGAGTTTACATTATTCTACATTATTTCATTCTCTTACTTGATTTGATGTCTGTATTCACATTTTTAATGATGCCAAAGGGGAAAAATTGTATAAGTTGCTTCTCAGTATAGGGTGTAGTGATGTTGTGGTGAAATGTGATGTATGATGTCTATACTTGCATAGTTTGACAACATAAAAGAGAGAAAATTTATAAATTGACCATGTTTTCATGTATGAATGTATGCTCTCACTATTGTTGTTTTTATGACGGACAAAAATAATGGAGAACCAGGTTCACTTATACAACTATCACTATGCAAGTGAAATTGGCCAACATGGTAAGTTATAGTACCAGGTGTTGCTAAGGATAGAGTCCTGTAGACATGCGACTACACATATCAAGGAAAGAAAAGAATTCTTTGAGGATTCTAATTGAGGAAGCCACTTTCAAAAAGAAGTGTAAAACCTTATCTACATCTATCTATATCATATTAAAAGTGTGAGGACAATAAGAAAGATGATTTGAATTTTTTTTCCTTCACTGAAAAACTTTGTAATAGACAAAATCATCTTTTTACTATTTTAAAAAAATTTAAAACTTAAAAATTCATTAAAATTTCGTTCTTAAACTTTTCCGTATTTGAATTATCTGCATAAAATTTAGGAATTTTAGGTTAATTAAAAATTGTATGTTAAATAAATCTTTAAAAACTTTAATTAATTGCTAGTACTGTTTTGGCATTTTTTCCCTTCACGTATGTATCCTTTTGCGTAAAAGCTTTGTTAATAATTAATTTTAGTTATAAATTCTTTTTGTTTGGTTATTTCATCAAAGTAAGAATTCATAATATTTGACACTTTTAAATCAATTAGAATCTTATCTTATATATATATATATATATATATATATATAATTACAATTCTATTTAACTAATATTTGGATCAAAAGTAACAAAAAACATAGCTCTGCTTTTACTTTTTCTTCTTATTTCGTTATTAATTCAAATTGTCTTTTTTGTGTGCATGTGTATTCATTATAATCATATTCTCTATCTTTCTTTATTCCTTTTAGTTAGTAACTTTGAAGATTATATGTAAATTATGATTAAATAATCAATAAGATAAAGACTTCTCCTTTTTTTGATAATTTGTCATTTTTCTCTTTCAGTAGAAATTTTTTTATCGGAGATTGGAAGAAATAAGCATGTCGTCACTGAATGAAGTGGTAAAAAAATATCAAAGGTTTGTCTCTTTCTTTTTTTTATCCCCTTTGATTAATTGTGACTTTATTTTGATTATGTTGTTTCTCTATTTTATTGAAATTATAGTTGAATCTTTAATTCAACTTATTAATTGCGTTCTAAATATAAAGTTATAGTATGTGTTGAATCTTGATATACATAACTTTGTTTGAATGATGAATATATAAATTTGGAATTATAGTTGACTCTTCCAATTTTGGTCATACTAATTAAGTTGAAAGCGGATCAAATACATTATTCATTGTAAATCGAGTTTAATCTATGTATCGACAATTATAAAATTCTGAATATAAATGTTAGCCGATAAAAATATCTTTCAAAAAATCTTCTCAATAGATTGAGAATTATACATCAACCAATGAAGTTGAGAAATTGATTGAATTGAACCGATTAATTAGGGAAGCTTTTGAAAAAACTGACAAGCCTAAAAAATCCAAACAAAATGATAAGTATGTTGATATGAAATTGCAGAAGTTTATATTAAAGATTGAGGAGATTAAAGAAAGACAGAAGAGGTGGATGAGAATGGATCAACGGAGGAGTAAAGAGAATGTACTCTCCTTTGTAAACTTTCTTGTGTTTAGTTTAATATACATTCTTTTCGATTGTCTAATTTCTACTTTTTCATAGAATTGGATAATAATTGAAAGTAGACCCCTAATGTGAAGATTCTAACAAGAAAATACAATAAAAATTCAGAAAAAAACATCATGCTTTTTATATCTTGAACGATTTTGTAAAATTAAACTCACTAAATTAAGGTACCTACGTGTCTTGCAAACTAGTATGATTTATTATGGGTTGTATAAAAACACCCAATCTTAACTCAACTACATAGGGTAAACTCCTAGGTCAGATCGACACATCTATTGTAAGAAAGAATTAGAGTTCTCTCTGATACACATAAATGGAAATTGCAGCTCAAGGAGCTAAGCTCGATGAAAAGCTATGGTTGATCAGAGATGGAAAATTCGAGAACTCAGATAATTAGAGAAGAAGAGATTTAAGGAGGGAAGAAGTTTGTAGTATCAATCAATAAGTTCTAAAAGTACATCTGGTAGTATTTATAGACAAAGAAGCCCCCAGTAACTACCTCTAACTAACTAGTAATTAGAATTTTCTATAGTGACAATAACCAACTGCTACAGTAATTACAAACTAATGAACAATAGAGCAATTTAATAGTAAAATAGCAAAACCTTTGATTCACTTCAGCATCATCTCAAACTCAATCCTCTGATCTTTTTATCCTTCTTTCTTTCTTTTGCAACCAATACATGTATCAATACCCCTTGCTGAAGAATAGACTTGTCCTTAAGTCTAAAAGGAAGGGAACCCATGTTTCCCCCCAGATAAAAATTCCCAAGTAGACTATTGAGCATCATTGTTTGTCCATTTCACCAACACTTGAGCAATAGCTCTATTGACTTTCTTGACCATTTTTCTATCTAACACCATCTCAGGCAAGGGACTGTAGGGGCTTGCTAAGTTGAACACAGGTTGATGGTTGATGACATAAGGAAGTTCCAAACACTTTTTAGTTAATATAAATGAAAAATAGGATGAATAAACATATTATCTTGCAAAAGAAGATTGCAACCATACCAATGTTAGCATCAATAGGATAGGGCCTAAAATATTTTGCTGCAAGTTTATTAAATGGTCTATCACTCATAGAAATCTGCTTATAAGGCTGCAACTTAAGTAAAACCAATCACCCAGTTGAAATTTCCTATATACCTATGCTTATCAGCTAAATCCTTCATCCTTTGTTGAGGTCTTAACATATGAAACTTCAAAAGTGTAATAATATCCTCCCTTGTAGATAAAAATCTATACACCATTTTAGAAAAAGACTCACCAGACAAGTAGAGAAGGTGTACATGAGTTTTTTTGCCCATATAATACCTCATATGAAGTACATTTAATAGTAGAATTATAGGTCATCTAGGGGAAGATAATTGGACCACTTCTTAGGTTTATCAGAATAGAAGAATCTCAAATAAGTCTCAAGAGTTCTATTAACTACCTTAATTTTGACCATTAATTTGAGGGTGATATGTTGTACTCCTATGGAGTTGAACACTTTGTAATGTAAATAGCTCTTGCCAAAAATTACTAAGAAAGATAGGATCTCTATCACTTAGCAATGTAGAAGGCATTCCATGCAATTTAAAGACATGGTCCAAGAATGATTGAGCTTTTGTATGAGAAGTGTATGGATGTTGCAGGCTCAAGAAATGACTATATTTTCTCAACCTATCAACAACTACCAAGATGAAATACTTACCATTAGATTTAGAAGAGTCTTCACTGAAGTGTAAACACACATCAGTCCATACACCATCAAGAATAGGCAAGGGTTGTAGTAGTCCAGAATATGCAGCAACATCATACTTCTGTCTTCATAATGCCCCAAGACCACCCCCTAGACGTCACATGGTTCTCAAAACCACAAGTGATTCTAAGTTAACCCATTATACGTGCATATCTCATGAGCAAGTGAATATGTTACATAAATCTAAAAGAGATAAGTGGAAGAGATTTATTTAGTTAAACTTGTTCAAAACAAAACTATTTAAAATGATTACAACTCTAGTATTACAAAAAAAAATGAAAACCAAACACATCAAATCTATTGATTGTCTATGAATCCTCTACTAATACTGACTATAGGTAGCCAGGACATAACCCGCAGCCATCCCAAATCAATATGACCGAATAAAATAATGATACTAAAACTATAGTGGACTCGAGTCCTCAAATCAAAAGAACTCATCATCTGCTAACTGGAAGCTGCAAACAGTCAGATTATGATGTGTGGGCTACAATTAGTACCTACATTATAAGACAATGTAGCACATAGACATATATGTGGGTCAGTACTTTTGGAATGTACTGAGTATATGGGTGTGAATGCATAAGTAAAACTATAATTGAATATTCATATAAACTTTCAAATGATGCATGCTAAATGTAAATGACTCACCTTAAGCTTAAATAAAACAAAGACTGCAAAATCATAAATATGAGTAATTAAGTATAAGGATAAACTTTGTGAGACATAACGCTTAGTTTCTAAAATCTTTACTTATTATACTTTATTAGGGAGGTTCTTCTAACTGACATAAACTATGTGAGCTATTATGGGGTCCAGCGCCTTACCCTTGGGGAGAGTTGTTCTACCCTTTCCATAAGAATAGAACCTTAACTTAAGTGATCACTATACTTAATCCATATTGGGACTTAAACCTATGGTGGTACGTAGTTCTAGGACATGTGACCTCAAAATCATACCCAACTCACCGCTAAATACTACTCCCATATTACTTCTATACTAATACTTTAGGAAATTCACCTAAAAATAGCATAAGGGTTTATAGAATGAAAACTAATTACGCTTCTCTTACTTTAAATCATAATCAGGATGAACAAATATGGATTCCATATCTTATGTTAAGATCAAAAGATCAATCTTTACTTTAAACCACGACAATAATAAATGATTATGGATTTCAAGCCTTATCTTGGAATTAAAAACTTAGTGCTTAAACTTAAGCCTTAAATCTCATGCTTTCTTTCATATAACTTTTAATACAATATCATGCTTAAAAAACTTACATATAAATACGTCATCAATTTAACAAAATTCAAACCAAGATATTGGAATCATCTCATATTAGTAATAATGTAACTATAATAGGCATAAAAGGGGTATTGCTTGTGCAAATCAATTTTTGAATCACATGATAATATTATAACTCAAGAATATGAAGGTTGGGTATGAACCTTAATTGCAATTTATGTAAATTCAACTTTAAAATAAGTTTTGGGAACAAGGATTGAAGAGTATCCTTGTTCATAAACCCCACATTTCTTAATCAGATGAATTCTTGAAGAAAGCTTTGAGATTGAAACTTGAATCCTTGAGTTCTTGGAGAAAAAGGTTGAATTTCATTCTTGGAAAGAAGGGAAGGGTTGAATTGCATACTGAATGTGTAGGTTTAATCTAATGGAAATATCGTGATTTAAGACCCCTTAAATCATTTAAGAATGATTAGAAATGAGTTAGGGGTGTGAAAATACCTCAACACCCTTAAACTAAGTCAAAACGGAGCAATTTTTGGCACTATGCTATTTCTAGACGACGCACGCCAATCACAAATCTGAGGTTGTGCTGTGCGTGCCAATAGCACACCTCATCCAGTGGCTACCTGCGATTGACATGTGATGCACGACCTTAGCAAGGTCATAACTTTTTTTTCAGGTATTTGATTAAGTCTAAATTGGTATCGTTGGAAAGCTAATTCATTTATCTACAACTTGGTGGGTCTTGAAATGAAAATATCCACATATGTAAAAATTTATACACATTCAAATCCAACCCTTATAGAATCAAATACCATGATTTGGCCGAATCAAAAGTTCTTGGCTCAACTTTTCTCTAAGCAATTCCTATGAACATCTTTCGCCTTGATATCACTTTACATACTAGGATAATGATCATGACATATTTATTCAAATATAAATCATGGTATTAGAGTTTTCACACATAGGGATGACGGTTCGATTTCTATCTCAAAAATATGGGGTGTTACATTATATCCCACTTGGAATCATTCGTCCTCGGGGTAGGAACTTGTTGAGACTTTAGAAGTATGGAATAAGGTTCACATGACATGTCTTGTAATGAAGGATTTATTGAGGTAAATCATTTAAACTTCTATCATGAAACAGATTTTTAAGATGACTTGACTTTATTAACTCTAAGGAGCTGATTCATGTTGAGAGTTTAGAACTCACTTGAAATGTTCATGATATGATCTTACATATAGAATTGCAAAGTGATAACTAATGAAATAGAATTCCAAGAGTTACTAAGGATGGAATAAGGTATGTAACTTCTCATTATGGATTCTCTCTCAATAAAATATGTAT
Organism: Capsicum baccatum var. pendulum; assembly: GCA_030864225.1. Lineage (NCBI taxonomy): Eukaryota > Viridiplantae > Streptophyta > Magnoliopsida > Solanales > Solanaceae > Capsicum > Capsicum baccatum. The sequence goes on along the minus strand of CM061558.1, from coordinate 197,849,823 downwards.
AGTAAGTACATTAGGTAAGCACAATCCTGAATCTTTCACTAAACACTTATGAATTGAGCCATGACTAAATAGGTGAATTTGAAACATGATGCATGAAATGAACTGATTTGAAATTTGCATGGACGTGAATGAACTACCACATGGACTATCCATATTAATGAAATTTTGGATTGTAAGACTAGATGGAAAGCAGGAAAACCATAGGAGCTTATCTGTTTGACTGCTAAACTGAATTGTTGGCTATACAAACTAAATTATACTGAAAGCTCATACTGAACTGGAGTTTTTCTCAACACTCTTTCTAAGAAGTTCTAATAATATTAGGGAGCAAAGAATCTTGGGCATGATCTAAGTGAGATATCTTAACAAGGAATCTCAATCTGGCTACAACTTTAGTAACTGGAACATAGTCCTAGGAAACATAAACTTGGATAGAATTACTAGGCCTTAGCCAATGCAACTTCCCACTTTAAGCTTATCCATGCTTCTCACATACTTACATGTGTACATATAACTACTTCGGCCAATGTCTGAGTTAAACTACATACTCTCACCATGTTCAAGCCTAACCCAAAATCATAAAGTACTATATATAACACCATAATAATAGTCTAATCCGTGAATTCTATACCCCATGCATGTTTTACAACTCTCATCTCAAGAATAATTTTTCTTACCATTTCAACAACTAAATTCAACCTCTTAATAGGAATTCACTAGCACACAATGCACCCATCCACTTATATACCAACATAATGTTCAAGCCTATAATTATAACCATATATAATCTTCTAGGTAAACAACCCACCAAAGTATCTTTCCATATTCTCTTATTCCTCTTTCAATAACAACTTCCATGCACTATCCCTAAGAAAACAAACATGAAATTTCAACTAACCATGACACATATCAAAAGTCTTACCTCAATATTCCTTCAAACTTATAGCCTTAGATAAATCTAGCATAAAATAATCTCTACCCAACAAGAAAGATTTACTTTCTTCCATCTAAATAATTGTTCATCACCACTATCAATTTATAAGAAGAGATTAGTGAAAATTTAGAACATGAGGACTAAAGCATGAAAGGATACTATACCTAACTTGGACACTTAACTAAGTCTGAGGAATAGAGTATCCACGACATGGATTCATTAAAGAGATCTAAACTAAGGATATACATGACATAATTTGAATTCATAACATAAGTACCTAAAACTGAACATATTGTAAAGAATAAGAACATGAGTCATGAGCTGCATGACCTAAGTTTAGAGTTCATAAATTCATGGAATATGATTTGTACTTCGAAGTGAACTGGCACTCCTCATACTAGGAACTGTGAGCGTACATGATTTGATGGAAATTACATGAATATGTGCTATAATCATAAAGCTGACATGTAAGGCTTGAGTAGATGCCGTGATGACTAAAGTACAAAAACTATACCGGGATAAGAATGGGTTAGGCACCTTTCTCCCCTACTGATGTTCTACAATACACTGGCATCACTACTACAATCTGGGAGCCTAACTTAGTTCCTTATTCTATCATCTCCCCCTTAGATTTAAGATATCATTCTTAGTCTGTGGACCACTAAATGAACTCTAACTAAACTACAACCACTTTACTCTATAGTTAAAGGTATCACAATACACATAAATAAAAAAACTCACCCTAAAAGACTACACCTAAAAGTATAAAACCCATTGTTAATACTTCCTTCCAAGATATAACTCTTAACTTTCTATAGCCCTAATAGTCATCATACAAATACTTAAACACTTACTAACTTAGAGTCTTCAGGAGTACCACCATACCTTGAGTTCATACCATCTAGAATTTCAATTCTTCTTTCTATTAGCTCAATTATCCTAGTTTCAAACTTAGATTCTAACATTTAACATAGATATTCCCCAACTTGTAATGAAATATACTAACTTCATTCTTGAATTCTCCTTGAATAAATACTATCTTTAAATTTCTTTAGCTTCAATAATCATCACATACCTACACCCTTCTTGACCACATACTTTCCTTTCTAAACACATAATCTGCCTCTTTTCCTTCATAGCCTACTAATATCATATCTCTAAACTTATACTTTTCCCTAAGCCATGAGAATTACCATTACACCAACATAACTAATATTAATAAACTATATCCCATAACTTAGCTGTAAAGAATATAATATACTACATAACTAGCCTCATTCGCACTTAGCAACTTGAGGGTACTACCTAAGAACACAAAATGTAAAAAATTTAAAAATAAACCTCTAGATCATACAAACATCATCATACTTAATTTTGAACCAATAAACTTAAATTCTTGCATATAATATTTTAAGCCTACTAGTTCACCTTTCACACAACTAGCCCCATGGATATAAAATCTACTAAATCTAGATAAACCCTATCCCTACTTTATTACTATTAAACTTCTAGGTCTATGCTTCTAACTCTAGATGATATGATGTCATATGATTCTGAGAACAAATTTGAGGGCATATATAGCTTTGTCTTAGTGTACAATTTTCATAAACATAAATGAAATCTTTCAAACTTGAAGACATAAAAGCACTAATGGGATCCTTTTTTAGCCTACATGTAATCCCATAGCTATCTACAAAGACTGTCAGAGTAAACTCTATCTATAAGGATTTAAGGTTCGCTATTTCTGTTGACTCAAGAATAAGGCAGAGTTGGAATGAATGGAGTAGCATAAGAATCTACATAAGTTCCTTAGAGAAAACTCATACTGCACAATCTAAGACATGAAATAAGGGAAACATTTCTTAAATGCCCTATAGACTTTCGAATAAAAGTAAAAACATCTCTGCACCATTTTGTAAGACTCTACTATACACAACTTCATAGACACCCTAGGACACTTAAAATTTGTTCTCTGATACCAAGTTTGTAATGCCCCGAGACCATCTATGGATGTCACACGATGCTTAGAACCACAAGTGATCCTAAGATAACTCATGATACTTGTATAACTCATGAGCAACTAAATATGTTACATTAATCTAAAAGAGAAAAGCAGAAGAGATTTATTTAGTTGAACATGTTTAAAAAAAACTATTTAAAATAATTACAACTCTGGTTATACAAAACAAAACAAAAATCAAATACATCAACTCTACTGACTGTTTATGAAGCCTCTACTAATACTGACTATAGGTAGCTGGGACATGACCCCAGCAATCACAAATCAATATAACTAAATAAAATAATGATACTGAAACTATAGTTGACTCAAGTCCTCGAATTAAAAGAACTCGTCATCTACTAACTGCAAGCTACAAACTGTCTGATTATGATGTGTGGGCTACAATTGGTACCCATATTATGAGATAATATAGTACATAAACATATATGTGAGTCAGTAATTCTTGAATATACTGAGTATGTGAGGGTGAATGCATAAGTAAAATAATAAAATAATAAAATAATATATTCATATAAACTTTCAAATGATGCATATTAAGTGTAAATAACTCACCTTGATCTTGAATAAAACAAAGACCACAAAATTATATATATGAGTAATGAAGCATACGAATAAACTTTGTGAGCCATAACACTTAGTTTATAAAAACTTTACTTTTTATACTTTCTTAGGGAGGTTCTTCTTACCGACATAAACCATGTGAGCTATCATGGAGTCCAACATCTTAACCATGTTGGAGAGAGCTGTTCTACCCTTGCCATTGGAATAGAATATTAACTTAAGTGATTATTATACTTAACCCATATTGCAAATTGAACCTATGGTGGTACGTAGTTCTGGGTCATATGAACTTGGACACATACCCAAATTAGTGCTAAATACTACTCCTATATTACTTATATGCTCATACTTTAGGAAATCCACCTAAAAATAACATACAGGTTTATAGAATAAAAACCAGTTATGTTTGGCTTTCTTTAAATCATAATCAGGATGAACAAATATGGATTCCATATCTTATATTAAGATCAAAATATCAATCTTTTCTTTAAACCACGAGGATAATAAATGATTGTGGATTTTAAGCCTTATATTGGAATCAAAAGATTCAAACTCTTCTTGTAAACTTAGTCCTTAAACTTAAGTATTAAATGTCATGCTTTCTTTTATATAACTTATAATACAATATCATGCTTATAAAAACATACATAGAAATACTTTATCAATTTAACAAACCTTAGGCCAAGATATTAGAATCATCTCACAGTAGCAATAATGTAATTCAAAACATGTATAAAAGGGATATTCCTTGTGCAAATTAATTTTTGAATCATATGATAATAGTATAACTCAAGAATATGAAGGTCGGGTATGAACCCTAATTGAAATTTATGTAAATTCAACTTTAAAATAAGTTTTGGGAATAATGATGAAAGAGTTTTCTTTTTCATAAATCCTACATACCTTAATTAGATAAATTCCTAAAGAAAGCTTCGAGTTAGAACTTGAATCCTTGAGTTCTTTGAGAGAAAAGTTGAATTTTGTTCTTGGAAAGAAGGGAAGGGTTTTGAATTGTGTACTGAATGTTTATGGTTAAGTGAGTGGAAATATTATGATTTAAGAACCCTTCAATCTTTTAATAATGATTAGAAATGAGTTAGGGGTGTGAAAAGACCTTAACGCCCTTAAACTAAGTCAAAATGAAGCAATTTTTGGCACTATGCTATTGCTGGGGACACATGCCAATTGCACACCTGAGGTTGTGTGGCACATGCCAATAGCACACCTCATCCAAAGGATATTTACGATTGCCATGAGACGTACGACCTTAGCATTATCATAACTTTTTGCTTGGCTATCGAATAAGGCAAAATTGATATCGTTGGAAAGCTAACTCAAATATATACAACTTGGTAGGCCTTGAGATGCAAAATTACACATATTAAAAAAGATATACACGTTCAAATTTGACCCTTGTAGAATCAAATGCTAAGATTTGGCTGAATCAAAGGCTCTTAGCTCAACTTTACTCTAAGCAATTCTTCACCTTGATAGAACTTTACACACTAGGATAATGATCATGAAATATATATTCAAATATAAATCATGGGATTAGAGTTTTCACATGTATGAATGACAGTTTTATTTCTATCTTAAAAAGTTTTGGGTGTTACAGTCTTTGACACATATCACAATTGCTAATAAATTTCCTAACATCATGTATAAAAAATTTCTAATGGAATAGTGACTGCAGTCTTTTGATGGTTGCATCCATGCTTGAGTGACCCCTTTTAGTAGAAGAATATAATAATTCAATGATATGCCTTCTCAATTGATCATCTACACCTACTACCAATCTTTTCTACCATCTGAGTTGGTCATTTCACCAAGTGTAAGACCTAAAAGGTTGAGTTTGTAGTTTAGTGACTAATGTCTATAAGATAGGATCACCACTTCAATAACTCTTGATCTGATCATAGTGAGAATCGTTAGATTCAACAAGGAAATATTTTGTATCTCACCATCTGGATGTTTGGAAAAAATAGCTATTTTATTATCCACTATTTTCTTATATTCAATGATACAATAAAATGCCATCAATTTTTAAATACCAACCACCTAAAAGTCTATATGAATGTTCTGATTAACCAAGTGTTTCAAGGATATCTGACAAGTTATGAGTGTAAAAGATTTATCTAATAAATCATGAGACCATTTACTGATAGAAAAAATAAGAGTTAACATCTCCCTATCACACAAAGACATAACCTGTTGCTTTAGGGCTAAAGATTTATTAATGTAGGCAATAGGATAACCTTGTTTTATCAATACAAGACTGTACCTTTACCATAAGCATACGTTTTAACCACAAACAAATTAGAGTAGTCAAGCATGGTTAACACAGGTGCAGTCATGAATGCTAACATCAATTTCTCAAATGCAATTGTAGCATCCTTAGACTATTTAAATTTATCCTTTCTGAGAAATTCATGAAATGGTTTACAAATAAAACTAAAACTCTGAATGAACCTTCTATAATAGTTTGTTGATCTTGAAAAACCTCTCAACTACTTAAGATTAGCAGGCACAAGACATGGTTCTACTGCTTGAATTTTTTAAGGATTAGTGCTCACCCCTTTTGCACTAATGAAATAAACATTTGGTACTCTAAATGCACATGTATACATCCTTGATTATTACTAGAATTTGTTGCATTAGATCAAATATTACCTTAACATGCTCAATGTTATCTTTCATATATTTATTGTAAATTAGAATATCATAAAAAAAAAAAACTAGCACAGACTTTCTCAATAATGGTTTGAAAACTAAGTTCATGAGGCTTTGAAATAAATATGGAGCATTAGTCAGCCCAAAGGGCATGACCAACAACTCACAGTGTCCTTCATGATTTCTAAATGCAGTTTTGAAGATGTCCTTCTTATACATTCTCAACTGGTGGTATCCATCTCTAAGATCAATCTAATAGAAAACTATAACACCTCCTAACTTATCCAAAAGATCCTCTATAATAGGAATAAGGAACTTGACCTTGATAGTCAATTGATTTAATTCTCTGTAGTCAACACATAGCCTCCAACTACCATCCTCTTGCTGACAAATACAATAGGTGATGCATATGGAGTGTTGCTTAGTTGTATAACTCCCTGATCCACCATCTCTTGAATCAGTTTTTCAATTTTATCCTTCTGAACTCCTAGATCTCTATATGGTCTTTTGTTCATTGGATTAGTATTTTCAATTAGGGGAATCCTATGATTAAAACATCCTCTGTATGGTGGTAGTATTGTAGGAGCCTCTAAAATGCTAACATATCCTTCTAGTAGGAAAGACAATTTAGGAGTGATAGAGTTACCTTAAGTATCTTAAACATTATAACACTAAAAGTTAGATTTTGATCCTGCTAGTAAGGTCATCATATAAATAAGAGATTCAGTAGCAACAATATTGTTCAACAATTTAACACTAACAACCTTTAATGTAGTGCTTGCCCCTCTGAGTACATGCCTTTTTCCCTTATATCTGAACTCTACAGTTCTATTCTGGAAATAAAATAGTATTTTTCCAAGATTACTCGACCATTATACCCCTAGTACAATTTCCACACTGTGTAATTATAACAATAAAAGGACTGAGACAAATGCTATGTGACAACCAATGCTAATTCTTAAAGTTGTTTGTACCCTTGTTTCATCGGCAACACTGATTGATTATGTCATTATGGGAGTAGTTCTACAGCCTAAGCTCTTAATAGCCTCTTGATAAGTAAAATTGTGCATGCTACCAGTGTCAATCAATATTTACTAAGGTCCTTTTCATGATATCCAATTACTCTTAAGGTTTGATAACCTATAACACTAGTAAATGCTTGCAAGGATATAGTCATCAATTCATCTGGTTCAGTTCTATCTTCTTGAGTAGAACATTCTTATGTATATTCTACCCCTACACCATTATATACCACATATACCATAAATATTTGTCTCTTGGTTTTATACTTATGAACAAAGACATATTTATCATTGATGTGTTGTGGAAACATCCATGGAAACATGGCTCATTCGATGCTTAAAATGGTGAAATTATGCATTTACTAAGGTTGTTTTATGGGATATAATGTGTATTTTATGTGTTTTTCATGGGAAATTAGGTAGTAAGTGGATCGTACTGAATAATAGAAGAAAAGATTCTTAAAAAGTGAAGTACAGGTTAGGCTATGAGTCGTTAAGTCACCTTACAACTCATATCCCAAATCGTATTGATAACAGTGGCTAAAGATAAGCTGAGGAATTAAGTAAAGAAAGACTACGAGTCTGAAGGATAAACTACGACTCACAGTGGAAAGTCATACTTTGACCAGTGTTTGAATTATTGAATATTGATGCTCCAATGCCCACGAGTAAAGACCAAGAGTCGTAATGTCTGACTATGACTCATGGTAAGGAGTCGTAAAGACTACAGGCTTAAGTGCCCTAAAGATGAAAATTTACTAGAGTAACTACGATTAGCGGAATATGACTCATAATATGACTATAGGAGTCATAACCGATGAAGATAAAAGGGAGCTACGGTAGCAGGCAGTGAGTCGTAAGGAGACCTAATGACTAGTTTCCCGAGAGGTGACCTTGGTCGACTTAATTTTCCCTGTCTATGTTCATTAGGATTCCTCTATTATTTGGAGATACTATAAATACCCCAGGGTTATTCCTTTATTATGTTACGATTTTTTTTCGATATTTTGGATACTTTCACATACTTTGATCATTGATACAATTGTTCTTGAGTTTTTGGTTGCGTATTCATGTGAACATTTTGGATTTTATTTCATTATTGTTCAATTAATTACACGTCTTCTTTATTGATTTTCATAGATTATTATGTAAACATGAGTGGCTAATTTTCTTGTCTAGGGTTGTGGGAACCCTGAAAGATTAACTATGTAAAGGAAATGGGAGATTCATCTATTCTATTATAGACTATGTGTATTGAAATCTTCTTTATATTAATCGTATCCCAAAGTTACTGCAGAAGCTTAGGAATCTCCTATATTTGGGAACGTCCTTACAAGGGAGTTTGAGATTGGGAAAAAGAGGTTACTACAGTGATTCGAGGCTATCAAACCTTATCTAATCAACTCGAGACTCAAAAGGTGAGAGTTGTACTGAGGTTATAGATAAGGGACAACAAGGAGACACCCTGAGACTCAAAAGGTAAAGGGTGATATTTATCAACACGTTCACAAGATGTTTGATAATACATAGCTTGTCAACTTTATACATAGAGAAGTGGGTTAGGTGGATCAAACAAGAGAAACTTAGGGAGTTGAAAATCTAGGGGGAACACAGTCCTAGTGTTTGTCTTCTATTGTTTACAAACGCAAGCATTCATTTTTGGTTACTTGTTATTGTTGACTTTAAAATCCCCCCTTTTTACACTATCTATAATTCTCATGAATTTTGCCAAGTTTGAGAGACTATTTTATGTATTGCCTATGGGTTTGACCCCAACCTTGTTTGGGTTACAATATTTGACATTGGTCCAAGATATTGTAATAACCCGAAATCACCTCTCGGGATGTCACACGGTGCTTAAGGCTACAAGTAGCCCCAAGATAACCCTTTGAGCCTATTTCTACTAATAACACTCATTCCAAGATGAAATAATTCAAATACTAGCATAGTCAATCATATGAAAGGAAATACGGAGAAAATTCTCGGTCCAAACGACCAAGCGATACCAAAAAACTCAATACAACCATAATCTAATAACTAGTCTGACAAAGCCTCTACTAATCCATGAACTAGAGAGTCGTTAGGACAGGTCCCCAACTGACTCAAAATGAATTGGAAATAACATCATAGTCTCTCAAAATATGGAGATGTTTGAATATAGGTCCCTGAACCATGAGGACTCACCACTGTAGAAATATAGATAGAGGTACTAAAAAACACTGACGAGGTTAGGACTGAGCACCTAAACCTACATTATAAGACAATGTAGCACATAAACGTATATGTGGATCAGCACTTGGGAATGTATTAAGCATGTGGGGGTGCATGCAGTTATATAAAACAATATCAATACTCTTTAATCAAATCATGCATGTAATAAGTAATGAATCTCATGGCTTTAATAAGTATAAAATGCGAAGCTCATGAATCATGTAAAATGGAACATGTAACACAATCTAGTGAGCCATTATACTTTCATCTTTAAAATTTGTACTTTTTTCTTATTCTCATTACTCAAGGCTAAAGGAAACTTTAAGCAATACTTTCAAATCATGTATATGTCTCATGGAGGGTAAAACCTTTTCAATGCTCAAGAACTTATAACTCTTTTGAACTAAAATACTTCGAATTCAAAATCATATAACTTTGGAACATACTTGAAGGCATTTCATTCACGTTGAGAAAAAAATCTCATTTCAAGCTTTAGGGAAAAATATTCATATCAAGGGAAAGTATTTTAGTTTTAAAGGAAAATATCTTATCTCAATGGAAAATACTTTAGTTTAGGGAGGTAACTGATCTCGAAGTTTAAATGTCAAGGGAGGTTCTCTTAATCGACATAAACCATGCGAGTTACATGGATTCCAATGTTTTGTCCTCCTAAGGAAGAGACTTCACATTGGGGAGAGGCCTCATACTCTTTCCAGGGAGTATAACCTAGTTCTAGTGATCACTAAACAAACTCGGCGTCGGGCCCAATATCAACTTGGACTTAGGCCCAATGAAAATCATAAACTCAGCCTCAGGCCCAACCTACGGTGGCACGTATTTTGGGGTAAGAAACTGTAGTAACTTACCCGCTCAGTGCTAAATACTACTCCCTTTAGATTATCTGTGCTCATCTCATAAAAATCCACTTTTAGAAATAATCTCATGGTTCACCACGAACCCAATAATCAAATCTGTAATCTCATGTAGTAGAGTGGATTTCAAAACTCAATGATCATTAGGTCAAAACATTTCTCAATAATCTCAGAATACTCAAATCATGGGTGCCTATAGCACAATAGTTCATAAAATCTCAAGTCTCAAGTAAGGTTTAATAACTCATAATTCAATCTCAAGTTTAAACTCATCAAAAGCATAATAGATCGCATATAGATCCATAACTCATGTAGAAATATGGAAATTTCAGCAATTTATCTCAAAATCTCAACATACTCATATACTTTAATGTTCAAACATTTCAACTATTAACTTCTGAAGGATTAAAATCATGGGGCATAGACCCAGATGCAATTTCTCAAGAAAACATGCAAAAATCATGCCATTAGACTCTCAGTTAAAGGGAAACATCAAAAGTTTGAAACCAATAACAATGGGTGAAAACCCCCAATTCAATTTCACGTAAAATCTCATAAATTGCAGAGAATTGTAGTTTAAATAAACTTTTGGGCACAAGGGTGAAAGGATTACCCTTGTTTAAAACCCCATATACCTTAAATTAGAAGCTTTGGATGAACTCTTGCTTTTAGGACTCTATTCGTACTCTTAAATGAGGGTTCTTAAAGCCCTTGACTTGGGAACCTTGAATATTGACTCAATTAATAATCTATGGTGGATTCTTTAGATTCTTGGAAGAGGTTTTGGATACTTAGGGTTTTTGTTGAGAGAAAACGTGAAAAGACTTCATAGAATGCTTGTGAATGACCTTGATTTTGTGTTTTCACGGTTTAAGAGGCTTTGAAAAAGTCCAAAATGCCCTTTTTAACTTCTGTACGAAGCTGGAAAAAATTAAATTGGGAACCCAATTTCATGGGCCACCGCAATGAGCCACTATTGTGGTGGCTCACTGAAAATTGATAAATGGGAATCTAGTAGTCACCGCGACGTGGATCCATCATGTTGTCCCACTAGTTAGGACCTAGAACTTCAACACGAAGCATCACAATTGGTGAGGGTGTTCCCATATGGTTCTATAGAATTAAAGTATGATGGTGAAGTACCATTCAAAGTAAATGGGCATAGGGTGAAGCACTAAATGGGAAGCACCAAGGATGTAAAAGTGGTTATTGGCATAGACCTTGTAAAGTCTGAGTAACCAAGGCAATTATGTCATGCCATGACATTAATTTAGGTGTTTCACGGTAGGAAACCCATGGGGGTAGTTGATAAATCTGAGTATCCAACCTAGCCACATCAATTCATGACATTAAATCAAGCATTGCATAGGAGGCAACCCATGTTTTCGTACTTAATTGATAATAGGGTAACTTGTGTGTTCAATGTGCAGGGCTAGAGATTGCAGGAATAAACCAAAAAACTTTCCTGGTAGCAGGCCATGCAACTTACTTTATGAGTCATACTTAGCCTTTATGACTCATCATCAGATTCATAGGGACTTAGAACTCGGACATCTCTCAGGTATTTTGGTCTCTGGTGTCATTACGACTCTTAGAATGAGTCATAGTCACTGACTACAACTCGTCGCCTTGACTCATAATGATTGGAGACCTAGGTAAGGTTTTAGGCATTACAAAGGGAGAATAAGACCCATAGTATGTGGTTACAAGTTTTACTTAGGACTTGAAACCAGGCCCGACATTGCGGGCCTAGCAGTTTAACCCAAGCCAATTTCCTTAGAAGTCATTACCAATGATTACACTTCATATTTTTCAAATAGTTTGAGCTCCCCCCCCCCCATTCCAAAAGTCAAACAATACACTAAAAGCACACATACCATCTCAATCCTATCTTCAAAATTAAAGCTCCCACAAGTCAAGAATCTTTAAAGTTAGGACTCCAAAACTGTGTACGCTAAGTCCCAAGGAATTTAGAGCAAGTAATCAAGTAAGTCTTCCATACTTAAATTATTAGATCTTGAGTTGATATTGTGTAGGGTATAAACTTGCTATATTTCCTTGATTGATTGTATTCTATATAATGTATCGAGCCCTAATCTTAAGGAAATTGCAATGTAATGTGTCAATGGGAGTAACGACATACTATTTGTTACATTTTAAGATTAGGAATGAAGAGATTGATATGTGATATGCTCATTTTATTGTGCTTTGTTGTGTTGGGAATGGAAGTGGATCTAACTATTCTAATCATCCAAGTTACAGTGGATACGAGACTCTAAATGACTTGTAGGGTCACCTAACAAGTCGTTACATGACTCGTAACAACTGGTAACATGGTTAATTAGAAAAGGGCAGGTTTTGTTAACATTGAAACTCATCTTAATGAGTCATACGCACACTATACCACTCATATTCAAGAGTCATAATAACTAGGAAGGGTATTTAATCAACAAAGTATTTCTAATCAGATAATGAGTGTTAGTAATGACTCATAGTCTAACATTATGACTCTTTAGGAGGACTCATTACCTGACCAGAAAATACTGAATAGGCAACCTCCCACCTTAAGAGTCTCAATACGACTCATAACCAAAGGTAATGACTCACGCTCATGAGTCATAGTGTGCCCAGACTCTACCACACTGATACCTTGTTTTCTTATTTTTCTTTTTTTCATTTCAACACGTACCAATGGCACCTAAAGATGATTCATCAAAGAAGCTGATACTCAAGAAGAACACCCAAAAGATGCCTACCCCAAAGTCCACTCTTTACCTTAAAAATGAGGACACCGATGATTCAAGCGGTGACCTCAAAGAATATCCAGTAAAGGGGCAGGTGGATCTAAGGGAAAAGTGACCCAAGGGTAAAAAAACAATTATTGTGGAGGAGGACACACCACCTAGGTCCACACCAAGGATAAAGAACCCTAATAATTTACCACCTTATTCACTATCATCCTCCCATTAGGAAGATTATCATGATATTAAAGAAGAAGATGGTGAGGATATTGTTGAAGAAAAATTGTGATGCAAGGAAAAAAAGGACAAGGATGACAGGTAGCAGTGAGGAGAGTGGCAGTCCAGTTAGAGAAGTACCAACACCATAAGTACCACTAAATCCACTGTCCATTAAGGCCACTTATGCCCATCGTTGAATGGTAGGGGTACCCCAGAATTCAAGAACTATATAAAATAGGTTATGCTATAAATCCTAAAAAGAAAAATGCCCTAAGAGGTATTTATCTTTAGAGAAAGTCGACCATAATAGGCATGTCTGAGATGCCTGTATTTGACACCTGGTTCAAGCAATATAAGTTTAAATAGATAACTAGAACACCAAGCCAATAAAGCAAAGCATTGGTACATGAGTTTTATGTTGCATATCAGATAGAGTTGCAAAAGCAAAATCCATAGGGAAATTTATGGAGGGGTGAAGACTCAATATCAAACTTGCTAATTTGAGGTGTTCAGATGAATATCTCAGCTCAAATGATCTCTCAGATATTTACAGGGGCCATAATTTGTACTATCGGCCTACACTGCAGAATTGGAATTTCAAGTAAAATAAATGAAGAAAGTCAAGGTGAAACAAATAGGCCCGAAATACAACATTGTTCAGTTTTGGTGGATGGCCTGGATCATTTCTATAGATTAGGAAGAGGCTCTATGGGTAGTTGGTGGGGTCGAATGTCCATCATCAATTAAGAAGAATATACTATACTTTTAGTCCAAGTCTCGGTGGACCCTGATTAGACATATGTTGAGTCCAAATTCATCAGATAATATTATAAGTCCAGACAAGGTAGCACTCATAGCAAGTATAATGTCAAGCTATGAGATTGATGTAACCAAGTGGATAGCTCATGAGATCAGGAATGGGGCTACTATCACTAATACAGTTTTGTTCTTCCCTTGTTTGTTAACTCAAATTTTCTTAGAGACGAGAGTGCTAGAGCTCTCTGATATTGATTGATTTTTTAGGTCAAGAAGCACGACTGATTTGGGGTTAATCAGAGAGGTAAACAACCTTATTTCGAATATGGAAAAGTTGGGTGCATAGATAATCAGTGAAGCATATTAATCTAGAGTAGATGGCACTACATAGTTCACTGATATAGGTGACAACTCAAATAGGACCGTCCTATCTGTACCTTATGTTTCTGATGTAGTGGTGCATCCAGTACTCTCCCTCCACCACCTACTGTGGCACTGATAACGCCCAAGATACACCTTCACTCCAAATATTAAGTGGTCACTATCAAATATAGTAACCAAATAAAGGTTGGGATTGAATCCTAAGGGAATACATAGAATCGTGTCTCTCAATTATTGTAATCAATGGGCAGGACTAGAAAAGGATTTTGAGTAGAAATATTGAACAAGTGGAGAATATATGCTTCGATTGTAATTAGTCGTAGGTGAACACTAGGATTGTGTTCCCCCTGACTTCTCAACTTTGTAGGCTTATCATGCTTTATTTAACCAACCTAATACCTTGCATGTAGAATTTGATAAGTTATGTACCATCTATAGTCTTTTGGACGAGTAGATGGATTTCACTCTTTACCTTTTGAGTCTCAGGATGTCGCCTTACTAAACCTTATCTTGATCCCAGTTAACTATTACCTTTTGAATCTCTAGTTATTAGATGACAGCTAACCACATTACTTAGATAATACCTAATAGTGTGGATCGAATGCTAAACTTTAAATTACTGTTGTAGTTATCTTTTCCTAGTCACTACTCCTCTTTTGGAGTAAGTATCAATAATCTAGGTGGGATCCTAAAATTTGCAACTGCTAAGATATCTATTAAAGTGAATATAATACGATGCATGCATGGGTATTGGTTCAAAACAACAATAGCACTTCCCCTACTTCAGCAATCTGCCAGGGTTTTGACATCCCTAGCTAAGGGTTTTTAGCCGCTCATACTTGTGAAGTAATCAAAAACATTCATGATTGAAAGCATAAGATAAAATCACAATAATCACAAGTAAAAATCCAAAAACCATAACTAAAAAAATCAAACAAACTCAATACTAGAGAATTACAAAACCAAAATCAAATCACAAATCAAAATATGTTTGTAAGTATCAAGAGTGTGTAGCTTCTACAAAAAACACATAAGGGGTATTTTTAGTAAATGAGGAAAAATCAAAGTCGTAACTAAAAAGGACAAAAAAGGGGTCGAAAACCATATGTGGTGTCCACATGCGGCCTATGACTTGGGCGCAAGTGGCACATACGGCCTAAGGCTGGGCACATGTAGACACCGTATGTGCTTAGACAAAAACTCATGTAGCTTCTACTCTTGGGATTTATGACTTCTAACATGTGATTTTCCCATATACAGTCCACATGTGCTACATGTGGTCCGCATGTTGACATTGGTAGGTGTAGAAAGTTCTTTTACAACTTTTTCACTCTCAGGATCATCAATTCCAGCACTTACCTTAGTCTCATATAGACTATATGTGCTATATGTGATTCACATGTAGACATAGGTAAGTGTCAGGCTTTCCAACACTTGCAACCAAGCTTTAAATCTTCAACTTTCATCACATGCTTTGGTCACATACAATCCAAAAATTGTCACGATACCCAAAATTGATCAAATAAGTATCCAAAAACACCATTTTTTATATTTTTCGTGAACTTAGAATCCAAAACCTAGTTTCTTGCAAAACATACCCAAAACGCATCATATCTAACAAAACAACCTAAGAAACTTGCATTTTTTTTTTTCATATTTTTAAGCATCAAAAGTGCTATATTTCTATAGCAAATCAGCACCCTCAACTTAGAACGTTTACATGTCCTCAAAAACAAAAGCAAAACACGACGCTTAACTAGGAGATTCTAAGCTATTCAAGGCAGTCAATCAACACTTTAATCTCAAACCATAATACCCTCTCCTATCTCACTTTTCAAAACCAACTGTGTATAAACATGAAGTACGAAAATATGACACAATGGGATCAAAGTCTGGAATTTTATTAGAAATAGACAACCATGCAAATGTACAATTTACACTATCCAAACACGTAGATAGCTAGCAATATGACTCATGTGCCCTCACAACAAAGATGTCCCACTCACTCATATGAAATAATGCATGTCAATGCAGGGATGGTCAAGAGACACTCACACTCAAAAAATAAGTTCCAATGAATGTGCATAAATACCATAAGCTTTCCCTTGTTTTCTTTACCTTAGTTTTCAGACAATCAAGCTAGGATCACTATAGGACTTTTCTTGACTTGTAATGTAGTCTTGGGGGGGTGGTATGGTACATATGGAAAAATCAAGTGACTAAGCTTCCTTGGAACTACACTAACCTTAGGGTCTCACTTATTAGGCAACTTTCTTTTTATTTCAGCCTTATTTCTCTCTTGTTATTCTATATTGTACATTCAGTTTAGGTGTTATCTTTATTCTTTATTTTTCACTTTTTCATAATTATTCTTTTCCCTTTCTTTTTGTTATTCTTTTCTTTTTATTTTGCTACCACACTCAGCTCTAATAACTTTTCTCTTTATTTTACCTCTCTACATACTCACTTTACATCATACACTCCTATGATAGCCAGCCTCAACTTAGGTAGTTTTCCTGAGTTAAGGTGCATAATGTCGAACGAGGAATGGTCCAAAATAGGTTATTGCAACACAAATGGAAAGGTGATAGGTAAAATAAGAAAATAGGCTAAAAGGTTTAAAGCAGGAATCAAGGGATACTATTTCACATCAGGAAGTCATTTAGTCTAAAAGTGGATTAAAATAAAAAATGGCCTATGATCCTTTCCTAATCGACTGTCCTATAACCTAAGAAAGACTAAGTAGGAAGGTTTTGAATTCAACACATAAAGGGAACAAAGTAGCATCTCACACACACATGGCATAGAGTCAATATTACAAACTACTACTTATCCAATTCATGTAACTGTTAGCAAGTGATTATAATATCTCTAAACCTAATGCCACAACAAGATCCATAATGTTAACACATACATACATTCACATAGTTCTAAAACACAATTTTGGAGGGGTATAATTTTTCTTAAAAATTAATCAAAAACATGATAAATGCCCTAACTATTTAAAAATCTCCTAATTACAAAAAAAATCTGATACAAATTTTAACCTATACACGATAGTTATACAACCATACCACAGTCAATAGGAAAAGAAGCACGACAGTAAAAAATTTACAGCAGCTATGGTATACCCCACCCCCAACTAAAAACTATGCATTGTCCCTAGTATTCTAAAATAATATAAAACAAAGGGAATTAGGACATATCTAGGATGCACTAAGCGTCCATGTCATAAGCATCCCTAGATGGGGGAATATCAACTGGAAGAGGCAACGATGGTGGCGGTGCACTACTAAAAGATGCACCCATTGTTATCTCAGCACGTCTATGCCTCTCAACAATTGAAAAATCCAGTGAATCATGTCTGGCCTTTTTAAATGCTTGGTCATATGGCATATCAGGATCCTACAAGTCTCCTATGTGACCTCTCTTGGGCCCAACTATCGGGACCTCCTCATTATTCGTCATAAAGAAATAAAAATATTTATGTGCAGGTAGAGGTGATATATAGATCACTGGGCTATGACTGAAGGAGTGGCTACCATATGTCTCTCTATGAGAGAGCTTACCTCTACTTGTAAAATATCTATCTTCTCTCTCATCTAGGGTAAATTCAATATCTCTATCTCTATAAATTAGGTTGTAACTTATCTCCCAAATGTATTAAAATGTGCTTGTAGATCAATACATAGCTCAAATAGGAAAACTCTCTGTGCGGCCTCCTATCTAGACTCTATCCTCTTGAATCTAGTCTGAACCCTTGATTGTATCTTCCCATATGGTGTAGTCATTTCGATCTCAACAACCTATAATCGAGCATCAGTAGCCCTCTAACTATCCACTAATCTCTACAATAAATCTTAATATATCATAATTATACATGTAGTAAAAGCTACAGTAGATGGATGAGTGGGCTCTGAAGATATGCCAACTAGCTCTAAGGTTGAAGTTGGGGCTGATGAAGAAGTAGTTGGTGTACCCTCACCTTAAATACTCAAATCTAGGGCCTCTTTATGCTCTGTTATCTCAAGATCAACACTAAATATCACATCACCAGGCTCTGGAAATTAATGGGCCCTCAGTCTGCGTCCGAGGTACTGTGATAGGCTTATTAAATTTCCTAGGAAGGATTGGGCATGCCAGATCCTTCATACTCTTCATCTATACAGTGGTTATCATATATACTCTCTTATCTACTCTCGATATCTCAAGTATATCAGCCTCGTTACATTATCTCTAAATCAAGCAATGGAATGATAGATTTTTCATCTCCTTAAAGGTTCTATCATGAATCTCATAGTGGAGGATGGCTGCAAAATTAACAACATACCCAACCATCATACTAGCAACCAGGGCTACTCTCTTCCAAGTTAACACATTATTTGAAGAAGTAGGAAATAGTCGATATCAAATAAGCAACCACCAAAACATGGAATCAAAGGTCAATGAACCCTTTTTTATCACACCATGACCCTCGATCCATGGGGTCTCATCACCTAAAGGTGAAATATAGCAGGCTATCCACCTAGCCATCTTAACTCTCTTTTGTCTATGGTCAGTCTCCCGCATAATGTGTATATCATGTATGACTCTCAGCCTATATCCACACTCTACTGTGGATACAAGAGTGATATAGTCTAGACTAAAAATGACTCGGTGGATAATTTTTGCGAAAAGATCAACCCTGACCCCTTTTACAAGGGTCTAATAAAGCTATGGTTATTCCATGTGTCTCATAAAGCTTGGAGATTTATTAATTGGAAGAACTACTGTATCATGGTATAATGTATAAAACTCTTACACCATAGTCGAGCTATAAAAATTGAGTAGTCTAGTCATCCACTCTAACTGATAAGGATCAAAGGAAGCCTACAATTGTGGTACTCGACTGAGCCTAGATAGATCAATCTTGTGCTCCTAAAAATAAGATTCTTGGGACTACCAGCCTCCAAAATTTGACTGTCTATATCAAATATACTTTCCATTCCTCCCACACACCACCTTGGATTTCCCTTCTCAAGAGGTATCTCCGAGGCATATGTAGCTATGAAACTCTGCACTTATTGTACTGGTGCCTCATGGGAAGCCTTCTTTATACCCTTCTAAAACTAGGGTATATCTGATTATTGTACATGAATGGTGGCACGCTCCTCAGAATAGGGTACCGATGTTGACTCCTTCTGCTCTGCAGCCTCGGATGAATTTTAGGACCCCCTCCTCAAACTGGAGGTGTCCCAAGATACTCTCTGTGTATCTAGCATAGAATCTGCCTCATCCTCATCATCATATGGTGGAAGAGAATATAGAGGTGATCTCCATGATGACTTTATCCTCGATCAGACTAAATTTGCCTGGATAACCTCATCAGCTTGTGTGGCCTCTGTACAATGCCTGGGTCTTGTGAAAGCTAGTTGACTGCCCCACTGTTACTACTCAAGTAGCGATTGTCCCATTTTCCCCATTAAAATAGTCTCATCTATCTGGAGCTTTGGTCTTCTAGTGACTCTGTGTATCACACTACCTGCAACTTCTTTAAGTAGTACAATCAAGTATTTCTCTATTGAACCACTGGGCTCGGGGAACTCATCCTGTCTCCTTGATGTCTCTGCCTTCTTATTCTTAGAATCTTTTTATGTTATATGTACCTAAAAGACTAGTCATTAGTTTTCAACAAAAAGGAAGGATTACAAAAGTTGAAGAAAAACTCAAAATTTAAAAAGTTTAAATTTTTCCTCAATTTTCATACCTCTATAACTATATTTGAAGTCCCAACAAGTCCAATATGCACACATATATCAAGGATCATGATTTTCAATGCAAACTACATGTCCAAACTTGGGGATTACTCTACCTATTCAAGTTCAACTTTTGTTTTAGGGCCTACCTTTAATAATTAATTCAAAACAAGGCCCCACACTAAGATTTTAGGATACTTCAAGGATCCTACATACAAGCATGATATATTTTATATATTTTTCATGGAAATACACATATCAACTTGTTTATTCAATAAATAATTTGATACATAACTATTAGGAGCCGAGAAAGTTACCTCTTTTATGATAATCCAAAAGTGAACAGTGAAGAAATCAAGAAAAAACCAAGTTGAAACTTGTGTTTAGTGTGTTGGGACAAGTTGGTACCTCAAACAAGTTTCAATTTAGCCTTTCTTTAAGTGCGGGATTAGTTTATGATTTAAGAGAAAAGTTTGAATATTAGGAGAAAAGTGAGGTTTTAAGGATTTGAATGAGTTAGAATGAGGCGAAAAGTGTTTAAATATGGGGGGAGATTTAGGTCTTAATTATACATTGGTAGGCCTAAAATTTTAATTAAAATTTGGGCCTACAGTTTAGCTATCCACGGGACCTACATGTGGCCAACCATATAGCACATGTACCACATGCGGTCCGCATGAGCAGGGCATTTTTGGCTCGCTTTTCTACATATTAGAATTGGCATTTTGATGTTTTCCCAGCTACTTATGGTCTCGTAACTTGAGTTTACAGTCCCAAAAGTACGATTTGTGACAAAGTCCATAACTTTTCATTCTCATCCTCAAAATTTCATCTTTTTAATTTTTACTTATTTTACCTGGTCTGTGTGGGACTTGTAGCCCTGATAGTTGGTCACATAATCCCGTTACCTGGAAATTTATGCATGTAGCAATCTTACCGTATTTTGGGTAAGTCCATTATCTATAAACCTACAAAATCAAAACAAATGAAAGTGAACACTAAAATAGTGGGTTTTCTTCTACTCAGTGCTTGATTTAACATCGTGGCATGACGTAGCTGTGTTGGTTACTTAGACTTTACCAATAAGCCCATGGGTTTCCTCCCATAAAGTGCTTGATTTAATGTTGTGGCATGATGCGGGTACCTTAATTACTCAGAATTCATCAAGATAACCATAAGAGTACCCTCTAGGTTATTAATACAATCTATCACTGACACCACTCTCATGTCGGTTGGCTGATTTATTGAATTTCAAATATTGAATATGGACTCCTTACCATAGACTCTAAACTTAAGCTCTCCCTTTTCTATGTCAACCATCACCTACCCGTGGATATAAATGGTTTCCCTTATATGATGGGCATCTCGGTGTCAACCTTAAAGTCCAGAATAACAAAGTCACCCGAAAAGATAAAGTTATCAACTCTCACAATCATATCAAATGAAATACCCATAGGTTTTTTCACTGTGCGGTTAGCCATCATTAGTCGCATTGCAGTCAGTTCAGGAGGGATCAAGCCCAATTTCTTGAACACGACCAATGATAACGCTCAAATTACACTCTTAAATGGGTGTAAGCGATCAATGTCATTATAAAACCCAACTAGGTTGGGGTCGAATCCCACAGGGAATAAGGTATGAACTCAAGTTGTTTACGATTTAATTCACTGGTAGTTTACTATTTCCTAAAATGGGGTTTAAGTTTTGCATATAATTGATTATCACTTTGAATTTGATATTTGTAACCAAGATTTTATGAAATAACCAGGATTATGTTCATTAGGGCTTACGGTACATGATAGATGCTAAAATTTACTCAAGACTCTCACGGTGGTTAGGATCACAAGCTATCTTTATCGATGATATGCTCAAATGTCTCTCAACCTATTTAAGCGTCTAATTTCCTAATCGTCTAAGACTTAGGGAATCGCTATGCACTATACACATTTTACCTCAGGTTAATCAACCTTGTTACAACACTGATTATTAAATGAAGCCTTTCCGAGTCCCTGTTGATAATTTACTTCCTACTGTTTATGATTTCTTTCTCAAGCAAACCAAAGTAGGTATGCCTACTGTTTGCAACCAACAAACGTAAATTATAATCTAAGAATTACCAAGAAATCCTAACACCTATTTAATCTTGAGTATTTAACACCTTATCATGACCTAACCCTCAATCCCATGATCCAGGTTACAGGTGTTTAGCCAGTCATGATGCAAGAAACAAGTATGCAAATTGAATTTATAACTGAAAGGATTAACTTACAATGATGAAGAAAATCAAAAGTATACTTTGAGTTGAATCACAAGGCAAAACTCCAAAATATTAGTCTTAGAGAGAGAGAGAGAGAGAAAAACCGTATCTTCTATCTTGTGGGATATGTCAATCGATAATGATCGAATCAATGAACATAAAAAAAACTTAAAACAAGGCTTTAAATAGTTAACCCTAAATAAGGAAATAAAATTAAAGTTTAGATTTTCTTTAGAATTTATGACAGCACTCATGACAGCCTATTAGGAGTTTCATGGCTTATCACGGACATTGTCAGATTCTCTTTAAGTTTGGATTTTCCTGTCTCAGGCTGACAACGATAATGGCGTCCTATTGAGAGTCTAACGGTGTATTAAGGATGTCGTCAGCTCCTCTTCCATTTTGAGAATTTCTGCCTAAGGTTGATGGTGATCCTGACGCCTTATCACAACTCCGACACCTTATCATGACGCCGTCACAACATTACAGCAAATCTCATTCTCTGGTTTAGGTTGATGACATCCCTGGTGGCTTATCATACTTTTGATATCTTATCACCATATATCATCACAGTATACAATTCATGACAACTCTCTGGTTACGTTTGACGACAACTGTGATAGCCTGTCATGGGTATGACGACTTATCACAGATGTCGTCAGCCATACTTCTCTTTATCTTTCTCCATATTTCAATTTCTCTGCCTCCATTCTTGTTGATTCTCTACTCCATCATCTCATACCATAAAATCAACATAAACACATCAAAAAATGACAAAGTTTCTTAAGACCTCACAATTATTCTAGGTTAAAGGCCTTAAATATGTTAACAATTTCTCACACATCAATACCCTCAACTTAAAACAATTGCTTGTCCTCAAGCAACTTAATCCAACTAAGAGAATATATAGCACATTCAGCAACCAATTTTCCATTTAAGCTCAATACAAAGTTATTCCTCCAATTCCAAACCAACTACTACCAACTGTGCATAGCATTGAAAAAACAATATTGTAACACAAAGGACTCAAGCGACGACATCAATCTTAGCCTCAACAACCATTCACATACCAATGCCACACTATCTAAACAAGCGAGTAGCTAGCAACGATACCAATGCGCCCTCACAATAAAGAAATCTCCCTCTTCTCATATAAGGAATCCAAAAATGCAAAAGTGGGGGTCACCAAAAGACTCTCACTCTCAAAAGGAAGTTCCAGTCAGTGTATGCCAAGTACCATAGGCTTGCCTTTATTTTTGTTACCAAGATCTTCAGATAGGCTAGCTAGAATCACTATAGGACTTCTTTTAGGCTTATAATGTGGTTTGGGGCTAGTATGATTTTCAAGGTCATTTAGAGTGACTATGCCTCTTTGACACTACACTACTTTCTAGGGGCTCACTTATTATCCTCTTTCTCTTCTCCTCTTCTCTTGATCATCTATATTCAAGTTGGGTGCTACTCTTCACCCCCTCTTCCCTCTTATATATATATATATATATATATATATATATATATATTAGCACCCAACTTTTACTTTTTCTCCTTTATTCCATCCTTTTTCATACTCATCAAACACCATGCACCCCTATGATTGTCACCCTCAACTTAGGCTATTTGCTTAGTTTAAGGTGCTCAGTGTCCAAGGAAAGCCAGGAACAAATAGGTTTATTGTAATATAAATGGGAAGGTGAAATTTGTCATATGAAAGAAATGGTCAATTTAGGCTCTACACAGGGATCAACGGGTGTTATGCACACAGGGGCATCTATTTAGGCTAAAAGTAGGTTAATCAACAACGGCCTATGATCCTATACTAACTCCTATCTTATGACCATGGCAAGACCAACCAAGAAAGTTCTTGCTTTAGCATACAGAGGGAAACAAGTAGTACCTCACACACACCTGGCACACAAGTATATCATAGACTACTGCTCATCTAGTTCATGCAATTGTTCAGAAATGATCATCAAGCAGCTATAACTAATGCCACAACAAGATTCACAATGGTAACAAGTAAATATAATTAACACAATTATCAAACAAGACATTGGAGGGGTGTTCGAATGTCAATCAAAAATATGTCACCTGTTTTTTATGCTTGTATTTCTTCTAGTTACCACAACTACGTTATAATAACAAACTACACTACACCCTCAACTTAAAATCAAAGCAAAGCTAAATTAAGGGTTAGAGTGTACCTGGACTAGATCGATCTCAGAGATCATAGGTTGCCTCCCATGCAGCGCCTGATTTAGCGTCGCGACATGACTCAGGTATCTCAATTATTTCAGACTTTATCGAGATAGATAATGGTGATGATTTTCACTGATTCCTTCAGAACAATATAAGGCTTTACCCATTGCCCATTTACCTTAAAGGTACTACCATGTTCATTTTCAAGTTTTACTAATCTAGATGAGTGGACTTGACTAACCTTAAAAGGGCCTGACCACTTAGATTTCAGCTTGCCTGGGAACAATTTGAGTCTGGAATTAAACAGAAATATCAAGTCCCCTTTTTTGAATTCTCATTTCTCTATTCTCTAATCATGGTAATTTTTTATCTTTTCTATATACAGATCTGCTCATTCATATGCCCTGAGATGGAATTCATCCATCTTACTTAGTTGTCCCAGTCTCATCTTTGCTGCTTCCTTCCAATTCAAATTCAACCTTTTGAGCACCCATAAAGCCTTATGTTCTAGCTCTATTGTCAAGTGGCAAAATTTTCCATAGACCAGCTGAAATGGTGACATGCCAATGGATGTCTTGAAAGCAATCCGGTAAGCCCACAATGTGTCATCAAGCTTTCGAGATCAGTCTTTTTGACTAGCATTCACCATTTTGTCTAGGATGGCTTTAACTTCATGATTTAACACTTCCACTTGCCCATAGGTTTGTGGGTGGTATGGGGTAGCCACTTTATGTTGTTTTACTCCATATTTTGCCAAAGCTGCTCTAAATAATTTGCTGCAAAAATGAGATCCTCTATCACTTATGATAATACGTGGTACTCCAAAGTGAGAGAAGATGTTCTTTTCGAGAAAATCAACAACCCTGTTTCCTTCGTTATCAGCCAAGGCCACAACTTTTACCCACTTAGAGACATAGTCAATAGCAACCAAAATATACTTCATCCTATATGAGCTTACAAATGGACCCATGAAATTAATGCCCCAGACATCAAACAACTCCACTTCAAGCATCTTAGTCAAGGGCATCTCATGTCTTTTAGAGATTGACTCCTGCCTCTGACATTAGTCACATTTCAGCACAAACTCGTGGGCATCCTTAAATAATGTTGGCCAATAATAGACACTCTGCAACACCTTCCTGGCTATTTGATCACCCGCATGGTGTCCCCCAACTGGGGAAGAATGACATTTTTCCAATATGCACAATACAACTAATTTCGGTACACATCTCTGTATGATATTGTTTGCACATCATCGAAAAAGGTAAGGCTTATCCCATAAGTAATGTGTTACATCATGCAAGAATTTCTTCCTTTGGTGGAAAGAAAGATTTTCTAGGATGACCTCACTCACAACATAGTTTGCATATCCACGTACCAAGGTAATTTTTCCATAGAAGCCACCAGGATTCCTCATCAGGAAATGCATCACTTATCTTTGTTTCATCACTAGCTTTCTGTTCACCTTCCATTCTAGATAGATGATCTGCAACCTGGTTTTCACAACCTTTCTTATCTTTGACCTCGAAATCAAATTCTTGTAGCAACATTACCCATCTAATAAGCCTTGGTTTTGCATCCTTATTAGCCATCAAATACCTCAAGGCAGCATGGTTGGTATGGACCACCACTTTGGTCTAGAGAAAATAAGCTCTGAATTTCTCGAAAGCATATACCACAACCAGAAGTTCCTGTTTAGTGATGATGTAATTCTTTTATGCTCCATTCAGTGCTTTACGGGCGTAATATATTGGATGAAACAATTTATCCCTCTTTTGTCCCAATACAACTCACAGGAAAACACCACTTGCATCGCACGTTATCTCAAATGGTTTTGCCCAGTCAGGTGCAATAACAATAGGTGCTTCAACCAGCTTTTTTTTAAGGCTCTCAAATGCCTTCAAGCACTCATCATCAAAGAAAAATTTCACTTCCTTCTCCAAAATCTTGCAAAGTGGATTTGCAACCTTAGAGAAGTCTTTTATGAATCTCTGATAAAAGCCTGCATGACTAAGCAACTACGGACTCCCTCCACAGAAATGGGAGGTGGTAGTTTCTTGATAACTTCCGCTTTTGCTCGATCAACTTCTATCCCTTTTTCGGAAATTTTGTGGCCAAGAACGATGCCCTCCTTTACCGTGAAATGACATTTTTCCCAATAAGTACTAGGTTAAATTCAACACATCTTTGTAAGGACACATTCAGATTTTTCAAACATATTTCAAATATATCACCCACCACAGAGAAATCATCCATGAATACCTCTATGGTGTATTCCACCACGTCAAAGAAGATAGACATCATGCATCATTGAAAAGTGGTGGGTCTATTGCATATCCCAAATGGTATCCTCTTAAATGCAAAGGTGCCATATGGGCATGTGAATGTCAACTTCTCCTGATCTACAAGAGTAATACAGATTTGGTTATATCCAGAATAACTATCCAAGAAGAAATACCACCCCCTACCGGCCAATCGATCAAGTATTTAGTTCATAGAAAGCATTGGGAAGTGGTCCTTCAGAGTCTAAGAGTTTAACTTGTGGTAGTCCATGCAAAATATCCACCCAATTTCTGGCTTGAGTGGAATCAACTCATTCTTTTCATTAGAAACCACTATTATATCCTCTTTTTTGGGCACGCAATGAACTGGGCTCACCCACTTGCTGTCAGAAATAGGGTAAATCACTTCTACATCCAACCATTTAATAATATCCTTCTTAACCACCTCTTACATTGGTGGGTTAAGATGGCATTGATCTTCTATAGTTGGAATACAATCTTTCTTAAGTTGAATTTTATGTGTACAGATGCCTAGGGGAATACCAATAACATATGTGATGGTCCACCCTATTGCTCTCTTATTCTTCTGAAGTACTGAAATAGGTGCATTCACCTATTGTTCTCCCAAATCAGCTGCAATAATAATAGGTAGCATGTTCCCTTTACCCAAAAACATGTACCATAAATTCCCAGGCAGCTCCTTCAACTCCAACACTAGAGGCTCTTCAATAGATAGCTTGGCTGGTGATGTTGGTCGATTAGTCAGATCAAGGTCCAACTTGGGAGCAAAAAGATATGAACCCATGCCTGTCAAGGCACAAATTGTTTCTTCGTACTCCCCATTGCCTTCAATATCATAATTCATCATGACTGCAACCAAAGGTTCGATAACAAATTGCTCAATTATAGGCATGTCCTATTCATCCTCAAAATACACATCAACTACTGAGAACACACTCATTTCCTCATGCTATTTCATTGATTTGACCATATCAAATTGAGCTACTTCATCGTTCATCCTGAATAAGAGCTCATTTGCTCTCAAATTGATCAATACACTTTCAGTTGAGAGAAAAGGTCAACCCAAGATTATGGGCGCCTTGAAGTCTACCTCACAGTCTAGAATGACAAAGTCTGTAGGGAATATGAAATTGGAAACCTTTACCAACACATCATACAGAATACCAATAGGTTGCTTTACTGACCTATCCACCATTACCAATCTCATGTTGGTGGGTGTGGGTTTCCCCAGACCTAACATTCTATAAATAGACAATGGCATTAAATTAACGCTTGCTCCCAGATCACACAGTGCCTTGGTGAATTATAGTTCCAATTGTGCAGGGAATAGTGACTGCACCTAGTTCTAGCTTCTTCTGTATTAAGATCCTTGTAGAGATAGCACTATAAACGTGGAGATCTGCCTCTAATTCGCAGCTCATCACTCATTTCTTCATCATAAGGTCCTTCATGAATTTTGCATATCCTGGTATTTTCTCAATTGCCTCAATCAAAGTCATATTTATTGTCAATTGCTTGAGCATTTCCATAAATTTGTTGAATTTGGCATCATCAGCCCTTTTCTTCAAATGTTGAGAAAAAGGAGGTGGTGGTATTGGTATAGTTTTCAACACCACTTTCTCTTCCTTCTCCCTCGCCTTCTCTGAAGCATCAACAGAGCTATTCAGCTTCTCAGACTCCCCTAGGTTGCTTTTTTCTGGTTTATCCACACTACCTCATTATTTACAGACTTATCAACAGAAGGGCCAGGTAAGATCTTACCACTCCTGGTGGTAATAGCCAGACATGAGCCATCAATTTGTAGATTTTGAGCCATTTTACTAGATACAGAACTATTTCTTCTCTGGTTCAGCGCTATAGAAAATTGGATCATCTGCTGCTCCAATTACTTGAGAGAAGTTGAACCAACTAACTCAGAGTAGAAAATTCAATCTTTATAGTATTTATCCCTGAGTTGGTAGCCTCAACTCCCTCCAATAGTTTTTCCATCAAGTCCTCCATAGACATCTTTCCAAAGCTAGTTGCAGTAGCTTTTCGATTTCCAGGAAGAACATATAACCCACTTCTTTCATTTCTACTTTTCCAGTTTCCTTGCTCTCTGTCTCTGTAACCAGGGTTGTCAAAAATTCTCCAACCTTGATTCCCTTGGATATTGCCTTGGAAACCCCCTTGATTATTAACATAATTAGCCTCTTCTTCAGGATTAACATCAACTCGGTCCTGAGAAGTCATATGCTTTACTTTCTCAGTCTTCCCCAATAATAAGTTCTTGGTGAGCAAGTACATCTGAGTCTTTAGATGGTCCATATATTGATCCCGCTCCTCATCTCTCCTACGTTGTTCAGCAGTCATTCCAATATGAATAGTGGGGCTTTCTACCACAGAATCCTTGGTGTACCAAGCCCAACTCCATTTGGTCATCTTATTCAGCAAATATGAGGTATCTTAAAAAGACAGATCAACAAATGAACCACCAGCAACGTTATCTACAATCGGCTTTGTTATAGAGTTAAGAGCCCTGAATAAAGTCTCCATCAAAAGTATGTCCGTCATGTTGTGGTTCGGACACTGTATCAGCTTCTTCTTGAACCTCTCACAAGTTTTATGCAAGGCCTCAGTCGGGAGCTGTCTAAAGTTATTGATCTCATCCCTTAACTATACTCTTCTGGAAGGCGGAAAGAACCTTTTTAGGAAAGCTCTTTTCAACTGCTTCCAGTTAGTTATAGAATCAGGCGTCAGCTCATTCAACCACAATTTTGCCTCCCCAGACAGATACAACGGGAACAGCCTCAACCGGATAGCATTCTGGCTCACTCCTAGGTTATCAAAAGATTTACAAATGGTGACAAAATTCAACAAATGCAGGTTAGGGTCATCTCCAGGAAGGCCTCCAAATAACCCTTTTAAGTTCAGGAGTTGGATCATCATGCTTGTAATGTTGAACGTTTCTCTAGATGCCAACAGTGGAGGAATAATGTCACCCATTGCACCTGCTCCGACTATACCATCATCATCAGCAGCAAACTCATACTGCAATAGTTGTTCTATTATTCCTTATTATGCATTGGAATTTCAAATTGAGCTGTGCTTGGCGTACACTATTAAGATCCTACAAATAAACAAAAACAACAAATAAATATAAATCTAGAAAATGTAACTAACAGTAAATTAGAGCACATAAACTTTTAGTTTACAATCGTATTCCCTGGCAATGGTGCCATTTTTGATAATGCTTAAATTACACTCTTCAATAGGTGTAAGTGATCGTTGTCAATATAAAACCCAACTAGGTTATGGTCGAATCCCATAGGTAATAAGGTGTCAACTCAAGTTGTTTACGACTTAATTCACTGGTAGTTTACTATTTCCTGAATGGGGTTTAAGTTTTGCAGATAATTGATTATCACTTTGAATTTGATGTTTGTAACCAAGATTTTATAAAATAACCAGGATTATGTTCACCAAGGCTTATAGTCATGACAAATGCTAAAATTTACTAAGACTCTCATGGTAGTTAGGATCACAAGCTATCTTTATCGATGATATGCTCAAATATCTCTCGACCTAGTCAAGCGTCTAATTTTCTAATCCTCTCAAACTTAGGGAATCTCTATGCACTATTCAAATTTTATCTCAAGTTAATCAACCTTGTTACAACGCTGATTATTAAACGAAGTCTTTCCGAGTCCCTGTTGATAATTCACTTCCTACTGTCTATGATTTCTTTCTCAAGCAAATCAAAGTAGGTACGCCTACTATTTGCAACCAACAGACGTAAATTATAATCTCAGAATTACCAAGAAATCCTAACACCTATTAAATCTTGAGTATTTAACACCTTATCATGACCTAACTCTAGATCCCATGATCCAGGTTACTTGTGTTTAGACACTCATGATGTAAGAAACAAGTGTACAAATTGAATTCATAACTGAAAGGATTAACTTACAATGATAAAGAAAATCAAAAGTATACTTTGAGTTGAATCATAAGGCAAAACTCCAAAATATTGGTCTTAGATAGAGATAGAGAGAGAGAGAGAAATTGTATCTTCTATCTTGTGGGATATGTCAATCGATAATGATCAAATCAATTAAAATAAAAAAAAAACTTAAAATAAGGCTTTAAATAGTTAACCCTAAATAAGGAAATAAAATTAAAGTTCAGATTTACTTTAGAATAGATGACGGCGCTCATGATGGATTATCATGGACGTCGTCAGATTCTCTTTAAGTTTGGCTTTTGCTGTCTTAAGCTGACGGCGACAATGATGTCCTATCAGGAGTCTGACAGCACGTCATGTATGTCGTTAGGTCCTCTTCCATTTTGTGAATTTTTGCCTAAGGTTGACGGTGATCCTGACACCTTATCACAACTCTGACGCATTATCATGATATGTCATCATAACTTTATATCAAATCTCATTCTATGGTTAAGGCTGACGACATCCCTAATGTCTTATCATACTTTTGATGTCTTATCACTAGATATCATCACAGTATTCAATTCATGCAAACTCTCTGGTTATGTTTGACGACAACTGTGATAGCCTATCATGGGTTTAACGACTTATCACAGATATCGCCAGCCATACTTTTCTTCAACTTTCTCTAGATTTCAATTTCTTTGCCTCCATTCTTGTGGGTTCTCTCTACTCCATCTGCTTGTACTGTAAAATCAACATAAACACATCAAAAAATGACAAAAGTTGCTTAAGACCTCTTAATTATTCTAGGATAAAGGCCATAAATGTGTTAGCAATTGCTCACACATCAACCAGAGACATTAAATTTATG
This sequence comes from Capsicum baccatum var. pendulum, assembly GCA_030864225.1. Classification (NCBI taxonomy): domain Eukaryota; kingdom Viridiplantae; phylum Streptophyta; class Magnoliopsida; order Solanales; family Solanaceae; genus Capsicum; species Capsicum baccatum. The sequence goes on along the minus strand of CM061558.1, from coordinate 197,818,146 downwards.
TTGGCTCCTAACTCACATAAGGCTCTGGTGAACTGAGATGACCCAATAGTACATAGTATAGTGAATGCTCTGGGGTCACCCCTTTTTCTGAGCTAAAAACCTAGTAGTGATTACACTACAGTAGTGCAAACCATCAACATCCTCAATCGTAGCTCCTTTCTTCTTTGTGACCAATTGCTTCAGAAACCTGACATATCTAGCCATCTTCTCCAATGCTTTGAGTAGAGGAATATTTAAGCTCAACTTTTTTAGCATCTCAATGAATCACTTGAATTCTCTTTCCCCTCTTTTCTGCATTAGTCGCTGAGAAAAAGGTGGTAGTGGTCTTGGAATTTGTCTTAACTCCTACTCAACAACCGATCCCTTACCTACTTCCGTACCAACTGCACCATCAACACCTATTTCCTTTTTTGACTCCATAACAGGTGTAATAATTCATAAATTTGACAACTTACTAGCACCTTTAAAGCCTAAATAGTCATGTTTTTTCATTGATTTGTTGTTAATTTCTTACTTAATTCTCATTGGTGTAGGTAAAATTTGAAATGGAATATGATCAAATAAATTTAATAAAAATAAGCTAAGAAAAGGATGAAAGAGAAGAAATTTGAAAAAAGAGTCAAATTCTTGAAATCAAGTCCAAGAATCAACACACAGTTACCGTTATCACAACCGGAGTGTCGTAATCATGATCTGAGGTCAATTTAAACCTTGGTGATTGTGAGGTGACCACCGCAATTGCAGGAGTCATGAATACGGTTAATATATGGAGATCATGATGGGGAAAAATAGTTTTAAGGGCAGAATTAGAATTTGCTTAAAAGTATGGTGGCAATTTTGTAATATATGATAAATGTGAAATTGGGGCTTAAATGGAAGTTTTTAGCTCAATTTCCATTATCTATATTTTATACATCTTTGACCCATCATTATTTTTCACCTTGAGAAGACTATTCTACTAATCTTGAGCTAAGAAGGCATTAGAATAACACCAAAGTGAAGAATTGGAAACTTTCATTGAAGATTTATTGGAATTTATAGTGTGGATTGACATTCTCCTTATCTTTCATGAATCAATTTGATGGATATTTTGGTATATTTTTGTTTATTATCTCTATGAGTTGCTAGCTCTTTCTATTGAGGTTTGCTTGGATAGATTATGATTTATGCATGGGTGTTGTTTATGTATCTACCTAATTAGCTATTTTTTGTGGGTTTTGCTATTACTCCATAGTTGAAATGAGATTTGTAGGTAAAAACCCCAAACTAAATGAGATTTATGGGTGAAAATCTCAAATTAACTTGAATCCCACATCATCCTTGAAAAAGGGATGTGGGTGATGAGTAATTGTGAACTATTTGATACTAGTTATTTCCTTAGAATTATCTTAGAAATAAGGATTTTATTTGATTTAGCTAGCTTGATGGCCATCATCGTAGGAATAGGGATGTTAAGTTTTGTATTGGTAAATTTGGCATGCTCATGAGGTATTCGAACGAATCCATGAGTATAATTTAGTATTTTATTGAAAGACTAATGCTAGTACTTTGAATTTAGCCTACCCACAACTCCTAGCTAAACTTGGATAAATTCTCAATTACCCATGTATGAATTCACATCTAGAGCATAACCCTAAGATTCATTCCTAATTGATTATACTCTAATTATTCTTAGCCTCAAGTTAGTCTTCTAGAATCCAAAAAAAAAATTGTTTTATACTTTTGAAAACATTCAAAATCCCCAAATTTGTGTATCTCATATTTGAAATTAGCAAGTAGCTTTCATTCTGAACTTACTTGGTCACCATTTATATTATTCCTCATGGATTTGATCCCAACTCAAAGTTGGGTATTATATTGACAACAATTACATCACACCAAAATAATGGTATAAGTGAGTGTGATTAAAATGGTGTCGTTGCTGGGGAGCAATTTGGCGTATTGAGTTTGTTTGGATTTTTATATTACTTTCTTGGTTTCAAATTTGTAAATATTTGTTTGTGGTTTTCTTTTGTTTCTTATGTTAGGTAGATTTGTGTTTCTGTTTACTTGTTACTATGGAATCTTAGAATGAATGTTAGTTTGGTGGTTGTAAATCTTATCTTGATGATCCATGTCCATATTGTAATGGACTCCACTTTTGAAAAAATTATGAATATACTCCCAAAATAGAGGTGGGTGCACCATCTCAATCATATTGGGAGAATTATTATTTTTTATGCAGAGGTCGAGATGGACATTTGAGTGATTTTCCTAATTCCCCCACCCCTTTTATGCTAACAAAAATGCTAGTTCTTCTTATAAGTTTGATAGGTCTCATGATGTGCTAAAGGAAAAACAACGTGCAAGATACACTATTGTTGAACCAATGCTTCTAACTATCTTGGATTGGGTGACTATAATGAGGGAGAACACACATCTATTGCATTAATTCATGGTGGCGCTTGGAAAAGAAAGTGAAAATAAAGAAGAAGTGGATGAAGAGGCCGATCTTTCAAGTACCATAAATATGCCCAATCTTAAAAATGAGGTTGATAACAAAAAAATATCAAGCCATGTGGTCAATGGTGAGCTTGATGTTGAAGAATTATTGGTTATTTGTCAACCAACCAAACCAAAAAATAATGAAGGATGTCAAAATTAAAGAAATGGTACTAGAGTTGAACGAAAAAGCCAAGAAAATCCTTTGTGAAGGCTTTAGTTTATTTTGGGGTGAGAATCCAAGAATAATATGACTCTAAAATTGGGAAGGCGACCTCATTCAAGGCACATTTTGACATTATGCTTGGTGAATATGATGAAAGTTGAACCACCCGAGCAAATGACGGATTTTAGAGATAAAGTAAAAAATCCTTATAATTTAGAGTTTATCATTCCAAAAAGGCAAAATAATGTCCCTCTCTTGAAGGCCAAGAAGTTCAAAATCCAATGTTTAACTAGTGGTCTTTTGATGTTCTCACCGGTAACCAACAAGCCTATTCGGAAATTTGATGTGAAGTTGGGTAAAACATTCAAGTCTTCAAAGTGGCTAAATAGAAAATATATTGGTGTGCCCTTATCTTATCCCAATGTGCCTCAAAGATATATTGATCTAAAGTTGGGACAATGATTCAAATATTCTAAATGGAGACGTAAATGATAGTCAAAAGATGTTGTGTCACGACTTCAACTAAGGCGCTTCCTGGGAGACAACCCAAGGAACTTTCTTGATGTTTTCTAATGTTTTTGATTCAATTTTCAGCTTGATTTTGGGCTTTGGCAGGTTATAGCATCATTTTAAAAGTGTATCTCAAGAATGAAACCCCGTATATGTATATTAAACTTTTATTTTATCATTTTCCTCTCTTAAACAAGATCACAATGTATGATCCGTAGTTAAAGTTTCTTTCAAGTATGAATAGTGATCAGATGCCATGGTTTCTTTTGGTTTGTATTTACTTTATTTGAGCTTAATTTGGTTGAATGTGGTTGTTGGGATGAAAATTTTTGAATGTGCACCTCATTTCAAATGCTCAATTGCAAAATTCTTGCTACCATATTGTAGTGCACACTATGTATTTGATGAAACACCCACTTGTAGTTTGTTTGCGTAATTGAGTGGTGAGTGATCTAATTAGGTTATCATGATTAGAAATGGTGTGTTACGTGATGAATTGGTTCCTTGAGCTTTTTCACATGTGTTTTTATTCTATTTTTCAAGTGCTTACCTCTGATGCACCCACATGTTTGTTAAAATGTCGACAAGAAAGAAATACATTATGTGCTTGCAAAGGTTAATGTGAACTTTCTTGGAATGTTATGTGATCATTTTTTAGGCATAGTTTTGAGTCCAATTTGTCTTAAATGTGGGATAACCGATGGTTTTTTGTTGAAATTATTGATGAATGTTATGTCCATGGTTTGATCGAGTAATGTTCTTATCATAGCATCCCTAGGAGAAGTCTGAGTAACCTGAGAGACATGAATACTTGCCTTGCCCTATGATAGATTGGGTGACGCCATACTTAAGGGTATATGGTCGTTTCTATTTTTATTGGTGCCATGAGTATTTATGAGCTAAATGGGTGATATGTGAGGTTGTAAGGAAAGAATCTCCTGAAGTGTAATGATAATGTTGCCTTGCATTCACCTAAGTTATTCTTTAATTGTTTAGGAAAAGGCAAAGGTTAAAAAATACTTTCAAAATGTCATTGGCAAGAAATGGAATGATTTTGAGATAAAACGAATTTTTTTTTTTTTTTTGAAAAAGATCAACATCTTCTTTTGAGTGAAACCAATTCAATTTTTAGCTCTCTCTTTACAAGGATGAGTCTTAACTCGGAGTAACTTATGAATATTAAATTTCTCAAATTGGTTAGAGGACTAACTTTTTTCTCTATGAGTACAATGCCATGTGTGGTGAGATTTTTGAATAACTCTTGTACATAGATGTAGTCTACAACTTGCCCCAAGTGTATTCAAATCAAAATTCTAGGCAAGCTTGGTTTTGAGGATGACCCGAGGCCATTTTTAACTCATCGCATAGCCAAATTCTCACCTTAACATTATTTCCTAGTTAACCCATTTGATCCTTTTCCCCACCTTTCTTTCTTATTTTAATGATAACCATTATAAAACACCTAAACCCTTTTGAAAATCTATTTTTTGGTACTTAACCTCCTTTGATGCATCGTATGATTCTAAATAATAGATTATAGGCAAAAGCCTAAGTTTGGGAGGATTATGTATTCGAGAGAAGAATGTAAGGGTGGTTCGAATTCCTAGTTCGAGGAAAGGATATTATATGCTAAGATAATCCAAGAAAGGTGTATGTAAGGTTGTCAACTCATGTGCTTAGAAGACAAGATATATGCTTGATGATAAAATGGAATAGCCTAGTCCATAGAACTTAAATAGAAATTAGATGAGTGAGGGGCTAAAAAGGGCTTATAGGTAGAAAATCTCTTGAAAAAGTCAAAGAAATGAAGAAATAAAATGGTGGCTTTTAATCATATGGTACATGTTAAAAAAGATAGGGACATATGGGAAATGATTTGATGAAGAATAAGGTGGATAATTTGAAAATTTGAGAGGGTAAAAAGGGTTGAGAAATTGCATTAAAGAAGTTCTTTTAGTCACTTGATCCATATATATTCCTTTCCGCGCCTTAAACTTTATCTTAACCCGCAATACCTTGGTGATTCCAAATAGGTAAGTCTACATTAGTGGCTAAAAACACAAAGGGAAAGCCTATGGTTCTACTCATTGTACTTGAATTTCTTTGTAATAGTGAGTGTAAATTCTTTAATTATTTGAGCTTCTTTAGAAATTTCAATGTCTTGTATATGAGGATCTAACTCTTTCATAGATCGGCATCGATACTGTAGTGTAGAGGGTAAAGTCTTACTCTTGATTTAGGTAAATGGGTGAAGTAAGTTGCATTATAAAGATTGAGATAATCTTTGAAGATTTTGTGCCGCCTCTTAAGATGCTTTATTGATTTGGAAGGTTCATTTGATATAAACTTGCATCCTTTCTTCATAAATATGTTCTTATTGAAAAATTTTTGCTTACTTATTGCCATAATATGTTTGGAAAGTCTTTGTAGAGCTTTGTTAGGTTATTCCTTTAGTATAGCTTTTCCTTGGGTGGGATTGAGTTAAAAAACCATATCTTATATAATTATCCTCATTTTCTTCAGGACAAAAAATAGTTTAAGTTTGAGGCTATTGATAAGTTGTAAATTTGACAACTTACCAGCATCTTTAAGCCTAATTATCATACTTTTTCATTGATTTGTTGTTAATTTATTACTTAATTCTGATTGGTGTAGGTAAAAGTTAAAATGGGAATATGAGCAAGAAAACTTTATAAAATGAGCAAAGGAAAAGGTGAAAGAGAAGAAATGTGAAAAAAGAACAAAATGATGGAAATTGGGTCCAAGAATCGACCTCAGTTACCGCGATTGTGGCCTGAGGGTTGCGATCGCGATTTGAGGTTAATTTATAACTTATCAATCACAATTCAACCACCACGATTGTGGGAGTCATGAATGCGGTCAAGTGATGGCGATCACGATGGGTCAGAAAAGTTTTAAGGGTAGAATTGGAATTTGCTTAAAAGCAATGTGGCAATTTTATAATATTTTTCAAATGGGGAATTAGGGATTAAATAGGGTTTTTAGCTCAATTTTCATTATCTATCTTTTATCCATTTTTGACTCACCATCAATTTTTCACCTTAGGAAGATTATTGTACTAGTCTTGATCTAAGAAGACATTAGAATAACTCCGGAGTGAAGAATTGGCAAATTCCATCAAAGATTTATTGGAATTTATAGTATGGATTGACATTCTCCTTATCTTTCATGGATTAATTTGATGGATATTTTGGTATATTTTTGTTTATTATCTTTATGAGATGCTAGTTCTTCCTCTTGGGGTTATGCTTGGATAGGTTGTGAGTTCTGGATGGGTGTTGTTTATGTATCTATCTAATTAGCTATTCGTTGTGGGTTTTGCTATTACTCCATATTTGAAATGATATTTATGGGTGAAACCCCCAAATTGAATAAGATTTGGGGGTGATAAACCCCAAATTGACTCGAATCCCACATCAACCTTGAAAGAGGGATGTGTGTGATGAGTAATTGTAAACAACTATTTGATAATAGTTATTTTCTTATCATTATCTTAGAAATAAAGATTTTATATGATTTAGCAAGCTTAATGGTCATCATCCTAGAAATACGGACGCTAAGTTTTGTATTAGTAAGTTTGATATGCTCATGAGATATTCAAAACAATCCATGAGTGTAATTTAGTGTTTTGTTGAAAGACTAACGCTAATACTTCGAATCTTGCCTACCCATGACTCATAGATAAATTTGTATAAATTCTTAATTACCCATGTTTCAAATCACACCTAGAATGCTATAACCCCAATATCCATTCCTAATTGATTATACTCTAATTATTCTTAGCCTCAAGTTAGTCTTCTAGAAGCCCAACAAAATTGTTTTATACTTTTGAAATCATTCAAAATCTCCAAATTCTTGTATCTTCTTTTAGAATTTAGTAAGTAGCTTTCATTTCGAACTTACTCGATCACCATCCAAATTGTTCCCCATGGATTTGATCCCAACTCAAAATTGGGTATTATATTTACAATGATAGTCCTACACCAAACAATGGTATATGTGAGCAAGATCAAAATGGCACCATTTCCTGGGAGCAATTTGGTGTATTGAGTTTGTTTGGAATTTTAGATTACTTGCTTGGATTCAAATTTGTATATATTTGTTTGTGACTTTCTTTTGTTTCTTGTGTTAGGTAGATTTTTGTTTTTGTTTACTTGTTACTATGGCATCTTGGAATGAATGTGAGTTTGGTGGTTGCAAATCTTATCTTGATGATCTATGTCCATATTATAGTGGACCCTACTTTTAACAAAATTATAAATATGCTCCCCCAAAAGAGGTGTGTGCACCATCTTGATCTTATTGGGAGTATGATTACTCTTTATATGGTGGTCGATATGGACATTGGAGTGATTTCCAAATGTGTTCTCCCCTAGTTATGCTAACAAAATGATAGTTCTTCTTATGAGTTTGATAGGTGTCATGATGTGATAAAGGAAGTACAATGAGTCGGATACAATAGTATTGAAGCTATGCTTCTAAATATCTAAGATCGGGTGACTACAACGGGGGAGAATGCTCATCTCTTGCATCAATCCATGGCGTCATTTGAAAAAAAAGTGAAAAAAAGAAGAAGTAGGCGAGGAGGCCAATCTTTCAAGTACCATGAAAATACCCAATCTTCAAAATGAGGTTGATAAGGAAAATATATCAAGCCATGTGGTCGATAGTGAGCTTTATGTTGAAGAATTCTTGCGATTCATCAACCAACCGAACCAAAAATAATAAAGGATGCTAAAATTAAAGAAATGGTATTAGAGTTGAACGAAAAAATCCAAGCAAATCCTTTATAAAGGCTCTAGTTCATTTTGGGGTGACAATTCCAAGAATAACGCGACTCCAAAATTGGGAAGACGACCTCATTCTAGCCAATTTTTGACATTATGCTTGGTGGATGTGATAAAAGTTGAACCATCTAAGAAAATAACAAATTTCAAAGATGAGATACAAAATCCTTATATTTTCGAGTTTCATTCCAAAAGTGAAAAATGACGTCCCTCTCTTGAAGGCCAAAATGTTCAAAATCCGATGTTTAACTAGTGGTGTCTGGATGTTCTCACCGATAATCAACAATCCTATTCGGAAATTTGATATGAAATTGGGTAAAAGGCTCAATTCTTTAAAGTAGCGAGATAGAAAATGTATTGTTGTGCCCTTATTTTTGCCCAAAGTACATCGAAGATATATAAATCTAAAGTTGGGCCGACGATTCAAATCTTCTAAATGGAGACATAAATGATAGTAAAAAGATGTTGTGCCACGACTTCAACTAAGGTGCTTCTTGGGAGACAATCCAAGGAACTTTCTTGATGTTTTCTAATGTTTTTGGTTCAATTTTCAGCTTGATTCTGAGTTTTTGCAGGTGATAGCATAAGTTGAAAAGGGTATCTCAAGAATGAAACCCTAGATATGTATTTGGACTTTTATTTTATCATTTTCCTCTCTTAAACAAGCTCATAAAGTATGATCCTTAGTTAAAGCTTCCTTAAAGTATGAATAGTGATCATATTCCATGATTTTTTTCGGTTTGAATTTACTTCATTTGAGCTTAACTTGGTTAAATATGGTTGTTGGGATGAAAAAAATTTGAATGTGCACCTCATTTCAAATGCTCAATTGCAAAAATTCTTGCTTCCATATTGTAGTGCACACTATGTATTTGATAAAACACCCACTTGTAGTTTGTTTGCCTAATTGAGTGGTGGGTGATCTAATTGGGTTATTATGATTATAAATAGTATCTTTGGTGATGAATTTGTGTATTGAGATTTCTCACATGTGTTGTTATTCTATTTTTCAAGCTCTTACCTTTAATGAATACCATATGTTTGTTAAAATGTTGATAAGAGAGGAATGCCTTATTTGCTTGTAAAGGTTAATGTGAACTTTTTTGGGGCATTATGTGATCATTTTTGGAGCATAGTTTTGTGTCTGATTGGTCTTAAATATTGGATAACCGGTGGTTTTTGATTGAAATTATTTATGAATGTTGTGTCCATGGTTTGATCTATTAGTGTGCTTATCATAGCATCCCCCGTAAAGTTGGAGTAACCCAAGAGACATGAATACTTACCTTGCCCTATGATAGATTGGGCGACACCATTCTTAAGGGTATATGGTCGTTTGTGTTTCTATTGGTGCCATGATTGTTTTATGAGCTAAATGGGTGATATGTGAAGTTGTGAGGAAAGAATCCTGTGAAGTGTAATAATAATATTTCCTTGCATTCACTTAAGTTTTTATTTAATTATTTCGTAAGAGGCAAAAGTTCAAAAATACTTTCAAAATGTCATTGGCAAGAAATAGAATAATTTTGAGAAAAACCAAAAAAATATTATTTTCTTGTTGAAAAAGATCAAGGATGTTTTTGAGCTTTCTTTTGAGTGAGACAATTAAATTCAATTTTTGGCTCTCTCTTTACAATGATGAATCTTTGACTCGAAGTAACTTATGAAGCTCAAATTACTCAAATTAGTTGGAGGGCTAACATTTTTCTCTATGAGTACAATACCATGTGTGGTGAGATTTTTGAATAATTCTTGTACATATGTGTAATCTAAAACTTTCCCCGAGTGTATTCAAAGCAAAATTCTAGGAAATCTTGGTTTAGAGGATGACCTGAAGCTATTTTTTACCCGTCACATAGCCAAATTCCCACATTAACGTTGTTCCCTAGTTAACCCATTTGACCCTTTTTGCCCACCATTCTTTTTTATTGTAATGATAAACATGCTAAAACACCTAAATCCTTTTGAAAATATCTCTTTTGGCACTTAACCTTATTTGGTGCATCGCATGATTCTAAATAATGGGTTATATGCAAAAGGTTAATTTTTATTTATTTATTTATTTTTAGGGGGGCGGGGGGTATTTGGGAGAAGAATGTAAGGGTGGTTCAAATTCTTAGTTTGGGGAAAGGATATTATATGCTAAGATTATCCAAGAAAGATGTATTTAAGATTATCAACTCATGTGCTTAAAAGACAAGAGATATGCTTGAGGATAAAGTTGAATAGCCTAACCCATAGAACTTGAAAAGAAATTATATGAGTGGGGGATAAGAAGGGCTTATAGGTAGAAAATCTCTTGAACAAGTCAAAAAGTGAAGAAAGAAAATGGTGGCTTTGAATTGTTTGGTAAATGTTAAACAAAATGATAGGGAAATATGGTAAATGATTTGAATAAGAATAAGGTGGATAGTTTGAATATTTTGGGGGTAAAAGGGATTGGGAAATTGCATTGAAGGAGGTCTTTTAGCAACTTGATCCATATATATTCCTTTCTACACCTTAAACCTTCACCTTGACCCGCAAGACCTTGGTGATTCCAAACTAGGTAAGTCTATATTAGTGCCAAAAAACATAAAGGACAAGCCTATGGTTATACTATATGTGCTTTAATTTCTTTGCGGGAGTGAGTGTGAATTCTTTCATTATTTGAGGTCCTTTAGAAATTTCAATGTCTTGTGTGTGTGGAGCTAACTCTTACATGGAGGGGCATCGATACTTTAGGGTAAAGGGTAAAGTCTTACTCTCGATTTGGGTAAATAGGTGAAGTAAGTTGCATTGTGAATATTGAGATAATCTTTGAAGATTTTATATCTCCTCTAAAGATTCTTGGTTGATTTAGAAAGTTCATTTAATATAAATGAAATACCTTGGGTTTTGATCCTTAGAAATTTCCTGAGTTTTGAACTCACTGGACATCATACGACTAGGGGTACTAATCGTATGTTGTTATAAAGTTTAGGGGGTCTTAGTCATACCTTAAATAGTATAGTGGGGAGAGGTTTCTTTCCAAGGTATGAGTGGAAAACATACTGGACGTATATTAAGGAACGAGTCGTATAGTTATCAGTGTGGCCCTGATCACATTTTGTCTAGGGGACTTATTATAGGGTACTACTCGTACCTTAGGGTACCAATTTGGGCATAAGGGGTTGTATGTTGACTACTATGGAGGTCTAAGGTAAGGCCTAAAGTAAGAGTAAGGTTACCACTCATACCCTAGGGTATGGATGGTATGGTAGAGTCGTACCTACCTGCGGGGATTTTATACAGTTTAAGTTGGGGGTAATCTGAACATTTCCCCTTATAACTCCCTAGGACCCCACGACTTAAAACACTTTTTGGGGCTTCATTTAACCAATTTTCAATCACTTAAACACTTAGAAACCCTCTCAAATTCTCTCAAAGTCTCATGGGTCAATAAAGGATAGGGTTTCATCAGTAGGATCAAATTAGGACTTGTAAGGGTGGTTTCTCTTCATCTTCTTCTTAATCGAAGGCAAGATACTCCTCCCTCATTGTTAGTTCCAACTAAAGGCATATTTTATGAATTATTTTCATGGCATAATTGTTGTATGGTTTTAGGTTTTCAAATATATGCTGGGGGTTTTGGTTATAAATACTAGGTTATGTTTTTCCGTGTTTTAATTTTGGATTTGCATATTTTAATAGTGGTTTGGACACTTTGTTGCATGGGAATGGTTAATTGGTACTTGATTTTGTCTTTGGAAACACTATGGCACTAATGTGTTTGATAAAATGTCTATGAGAATGTTTTTACAATATTGTTGGACTTTTAATGGAACTATTGCATGGTATAACTAGGTAATAGAACCCTAAATGGTTTGGAATGGTTAATTGGTAAGGTCTTGCTGGTCATGGTTATGGTTAATTGAACATCCTTATGGGGTACAAGGAAATCCCCCAAGCAAACATATTAATGAGCATACTTGTGGGGTAAATGAGAATCCCCCAAGCAATTTAATAGTGCAATATATAGGTACATGGGAATCCCTTTCATCTCTAAAAGGTTGTCTAAGGATATTGCTTACAAGCTATAGTCGGTATGACGATACAACTTATAATAGCCTTGGTTAATAATTAATGGAATAGTTGTCTTGGTTTTGTGGTAACAGTTTTAATTAGTAAATAATGGTAGGCTATAACAGATAACCATGAAGGTATGAGTTCTATGGATGAACACTGGAAGCTCATCTTTGCCAACATGAGTATTGGTTATGATGACCATATGGGGTACATAGGAATCCCAGAAGTTACACTTGTATATATGTATTATGGAGAGCGAAGGGTACTTGTGAATCCACTACTCCTATGGTATCTTTGGTTCATGAAACTACATGCATCAAGGCCCGTTCAAAGGGTTACACTGGACCCATATATCCCGTGGGTGGTTCTAGGACGGTTAAGCTACACATACCTAGGTTAATGGTTTAAATGCATGCTAAACCTGGTTCACTTTTTCGGCATAGTTTATATATGTATTCATGTATGGATATGTGTACATATGGTTGTTTTTGGTTTTAAAGGTTGGTATTACTTTACCTTACCCTGAGTACTTGCTAGAATTCACCCGCTAACCCATCTTCGGGTGGTTGTATCCCACGCGATGAAGGAACCGGCCTTCCTACTACTCCTACTTAGTGATTGCATTTGAGATCAGCTATTGGATTGAAGTGGTGAGCTTCCATACTCTGGAAGGATCTATTTTATATCATGGACATCTTTTCATACTTTGGTTAATTTATGGTTATTAGTTTTGGCTATAGTTGGGGGCATGTCCCAATCGGATATTATTTTCTTTTGATTAGATAATTTGTGGAACTGCTATGGGTTGGAATGGGCAGTGTCGGTAGTGGTGTCAGCCTTAGTATTGGCATTGGTATTGGGGTTGATACCGTTTGACTGAATTTATGATTGTTCTATCCTCTTATGTTATGTTATGAATAGGAACTTTGCTATTGGTTTGGTTTTGGTTATTGTTGTTGGTTGGTAATGGGTGGTTGGCCTTACTTGGGTTGGTTATGGTTATGGACCTATCCCAAAATCTGGATTGGTACAGATACGCTATCTTATTAAATGTTTAAAATTTATTTGACTCAAGTTATGTACTTAGATGGTTGGGTTGGATATCGAGGGTGGTCCCCGATCCTGGTTGAACTTTGGATGTCCATTATGACAAGGCCCTGGGTCGGGTCACGTCAATAAACTTGCATCCTTTCTTAATAAATATGTGCTTATTGAAAAATTATGGTTTACTTGTTGACATAACATGATTGAAAAGTCTTTGCAGAGCTTGGTTAGGTTATTCATTTAGTATAGCTTTTATTTGGGTGGGATTGAGTTAAAAACCATATCTTATTGAATTATCCTCGTTTGCTTAAGGACAAGAAATAGTTTGGGGTTGGGGTTGTTGATAAATCATAAATTTGACAACTTACTAGCACCTTGTAAGCCAAAATTATCATGCTTTTCCATTTATTTGTTGTTAATTTATTATGTAATGCTCATTGGTGTAGGTAAAAGTTGAAATGAGAAGATGAGCAAGGAAACTTGATAAAAATGAGCTGAGGAAAAGGTGAAAGAGAATAAATGTGAAAGAAAAGAGCCAAATGCTGGAAATCAAGTCCAAGAATCAACCCTCAGTTACCGCGATCGCGGCCTGGGGGTTGCAATCGCGATTTGAGATCAATTAAAAACTTGGCGATCGTGAGGCGACCACACGATTGTAATGGGGCAGAAATATTTTAAGAGTAGAATTGGAATTTGCTTAAAAGAAAGGTGGAAATTTTGCAATATTTTTCAAATGTGGAATTTGGCCTTAAATAGGGTTTTTAGCTCAATTTTCATTATCTATCTTTTCTCCATCTTTAACTCACCATCAATTTTTCACCTTGGGAAGACTATTGTACTAATCTTGAGCTAAGAATACATTAGAATAACACCAAAGTGAAGAATTGGCAAATTCCATTGAAGATTTATTGGAATTTATAGTGTTGGTTGACATTCTACTTATCTTTCATGAATCAATTTGATGGAGATTTTTGTATATTTTTGTTTATTATCTTTATGAGTTGCTAGTTCTTCCACTTGGGGTTATGCTTGCATAGGTTGTAATTTATGCATGGGTGTTGTTTATGTATCTACCTAATTAGCTATTTATTGTGGGTTTTGCTATTACTCAATAGTTGAAATGAGATTTGTGGGTGAAAACCCCAAATTGAATGAGATTTATTGGTGAAAACCCCAAATTGACTTAGATCCCATATCATCCTTGAAAGAGGAATGTGAGTGATGAGTAATTGCGAACAACTATTTGATACTAGTTATTTCCCTAGTATTATCTTAGAAATAATGATGTTATGTTATTAGCTAGCATGATAGGCATCATCCTAGAAATAGAGATGCTAAGTTTTGGATTGGTAAGTTTGGCATGCTCATGGTATTCAAAAGAACCCATGAGTGTAATTTAGTATTTTATTGAAAGACTAACTGGAATACTTTGAATCTAGCATACGCACGGCTCCTATCAAAATTTGGATAAATTCTTAATTACCCATGTATGAATGCACACCTAGAATGGCATAACCCCTAGATCTGTTGCTAATTGATTATACTCTAATTAATCTTAGCCTCAAGTTAGTCTTATAAAATCCCCAAAAAAAATTGTTTTATACTTTTGAAAACATTCAAAATCCCCAAATTCTTGTATCTCATATTTGAATTTAGCAAGTAACTTTCATTTCGAACTTACTCAATCACTAGTCATATTATTCCTTCTGGATTCACCCTGACTCAATGTTGGATATTATATTGACAACGATCGCTCTACACCAAAATAATGGTATAGGTAGGCGTTATCAAGGTGTCTTATAAATAAAAGCCTCATCATGTCTTGGCGCTTCCACGACAGGTGATGGGGGATCCATAGTAGTCATACCACTCCTTGTGGTAATGGAAAGAACATGATTGTCGTTTTTCAGATTTTACACTGTGTTGCTCAATAGGGTGCTTGGCTGCCTCTGTTTTAGTGTCACTAACATCTATCCGAACTGGTGTTCCAACAGTTTAATAGTAGTGGCATGGGTTTTAACCTTCTGGATCAACCCTTAAATGTCAGCCTTAATCTCCTTAAGGTTGATCTCCTGATTTTCTTGACCTTTTACCAGCTCAGTCAGCATCTCTTCCATTCTTGATTCTGGATGTTTTCTTCCAGGTGGAATTTACCAACCTCTCTACATTTTGTAGTCATTCTTCTCTCTCTAATAATAATCTCTCTCCCTGCTACCTTCTCTGTATCTGTATAGTATTTTTGACCATGGTTTCTTTTCCCTTGGGCTCGAAAACCCGTCAACTGACAATCCAGATAGTTTGGTTCCTCCTCTAATTCTAACTCAGAAGCTTTGGAAGCTAACCCCTGTGCTCTTACTATATTTACTTTCTCAAAACTCGCTACTACAAATTGTTTTTCTAGTAACCCTAGGTCGGTTCTTAGTAGTGCAATCTCCTGTGCTACTAAATCATCAGCTACTTCCTAATCACAGGAGGCACAAATAGCATATGTGACAGATCCCCTCTCATCCTCCTGAGTTTTCCACCCACAGTTAGTGAGTGAGATCTGATTTAACATCTCCAAAGTTGTTTCCTAATGTATTCATATAAAAGCTCCTCCAGATATGGTGTTCGTCATGGCTTTGGAACTAATGGTCAGGGCTCTGTAAAATATCTCCAATAGATTTGTCCCTAATATCCGATAGTTGGAAACTATACTCAGCTTTTTCTTGAACCTGAACCATGCCTCATAAGTAAATTCTGACTGCAACTGCCTAAAATTATACTCGTCCTTAAACTGCAACATTCTGGATGGAGGAAAGAATCGGTTAAAGAATTGTCTGCACAACTTGTTCTATGTAGTGATAGATCCTCTTGGTAGTTTTCCTATCCATAAAAATACATCTCCTGTAAGTGAAAAGGGGAACAACCTCTATCTAAGCACTTCCTGCTTTATCTCTGGAATAGTATACAAACTGTAGTTCCTGATAAAATTTGCAAGGTGCATATTTGCACAATCCGTAGGAAAACCCAAAAATACACTTTACAGGTTAAGGAGCTGGATCATTGCACTCGTTATGTCAAACTTAATGCCTGGGGGTAAAATAGAAGGGATAATGGCTTTAGTCTCTGTCGGCTCAATGTATCCAGATCTTCGTCATCATCTTTGTATAGCTACGCATACCAATATATTGGGATCACTTGAGGACATCCCCGTCTACCTCTACTCTAATTTCCACCAATTATTGCTCGGCGGTCTTCCTCTTGTCTCTGCTCAGCTATCTCTGCCTCCCCAGCTATTCATTGAGTATGTTTCATTACCCTCCTCCCGTTAGCAGCTTATGCTAAAAGCACACCAATTTACTGATAAACAATATCCTAAACTCCCTCTGGAGGAGAGTAAGGCACATCATCACGAACCCCTTTAGAAATATCATCTCTTTTATGTTCGATCATCCTACTAGGTGTTTATAGAATCCTCTCTGGATTTGGATTCACTGGTAGTAAGGGAATGCCTCTACTCCAAGTGTTAGCAAAATACCGGCGTATACCCAACTAATAAAAAACAAAAGACCAATAAACTGCAACAACTTTAATTCACAAATCAATACTGTATTCCCCGGCAACGATGCAAAAATTTGATAATGCCCAAGTTACATTACACCTTGAACATTATGCGATCATTGCCAAATATAGTAACACAACAATGGTTGGGGTTGAATCCATGGGAATACGTGGAAACATGGCTCTCAACTGTTGTAATCAATGGGCAGGACTGAAAAAGTAAACTAAGGGTTTTGAGTAGCAATATCGAACAAGTGGCAAATATTAGGTTCTGTTGTAATAAGTAGTAGTTGAACACAAGGATTGTGTTACCTTGGATTCTCAACTTCGTAGGCTTATCGTGGTTTATTAAACCAACCAAATACCTTGCATATAAAATCTGATAAGTTATGTACCATCTAACTCTTTTGGATGAGCAGATGGATTTTACTATTTACCTTTTGGGTCTCAGAATGTCTCCTTACTAACCCTTATCTTTATCCCAGTTAACTATTATCTTTTGAGTCTAGTTATTAGATGACAGCTAACCATCTTACTTAGATAATACCTTGTAGCGTAGATTGACAGCTAAACTTGAAATTACTACTGTAGTTATCTTTTCCTAGTTCTACTATTCTTTTGGAGTAAGTAGCAACAACCTAGGCAGGATCCTAACATTTGCAATTAGTAAGATATCTATTAAAGTGAATATTATACAATGCATGCATGGATATCGGTTCAGAATAACAATAGAACTTTTCATACTTTGCCAATCTGCCAGGGTTTCCACAACCCTAGCTAAAATCAAAGAGTATGAACTTCAACTAAAAAAACATAAGGGGTATTTTTAGTACATGAGGAAAACCTAAAATACATAAGGGGTATTTTAAGTAATGCAGTAGCTTAGTAGGATTAGGATATGGGTGTTATAAATACCCTATTTTGCTAGAGAGTTTTAATTCATTCTTCATTCTTACAATTAATTCTACTTCTAGTTCCGCAATACATTCTTCCATTAATTCTACTTTTTATTCTTCTTCTATTCATCTATTCAATTCTTAAATTCCACAACAAGAGAAACGCTACTTTGAAAGGGAGTTCACGCCTAAAGCCATACCATACCATACTACACGTGAGATCTTTATTGTGGTATAATGATAATGTCTATTGTGATTTCTATGGCACTCATGAGTAGCTAAACTTCTCTGTTGGGGTTATGGAAGCCTAATTATATACTATCTATTGCTATGAGTTTGTGAATTCATGACACGTATGCTGCTTATATCATTATTCTCTTCATCTTAATGCAAATTCTTGTGGTTGCAAACGCATAGAATACGCCAGTATAGCATTAACTTGTTCGAAAGAAAAGTTATATGTCTGGAAAAGAGATAATGTCAAGGTAATAGGGCACCAACCCCTGTTATAAAGTTAGTGCCATAACTGGATTAACCTATTGGAGAATTTGTACCGTTAGATACACTTTAAGCTCGAAAGAGTTAAAGTGAAATAGTCCTTGATAGGTCGAAAGAAGCCTGGATTTACCATAGAATACAATTCTCTATAAGCATATACATGTCTGAATTTTGCATAACTCATAGCCAATAGAGACGTACAACTCATAAGGTGGACATAACCCCAACTCTCGATTCTCATTGGTTAAACTCTTACTAAAACATTCTTTCTTTTTACTTTGCTATTTTCCATTTTTACTCTCTTATTTTGGTTACATTAATCGCACGTTAAAATCCCCCCTTTTACGAGACTTGCACCAAAAGTCTAATAATCTTTGCTTACTTATTGACCGGCTATTCCCTGTGGGATCGATACCCAACCCAGTTGGGTTCTATATTTGACAAACGACCGCTTACACTCTTACGAGAGCTATAGATTGAGAGTTATCAAAAATTGGCGCCGTTGCCGGGGAATACGATTGTCAACTAAGTTTGTGAAAATTACTAGACCCTTTGGTCAAAGATTCTCTTACTTTTACTTTTAGTTTTTGTTTTTGTTTTCTGCAGGTTTTTATTCAATGCATGCCCCATACTAGAAGTTCTGGTCAACCGCTATTACCTATTAATCCTGAACCACAACGTATTGGCAGAATGGAGGCACAAACAGAAATTGAAAGAATGGTTGCTCAACAGGAACAAGCTAGACTAGCTGCTCTAGCAGCCGCTCAAGTACATCAACAAAATATTGATAACCCTGGGCGAGCAATAAATCCTGATGATGAGGATCTAGGTGATGATGAGTTACTAAAACCTAGGCGTGATGCTGAGATAGTAACACCTGCTAATATAAGAGATCGGTCAAGCTAGGTTTAGGTATGAACGCCAACCCATACAACTAGAATTTGACGATGATGATGATGATCTTAATGGAGCCGGAGCCACAGGAGCCATTATTCCTCCATCATTGGCACCCGAAGCCAAGTTCAATATCACGAGAACCATGATTCAGTTATTGCAACTCAAGGGATTATTTGGTGGACTAGCAGGCGATGATCTGAATATGCATCTCATCAACTTTATTTCTACATGCAAGTCGTTTGACAATCCTGGCATTGGTGAGAATGCAATTCGGTTACGCTTATTTCCATTGTCTCTGTCTGGGGAGGCAACTCTATGGTTGAATGGGCTGACTCCAGATTCTATTACAAATTAGAGGCAATTGAGAGACGCTTTCCTAGAAAGATTCTTTCTGCCATCCAAAAGAGCACAATTGAGAGATGAAATCAGTAACTTTAGACAACTTCCAACTGAAGCCCTTCATGAAACATGGGAGAGGTTCAAGACGAAGCTAATGTGGTGCCCAAACCATCATATGACCAATATCCACCTAATGGAGATACTATACAGAGCCTTGAATTCAATAACTAAACCAGTGGTGGATAATGCAGCTGGAGGGTCATTTATAGACCTCACCTTTGGTCAGGCAAGTAATATGCTAGATCGGATGATGAAGCAAAGTAGAGCTTGGCATACCAGGGATTCTGAGGTAGCAAGCCCCACTTTATCTATTGGCATGACTGCAGATCAAAGGAGAAGAGAAGAAGAACATGATCAAGACATGGTGCACATGAAAACACAAGTGGATCTTCTTAAAAAGCATATATTATCAGGGAAGACCGAAATAGTCAAAGCTGTTGCGTCAAAAGGAAGAGACGAATCTGATTCGGAAGAGGAAGCCAACTACTTGAACAATCAGGGGGGGTTCCGAGGCAATGCCCAAGGAAACCAAGGTCGGAACTTTTATGATAAATCTGGAAACAAGGACCAAGGTAGTTGGAAGAACAAGAATGAGAAGAGTGGTTTATATGTTCCCCCAGGAAGACGTGACGCCACTGCATCTGGTTCTAGAAATATGGAAGATATGATGGCCAAACTGTTGAAAGGAGTGGAGGCAACCAGCGCAAGAGTAACGGAGGTAATAAATGATTTGTCCTCAATGAAGCAATTGGTTGATTCACATTCCACTTCCATAAAGCAAATAGAGCAGAAATTGAGCCAACTTTCAGCAGCACTCAATCAAAGAAAGGCTGGCACCTTACCTAGCGACACTGTGCAAAATCCAAGGAATGACGGATCATGCATGGATATTACTAACCGAAGTGGTAAATTTCTGGAAACATCATCCAAAGGCAAGCAAGTGGTCGATGATCTAACGACCAATGATGATAAGGCAAAAGGAGAAGATGCCGTAGAAGCTGGCCACGACGTCCATGACGTCACTCCTAGCAGTTTGCAGCCTGAAAAGACCGAAATATGGAAGCAAGAAGAGAAGAAATCCATGGAGAAAACAATTCCACTTCCACCACCACCTTTTCCTTAAGGATTGAAGAAGGTGGGGGATGATACAAAGTTCAGCAAATTCATGACTATGTTAAAGCAGTTGACCATTAATGTTCCGTTGGTGGAGGCACTAGAACAAATGCCTGGGTATGAAAAATTTATGAAGGATCTTTTGACAAAGAAGCGGGTAGCAATCTATGAGTTGAAAGATACTGTTCATCATTGCAGCGCAATTGCTACCCGATCACTAGTTCAGAAGAAGGCTGACCCCGGTGCTTTCACTATTCCTTGCACCGATGGATCTTTGAATTTTGCCAAGGCATTATGTGATTTATGAGCCAGCATCAATTTGATGTCATTATATATTTACAAAAAGTTGGGGTTGGGTGATCCTACTCCAACCAATATGAGGCTCGTAATGGCGGATAGGTCGGTAGAACGACCTGTTGGTATTCTATATGATGTATTGGTGAAGGTTTCTTCATTCATCTTTCCGGTAGACTTCATTATTTTGGATTGTGAGGCAGACTCAGAAGTTTCCATAATCTTGGGGCACCCTTTCCTTGTAACAGGAAGTGTGCTTATTGATTTAAAAGCTAATGAGCTTTCATTCCGAATAAATGAGGAGGTAGTTCACTTTGATGTGTGCAAATCAATGAAGCAACCCAAAGAGATGAATGTATTCTCAGTAGCTGATGTTTACTTTGATGATGAGAAAGAATTACTTAAAAAGGAGCAGATTATTGATGACCCATTGGCGGTTGTGCTCATGAATGGTGAGCGTAAAGATACTGAAAACTATGAAGAGACCATTGGTACTCTAATAGAATTAGGGTCATATCCTCATGTTCCCAAGAAGCTGGACCTTGATATGAAAAATCGACCCACACCACCAGCTAAACCATCTATTGAAGAGCCACCCACGTTAGAATTGAAGGAGCTGCCTAGTCATTTAAAGTACACATTCTTAGGAAGCGAAAACACACTTCCAGTCATTGTGGCGACAGATTTGGGTGAGCAACAAGTTGCAACTCTCATTGCTATTCTACGGAAGTATATAAGAGCCATTGATTGGACCATCGCTGACATTATTGGGATTCCACCTGGGATTTGTACACACAAGATTTAGCTTGAAGAAAATTGCACACCAACTATTAAGCATCAAAGACGTCTTAATCCACCAATGCAAGAAGTGGTAAATAAATAAATTATTAAGTGGTTAGACGCAGGGGTTGTGTACCCAATCTCTGACAGTACATGGGTAATCCCGGTATAATGTGTTCCCAAGAAAGGAGGCATGACGGTAGTTGCGAATGAGAAGAATGAGCTTATTCCACTCAGACCCATCACAGGATGGAGAGTATGCATGGACTACCAAAAGCTGAATTCATGGACGCTCAAAGATCACTTTCCAATGTCATTTATGGACCAAATGCTCGATCGATTAGCGGGGAAAGGATGGTTTTGTTTTTTAGATGGTTATTCCGGCTATAATCAGATTTTTATTGCTCCCGAAGACCAAGAGAAGACAACGTTTACATGCCCATATGGTACATTTGCCTTCAAACGTATGCCATTCGGGCTATGTAACGCACCAACCACCTTTCAGCGTTGTATGATATCCATTTTTCCTGATATGGTTGAAGATACTTTGGAAGTATTCATGGATGATTTTTCAGTAGTGGGCGATTCGTTTGAATCGTGCCTAGCAAACCTAAGTATGGCATTGCAAAGATGTGTAGAATTTAACCTAGTGTTGAATTGGGAAAAGTGCCACTTCATGGTTAAAGAAGGTATCGTTCTTGGGCATAAAATCTTCGAAAGAGGAATTAAGATTGATCAAGCTAAAATTGAAGTCATTGAGAAGCTACCACCTCCAATTTCCGTGAAGGGAGTTCGTAGTTTCCTCGGTCACGCAGGTTTCTATCGGCGGTTTATCAAAGACTTCTCCAAAATTGCTAGTCCATTATGCAAACTCTTGGTGAAAGATGCAAAGTTTGACTTCAATGAAGATTGTTTGAAGGAATTCGAATGCCTTAAAGGGAAGCTAATTGAATCTCCTATCATGGTAGCACCAGACTGGTCTCTACCCTTCGAAGTCATGTGTGATGCTAGTGGGGCAGCCGTGGGTGCTGTACTTGGCCAAAGAAGGGAGAAGTTATTCCATCCTATCTACTATGCTATCAAGGTCCTGAACGAAGCCCAAAAGAACTATACTGTCATAGAACAAGAGCTCCTAGCGGTTGTATATGCGTTTGAAAAGTTCCGTGCTTATTTGTTGGGAACCAAAGTGATAGTTCATATAGACCATGCAGCTCTGAGATATTTAATGACCAAGAAGGAGGCAAAACCAAGGCTAATTCGATGGGTACTGCTGCTGCAAGAATTTGATTTCGAGGTTAAAGATAGAAGAGGTTACGAGAACCAAGTGGATGATCATCTATCTAGACTCGAAAACGAACATATAGCGCAGCCTGAAATTGAGATTGATGATGCATTCCCTGACGAGGAGATCTTAGCCACGATAATGGAAGAGCTACCATGGTATGCTGACTTTGCAAACTTTGTGGTGAGTAATGTGATACATGTAAATTTGTCTTTCCATCAAAAGAGGAAGTTCATGCACGATATAAAACACTACTTTTGGGATGAGCCATATTTGTTCCGACGATGCACGGATAGTGTTATCAGACGATGCATATCCCATGTTGAGGTGCCTAATATATTGGAAGCATGTCACACTTCCCAAGTTGGGGGACATCACGCTGGTAATCGGACAGCAAGGAAGGTATTGCAAAGTGGATATTATTGGCCTTCAATATTTAGAGATGCGTATGACTTTGTGAGAAGATGCGACCAATGCCAGCGATAAAGTGCTATTTCGAAACACCATGAGATGCTCATGTTGAAGATTCTTGAAGTAGAGCTCTTTGATGTATGGGGTATCGATTTCATGGGCCCATTCCTAAATTTGTTTGGAATGAAATATATCCTAGTTTCTGTAGATTATGTTTCGAAATGGGTTGAAGCAGTAGCATTGGCCAACAATGAAGGAAAGCATGTTGTAGCATTCTTGAAGAGGAATATCTTCTCTCGTTTTGGAGTACCACGTACTATCATAAGCGATGGAGGGTCTCACTTTTGCAACAAGCTATTCAAATCCGTGTTGGCAAAATATGGTGTCAAGTAACATAAGGTAGCCACACCTTATCACCCACAAACTAGTGGACAGGTAGAGGTTTCCAACCGAGAGATCAAGCAAATCCTTGCTAAGACGGTAAATGCTAATAGGAAAGATTGGTCTCGGAAGCTGGACGATGCACTATGGGCCTATAGGACTGCATTCATAACACCAATTGGCATGTCCCCGTACCAACTAGTTTATGGGAAGGCCTGTCACTTGCCCATCGAGCTCGAGCATAAAGCATTGTGGGCTTTGAAGCAACTTAATTTGAATTGGGATGATGCAATGAATCTGAGATTAGAACAACTGAACGAGATGGATGAATTCCGTCTATATGCCTATGAAAGATTGGATCTCTACAAGAAGCGGATGAAAAAGTATCATGATCAGCGAATTGTCCAACAAAATTTTCAAAAGGATGATATGGTACTTCTTTTCAATTCCAGATTGAAGCTATTCCCAGGTAAGCTAAAGTCCAAGTGGTCTGGTCCGTACAAAGTTAACCAAGTCTACTCGTCTGGAGTAGTTGAGTTGAAAGACAATAATGGTGTTATCTTCAAGGTGAATGGCCCCAACGAGTAAAACCATATATCGGTCCTCTTGATTCGATAAACTCTATGGCCATCACTTATCTCGACAAAGTTTAAGTACTCGAGGTAACTATATCGTGTCGCGACAATAAATCAAGCGCTAGATGGGAGGCAACCCATTGTTTTTCATTTTTCTTTCTTGCGTTTTACTAAGTATTTTGCTTTTGATAAATAAAAATCCAAAAAGAAGAGTCGTGCCACGACCAAAACTAAGGTTCTTGATGGGAGGCAACCCATCATTCTAATCGTTTTTGTTGTTTTTGAGTAAATGTAGGTACAAAAAGTGGAAAGGAAGAGATTGGTTTCGAATTTTGATTTGGAAGTATTGCATGTTGAAGGTGGTAAGTTAGGAATGAAGAAGCATAAGGCTATGGATTGGGCATTGCCTATGAAAATATAGGCAACGAACAAGGCTAGGCCTATGTAAAACTAGGCCATGAACAAGGCAAGGCCTATACAATGGCATAAGCTCTCGGATTCTAGTGTGCCATAGCAAAGGCGGCGCCCATGCCCAAGTATGCCATAGCATAGGCGCCGCCTATGCCAATGCCTTTTGTCTCTGAATCGCCTATGCCTAACAATGCCATGGCATAGGCGCCGCCTATGCTCAACTAGGCTTTGCAAAAGGCGCCGCCTATGCCAAGCATAGGCAAAGCATTAGGCGCCGCCTATGGTCACTTTTTGTCTCCAAATCCGATTTTAAATGGGTCAAAACCCGACCCAAGCTTGACCTATAAATAAAAGACTTAGTCTTGAACCAAAAACACATTGCAAACCTAGCATAAGCGCCTCCTACCCCTCCAAATCCTCTCAAAAAAAAATTTCCTTTTGCTCTTTTACTTCACAAGAACATCTTCCAAAGGCATCAATCATGTAACTACTTCTTTGTTCTTCATTTATATTCCGTAAGTACTACACTACTATGCCTATTATGAATTGTTAAATCGTGAAGTAGTAGTAGTGATTTTAATGTGATTGATTTGTTGTGATACAAACTAAGAGAGTGAATTAATATGTAAGGATGATCTTAACTTGTTTCCAACTTGTATTTGCTTTTGATGCACTGTCATACTCTTGCGGAATAGACATAATCATGAAAATTGCATAATCTTGTCAATAGAAAGTTCACATATTGGAATAACTAGTTCATCGAGATGAAAATTATGGTTGACTACCAACTTGTGCGGTTGTGATTATTCTTAGATGCTATAACTTGAGTCAATCTATATGTAGTAGTCTTGATATCTCAAACATGAAAGTATTTCCAAGATTTCAAGAAGTATGACTGCACTGATTATATTGTTGGAATATAGCGCCCAAAACGTATATCGATGAAGTCTGAGTAATTGACAAAACTTTCACTTCACTAGTTTGTGCCAACAAACTAAGTGTGGGGTGGTGCCACTACTGCCTGTTTATTGATTGTATCCACCGAGATGATGCTAACTTTACTATTGGTTTAATCTCAGGAACAATGGCACCCAAAGCAAGACAAGGCAAAGATAAAGCAACCACTTCACAAAAAGGCAAGAAAAGAGGCCGAAAAGAGCAAGGAGAATCCTCCTCGATGCAAGTACCATGCCACATGTTCAGAATTAAATGGGTCCTAGAGGAGAAAGCAAAGGAGTGGTATAGGAACAATAAAGAGAAGAAATATGTTCATGTGGAGCTGATACACAAGGAAAGCCTAGCAAAGAAAGAACCGCGCATGCTGGCCAAGATAATGGCGTTACATCTTGATTTCATCTTTCTAGATATGGGAGAGTGCAATATGTATTTAACAAGAGAATTCTATGCCAACTGGTCATCGAAAACCACAGGGAGTGAAGTAAAGATTCGGGGCCAAGTTCTGCAACTAAATGCGGATTTCTTCAACTCCTTTCTAGGCTTGCCATCAGTTGATCCATCACCACTCAAAGAGCTGTACAATAGACCTCTATACAGAGCTATTCGACACACACTTTGTTGAACAAGATCTATGGCACGATGGAGTATACACAAGGACACCGGTCGGCACAACACCTTCCCATATGCTCCCTTGAATAGGGAAGCAAGGATATGGTTGCGCATAGTCAACTCTTGCCTAATTCCAGGGACGCAATAGACAAAGATAACACGAGATAGAGTGTGCTTAGTGTATGCATTGATGACGAATGTCCCTATCAACATTGGGGCAATTATTCGATCCACAATACGGAAGGCTAGGCTACATAAGCGGTCCCACTTTAGCTTCGTCAATCTGTTGACTGCAATATTGAAGAAAGAGGACATCAAAGAGGAACCAGCTGATCATAAACTCCCACACAACCCGAAGAAGGTTGACCTCACAAAGGTTAAAGATGCTGAATCCACACATGGCGTCAACCTTACCACTTCAGAAAGTTATGCTCGGGATGAGAGTTTCTTTCGCCATCTTTATGGCATGACTCGGTTTACTATGATGAGCGGAGGTCGTGTTCCAACTGCTCCAGAGCTCCAACAGCTGGATTATGACTACCCAATGAATGAGCATGCAAGGGCGATGTGCGTAGTAGGTGTATACTTTGAGGAGCCTCTTGATGATGATGTGCCAACTGATAATGATCGTAAAATGCCAGACTCCTACGTGGAGGAGAATTCTGATGACGACGACTCCGATGATGATTCCGACGAAGGGGGTATGACCCCAGACATAGAGGAGGAGTCCGACTAACCAGGTTCTTCTTATTTATTTTCCAGTGAGGGCAGTGTGTACCGTCTAAGTGTGGGATGCTGGTATTTGCATACTATACTTCTCTATCTGAATTTGCATTTATGTTTGTTTGTTTTATTTTATGTTTTGTTAGTTTTTTTTAGTAGTAAATTTTTTTTACTTAACTTTGCATGAAATTATTCTGATTGGCAGCATGGTATTATAATAAGAGTTTGTGCTAAAATCATAACTATTGAGACATTTAGGCTCTAACTGTGACTCACTATGTGATAATTGTGTGGTTTAATTCCTTCATCTGTTGGGTCAAGAGTGTATACTGCTCCTAACAAAGTCAACCATGTGCCTTGTGTGTGTGAGATAATAGTATATTCTGTGTTTGTGACTGATGCTAGAACTTGCCTGGTATGTATGTAAAGCAGAATAAAGAGTGTAAGTAGGAGATGATTTAGGCATTTCTTTGGCAACCTATACTTGTTTACCTTCTCTTTACCTACCCATGGATATCATCCTAGTTAAACCCTTTTGAGCCTTTAGCCTATTTTCTTTTACAACCTCATATGTAAGCCTAATCCATTTTTTCAAGACCATAATTTGATCCAAATTCCTAAGTGCTTTAAAGTGTAAAGTCATGTGACAAAATAAGAGAAAATTGGGTGAGTATGATGCTTTAGAATGTATTGGTGCTTGAAATTGTTATGAAAAAGAATTTCTATCATAAGAGGTGTGTTATGAAAAAGAAAAAGGAAAGGAAAACTAAAACGTTAGTTATGTTTAAAATTGAAAAACAAAAGAGGAGAAAAGGGGTGGTAGAATAAAAGAAAGAAGAAAGGTTGTTTGAAAGAAAAGTGTTAATGATGTAATGTGATGTATTAAAGTGCTTAGGAACATAGTCACTATTTCTGGCCAAAATAGTCCTACCCGTCCCTTAGCCTACATTACAACCTGTAAAAGACCTATTTGATCCTAAGCTTAGCATTCTGATATTTAGTGGAGCATTACACTAAGGGTAAGCCTATGGTCATCAGTTGCAGCATATGAATTCTTTGTGTGAGAGAGAGCAAGGATACTCGTATACCCATGTTTCGATAAAAATGCTATGCTTGTGAGTGATTATGGGTAATATATTGTGAGACACACATGGTTGATGAGTTTTGGGTAGTCGTGTATGATTCTTTGTGATTTAAAATTATGAACATGAATTAACCACCATCACGAGTCTACGTTGGAGGTTGAATTGTTTCTACTAATGATCAGAAAACTACTCTTTGTTGATAATTGTTGTGCTTGTCTTGATGAATATTTTGTGTTGTTACTGTGAAACCCTAAGTAGATGTTTAGATGGACATGATAGTTTGTTCGAGGACGAACAAAGCTTTAAGTGTGGGGTGTTGATGATAGGCGAATTTACACGCCTAAAGTGCTATATTTTACCCATATTTTAGCTAAGTTTTGAGGACAAAATATATAATTCATGCACTTTTAGTCCTTTTTCCTGTAAGTGAGCTAACAAACGTGATTAGCAAGTTTTCAGGTATAAATGATGCAGAATTCAGCATTTTTTGGATAACTTGCCGCCAAAGGAAGCTTCACGGAAGAAGAAAGGGAAAGCTTGGACGCCAAGGACCAAAAGTGACACATGGGAAACCTGTCCCAGGCAAAAACAACAATTCTAAAGACTTTGGGGACTAGCAGTAACTTATTAGGATTAGGATAATGATGCAGTAACCCAGTAGGATTAGGATATGGGTGTTATAAATACCCTATTTTGCTAGAGAGTTTTAATTCATTCTTCATTCTTACAATTAATTCTACTTCTAGTTCCGCAATACACTCTTCCATTAATTCTACTTTTTATTCTTCTTCTATTCATCTATTCAATTCTTAAATTCCACAACAAGAGAAACGCTACTTTGAAAGGGAGTTCACGCCTAAAGCCATACCACACCATACTACACGTGAGATCTTTATTGTGGTATAATGATAATGTCTATTGTGATTTCCATCGCACTCATGAGTAGCTAAACTTCTCTGTTGGGGTTATGGAAGCCTAATGAGATACTATCTATTGCTATGAGTTTGTGAATTCATGACACGTATGCTGCTTATATCATTATTCTCTTCATCTTAATGCAAATTCTTGTGGTTGCAAACGCATAGAATACGCCAGTATAGCATTAACTTGTTCGAAAGAAAAGTTATATGTCTGGAAAAGAGATAATGTCAAGGTAATAGGGTACTAACCCCTGTTAAAAAGTTAAGTGCCGTAACTGGATTAATCTCTTGGAGAATTTGTACCGTTAGATACGCTTTAAGCTCGAAAGAGTTAAAGTGAAATAGTCCTTGATAGGTCGAAAGACGCCTGGATTTACCATAGAATATAATTCTCTATAAGCACATGCATGTCTGAATTCCGCATAACTCATAGCCAATAGAGACGTACAACTCATAAGGTGGACATAACCCCAACTCTCGATTCTCATTGGTTAAACTCTTACTAAAACATTCTTTCTTTTTACTTTTCTATTTTCCATTTTTACTCTCTTATTTTGGTTACACTAATCGCACGTTAAAATCCCCCCTTTTACGAGACTTGCACCAAAAGTCTAATAATCTTTGCTTATTATTGACCGACTATTCCCTGTGGGATCGATACCCAACCCAGTTGGGTTCTATATTTGACAAACGACCACTTACACTCTTACGAGAGTTGTAGATTGAGCGTTATCAGGCCACATGTGGTGTCCACATACGGCCTGTACTTGGGAGAATATGGCATATGCGACCTTAAGCTAGGTGCATGTAGCCAACACATGTGCTTAGACAAAAACTCTTGCAGCTTCTGCTCTCAGAATTATGAACTTCTGACATATGTTGTGCCCATATGCGGTCCATATGTGCTACATGCGGTCTGCATGTTGACATAGGTAGGCGCCGAAAGTTCTTTTTCAGCTCTTTCACTCTCTGGATCATCAATTCTAACACTTACCTTAGTCTCATACAGACCATATGTGCTACATACGGTCCACATATAGACATAGGTAAGTGCTAGGCTTTCCAACACTTGCAACCAAGCTTCAAATCTTCAACTTTTATCATATGCTTTGGTCACGTATAATTCGAAAAGTGTTACAAATACCTAAAACTAATCAAATAAGTATCCAAAAATACCATTTTTCATCTTTTTCATAAACTTAGCATCCAAAATCTAGTTTTCTATAAAACATATCCAAAATGCATCATATCTAACAAAACAACCTAAGAAACTTGCATTTTTTCATATTTTTAAGCATCAAAAGTGTTATATTTCTATAGCACATCAGGCACCACGACTATCCATATCTAGGTCTATTCCAGCATGCTATGTATTAGTATCATAGTTGTTTCTATCTGAGGTTATGATGAGGTTGAGCATATTGGAAATGAAGGTGTGGCATATAGAGGGAGGAGTAAAACCATGGGTTAAGAAGAGTCCTAGTGATGAAATAAGGAAAATACGGGTTAGGTTTGATGGGTTCAAGCAAAGGATTGCTCGACAACTTGAGAGTATCCAGTCCTCATACCTTGTAGGTGTACAGGTAGAGTTAGCCACACTGCAAAAGTCAGTTGATGACCTGCATAATAGGCCCAACCTCTCGATGCCTATTATCGAGGAGAATCATAGAGAGGATATAGTCAAGAATATTTAGGTAGTTGATGACTCAAC
This sequence comes from Capsicum baccatum var. pendulum, assembly GCA_030864225.1. NCBI lineage: Eukaryota > Viridiplantae > Streptophyta > Magnoliopsida > Solanales > Solanaceae > Capsicum > Capsicum baccatum. Next base: position 197,787,605 of record CM061558.1, on the reverse strand, counting down.
CCCAGTAGGTAATATTAAAGATGATGAATGAGGAAGGAAAAAAAAGAACAAAAAGAAAAAGAGATAGCTAATCAAAGAAGAAAAGGTTGAGAGTGCAAAAATAGAAATTTTGCAAAGTGAGAGGGATCGAGAGACTAGGGTCTAAGAGATAGCGGCTAGAGATGGTAGTTTGAAACCTACTGATGCTACTGGGATTAGTAGTAGTACATCTCGACCACCGAAGCTACCTTTGAGCGCATTAGCCACTGCTACTGCCACTATTGTTGAGAGTGTCCCGATAGCTATTGGGACCACTGATGTTGAGGATGGTACCCAGTATGAGGTCCCACGTGTTAATGATGTTTGAGCTAGAACCTAGGGTATCCAGGTATGTCTTTGACCCTCGTTTTTATATTTTAGATACACTGGGGATAGTGCATTGGTATTTAGTTGGGGGTAGAGGTGTACTGTATAGCCATCGCATGTTGTTGTTTTTTATTTCTTTTCCTGTTAGCTATGCTTTGAATATTTAATCGATATACCTATTTTAAATGTGTGCTTTGTTTTGTTTTGTGTTCTGTGTGATGTTTAAATTAGGAGAAAACTTTTTACCGAAGGTAGTAGACTTGTTTTGAATGATTGTGCTGAATTGGTTGAAAAAGTTTGAAAAAAATGGTATCACTCCTCAAATTTTTTACAACTATGTGATGTGTGCATGTGTGTGACCATTGTGAATCTCATAATGGCATTAGAATTAGGAATTTAATAACTATGGCAAACAATTTCTTGAACGTAATAGGAAGTACTTAGCAATGTGACCCTATACTCTGTGTGTGTGAGGCATTACCTAGTTCTCTTTGTGTATGGAATCCAAAACTTAATCGGTTAGTCTTGCATAAATTGTAGGATTGTTAGTTAGGAAAGGATCATAGGCCATTTTTTAACACAGTCCACTTTAGCCTAAATAACCAACCAAAAGTGAATAAGAGTCCCTTGATCCCGAATATGAGCCTTAATGAACCTAAATTTTTTGTTTACACTGATTCACCCTTCCATTTTTAATTGTAATGAATCTATTTTGGCTCTATTCCTCTTTGGACACTATGCACCTCAACTCAGACAAATCGCCTAAGTTAAGGGTGGCTATTATAGGGGTGCCCAAAGAAAAGTGAGTACGAAGAATAGGTCTAAATAGAAAAAAAAAGTAGGGTTGAGTGTGGAGAAAAAGAAAAATAAGAAAATTATGAAAAAATAGAAAAATATCAAGAAAAATAAATTTGCAAAAAAAATAAGCAAAAGAAAAGAATAAGAAACCTTACCCAGTCTGAACAAGTAGAAAAGAATAAAAAGGGATAATAAGGGCGGACAGAAAGTAAAATTGAAAAATAAGTGGATCCCAAAGTAATCATAGTGTCAAGGAGGCTTAGTCACTGAAAAATTTCCAAAAAAATATCATACCATCCCCAAACCTACGTTACAAGCCGAATAAAGCCCTATAATGATCCAAACCTGACTGTCTAAAAATTAAGGCAGAGAAAATAAGGGCAAGCCTATGGTATTCTGTGTATACTATGAAACTTCTTGGTGAGCGAGAGAGTCTCTTGATCATCCTGGTGATATCATGTTCAATCTATGTGAGTGAATGGGACTATTTGATTGTAATGGTTCATGGGTCGCGATGTTAGAATACTTATTTGTGCGGGTAGTGTAATTTATGTATATGCCTAGTAGTTCATTGCTAATGTAATACCATCACTTGATTCTATTGTGTCATGTCTTGTGTTGCATCTATATACACAGTTCGGATTTGAAAATCTAAAAATAGGGAAGGGAAAAGTGTTGGGAACTAAGTTTAAAAATTGACTGCCAAAGGTATCTTAGGATCTTCCTGTTTAAGCATCGTGACTGCTTTTGTTTTGTGTTTTTGCCTGAGACATGCAAACGTTCTAATTTGAGGGTGTTGATGTTCCATGGAAACATGGCATATTTGATGCTTTAAATGGTGAAATTATTCATTAATTGAGGTTATTTTGCAGGATATGATGTGTGTTTTATGTGTTTTGCAGGGAAATTAGGTAGAAAGTGGCTTAGACTGAAAAATAGAAGAAAAGGCTCTCAAGAAGTGAAGTACGGGTCAGTCTACGAGTCGTCAAGTCACTTTATGACTCGTACCCCAACTCGTAATGATAACAGAGGCTAAAGATAAGCTAAGAAATTAAGTAAAGAAAGACTATGAGCCGTAAGGATAGATTACGAATCATACTGGGAAGTCGTACTATGACCAATGTCTCAAGAATTGAAGATTGATGCTCTAGTGGCTATGAGTGATGACCACGAGTCATAATGTCTAGCTACGACTCGTGGTGAGCAGTCGTAAAGACAACAAACTCAAGTGCCCTGAAGATGAAAAGTTACTAGAGTAACTACGATTAGCGGCATACGACTCATAATATGACTATATGAGTCGTAACCACTAAAGACAAAAGGGAGCTACGATATCAAGCAGTGAGTCATAAGGAGACCTAACGAATCTTTTCTAAAGACGTGACCATTGTCGACTTAATTTTCCTAGTGCATTTTAATTAGGATTCATTTGTTATTTTGAGATACTATAAATACCCTAGGGTTATTCCTTTATTATGTTACGCACTTTTTAGGATATTTTGGATACTTTCACATACTTTGATCATTGATACAATTGTTCTTGAGTTTTTGGTTTCGTATTCAAGTGAACATTTTGGATTTTATTTCATTATTATTCAATTAATTACATGTCTTCTTCATTGATTTTCATGGATTATAGCCTAAACATGAGCGGCTAATTTTCTTGACTAGGGTTGTGGGAACCTTGATAGATTAACTATGCAAGGGAAATGCGAGATTCGTCTATTCTATTATAGCTGTGTGTATTGCAATCTTCTTTATATTAATCGTATCCCAAAGCTACTGCAGAAGCTTAGAAATTGCCTATACTTGGGAACATCCTTACAAAGGAGTTTGAGATTGGGAAAAGAGGTTACTACAGTGATTTGAGGCTATCAACACTCATCTAATCAACTCGAGACTCAAAAGGTGAGAGTTTTACTGAGGTTATAGACAAGGGACAATAAGGAGACACCCTGAGATTCAGAAGGTAAAGGGTGAGATTTATCAACACATTCACAAGACGGTTAATAATACATAGCTTGTCAACTTTGCGCGTAGATCAGTGGGTTAGGTGGATCAAACACGAGAAACATATGGAGTTGAGAATCCAGGGGGAACACAGTCTTAGTGTTCGTCTTCTATTATTTACAAACACAATCATTCAAGTTTGGTTACTTGTTACTGTTGACTTTAAAATCCCTTTTTTTATATTTCTGCACTACTCGTGGATTTTATCAAGTTTGAGAGATTGTTCCACGTACTCCCTATAGGTTCAACCCCAACCTTGTTTGGGTTACTATATTTGACATCATCTGCAGCATACTTCTTTGGAGGTTAGTTTTTGGGCAACATCAATCATCACAAAAAACACAGTATCCCTCTTCTAATCTATTTCTGCTGCAGTCAATCTTCTCTCACTGCCATTAGTATTAACCTTGAATGGAGGTTTGTTACTACTTGACTCCACTGGTTTCTTATAAGAAGGATTGACTGCCATTTTTCTGAACAAATAGTGTTTTAGTGTGACTAGGAGTAGGCAAAATAGGACCCTGATTATACCTTCCTTGCACCTTAAACCCCCATATTTGAGCCTGTTCTTTAAATACAATTTTTTATAGTCTAGTGATCTTATTGGCATACATCAGTGTTCTGGGTGCCTGAATCCTAACAGCTTTGTTTAATTTAGGTTGTAACCCTCCTAGATAACAACTAATAATATTCTCATCAGATAAATTCACAGTAGTTAATAATCTGTCAAACTCAGCCTGGTATTCTTTAACACTACTAGTTTTAGCTAACTTCTTCAATGCCTCCATAGATCTTCAAAGTCATCTCCAAATCTTTTATTTAAGGACAGTACACATTCAGTCCAAAAAGGTTCTACCCCAGGACTTCTTGATCTCATAAAATATCTATGCCATATAATGGCTTCTCCCTCTAGATAAATTGATGCTATCTTAACTCTATGTTTAAAAGAGGTTTGATCCAAAGAAAAAAGTTAATCTACTTTATACAACCAAGTACGGAGGTCATATCCAGAAAATTTAGGAAATTCTACTTTAGAACACCTAGTAAGAAAGTTACCAGAATTGGTGTGATGACCCTTATGCCTGATCTCTTGCTGAAATTCAATAGAACAAGGCCTGTAATTAGAGGATTTGGCTCTTGCTTGTTCTTTCTCCTTTTCCCCACCACCTATTTGATCCATTGTTGCTTTCAAGTCATCCATTTCCTTCTCAGATCTTGAATTCTTGTCGTTCATGGCAGTCATGCCTTCCATCAATTGTTCTAACTGCTCTTGGATTTGAGTCCACCCATCATCTACTTCTTCAGCACTCTTATCTTGACCCTTGTTTCTGGTAACCATCATGCCAAGGCTTGAGTGTATCTAATACCAATTGATGCACATAAATTGAACCTGCAGCTCAAGAAGCTAAGCTCGATGAACAACTATGGCTGATCGGGGATGAAAATTTTGAGAACTCGGCTAATTAGAGAAGAAGAGATTTAAGGAGAGAAGAAGTTTGTATTATCAATCAATGAGTTCTAAAAGTACATCTTATAGTATTTATAGACAAAGCAACCCCCAGTAACTACTGCTAACTAACTAACTAACTAATAATTGGAATTTGCTACAGTGAAAGTAACTAACAGCTACAGTAATAACACACTAATAAACAGTAGAGCAATGTAATAGTAAAGACAGTCTGATTCGCTTCAGGATCAACTCAAACTCAATCCTCTTGATCTTTTTATCTTTCTTGCTTTCTTTTGCAACCAATATTTGTATACAATAACCTAGAACTTGTGTTTAGGACTAGTGTCATTGAGTCTGTAATAGGATAATCTTAGATTTGTAATAATTGTTAGTTATGTTACAAGTGTGTTCGTGGTGAGGTCTGTAACAAGAAGAAAGTTTATCCTCTTGGAGAGTTGTTAGAACAGTTAGAGTTAACTGTTGAGTAAGGTACTAAAGTTAGTTCCTTATATAATAGAGTTGTAATCTAAAATTGTTTGTTGAAGTTAGTGAAAGTTGACTGAAAAATATATACACAGTAGCTTACTTCTTAAATATGAAGGTTTTCCACAATAAATCTTGTGTGATTTTCTTTACTGTTTTTAGTTATTTTTAGGGAACACGTAGTACTAGCTTCTTTAATTGTGGCACAAGAAAACTAGCGTATCGCTTTTGTATTGTTAATAATCCAATTTCGTACAATTATGTTAAAACTACTACTGTAGGGTCTCGTAAGGATACATCAGGTGATCTGTCCTTTTGTTACATTATCGAGATAGAGCTCTTTCTTTTCTTCGGGTTCCCACCTTTTCCGGTAATGATTGCTTTGTGACTCTGGAGTGGAAGCTAAGCTTCCGCATCACATCCGTGGACCGAAAACTTCATCGAAAGGGTCTTTTCGGATGCTGAGATTATTTACCACACTCGTCACTTGTCTATCCAATATTTTGCCACTTAATCAAGCCAATACAAAATTCATTAAAACTGCCTGGACAGAACTAAAGTAATTTGCACATCTTAATCGACTCATGGAGGAACAGTCTCTTCTACCCTACTCATTCAGCAATTTCAGTTGTAAATGGCGGTAATTTTATTTTCAGACACACGACAAAAGTAAAATGAAAATAGAAAGAAGGAAAAGAGGAAACATAATAATTCAGTTTTATTCAGGTTCAAAAATTCATGAAGCACCTTCATCACCCCAATTTTTGGAGCCACTTCTTCTCCGATTATTAATACTTCCTCCGTTTCATTTTATATGTCATAATTTAATCGAACACAGAGGTTAAGAAATAAATAATACTCCCACCATTTCAGAATAAGTAAATTGTTGGGGGCATTTATTTGTGTTTCAAAGTAAGTGAATCATTGAATTTTTTTTTCAAATTTATCCTTATGATTTGACAACCAATTAACTTATGAAAAGGTATTACAAGGTCAATTTTTTCTTTTTGGGGTAAAAATAAAAAGTTGAGTTAAATTCATGTCTTTAATGCTTTTTCCTTAATCTTTATGTCAAAATTCAATAATTCATTTACTATGAAACGGAGGGAGTAACTCAATATAAAGAACAAGAAAAGACAAAATCCATCGATAGCCCCTCAAACTTATTACGAAAATTTACTTAGACCCCTCAACTAAGTCTTGTACATATCAGGCAGCTCAAGTGCTAAAATTGATACTTATCAGGCACAAAATGCTGATTTGACAAGGAGAGTGTGTTATACTCTTCTTGAGCCGTTAATAGTAAAAAAATAATATTTTATTCTTTTTAAATTAAAAAACTTATATTTAAATTATTTTATTAATATAATCTTTAAATATTATAATTTCTTAATTAAAAAAAGGAAAAGAAAAGCATAAAACAAACACCCCCACCCCCTCCGTTTCATGTCATCTTCATTGCCCCTCCCCAGATCGTCGTCAACCCCTAAACCCCCTTTCCGTTATCGTCGTCTCCTTTTTTCATTAAAAATTTTTGAGGAATGCATTCTTGACGGAAAACAACCTCAAAATTCTAAAATTGTTTGAAACACGTTCGAATGACGCCGGAAATCAGTTTTTAATTTATGTTTAAAAAAAAAAGTTCAGCTTTAGAAAGAAAATAGAGAAGAGAAAATCGTCGTCTTCAACCCCACCCCCGCGTCTTCGTCGTCTTCGCAACACCAATGGCGAAAAATTTTATCTTCACAGTTTTTTATTCTTCTGGTCGCCATAAATTGTGTGAAAAATCTCTTCCAGAAGAGTGGAGGCATTTAATGAGTAAAAATCTTTGAAATGAATGATGGTTAAAATAAAAATGATTGATAAGGTTAATTGTCCTATTTGGCGAAATTGAAGGAAGATGATTATGGCCTCCCATAACATAATTGATCAAGAAGAAGATGAAGGGGTTGGGGTGGGTGGGGTGGGGTGGGGGGCAAGGCAGGCATGGGGCGGGGGTATTTAGTTTTTTTTTAAATATTATAATTCTTTTTAAATTATAATTAATTAGTTATAAAAAAATTAAATTATTTTAAAATTTAATGTCATGTCTCACGTTTTTATTCGTCATTTTTGTCACATCATCACGTGTGTTGCACACACTTCAGCTTTTAGCTGATTGACAAAAAAAAGACTCAAATGAAACCAAATTGGGAGGTTTAGAATTTAATAGGTACGTGTCTTAATTTAGAGATCTAAGTAAATTTTAGAAAGAAGTTTGAGGGGCTATCGGCCAACAAGATAATGTATATAACATTTGGTAGTAGTTGGTATGCATGTGATGGTTCTAGATTTGCTTGTGCAGTCACTTTCATGGAACGGTGCATACGATGACAAAACATCTTTCAGTTGCTCATATCTTGTCGGTGTTTGCTCTCTTTTTTCTAGTTTTAGTGATTCAAGAAGAAAAAACAATTCAATTGCCCGAATAGTCAAAAGAGTTGTTCAGTTACCAGTCACGAGATTTTTCCTTCTCTCCTGTTTTTTTGGCTTCCGGTTAAAAAAATTCATTCTAGCTGGTAAATTTGTGCTCCAAATACAAGGGGCAATCACTTTCCAGAAAAGAATATTCTGCAGGTTAATACTGAGAAGGCACACTTGTGTCTTGACTCGAAACGTTACAACACCACTATCTATCACATATGGTTCCGCTTATAATCCATCACATTTGTGTCTAAGCATAATATATTATATATACGAAACAATTCCAAATATAGATTACTACAGATTTGCATACACGTCTCAACATTAAACAATTACCTGTGGGGGCGTTGTTGACAAATACAATAATACAAAACAATAATGTCATATAATTGTGCAAGCCGAAGAAAAAAGAATTAGTGAAGACTCATCAAGTTCTACCTGCCAATTCAATGACAAACTCATGAACAAGCTCTTCGAGTAACTTCACTTCAATTTCGATTCCTACATTGTCTAATTCTAATCTCAAATTTTCAAGCCACCATTTCCCCATCACCTCCTTACTCACCATTCCCTGTACCACCAGGCTGTCGAAGTCCCCACCATCAGTAGAGAGAGATTCCACCTCATTAGAAAACCATTCCTTCATCCAGTCCCACACTTGGTCCAGTAATACTAATCTAGTTCCCTGTGGCAGATTAATATGGACCCGCATAGAAGGTATGGTTCTTTGGCAGTTGTCTGGCCCATATCCTGCAATTTCTAGTAAAGCTGCATTCACACAATCAAACAAAAGCTTTTGGGTTGATCTCCTTGGCCTTCGCTTAACCTCATGTAGTGTCTCCTCATTCATATCAATGTATTTTTCTCGGAGTGATGGGTCCAAAGGGCTTTCAGCAGAATGCCACACGATTGGGAAAGTGTCAGACTGCACTTCATCACGGAAAGCCATGGTTAGTAATGTTTGAACATAAGAGAACCATTCATGTTCTACTTCCTCAGTCCTCTGAGAGGATGATGATGGCCTTACACAAACTGAACTGGCTGTATCTGCACAGGAATCGTCCCAGGACAATGTACGAGCAATTGATCCTATTGGAGGAGATTTATCAATCAAATTGGACCTTATAGGGTGAACAGACAACTCAACACCTGCTAATTGGATTGGAGATGGGAGTAAAAGATTTAGTTTTATATCAAGAAAGAAAAGAGAAGCCAGAGATTATGGTGGATTGTTGACAACATTTACCATGATGGTCTGGCTTGATATCACCAAATGATATACGCGATATACGTGCTGGATTTTTATCCACTTCAAATGGTTTCTCCAAAACTGATATAGGACTTGGTTGGTCCTGGTTCTCACATGGGTGTCCAGCGTGCAAAGATCTTGCTTCAGAGAGCACAACCTACAAAAGTATTACAACATAAATCCGCTTTGAACTTCTTAAGTAATCCTGTAGACACTATTTGAGTTTTTTAGTTTAAGACAGTTCCCACACATTAAAAAGAAAATGAGAAATTTTTTTTAATGCATGAAATTGTAAATGCATGAGGCAACGTCAAATAAAATAATGATGTAAAATGTAAACTTGCAGTAGTGATACAAAGAAACATTAGGTAACTGCTTTACCTCAGGAGAGGTTGCACCTTGCTTCCCAACCACATCTTTGCAAGTTAGTGTACATGATGATTCACGAAGGTTGGTTGTTGAGCACTCAACCCCTGGATCATCAAGGAATGCACCACTATATTTGTCAACTTTTGATAGAGAATGTAAAGGCTTTGCACCAGATTGCAATTCATCACTGGATTGCAAACACTTGCGTCCGTCTTTGTCTTGCTTCTTGTTCTTAGAGAAAAGAAGACTTGAGACCTTCCCTTTCAATGATGATTTTGTACTTCTAGGTTTTGTTGTCTGCTTGGGAAGATCATTCTCTCCCGTTACGGGATCTGGGGTACCCACATTCAACTGTGAACTGAATGCAGTAGAGGATACAGGGAGAGACTTAGACCTCAAAAGATTCTTTGGCGACTTGTTGACACCTTCATCATGTCTGGAATTACTTGCCGAGTTGGAATTTGAAATCTGGGGATCTTCTTTAATATTATCCAGCTCTATTCTTCTTGTCGTCTTAATATCAGAAAGTGCAAGCATCTCACCTAAAGTGCTGTTGTTGCTTCTCCTCATCTGTCTTTGTTCTAGACAACTGCCATTGGATGCCACCATCGCCCATCTCTCAGAAAGTCGCTTCTTGGCTTCCTTGGAAACTGAAGATTCAGAGGAACAAGAAGCACGACTCAAGGAGGAGCAAGAATAAGGACTGCCAAACCTATTGATATATTCCCATGAGTGCCTAGAAGCTGGTGACATGACTTCAGAATCACTGAGATTTCCAGCTGCATACTCTTTTTCAGATTTATTAAATGAGCTTTCGTCACCAACATAGCCATTTGCAAATACAGAAGAAAGTAATGTTTCATCCCTTTTATGTCCACCTATGTTTACTCGCACATGCTGTGTGATAGCCTTTGCCACTTCTCTTGATTCTTGAGCCTCATTAGCCTCCATGTTGACAAAACTTATTTCAGTTTCTGATACTCTTGCTGATGCAGACGGTGAAGAACTTGCAGCCCTAAAGTTGTAATTCTTACCAAGGCTTGGTTTTAACACGACTATCCGTTTAGGTTGAGCATGATTTTCATCAATGTTCCAACTAGCTGCAGGAGGGGAAAATGTCATCTGGTTTTTGGCCCTGTTTTCCTGACCTACATGGGTGGCTCTGTCTATTTCTTTCTCATTTTCCTTCACTGATCCATCAAATTTACAATCATCAACCAACTTCGATGGTCTTAGAACAGTTATTCGCTTTGTCTCAGGAGGAGGTATAGACTGCAAATTATATAAATGCTGAGTAAACATTGGATTTGGTTCTTGCAAAAACTTGAGGAACAGATCAGTGTTGGAACTTAAGACATCCAATGCATCTTGGAATTCCTTAGACTGGCGAAGTTGTTCATCTATGGATAAACATTTTGCTTCAATAAACTTCTGACGAACAAAAGCCGACTTCTTTTCAAAACTAGCTTTGTCGTGTCTTGCCTTCTGTGGGGATTTACTTCTCACACAGTTCATTTTTGGGGGCTGCTTCCAAACTTCATAAACATCTTTATACTCATTCTGTTCAGGGTATTGATGAAATTCTTGCTGCATTTCTTCCGTCAAGGATTTGTTTTCATGCTGGCAATAGCTGAAAGAGGAATCTGTATGACACCGCGAATGACCTCCAAAATGACTTCTTATAGCTGGAACAGATTTCTGCGGAAGAGCATCAAGCCCCATCAGCTTGGCAACAACATTAGGTGGATTGACATTAGAACCTATTTCCTTGGACATTTCTTGGGCTATAAGCATCTTCATTGGTGTCCCATTTGATTTCCTATTGGAACTAGTCCCCTTCAAATTCGATACAACCTGCATGCACCATATCAAGCATTAGTGTTACGCCAGATTCTGCAGAAAATTAGCACCTTGCTTTCTTAATAACTGTCATCTGGATAGAGGATGCACCAGTTTTTCTTCTACTTGATCCTCAGAAGATGGCGACGACTTCACCAGATCTGATTGGCTCCTTGAGAGTGGACCTGCAATAAGCTGGATCAGCTCAACATGCAGATTTGACCTCATAGTAATAGATGGCATAATCTATAGGGGCAAAAACTGAAGGTAGCATAAAATCAAATGAGATCAACCGATGCTCGCAGGCAGTTTGAAGAATCAAAGTCATATGTTCTCTAATTGAAATCAAGATGTTTTTACGTACAAAGTAATTATTACACAACAGTGCGCTGTTTACGCTGTTTTCAGTGCTCAATACATTCATGGATAAAAAAATTGTCAACATTCCACAGAAACAGCATTCATGCCAATGAAAACGGGAGACAGTAAAAATATTAGCATAGAGTCTCACCATAGCGATGCGGTTTATCTGTAAGCAGCGTGTTTCCTGCCGCCCCTGAATTTAAATCAAAAAGGTTCACCATTCGTCCCAAGCATCCTGGAAATGGTTTATCATGAGTATGACTCTTTCCATTCTGAAACCCATTCATCTTAACTCCTAAGATTGCACAACGAAGAGCATAAATCCCAAAGACCGCATCAAATTATCTCCTCTGAAACAGTAAACATTTAAAATCACCAACAATGTCTCACCTCTATTCATATCTACACAAAGAGATGGGATAGGCGTACCACATATGTTTGGTATGGGAAAAGGCATGCTTTTACAGATATAGAACTACCTATGCGAATAGAAAAAAGGGAGAGATTTGGCCAGAAAACAATTCAATATACAAAAAGCATTATTTTTCGTTCACTAGGACTACATGAAACTGTGAAAGGTAAAATCAAAGAGACAATTAGAGTGACCACGGATCAGACAAAGCAACCAAGGAAAAAAAAAACACTGGAGATGCTGAACAGATCAGGAAAATATCAAAACTCAAACCGCAAGCCTGAAGAGATTAAGTTGATTGAATTGGTGATGTTCAAAATTTTGAAGACCTTTTCCAAAAGATAAAATTTCACAATTTTGCAAAAATATCTTTTCAAATTTTGCAAGACTGAGAAAGCTCCATAGTAGTTTTCCTAAGAGAAAGGCTAAGAAGTAAATTAACAATCCTAAAAATTTGTTCACTGATATACGCTCCAAAAAAAGAGAGAACGCACCTTCTCCCTAAAAGCGTTCATGCCAGAGATATTGATGTCTCTAGATACAGCCTACTAATATCATTTGCACAATACATAGTCTCTCGATAGATAACAGAATATTTTGTCATACATCTACTGTATTACAACAACAAACCCAGTATATTCCCACATCGTGGGGTCTTGGGATGGTAGAGTGTACGCAGTCCATACCACTACCAACTTAAAAAAAAAACCATACAGATCGGTTGCAGCTAATACACAAAATCACCTATTGCAGATATAAGTAATTATAGAATATAGAGCCTGCAGGCATCATTTTGCATCAATGCGTTTCGAAATGCCTTCACTGGAAAAGCAAAATTACAACAAAAACGAAAGAAAAACAACTGAAAAGATGCAGAGAGAGATTCAATTTACCTTAAAATAAACGAGATCAGAATGCAGAAAGCCGAAACAGAAAGAGCAGTAGCAGCTCCACTAGAAACTTTACAGTATCAATATATATAAGAGTAGAAAGCTCAGAGTACAAACGCGCTGTTTGTTAGCTTAAGGTGTTTACACCGCCGAGTGATCGCCGGAAACGGAAAACTGACATTCCGCAGAAAATGTGGCCGTAGATTCTGATTCACCTTCACTGTTAACTGAAGTTAACTCCACGGCAGAGTAGTCGCCGGTAACGGAGAACTCATATCCTCAAGAAAATGTGGCCGGAGATAAAAGTGCTTCAGCCGCAGAGCGGTTTCCGGTAACAGAAATGTAGCCGGAGTGGTCGCCAGTATCGGAAAGTGGCCGGAGATCCTGCCACCGACTAACGGACTTGACTGCCTTCTGTTTATTCTGATTTATTAGTTGAGGGTTCAATAACAGAGAGAAGTAGAGGACAAATGAAATGAAAATTTTCTTTATCAATAAGGACACAAAATAACATACCACAATTCCAAGTAAAGTAATTTTATTCGATAGTGTGAGGTCCTTATTCTTTTATATAATTATATTATGGCCTACATTGTATTTCTTTCATTCAGATTTGCCCACACCCCACGCGCGCCCCGCACTCCACCCCACCCACGCCCACCACACACCAAAGCCGCTATTTCAGGACCTTGCCATGATTTTCCTCTCTTGTTTAGATTTTAGTAGAGCAGTTACCCTGGGTTGGCCCAGTATTATTTGGGATAGTTTACATGAAGTTTACACTTTAATAGATCACGTCGGATTGATTCATTAATATGACAAATTAAAAAATAACAAGCCCAATCCATTACATTGGAAGCTGTGGGTCTTCATGGTCAGCTCACCTTTTAAAATATATTATTTTTATAATTTTAATTTAAATTTTAAATTATTAATTACATAAATATGTACAATATAATATTACATAAAGTTTCTATTTGTTAATTAAGTCTCAAAAAAAAAAAAAAACTAATAATATGTAAGATTAAATAACTTTGGACATCAAATTCAAATTAAATAGAGATGTTGAAAAACAAAAGAAACTGCTAATTGTATTTTAGTTGATCACAATAAAACACAAAAAAATATCAATATTTAGTCCATAATGAACTCCTCAAAAAAAACTCACATGACATTTATGGCGTGTTCAGCATCGCCACATCATCTTCAACAAACATATTTAATTTCTTAAAAAATTTAGTATTTTATATTTTAATTATTATATATTTTATATACATATTTAATATTTAAATATGTATGATGATTCGATTTGAACTTTTTTTTTATTCTTAGTACTTTATTCTATTTTTTAATCATTTTTTGTTTGATCCACTAGTCAGTCCAACCCATATTGCTCAAGCCTCATGGGCCAACAGACTTATACAGGTCGGACTAAAAAGCTATGTTTTTAAATGAGCTGCAAAGATCGTAGCCCAATCTTATTAATTTACGAAAGGAGCTGGACCAGCCCATATTAACGGCTCTAGATTTTAGGACTTGCCAGAAATTACTACTACTATAGGACGGGTTGTTTAGATGGGAACAATATATTCTCATATTAGTTATATATCTGCATGAGATAAATATATATTTATAATTTTGAGATAATTAATTTTGATATAAGTTATTTCGTATATTTTATTTCAATTAAATATTAAATAAATTAATTTAAAATAGTTATTCCTTATTCATGCTATGCTACCAAACGGGGCTTACAAGAATTGTAGGCATCAAAATGTAAGAATTATTTTTCATTAGATATTTAATTTTATTATATTATGAATTAATATATACTTATGTATAATCTTAAATATTTCTTTACTTTTTAGCAAAAAAAAAAAAAAGGTACAGTTAGTTTTAGTTTAATACTTTAACCCATAGTTATTTAATATAGGTGGTTTTCTCTACATTCTATTCCACATAAAATAAAATAATGGTCTTTTCGATTTTTATACTTGTCTTAGTTTGTATTATATATCTTTCTACTTATTCTTTTACCAACTGAATTCCTCAACTCATCGAAACGCATCATTTTAAACTGTTTTGACTGTTAACCAAACATATGTGGCAACTTAGTGATTGAACCGGAAAAAGTGCGTGATTTCACATATTTTTCGCGCGTACATATAAATTTTTTTATTAAAAAAATATTTAAAATAATAATTAAATAAATAAAAAATAAACAGTTTTTTTTTTTACTCTCACCCCACCTACCCATCTCCATTCTTCCCTCATTTTCTTTCTTTATTCTTTTTTTTTTAATCTAACCCCACTTGGGTTTCTTTACTCTAACCCGTGTCTTCCATTTTTCTTCATTTTACCACCTTCGAGGATTAATAATAATTGAGAAAAATAAGAAACATCTTTACTAAATAACATTCATCAAATCAAAAAAAAAATGAAATTACAAAAGATAATAGCTCCAATTAAATTCAATTCATATCCATATATAAAAATCTCAAATTTTAATCTCTAAAATTTAAATGCAAATCTTTAAAATGTTAGACTTGAAATAATAACCTCAATTAAATTCAAATCTCATACTTCTACTTACAATGTGATTTATACGAAAATTTGAAGGAGAAGGAAGAGGTAAGAAGAAGAGTGAAAGGAGGGGTGGAGGATTTTGATGAAGAAAGAGGAAAGAAATAAAGAAGAAAAATGGAGAAAAGAATGAAGGGGGCATATTCATTCAAAAGGAAGAAGAGAATGTAGGTGAAGGGGAAGGGTAGGTAGCATTTAATTATTAATAAAAAATTATTTCTTAGGTAACATTTAAAAATAACATAAAATTTTATGTGTATTCGTTTGTATTACACGCACATTCTTCGGATGAGAAAAAGATTTAAAATGATATGCTTTGATGAGTTGAGGAGCTCAGTTAGTAAGAGGTTAAATAGAAGGATTTATATTACAAATTTGAACAAATACAAGAGTTCAGTAGATCATTTTGCCTATAAATTTTTTTATTAACCTTTGTGAGTTACAGCTAATCAAACATCAATTTAGCATTCTGAAATTTATATCAAGACTTATTCTCTTTAAATACCTGAACAATATATTATATTATTGCTTATTTTTATATATTGATTAGGTATATTAAAAGACCAATCAAACAATGCCTGGTGTATAATAGTAGATCTCGTAGATGGTCAATAATGTTATTGAGTGTGGTTGATAGGTGAAATTATAACATCTTAATTATTTAAGACTTTCGGGTTCTAATTTTCAAATAGAATAGTATTGTTAGCTAAAAGTGTTTCCTTTAAATACAATCTACGTTGCTTAAATCATAAATGTAAATTAATCTATTCAGTTGATTAATGAATTCCAAGTGATTATACCCGAAAAGTGAAAGATTGTCTATGAAGTTGTAATTATAAATTTGAACAAATACAAGAGTTCAGTAGATCATTTTGCCTATAAATTTTCTTATTAACCTTTGTGAGTTATAGCTAATCAAGCATCAGTTTAGCATTCTTGAATTTTATACCAAGACTTATTCTCTTTAAAATACCTAAACAATATATTATATTATTGCTTATTTTTATATATTGATTAAGTATATTAAAAGACCAACCAAACAATACCTAGTGTATAATAGTAGATCTCATAGATGGTCAATAATGTTATTGAGTATGGTTGATAGATGAAATTATAATATCTTAATTATTTAAGACTTTCGGGTTCTAATTTTCAAAATAGAATAGTATTGTTAGCTAAAAATGTTTCCTTTAAATAGAATCTATGTTGCTTAAATCATAAATGTAAATTAATCTAATCAGTTGATTCATGAATTCCAAATGATTATACCCGAAAAATGAAAGACTGTCTATAAAGTTGTAATTATAGTTATTTTTCTAATTATTTACAAATTAATATTGAGATTGCAAATCTGAATCATAACATTAAGAATTAAATTTAATAAAAACATTATGATTGATATTTAGTTGATATTTTTTTCTTCATCATGGCTGATGAAAATGGAAACCTAATATTAGCAATTGATAGCAACGACGGCCTAACCCTGAAGCATCAGAAGCATCGGATCAGAATGTTCCAAACTATTTAAATTTATTCAAACTGAAACCAAATGTTGACATTCCTATAAAAGCGCTAAAATTTGTTATCATGTTGTATGGGGAGCCCAATATCACATGAAAAACATCAAAAGTAAGAGCTTTGATTATGGAGGAAAATTTACAATATGCAATTATTGATAAATTTTCATATGTCAAACCTGATATAAAAGAATTAAGAAGAAGCATACCGGGACAATATGGCATTAAAAGTGAGTGTACAATTGGAGTCTTAGATGTTGGGCATGTGTTGATTAGATTGACCATTTTAGAGGACTATGTGCAATTATTATTGACATTAGCTTTTTATGTCAAAGCAAGGGAGATATATTGACAGATATTGACGCAAAAATGAGATCCATGGTTTGAACTAGATGTTGAAAAAATTATAGGAGTTACATGAAGTTCATTACCTGATTTACCTCTAAATTTATTTGCAAAAGTAGCTAATTTTTCAATTACATCAACAGGTGGAAAGCCCTTGGCAGTAGACTTAGCCACAAAAAATCAAACAAAACCAAGTTGTGCTAAGGTAAAAGTAGAAGTAGATTTAGTGGCTAAGCTACCACAAAAAGTAAGAATTAATGAAGAAGATAATGTTACAGGAGAGATTGAGTCAAAATGGATTACAATCCAGTATGACTACATATAACGCCTCGGGTTTTTGGTCCTTAAAATTTTTTTTAGTTCTGAGCTTTCTGCCCTGGCAACGGCTTACTTGACGAGTCATAGAGTGTCTTGACGAGTTAGGTGACCTTAGTCGTAAGGTGTCCAGTAAGTGGTGTCTGAGTTTTTGTCTTGCGTACAACTTGACGGTACTAGTCATAAAGACTCATGACGAGTCATTGGGATGGAATCGTAATCAAATAAGAAATTAGGTGGCTAACTTCTGTTGTAAGTATCAGTGGCTCACTATGAGCCGTAAGGACTTGTTATGAGTCGTTGGGTGTAAATTTTAAGATGTCTGGTATTTACCCAATTGGGTTCTGTGTTGACTACGACTGGACCCTATGAGTCATAAAGTCCTATTACGAGTGGTACCAGTGAGTCGTGAGGTCAACAGTGTGTGGGGTTCCTAGAGTGTCTTGGTCACGACTTGTGGTAAAGAGTCATAAGGAGTGGCTATGAGTCATTGGTTGACCCGTAGTCAATGACGACACTCTTTCAGCCTTTAAGTTAAGGGCATTTTGGATATTTTTTCTGTTACCCAAATTAAAACCCATGTCTTATAACTGCTTTAGGGTATCATTAGCATTCATAAATAAATCAAGTAACTTCTCAAACACTCCAAAAGGCTCTCTAAATTCCCTTAAGCAAGTTAAGCTAGGGTTTCATCAAGTTGGTCATCAGGTCTCAGGGGTTAATTTCTCTCTAAATTTCTTAGTGTTTAAGGCATATTACTCTTCATTGTTAATTTGTTAAAGGCATGTTATGGTGCCTCTTTGTCAGGCCAAGTTCTAGTGCCTCTTTATTATTATTATTATTATTATTATTCATTTTTGATACACTCCACTGTTATACTTGAAATATAGGTAATCTATCCAAGATACACCTACTTAAAATCATAATATCTTTTACTCCCTATTTAATTTAGTCTTCTTATTCTTTTTTATGGGGTGGGGCCTTGAGGTGAGGGCCTGAGGGTCTATTAGAAGCAACCTCTCCACCTCCAAGGTAGGGTTAAGGTAATGCATACAATCTATGCTCTCAGACCTCGCTTGGTAGGTTTATATCGGATATCTGTTTTTAGGTTGGGGCTCGAATTTGCTTTTATCTTGAAAGACAAATTATTTAGCAATGTCAAAATCAAATATATCTGATGTTCTAATGTTCTTCATGGAACTTTTCCTGATTCTCTTTGTCGTTAACATTTGGAATTTTCTCGGGTTGGATCGGGAGAAGCAGGGTTGAATCTCTATTTAGGCATTTTACGGGTTCAAATTTTTAAGTTTCTTATCATGGAATCCATTGTATTTTCAAGATTATGGATTCATGTCTACTATTCCTTGTATAGTTGATTCTTACATAAAATTCATGCTCCTCGAAAATATCTGGTTCGAATAAACTCGATAAAACGAAGTTGTATTTGCCCCTGAGGGGAAGGGTTATTTGACTTTCTAATGATGATGATTTGCAGTTATGGATGTATACTGTGATTCACATGTTGACTGTTTATATATATTTTCTTCTTTCTGTTATGACTGTTTATATTGTATGTTATGCTTTTAACTAGTAAATTATTCTTAGAGGTAAGCTTAAGCTTAGCATATTCTTTCCTCTCCGAAAAATGTGCAGATCACTTTTTCTAAAAAAATACTCCTTTTGAAATGGTTTTTCCTTGTTAAAGTCTTAAAGAAGCCTTCTTGACCAATAGACTTTTTTTATGACAAGGAAACCACAGACGCTACTCTTTGGATGCGCATAGTTAAACCCCACTCTAGTGTAATGAAGATTTATGATTGATGTCATTTACATGATCTAATATATGCAGTATTTACATAGTATCTCCTTTCTTGCAATTCTTGTTTGTTGTCTTAAACGTTCACGTTGGTTGGTTGGTTTTCCCTTCTATCGGCAAAGGTAGTTTGGTTGTTGAGAAAGTCGTAGGAAGAAATATTTGGAATTCCACAGTTCTGTTGTGATTCTAGCATTGATAATTCATTTTGATGTCCTGTTCTTAAGACTATTAAGTTGAGGTTGTTCTTTTGGTTTGGCTGGTTCATTATCTGGTAGTAGTCTTAATGGATTGGTGTTATTGAAGACCCATCTGTTTGTCTCTCTTTTTGCCTTTCTTTTATCTTGTTTGTGAAGCTATCACATAGATTGAATTCCTTTCACTGATAAAAAAAACTCTTCTTTTAATTAAAATATTCTATTATTGTTGTTTACTTTACTATGTTGTATTGAATCTCTTAGTTTTCTTCGTGTGTCCACTGCGTAGTAGCAACTCTAAACAAACCTGTTATTATTTTTTTCTCTTATTTTTGTTTCTTTTCTCTATTATTATTGTTGTTGTTCCTGTTTAGATGGAAAATGAAGATCGTACATAGATGTATAATAAAATTTATCCTAACCGTTTGGAGTTGAGGGAGGAATATAAAGCTGGAATAGCTGGATTTATTGCTAAAGCACTGACACTTAGTGATTTTCTTATTGAAGGAACAATTAGGTGTCCTTGTTGGAATTGCAAGTGTTGCAAGTTATTGAGTCCAGAAGCTATTACATTACATCTTTATAAGAAAGGTTTTATGTTGAATTATACTGTGTGGACAGCTCATGGAGAAAGTAGTGTTGCTAATAATTTTGCTTTTCAAAATTATGTTAAAAGTCCAATAAGAGAGAATACTATTGAAAGTACACGATATAGTGAGATGGTTAGGGATGCTTTTGGGACACACTCAGGGCTCAAAATGAACCAAATGATGAGGCTAAGCACTTTTATGAACAGTTAAAGGAAGCTAGTCATCCATTGTATGAAGGATCAGTACATTCTAAGTTATCTGCTGTCGCTCAGTTACTAAGTATTAAATCAGATTATTCTATTTCTCAAGATGGCATGAATTCTATCATTGGGCTTATGAATGAACGTAACCCAAATAAAATTGACTTACCCAAATATTTCTACACAACAAAGAAGTTGGTTTCTAAGTTAGGACTTTCATCAGAGAGGATTCACTGTTGCGAGAAAGATTGCATGTTATTCTACAAGGAAGATGCAAATTTAGAACATTGCAAATTTTGTAATCAGCCCCGTTATAAGGAAGTCACACATGCCAAAGGGAACAAGGTTCCTGTGAATTCGATGCATTACTTACTCCTTATAGCACAGTTAAAGAGGTTGTATGCACGATGAGCTCTACCCCTCTTATGAGAAGGCACTATGAAAATAAAATACCAACTGGTGTTTTATGTCATCCATCAAATGGAGAAGCATCGAAGTATTTTGATAGTGTGTATCTGAATTTTACTAGTGAACCAAGAAACATTAGGTTAGGATTATCTACTGATGGATTCACTCTAGTTTCTATCTCAGCTACACTATATTCATGGATTCACTCTATTTTCTATCTCAGATACACTATATTCACTCTATGGCATGAAGGTGTGAAAGCATATGATGTATCAATGAAACAAAACTTTAGATTGCATAGTACTTTGATGTGGACTATAAATGATTTTTCTGCTTATGAAATGATGTCTAGGTGGTCGACTGCGGGCGAGTTAGCTTACCCTTGTTGTATGGAAGACACAAAAGCATTCACTTTGAAATGTGAGGGTAAAAACTCATGGTTTGACTGTCACTATCGATTCTTGCCAATGCAACATAAGTTTAGGAGAAATACTAGTGATTTTATGAAGAATAAGACTGATTTTGAAGAGCCACCGCCAATTTTGTTGAGAGAAAAAATTTGGGATAGAATAAGGAATCTACCTAAGGTAACAGAGTTTCCACCATCCAGGATATCTGATTATGGTATTACACATAATTAGACTAAACAAAGCATATTTTGGGAGTTAGATTACTGGAAGGATAATCTTCTGCCTCATAATCTGGATCTCATGCATATTGAGAAAAACTTCTTTGACAACTTGTTTAATACTATGATGGATGTAAGTAACAAAACAAAAGATAACTTGAAGTCCAGGTGGACTTAAAAGAGTATTATCGGTGCAGTGAGTTGTACCTGACATACTCAAACAATAAGATTCAGAAGCCCAAGGCCAGTTACACATTCACTTTGGAGGATAGAAGAGTAATTTGTGATTGGGTTAATAATTTGAGAATGTCAGGTGGATATGCATCAAATTTGTCTAGGTGTGTTTACATGAAGGAAAGAAAGTTGACCTCGATGAAGAGCCATGACTGTCATATTTGTATGGAGTCATTAATGCCTATTGCATTCTGTGCATTGCCCGATGGAATCTGAAGGCCCATAACAGAGATAAGCTTACTTTTTAAAGATTTATGTTCTAACACATTAAGGGAGGAGAACATATCTTTTATGGATATCAACATTTGCTTAACCTTAAACTAGTTGGCAAAAAATTTTCCTCCTGTTTTTTTTTTATGTTATGGAGTATCTTCCAATTTACCTTATGCGAGAAGCATGACTTGGAGGGCCTGTTCAGTTTAGATGGATGTATCCCTTTGAGAGGTATTAATTTTTAACATTTACCTTCATGTGTTTTAATTGAATATTATTTCATCTAAAAGATCATATTATGCAGTACTATTGGCAAATGTAAGCGAACCATAAAAAATAGATCCCGAATTGAGGGATCAATATGTGAGGCTTATTTGTCTAAAGAGACCTCTTATTTTTGTTCATATTATTTTAAACATGATTTACCATGTCTGAGAAAATGAGATAATAGGCATGATGATGGAGACAATACAGATTTTTCAACACCACCATTTTCAATATTCAATCAACTAGGTAAAGAAAGTTCGAAAGGTGGTCCACTTTGATATTTGAATAAGGTGGAACTTAAGTCAGCTACAACATATGTATTATTAAATTGTCTCGTGGTCCTGCCTTTTTATAAGTGAGTATATTTATATTAACGATAATCATTCAAGGTATATCTAAGCTTTAACTAATGAAAGTCATAACTTTGTTAGACAGCTACTTCTTGGCTTTACACGGGGATGCTGTTGTTTATCCTATGTTTTCAGTGTGGTTTATAGAAAGTGTAACTTCAATATTTAACACGATTTACACTTTTGTTCAATCTTATGTATATTTAAATTCTAACTTTTTTTAGAACTTTTTATAGGTTCATAATCCACTTAATTATGACCCAAATGGCAAATTTTATGTGATATAGCTTAGGGACCTGATGCTAAAGTCATAAGAAGAGTTCTCTAAGGGCAAGAAAACTAATAATAGTGGGGTTTAGGTGAAAGGTGATGGCGGTGTTGATTATTATGGTGTGCTTCACGTGATTTTAGAACTCAATTTTCATATTGGTTGGCCAAAGAAAAAATTAGTTCTATTTCGGTGTAAGTGGTATGATCTTATGCCTAGGTTAGGTAAAAAGGTGAACCGTCAGTATAAAATAGTTGAAATTAAACATACAAGGGAGTATGAACTCTATGATCCATTTGTCATTGAACAAAATATGAAACAAATGTATTACACTCCTTATCCTTTATGTAAGAATTAATCTGCATGGCGGGTAGTTATAAAAACAAAGCCTATCGATAGAGTTGAAGTAGAGGATGCATTGGATGTAGCATATCAAAATAACATTTCTAGTGTTGAAGAAAGGGTGGATGATGAATTAGCAGGTGATTTGCATCATAACGAAGGCCTATATGAAGAATTTGATCCTTCTGAACTTAGATTGAATATTCATGATTATGGAGAAGGAACATCTGGGGTAAATAATGAGGAAGATCTAACTGATAAAAATGAAATAAGCGAGAAAGAGTTACTTGATGAAAATGAAACAAATGATGAGGAAGAATCGATGATTGAATATGAAACAAGTGATGAGGAAGAATTGATAAATAAGTATGAAACAAGCGGCGAGGATTGAGTTCTTATTAATTGTAGTAATGTGTTGTAACAAGGTCTTGAATTATATTTTAGCTACTACTTTTTGCTATTTTTCTTGATAATATAGTGTATTTTCTTTGTTAATATTTGTAGTGCTAGTAAGAACATTTCTAGTTGTTTGATTAAATAGCCGTGGTAAAACTACTGGTACTATACATGATTTGCTTGTCTTGTTGCATTTTCTTAAATCCTACTTCTTTAGTTCCTGTGCATAAATCAAGTTATTTATTTGTGAAGTCTTTAGTGTAGTCCGAAATTTATTCGGTGGCTAAGTCTTTCCTATTTATGATTTCTTGAGTGTTGTCTTCCATTTCATTCAATCTTAGTTTGTTATGTGGTTTCTGTAATGGCAGTTTCCCAGTTAAACCAGGATCATTTGAATGGTGTTAACCTTGGATACAAATATCGAATACTGAAATTATAAGAGCTGATTTATTATTGTTGTTTGAGTAAGGTTACATTAGTAGTATCCGAAGTTTTTGTCAATGTATTATTTAAGAGGTTGTTTAGTTTCTAGATGAGATACACTGGAATATTTTATGAAATTAATTATTTTTCAAATTCACCTTAACTGCTTTAGTTAGTGGAGTGATAACATATATTGAATGTAATGATTATCTAATTATATTGACAAATACAAATACAGATACTTAGCATCTCACTATTCGAGACAAGATGAGGCTTTCTTTCACTCAGTACTACAGGGAATGCAGAATTTAATTTTCTTGTGATCGAAGAAACATATCTGGGAAGCATAACACAGACTAACTCCATTTGGTGGTTCTTTTTTTTCCAAGTGGTTAATAAAGAAAATCAATGGCATCAAAAGGTCATGGTAATGGAAGGCGTAAAAAAAGTAAGAAAGGACCTGATAATCTTTCCGCAGGTCAATATACACCACCACCTGCTACCACAACTCTTCAACCAGCTAATACAAATATTCCTCCTCCTCTAAGGGCAAATATTTCATTACCAAATATATTTTTCATGCCCCCACCGCCCCACCAGTTCCATCGTTCTTCTCCCTACAATAGTCTGCATAGTAGCTCTTCATTTGTACCTTCAACATCATCCGCACCTAGCCATTTTGAAGGTCCTAGCACATCAACATCGCTATCCATTGATAGTGCTACAACATCTAATACTACACCAGCTGCTTCCCAAATTTTGAAATTTAAAAAGGTAGTAGAATATGACGGCAACGGGAGGCTAATTATTGCCCCTGATGGTAATGGGTAAGTAAACCTTATGTTTTTCGTAATTTTAAAATTTTCAAAAGATATGATAATTTAATATAATTTTATTATAGGTTCATTCCCACATATAGCGACAGACATATGATTATAGAAGCAATTAAACCATTTTACATGAATTCGTGGGGTAGTTGGAATGAGATTCGACTCGACGCCAGAATTCTTATATGGAACCAATTTATGGTATAATCAAAATCAAAGAATTTAACATTTCAGTGTGCTATCAATGATGAATTTACCTTTGTATCCGTCAACTCATTTCATGACTTTATATTAAACTATTTTCCAAACAAAGTGTGCATGGAATTCTTGTCATCAAAATGAAATACAATGCATTTTCACAACGGATCAAAGAACACTTGTATGAGGAACGGAGAAACTTGGAATAACCTGGTTGGCTGAATGCTGATGTATGGGTTCAGTTCTTGGAAAAATGAGATACTCCTGAATATAGGGCGAGGAGGGAATGGGCAAAGGCAAATAGAGCATCTCAAATGAGTGGCTCATTGCACATAGGAGGTTCGATGAGTTCGCTACCCACCGATAAAGACTGGTAATATTGGCTTAAATTTTTTATTTGTTCGATTTAGTTCAATGTTCTAAACCATGACATAGTGAAGCTGTGTGGGGCTCTTTCAATTCACTATTGTTGTTGTCTTCTTGTTGTTGTTCATCTTAAAGTCTAGTGAAGCCTTGTGTGGCCTATTTCGATTCACTAGCATTGTTGTTGACATCTTGTTGCTCTTGTTGTTGCTTGTTTCTTTTATTGTGAACTTTATTTTGTATCACACTGCCTGATAGTTTTAGAAACTAAGAAGAAGACAATTAGTGATTTAGTTAGAGAGGTGATGACTTAATTGGAAGTAATGAGCAAACTATTTATAATAACACTCTTAGTATAAGGCAGTCATTGGTGTGGAGTTGTCAATGTTGCTGGCAATAAACAAAGAAACAAAGTCTAAATAATGGAATTAAGTAATTGAATTAGTCTGAATCTCAATGTAGCTGGCGGGCAGTGCTATCTGAAAGAAGACTGCGAGCCTTTTTATAATACAACTCTTGAAAGCTATGGAACTGTATTGCTAGTGAATGACTAAAAGTCAGGTGGTTTACACCATGTAGATAGAAGATTATTTATAGATAAACACCCACGGAGTATCATTTGAGAATCTCGCCCCTATTAAGTTCATTATCTGTACTTTACTTTAGTTAGTAACGGTTGGCGAAGATCTCAGACCCTTTCACAACTATTGGACTCTTAAGTTTATCTCAAACTAAGGCCTCTACTGCAGAACTAAGGCCTATAACTAAGGACTGGGGTTCTGTATGTGCAAAAGATATTATCTTCGCTACAGCTATTGCAGAACCTGCTGTTGCAGAATATTCTCTTACTTAATGTCTAGCCGTAATTTCTTTTGCATTTGCGATAAATCAATAGGATCCTGAATAAATTATCAAAGTACTATATCCCCTGGGTTGCTTTCATATATTTGGAGAAAATTACAACAAACCAAATGATATCAGGAAAGTAATAATTGTTGAAGATGATATGTTAGGATGCAAAGTGACAGAGATGTCAGTTTTTGGTAAACAAAACTAGGAGACACTTGAATCAGTGAACACCTCCAAAGAGAAAATTGATACAATAGCAAGTCAGTATGTTCACAAATCTTAGGATCAGTGCTTGTGGAAAATGTGAGGCCGATGATCACAACAGCTCTACCGGCATGGTCAGTAAAATCCAGCCCCTCACTCACCTATGTACCAATCAACCAATAAGGAGGAACATGATTAAAGGGTGCCATTTATGACACATTTACCTATAATCTAGGATAACCTGAATGTATACCACTATATAAGAACTTAGAAACATATAGGCAGTTAGGCTCTACATTTTTACATTTAAAACAATTGGTTGGCTTTTAATTCATTGGACACATCTTAATGAAATACCCAGTAGTATGATTCACCTTGTGTAGTAGCAAATAGCTTAGATTTATAAGATTTATAAGTTCAATGAGTAATGTTCGTTTTTTACTAGGAAATTTTGACTATTAAGTTATAAACTTTCTCAACGTACAACTATTGTGGGAATATAATGGGTATGTTGTTGTTGTTGTTGTGATGTACAACTATGATAAGTTTGTTATTACAGTATGAATAAAAGTTACTAACACAAAATCCGCTTAAACTTTTTTTTTCTTTTCTTTTATAACCGACAAACACCGTGTAAGTTAGCTTGCCAAATTTCAACCGCGCTCAGAGGTTTGAAACTTGACAAAATATGGGCCCACTATTTTACCCTGCTTCCACTAAAAGTTAGGCTTAACTAAATGGCAGCACTCAAACTAGTGATGTGTGGCCTAACCCTAACAGACTATAGTGCAAGTGTAGAATATGTGGTGTGTTACAAGGAAATGATACCAAGTTTTACTATGTTATTATAATTTAAACAATATAGCTCAACTAGAATTCCATTCTATTCCCTTTCACAATAATGATACATAGGAAACTAAGGGTCTACCGTTGATAATAACATGATACTATCTAACATGTCCTATTGAGTGTTTTCATCTGACACAGTTCTATAAGGTATTGAGTGAAATTTTCTTGTCTCAACAGCTACGATATCGGTATGACTTTTTTGAGTTCTATTAAACTACATCAAAAATTTGAAAAACTTTTGAGTTGCTCTTTCTAAGTGGACCATTGCACATAACTTATATTCAGTTACATACTATCTAGTGTCTAGTACAGTATATCCATTTCCTAATCCATTTGCCTATGCTACATTGGGGTACATAATAACTAGTATTTTTTGTAGGCCAAATCCATCGATGCCCCCTAAACTTGGCACAAACTTTCACTTAGGCACCTCAACTGGACGTTGTTTACTTTTTGCACCTTAAGTAGCTATAAAACGTGTCACTTTGACACCTTTTGACACCAGCACCAGTGAGTGTGTCTCACTCGCTGCTGACATAAAAAAAATGGCCAATTAAATTTGTGCCAACTTATTTAAATTGCCACATCACTATTTTTTTATTTGAAAAAAAGACTAAAACACATAAAAAAGGATCAATTAGAAAAAGACACGTGTCATGTTTATAAAAATAATTTTTATATAATTAATTTAAATAAAAAATACTAATAACCACCCCCCCTTATATCATCTTCCAAAACCACCTCACCCCAACTATATTATCTTCTTCAACCCACCCCACCCCCAAATCTGTCGTTACCCTCGCCCCCAAATTGTATTATGCCACCCTCTCCCACCCTACCCCTAAATTATTTATCGCCACCCCACCCTCTCCTACCGCCACCCACCCTACCCCTTTATACTGTCTACTTCAATCCATAAACCCCCGCCTTCAACCACTACAACAATCCAACTAAATTGACATCAAATTCACAAAAACTTAACAATATTTGACAATAATTTTTCACTCTCCATCCAAATTGACAACAATTTTTGATCAAATTGACAACAATTTCATCTCATAAAAAATAAGTTGGTCAAAAAAATAATTTTAAGAAGGAAATCATTTGGCCTTAATTTCTGTCTAGTTGCTTTGGTATGGTTTCGTGTAGATATACTCTGATATATTTTAGTTGGATCACATTTAATAATAGAATCAATTAATGAAAATTGAGTGAAGGTAAGTTTGATAGTGCTATTGTATTCAAATGTGGTGCAAAAATTGTGGAGATGAATAACAAAATTAATGGTGGTTGTGCGAAAAATTTGGTTAAAATATTTTTAATTTTCTACAACAATCATGGAGATGTGATTTTTAATTTTTAAAATTACTTATGTGATATTTTTCTTCTATGTTTTTAATTCAAAAATTTGATGGTAGTTTGGTGGATGATGGTGATGATATTGAAAGGTAAAGCATGGACAAAGAAGAAGAAGGTTTAAAGCTGATGTTGGAAGCTTTGCAATGGTTGTTAATGGTGGTGGAAGGTTTAGTTAATGGAAGAAGAAAGAGAAAGAAGAAGAAGGTAAAAAAAATACAAAAATCATAAAATAGAGCTCCTCACGTGCCTTTAGTGTAGTGCAACACACACAATGTGCTGAATCTACAAAAGGTATCAAAGTGACATACTTTATAGCTACTTGAGGTGCCAAAAGTGAACAACGTCCACTTAAGGTGCCTAAGTGAAAGTTTGTTCCAAGTTTAGGGGGCCACCGATGGGTTTAGCCAATTCTTATATAAAATATTTTGGTCTATGCTATCCGGACTTGTCTTCATACTTGCATTATCTCTTTTTCTAAAATTTTGCATGAATATAAAAATAGAGAAAAAGAGCGCCCTTTTCTTGAGATCTATGGAGAGACGCATAGGAAGAAAAACGAGGACGGTACAAGAGGAGATTGGGTCAAAACGCGTGTTAAGAATACATATGTAAGATAATAACTTTTACACACATTGTTTTATTATTACTCAACTTTGCTTGTTTACGTACTGACAAATAATTTTTATTTCATGAAGAATTTTAAAAAAACATAGAAGAGTGGTGTCAAACCCAACCTACTTCAGAGGATGGTACCATGGTCCAACCATTACCTGTAGAGATGAATAATATGTGGACAGCTGTGGTAGGTGGTCTAAAGAAAGGAAGAACCTACGGGACAGGGGTTCTCCAATCCTCAAGTAGTCCTTCATTGTTTCCTAGTTCCTCTTCTACTTTGCAAATTGTAGAAGAAATTGAAGCGATAAAAAAGCAAATTATGGAATTGATACAGAAATATGCAGCTAACGATGCTAAGTTTGCTAAATTTGAGGAGTTGGTTAGGAAGCACATGCCGCAATTATTTCATGAAGAGGAAGATAGTGGATCTGATGATAATTAGATTGTAGTTATTGCTCTTGTTTTTTGTTGTGACATTTAGATGTTTAAACTATTTGATTTGATGTTTGTTTTGAATGTTTTAAAGTGATTGTATTTATAAATTTTTGTCGTATTTGATCCTATTGTGAAAATACATTAGTTATATTGTTTATAATCTAAAAGCAGTGTAAGCTAATGCAATATAATAATTATTAAATAATTATTTATTAAATAATAATTATTAAATAATTATTTATTAAATTTTCGACTACTATATAACTATTAAATAATTATTTATTAATACAGTGGTCAGAATAATTATAATTATTAAATAATTATTTATTAAATTTCCAACTACAGTAGTCGGAATAATTATAATTATTAAATAATTATTTATTAAAATTCCAACCACAATAGTCAGAATAATTATAATTATTAATAATTATTTATTAAATTTCTGACTACCCAGTTGAAATTTTATAATTATTAAATAATTATTTATTAAATTTTCGACTAGAGTAGTCAGAATATTTATCATTATTAAATAAATATTTATTAAATATCCGATTAAAGTAGTCAGGAATTTTAGACTTCTGTAGTCGGAAATATTTTTTCGACAAACTATATTCCAACTACTAAGAAATAGTTGCAAAGTAGTCAGAACTACCTTATTTTCTGACCACATTCTGACTACATTGGCCGTCAAAAATTTAATGTTCTCTAGTAGTGTGTTGGCAGAAGTCCAAGAAGTCTCTTATTCAATGCAGATACTGCAAGACGTATGGGCACATTGAGAAGTAGTGCAGGCAAAAGCAAACTCAAAGTGGTCAGTCTTCTCAACGAGTAAATTTTACGAAAGATCACCAAGAGGAGGAGGTATTCATGGCTTCGCACACATCACGTGTTGATCGATACAATTGGTATGTTGATAGTACGTGCACAAGGTATATAGCGATTGATGAAAATCTATTTGTTAGCCTGGACAGGTCTGATAGGACCAAAGTGAAGCTTGGAGATGGCGCACTGGTGCAAGATCAAGGAAGAAGATCAATGAAATTCCCTACGGACGAAGGTATAAAAATAATAAATGATATTCTTTGTGTACAAAGCCTGACTCAAAACTTGTTGAGTATTGCTCAGTTGCTTCACAATAATTATTCACTTACTTTTAAGGATAAAAAATATGTCATTTATGATACTAAAGGTTGTGAAGTAGCTAAAATTAGCATGATTGGCAATTCCTTTCCAATTTCATGCTATTCTATTGAAAGTTGCTCTTTTAATGTTGAAATGGGTGATACTTGGATTTGGCATAAAAGATTCGGTCATTACAACTTTAGTTCATTGGTGTATATGTAATCCAAGGGTATGGTGCTTGGTGTACCCAAAATTGACATGTGCCGAGATATTTGTGAGTCATGTCAATTTATTAAATTACATAGACAATCCTTTCCTCAGGAAAGTCATTGGAAGGCGAAGGAAAAGCTAGAGTTGGTTCATACAGATATATGTGGACCAATGAGGACAGCTTCTTTGAGTGGAAATAATATTTTATTCTCTTTATAGATGATCTAACTTGAATGACATGAGTCTATTTTCTAAGTAGCAAAGTTTAGGTGTTCTCTATTTTGTAAAGAATTAAAGGCTATGGTAGAAAGGGAGAGTGGCTGCCGGTTGAAGTATATCAGGTCAGATAATAGAACTAAATATACTTTGCATTAGTTCAACAATTATTGTAAGGATATGGGTATTTAACAACAATTCACTATTAGCTACACTCTAGAACAGAACGGGGTTTTTGAGAGGAAGAATAGAACAGTGGTGGAGATGGCGAGATGCATGTTGGCAGAAAAGAAGATACCCAAATATTTTGGGGATGAGGCAGTCAACACTGTCGTTTATTTACTGAACAGATTAATAAACAGAGCACTCTAAGACACGACGCCCTTTGAAGCATGGAGGGGTATAAAGCTGTCTACGAGACACTTAAAAGTATTTGGTTCGGTGTGCTATGCCCATGTTCCAGATGCTAAAAGAGAAAAATTGGACAAGGAAAAAATCTGAATTTTCTTGGGCTATAGCACAACTGCAAAAGGGTACAAGGTATATAATGTTCGTACGAAGAAGGTGCTTATCAGTAGAGATCTAGCGGTGGACGAGTCTAGCCACTATAATTGGGATCAAGATATTGTTGTAAAGAACCAAGATGGGAGTACTTCAGTTGCAGCTCAAAATCCACAGACGAGTGATATCTTTTCTAGTCCTATTGCTGGAGCAGGACACTTTTCAAATGTTGAATTGATAACTGATTCTATAGTTTTGAAGACCAGATCACTAGCTAAAGTTTATGATCAATGCAATTTTGCTCTTATCGAACCATCTTTATTTGAAGAAGCAGCGGGTCATAAAGCTTGGATTTCTGAAACGGAGGAGGAGCTTGCCATGATTAATAAAAATAATACTTGGGAGCTGGTTGATAGGCTCGAGCAAAAGAACATCATCGGTGTCAAATGGGTCTATAGAACGAAGTTTAATCCAGATGGCTCTATTTTCAAACATAAAGCCAGACTCATAGTTAAAGGCTATTCCCAGCATCCTGGAGTGGACTTTGGATATACGTTTGCTCTTGTCATGAGGCATGAAATAGTAAGATTACTAGTTGCTCTTGCAGCACAATACAAGTGGAAAATTTACCATTTAGATGTCAAATTTGTATTTCTAAATGGATTTCTTGAAAAAGATATTTATGTTGAACAACCTTAAGGTTTTATAGTTGCAGGTGAAGAAGACAAGGTGTATAAACTTAAAAGGGCTTTCTATGGCCTTAAACAAGCTCCGAGAGATTGGTACAGTAGGTTGGATACTCATTTCCTGCCTCAAGGCTTCAACCGAAGCCTAAATAAGCCTACTTTATACTTCAAAAGTCAAGCTAATGGGAATTTAATTGTGATATCTATTTATGTTGATGATTTGATGATCACAGGTGAAGATTCTCTTGGGGTTCAAGAAGTTAAAAAAGCGATGCTAAAAGTTTTTGAAATATCTGATCTAGGGGAGATTAAGTTCTCCCTAGGAATGGAAATTTCTCAATCTTCTGAAGAAATTTTCTTATCCTAAAAGAGGTATGCCCTGAATCTTTTAAAAAGGTTCGAGATTGATAAGTACAAACCTGTTGAAACTCCACTTATTGTGAATGAAAAGTTAATAAAGGATGATGGAGAAGAGCGGGCAGATTCAAAACTTTATAGGAGCCTTATTGGAAGCTTGTTGTATCTGACTGCTACCAGGCCAGATGTGATGTTTACAGCCATTTTACTATCTCGATATATGCAATGTCCCACCACCAAGCATCTTGGAGCTACTAAAAGGGTGTTAAGGTATATTGGAGGAACAACAAATTATGGAATTTAGTATAAAAATGTAGAGAATGGATCTCTTATTGGCTATTCAGATAGTGATTGGGGTTGATGTTTGGACGATTACAAAAGCACATCAGGTTACTCTTTCTCATTTGGTTCAGGTATTTTTTCTTGGAGCACAAAGAAGTAGGATATTGTAGCTCAATCTTCCGCTGAAGTTGAGTATGTAGCTGCTGCATCAGCTACGAATCAAGGAATTTGGTTGAGAAAAATCTTATTTGAATTGGATCTTTTGCCAAAAGAACCAACAGTGATCTATGTCGACAATAAATCAGCCATTGATATGGATGAAAATCCAGTGCAACATGGAACGACAAAGCATATTAAAATCAGATTTCATGCTTTGTGAGATGCCGAGAAGAATGGGGAAGTTAAGTTGGTGCATTTCAAAAGTGAAGAACAACAAGCCGATATTCTAACCAAGGCTCTTCCCACAAGCAATTTTAAGTTTCAAACGTCGTTGCAGGGAGTTTCATTGAAAAATCTTAATGAGGAGTGTTAGGAAATTAAGATTTATCTAGAAACTCCTAGTTAGTAGATATTTTTAGGAACTCCTAGATATTAGATATTTTTTGGAATATAACCTAGTGTAGTATCTTGAATAAATATCTTGTAGAATTATCTATATATTCTAGAGTAGTAGAAGACAAGGATGACTTATTCCCACAATCTCAGTCTCAGTAAAAGAACTCAGATAGTTCTTCAGATTTTAGGACTGTCAGATACAGTCAACTCAGCACAGTATGGAACTCAGCTAGTTCCATCAGAACCCAGAATGTCAGATATAGTCGCTCAGTATCAGTTATATCTATTATGAGTAACTTATGTTATCAGTAATCAGACTCAGTGGTCAGTACCATTACAAATTTAGTTACAATCACTTATTCATGTATGTATTCTCATGCTTATGTTATACTGTCGGTTAGTATTGTTCATGCATTTGAACCCTTACATTCAGTTTACCTCATATGCATACCAGTACATTCAATCGTACTAACGTATTTGCGCTATGGTATTTTATTCTGTACTATAGGTTCAGAAGCACGAGCTCTAGAGCATCAGTAGCATTCCAGTTTTAGCAATCAGAGTTAGGAGTGAGTCCTCATCCTTCAAGGACATGATCATTACTTTATTTCTTTATTACTTAGTTTATTTTAGTAGTTGGAGTTAGTTGGGGACATGTCCCATCAACCCTTTATTTAGACAGTTCAGTTTTAGAGGCTTTTCAGACTACAGTATATTCAGACAATTTTGTTTCAGTATGTTTTGGTATTGATATACCATACTTTCAGAAGTTATGTTTTATCAGTTTTGAACCTTATGGACTTTTAGTCTTTATTTCCGTATTTATATATTATATTATGCAGTGTTCAGGTACAAATATCAGTCATGGGTTGGCTTATGGTCCTTTGGGGTCATGAGCACCGTGTAGTACTCTGGGTGCCAGATTTGGGGCATTACAAACTTGGTATCAGAGCTTAAGGTTCAACAGTGTCCTAGGAAGTCTAAAAAGCCGCATCTAGAAGAGTCTTGTGCATGGGTGTGTTGTGCGCCACACTTATGTACAAGAGGCTATGAGATGTTTTAGGAACAGTTTCCTTTCTTTCAGTATTCATGTCGTGCTAGTGAGCATGAGCTCAAATTTAAATCTCAGTCTAATCTATTTCTCCCTTTCATTGCAGAACATGACTCCTAAAAAGACTAACGAAAGAAAAATTGAGAATTAGTCAACACCTCCGCTCGGTTAGACAGATTCCCTAGACGAATATGTCTTTTATAGAAAATTTAAAATTGAGTCCCTTAACTTATCTTACCCAATAATAGCTCAGAGCAATCAGCAGGTTATTGTCCCACCTAAGCATATGAGTTATACCCAGTAGATTAAGGTGGGAAAGCATAGAAAGAGAGAAAATAAGAAAGCAAGAACAAGTAATTTCAATTTCACTCAGCCTAAGTCAGAGGGTGGTAATCGTTATCAGTTTCTCCCAAAGTCATCCGTTCCAGTTCCTTCCTCAGCCAGTGCTCCAGTTCCTAAATTCAGAGATCGGGCGCCAGGTCCTAAACCTCAGGGCAGTGGTAGAAGTGGCAGGACCAATTCCCTTTGTTAGACTTGTGGCAAGCATCACAAGGAAGTTTGCAGAACTGGTAGTGATGTTTGCTTCGGATACGGTGAGTCAAGTTACAAAGTCCAATACTGTCCTAAGACTGGTCTATGAAGTCAGCATAGCTGTCCTTCAGTTCAGTTCGATCGCCTGAATCAGGAGGGTGCCACATCCAGTGCCACAATTGGGCAACACCCAAATAGACTCTATGTTCTTCAGCCCCAATAGGATAAGGAAAATTCTCCTGATGTAGTCAGTGGTATGTTACGGTTCTTTCACTTGCATGTTTATGCTTTGCTAGATCTAGGAGCTTCCTTGTCTTTTGTTACTCCTTATATAGCAGTTGATTTCGGAGTCAATTCTAAAATTCTAGAAGAGCCTTTCTTAGTCTCCACCCTAGTAGGTAAAACCATCATAGCCCGATGGGTATATAGGAACTGCCCATTTATGGTATCTCAGAAAGTCACTTCAGCAGACTTAGTCAAATTAGAGATGACTGATTTTGAATGCTATTCTCAACATGGATTGTCTTCATTCCTGCTATGCCGCAGTCAATTGTAGAAATAAAATTATCCAGTTTTAATTTTTGAATGAACTTGTCCTTGAGTGGAAGGATAGTACTTCGGCATTCAGGGGTCAGTTGGTTTCCTATCTACGGGCTAGGAAAATAATATCCAAGGGATGTGTTTATCATCTTGTTTGAGTTAACAACTTTAGTTTTGAAACTCTCAGTTTTAAGTCGGTTCCAATAGTGAATGAATACGTAAATGCCTTTCCCGAAGATCTTCTAGGAATTTCTACTCTGCCATATAGAATGGCACCAACAAAACTCAGGGAATGGAAAGAACAGTTGAAGGATCTCCTAGATGAGGGATTCATCAGACCCAGTGTTTCCCCATGGGGTACACCAGTCTTATTCGTGCAAAAGGAAAATGGTTCCCTCAGAATATGCATAGATTACTGTCAGAATAATAAAATCACGGTCAAGAACAAGTATCCACTTTCCAGAATCAATGACTTATTTGACCAACTTCAGAGTGTTAGTTAGTTTCTCTAAGATAGACTTTAGATTTGGATATCATCATCTCAGGGTCAGAGAAGATGACATTCGAAAAATGGTTTTTTGAACACGGTATAGGCACTTTGAATTCTTAGTCATGTTATTTGGTCTTACCAATGCTCCATAGCTTTTATAGACTTGATAAACTGAGTGTTCAACCAGTACTTGGACATGTTCGTCATAGTCTTCATAGATGACATCCTTGCCTATTCTTGAAATGAGCATGATCCTTCAGACCATCGCAGAATAGTATTACAGACCCTTCAAATCCATAATTTATCATGATATCTATTCATTCCCCACATGTCAGCTCTATGATCATCACTCATATTTGTGCACGTTAGTGAAAATTATGTACGCTTACAGTTCCTATTATAAGGAGTTCCAGTTCACTCAGTGTTACGAATCATGTTCCATGAGTACAGAAATTTCAGACTCAGGTCATGAAGCTCATGAATCATACACTCATGTCATGCTTTATGTTATGCTCAGCTCACATAACTCATGCTCCACTCCTAATGATCAGCCAAACTCAGACTATGTCACATATACCCTCAGTTTAGATCTCTTGGTGAATCTGTTGGGATGATGTTCTATCCCTTGAGTCTTAGTTACGGAGTCAGTTTAGTAATCAATATTCAGTAAAGGACTCAGATAGTCCTACAAAACCATGACTTTCAGCTATCAGTTACTTGACCATCAGAATTTAGTACTTTAGTACCAGTCTAAACCTCAGTTATTAGAAACCAGTATTCAGTCCTAGCTATAGTCTTAGTTACAGTTACAGTCTCAATTACCGTCTTAGATACAATTTCAGTCCCAGTCCTAGCCCATTAATCAGGTCGGTAACTCAATTTAATTTTAGGTTTACTCAACCATAGCATACAATTATCAGTCACTCAGTTGTCAGCCTTCTAGTACCTCAGTTTACAAGACTATTCCAAAATAGTGTTGTACTCTTGGTGTTGCATTCTCAAATAATACAGTTACCCTCAATTCATGCTCAGTTATCGCATGTCACGCAGTCAGTCCTTATCTCCTATGCATAATGCTCTGTAGTTGTAGTCTAGTTATTCAAGACTAAGTGCAGTTTTGTCTTGCAGTCTTAGTATTCAGCTATCAGTCATTCAGTTAATCAGATAAGTTAGTATTCCTAGGCATTTGTGCTCAGCACTCATGCAAATATTTTCAGTAGTCTCAGGTGAAGAAGAAGTACTTCAGCTAAGTATAACTTTTCAGTATGAGTTAGATTGATCAACCAGTAATTCAGTTTAGCAATCAGGCAACAAGTTCGTATGGTGTGGTTTCCCATCTTTCCACCTAGTCCTACAATCAAAAATCTCAGGAATGTAACTATTCCAAGATAGAAAATCCCAGTAGTTGCAAGATCAGCTCAGTTCATGTATTATGTCTCAGTTTTAGATCCCAAATATTCAGTCATGATTCAGTTCATAGGTTCCCTATAATTCGTCCCATTTTTATTCAGTATCTCAGTCAAGTCAGTATTCTTCTAGGTACATAATGTCCTAAGGAGGAGATGCTCTATAACCCCCGAGCTATCATGCCCTAAACCCTCTAATTTTTTTTTCGCGTAATGAATCTAGTTTGGAGTTTTGGGTACCCAAGGTTAACCCTCAAGCTCCAATATCAGTCGTAAGCCATGTACTCAATGGCTCAGTTCAGTTCACAATACCCAGTTCACGTCACATGCTATAGACTCAGCCATGTTCTCATATTTCTGTTTATGTGTGTTCAAAAAAAATCTCGAGATGAGGTCAGAAAATTTTGTGTAATTGAAAATCTCTCCCATAAAGGGAGTGAAAATGTTTGGCAAAAGGGAAAGCTCAGTCCCCGATATGTCGGTCCCTTTAAAATTCTCAGTTGCTTTAGCAAAGTAGCTTATGATCTCGAGTCGCCTTCAGATCTAGCTTCAGTGCATCCGATCTTTCATGTCTCCTTGCTTAAGAAATGAATAGGTGACCCAAAAGTCACAGTACCTATTGAAGGCGTAGACATTCAGAACAACCTCTCTTTTAAAGAGATTCCATTCAAAATTATTAACTACCAGATTCGTAGACTGAGGAACAAAGAGGTCCCTCTAGTCAAAGTTTTTTGGCGGAATCAGTCCATTAAGGGAGCTATATAGGAAGCAAAAACAGATATGCGATCCAAGTACCCTCATCTCTTCTCCGCTAATCCAAACTCAGCCCATGATTATAGTTTTCCTTAAGCTTATTCAGTTTCATGTTCAAATTTCAGTTACAAACCAGTTTTATGGTCAGATTCCAATCATAAACTTGGTATCAAATACCATTGCATATTCAGTGACGTGTTTATGTATCAGATTAGTCCTTGTGAGAAACTCAGTTTATCAGAAATACCAGTCATGCATTTATGAATCAGTTTAGTTATGAAAACATGCATCAGATATGCATGCTCAGTATAATACAATCAGCTCATTAGTTATGTCTGTCATGTAATCATGTTTCAGTTGTTCATGTTCAGTGTGTACTTCAGTTATCATTCTTCCCCTTTCAGTAAGTCCCATTCGAGTACGAATATTCCCAAGGAGGAGATATTATAATACCCCGTATATTTCTAAACTAGAAAATAAACCCTTGTTCCTATGTATGAAATCTCCTATCCTGTGATTCATATTTGGGTACATGACTTACAATGAGTATTCTAGTGAGAAGAGAGCTTATGATGTGTTAAGAGTGTTTATAAGAGTCACTTAGAGTAAGGCAAGCTAAGAGCTTTTGAATCCATCAAGTTTTAGTGTTTGATTTCACAAAAGTCATGTTTAAATAAGCATAACTTGATGTATATATGGTATTTTGGCAGATTTAGACCCACTAAATTGTAGAGGATCGAATTATCTTTCCAACGATACTAATTTTACCAAAATACAACACCCGAACAAGAAGTTATGGCTTTGCAAAGTGGAGTGTGTCGCCTAACAAATCTCCTAAGGCTACAGGAATGGTTATGCCATAAGTTGTGGGACGCGTAACCTAACTTATGCCATAAGTTGTGCGACGTACAACCTATCTTATGCGATAAGTTGTGCGCCGTATATCTTATGGCCCAAGTGACGTAAACACCCAGTTTTTGAGTTATTTTAAGGGAAGAATGGGTATTTCCGACCCTATATAAGCCTATAACACGGGATTTAGCCCCAATTCAACCAAAATATAGTCATTTCTCTCAAAATTCTCTCTAGAACAAGTTAGGGTTCTCAATTGAGGATGCAAATTCTATTGTAGAATCTTCGTAGAATCAAGAACTAAGGTATGCATAGTGTTGATTTATGGATTTCTTTTATCCATAAAGATCAAGAACCCTATTTCAAATTATAAATCATGATGTTTATGCTGTGGGTTGTTTGTAACGATGTTTATCTTGTTGTATGATTCCCAAGTTGGGGTCTTTATGTATTTTTTATGAAACTACATTAACATGCAAGTTAAAATCCATGAATTGAGATGTGTAATTTGATGATTACACCCATGACCTAAGTTGTGCATGTAAGGTGTTTGATAAAATGCCTAAGAGAATAGAAATTGTGTATTATAGCTCAATTGTGATCCATATGATAAGTGCATGTTTTACCCTTATGTTCGAATGTCTCTCATGCTATTGATGTGCAATGTAGATGTTTATTAGAATGCTCAAGATGTTAGAGTATGAAATGACATTGAGTATATGCATTTCTACCATGTACAAGATTATGATAGTCGTGTACTTCATGAAATCCCCAACTTATTGCATTATGGATTGTTGATGTTGGC
Organism: Capsicum baccatum var. pendulum; assembly: GCA_030864225.1. Taxonomy (NCBI): domain Eukaryota; kingdom Viridiplantae; phylum Streptophyta; class Magnoliopsida; order Solanales; family Solanaceae; genus Capsicum; species Capsicum baccatum. The sequence continues at coordinate 197,747,789 of CM061558.1, read as the reverse complement.
TATGTATTCAAGAATGTCATGCCTTATCAGTTTCCTTCTATCGAGCCATGGGGGTACTTGTACCCGATAATTTAGTTATGTGTCTAGAGCCAGTGTCATGTTTTTACTATATCCTTAGTCAAGCTATGTTTAGTAGAATTCAATCGATCATGTGACTCAAGAAAACTCAGTAAACTCAGTAATCCCAGTAATCTCAGAAAGCTCATAAATTCAGTAATCTCAATAGTATTTTGTCAGTCAATGAAACTACATAAACTCAGTATAGTTCAGTCCAGTTAATCATGTTCAGTGTCTATTTAGATGTGAGTAGTATTTAGCACCGAGTGAACCCAAGGATGAGGACGCACACTGACAGTTGAGGGTGTGATCCTTAGAAACAATCCTTCCATTCCAAAATTATGTAGCCAGCATAGGTCGAGACATTAACACTAACAGATGAGGGTTGATGAGGTGGATAAACACTGTCAGATGAGGGTCCCACCATTTTCTTTTAGGGACACTGCCAGGTGAGAGTCACCCACAGCTTGTCTTTACCAGTGGCGCGGTATTGACACCCTTCCAATTGGGGTTACAAATTGGACCCCAACTCAGCTATAATGTGTTATTTGGGGCATGTTGGTTAGATGACTACTTCCCACAGTCTCAGTCTCAGTCTCAGTAAAAGAACTCAGATAGTTCTTCAGATTTCAGGACTGTCAGATATAGTTAACTCAACACAGTACGAAATTCAGCAAGTTCCATCAGAACCTAGACTGTTAGATACAGTCGCCCATATCAGTTATATCAGTTATCAGTAACTCATGTTATCAGTAGTCAGACTCAGTGGTCAGTACCATTACGAATTTAGTTATAGTCACTTATTCATACATGTATTCTCACGTTTATGTTATACAGTCAGTTAGCATTGTTCATGCATTTGAACCCTTACATTCAGTCTACCTCACATGCATACCAGTACATTCAATCGTACTGACGCATTTGTGCTATGGTATTTTATTCTATACTATAGGTTCAGAAGCACGAGCTCCAGAGCATCAGTAGCATTCCAGTTTCAGCAGTCAGAGTTAGGAGTGAGTTCTCATCCTTCGAGGACATGATCATTACTTTATTTCTTCATTACTTAGTTTATTTCAGTAGTTGGAGTTATTTGGGGACATGTCCCATCAACTTTTTATTCAAACAGTTTAGTTTTAGAGGCTTTTCAGACTACAGTATGTTCAGACAGTTTTATTTCAGTTTGTTTTGGTATTGATATACCATACTTTCAGATATTATGTTTTATCAGTTTTGAACCTTATGGTCTTTCAGCCTTTATTTCCTCATTATACAATATATTATGCAGTGTTCAGGGACAGATATTATTCATGGGTTAGCTTGTGGTCCTTCGGGGTCATGAGCACTGTGTAGTGCTCTGGGTGCCAGATTTGGGGTGTTACAGATATCTAGAATCATCCATGGACAAGTATAAATAGGAGGTACATTGTGTATTTGTAACCATCCAAAAAAATAGAAATCACTCAAAAGTTTCAATTTTTCCCTTCCCTACAGTCTCTTTTGTAGCAATTTATAGCTGTAATTTCCCTATATTTTTCTCCTTGTAGATTTACTCTTTACGTTCCCTTTGTTTTTGACAAGTGAGTAGAAGTTTGGCTTTTCTTTTGATATACATCTTCATAACTTTCTTCACCTTGAAATTAAATTTATATTCCCACCTTTCAACTATCATACCCATAATCTCGTTGTACTTCCTTCAGTTTTCATTTCCATGATAGTTGTTGTGTGAGTGCTTGCCTTCTCCCTGTTCTTCGTCATCTCATTGAGGATGTTTCCATTTGTTTTCCTTTTTCCTGCAAAGATTTGTTTAGTTAAGATGTGTAACAATCAAAACTAGTTGATCAGGCTAACACTATTAATGTGCCCTAACTATTCAAGCTCAAGTTTCATAGAAAATTAAGGTGTACATTTAAAGTTTTAACCAAGGAAAATCATTTTGATAATGAAATAATTGAAGCGAATGTTCTTGGCGTGGAGGGAAAGATTTGAAGCTGAACTACCAGCCAAGTTTCTTGCATTCCATTCTCAACCAAAGTTTGGCACTGAAGTGGGTCTTCGTCATCCAATAAGACTAGGACCATTATACTTTCTGAAATGTCAGTCAAGCCGCATACAGTAAAAACAAATCATCAACTCCAATTCTGTGAAAATCTTGGACAACTTTAGGGGCACTTTGTTGCCAGAGTGACATTTTTTTTCTTTTTTTATTGGCAAAATGGTTCAGTGGACCCTTGTACTATGTCTATTTTGTAATGTGGATACTCTTACTTATATGTTTGTCATCTGGACCCTTGAACCCATTAAAAAATAATATTTTAAATACTTTTTCGAAGAGTGTAACACACTCACCCCATGTCAGCTGCCACATCTTCCACGTCATCTTCCACATCATTTTTATATATATAAATTATTAAATATTAAAATAAATAAATAAAATACCACCACCCCTTCTCTCTTCCCCTTTTTCTTTCTTTTTCCTGTTCTTTTCTTTCTATATTTCTTTTTCTTTTTCTTTTTCTTATTCTTCTCCCTCCTCTTCTCATTCTTCTTTTCCTTTATCATCTTCATCTTCTTATTTCTCTTGCTCTATGAAAAAATTGAGAAGTGAGGGTCGAAAAATCTAAGAAGTATGGAAAGAAGTGATTTTGAACCTGATTGTTTTAAGGTATATTTGGTTGTTTGAAAAAGCTGACCACCAACATCAATAGTCACAATATTTGAATATGAATCAATTGAGTTTCTTGAAAAACCATGAAAAAGTGGATGAGATCCAGCAAAAGGGGGCATCGTTAAACTTTGGGGGTTCTTGAAATTCAATGTCAAGACTCAATTTTTATACTTTTTAAAAGATTTTTGTGATTTGGGTGATTCAAGAAACTTGAAATTCAATGTAAATACTCAATTTTTATGCTTCATTTGATTTTTTTATGATTTGGGTAATTCGAGAACTTGAAATTCAATGTAAAAATTTAATTTTTGTGCTTTCTTTGGAATTTTGTGATTTGGGTAATTCAAGAATGTTGGGAATTCTTGAAATTCAATGTGAATATTTTTTATTTTTTTTTGCTTTTTGGGGGATATTTTGTGAATTGGTTAAAATTCAAGAATGGAGGTTTCTTTGGTGCAGGGAAACTGGTGGGGCAGGGGAGGAGACGAATGGGGGGGGGGGGGGGGGATGGGGGAGAGGGGCTTGGGGAAGGAGGCTGGGGAAATGGGGAAGGGGGCAGCTGGGGAGAAGGCTGGGGTTGGGGGAATGGGGGGTGCTGGACGGGGGCTGGGGTGGGGTGGGGGGGTGCTAGGCTGGGGTGGCCTTTTTTTATTTTTAAATTTATTATTTTTTAATTTCTAAAAATATTTTAAAATTTAAAAAGTTGAAAAAAAGGTTGACTGCTTTTTTTAATTTTTTTTATTTTTTAATATAAATATATTACTTCACTCGTCCATACACGCACTCCAAATCCTACTCAGCAATTTTAATGCCACAGATCCGGTCAACGGTCAAAGGATTTAAAATGTTTTTTAGTGGGTTCAAGGACCAGATGACAAACATGTAAGTAGAAGTGTTCATATTACAAAATGGACATAGTACAAGGATCCATCGAACCATTTTGTATTTCTTATTTATGGAGTACAGGGTCTTCTAAACAGGTGTGTCAGATATTAGGAATTATTATTGTCTTGACGAGTATATGGACAATGTGTTGATTATTGCCATGTTATGTTACCTCTGAAACTCCTTTGCTTTCATCATTTTTGCTTTAGAAACTTGTTGGCTGGCCAACTACTTTTTTGTATTTCCTTTTCTCCAGATTTGTCTATTATGTTCCCGATGTGCAACCATATATCATGGTTCAGGTTAATGCCAGATTTCAGCACTTTCTGTTTCTACGGAAAAGAAAGTGACAGGGAGGCAATGGTTTGAAAGTGGAAGAGCAAGAGGGGTAATATATTCCATTGTGTGGTTCTTTTTTTGGGTGAGTAAAACTTTATTTACCAAAGTATCATTACAAAGCAGGAAAAAAAAGATTTGCATACTAGGACAAGATCAGCCCCATCTTGCTAAACAAACAATATCAGCTACTCCCTATCTGGATAACTACTCTTTAACAACTAGGAAATTACATTTCAAGTGCTGGTGGACTCCCCTCCAATGAAGATTAATAATTTGTCTGATAATGAGCTGTGGTGTTCTTTGTTTGTGCTGAAAGACACTACTACTCCATTGTGCAGTTGTTTCTATGTTAATTATGAAATCTCGCTAATATAAAATCACTAATCCCTGCGTTGCTTAATTGAAATTGCATAGCGGCCATCAAAATGATGTGTTAAAGAGGACACCGAGCTACAGTTTCAATTTTTCATATAGTTACTACTAAAGATTACCCCCATTATGGGCAGTCTCTCTTTTTCGTGTTTAATAAAATGTGAAGGCAACGTTATATCAAGACAACGGTCCATAGTGTGCATACAAAGCTTTAGCAAATGGGTAGCCGTCTTGAACATCGAACCAGTGAACGAACTGAGGCAAGGAAAATACATGAAAACAAGATGTATGGGTATTCCTTAATAGAGTTGTCAATTAGTTTCGAATACAGTCGAGTGATTGTATTTGGTTATTGAGTTTGAACTTGCATCTACCTTAAAAGAGAGCAGTTTGAGATTGTAATTTGGAGTAACAAAAACTTTGAGCTAAAGCTAACTTGAAAGATCTAACAACAATCAAGTTTGATTGTTCAGGTGAAAAAGGAGGTAAGCTCTCAGGATTACTTTGCAATTCATTGCCTTACTGGAATAATGGCAGAAATCTAACGGGGATGTGTGTGCCTGAATCAACATAGGAGAACGCTCAACAGAGCCGTACTGCCATGATCATCAGGCTTCAGTGCTATCTATATAAGCACTGCTGCATCGACGACTCCAATGATCACCGAATGTAAGAAATTAAGAGACCCAAAAGCTATCGTCTCAGCTTCTAAAGCCGGTACTTAAAATACTATAGATTTCATTAAAAGTACATGTACTGTTTACAACTTCACCTTTGTCCCCCACACGCAATCTCCAACTCCCAACCAATGATGTGGGAGGAAAAAAATATGAAGACAGTTGAATAAAAGAATACAACTTTACCCACCTTCAAAATGCACATTCACACGATATACAGGGCACATCAAAGATTAAAATGACAAGATCGAACTCCTCATAAACATCTATGGGAGCACCCAAAGAAGGAAATCCCAAAGAAGCTAGCACCAGCTAACTGCAGCTAGCATCTATGGGAGTCCCTGTTCTAGCCTGTGATATTCGATTTGCATAAATAGTCACCAATCTCAACTGTGTGCTATTCAGCCCTTCCAAGTATGGCAAGAATGCTTTGCCAAGCATGATGTATATGTCAACTAAACAGAACACAACAGTCTGCCAGCCAACAAAAATATGCATATCAGGGAACAGCTTAATTGATGAAACGACAAATAAGTACAGAATGTGAACTGTATTTATCTTTTCATGCTTCAACAGTATACGTGACATAATGCTAATCTGATTATAAACAATCCAATTATATCACAGCTTCAAAGCTTGTATTACTAAGGTTTACTGCATGATTTTATTTCATTTTTTTTATTTTTCCTTTCTTTTGGGGATAGATATAAGATTTATATAATGACCATATATCAGTCCATAAGCAGGACAGGAAAATACAATGAAGTGAGGGCTGTCAATAGAATCTAACAAAGGAAGCCTATTAATACTGAATGATTATATTGCATACCTTATCCTACCAATCCAGTATTAGTGATTACATCCTTGATTCTAGAAAGCTTTTTTGGGCTCTACAGAGAGAAGAAAGAGAACAGAGGGAAAAAGTAATTGGCACCTTGCGAACATCTGCGCTCTGGTTTCCAAAGGCATCAAATAGGGCAGGTAAGAATGAAGGTAGCTGAGACATCAATTCTTCCTGGGAAAACCTCTCTACAAGCTGAAGAAAGAGGCATAAGTTCAAATCACTAACAAACTCACAACATACCTTTTCCAAGTTTGACATACTTAATTAGCAAAGCGAAGCAATTGCTACTACTACTACCCCTCCACCCCACCAAAAAAAAAAAAAACAGACTCTAACGAGTTCAGGGGTCAATCAGCAAATTACCTTTGTCAAGCAGTTAATACAGGTTACAAGAGTCTTCTCGTCTTCGGTGACGAGCAATGGAACAACAACCTGTGATAGAAGCAACTTAGCAGAAATAGGAAATCAAAAAGAGAACGCCATGAGATCCAAGTGAAAAGGAAAAAATAAAACCACATATCTTGCTATGCAAATTCAAACGGAAACCAAGACTTACACTTAAGCATCTAAATGGGTCATACTGAGACAACACCGTAGTTAAACAATGTTCAGCTTCATTTGAAACCTGGACAAATATAATATAACAAATTAGAAAAGAGGGAAGGAAATTTCCAGCACAATAACTTTATCAAAGTGAGGGTTTACTTTTGGAGCAACATCCTTCGTTACATTAAGCAGCTTTTCAGTTACAACCTCGACTGAATCCTCCATGGCATCTCTCTGAAACAACAGAAAATGGATAAAGTAAAATGACATAGTAAACAAGAAGGGTTAAAAAGAAGCAGACAACCTCTCTTATCTATAGCTAAAGGGATGGAACAAAAATAAATTTGATAAGCGACAAAAGACCTGATTCTTCAGCATTTCAACTATCACAGATAGGGCAAGTTCTCTTATTGATGACTCCGAATCATCTAGCACCTCGAGCATAGCAGTCAATATCTGATTGACGTACTGCAGTGAATGAAACATGACATATCATTATAAAATCCATCTTTTCAAATCAGCAGAATTAAATCATGATATTCACAAGACCTTTAAAATAAACAGGTAACAACTGAACTCTAGCTAGTTGGAATATTAAAAAGGAACTAAAATAAATGCTATTCGCAATGCTAAATGAGGACTTAAATCTACATAAAGGGTGAGCAACGACCAAGCAGATAAATCGGTGACTAATATACCTTACTCCAGATGGATTGATCTTTGATAACAGCTTCAATTAGTTGTTGAAGTGCAACATGCTTGTTGGCAGCAGAACTTTCATCATTGCCAGTACAAATCTGGCAAAAGCGTGAGAGAAAGCAGGGTAAGTATTGTGATCGTTTACATCCTAAGGGCTCGTTTGGTTGAAGAACAAGTTATCCCGGGATTAGCTATCACAGGATCGTTATCCCATCCTCGACGTGGGAAAGAACCAACAATACAATTCCGGGATAGGTTATCCCGCGATTTTATCCCAACCAGACATGGGACAAACTCATCCTAAAATTAATCCCGGATTAGTGTCCCTTATCCCTTGTACCAAACGAGTCCCAAGTCTTTACACAACAGATTTGAGAGATTATTTAACCAAGGAAGAGGAGAATCACAGCGAGTTTGACAATAAAGTGTAACTTGACAGGCATAGGTTGACCACAGAGAACTCACCGAATGAAGAATCTGAGGAATACTTGGTTCAGTTGCTGGAGTTGAGTTTATCTTCAGAGCAGAGAGTTTCAGGTGATTAAGTCCCAAATCAGATTCATTATCAGCTCCAACAGCTGCAGCTAAATGCTCCGTGTCAACTAAACCATTAGCCTCCAGAAGGGTTTTGGAAGTGTGCTCCGCATTTAAGCTGTTGTCATTGCTTTCCTGGGAATTAGCCCGTAATCCATCACTCTCACTTGCAGTAAGGGCCAAAAGTTTTGGTTCCTTGGCTTTTGAAACAGGAAGATCAGAGTTGGAACCAGTTTCAACATCATGATAGAAGTCTTGAGTATCATCAGACAATGAGTGACCTATAGAACTAGTTATATAGGTAGAGTCCGGAACAGAGTTCCACTTTCTGGCACCATCACTATCAACTGAACCAGCAGAATACCTTCCAAATAGATGACTTTTCTTTGAAGCTCCAGCATATCCCTCTTCCGAAGATGTTCCAGTAACATCATATGGATCATACTTGGAACGTTGCCTTTCTTTTTTATTTTGCAGAAAATTCATCAAATCCACTTCTATACGAGGGGTATATTGTTTAAGCGCTCGCCTCAAGGAATTTTGTTCTTCAACTGATAAGCTAAGAATAAAATTCAAAACCCCTGTTCCATCAAAGTGAGTGTACACTGATACAATGCATGAAATGGCCGCTTCTTTCAGTTTGGTATTTTTATCATAGACCAATGGTGTTAACTTTGCGAGCAATAACTTGAGGATGCCACTATTTCCAGCACCTTCAGAATTCGAAGGATGCTTGTTAAGAGATTCAATTGCAAACTCAATTACAGCAAGTTTGGCCTTTGGAGAGCGCTGTTCATCCAATGAACGGAGCAAAGCTGGCAAAAGGGAGTCGATGCCGTATGTTTTGCTTACAATTTCTAATGTATTTGAGCAAGGCTGCCTCACAGATTCCTTGGGATCAATTAGCCGTGAAAAAACATGGGGCAAAATCCTCTCCATGTAACTTTCAAAAGGTTTTCTGCAAGCTGGAATAAAATCTGCAAGGGTTGACAGAGCAGCCTGTGCAACTTTATGATGGGGATCATCGAGGTGCTGGAAAAATAATTTCATAACCTTCTCAAAGCTCTGAATGATTTCTGGAATACCTCTAGGCCCCTGCTGTAGCAAAGACCTGACATAGCTAAATGCAGCAACCCTAGCATTCCAATCTGAACTAGAACCGAGACCCTCACTTAATGCATCACTTAGTGAGGTGGGTCCCTCCTCATAACTTGACATTTCTCCTAACGGGAGCTGACTATCATCAAAGCTCCCTCTCTTGCTAGCAGACATTCTTCCTGCTGTGTTCTTTCTAGATAGAGGACGTTGAAAATTTGGAACGTGATTATTATGAGAATCCCTAAAGTTACCATCATTGTATGGTGACTCTATGTATTGTCTGTGAATGTGTGAGTTCATTAACCGCCTACCGTCCCTCAGTTCAGCATTATCTTCAACAAAACCTCTATCTGGTAGCTTTTCAGGAGCCCTTCTCGCCGAATAAGAATTAAACGCTGAGAAGGATTCATGAACCACCATACTTCGATAGGATGATTTAGATGAATCCTTCGAGGCCTGGACCGGAGTAATAATATCAGAAAAACCCAATCCACCATTGTGATTATTACCTTTAGAGAATCCAGATGGTGCATCTACCAAAGCGTTAGCAAGACTATTTGACGCAGGAAGAGCAAGAGGAAATGGTGGATCACGGGACGATGGCGGGTCAACTCCTGCACTAGGGGCAGGAAAAGATAATTAAGTTCTAGACATAATTTCATTATGGCTGCTCTTCTTTTTCTGAGAGAGTATAATAGCAACAGCTTTTTTTAGTTTTTTCAACATCCTTTGTGCCAAATATTAGAAGCTGCATGTGGATGAACTTTAAGTCTTTGACCTTGGCACTAAAATCTAAGTTGCGCGGACTCTTCACTTTCAATGCCGCATCCATGTCGCATTCTTCAAAAATACACTACTTTTAGTGAATCTGACGCACGCCCGTTGACATTTTTGACGAGTTCGAGCAACATTGACTAAAATACTACACAAGATTTTGAGAGGGGGAAAATGTTGAAGATATGTCTCAGAAATAAAGTAGTAGATAACTACTAGTAGTTTTAAATTGTTAGAGTTCTATGTGGGTTAAGACTTAGGAATTAGTCAACCCTTTATTATTTGAAATTAGGAATTAGTTATCCTTATTTGAATTGAAGTCTAGTTAGAAATTTAGCTATAAATGTATGTCTTTGAGTTATTAATAAAATAATTCCCTTTGACAATACAATTGCGCCAGTTTCTTGAGGGATGTGTGAGATGAATTCTGAAAACAACTTTTCCCAAATAGCTACTCCTGTCTTTGATGGTGAGAATTACCAACTTTGGGTAGTAAGAATGGTGACTTATCTTGAGGCTTTAGATATTTGGGAGGCCGTGGAGGAGGATTATGATGTTCTTCCGCTGCCTGATAATCCCACGGTGGCCCAGATCAAAAGCCAAAAGAAAAACAATCAGAAAAAATCAATGGCAAAAGCAACTTTGTTTGCTAGTGTTCCTCCAAGAATTTTCATGAGAATTATGACCCTTAAATCAGCAAAAGAAATTTGCGATTATCTGAAGGAAGACTATACAGGAGATGAAAGAATTCGAGGCATGAAGGTATTGAATCTAATAAGGGAATTCGAATTGCAAAAAAAGAAGGAATCTTAGACCGTCAAAGAGTACCCAGACCGACTTCTTAGCATTGTTAACAAGGTAAGATTGCCTGACACAAAATTTAAAGATCAAGAATTGTTGAAAAAATTCTTATTACTGTGCCTGAAAGATACAAAGTATCAATAACTATCTTGGAAAACACAAAAGACCTATCCAAGATTATCTTGGTAGAATTGTTAAATACATTGCAGGCACAAGAGCAATGGAGGCTTACGGGACAAGATGATATGGTTGAAAGAGCTTTGGCAGCCAACCATAAGACTCAAAGCAATGGTAATAATTCAAGGAAAGACTACCCACCATGCCAGCACCGTGGCAAAATAGGTCATTCTCCGTTTAAATGTTGGAAGAGACCAGATGCACAATGCAAGATTTGCAATCAACTTGGCCATGAAGCTGTGATTTGCAAAAACAAATCTCAAAAATATGAAGCAGATGCCCAAGTCACCAAAGAAGAAGAAGATCACTTATTTGTGGCAACATATTCTTCAACCAAGAAATCTGATTTTTGGATGATTAACAGTGGTTGTACAAACCACATGACATATGAAAAAACTCTTTTTAAAGAGTTTTTGCCTTTGGAAAATAAGAAAATCAGAATAGGAAATGGTTACTATATTCGTGCAGAAGGAAAAGGGAATGTTGCAATCAAAACAATTTCAGGTACAAAAATAATTTCAAATGTTGTTTACGTGCCCGATATTGATAAAAGTTTGTTAAGTGTTGGCCAGCTAATGGAACAAGGATTTAAATTATTATTTGGCGACAACTATTGTCGAATCTTTGATTCCACTAATCATGAGATTTTACAAGTTGATCTGAGAGGCAAAAGTTTCTTATTTAATCCAACAGAAGATGCACACAAGCCATGCAAGAACAAAGATGAATTGGCAGATTTATTCAAGAGGTCAAATTCAATCGAAGCCGAGACTGCAATCTACAATTTATGATCTAAGGAGTGTTGAAGATATATCTCAGAAATAAAGTAGAAGTAGATAACTACTAGTAGTTTTAAATTGTTAGAGTTCTATGTGGGTTAGACTTAGGAATTAGTTATCCCTTTGTTATTTGAAATTAGGAATTAGTTATCCTTATTTGAATTGAAGTCTAGTTAGAAATTTAGCTATAAATATATGTCTCTGAGTTATTAATAAAATAATTTCCTTTGACAATACAATTGCAGTATCTTTTTTCTCTCCAAGTCTTTCTCTGTTATTTCTTTAATTTCAAAGCTAAAAAACAACAGAAAAAAATCAAAAAATAATGGAAGAGGAAACAATTACCTAGATCCAAACTAGAGGATCGACTTTCCTCAGATATATCCAGACCTTTGAGCAGGCTTTCTATAGCAGAAACTTTCTGTTTGCTGGCATGAAGTACACTTTCCAAGCTACGTTCTGTGCCAGTACCCACAGGTTTTGTTTGTGACAGGAGTAGCCCAGGGGAGAGGGATGTGCCTGCAGGTAAACTGGAACTTCTATCCATAGCAACTATTGCAGATGTTCCATAACCAGAAATTTGTGAAGAAGCAGATGTTTGAGAAGCAACTGAAAAGTGTGGGCTCCTCTCTCGAACAGAAGGTGAAGCATGTCGTCTGTGAGTTCCACCATCTTCCTCATTTATGATCTGCAAAAGTGTTTCCTTTAGTCCGTCATGCCAAATCTAAAAGCAATTTAAAGTAATGCCAATCATCAACGTTAGAAAGATGCTGGAGCAACTTTAAGGAGAATAGCGAACCCTTTGGATAGCAGGATCAAAGGACATAAACAAACGCCTGGATCGTTCTGACCAAGTTCTTGCAAACATTCTGTACAAAGTTCTTGCAGTTGATCGTACCTGTTAAGTTTTCAACTGAGAGTAATGGCATTGCAAAAACAGAAAGGGAAAAAAAGATGTATTGCGAGTACAAAAGGGAACAGAGTGTCTGTGTAGGGGAAGAAGAGGGGAGATTGAATGAAGGAAGCAGCATAACGTACATTCACATATACATCTGATACATAGAATTCAAAATCCATACCTCACTCATTGCATCTGTTACACAACACTTTATAAGGTCTTCATAGAGTTCTGCTGAACGGTGTATCTCAGATGCATCAGGCCAATGTTCCAGGATTAAAAGTGCGTACTCACAGCATCTGTTAAGTGTTGTACATGAGGAACAGCACTGTCCAGAAGTAAATTCAGAATAAACACCATAATTGACCACAGAGAAACAAACCTTGCACGAAGAACGGCATTTCGATCATTCTTTGCACAATCAGCTATTCGAGGAAGTGCACGAGCAACTTTGCAGTTGCGCAACATCTGAAAATAAAAGTAGACATGAATAACCAATATACCAAGAGACGAAAGAGAGATGATTATAATGGCACAAAAAGTCTTACCGTCTTTATGCAGGTATCAGCAGATTCTGCAATTACAAGAACAGTAATAACAACAAGCTTGAAAAGAACCTGAAATTCAAATCAGAAGTCAGAAACAACCTATACCATTTAGCGTAAGATGAGAGGAAGTATAAATCTGCAGACAGTAGCTAGAAAACGTTACTCACCGGAATGAACATCTCAGCACATGCCTCAAAATCTCCCAAAAGCTCTTTGGATAAGAAGTTCAATAAATAGCAAGCCTACCAACAAATAAGGAGAAGAAACCATAAAGGCACTACATCGGAACACTTTAGTCTACTTAAATTTCGCTGTGTTTATGGAGTACATGCATCAACAACAACACACCCAGTATATTCCCACCAATGGGGAGGGTAAGTATACGCAGTCCATACCACTACCTCAGATGTGAGATAGAGAGGTTGTTTCCGATAGACCCCCAGCTCGGAGTGCATATGAAACACTAATGAAATTTTTTATCGTCAATTTTCAGGGAAAAGAAAAAGAGCAAGTGAAGGATAAAACCGCCCAATAAATGTACTCAGACATTCCAGCTTGCTAGCATGAACAGACATTTTGACTGATAAAATCTAACAAAAGGACAAGAGTCTATATGTGCATACATTCAGAGTGGGTGATACTCTTAAGTCTTAACCTGAGAATTAATAAGCAATATGCAAAAAATGTCAAAACAATGGAGAAATAAATGTAAATGCCGTCCTAGCTTGCATAAACGCATTGTAGAAAGAGAGGGACACAAGTCTATTTAACTACTAACAGGCATCTACGAAGATGGCAACTGCAGTGAGTGGAGCAGATGGCATTAGCAAGCTTATTTGGAGCTACTGGGATGTAAGATATAAACATTCAAATTTCTAGTAGGTTTTTGTAAACCATCTGACAGAGCCCAGGTAACAAAGCGGGAGATAAAGCGAATAATTAGAGGACAAGTTTCCAAAATACTCACTAGCAGATTTGCTACTATAATAGATTAAAATAACAGACCTGTTTGACAATGGTGGATCTCCGATCAGATAACTGTGTGCTCAAAGGGACAACAAGTTGCTTTAGAAGTCCACGGAAACAAGGAAAATCAGTTGCACCTGATATGATGAAATGGAAGATGAGGAGCAATACAAACTGGTCAAGACATGATAGGAAAGAAATCACTTGAACATAAATAGTCCTATTTTCTCTTATTTCATGCAGTTTTATCTCCTTTTTTTTTTTTCCTTATTGGTTTGGGGGGGAGGAGGAGGAGGAGGAGGAAGCATTGAGCTATGTATACATCATTTCAGTAAAATAAGACATTGTTATACAGCAGATGCAATGGTGGAAAACATACCTCCAATTACAATAGCTTCAATTCTCTGCATAGCAGAAATACGAATAGACCAATCCTTCTCTGGCACAAGGGTAGAGGCAATCTTCTCAAACTCCCTTATCAGCTCCTTTTCTGAGTACACTTTAATTGGCTCGACAGGTTTCTCCGTGATATCAGCATCCCCTATACAAGAGTAGAGACCAAGTGACATTTGATCAAGTATACACTCATAGACTATTCTTATGCATTGCCTGATCGCAAAAATTCTGTCTTTTCCCCCTTTGTTTTTGCTAGAACTACCCTTTTGACATAGACTCATTGTAGTTGTTTTATACAGAAAAATACCCTGATAACCATTAGCGAATGATTTCCCTATGTGTTCTTAGACACACTGCACAACTCGGCCTTTCTCCCTCACCCACTTCCCCTCATTCATTCAAAACCCTTGAACCAGGCATGATATGTAACAACTCTAGAAAGGGTAAAAACTTGAAATCTTTTATACCAAGTACGTAACATGACAGTAGGATGCCCACAAAAGCTTAATAAAATAGAAGTTTCCAAGGCATATCGGATGCATGTACTAACCTCCAAAAAGAGACACCTCTCTTGTTGAGCTTTTAGCCTGTGGGCTGCTTTTCTCGGGATTAAGAGCAGTGGATCTCACCTGAGCAGCTGAATAGTTTCTCGGAATTCCATCTGCTAAACGACTTTTGGGCTCAATCTTCTCTAGTCTGGAGTTAATATCTTTTACCTGCAGCCAATTATCAAGTCAAGATAGAGATTGAAAAGAAATTTTTCTTAGTATACATGCATCTGCCCGATTGCTTTTTCAGTGAAGGCCATGCTGACTGTTGATGGGGTGTCATCCATTTTATTGACCAAGTGAAATAAAATTACAACTGGAAAACTCAGGTCACTGCATATGATAGGAAACTATTTTCTAGAATGGAAACTATTTTCAAGTTATATCATACCATCATGGTAGGAAGATGATGGCGCTGAAGTTCATCACGGAACTGAGGTGCAGCCTGTGAATACATCTCCTGCAAAGAAGATGACACATGGAGATAGGGGCTGTTAAAAGGAAATAATGCTTAATCACAGAACTAGATATTTGTCAGTGACAGGCAGTAAACAAACATTACATCAAAGAATAATATATAGAAAGAATTCAGTAATGTTGCACAAATATTAACACGCAACAATTTGGATCATACAGAAACCAAATATTTCCAAACATTCATCAACAGCCCCTCCTGCAACTTTAACCAACTACAGAGAAATGATTACCAAGTACAACTAGTAACAACTAAAAATTCCGCACAGCATATAATGGTTTTGAAATTGTAAAAAGTTGATGAAAGACAGTGAAAAAGCCAACAGATTACTAGTGACACTCACTTCAAACTACCAGCATGATAACTCCACCGGTTGGAATGCGAAGTACACCACTAGCACCACTAGCCTGAAGGAAATCATTTAACTTGCTGGAGCAAAAGGTCTCAACAGAAACATCATATGTTGGAATCAGGTCAAGACCAGATGTCAGGAATTCTATAGCATCACACGTTTCAGCAGAAACCCAATGGACAATAGGGGACGAGGAAACCCGCAGAAGAATCATTTCTCTTACCCTCCATTAATTAGATCCAAAAATATTGCTAGTCCTTGGACACATGAATAAAGTTGATCATCTTGTCCGCTAGTCATTGTGCACATGAATCAAGCGATCATCTTGGTTACACAAATCAAAAAGGGCAAATAAGATTCCAGGAATCTACTCTTATTTTTCAATTGAAGATTATAGTTTCATCTCTTACCAGATTGAATAGGTATTTTTAATCAAAACCATGTCCTGCAATCTGGCTTACAGATTGAATTGATCATAGGGCTCATTCAAACAATCTTGAGCCTTTGCCCTGTTAGTTATAGATAGGTAATTAAATTTTTAATTTTTATTGTTATTATAGATGGGTAATTTTTATGTTTGATCAATTAATTACCCAGGCGACTTCCTTGATAAATACGCATATCCAGAACAAAGACTGCGAGCTTGTAAGAGCATCAAATCAGAGAGTGAAATTAGAGCATCTTTATATTACCAAAAAGGGAAAAGAAAAGACACCGAACCTCAGAGTCAGAAAAATACTATGACTTCGATAATGAAACTAAAACTATCATTTCTCAAATTAAAGTTGTACTACTGACGTTTTGATGATTTACAAACTATACCATGAAAATCTCAGTATCTATGGGGCCTGGTCCCATAGGAAGAAGACTTCAGAAGATGCCAACTGAGTACAGCTGGAAATTGCACTTTCTGCAGAAAGTTGGTAGCATTGCATTAGAGGCAGTCAACCTCGACCAATGGCATGCATCCTAGATTTTGCTCTCTCTTATAAAAGGAACACTCAAAAAGAGCAAAACCTAGTTTTTGCAATCAAGATTATCTCCTAAGCAAAAGCCATTCTACAGGAACATTGCTCATATTTCAACAAGGGACCTGATCGAGTGTTGTTTAGCCTTGTTGCATTTTTGAGTCTTGTGTCTTTTACTCTTACATTGTAAATCTACTCCTAAGTTATGAAAGATAGTAGATCGATTGCTTGTCTGAGTCTTAGCTTGAGTCGCATCAATTAGAGTTAATTGGTCAAGTCACTTTGTATTTAGTCAAGTTTCTTTTTCATCTCTGTTGATGTCTTTTCTGGGTAGAGCTACTTAGGATTATTGACTAGAGTTAGACAACAAAGCGGTGTGGTAGAGTTACTACATCAATCTTGTAATAAAGTTGTTGCATGAGGTTAGGATTAAAAGTTTAATTCTTGTGATTATTCGAGTCTGTAATCACTTTGTTGCTTGAAGCTTAGTGAGTAAGTTGGGAAATCCTACGAGACAGGTTGTGGTTTTTCCTCCCTTGAGCAAGAAGGCTTCCACATAAACATATGGTGTATTTTACCTTCTGCATTTTTCTTCTCATATAACTGTGTTATTGCATTTGATTGTCAAGGGACCTGGTCCCCTAACAATAGGTGGATCGCTCGTTCCAACAATTGGTATCAGAGTTAGCTCATCTAGCTCAAAAAATGGCAACTCCACTGTAATGCCCCGTATATTTCCAAACATGCACAACCAATTCATCACTGAAAAATATTTAAACTTGAGATTGTAAGGAGGTATATAAGCTTAAAATTAAAGTTAAGTGTTAAGTTAGAGTAGAGGAATTAAGATGTTCAAAATATAGGATAAAATAAATAAGGTGCTTGCTTGACTTAATTAAGCTAGTAGGTGACAAGTAGGTGTATCACCTACTTAGACTAATTGACCAAATTGACGCCTATATTGATGGACTTATTTGAGGCCCAAATTAACTAAAAGAAAATAAGGAGAATGGCAGCCCAAGGCCCAATCTTTTCAAGCCCACAAAGATTACTTAAAAATGCCCTAGTAGGTGCATCACCAACTTGGACTTTTGACCAGCTTAAATGGCCAAAGTAGGTGCATCACCTACTTAGCATTTATGGTCCAAATTAGAGCCAAATGCTGGCTGGAAATAAAGAGGAGAATGAGCCAGCAAATTGAGGCCTTTAAAGGTCCCAAAAATCATCAATAAACTCTCATATTTTTCTCATCAAATTCAATTTAATGCTGGCTGGAAATAAAGAGGAGAATGAGCCAGCCAATTGAGGCCTTTAAAGGTCACAAAAATCATCAATAAACTCTCATATTTTTCTCATCAAATTCAATTTCTCTCAAGTCTTTTAATCTCTCTCTTCTATCCTCCAAACAGCCTCCCTATTTTTCATCAAGGTTCCAAGTGTTCTTCAAAATATTTTTTGTAAAGCAGCCCACAAGATCACCTTCTCTCCTCCTTAGTTTCGGATATATTAGAAAGTTATTCAAGGGGAGTGAATATATAGGTGTTGACAGCCAAGGTGCTTCCACTATCTTTCAAAGATTAAGGTAAGAATTTCATGCCATAAGATTGGGTTGTTGGTCTGTTTTCATCTGATGCTTGTGCTAATGTTCCTTTCCTGTTTTGTGATTTAGAGAAGGTCACAAAGATAGTAATTGGGGGAAAATAACAGATTAAGATATCCAAGGTAAGGTGCTGCCCCAACTTCTAATTAGTAGCTCATTTGCACAATCTATACATACTTGTGTATAGGAACTCATGGGACATTAATTGAAAGTTTTATATTGTGATGTTGGAGTTGTATTATTGTATTGAGAAGTTAGGAAGTCATGGCTGGCCTTAAAAAAAGGATTGGTTAATGTTATTACGGGGCAGGAATGAAGGAGCGCACGTGGGGTTGGGTTGTTCTGGTGGTTTATGGATTTTGTGACTATTTATGAGTTGTTTTATATGTATTGCTGTTGTGAGGAAGTGAGTCACCTTATACAATGGTTGAATGCAGCTTCTATTGAAGTATAAAAGGGTATGGTGATACATCATGTGTTTGGGGGTTTGGATGGTCTTTTAATGCCCGTCTAATACTTAGCGACTATTTTTGCAGGATTATAATGTAAGTAGGTTCTAATATTAGCTTCATTATGTCCTTATATTGTAGAGTAACATTTAAAGGAAAGGCTGAATTGTCGTAGTCACATTGGTCGGAAGAAAAGGTATGTAAGGCTATTCTTTTTCATCTTCTTTGGCATGAAATCTCATATTAGTGTTAGTACCAACAAAGCGAGCTTCCCAAACGTCCTCACTAGTAAAGGATATATGGAAATAATTAGAAAGGTGCTTAGCATTCTCCCAAAGTCATGGTAATGTAAAGTGGATGCCATCGCTGAAGCTAGGAACCTTAAAACTCTCACAATGGATGAGATGATTAGGTAACATGATAACTCATGAAATGAAGAAGCAACAGAAGCCAAAGGAGGACTCTTGCTCTTAGAGTTGCCACAGTTGCCATAGGAGATTTCAGTGAGGAAGATGAAGATATGGCATATATAACCAAAAGATTTCTCAAAGTAATATGGTTTTCAAAGAAGAGGAAGCTCTAGTAGATCAGCAACTGGAAATGACCTGTGTCACAAATGAGGCAAGCCTAGTCATTTCATCAAAGAGTGTCCAACGCATAAAATGGAGCACAAAGAGCATAGCAGATGTGGAATTCACAAAGGAAAGCAGAAGGGCCGAGGCCCAATAAAATGAGGAGAAGAGCTGCACCCGACTATGTGGTTAAACAAGCTCTTGCAACATGGGGGGACTCATCCAGCAACTCAAATGAGAATCAAATGAAGCTCAGAACCCTGAAAATGTCTCAATAAAGGTGATAGAAGATGTTGATGATGTGTTTGACTTACTCTTTGCATTCATGGCAAAATCTGATGATGAGGGTGATGAGGCGACACTTTTTGATATCAAGCAAAATTTTAATAATTATTCTTGGAGAAAGCTTAAAGCCTAGCTAAAGTTTTGATAGACTTCTTATGTGAACTTACAAATGAAAAGGATATCTGGAATGAGACTCTTAGGTTGTATTTGTTTTTATTAAAATTCAAACGTTTGAATCTGAATGCATATCTGAATGATTAAGATATAGTCTTCAGATCTGAAAACTGAATGGTTAAGACTATTTGTTTTTCAATATCTGAATATGCAAAATTTATTTATTTGCATATATAATAAAAATATAATTTAAATAAAAAATTATTATATACTAGAAAAATATTTGATTTAATAGAATAAAATTATTATTTGATTGAAAAAAATATTTATTATTGTTAGTAATAATGGAGATGATTTGTAATGGTAGTGGTAATGATTAATGTTAGTGATTAGTAATGTTGGTGGCGATAGTTGTGATGGTAGAGATGTTTGGTATTGGAGT
The DNA here is from genome assembly GCA_030864225.1 of Capsicum baccatum var. pendulum. Classification (NCBI taxonomy): domain Eukaryota; kingdom Viridiplantae; phylum Streptophyta; class Magnoliopsida; order Solanales; family Solanaceae; genus Capsicum; species Capsicum baccatum. The sequence goes on along the minus strand of CM061558.1, from coordinate 197,727,929 downwards.
AACTGTTATGATGGTGACGACTGGTAGTGATGGTGATAGTGATGTGAAGTTGGTTGATGTTAATAGTTGGAGGTGTTGATTGTGATAGCTTAAAAATGAATGCATGATGGTTGACGATGTGTTGGTGGTAGTTGGAGATGTTGTTAGCTATGATGGTGGAGATGATTATCAGTTGAGATATACTGTAGTGATGATGTTGGTTGAAGCGGTGGTACAGATGGCGACATCGGTGACTATGGTGGTGGTGGTAGTGGCCAAAAAATGTATTGATGTTGATGATATGTTATTAGTAGTTAGCAGTTGCGCTAGTTGATGGATGAGTTGGTAATAATTGGGATTGGCCGATAGTCGTTGATGATGGTTGTGGTGGTGGTGGTGGTGGTGGTGGCATTGGCGTTGGCATTGACGGTTGTGATAGCGGCGGATATAATTAAAATAATGGAGGTGGCAGATATGGTAGCGGTTGAAAATAGTGGTTAGTAGCAATTATGATTGTGAATAGTGGTTGTGATGGTGGAGGTGGTTAGTGGTAGTGGTGGTGGTTGGTGGCTAGGTGGGTGGTTGACAATGATAGTGGTGGCAAAGGTGGTTAGCGGTGGTGACTGATGATCAAATAAAGTGGTCGTAAATATTATCCAACACAAGAATACCTCTAATGATTAAGACTAAGTTCCAGATCTGAATGATTTAGACCTATTAAGAGCCAAAATCTTAATAAAAAACAACAAAAAACTCAGTATATTCCCACAAAGTGGTGTCCGGGGAGAGTAAAATGTACGCAGTCCATACTGCTACCTCCGAAGAAGTAGAGAGGTTGTTTCCGATAGACCTCCGGCTCAAGATAAGGAATAGTAAACAAGATCGTAATGAAACAATGAAACAAGATGGATGGCATAACAGAGATAAGAAATAAGAAATAACAAAATAAAAATAAGAGAAATAAGAAATAAGATAAATAAGAGCAATACAAAATAAGAAATAGAAAATAAGAAATAAGACACCCACATAGTAGTAAACATACACTCACAGACAAAGACACCAACCACACCCAAACTCCCTGACTAGCAGCTCCTACCTATGGACACAGTCCTAGGATTACTAACCCGTCTACACAAGAGTTCTCCTAACTACTTGCTACGACTCACCCCCACACCCTAGCATTCCACCCTTATCCGCGACTCCACATCTTCCTATCTAGGGTCATGTCCTAAGTAAGCTGTAACTGCTCTATGTCGTGCCTGATCACCCCCCTCTAGTATTTCTTCGACTTACCTCTACCCCTTCTGAAACCATCCAAAGTTAGCCTCTCACACCTACGAACTGGGGCATCCGTGCCACTCCTCATCACATGTCCAAACCATCTCAGCCTCCCTTCCCACATCTTGTACTCCACCGAAGCCACTCCCACCTTTTACCGGATAATCTCATTCCTAACTTTATCCCTTCTAGTAAGACCACACATCCAACGCAATATTCTCATTTCCGACACCTTCAAAAAATTTTAATATGGGAATTCTTGGCTATCTTCCAGAGGTAGAGGTATGGACTGCGTACATCTTACCCCCCCAGACCCCACTAGGTGGTAATACACTGGATTTGTTGTTGTTGTTGTTGTTGTTGTTTTGGCTAACCAATACTCCGCTCCATACAGCATGGCCGGACGGACTGTCACTCAGTAGAATTTGCCTTTAAGCTTAAGGGGCACCTTCTTATCACACAACACTCCGGAGAAACGCCTCCACTTCATCCAACCTGCCCCAATACGTTTAGAGACATCCTCGTCAATCTCTCCATTCCCCTGAATCATAGACCAAGATACTTAAAACTATCCCTCTTACAAAAAACCTGGGAATCCAACCTCACCACTACCTCGTCCTCCTGCCTCAAGTCATTAAACTTGCATTCCATATACTCTGTCATGGACCTACTCAACCTGAACCCTTTAGATTCAAGGATTTGTCTCCAAACCTCCAATTTTTCATTCACACCTTGCGTCTCATCAATCAGCACTACATCATCTACAAATAACATACACCAAGGCACCTCACCTTGAATACTCCGCGTCAACACATCCATCACCAACAAAAACAGGAACGGACTAAGAGTCAATCCCTGATGCAACCTTATCTCGACCGAAAAATGCTCTGAGTCTCCTCAGAGCCATCGGTGAGTCTTCCCTCCATCATACATGTCCTTAATAGATCTGATGTACGCCACCGGGACCCCTTTCACCTCCAAAGAACCTCCCTAGAGACTTTGTCATACGCCTTCTCCAGGTCGATGAACACCATGTATAAATCCCTTTTCATTTCCCTATACTGCTCCACCAATCTCCTCACCAGATGAATTGTCTCTGACCTCGAGCGACCGAGCATAAATCCAAACTTATCCGAGATAGACACGATCCTCTTCAGTCTCCGCTCAACCACCCTCTCCCAAATCTTCATAGTGTGACTCAACAACTTCATACCTCTGTAGTTGTTGCAACTCTAAATATCACCCTTGTTTTTATATAACTGAATCATCGTACTCCATCTCCAAGCCTCAGGCATTTTCGCAGTCTTGAAAATGCCATTGAATAAATCAGTCAACCACCTTAAAACTGCCCCACCAGTGTACTTTCAAAAATTCACCGAAATCTCGTCAGGCCCCGTCGCCCTACCCCTCCGCATCCTACGAATAGCCTCTCTAACCTCCTCAACCTTAAAACGTCTACAGTAACTGAAATCACAGCTCTCCTCCAGGTGCTCTAGCTCCCCTAAATGCCTCTGTCCCTCTCCTCGTTCAGGAGTCTATGAAAATACTCCTGCCATTTCTCTTTATGTGAACATCCTTCACCAAAACTCGACCATCCTCCCCCTAAATGCACTTCACTTGATCGAGGTCACGACCCTTCCACTCCCTAGACTTAGCAAGCCTATACAACCTCTTTTCCTCGCCTTTCACCTCTAACCCCGCATGCAAGCTCTCAAACGCTGCTGTCTTAGCAGCCGTAACTTCTAATTTAGCCTCCTTCCTTTCTAATTTGTAAAACTCCCTATTCACACTCTTCTCCTCTTCATCATTACTCTCAATCAAGTTAACATATGCCCCCTTCTTAATCTCCACTTTCTTCTTAACTTCTTCATTCCACCACCAGTCCCCCTTATGTCGTCCTGACCGACCCCTCGAAACACCCAACACTTCCCTAGCAATATCCTTGATGCAGCTGGCAGCCCTATCCCACATATCATCCTCGTCCCCTCTACACTCCCGCCACCTTCTCCCCTATCTCCAACACACTAACTGGTGTCAAGCCATCCCATTTAATTCTGGGTCGACCCTCCCCAGCCTTTCTCTTTTTGCTCTTCTTGATAACCAAGTTCATCACCAGAAGCCTGTGCTGGGCCGAAAAATACTCACTCAAAATGACTTTACAGTCCTTACATAAAACCCTATCCCCTTTCCTAAGCAGCAAAAAGTCAATTTGAGTCTTGGCTATCACGCTTCGGAAGGTAATCAGGTGGCTATCGCGCTTTGGAAGGTAATCAGGTGATCCTCCTTCTTCAGAAAGCTCGAATTCACTACCACCAGCCCAAAGGCCCTCGCAAAATCCAACAGAGCAGCTCTCTCACCATTCCTATCACCGAAACCAAAACCTCAATGCACATCGTCATAGCCTCCCGATAAAACCCTAATATGCCTATTAAAGTCCCTTGCTATGACAATCTTCTTCGAGCTAGGCACACTTCTCACCACCTCGTCCAAAGCCTCCCAAAAGCTCCCTTTCACCTCCTCTTCCAAGCCTACCTGCGGCACATAAACACTACACACGTTCAGCGTAAACCCCCCAATGACCAACTTAATCATCATCAGCCTATCATGGACCCTCTTAACCTCCACCACCTACCCTCTAAGGGCCTCATCCACTAAGATGCCCACTCCATTCCTACGTCTCTCACTCCCTGAGTACCACAACTTGTACCCATCCACATCCCTAGCCTTAGACCCTACCCACTTACTCTCCTAAACACACGCAATATTAATCCTTCGCTTCTTAAGAATCTTCACTAGCTCTACGGACTTACCCTGAAGGGTCCCTATGTTCCAAGACCCTACCCTCAACCTAGCTTCTCTCACCTATCGCCTACATTTACTACCCCTCACCGAACCAGCCCTAACACCCGACCTAGACCCCACACCCACCCCTGCCCTCCCTTCATCACCCACTCCCAAAAGAACCCCAACCCCAACCCTCTAGGACATGACCCTATTCCACCATCAACCCCCAAAGCCACTACTCACAAAACAGAAACAAAACCCCAAACAAAGCAACAGTATGAAAACAAAAGGCACGCACAAAACACACTATCCGGCCTAGCAGCTAGAAAAACACAACAATATCCACCAATATGAGAAAGCAACCAGTCACAACAAAATCACAAGAAATAGAATAATATGACGAAACTAGACTGAAACACAACAGCAAACCCAGTATATTCCCACAAAGTGAGGCCTAGGGAGGGTAAGATATATGCAGTCCATACCCGCTACCTTCGAAGAAGTAGAGAGGTTTCCGATAGACCCGCGACTCAAGAAAAACTAGACTGAAAGAAGGAATTAAATATCAAAGTTTAGAGGTCATCAGGATACTCGTGTGTGCCAAGTCCTCTCCTCTTGCGTGCTACTGCTGAAACAGAGTCGTCGGAATAATGTCGCTTGAATGTCGTCGGAACGTCTCTAAGTATTGTCGGAATCTGGACACCAGCTGTCGTCGTACCAACCTGCGTAGTCCGATGCTGCACACTAATACCGTCGCCGGAGTCGAGCCAGCGAAAACCCTAATCCCGCCGATGATAGCAATGATGAGAGGGAAAAGGGGAAGGAAAAGAGAAAGGGGTAGAGAGAACAGGGGAGAGAGAGAAATGGGAAGGAGAGAAAGTAACCCTTACCTGTTGTCGGCGCGCCGGCGCCGGCGTCGTCCATTCAGTCGAAGTTTACGTTAACAGGACTTTACAGTCGAAGTTTACGTTATTGAGGAGAGAAAAGTCCTTTCTCTAATGAACACTTAATAAAAAACAAATGCACTTAATGGTCTGAAGTCTGAATCATTCATATTCAGACCTCCATTAAATGCAAACAAACGAAGCCTTAATGTGTCGGGGAGTGAAAAAATTGCTCTAGTTGTCAAAATTTCTGAGTTGGAAAAAGAGTTGAGTCAAATGTCTACCGAAAATAGCTCTCCCAAAGAAAAGTTGCAGAAAACTTCACTATGTGAGTCTAAAGGAAAGAATGAAGCTAGTAATCAGTAGTCTTCAGCTAGAGCTTGATGAAAGCTTAAAAAAATTCTAATAATCAGTAGTCTTCAGCTAGAGCTTGATGAAAGCTTTAAAAAAATCTGAAGAACTTAAAGCCTTTCTAGAAAGAAATGTTCAACTAGAGAGGGACCTGGTCCGTGTCAAAGAACTCAAAAAACCTCTCAAATGGACCACCTCATCCAAAATCTTGACAAATTTAACAAACCAAAGGTCTTAACACTGGAAGAGGTCTAGGAAGAAAGAGTGTCAACCTTCCCTACAATACCCATAACAGTATGTATTTCTGTATGATAACCTACTGCATACACACTATGGTAGGAATGGTTACCTCAAGAAGGATCGTGAAGCCAAAAAGAGGGCTGATGAAAACTTCTTAAAATATGATCAACAAAAACACCTTGCTAATAGGGAACCTGGTCGAGGAAGTTAGGGACCAGTCCCTTTTTTGAAACAAGCCAATCCATATTGCCTAGTTGGACTAAGAGAGCATTGATTACGCCCTTTGTCACCTTATTGGGAACTCAGACTTAATTGGGTTCCCAGGTCTAACAAGTGATTCCTGACGCAGGTGAGAGAAAAAAGGAAACAGTCAGGTTCATGAATAGTGGATGCTCCAAGCACGACCAAAAGAACTGAAGAATTCCTCTCACTAAAGGCAGTTCACGGTGGAAGTGTCTCATTTGGAAATGAAAAAAAAGGGTAACATTGAAACGGCTGACAAGATTGGAATATCACTTAATCATGCCATTGAAAATGTGTACTTTGTGATGGGCTATAAAATACAATCTCCTCAGTGTATCACAAATTTGTGATAAAGGGAATGAGGTGAAGTTTCTATCAGATGGTTGTATTGTGACATCTTAATTCTGGTGAAGTGATTTTGAAAGCCAAGAGATGCAAGAACATATATGTTGCTGACTTGTGCTCAGTATCAAGTGATCAACCCATGTCTTAATGCTCAGAGTAATAACACAGATCTATGGCATCGCAAACTAGGACACATAGCTCATCACTTTTGAACAAGTTGGTTGCCAGGGACCTGGTCAATGGAATTCCAAAGATCAAGTTTGCAGAAGATAAGATTTGTGATGTTCGTGCCAAAGGAAAGCAGACCAGGTCCTCATTCAAACAGAAGAAGCATGTCATCACTAACCAACCTCTAGAGCTACTTCACATGGATCTACATGGATCTATGTGGACCTATGGATCAGTTTTGTGCTTTATTAGAATCAACCATAACTTCAACTCCTCAGCAGAATGAGGTAGTTGAGAGAAAGAACAGAACCCTAATAGACATTCCAAGGACCATGTTGATTGATTCTGCTCTTCCAAAGAACTTCTGGGCTGAGGCAGTAAACACAGCTTGCCATGTTATAAATAGATGCTTGATCAGGACAATCCTCAACAAAACACCCTATGAATTGTTGAGCAATAAGTTTTTGGATGCAAATGTTTTGTCCTAAACAATGGTAAAGATCTTGAAAAATATGATCCCAAAAGTGATGAAGGAGTGTTTGTTGGGTACTCATCTACCAACAAAGCCGACAAAATCTACAACAAAGGTATTCTTTGTGTGGAAGGGAGTGTTCATGTCATCTTTGACGAATCAAAGTAGCATTGAAAATTTGGGAAACAAGGATGATGCAGAATTAGAACTTCTCCAGATTTAGAGAGGGCTCCTTGATGATGAAGGAGGTAGTGATCAAATGAATGAAGAAGATGGTGGAAAGCAAGGCAGTCAAAGGTCGGCAATTGATGACACCAAAGCTGATGAGGGACCAGGTCCTCAGCAAACTGATCATGATTATACAGATTCACAATCTCAGGAGTCATATGATCAGCTGAATAATGACTTGTACCAATCACCCTTAGTCCACCATCATAGGTCAAACTGAAAACACAAATCATATCATCCACTTGAAATCCTTACCTCACCACTGGACTCTGGGATGCATGCTAGGGCTAAAACAAGGAACCTAGCGGCTTTCTCAGCTTCCATATCTGCTATTGAGCCAAAAAATGTGAAGGGGGAACTAAAGGATGCTGATTGGGTTAATGTAATGCAGGAGAAGTTGAATCAATTTGAAAGGAGTAAAGTGCAACACCTGGTCCCCAAACCTATTGACTGAACAATCATAGGGACTAGAAGACCATTATCAGAAATAAAACAAGACTTCTGGTGCAAGGTTACAACCAAGAAGAGGGAATTGACTATGATGAGACTTTTGCCCTTGTTGCCGGGATGGAGGTCATCTGAATTCTCATTGCATCTGCATACATGAAATTTAAATTGTTTCAAATGGATGTAAAGAGTGCTTTTCTGAATGGATATCTCAAAGAAGAAGTGAATGTCAAACACCCCCCAAGTTTTGAAGATATTGATAAACCTAATCATGTGCTACAGCTAGATAAAGCAGTGATAGATTGAAGCAAGCTCCAAGGGCTTGATATAAAAGACTTCCTAAATTTCTCCTTGCAGATGGTTGTAAGAAAGGGAAGATTGACAATACTCTCTGCTTAAAATCGAGAGGGGAAATTTGTTGGTTGTTCAAGTATATGTTGATATTATCTTTGGAGAAACTTCAGACACCCAGTGTGAAGATTTTGCCAAACTCATGGGAAGTGAGATTGAGATGAGCATGATGCGAGAGCTAAGCTTTTTCTTAGGATGCAAATGAGGCAGACTCTTACTGGAACTATGATTTATCAAGAAAAATATATCAAGGAGCTCTTGAACAGATTCCACATGAGTGATGCCAAGTCCATTAATACTCCCATAGGAACCAGCTCAAAATTGGATACTGATGAACCTGGTACCAAGGTAAATGAAACTATGTACTGAGGGATTATGGGAGCTCCCTTGTACTTGACAACTAGTGGACCTTATAGTGTTTTCAGTGTAGGCAAGTGTGCAAGATTTCAAACCTTTCCAAAGGAATCACACCTGAAGGCTGCTAAAAGAAATTTGAGATACTTGAAGGGTACAGGGGACCTAGTCCTATACTACCATTCAAGCAACTTTTTTGATCTAATTGGTTATGCTGATGCAGATTATGCAGCACCTTTGGAATGGCACACTTCTTGGGATCGTGCTTGATCTTATGGGGAACCAAGTATTCTAACTTAGTAACTCGTCTAGTCATCTCAACTTACTTCCAAAAGATTAAAAGGTATGTTCCATATCTCTCTTAATCTTAGCTTTGTTTTAGTTTTTTATTTGGTATATTTCAATGTGTTATACTATCGTATTTTAATACTTTGTTGTGTGAGTTGTAGGAAAAAAAATGAACCATGCCCTTTTAAAGAGGTGTATTTGCTTTCGGCCTCGTTCCTTCATGATCTAACTCTACAATGCACAAGTTACATGTAAGTTTTTCACAATATCTCTCATATATATAATTATGCATATTTGATATTTTTGTAACTATATGTAAAAACTTTTAATCTTTTTTTGCCGAGTCCCCGCACCCATATCTGTAGCCAGATCCATATCCCCGAATCTTAAAAATTCCATCATGAAGGATCCGACACTCGGATGTTCACCCGTGTCCGACTCCCACACTCGAGTCCGAGCAACTTAGTCTATAGGTATACACCTATGGTGGACTAGCTAGCTGGAGTGAGCGAGCAGTGGGACAGACATGAGAAGAACACTTCATCAGACATGTAGGGACCTGATCCTAAAGCAAAGCTAGTATCCTATATATTACTTTTTTTTAAAATGCTAAAGAAAAGCCATGAGGTGCCACGTGTCCTTTCCCGCCTCTCCAAATCGTTGTCACATCACTTGAAGAAGTGAACCGCCGTGTCCAACAGGGACCAAGCACGTCGTTTCACTTTACACCCAAATGACACCCCTTTTTATCTCTTTAAATATACTCACTGAAAATCATAACCTTCATCTCTCACACAAAAATTCTTAATGATTTTTCAATCTTCACGTGACTCTCTTGCACTTTATCTTCTTCAACTCCCTCACACAAAAAAATGGCCCCAATAGTCTTCCTTACCAAGACACTTCTTCAAGACAAGATTCCTTACACTGACTCCCCACCGACAAATCTTATTCCGAACTTCGAAAGCCCTCTTTTTTGAGCAAACCTATCTTCCCAAACCTTTTTCGCATCTCTTATCAGTGCCGACATACCCTCTCTTTCTTCCATGCCATCTATCTACCATCGAGGAACCACCTCTGACCACCATGATCGTCTTCTAATCGCCCATTGAGTCTGTCCCTGTGATTCAGGTCGAATCTCATGCTATTGGAGTAACCACTGAAGTCCCCACGAGACCCGAGACCCTCAATGTCTTAGAACCTTTTTTGATTGACGAACACATATTCAACGGGGACTTGCCTGAGGAAAGAGGAAACCCTCCCAGCAGTGTAGAGGCAAGAGTTGATTGGGTAATAGATAGTCTAACCCAATTGTTGTGTGACCCAAGAGGGTTTCAGTCCATCACTTCAAACTCACCCCAGAGTCACCATGTCCAATGTATAATGGAACTCTGGTTTCAACTCACGCATCAAAAACGGTACTCCTACCTCCAGTAGTAGATGAAGAAGAGGGGGATGAACTAAACGACTTAAGTTGGACTAGAGTAGGACAACGTAAGTATGAGGCGAAAGACTAGATCTTTGATGAGCCAATGAAGGCTTATGGCACAAGAGGGGCAGATAAGAAACTCATGAATGATGCACTGAAGGCAAACAAGCTAGCCACTACTCGTAAGCTAAACTTGAGGAAAATGTCTGAGAAGGAAACGAAGGTTCTACCCACTAAAGATGTTATAGTAGTGGAGGATGAGGAAAAACATGGTGAGATTGATTTCGATGTGGCCATTGCTACGAGCAAGAAAAGGAAAGAAGCAATAGTCTCAAGGCCTGCTAAATCTACAGTGCCAAAGCCAAAGGTTGCAGGGAAAGTAACACATTTCAGTCAAAATGAAGAGGGATGATGTTTCCATGGGACCTGGTCCTGAAATTGACTCCACCACATTTGAAGTAATGGCCATCAGCAGAGGGACCAAGTACCTCGCCTAAGAAACAGAGAGTGCAAAAGGTTGACAAGGTCCTCATTAGGGAGGAAAGAATTTGAATCCTCAATTCACAAAAAGTGTTGACAAGTAGGTGTTTGATCCTAAGATCTTCAATCAACCTAGTTTGTATGAGTTCGTGGAGTTTGTCCGACATTAAGACTTGGCTTCACTTGTTTGAGATACCAGTTCTTGTTGTTCATGAACAAGTAGTCAAAAGACTTCTACTATAGCATCAAGTTCTCTGATGGACTGAGCTTGACTACCATGGTGCAAAGGGTATTTTCCTGGATGAAGCAATTCATGGGGAGATTCTTGATGTTCCAATAGATGGGATCAAGTCTATGAAAAATCAACACCTCTCACTTGAGTTTGTGCAGGAAGCTTCAAGAGTTGGGGGGAAAATCTAAGACGAGAGTGACGAAGAAATTCCTAAAAAGGAAATTTCAACTATTATTTGAGTCGATGAACAAGGTCCTGCAGCCACACTCAGAAAAGCGTACAATCGCATCTGCAATGGACCTGCACCATATGAAATCAGCAAATTTGAAATGATCAGTCTTCCTGCCATCATGATTGAGCACATGCACAAGATTATGCATATAAAGGATGGAAAGCATGGGATGCCCTGCGGGTACCTACTGAACAAGGTGTTTGATCATTTCAAGATTGTGTGTGAAAAAACAAAGGCTGGAACTATTAAGAAGATATCACAATGACCATTCATTGAAAATGAGTGTATGGAAGGCAGGGTGGGGACCAGGTTCCAAATTTCTGAGCTAATTGAGAGCTAAGAGCGGCTGACTACGGATCTGGAGGAAATGAGGGTGACCTTAGCCACGAGGGATGCCGAAATTTCTCATCTCAAGGAAAAAGTGCAACAACTTTCCGCAGGGGGAGTTGGTGCCACTGATGTTTTGAAGGCACAGGTTATAACCTCCTCACTGGGGTCTCAATAATGAAGTAAAGGACCTCATTAAGCAACTACCCAATGGCACGCTGATGAGAGTGCGCACATGGACCTGATTGTTAGCTCCCTCTCACTTTTCTTATTTTACTGTTGTACTTTTTTATAATGTCAAAAGGGGGAGATTGTTATTGATTATAGAGATCTTAGTTAGTTTATTAGTATTAGTAAGTTGTGTTTGGTTGTTTCTCATAGGAACCTGGTTCTTGTAATAAAGCGAATCAATAATGGTCACAGGGAGAAGAGCTTTTTGTTTCTACATGAACCTGGTCCTGATGACAGGGGGAATAGTTTGTCATCATCAAAAAGGGGAAAATGTTGTACTACTGACGTTTTGATGATTTACAAACTATACCACAAAGGACCTAATCGGCTAATAAATTCAATATCTATTGGACCTAGTCACGTAGGAAGTTGACTTCAGAAGATGCCAATTGAGTACGGTTGGAAACTACACTTTGTGCAGAAAGTTGGTAGCATTGCATTAGAGGAAGCCAACCTCGACCAATGGCATGCATCCTAAGTTATGCTCTCTTTTAGAAAAGGAACACTCACACAGAGCAAAACCTAGTTTTTGCAATCAAGATTATCTCCTAAGTAACAACCATTCTACAAGACCATTGCTCATATTTCAACAAGGGACCTGATCGAGTGTTGTGTAGTCTTGTTGCATTTTTGAGTCTTGTGTCTTTTATTCTTATATTGTAAATATAAGCCTGAGTTATAAAGAATAGTAGATTGATTGCTTGTCTAAGTCTTAGCTTAAGCCACATCAATTAGAGTTAATTGGTCGAGTCACTTTGTTTTTAGTCAAGTTTTTTTCAATCTCTATCGATGTCTTTCCTGGTAGAGTTACTTACGATTGTTAACTAAAGTTAGTCGACAAAAGGGTGTGGTAGAGTCACTACATCAGTCTTGTAATCTAAGTTGATGCCGCACCCATGTCGGGTTCTCAAAAATACACCATTTTTGGAGAATCCGACACGCACCCGCTGACATTTTTGAAGAGCCCGAGCAATATAGCTTGTAATAGAGTTGTTACAAGAGGTTAGGATTAAGAGTTCAATCCTCGTGATTATTCGAGTTTGTAATCACTTTGTTGCTTGAAGCTTAGTGAAGAAGTAGGGAAATCCTATGACAAAGGTCGTGTTTTTCCTCTCTTGAGCAAGGAGGTTTACACGTAAACATAGTGTGTATTTTACCTTCGGCATTGTTCTTCTCTTATAACTGTGTTATTGCATTTGATTGTCAAGGGACCTGGTCCCCTAACACTAACACTAAGTGGATCCCTACGTTCCAACATATGCTGAACAGAAAAAATAAAGACTTTAAAAGTCTGGGGTAGCACATAGGCTATACTAGTTGAGGAAATGGGTATTTAGAAGTCTCGGTATAATGAATGGAGTAAGGTGTAGGCTACCCTTTTATAATCTTTTGATATGTGAGCAAAGTGTAAAAATCTCAGTAAAGAACATAAGCAACGCACAGGTTTATTTTTGTGTTCTTTCATTCCTTCACCTGTGTCTGAGTTCCCCAAGACACGCTTCTTGGTAGTGCCCCAATCCCACCCTCTACTATCCAGAGGTCAATTGTGGCATTTTCCCAATTTTACTGCCTTAGTAACGCAAATCCCGATCCTTACAGTTGAAAGTAGAGGATCACTAGGTGCCCCCCCCCCCCGTGTTGCATATATACGTGCCACTATAAATGTTGATATAGGACTATTCGATAACCACCTTCTCATCTGGCGAAGGAAGTAAAAGGCGCAATAAATTTCTTTTCACAAATATGGAAGCTTTCCCCAAAAGCGTTATCATAGCTCTTCAATTAAATTTCAACCATATGATGTAATTGTATGTGAGATTATTTAAATGCCTATTTTATCCTTTTTACTGAACTTCACAAAATAATTGTATTTCTATATCGTAAAAAGAGCTAAGCTGGACTAAGCCTCCTCTATGTAACTCTGAAACTGAAATTAACATTTGATTTTCAGGAAAAAAAATGTGTAAGTTCGACCTATTAGTCATTAAAATGGATTGAGAATTATGAGGTCTCACATTTAAATCTCGGTGGTAGCAAAAATGACTAGGTGGTATTTTCCTTATCTATCCAAATCTTGGTAGACATGGTTACCAAATGTGATGGGAGGTTGGAAGTGGCAGATAAGTCGTGGAATAGTCAAGGTCAGTGCAAGCTGGCATGAACACCGCAGTTACCAAAGAAAAAAGTAAACTAGCATTTACCCCATCCAAACTCCAACATAATGCCTTATCAAAGCTCTTATCTCTTATACCATGTATGATGGGAGTTGCTTTTTTTTGCAGGTTAACTCAAGGCATAGTCAAGCGAGCAACATCAAGGCTTAATATAAAATTCTATCACAATGATAAAATATTTATTAACAACCGGCAAAAAAATACCCATATACAAGAAGTATACCAAAAAGTAAAAAGCCTCACAAAAATATCTACGAACGACACCCAATCTTCTATACCTTAATAAACAACTTGGATGTTCTTATGGATTAAAATCTCTCAAATCTCCGTGATTTCTTCCCAACTATCCAATCCTTGATAAACCGAGAAAACCGAGTACCTAGTATCTACGCTGGTGGGAAGTAGCAAGAGCACTTGATATAGCTTCAATTAACAGTGTCAAGTCATCAGCAAAATCGCTAATACAGACAATAATTAAATACAACTCTTAACAATTCAAATGGAACAAAAACTGTCTACTTCCTTAATAGAGAAAAGAGAAAAATATCCACTCTACACAGTACAGCAACTACATGAAATTGAGATACGGGAACAGTTTCACTAACCTCAATACACGATATGGCTGCATCTCTAACACCAGGATTAGGATCACTCAACATTTGCAAAATCTGACAATAGCAGCAAAAGAGAAGGATGCTCATAAATTGGATAGCAAGAGGTTAATTTTGTATGGCAACATACAAAACAACTTCATAGGCATTCATGCTGAACCACATACAGGAGGAAGAATAGCTCGCTGAAGGGGCAGCTCAGTTGATGCAAAAAGACCAATTGCTGATGTAACAGTACAAGCAAATTCTTCTCGAACTCTGAAACTTCTGTGCATCCAAGCATAAGACCCTGCCCTCTCAACGATGATAGTTGGTGAAGAAACCTGTGAATATACATATTATAATCAACCAAATAGGTTTCTAGTTCTTCCCCTCGAACACAAGTCAAAATCATCTTATGCTGATTGCAGCTGTGCTACAATAACAAACCCAGCCCCATAGGTGGGTCTGGGAGGATGTAGGATTATCCCGACCTTACTCGTAGTCCCCACCTTTGTGGGAAAGAGAGGTTATTTCCTATATGGTTGTGGCTGTGCAAACTAACAATAGCTGAAAGTTAATAAATCAACCTTGAAAAAATCCCCTTGCAATATAAGTAATGAATTTGATAAGGGTCCTCTTATAAAAAATTGATAAGTGTGTTATCTTATCTACATCTTTGTGACTGTTCAACAATGTGTTCTGCCTTGTGAAAAGAGAAAGAAAATGATTAAAGAGTATCCCAATTATATTATCTTCATACGCTTGGTGGGATATGTTAGGTGGTTCGGCACTTAATGGACAATGCCAAGTATTGTGAAAGAGTTGATGTTTAGTTGGAAGAGTAGGAGAAGTGAAGAAGTAGCGCATGCAATGTGTTGCTACTCACATCAATGTGAGCGGTGTGAACAGAGAGAAAGGGGTAAAGTCGAGTTTTTCCTAGTTGATGAAGAGTCTCTGTCTCTCCGATCCCTTATTTTCTTTTGGTGCACCCATGGAGCTCCCAATAGAAGATTGTACAGAATCAATTTTTGTAGATTCTTTATCTTTTAATACCCCTTGTATATGGTCAGTTTTCATGAAAATACTTTTACCTGATAAAAACTCTTCACATGCTAAATAGTTTTACATGTTTTGTATAACCGAGAAATCCTCGGGGGCTAGTGGTGAATGGTTTGACAGGGTCCACCCCCTACCCTTCTACAGTTAAATAACACGCTAAATTAGTAATGCATATAAGCAACAAACATCATCGCTAAATTAGTTATGCATATAAGCAACAAACATCATAACAACATTGTTTTGTATTGCTGTTCTTTTTTAGATGATCACATATTTGGTCAAAATTAACATGTCAAAGAACTTGATCATTAGTAATGTTCTGCATTCCAAATAATGAATTTTTCGTAACCGAATGGGAACTTGATCACATATTAAATGGATTGGATGTGTCATCAATTAAAAAGAAAGAATTAAAATAATTAATAGATTATATATCAGAAAGCTAGAAATATAACTTCAAATAAAAGTATACCTGAAGTTTGTAAAATAAGCTAGTAGTTGGCTATAGATTTTGGATCAGATTTTGAAAAATTATCTCCAAATATTTGTTTGGCAATGAATTTTCAAACATTTTCAAGTTCCCAAAAAGGGGTCTATGAATTTCACTTCCACTCAACAACTTTCAATTTTACCAAGAAAAATGCATGTCCAATAACACAACTTAAAGTTTCAAAATTCAAAACTTCAAAAACTCAATTTTTTAAGTTTCAACTTCAAAATCTTAGTTAGAAGGGTTCTCAGTTTAAATCCTCTTGTTAAAACCTAGATTTACACAACAAATTTAATTGGGCCGAATCTCGCATATTTTGGAATCCTTCTAAAACTACTAGACATACCCTAATCAACTGGCCTTCATAAAATATTATTTGTCACTAGCAAACAACTGGGTCATAAATTTCTTTAACCTTCACCTTTCCAATTAGATTTACACAACAAATTTAATTGGGCCGCATCTCGCATATTTTGGAATCCTTCTAAAAATACTAGACATACCCTAATCAACTGGCCTTCATAAAATATTATTTGTCACTAGCAAACAACTGGGTCATAAATTTCTTTAACCTTCACCTTTCCAATCAATGACTCCAATGGCTCAGCCACCTCCAACCACCCTCGACCCCGAAAAAATGAAAATTAAAAAGAAAAAAGAAACAAATCAACCATTATTTGGCGTTTGTACCAATACAACAAGTATAACACAATCCAGGGTTGGCTATATGAATCCTCTATCCTCTAAAACAAAAATAAGGCGTTCTTCAGAAATCTCACACTTATCCCTGCACTACTATACAAATCTCTAACCAATCCAATTTGTTCTAAGAATTGAAGAAATTCTTTTTAGGTCCGTATGAAGTAGACAACCAAATAAAATTTAGCATAAGACTCACCTCAACTAATGTACATGAAGAGAGAAAAAAAAAGAAACATAACGAAGAGTAGGCGCACTCATGTATGAGTATACCTGCATCAAAGTAAGTAACAATCGCCTAGCAGCATTTCTCACGGGCTGTTTGGCATCGCCCAATCTTTCAACAACAGCAGGTACAAGAGTATTGAAGTGAAGCTTAAAGTGTTCACCGGAAAGAACGGCCGCGGAATCAAGTGATTGTAAAGCACCTTGACAGACTCTGAAGTTGTTGTCTTTAAGAAGATCTAAGCAAACATCTACAAGAGAAGTAACTTCAGAAGAAGAGAGGCTCTTTCTAGAAGCTTCGAGCAGTTGGTGGAGTCTCTCGACGCCCGCCATTCTCTCCTTTGTATCCTTAGCATGCGCCAATTCCAGTGCCTCCTCCATTGCAAGAGTTTCTTCGACTCCGATCTGGTGCGATGAGAGTCAGATCTGCGGTGGAAAATGGGAATGGGAAAGAGAAATGGTAGGAAAAGTTACAGAGTGAACTGTGACGTGAGGAAAGAGAGCTTTTAGAAAACGGGGGAAAAATTTATTGTGGCCTCACATGCCATATAATAATTGTGTGAGCCATCTATTTTTTTTACAAGTGGATCTTTTGTATCCCACGTGGACAATTTTCTTTATCTTTTCCTCTTCTTCATATTCTTTTATTCTTTCAATGTGATTAATTTTTTATTTTATTTTTTGATAATGTTTTTTATTTTACTCTTTTCGTTTGGGGTTTTTACTGTTTTCTTTGTTTTTCTTTTTTGACATTTTGGTTTTAATTCTCTTCGTGCTCCTGACGCTAAGTACTTTGAATAAAAAAATTCCTCCTAATTTTTATTTGTAGATCTTTGTAATTAAATCAAATGTAAAGTATATTTTATATTTTAATTTATTTTTATTACTATATTTTAAGTTTATTTTTAAAATAATATCTCTTTCATTTTTAAAAATATTTTAATTTTAACTTTTCACATGACATATTTTTACGAAAATTAAAGAATCTTTTAAAAATATTTCACATATTTTAATTTAAGATCAATTAAACGATATTTTAATTTATTTTTTAGTGTCTATTTAATGACGTGACAATTCTAAAGTTGTAAAAAAAAAAAAATATTTCAGTTTTTTTAGTATTCAATCAATTTAAATTCGATCTAATTCTTGGCCCTACCTGCTTTAAATGATTTTGCTATACAAGAGATGTCCTTAATGATAAAAACATATAGGATGATTTTTTATTTCTAATATTAGAGACTCATTTAATAATATTGAACCATAACAAATAATATCATATAAATTCATGAAGAATAGATTTATTACTTATGAAATTCAATTTTAAATTTTTAGTATCCAAATTTTCCTGCACCTACTGAAAAAAAGACATAATAAAAAATAGAAATTGCTGGTGAATGATCAAAGAACTTAATTCGTTTACAAGTATGTGGAAATAAGAAATAAGAGAAAATTATAAAAAAAAAAAAAAAAACTTCGATTTATTTAATATCGTAACATGAGAAAAAATAATTTTAAAAAATGGAAAAAAAAGGAAATTAAAGAAAATAGTAAATACAAATTAACCCCAAAAAGGGGAAAAGTAAAATATTATTTGTCCTCCCAAAAAGGTTATTTCACTTTGTATATTGAATTTATTTTCAATTTATGTGAGAGAATGATATGAAAAAAACTTGCTTTCACTTTTCAAATATAATTTTAAATATTATTTGTAATTCTTATGGCCAAACATTACTATTTTTACTAAAGTGAAATAATTTTTTTAGAAAAATGAAAATTTCTCATGGTCAAACACCCTTAAAAAAAAATAAGCCTGGAAAAGAGAGAGTGGGCCCCACAAAAACAATTCTCACACATATAAGGTGCCCTCACACAACTTGTGTTGGTTGGACCTCAATCATGATAAAATTTTTCAAAAAACTGGGGGCTACTTGCTATGTTAAGGGAAGAGAGGATTACGCATCTCATCTCTATGTGCGAGTTGTACATAAATTTTCGGGAACTTGTATGTTCATTTTTAGTTGTCCTAATCACTCGTTTTTTTAACCCTCTCTTTGAATGGTGTTTTCCGTGGTATGATATGGCATAATTATTAAGGGTGTGTTTAGTATGATGGAAAATATTTTCGGAAAAATATTTTTCTATTTTTTTTTGTTTGGTTGTAATAGAATATTGAGAAAATATTTTTCAAAATAACTTCTTTCCTCCGTTTCAAAGAAAATGACTTATTTAATAGGTCAAGGAAAGTCATTTTCTAGAAAATTTTGAGAACTCACTTATCCTCCCACCCCCACCCCATCCATCTCCCCTGCTCCCAATAAAGTAGCATTACCCAGAAGCATTTTACATATTTCTCTCTAATTTTAGGGTTTCCATCTCTCATTCTCCCCACTACAATTTTTGCAACAATTTCAAAAGGTATGTTGTATAAGTGATTTCTTCTATGGTGATTGGTTAAAAATTTCTTCAATTTTTTCTTGTTTCACTTGTTTGGATTCTGATTTGAGTTCAATTTTGTTTGAATTTTTTTATCAAATGCCCCACCTTCTTTACCCCTTATGTTACTAAGTTTCTTGACATTTTTGTCTTCTCTAAACAATCCTTTACTTGCTTTACTAACTGCTCTTACTTGTTCTAAATTGCTCTTACTTCTTTTATTAGTTGTGTTACTGTCAATCACCTTGATGATTATCTTCTTTTTCCTTTTTTTTAGCATGATGACGAAGATTCAATATTTGTCTTCTATTTAACCCATATTCAGAATTATGTGGCTGATTATTGGGCGAATAATTACATTTAAAGATTTTACTAGCTATCAACTTTTATTTGAGTTCAATTTTGTTTGAAATTACATTGGTCACTACAACAGATGAATTCGAGTAACCAAGATGAAGATGATACAATAATTGAAATTGTAACCACATTTATTTTAGCTATCAGAGTTGCAATACTTGTTGCCTACAAACATCAAAGTAGCATTCCTAGAGAACCTCATGTTAATAAAGATCAAGAAAGAGAATTCTACATGAATAGTATTTTGAATGGAAGTGATGTTCCTTGTGTAGGTCAGATAAGAATGAGTAAGCATGGGTTTTATGAATTATGTAATGCTCTTAGAAGAAATAGTTTGTTGTGTTCAATCAAAAATATGTTTGTTCAAGAACAAGTATTGATATTTTAGAGATTATTTATTTTAATGAACGATTTCGAAAGATTGGATCACACTTTTATAGGTTAACCGAGTTTATTCATCGATGCTTTCATACTGTACTTAAAGTAGTTTTGAAGCTCTATTCAATCCTTATGAAATCACCGGATGAAACCATTCAATCAGAAATAATGAACAATTATCGATATTATACCTGGTTTACCGTAAGTGACATACTAAAATTCCATATTTCAAGTCATTTTATGAAAAATACTACTCCTACATATTATTAAGTTAAGTTGTATATAGGATTGTATAGGAGTAATTGATGGAACACATGTGCTTGCATCTGTTTTTATTGAATAACAAAATAGATTTCATGGCCGAAAAGACACAACAACACAAAATGTATTAGCCGTCATCAACGTTAATTTGAAGTTCACGTCTGTGCTTGCTGGTTGGGAAGGATCTGCACATGATTCTCGCATATTAAATGATGCGTTGGAGAGACCACATGGTCTCCAAATCCCACAAGGTATCTTATTTAATACAAAGGACTTTATAGGAAAAGTAGGTGAAGAATGTGTATTAATCAACTTTAGTTTGATTTTGTAGATAAATACTATCTTGTAGATGCAAGATATGGATTTCGTAAGGGGTTTATTCCTCCTTATCATGGAATACGTTATCACTTGCAAGAGTATAGTAATTGTCTTCCCCAAAATGAAAAAAAAATTATTCAATCTTCGTCATGCATCAATGAGATTCTCAGTTGAATGTGCCTTTTCCATTCTTAAGAGACGATTTCATGTTATTGGCAATGAACTCTTTTGGGACTTTAAGGCACAAATGGATGTGGTATTAGCCCCGTGTATTTTACGTAATCACATAGTTGATTTGGAATCAAATGACATGATACTACAATAAGTAAATGTTGAGGCGTTAATTCAACCTCAAAATGTTCAAATTACTTAAAAATCTCAAGGAAGTCAATGTTGTCAAACACAAAGAGAAAGGCGTAAAGAGGCTAAAAAATGTCATAAAAAGATATGCAATTACTCATGCCATATTTATAAATTATAATAGGCGAAGGAATGAGGGGTCTAGTGTATTAACAAACCTTGATAGCTAAATAGATAATGCTGCTTGTTTTAGCTTATGATATTTCCTTATTTCTTTTTCATGTTGTAGTTTTTGGGCAGATCCTTAATAAAAGAAATACTTCTAATATTCGTTATTGTCTTTATGTTAACTTTGAGTATTTTTTTTTTCTCTTTTTATTTAGTATAGAAGAGTTCATGAATTTATGTTAATTTGTATTTGTGTTCTGTTGCATATGGCTTATTCAACGTAGTTTCTTGACTTATACTAGTAAATCAAGGGGTGAAAAAGAAAGAAGCAGTTCAGGTGGTCAAAATCAATGGGATGTTTGATTGATGAAGTAAGCAAGGGAATAAATCGACGAATCAACTTAAGGCCAGCTCATTCAATCGTGTTTCGAATGCCATTAACGAACAACTACGAATGGATTGCTCATCTAAGCATGTGGAGAACTATCTTAAAACAATCAAAAACACTTGGAGTACAATCCAAACTCTACTAAACAAAAGTGGTCTTGGATGGGATGACAACTTGAAGATGATTACGGCCACTCCCGAAGTCTATGTTGTCCATATTCAGGTAAAATGTGTTTGTTAGCTTATTTCTTGTTTGCTTATTTGTTTTACCTGGTGCTGATTTCTTTTGTGAAATTCTGATTGGTAGTTCTATTACTTTATTTTGTTGAATAAAATTGTGTGCATATTTCAGCGTGGCAAGCTAGCGATTATTTCCTTGTTTTTCTTCTTTGTTTTACCTGGAACTGGTACCTTTTTGAAGAATCTGATTGGTAGTTCTAATTTCTTGATTAGTTCAAATGAAAGTCGTAAACATGCCAGTTTTTTATGGTTATGTTTGCTGTCATACGGGTTACGATTTTGTTGCATCTAAATCATGATTTTGTTTCAAAATACCAGTATAATTATTGAGAAAGATGCTCCATATCTAGTTCATCAGATCCGGGATCTCTCCTTCTCGATTGACATAAGGTATACTCATTACATAGCTCGCTTGGTGATAACATTAGTGTTATGAGGCAACAAACAACAGTCAACATATATCTTTATGGGATCCCGCATTCCTCTATATTATTTTGGATGATCTAACTATTCTTGTGATTGATTATCTCTGAAGAATATGCTATTTGATACTGTAGTTTACTTTTAAAATACTAGAAAAGCTAAATATTCATTTTGTTTCCTTTTTGTTGACTATAATACTATTTAGCTTGACAATGATTAGTTGATATGTAAATTATATGCAAAGTAGTTGGTAACTACTACTGTTTTGTATTCTATTTTAGTTTTTGTTCTTTGTACCTTTGGAAGTGTTTCCACCTTTTACTGCTTCCTTAAGGAGTATCTTCAAAGGTCACTAGAGATGAGCAATTCACATAAAAGCAAGTTGTAGTTTAACTAATTCATTACTTGTTTCCTTTATGACAACCATATGATTGTAGTTTCTTCTCAGATAATTGGGCAGTGAAGGTATTAAAAGTAAAAAAATCAAAGGTATATGATCATTAAGATTGACCCTTTATAACCATTTGATTTTATAGGTATTCTCAACTTGAAGATCGTCCTAATATATTGTCACAAAAAAGGTTATAATGAAGGAAGGTTATAAATTTTCTAGTGGAAACTGTGATGGGCGTTGCAATATGCAATTTGCATTGTGTCTTATTACACTAATACGTTACTGACAATTAGTTATTGTGCTTGTAATGATCTGTTTATGTTACATTAACCTATTAGAACTAAATAAATTTGATACCAAATTTTCTCTAATCTTTGTATTGTAGTCACATCCCAATCATGACAAGTTCATCAACAAAAAAATTAAAATATTTGACGAAATATCTCTTGTGTGTGGAAATGATCGGGCTAGGGAAGATTGTGCTAAATCATTTGAAGATATAGATTTTGATCATTTTTCTGAGAAAGATAATTATAATGACATTGAAGGACAATCCATCGAAAAGGATGTGCAAGTAACTGAAGCCTCTCAAATCAAGGCAAGTCGCAGAAGAAAACATTCTTTTGAGGTGCAAGATTTCTAGGTGATATATTAATAAAGTTTGGAGAAGTGGCTGCGACAATTGGTAGAATGATTGATAGTCGTCTAGATGTGACAAAGTTGTATGAGGAAGTTATGGCAATGGAAGGTGATAATGAAGAGTTCCTCAGTGATGCTTTTGATTATTTGGTGCAAAGCGACACTTTAGATAAGGCATTCATGGCAAAAAATCAAAATCTCTGTAAGGTGTGGTTGGAACGATTCAAGCAACAACAATAGTGACACCTATTGGTTAGTTTAGCTTTATAGGATTTGGAAGTAACTATTATTCGAACCCTTTTATTCTTGATAATTTATCGTGTATTTGCTTCCAAACTTCTCTCTTTTCTTTTGGTTTTTATAATGTATCATGTATTTGCTTCCAAACTTCTTTCTTTTGTGCATTTGTGGGAATTGATTAGGAAGCTTGAATTAAGTAAGTAGTAGTTGCTTAAATTTTAGCGTCTTGTAATATTTTGATACTCGATATTAGTATTATTTGCTATGCTTTAATTAGTTCTGATAGAATGTTGAGTTGCCTGATATACTAGTTAATTGTTTACTAGTATTTTTCAAAAAATATTTTTTCCTCTCACCAACCAAATAACTAAAAATATTTTTCTACTCACCAATCAAACACCATAAAATATTTTTTGAAAAATATTTTCCACCCACCAACCAAACATAAGAAAATAAGTAGAAAATCAACTTATTTTCCATGAAAATATTTTCCATCATACCAAACACACCCTAAGAGAAATTTATTTGTTTTGATTATTTCATAATGGTATGATATGATTTAATTTTTCATAGTTTGGTAACTAGAGCTGTCAAAATGGGCTTGGTCCGTGAGGTCGGCCCAACCCAACCCTTTAATTAAAAGGGCTAAGTTTTTTTCAGTCCATTTAGAAATGAGGCTTATAAGTCCAGCCTCACTTGGCCCGTCGGCCTCAGAGGTCTAACCCGTCAGCCTTAGAGGTCAGCTCATGGGCTGGAACATTAAAAATAATTATTAAATATTTTTAAGTTGGTCATTTATTTATGAAAAATTAAAATTTTATCAATCTTTTCTAACTAGCTACTTATTTTCTTTATCCATTCTTTGGTAGATACTAATTTTTTGAAAATTCTTAGTGTGTGTCTGAAATGGTTGGTAAGCTGCTTTTAGTTGTAAACTTCAAAAAGTTGTTTTTACTCATGATGGTTTAATAGTTGTTGCCTTTGCTTAATGCAATATTCTGTTCTTTAAATTTAGGCTCTTTTCTATTATAATCTTGCGGCTTTTATGCAGATACTTTTGTATATCTGTTTATATTTTCTTAATAATATTAGAATTTTTCTATGAAATTTGTGGCTAATCATCATTTCTTTGCTTATTACAGTAAATGCCATGAGCTAATTACAACTAAGAGATGGTTTGGTATGAGTATAAGGGATAAATAGTTCAAGATAAATTATGGACTATTTTAGCTCATGTTTGGTGTGAGGTTGTAATACCCCATATTTTGGACTAGAAAGAAAATTCGTCATTCCTATGCGTAGACATTTCAAAGGCCTCGAATCCTATGTAAATTAAGTGTGTTAATCAATTATGTAGTATAGAAATCTATTTGAGCATGAATTTAGATCATAGAGGTTCCCTAACTCAAGTACAAGTTGAAAGCTTTCCTATCGTTCAAGTTTTAGTAAGCGTAAAAACTTAGGTCAAATTTAATCGGTCATAACTCCTTGTATATATTGAATTAGAGGTACTCCAATATATCAAATGAAATATCTTTGAATTAGCTTTCCAACGATACCAATTTCGCCCAAATCCGACACTCGGCAAGAAGTTATGACTTTGCAAAGTGAAGTACGTCGCCTGACATAAGGTGTGCGACACACAACCTAAGGTGTGCGATAAGGTGTGCAACACACACCCTAATATGTGCGATAAGATGTGCGACGTACACCCTAAGGTGTATGATAAAGTGTGCACCACACATGTGGGTGTCCAGGTGACTTAAACAGTCCGTTTTTGGGGCAAAATGGTCATTTTCCCACCCCTATATAATGCCTAAACACGAAATTAAGCCCTTATTTCACCAAAACATATTCTTTATCTCAAAATCCTCTCAAGAAAACAAGCTAGGGTTTTCATAGAAGATTCAAGTTCAAACAATTCTCTCCATCAATCTTCATGTAATTAAGAAATAAGGTATGCACAGTGTTTATCCGCAGATCCCTTTCATCTGTGGAACGCAACAATCATGTTTTAAATAATAAATTATGAGCTTTATGTTGTTATGCAATTATTTTCATGTTGATGGTTGTTAATTGTGTTTCAAGATGGTATCTAAATGTGTTTCCAAGAAGTGTATGGGCCTATTAGTTTGAAACCCATGAATTTGGGTAGTTCAAGATTTCTAAATTTGTTAAGTACACCTATGCTCAATATTCTGCATGTAAGGTGTTTGATAAAATGCCTAGAATGATAAAAATCATGTCTTATATATTAGGGGTGAACTATATGATAAATTTATGCTAGTCTATTATGTTCAAAGAGCTCACTTGTCATTGTTGTGCAATATACGTGTTAATGGACTATACATGATGATTGGGGAATGGATTCATAGTGTGTCTATATGCCTTACATGCTATGAACAAGATCATGATTTTGAAGTATCACATGAGTTATCCCCAAACTATTACAATATGAACAAAATGTTACATGTTTGTTATTCCCTATGCTTAAATGGTTTCCATGCCACTGTTATAAATAGTATATGTTGTCGGAATGCCCATGATATTAGAATATGAGATTTATGATTTGATTAATTCCCATCCATGTTAGATATTATGATGACCATGTACTTCATGAAATCCCTCACTTATATATTATGGATTACTATTGATGGTCATGCATTTAAGAAAGTCACGTTGTGTCAGTTTTCTTCCACCGAGTCCTGGGGTACTTGTACTAAAAAATGTAGTTGTATGCCTAGAGCCATGTCATGTTATCACGATAATCTCAGTCAAGCCATGATCTATAGAATTTAGTCAGTCATGTGACTCAGGAAAACTCAGTAATCTCAGTAATCTCAGTAGTCCAGTAATCTTAGTAATCTCAGTGCTCAGTAACCTCAGCAACCTCAGTATTCACAGTTAATCTCAGTAACTTCAGTACTCTCAACCAGTCCTCAGAACTCAGTACATTCCGTCAGTCATCGGAAACCAGTAAACTTAGTTTAGCTCCGCTAAACAATACCACTAGTATCAGTCCAGTTAATCAGTATCAGTTCAGCTAATAAGTTCAGTTCATTTATTCAGTTCAGCTTAGTTATTCAGTTCAGTGTCCTTCAGATGGGAGTATAAGTTAGCACCGAGTGAACCCAAGGATGGGAACTCACCATCCAGTTCAGGGTGTGATTCTTAGTAGTCATCATTGTGTTCCAGAACTACGTAGCTAGCGTAGTTTGAGATGTATTAACCTATCATATTATGGTTGATTATGTGGCTTAACCTGTCAGTTTAGGGTTTCCACCGTTCTTATTTGAGTACCTGCCAGATAAAGGTCACTCACAGCTGTCCTTTCCAGTGACGCGGTATTGATACCCCTCTAGTTGGGGTAGAGACTGGACCCCAACTTAACTATATGCATTATTGGGGCATGTCAGTTAGACAAATACTTCCCACAGTCTCAGTTTCAGTCCTAGTCTCAGTAAAAGAACTCAGATAGTTCTTCAGATTTTAAGACTGTCAGATACAATCAACTCAAAAATAAAATAGAACTCAGATAGTTTCCTTCAGATTTATGGACTGTCAGATACAGTTACTTATGCTATTAGTTATATCAGTTCTCAGAACTCATGTATCAGTTACATCAGTTATCAGAATTCATGATATCAATATTCAGCTTTAGAACTGTCAGACATAGTCAACCAGACCAGTTCTTTATAATCAAAACTGTCATATACAGCTATTCATGTATCAGCAACATAGTACTAGTCCCTCAGTGTTTAGTAAAACAGTATTAGTTCCTCACTTATTAGTGGTTTACATACTTAGTATTCAGTTTCAGGACTGTTAGACACAGTCAATCAGACCAGTTCTTCATAATTCGAACTGTCAGAAATAGTCGTTCATCTATTCAGTATCTCAGTATCAGTACACTCATGTTGTCAGTATTTTCAGACTCAGTAGTCAGTATATCCACGAGTTCAGTTACAGTTACTTATGTATGTTTGTATTCTCACGCTCATATCAGTCAGTATTATTCATCATATAACCCTTTGTATTTAGCCTACCTCACTCGTATACTCAGTACATTCAGACGTACTGATGCATTTGCGCTATGGTACTTTCTCTTATGTTACACCATAGGTTTAGAAGCACGAGCTCCAGATTAACAGTAGCATTCCAGTGTTCAGAGTTTGCAGTGAGTCCTTCTCATTCAAGGACGATATGATTATTGCTTCATTTACTATTTTAGTTCAGTTGCTAGATGGAGTTAGTTGGGGACATGTCCCATCAACTCCTTATTCAGACAGTTTAGAGGCTTTCCTAACTATAGCATGTCAGACAGTTATTTTAGATTTATTTTGGTATTGTTATACCATTTTTAGACATTGTCTTATCAGATGTTTATTCAGATTTGAACCTTATGGCCATTCAGTACATATTTTCATATTTTTATGTTATATTATGCAGTGTACAAGTATAGATATTAGTAATGGATTAGCTTGTGGTCCTTTGGGGTCATGAGCACCATGGAGTATTCCGATTCAGAAAATCGAGGTGTTACATATTTGGTATTAGAGCCTAAGGTTTAATAGAGTCCTAGGAAGTTTAAAAGCCGCATATAGTAGAGTCATGGACATACGTGTGTTGTGCACCACACTTATGTTCAAGAGGCTATGAGATATTTTAGGAACAGTTTCTCTTCTTTCATATCTCAGATCGTGCTATAGTAAGGTTCTCTAAGAAACTCATATAGATTTTCATCATGCTTCACTCATGTTAATTCCACCTTACTTTCAAGGTAATAGAAACAATGAAGATCAAGTCCTAAAGATAGGACTTTCTCAGACAGTATCTCATCAGTTAAGTTATGTTCCAAAGTTGTAAGGATCTCATTCATGATTATGAGAACTCATTCTCGAACCCATATTTAGATATGCCATCAGATCCCTTCTCAAAATCCTATAATAACATGTAACCTAGAGTTATAAGCATGAACCCATGAGTTTACCAGTAGACAAGTTGGGATACGATATCCAGATTAAATAGATTATGTATTCATAAGGATAGTTGTGCTATAATTAATCAGTAGGCTTGAACAGTGTGAGTTTGAAATTTAAGTTTATTTACTTGAAATTAAGCATGAAGGTGTGAATTTGATATTAGTAGTATGTGAGGAAATAGAGGAAGATAATGTGTTTAGTAAGGCAAGCATGTGTTGATCAGAGTGTAAGTATGTGATGATGATTTCAGTGCAGTTCATAGATTAGTTTAGTGTTCACAGACTTATGATGATAGCTTAAAGCTAAGGGAGAGATGATAGACCAAGTAACCAAGTTAGGCTCTCCGATTCTAGTAGTAGTGCCAGTATTTACAGAAAATTAGTTAGGGAAGACGACTCCCGAACCATCCTTATCGCTGCGTAAAGCTTTGTACCTCAGTCAGCATAGTGCCTATGCATGCTTCATGTCTCAAATTCCATGAATACAACTTATGTTCACACGTATTACATAGAATTGTGTGTGTTTTCAGTTCCCAGTATAGGAAGTTCAGTTCTAGATCACTCAGTGTTACAAATCATGTTCCATGAACTCAGAAATTCCAGACTCAGGCCGTGCAGCTCATGACTTATGTACACGTATCATGCTCCCCAGTATACTCAGTTTCCATGACTCATGCTATGCCCCCACTGATCAGATAAATTCAGACTATATCATGTATATACTCAGTTCAGACCTTTTTGGTAAATCCATGTTGTTGATATTTTATTTCTCAAGTTTCAGTCATGTGTCAAGTTCAGTTAGTATCCATTCATGTTTCAGGTTCTCCTGATTTAACCCTTCATGAGCTCTCTTTATAAGAATAGTGTAGTGTTGAGAAATTGCTTAGATGGGAGAGAGTTAATGTTTTATGTTAAGAGTAGACTATTGCATTCATGTTTTATACGAGGGTATAGTTACGAAGATAGGCTTCAATCCACCTCTAAGAACCATACTTCTACCTCATCTACCTTCACACATATCTTTTGTTTCGCCCCATCTTATTATGCTAATCCACTAATAATGGATGAGAGTTTTATTTATGTACACCTTATTAAATTTGAACGATCTTTATTCATTATTACACAACTCCCAACCATAACATATATCAATTTTCAACATCAATAGCTATCTGTTGTGGGCTTCACTTTCACCTTTTCCCTACTTAAATTTGAAACTTATTAAATCAATTTATTTTTAACTAAAGTGCTTAAGAACTTTGGATCAAATTAAGGTCCAACAAAATAAAGGGAATTGGGCTACATACAAGACTACCAAAGAATGAGCTAAAGGTCAACAGGGCTAACTAGGATTATGCACAAGTGTAGGTAAAAGAGGCTATGAAACATGGCTGTTACAAAAATGCCTATATCATCTCCTAAACCCATACTCTTTATTTCACTTTGCACACACACCAGACAAGTTCTAAACATCAAATGCAACAAGGAATATACAACAACCTTACACACATGGCACATGCTCAACACAAGTGAGATCATTGTAGACACTTAACCAAATAATATCACTTATTCAACATTAAGAACACAAGTAAAAGAGTCATAATCATGAGTTTAAGAGTCTTAAAAGCTATCATTCATCATAACAACATGCTATTACATACAAAGCCCACTTGTATCATGCAATCATACATAACACCAATAAGAAAATCCCACTTACCTAATCACAAAAATATTAAAATTACTCCTAAAAAGAAAAAGGATACTGAGTTTAAAGGGTGTTCCAATAGAAAAGAACCAATAAGAACAATTACCGGGTGGGTAAAGTGTGCATCTACTAGACTGACCAAAATAAAATAAAAACTAAGAAGATAAAATCTTTTTGTAATTTTTTCAAATTTATCCAAAAACTAGAAAAACAACTAAGACTCAAGAACTACCATATCACTTCACTCGAAACAATGGAATTTCCCTACCCCACACTTAAAAATCTACTTTCTCCCCAAAGTATAATTAAAAGTTGGGATAAAAATACTCCCTGAGGCCTCCAGGCCTAGCTAGTAGCATCTTCATACATCACGAGGGTCTGGGGACCCAACACAGTCTTCGCCATGCTCTTTAGCTCAGGTTTCTGGCACTCAAACTTCCCATCAACCCGTGACTCAACAAAATAAAAACTACCTGAAGTAAAAACTAAAAATACTAAAAAATAAATACCTACCTTAACTTAGGTTACCTCCCAAGCAACGCCTGATTTAGTGTCACGACACAACCCACATCAATTTTTTCCTCCACCTTTAGGATATGAATTTCACCTCCAACCTCATATCCATCTTTTTGCTTCACTCATAGGGCGGTGGTACAAATATAAAGGAATCGAGTAATAGATGGTTCATGGTAAACCACTAGTTCTTAAATAAAGGCATGTTTTTGTGTTGCTTGTCTGGTGCAAATTTAAGAATATAATATTTTTTTTCCTCATCTTACACTCTTCCACTATTTCAGATGACTCCAAAGAAATACCATCCTCTAAAAATAATATAGAAAAGTTCTTTGAATTAGAACCAACCATTCCCACATTCAAATTTACACCATCCACAACACACTCACTCTGATTCACCTTCTCAATGTTAGTCTCAAGAAAAAAATGACAGTGGAATTGCTGAAATTCTTGTGTCTACTCCATAGATTGGATAATATCTACCTCATCTAGTAATGGTACCTATCACGCGCTTCCCTAAAAAGTTGGACAAAAAGCCTCTCGATGGGGTCCTCCACAAAAATAACAAGAATCATCATCACTCACAAACCATCTATCCCAGGCTGACACATCACAAAGTGTGATAGAAACATAAAAGAACATAAAAAGAAAAAAAATACTAAATTATGTACAACTTAATATAACTAAACTAAAAATAAGACAGTTTCCTATTTACAAGTCCCGACCAATAGCGCCAAAAACTTGTTGCGCCCAAGCGCACAAGCAAGTGTACGTGATTCCATCAAGTAGTAAAGTGGCCTTTTACAAGCCAAGTATCAATCTTACAAAGACATTTATTAACAACTATCAATTCAAATTTAGTAGCGATTTCATTTGTCCGAAGGTAACTAAGAGAGTTGGAGGTTGAGAATAAAAAAAACTTAACAATACGATAAAGTAAAGGTCTGAGACAATCAATGAGGAGAAATCCAGGGTTAAGAATCTACGAAAAATCATACTATGCTATTAAACTTTATTGTTTAGGTTATTTATATTGGTTGTTGATTCACGGGGTTGATATTATGATTATGATCTTTCGAGCCTCTAATCACCTATCTAACTTAGACCTACAACTGCATCATTGAGCGGGGATATGAGAACTAAGTTAAATGTATTTATATTTCATCCCATAAGTGAACCAAATAGGGCACGTAGGTATATTTCTATCCTAAATGTAAATTATAACTTTATTCTGTAGAAGGTTATAATCCTATTCTATTTACCCCACGTTCCGTCCTCTTGTTCCTTCTTTCGAGCTCACAAGATGACAATGGATGTATTCTAAGGGTACATAATCCTTAAAATAGTATTAAAAAGCATAAATAAAAAAACCAAATATGATACATGATCAAAACTAAATCAATTCATAACAAGAGTAATCATGTTCTTGGCCTTAGCCCCGAAAATGAGTGTTTAGCCGCTCATGGACATAACCATAATTTCAATGATAGCATACATGTTAAAATACTTAAAAAACTAAATTAATAGAATAAAAATCATAAATTAAGTGTTATCCAGCCTCCCTCTAAGTTTTAAGGTCGTCTAAGGTGTGTAATATAATATTTAAGGGTCCTATTTATACTAGGACACTAGCTGCCGATTTGAACTTACCAATATTCCACGGACCTTATCGCTGTGCCTAGGGTCTGTGGAGCGCCAATATCATGGTGAAAAATTATAGTTCATCTTTTAGGATGCCCGCAACACGGTGCCTAAGGTCCGTGGCACGCCAATGACTCTAAAACATCTATTTTTGGTCAAATCCTATTCCATGTGTTTGTACATCCTTTCCAAGCCTTTTGGTGTTGTTTTCACTTGATTTAAAGCATTTTTATCATCCATATATCATCATTATCCACTCACCAAGCATCATATAGCATCAAACACTACTTATTAGTTTGGGTGATAGACTTACTCGTCAAGGTACGCCACAACGAGTGCCATCATGACCCTTGATTTTGGGTCATGACAAGTTGGTATAAGAGTATCTAGGTTATTGGTCTCAATGTTGTAAGATTGAGATGTCTAATAGAGTCTCACATATTGGTACGCAGACGCCCGTATCTATCTTTGAGAGGCTATAAAATATCTTTAGGAAACTTTCCTTATTTTATTCCTTATTGTGCGATCTTATTGTTTACCTTGAATTCTGATTTATGTTCCATATTTCTACACAGATGGTGTCGACTAGGTCTAGCATGATCAAAGATATAAAGCCTTCACCTAGAGGGTGAACCTCTAGTCATGGATGAACTGAATGGAATGGATGGGCCCATAGATTTGCCCAATCGAGGATGAGTTCTAAGGAAACCTATATTGATCCTCGTGTTGAGCATGTTAGAGCTGTGGGTTTCACTCCAGTTTCTTTAAGTTCTTCTACCTCAGTCTTAGAGGGATTGCCGATTCGTCTGTTCACCTGTTTGAAGTGTGCTCCTTTGAGTTTATTTGGTATTCCCTCAGTTATGAGTGTTTTACCTCCGCCCGTTCTAGAGTATGGTTATGGTGTTCCCCCAGTCACAAGTGTGGGCTCTCCAATTTTACCTACTTCTATTTTGGGTACTCTTTAAACCTCATGTATTATTAATCCTTTAGCGCAGACATTTGAGTATGATGTTTCAAAATTAGGAGTTCAACCTTCATCTGTGTTGCCTCCTCAGGTAGGTTCTCTGTCAGCTAAGCTGTAATATCCCAGGGTTTGGGCTCTAAACCGTTTCTCAATAATCGTGCTTACTGTTTAGGGTATGACTCACATAATAAGTCATAAAGACTGCTTACGAGTCGTGTAGTTCCAATCGTGGTCTAATGTGAGAGGGTCTATTTTTTCTATATTGAGTGTAACTAAGACCCTACGTGTCATAAGCTTTGGCCATAATTCGTAGGGTGGGACTCGTGGATAAATTTGTGAAGGGTGCCCAAGAGTCTGCCTAGACTACTACTTGGCGTCACGAGTTATGATATCAGAGTATGAGTCATAGGATACAACTCTTAGTGTCATTAATGTGTATGCCCTATGTCACTGCCCAGAATACGTGTCATGGTGACCACCTGTGACTAATAACCATGAGTCATTATTCGACCGATAGCGATTGAGAGTTATTTTCCTACATGTTTCTTATTAAGGGTAATTCGGTTTTTCCCTTTCTTTACACTATTCCCATGACTTAAAACCTTCCCTTAGCCCTATTTCCTACCAATTAAAATAATCATGAATAACTATTCTCTCTCAAATACCCTAATTAAAATCAAGGCTAGGGTTTCAGGGATTGGTCATCTAGAGCTCAAAGTGTGGTTTCTTCTCCAAATACTTGACATTTTTAGGCATGTATATCTTCCCTAAACTTGTATTTTATCATGGCATTCAATGGCTTGAGAATCATGTACTTTTAATGTTTGGTTTTGGAACTTGGGTTAAGGGTTTTTGATTGTTATTGTTTAAATGGTATTTCTATGGCTTACATGCATTTGTTTATGCTTTATTGATGGATTTTGGAACTCATTGGGTCCATGGGAATGAATAATGGAATGGGGATCATGGATTCCCCTAAATTTATGAATAATGGAATGGGGGTCATGGATTCTCCCAAACTTATGGATTTTGGTAATGGAATTGATAATAATCTCATCCCACCTTTATGAAATTGGCTTTGAAACATGGTTATGTACATAAATTAACCATCTTTAAAACTACTGCATTGCATAAAAGGTCAATGGAACATAAATGGTTTTAAAAAGCCTTAATGGCCATGAATTGGTTTTAAATTAGAGCTTGGAGGTCGTGGATTCTCCATAGTTGATGGATAATTAGAATGACATAATTTAATAAGCTTGCAAGCATATTGGTATGATGATACCAATGGTGAATGCCTTAATAAATGGTTATTGGTTAATGGATGGGTTAAGTACAAATATTTTAATTAGGCTTGATGGGGGATGTGTAGCTCATCGTGGAAGGTGCATGTAACAACTCGAAATCATCCCTCGGGATGTCATAGGGTGCCTAAGGCTACGAGTAGCCCCAAGCTAACCCTTAGAGCCGGTTTCCACCAATGACACTCAATTTAAGATAAGAATGGACTCAATACTAGCATAGTCATATCATATGAAACGAAATATGGAAAAGATACTCGGTCCATAAGACCACAATATAGAGAAATCTCAACAAAACCACAATATTGAACCCTTGACACATCATAAGTTTGACACTAGTCTGACAAGCCTCTACAAATCAAAATCTAGAGAGCCATTGGGACAGGTCCCCAGCTAACTTGAAATGAACTGAAGATAAACATAGTCTCTCAAGTACGGTAAATATCTGAAGATCGGTCCTCGAATCATGAGGACTCACCACTGTAGAAAACATAGGCAAGGTGCTCAAAGAATCATGGGCGAGGCTGGGACTGAGCACCTGAACCTATATTATGACACAATAAAGCACATAGACATTTATGTGGATCAGTACTTGGAATGTACTGAGTATGCAGGGGTGAATACATATGAATAAAATAGTAATAGTCTTATTTAATCAAATCATGTATGCATTATGAGACGACTCACATGGCTTGAACAAGTATAAAAGATAAAGCTTATAAGTCGTGTAGAATGGAACATGTAACACAAATCTCGTGAGTCATCATTGTTTAATCTCAAAATTCAAAATCTTCTCTTGTTCTGAATACCCAAAGGCTAAGGGACTTTAAACAATACTTTCAAATCATGCATAAGTCTCATGGAGAGTAAAACTTCTTCAATGCTCAACATTTCATAACTATGTAGAACTCATATACTTGGAATTCGGAATCATATAACTTGAAAACATACTTAAAGGCATTTCATTCACTTTAGAAAAATATCTCATCTCAAGCTTGAGGGAAATCACTCCATCTTTAATGGAAAGGCATTTTAGTTTATGAAAACAACTTATCTCAAGGCTTTATAAAAAGTACTATAACACGGGGAAGATGCTTTTATTTAGGAAATAACTTACATCAAGAAAATACTTTAGTTGGGGAAACATCTTTGCAATTTAACCATTTAGGAAAATAGCTTATAAGGAAGGAAAATAAGTATTTGATCTCGAATTCTAAATGTCAAGGGAGGTTCTCATAACCGACATAAACCATGCGAGCTACGTGGAGTCCAACATTTTGCCCTCCTAAGAAAGAGGCCCCATGTTGGGGAGGAGCATCATACTCTTGCCAGAGAGTATAACCTAGGTCTAGTGATCAATAAACGAACCTCAGCCTCGAGCCCAGTCATAATCATCATAAACTCAGCCTCAGTCCTAACCTATAGTGGCACGTATTTTTGGGGTAAAAAACTATTGTAACTTACCCACTCGATGCTAAATACTACTCCCTTTAGATTATCTGTGCTCATCTTATAAAAAAATCCACTTTTAGAATAATCACATGGTTCACCACGAACCCAATAATCAAATCGATAATCTCAGAGTAAAGTAGATTTCAAAGCTCAAGGACCATTAGGTCAATTCATTTCTCAATCATCTCAAAATACTCAAAACATGGGTGCTCATAGCATAAGAGTTCATAATTTTACAAGTCTCAAATAGGGCTTACTAACCCATAATTAAATCTTAAGTTAAAGCTTATCAAAAGCATACTATATAGCATATAGATTTATAAATCATGTGGAAATCTGAGAATTTTAGCAAATTACCTCAAAATATCAATATAGCCATATGCTTCAATATCTCAACAATGCAAATATTAGCTCATCAAGGAGTAAAATTATGGGGTTTATACCCAGCTGTAAATACTCAAGAAAATATGTAAAAATCATGCTATTTGACTCTTAACTCATGGGAAATATTAATATGATGTATTCAATAATAATGGTGAAAAACCCAATTCAAATTCATGTAAAAACCTCATATATTTCAAGAATTTCATGATGTAAATAGCCTTTTGGGTATAAGGGTGAATGGGTTACCCTTGTTCAAAAACCCAAATACCTTGAATTAGAAGCTTTTGATGAACTCACACTTTTGGAACTCTATTCGTGCTCTAGAATCAGGGTTCTTGAGGTCCTTGACTTGGGAACCTTGAATCTTGACTCAATTTAGGAAATCCATGGTGGATTCTTGAGATTATTGAAAGAAGTTTTGGATACTTAGGGTTTATGTTGAGAGAAAACTTGAGAAAGCCCCCATAAGATGCTTGTAAATGGCTTTGATTTAGTGTTACCACAATTTTATAGTCTTGGAAAAGGTCCAACGTGCCCTTTTAAACATCTGTACGAAATTGGAAAAATTGAACTAGAACCCAATTTCATTGGCCTTCACGATGCACTTATCGCTGTGGCTCACTGGAATTTGACAATTGGGAAATTGGCGGCCTCCGCGATGTGGAGCCATCATGTTTTCTCACTGGTTGGGACCTAAGACTCCTTCGCGACGTGCCACTATCATGGGGTTCTACTGGAAATTGACAATTGCCAAATCAACCCTCGCCGTAATGCGCCAGGCAGTTTAATGATGCAGTTTTATGACTAAGGCTTAAATTAGCCATAAGTTCTTACCCAAGTGTCGGATTTGGGCAAATCTTATATTGATGGAAAGCTTATTAGATTTCCCACGTGAAAAAAAGTAGAAATTAGGGAAATTCTATATAGTTAACATGTTACTCACTTAGGAAGCAACTTCTCAATCTTTTAGGACTGAAATCACGCCTCACTCAACATGCCCTATGGCTTAAACTATGAGAGAACTTTGCGGGGCCTTACAGTGCAGGTATCAAGGGGAACAACACTAGAAATCATATTTGGTGGCATAGAGGTCTTCATGACTATGTGCATAGTTCACACTTGATATATATATATATATATATATGTGCCTTGGATTGGCGTGGGGTATGGATTCCATGGCCTTTCCTTGGACTTCTCTGGTTTGTGCGACTAATATGTACTAGGGCTCTTTCAGTAGGAGAGCCAGACCCATATAGCCCCTGGGTATTTTTAGGACGGTTAGAGTTACACAGTTCAAATTAATTATTCTAAATCTTATACTAAACCTTATTCCCTATCCTAGCATCTTATATATATGTATGCATGTATGTGAACATGTACACTGAGTTTGGACTTGATTTTTAAAATGACATTATTTTATACCTATGTTGAGTTATATGTTAGCGCTTGCCCCGCTAATCGTCCTAGGTTGCCACATTGTTGCATAGTGTAGGGTTCAAAGATATTTTCTTTACCCATGTGCAATAATAGGTAATTCAGTTCGTCGGTTGGTCTACGGTAAAGTGGTGAGCTTTCATCTTATGAAAATTTTAGTCATTCCGTTGGCTTTTTTGATACTTTAGAATTAAAGAGTTCACATTAACATTATCATTGTTATTATTGTTATTATATCTGGGGGCATGTCCTGACCTATTTTGATATTCTAATTGGTTTAGAGGTTTTTATGAACATATGGGTTGGATGGTATTATTGACTCTTAGAGCTTACTCTTGAGTTTTTGATTATTTTATCCTTATTTTATGGTTGTCTTCCACTTGTTATTATTTGGAATCTATTTGGATTGTACTGGACATAGGGATGGTCTTCGATCCTCAGTGGATTTGAGATACCCATCACGACTAGGCCCGGGGTCGAGTTATGATATGAGATTAATACTCCTCCTACTCTTTATTGAGCCATGACATAGATAGTAGTATTTGGGGTGTCTTTTCAGAGTATTGAGAGTCAGGCAAAGATGCATGGACCTACCCCTCAAGCATCTCAAAAAGATGCCAAGAGGGTACACTATCCAGATAAGTTTAGAGGTTGCTTTGTGGGTGATGAGTTTTTCCATATGACCAAGGACTGCCTCTACTATGTAATTCAAACTACTCTAATTTTAGTTGTGAGAGGTAGGGTTCTTACCTAAGATATGAGAGATAGAGATAGCGGAGCCCATGTGGTGGTCGTGGTACTATTCAATCGATTGGTAGTCATGGTTAATGTTATGCTCTACCAGCCAGACCTAAGGCAGAGGTTTTAGATATTGCGATCACATGTATTATCCCTATTTATTTTAGATCTGCATTTGTGTTATTTGACCTCAGATTAATTTTTTCCTATGTGTCTGTATATTTTTCTTTGAGTTTTAATTCTTTTAGTGAGCTTCTTTTCATACCTATTCATGTATCTACCTCTATAAGAGATTCTTTAATGCTGGATCGGGTGTACCTGTCTTGTGTTGTAACCTTTTTTTAGTCATGAAATTTGGGTAAATTTCTTATGTTAGATATGGTTAATTTTGATGTTATTTTGGTTATAGACTGATCAGCTCCTTATCATGCTGCCCTAGATCATTTTTCTAAGATCGTGACTTTTGGTTCGCCAAGTGTGCCAAAGATAGCTTGGAAGGATACACTTCATTAGGGTCCTAAGAGGATAATATCTTTTATTTAGGCTCATAGATTAGTTGATAGGGGATGTTTATCTTATTCGGCTCATATATGTGATACTAGTGTTGTTTCACTTCTTTGTAGATGTGTTCCATATGAATTTGCTTGGTATGCCTCCGGATCATGATATTGATTTTGCTTTTGATGTTGAGTTGGGCAGTAAGCCCATTTCTATTCCTTCTTATAGGATGGTCCCAACTAAGTTAAAGGAATTGAAGGATTAGTTATAGGAGTTATTAGATAAGGGATTTATTTGACCTAGTGTATTGATGTTGGGCGTATTTACACGCCTAAGCACCATAATTTACCCATGTTTTAGCTAAGTTTTGAGGATAAAATATATAATTCTTGCACTTTTAGTCCATTTTACTTTAAGTGAGCTGACCTATGTGATTAGCATGTTTTTCAGGTACTAATGATGAAGATTTCAGCACTTTGTGGACCTGTGGGCAGCAAAGGAAAACTTCACATAAGAGGGAAGGCAGCTTTTGGACTGAATGTGATGCATGGGAACTTTTTTTCGGGCAAACCCAGTATTTTTAAATACTTAAGGATGCAGTAGCAACTTATTAGACAAGGATGCTATTAAAAACCTTATTGCTGAATTTTTTAGCATCATTATTCATGATTCGATTAATCATTATTCATTCGACATTCTCATTATTCAATTTTCATATTGTGTAATATTTGATAGAATCGAGAAAAATGCAAAACTTGAGCAACGGAAAGAGAAACCACGTTTTATCTCCATAATCGAGATTCTTCTAAGTTGTGGTATGATGATTATGTCTACTGTGATTTCCGTTGTATTCATGAGTAGCTAAACTTATCTGTTAGGGTTATGGAAGCCTTGTAAGATACTATCTATTGCTATGAGTTTGTGAATTATTGATGTGTTATGCTGGTTATATCATTACTCTCTTCGTTTTAATTGAATTCGTATGGTTGCAAACATAGAGAATACGCCATTATAGCATTAACTTGTTCGAGAGAAAAGTTACATGTTTGGAAAAGAGTGTGTGACAAGGAAATAGGGTTTTCAACCCCTATTTACACGTTAATGCCTTAACCGGATTAACTTCTTGGAGAGTTTGTACCATTTGTTATACACGTTACGTTCGAGAGAACTAAGGTGAAATAATCCTTGATGGTTGAGAAACACTTGAATTTAAATTAGAATACGACTCTCTATAAGTGTATGCATATCTAAATTCCGCATTACTCATAGTTAATAGAGAAGTAGAAACTACAAGGTGGACATAACCCTAACTTATCATTCTCTGTGATTAAATCTTACTACACAAATAATTCCGTCGTTACTTTGATAATATTAGTTCACGCCTAAACCAAACCCCCCTTTTTACTTTGGAATTTTCGACCAACAGTCTACTAATAATTGCAACACTTAGTGACCAGAGTATTCCCTGTGGGATTCGACACCCAACCCAGTTGGGTTCTATATTTGACAGCGACCGCTTACAGTTTCTAACGAGAGTTGTAATTTCAGCGTATCAAATTTTGGCGCCATTGCCGGGGAATACGGTTGTCAACTAAGTTTGTGATAGTTAATAGACCCTTTGGTCAAAGATTCTTGAATTTTACTTTTTGTTTGTTGTTTTTGTTTTGTTCAGGTTTAGTAGAGTGCATGCCAAATACACGAAGTTCTGGTCAACCGTTATTACCTATACATCCTGAACCACATCTTATTGGTAGAATGGATGCGCAACGAAACCTTGAACGGATGGCTACTCAACAGGAGCAGGATAGATTAGCTGTATTGGTAGCTACTCAAATGCATCAACAGAATATTGATAACCCAGGTCGGGCAACAAATCTTGAGGATAAGGACCTGGTTGATGATGAGCTATTAAATCCAAGGCGTGCAGATGAGGTGGCAGTACCTGTGAACAGAAGAGATTGTCAAGCTAGAATGAGACCTGAATACTGAGCTGTGCAGGCCCCTTTCGATGATGATGATGATGATTTGGATGGAGCTGGTGCCACAGGGGCTATCATTCCTCCGCCCTTGGCACCCGGAGCTAAGTTCAATATCAGTAGCACCATAATTCAGCTATTGTAACTCAAAGGGTTATT
The DNA here is from genome assembly GCA_030864225.1 of Capsicum baccatum var. pendulum. Classification (NCBI taxonomy): domain Eukaryota; kingdom Viridiplantae; phylum Streptophyta; class Magnoliopsida; order Solanales; family Solanaceae; genus Capsicum; species Capsicum baccatum. Next base: position 197,687,065 of record CM061558.1, on the reverse strand, counting down.
TGGTGGACTTGCAGGCGATGATCCAAATATGCATCTGATCAATTTTATCTCAACATGCAAGTCGTTTGACAATCCAGGAGTTGGACAGAATGCAATTCGGCTGATCTTATTTCTATTGTCTCTATCTGGAGAGGCAACTCTATGGTTGAACGGGCTAACTCCTGACTCTATTACTAATTGGAGGCAACTGAAAGACGCTTTCTTAGAAAGATTCTTTCCGCCATCCAAGAGAGCACAATTAAGAGATGAGATAAGCAATTATCATCAGCTTCCAACTGAAGCTCTCTATGAAACATGGGAGAGGTTCAAGAAGAAGCTTATGCGGTGCCCAATCCATCAGATGACCAATATCCACTTGATGGAAATATTATATAGGGCTTTGAACTCGGTGACTAAGCCAGTGGTTGATAATGCTGCAGGTGGGTCACTCATGGACCTTACTTTTATTAAGGCAAGTGATAATGGGAAGCAAAATAAAAAGAAAGTGGTGGAGAAAAATCTTCCAAATCCACCACCACCTTTTCCTCAGCGACTGAAGAAGAAGGCTGATGACACCAGGTTCAGTAAATTCATGACCATATTGAAGCAGCTGACTATTAATGTGCCTTTGGTGGAGGCACTGGAGCAGATGCCATGGTACGCCAAATTCATGAAGGACCTATTGACGAAGAAAAGAGTAGTAAGCTATGAACTGGCAAATAATTTTCATCATTGCAGTGCAATTTCCATGAGGTCTTTAGCGCAGAAAAAGGTAGATCCTGGTGATTTCACTATTCCTTGCACGGGTTGATCTTTGGATTTTGTAAGGCATTGTGCGATTTGAGGGCTAGCATCAATTTGATGTCGCTGTCCATTTATAGATAGTTGGGGTTGGGAGATCCTACACCAACCAATATGCGGCTGGTTATGGCAGATAGGTCGGTAAAATGACCTGTTGGTATATTATATGATGTATTAGTGAAGGTTTCTACCTTTATTTTTCCTGCAGACTTTGTTATTTTGGATTGGGAGGTGGATTTTGAGGTGCCCATAATCTTGGGTCGACCTTTTCTCGCAACAGAAAGTGTGCTTATTGATTTACGAGCAAATGAGCTTTTATTTCAGATGAATGACGAAGTGGTACATTTTGATGTAAGCAAATCAATGAAGCAGCCCAAGGATATGAATATGTTCTCTATAGCTGATGTTTATTATGAGGATGAGAAGGAATTATCTTTAGAGAAGCAGCTTACGGTTGAGCCATTGGCTGCTGTGCTTTTGAACTTTTAGCGTGAGGATGTTCAAGAGAACGAAGAAACTATCTGTGCTTTAATAGGAATAGGGTCGTATTCATATGACCCCAAGAAGCTGGACCTTGACCTTAAGAATTGACCCTCACCATCGGCGAAGCCACCATATATCTTGATAAAGTCTGAGTAATCGAGATAACTATGTCGTGCTGCGATAATAAATCAGGCGCTATATGGGAGGCAACCCATCATTTTACTAGGATTTTGTTTTTGATAAATAAAAGTTCAAAAAGAAGAGTCGAGCCACGACCAAAACTAAGGTGCTCGGTTGGAGGCAACCCATCTTTCTAATCATTTTTGTTATTTTTAATTAAGTGTAGGTGGAAGACATACAAAGGAGGAGATTAGTCCCAATTTGATTTGAAAGTGAGCCATGCTAAAGGTGGTAAGTTAGGAATGATGGAGCAAAGGCTATAGGCTAGGCATTGCCTATGCCAATCTAGGCAATGGACAAGGCAATGCCTATGCCATTGCCTATGCTCACTGCCTCACATAGGCGATGGATAAGGCAATGCCTATGCCAATGTAGGCAATGGATAAGGCAAGGCCTATGCTAATCTAGGCAATGTTATAGGCACCACCTAGGCCAATCTAGGCGATAGGCAAGGCGCCGCCTATGCCAATCTAGGCAATAGACAAGGCCCCGCCTATGCCAATCTAGGCATTGCTAAAGCCGCCGCCTATGCTAAGCATAGGCAAAGCAATAGGCGCCGCCTACTTATCCTTTTTGGTTTCCTAACCCGATTGTACATGGATCAAACCCGACCCATGGCTTAGTCTTTAAATAGATCCTCAACCTTAGAACACAATTCCATTGTTTGCTCAAGATAGGTGCCGCCCAAGCTCCCAAATTCTCACAAAATTTTTCTTTTTGCTCATCTAATCTTGCAAGTTCATCTTCTGGATCCATCACCACGTAAGTTACTCTTTTATATTCCGTAGTTGTTGCACTACTCCACTTATAATGGTTTGTTAGATTATGAAGTGGTGTTTGGTGATGAGAATATGGTTGGTTTGTTATGATGTATCTAGTTGAGTGAAAAAATTCGTGTGGGCGTTCTTGACTTTACTCCAACTTGTATTTGATTGGTATTCACTGTCGTATTTTTATGGAGTCGAATTTGTGAAGTTAGTGCATAATCTTGAAAGTTGTAAGCTTGAATGTTTGAATAACTCATTCATCAAAGGTATTGATCATGATTGACCACAAGTATAATATGGTTTGATTAATTCGATGCAAAAACCTGATAACATTTCTATGTGGTAGTCTTGTTCAAACATTGCGTTAATCCAATGAAATAAAGTCAGAAAGGATAGTCATGATTACATGATTACTAACGTTGTGCAAATGAATTAAGTGTGGGGTGGTACCATCACGATTTTCTTTTTCAAATATAGTAAATCTTCCATGATGAAACTAACATGACTTTATCGTGATCTCAGGTAGAATGGCCCTAAAAGGACGACAAGGAAAAGAAAAAATGTCCACCTCCCACAAAGGTCAGAAAAAGGTAAGAATAGATTAGGCCGAGTCCTCCTCTTTACAAGTTCCTCGATGCACTTTTGGGATAAAATGAGTCCTAGAGGAGGAAGGAAAGGAGTGGTACAAGAACAACAAAGTAAAAAATATGTTCAGGTGGATTTGATGCAGAAGGAGAGTCTAGCTAAGAGAGACCCCCACATTTTGGCTAAAATCGTGGCACTAAATCTTTATTTCATTTTTTGAGATATGGGGGAATGCAATCTTGATCTAACACGAGAGTTTTATGCCAATTGGTCCCCAAAGACTACCAGAAATAAAGTAAAGATTTGGGGCCAAGTCTTGCAACTGAATGCGGAGTTCTTCAACTATTTTCTAGGCCTTTCATCTGTGGATCCATCACCGCTCAAGGAGCTTTATCACAGACCTCCCTATAGGTCCATAAGACACACACTATGTGGGTCAAGGTCAATGGCACATTGGATTCGGGACAAAGATAATGGTCGCCACAACACCTTCCCGTAGCCTCTTTGAATAGAGAAGCTCGCATATGGCTAAGGATAGTCAACTCCTGCTTGATTCCTAGGACTTAATATATAAGATCACACGTGATCGAGTTTGCTTGATGTACGCTTTGATGACGAATATTCCCATCAATATCGGTGCGGTTATACGATTGTCAATGTGCAAGGCTAGGCTGCACAAAAGGTCCTATTTCAGTTTTTTCAATTTGTTGACTGCGATCTTAAGGAAAGAACACATTGAAGAGGAACCTGCGGACCATAAGCTGCCACACAACACGAAAAAGGTTGATCTTACGAAGGTTAAAGAGCCTGAAACTGGTCAAGGCATCAACCTTACCACTGCTGAGAGACATGCTCGTGATTAAAGTTTTTTCCGCCATCTGTATGGAAGACTAGATTTACAATAATGAATAGGGGTTTTGTTCCGACTTATGCAGTGCTTCAGGAGTTGGACTATGACTACCCGCTTAATGAGCATGTGCGGGCCATGTGTGGAGTGGGGGTACATTTTGAGAAATCTCTTGATGATGATGTGCCGACTGACGATGATCACCGAATGCTAGACTCAGATATGGAGGACAACTCTGATGATGACGACTCTAATGATGATTTTGACGCAGGGGGTATGACCCCAGACATAGAAGAGGAGTCAGACTAATCAGGTTTTCCTTATTTATTTCCACTGAGGGTAGTGTGTGCCATCTAAGTGTGGGGTGCGGGTATATGTCTGCTGTATTGTATTTCTTTGCCTCTTTGCCTACATTTATTTTTGTTTGTTTGAATTAGTAGTTAGTTAGTTAGTTGTAAGTAGTTAGTTAGATTTTAGATATTGCATGAAATTGTTCTGATAGATGGCATGATATTATAATAAGAGTTTGTGCTAAATCATTGCTATTGAGACGTTTAGGCTTTAAGTTGTGACTCACTGTATGATAAATTATTGTGGTTTAATTCATTCACCTGTTAGGTCAAGAATCTATAACGCTCCCAATGAAGTTAACCATGTGCCTTGTGTGTGTGAGGCTATTGTATATTCTTTGTTGTGACTGATGCTAGAACTTTCCTGGTGTGTGTGTGAAGCGAAGCAAATATTGTGAGTATAGGAGATGATTTAGGCATTTCTTTGGCAGCCCTAAAATTGTTTATCTTCTTTTTACCTACCTTTGTACATCATCCTAGTGAACCCACTTTGAGCCTTCAGCTATTTTCTTTGGCAGCCTCATTATGTAGCCTAATCCATTTTTTTAAGACCATAATTTGATCCAAACTCCTAAGCGCTTTAAAATTGTAGAATCATGTGGAATAATAAAAGGAGTATGATGAAAGTGATGCCTCAGGGTGTATTGGTACTTGAAATTGTTGTAAAAAAGAGTGGCTATTATAGAGATGCTTGCTTATTAAAAAAAAAGAAAAAAATTTAGAAAAACAAAAAGATAGTTATGTTTATGATTGAATAACAAAATGGGTGAAAAGGGGTTGGTAGATGAAAGAGAGGTAGAGTGTTTGTTAAAAGTTGGTGTAAATGACATATAGTAGTGTATTAAAGTGCTTAGGGAACATAGTCACTATTTCTGGCCAAAATAGTCCTACCTGTCCCTTAGCCTACATTACAACCTGTAAAGACCTATTTGATCCTAAACTTAGCAGTCTGATATTAGTAGAGCATTACACTAAGGGCAAGCCTATGGTCATCAGTTGCAATATAAGAATTCTTTGTGAGAGTGAGCGCAAGGAAAATCTTATACCCATGTTTCGAAAAATGCAAAAATATGAGTGTTTATGGGTGATATCTTCTGTGAGCACACATGGTTGATGATTGTTGGGTAGTTTTATTGATTCTTTGTGGCTTAACTTATGGATATGAATTAAACATACTAATGAGTCTATGTTGGAGGTTGAGTCGTTTCTAGTAGTGATCAAGAAACGTACTCTTTGTTAATAATTGCCGTGCATGTCTTGTCGAAAATTTTGTGTTGCTATTGTGAAATTCTAGTTAGGTGTTTGCATGGATGTAATATTTTGTTCGAGGACAAACAAAGATTTAAGTGTGGGGTGGTGATGTTGGGCATATTTACACGCCTAAGCACCATAATTTACCAATGTTTTAGCTAAGTTTTGAGGATAAAATATATAATTCTTGGACTTTTAGTCCATTTTCCATTAAGTGAGTTGACCTATGTGATTAGCATGTTTTTCAGGTACTAATGATGAAGATTTCAGCACTTTGTGGACCTGTGGGCAGCAAAGGAAAACTTCACATAAGAGGGAAGGCAGCTTTTGGACTGAATGAGAGGCATGAGAACTTTTTTCTGGGAAAACCCAATATTTTTAAATACTTAAGGATGCAGTAGCAACTTATTAGACAAGGATGCTATCAAAAACCTTATTGCTGAATTTTTCAGCATCATTATTCATGATTCGATTAATCATTATTCATTCGACATTCTCATTATTCAATTTTCGTATTCTGTAATATTCGATAGAACAGAGAAAAACACAAAACTTGAGCAACAGAAAGAGAAACCATGTTTCATCTCCATAACTGAGATTCTTCTAAGTTGTGGTATGATGATTATGTCTACTGTGATTTCCGTTGTATTCATGAGTAGCTAAACTTATCTATTAGGGTTATGGAAGCCTTGTAAGATACTATCTATTGCTATGAGTTTGTGAATTATTGATGTGTTATGCTGCTTATATCATTACTCTCTTCGTTTTAATTGAATTCTTATGGTTACAAACATAGAGAATACGCTATTATAGCATTAACTTGTTCGAGAGAAAAGTTACATATTTGGAAAAAAGAGTGCGATAAGGAAATAGGGTTTTTAACCCCTATAATGCCTTAACCGGATTAACTTCTTGGTGAGTTTGTACCATTTGTTATACACGTTACGTTCGAGAGAACTAAGGTGAAATAATCCTTGATGGTTGAGAAACACTTGAATTTAAATTAGAATACGACTCTCTATAAGTGCATGCATATCTAAATTCCGCATTACTCATAGTTAATAGAGAAGTAGAAACTACAAGGTTGACATAACCCTAACTTATCGTTCTCTGTGATTAAATCTTACTACATAAATCATTCCGTTGTTACTTTGATAATATTAGTTCACGCCTAAACCAAACCCCCCTTTTTACTTTGGAATTTTCGACCAACAGTCTACTAATAATTGCAACACTAAGTGACCAGAGTATTCCCTATGGGATTCGACACCCAACCCAGTTGGATTCTATATTTGACAGCGACCACTTACACTTTCTAACTAGAGTTGTAATTTGGGCATATCATGTACTACCTTGGGGTGTGCCTGTCTTATTGTGAAGAACAAGGATGTGTCTATGGTATATGTAATAATTATCAACAATTGAATAAGGTGACATTTAAGAATAAGTATTCTTTTTCTCATATTGATGATTTATTTGTTCAACTTTAGGTTGCTGTAGTGTTTTTGAAGATTAATTTAAGATCCAGTTATCACTTGTTGAGGATTAGAGCTTTGGATATTTCAAAGACAACTTTTCAGACTCGATATAATCACTGTGAGTTCTTAGTCATGTCTTTTGGATTGACCAATTCCCCTATTATGTTCATGGATTTGATGAATCAGGTGTTTCAATAGTATCTCGACTCCTTTGTTATTGTATATATCTTGGTCTATTACAAGAGTGAGATGAGCATGAGGATTATTTATGGATTATGCTTCAGAGATTGAGGGATGAGAAGTTGTATGCCAAGTTCTCCAAGTATGAGTTTTGGTTGGAGTCTATTTATTTCTTGGGTCATATGGTGAATAAGTGGGGTATTATGGTTGATCTAGCTAAGGTTGCGATAATTTATGATTGGGCTTGACCAACTTTGCCCACTGAGATTTGGAGTTTTATGGTCTTGACAGGTTATTATTGGCATTTTGTTGAGGGGTTATAATCCATTGCAGCTCAGCTAACCAAGTTGATTTAGATGAAAATTTCTTTTTAGTGGTTTGATATACGTAAGGAGAGCTTTCAAAAGCTCAAGGATTTGTTATCCTTAACCCCTATCTTGACTTTAGACTAAAAGGGCATGGGTTTCACCATCTTTTGTGATACTTCAAGTGTTGGGTTAGGTGTTTGTTGATGCAGGAGGGTATGGCGATTGCTTGTGCTTCTTGTTATTTGAAGCCACATGAGAGAAATTATCCTACCCATGATTTGGAGGTGTTTAAGATTGTGTTTGCTTTGAAGTTGTTAAGGCACTGCTTGTATAGAGTACGTTGTGTGATTTTCTCGGATCATCATAGCCTTTAGTACTTCTTCAGCCAATAAGATCTTAGTATGAGGCAGTATCATTGGCTTGAGTGGCTTAAGGATTATAACTTGACTATTCTCTATTATCCAGGCAAGGCTAATATAGTTGTAGATGCCTTAAGCTGAAAGTTGACTAGCATGGGTAGCTTCGGAGAGGCCTTTAGCCCTAGAGATTCCATCTTTAGCTAACTAGATGGTTAGGTTTAATATTTTTGCACTTGGGTGTGTTTTTGTATTTGTTGAGGCTAGGCATTCTTTGATGAAACAGATTCAATCTCATTAGTTTGATGACATAGGGTAAGATCAATTCAAGATTAGGTGTTAAGTGGTCAGGCTAAGGAAGCCTCACTTAATTCAGATGGTGTTTTGAGGATTAGGGGCTAAGTTTTTGTGCCGAGAGTAGGTGACTCAATTATATTGATTTTGGAGAAGGCCCATTATTTTAGATATTCTATCTCTTTGGGAGTGGCTAAAATGTATTGTAATTTGAGGCATCATTACTGGTGGGGTGGTACGAAGAAAGATATAGAAAATTTTATAGCTCGTTGCCTTATTTTCAGCGAGTGAAGACCTAGCATTTTAGACCTGGTGGATTGCTTCAGAGGTTACCTATTCCCAAGTGGAAATGGGAATGACTTACTATTGACTTCGGGACTAAATTACCTCACATTTGTTATAGTTTGAATAGTGTTTGGTTCATTGTGGATCGATTGACCAAACCTGCTCATTTTATTCCAGTACAGGTTTTTCTTAGTGCTGAGAGGTTATCCATATCTATATTCACGAGACTGTGCGTCTTCATAGTGTGCTGGGGTCTATCATTTTAGATGGCGTCTGTGTTTACTACTCTCTTTTGGAAGACTTTTCAGGATGAGTTGGGTGCTCGGGTTGATCTTAGCACAATATTTCACCCCAGACTGATGGTCAGTTAGAGCGGACCATCCAGGTTTTAGAAGATATGCTCCATGTGTGTTTGATGGATTTTTGGGGCTAGTGGGAGAAACATTTGGCTTTAGCAGAGTTTACTTATAATAACAGCTACCATTCCAGTATGAATCCTTTTAAGGCATTGTATTGTAGCTGTTATATAGGTATACTCCGCTAAAGCCTCAAAAGGATCCATACTGGAATGGTAGCTGTTTTTATAGGTACTCGGGTTGACGTTTTTGAGGTTAGACCTCGAGGTACAGAATTACTTTATGAGTCTTTGAATAGAGTTTGTGTCATTCAGGATAGACTTCGTGCGGTTCAAAGTAGGCAGAAGTGTTATACTAACTATAAGCTTCTAGCCTTGACATTTGGTGTTGGTGACCGTGTTTTCCTTTGAGTTTCACCCATAAAGGATGTAATAAGGCTTGGTAAGAGGAGTAAGATCAGCCCCAGGTATATTAGTCCATTTGAGATTTTTCGGATCGTGGGTGATATGGATTATAAGTTACTTTGCTCCTTGTCTTATCAGTTGTTCATCCAGTTTTTTATGTTTTTACGTTTCATTGTAATATTTCTGATGGGTCTCATGTCATTCATTGGGAGTTGGTTCATTTAGAGGAGCGGTTGAGAGTTTTAGTTGTTCTTGGTTGGATACTGCTTTCCATGTTTTACTTATAGTTTTTCATGTTATAATTATGATTTGAACATGTGGTTGTATGGGAATAGTCAATTGATACTTGGTATTGCTTTTGGAAACTACATGTCCTCTATATGTTTGTTAAAATGCCAATGAAAATGATTTTGTCATGTAGTTTAACTATTCTTGAAAACTTTGCATTGCATAATATGGTAATGAAACTTAAATTTGTTTGGTTGGTTTTAAATGGATTGGAAAGGCCTTGGTGGCCATGGTATTGGTTTAATTGGAAACTTTGGAGTCAAATTGGTTTAATGGCTTTGGTATGACATAAATAGATAGAATTGCAAGCTCTAATGTTGGTATGACGATACCAACGGTAAATGCCTAATTGAAAGACTCCTTGGTAAATGGTTGGTTATATGCTAAATATTTTAATTGGGAAATAAATGGTTTGTGATAGCTAGTCATTAAGGTGTGAGTCCGATGGAAAGACACTAGAGACTCATGTTTGCCGACATGAGGGTTGTTCTTGGTGACTTTATTCTTGTGGGGTACACAGGAATCTCCCAAGTCTATACTTGTATATATGTATCATGGAGGGCGAAGGGTACATGGGACTTCCAGACCCCTATGATATCTCTGATTCCTACGGTTATGCGTACTGGGTCCCATTCAGAGGGTACCACTAGAACTATATAGCCTGTGGATTATTTTAGGATGGCCAAGCTATATAACCCAGTTAAGGTTTTAAAAGTATGTTAAACCAAATTCCTTTCCCTGCATAGAATATATGTATATATGTATGTGATTGCATATGGTTATTTACTTTGGTTTTGAATAATGACATTATTGTATCCTTATTCCTAAGTACATGCTAGCGTTTACTCAGCTAACCATCTTCGGGTGTTGTATCCCCACACGATATAGCTATTGTCCATATTACTCCTCCTGCTCAGTGACTTAGATTTAGGGACAACTTTATATCAAACTGAAGTGGTGAGCTTCCATACTTCGGAAGACTCTATTTCATGCTATGGACCTTTTTCATTTATCTTTGTTTCTTGGGCTTTGGTTTTGGCTATGGTCGGGGGCATGCCCTGATCAGATGTTCTTTGTTTTTGGTTAGAGGCTTTGAGGGACTACTATACACATGGGCGGTATTCGTATTGGTGTTAGTCTTGGTATTGGTATTGGCATTAGGGTTGGCACCTATTGGATATTTGATTGAGGTTGTTGGGTTATGGTTGGGTATTTGGGTGTATCTCCGATCCAGGTTGGACTTGAGGCACCCGACACGACTAGGCTCTGGTTTGGGTCATGTTAGATTGGTATCAAAGCCCTAGGTTCATGGTCAATTGAGAGTCCACAAAGCTGTGTCAAGTAGAGTCTTTTTTTAAGGGTGTGAAGCATTCCACTCTCATAAGGGAGAGGCTATAAGATATTTTGAAATATTTCTCTTTCTTGTGTTCTATTTTCTAGTTGTAGAGTCTACGGTCCTTAATTTTCCTCTAATTCCTATTTGTTCACTTTTTAGATCATGTCTCCTCGATGATCTGAAGCTTATAAAAACTCTTATGTCCTACCTGAGGACAATATTGATGGGACCCATTCTACTTATGGGATCCAAACTCAGTCTAGGGGTTTAGTTCCTGATTGCCTTCCTGCAGTTCCACCGGTTCCCTTTAATCCTCCTCGAGCTACTAAGGCTGACATGATAAATGTTGAGTTCCAACAATCTATCCATATATTGGCTCTGTTGGTAGCTTCTCAGGCTGAGCATGGTGCTTCTGTTACTCCATCTTTTGAGGCCATAAGGGTTGGTCAACTCATGAGGCTGAATCCTCCAACCTTTATCAGTGTTGAGGTAGAGAAGGATCCTCAGGATTTCTGGATAAGATAGAAAAGATCTGCATATTACGCATGTCACAAATGCAGAGGGCATGCCATTTGTCACCTACCAGCTGAATGATGTATCGTACTAATGGTAAGAGGAATGGGATTAGTCAAGGGGTAACGATGCTGAGTCATCTCCGTGGGAGGATTTTTCTAATATTTTTTTGGACTGCTTCTTTCCCCAGGAGTTGAGGGAGGCAAAAAAAGAGTTTGTTAATCTGAAGCGGGGTAAGATGTTAGTTAAGGGGTATGCCTTTTAGTTTCACCAGTTATCGCGGTATTTTATGGAATTGGTTTATAGCATAAGATCTAGGATGATGAAGTTCGCTTTTGGGTTGTCCAAAGACTTAATTTTGGAGAGTAAGGCATTCTTGTTGAACAAGGATATAGATATCTCTAGGTTAATGGTATACATGCAATAGGTTGGAGAAGAGAAGAAGAAGCAAAATAAGTTAGGGGAGAGGCAGGGCAAGAAGTTTAGAATATTTGAGCAGTGTGGTGGCCAACAACAAAGTGGCAGGAAGAGTGATAAGTCACCCAAGAAGAAGTGCGGCAGGTCAGGGTCTTATTCGATGGCTAGTGCTCCCTACCTAAAGCCATCGGGAGACTGGTATTTTTGAGGTGGCAATAACTTTAGGGCACAGGGTGTCCAATCTTAGGCTAGTGAGGCTCAGTCAGCTCTGTCATACTTTTTGAAGATTTTTTGGTCGATTGTATCGGGGTTACTATGAAGAACAAAGGGATAAGTGCTTTAGTTATCGTCATCCAGGGCACGTGATTAGAAATTATCAAGTGGCCAAGGTTTCTTCGGTAGAAAACAAGGTTCCAATTATTTTTTCTTCATATTCGGTACCAAAGGGTACATTATCTAGCTCCAACACTAGTTAGAACTGTCTCTATGCTCTCACTACCTGACAGGAGTCCGAGGCATCACATAATGTCGTGAATGGTATGTTGAAACTCTTTTCTTATGATGTGTACTATTTACTTGGTACGGGGTTCACTCTCTCTTTTGTGACCCAATTTATGGCTGTGCATTTTGGTTTTAGCCCCGAGTGTCTTTCAGACCCTTTTTCTATTTCTACCCTGATGGTTGATTCTGTGGCAGCTGGTAAAGTCTATTAGGGTTGTGTAGTATCTGTGGGTGGTCGGGAGACTTTGGTGGATCTATTTGAGTTAGATATGGTTTATTTTAATATCATATTAGGGATGGATGGGTTGCACTCGTGCTATACTTCTCTAGATGTTGAACTCATAAGGTTGTCTTTAAATTCCCTAATGAGCCAATTATTGAGTGGAAGGGTGGTTCCCTAGCTCCTAAGGGGAAGTTCATATTGTATCTTAGATCTCAGAGATTAATCTCTAAGGGGTGTCTCTATTATCTAGTCTGGGTTAAGGATTTTTACTTGAGGTTCCTTCTTTGCATTCTGTCCCAGCGGTGAATAAACTTTTGAGGTCTTCCCTAATGACCTTCCTAGTGTCCATCCCTATAGGAAGATTGAGTTTGGGATTGATCTCACTCTGGACACTCGTCCAATCTCTATTCCTCCTTATAGAATTTATCTAACTGAGTTGAAGAGGCTAAATGAGCAACTCAGGATCTTTTAGATAAGGGTTTCATCTGTCCTAGTGTTTTCCCTTAGGGTGCACCGGTGCTATTCGTGTGTAAGTATTCTCTTCCAAGGATAGATAATTTGCTTGATCAGTTGTAAGGTGCTAAGTTTTTCTCCAAAATTGATCTTTGATCCAGGTATCATCAGTTAAAGATTAGGGAGGTGGATATCCCGAAGACCACTTTCTGTACTCGATATGGGTATTTTGAGGTCTTGGTTATGTATTTTAGGTTGACTTAATACCCGGATGACATTTATGGATTTGATGAATAGGGGTTTTCATCAGTTTCTAAATTTATTTGTTATTGTATTTATAGATGACATTCTGGTGTATTCTAAGAGCGAGATGGATCATGTTGATCACCTCTGCATTGTGTTGCAGAACATGAGGGAGCAATAATTGCATGCCAAATTTTCTAAATATGGAGTATGGTTGAACCTTGTTACTTTTCTGGGTTATGTCATTTTCAGTGAAGGAATCATGGTAGATCTACATAAGGTTGCAGTGGTAAAGAAGTGGTCTAGACCCGCGATTCCAATCGACATTTTGAGCTTTTTTGGTTTAGCTGGTTACTACATGAGGTTCGTAGAGAGTTTTTCTTCTATAGCTGTCCCAGTTACTAAGTTGACTCAGAAGAAGGTAAAGTTCTTGTGGTCTGATGCTTGTGAGGGTAATTTTGAGAGGCTGAAGGATAAGCTAACTTAGGCTTTAGTTTTGACTTCTCTTGAAGGCATTGATGGGTTTGTGGTTTATTGTGATGTTACATTCTGATGCAGCATGGCAGGGTGATAGCTTCTGCCTCTTGGCAGTTGTAGGTATATGAGAAGAATTATCCGACTCCTAATTTGGAATAATTAGCTGTAGTGTTTGCATTGAAAATCTGGTGTCACTATTTGTATGGAGTGCATATAGACATCTTTTCTAATCATAAGAGCTTGCAATATATGTTTACTCTGATAAATCTTAACCTCAAGAGAAGGAGATGGCTTGACCTACTCAAAGATTATGACATGAGTCTTCACTACCACCCAGGTAAAGCTAATGTGGTTACTGATGCTCTTAGCAGGTTATCCATTGGGAGTCTAGCTCATGTGGATAAGGACAAATGGGAGTTGGTGAAGGATATTCACCGTTTGGCTAACTTTGGAGTTTGTCTCTTAGACTCTGGGGATGGTGGTGCATTTGTACAGGAGGTGGCTCAGTCATCTCTTGGTGCTAAAATCAAGGAAAAATAAGTTTTAAATCCTATCTTGATGAGGATTAAGGGTGATATAGGTGGGTAAAAGGTTATGGCCTTCAAGATTAGTGGTGATGGTACCTTGCGGTACCAAGGAAGGTTATGTGTTCCTGATATAGATGGTTTGCGAGAGAGGATCTTGGCTGAGGCGCATGAGTCGTGGTATGTTACTTATCCCGGTTCAATGAAAATGTATCATGACCTCAAGGAGATGTATCCGTGGAACAATATGAAATAGGACATGGCTAGTTTTGTGGATAAGTGCGTGGTTTGCCAACAAGTGAAAGTTAAGCACATGAAGCCCGAAAGATTGTATCAAGAGATTGAGTTGCCTGTGTGGAAGTAGGAAGTGATCAACATGGATTTTGTTACTGGTCTTCCTCTGTCTTGGAATCAATTTGATTGAATTTGGGTCACTGTGGATAGGATGACGAAGTTGGCTCACTTTTTTTAGCGAGGACTAACTTCTTGGCTGAGGATTATACAAGGTTGTACCTCCAAGAAATTGTGAAGTTGCATAGGGTACCTGTTTCTATCTTTAATGACAGTGGTACGCAGTTTTCCACTCATTTTTGGCGGTTATTTCAGAAAGGTTTGGGGACCAAGGTGCGTCTTAGTACTGCTTTTCACTCTCAGTCAGATGGTCAAGTAGAAAGGACTATTCAAACGTTGAAGAATATACTTTGGGCTTGCGTGATTAACTATGGTGGTAGTTAGGTTGAGCACTTGCCTCTTGTGGAGCTTGTGTATAACAATAACTACCACTCTAGCATTGGGATGGCTCTGTTTGATGCATTGTAAGGTAGGAGGTGTAGGTCTCCTATTGGGTGGTTCGAGGTTGGTGAGGCAGATATGTTTGGCCCGTATTTGGTTCACTAAGCTATGATGAAGGTGAAGGTAATTTGGGATAGGCTTAAGGCTACCCAAAGTTGCCAAAAGTCCTATGTGGAGATGAGGTAGGAAGTTGGAGTTTGAGATTGGGGATAAGGTGTTCTTGAAGGTGTCTCCCATGAAGGGACTGATGTGGTTTTGTAAGAAGGGGAAGCTCAGTCCCCAATATGTTGGACCGTACTTGGTTTTGAGGAGGGTTGGCAATGTTGCGTATGAGTTGGAGTTGCTTTCTTGTTTAAGCTCCATTCCCTCGGTGTTTTATATTGGGGAAGTGTGTTGGTGATCCATCGCAAATTGTACCTATTAAGCATATTGGTATTTTAAATTCCTTGTCTTATGTGGAGATCTATTTGAGATTTGGGTTGGCAGGTTCATCGGTTGCGGATCAAAGACATGGCCTCGGTAAAGTTTCTATGGAGAAACTACAAGATCGAAGAGGATACTTGCAAAGCCAAAGAGGACATGAAGTCCAAGTATCTCTTCCTGTTTGAGCTCCAGAAATTCACACGGATGGTACGTGTTCTTCATAACATCTTTGTTTATCGAACTTAGTTAAAGGAAATATTGATTTCCTTGCATCTTTGTTTTCTTACTCAGTTAAAGGAAAGATTGATTTCCTTGCATCTTTGTCTTCTAACTTAGTTAAAGGTTAGAGTTGAGGTGTTGGGGGTGTAAATCATGCATGTACTACCTTTTTCCATCATTTGAGGATGAATGATCTAAGTGGGGGAGAAGGGTATATGGGAATCTCCGGCCCCTATGCTATCTCTGGTTCGTATGGCTACACGCACTGGGTCCCATTTAGGGGGTAAAACTGGACCCATATAGCCCGTGGGTGGTTTTAGGATAATTTACAGTGCTCAAGTGCACACGCAAATGTACGTGGTATACCAAGTAGTAAATTGGCCTAATTAAAGCCAAGTATCGATCCCACAGAGACTTGATTTAACAAAGATATAATTTTAGTTCACAGTCTAGATTAATTTAATTCAAAAATACCCAAAGAAAGAGTTTTGAATTTTGTAAATTAAAAATAATGTTTATAATGCGTAAAATAAAACACTTGAAACAACCAATTGTAGAAAAGCCTAGGGTTAAGCACTTCGAACAATCATACTATGTTATTGAATTTTATTTGTTAGTTTGCTTATCTTGGTTGTTCATTCGTAGGATTAATTGCATGATCATGGTTTCCAACCTCTAATCTTTTACCTAATTTGGACATTCAGCTACATCATTGAGCGGGGATGTAATAATCCAATTAAGTTTTTTAAAGCTATCATCCTACGTATGAATCAAGTAAGACATCTAAGTACATTCCTAACCTAGACGCTAAGTTAAATTCTTTATTTTATAAAAGAATAAAAACCCAAACTTTTTTTATTCCCATGTTCTATCTCCCTATTCTCTCTTCTGAGATCAAAAGGTCGATAATATATGTATTTTAGGGGTGATCAATCCATAAAATAATTAAAACAAGAATAAACAAACAACCAAATATGATAAGCAAAATTAACAAAATTAATCCAAAACAATAGTAATTGTTCTTGGATTTAACCCTGGAGAGGGGGTTTTTAGCCGCTAATATTCATAATCACAATCCAAATAATTGAATATATGATATCAAAAATTAAAAGCTAAATAAAAATTAAAAACCTAATAAACCGTGTGGCAGCTTCACAATTTTTCTCCAAAAAACATCATGTCCAGGGTCCAAGAATCCACCGAATTGAATTTATAATTGTTCAAGATTTCACTGTACGTGTCCAATCCTAATCCAATCATAACAGCTGTCCATCATTATAATATATCTCCACTTTATCCAAGGCTGTTGTTGGCACAAATTTTAATTTGAGCAACGCGATGCGTCACCGAACATGTCGCTGGACTGGCAGCAATGGAAATGTTGACACGACGTATCGACTTTGCATCGACTCACTGGAATTTGCTTCTAAGATTTTGGTTAAGTGTAGAACGTCCTATCCTTTGCCCATGCCTTTTGTAATGTATTTCCAATGAATTTTCGGCCTTTAAATCATTAACATATCACCGTATTTAGTTCACAAAGCCTCCTACAATATCGTACACCACATATTAAAGATCAAAACAACACAATATTCTTAATAACAAATCAAAACACAAGCTAAGATAAGACAAATTTGCAATGATCTTTCACTTATTATTCCATCTCTTGACTTAAGTAAATTAAACTTTGTACATCACAAATAAGTTATTCCACTTACAATTACACCATTAAAATATTTGGAACAAATTAAACATATTAGAATCCATGAAAACCAACTAGACACACACCTAGGTCAAGCTAGTAAAACTAGTTTTCCGGGTTGAACTCTAAATTACTCAATTACATACAAACATGTTTGAAAAATACTTTGGACATTGTAATCACGAACTTGGACACTTAAATGCTTATTTATATCAATATGAACACGTTAAGCAGATGAATTGCTCTCAAAACAAGGCGAAATAAGCTAGAATGATGATACCGAAGTGTATAAAATCACCTCAGATCAATGGCCAAGAGACATGACCCAAATTAAGGTTTTAAAAGCATTCTAAACCTGGTTCCCTTTTCGACGTGGTATATATGTATATATGTATGTGATTGCATATGGTTATTTACGTTGGTTTTGAATAATGACATTATTTTATCTTTTCTCTTGAGTATATGCTAGCGTTCACTCTGCTAACCGTTTTTGGGCTCTGTATCCCTACATAATGCAGTAACCGACCATACCCCTCCTCCTACTCAGTGATGTGGATATGGGGATGACTTTGTGTCAGACTGAAGTGGTGAGCTTCTATACTCTGAATGACTGCATTTCAGGTTATAGACTTCTTTCATTTATTTTTGTTTCTTGGACTTTGATTTTGGATACAGTCGGGGGCATGTACCGATCAGATGTTCTTTTATTTTTTGTTAGAGGCTTTGTGGGACTACTATGGACATGGGCAGTGTCGGTATTAATGTCAATCTTGGTATTGGAATTGGCATTAGGGTTGGCACCAGTTGGATATTTGGTTGAGGTTGTTGGGTTATGGTTTGGTATTTGGGGGTGGTCTCCAGTCCCAGTTGGACTTGAGGCACCCGACACAGCTAGGCCCTAGTTCGGGTTGTGTCATAAGATAGGTTATGACTTAACATCTTCAATTTGGGAGAGGTAGTTAATTGTATATAAAATGCATGTCAAGGGGATGGAAACTGATTATGAAATTGGCTATCTTAATGTGTTGTGTCCGTGTGGTGGCCTATATGTGATTCGATTATTGATTTTAAGATATTATGTGATATGTATGACTGTGTGGGGTCCTATGTGATGTTAATAGCCTAAAATACATATGAATAATTGTATTATGTTGTTGGAATGGCTATTGTGGTAGCATTGGTGTATTAGGCATTATTCATACTGGTTTGAAATAACGAGTGAATAATTGGCTCATCCATGGGCTATATGGATCCAGTGTAACCCTATGAACGTGCCCCAATACATGTAACTGCACGAATCGGAGATACCATGGGAGTAGGGGATTCTTGAGTACCCATCTCTCTCCATGATACTTATGTACAAGTGTGCTTAGGAGATTCCTGTGTACCTCGTAAGTATCATATATGGTCGCCATGACCAATCCTCATGTCAGTAAATATGAGTTTCCAGTGTCCATCCATTGGACACACACCTTCATGGTTAGCTATCACACGTTGTCATTATTGCCCAATTATAACCATTACCACACTACCAAACCACCATTCCATTTATTATTAACCAAGACTATAAGTAGTGGTTTCATCATACCGACCTTATCTTGTAAGCAATTTCTTTAGCCATTATTTTGAAGAAGAAAAGATTCCAATGTACCCATATATTACATTATTAACTTAACTTAGGGAAATCCTACGTACCCCATAAGATATTTGTTATTAATCTTTGTAAGACCCCGCAAAATCCTCAGCTTAATTCAGTCCTTTAGGCTTGTCAAGGGATCCCAGACTTAGAATATTTTAGATAAGTACTTAGACTTAGTGTCATTTTAGCCTATGAAGGTTGGCAATCTTATTTTGCAACCTTTACGTCCATTAAATGTTGATGTTTAGGTTGATTCTTGATCAGGAATATCCGTAGGTGTTTTCGGATAAGTTTTAAATTTTTTGGACTTTGTTAGAAGCTCCTTTGGAATCTTAAAATAGTGGATCAACACGATCTTGGCACGCCGCATCGACTGTCATGTTGATAAATGTTTCCCCCAGCTCCCAGTGTCAATTTCTAGTGAGTCGATGCGACGCATTGGCTATCGCATCGATTTCAATGACGTGGTGCGTTGGTCTTCATGTCGATGGTGCAGTTTTCAGTCATTAAAAGATCACATTCTTGGGGGTATTTGGGTCTTTTTTCCTCTACCCACAACCCCTAAAACACAAAATTAAATACCCTATAGAGCAAATATAGTCATTCTTTCTCAAAATCTCTCAATAACAAAACCCTAGAAGCTTCAGTTTCAAATCAAGGGCACGAGATTCCACTATAACCTTTCAGCAATTCTTAACCAAAGGTATGTAAAGTGTTTATCCAAGGGTTCCTTCCACCCGTCCAAGAATCTTTTTTGAACTTCAAGTAATTGATTTTATGGTTTAC
This sequence comes from Capsicum baccatum var. pendulum, assembly GCA_030864225.1. Taxonomy (NCBI): domain Eukaryota; kingdom Viridiplantae; phylum Streptophyta; class Magnoliopsida; order Solanales; family Solanaceae; genus Capsicum; species Capsicum baccatum. The sequence continues at coordinate 197,667,625 of CM061558.1, read as the reverse complement.
ATGTTTGGAACTAAAGTGTATCCATGATTGCTATTTATATTAAGTTCCTGATACATGATTTTTTTTTTTTATATATATATATATATATATATATATATATATATATATATATATATATATATATATCATGTGATGTTGATCATTTATGTATGTAGATTCATGTGAACCCATGATAAACCCTTGAATTATGATACTCACTTGTTGTTCAATACTATGTGCATATATTATGCTCACAAAGTGCTTAATTAATTGTCCATGTTAACTACTAAGAGAATGAAGTCATGTCAAGTTCTCTTATGTTCAAGTTATACTATGCAAGTGTTTGTCAAAATGCCCCGATAAATGAATGATGACCAGGTACTTAGATTATAACTTCAAGTTGTGCCATGTCTCTTAATTTATGCTATCGAGTCCTGAGGGCACTTATACCCGACAATTAAACTGATTACCTAGAGTCATGGCCAGTCATAGAATAGTATCAGTTACGGCATGATCAGTAGTACTCTCAGTCAGTTACAAAACTCAGAAAAACTCAGTAGAATCAGTATTAGTCTAGTCTAATTCAGTATCCAGTTCAGACCTCAGTAAACTCAGTCAACTCAGTCAACTAACAGGATTTAGTAGTATTCCATCAGTCAATGGAACTCAGTGAACTCAGTTTAGTCTAGCTAAATAGTAATTTCAGTAACCGTTCAGTCTAGCCTAGTATGGGCTAGAAATCAGTTCAATGTCTATTCAGTTAAGAGTAGGATTCAGCACCGAGTTAACCCAGGGATGGGGTCATTCCTATCAGCAGAGGGTTTGACCCTTAGCAACAGTCCCTATGTTAAAAAACTACGTAGCAAGTGTAGGTTGAGGTATCTTCCTGCCAGATATTATGAGGGTTGATATTTCTCATCCGAGTTATCTTGTCAGCGAGGGTTGATGAAAGAGCTTCCTGACAGAGAGAGTTAACTCACAGCTTGTCCTTACCCGTGGCACGGTATTAACACCCTTCCAACTAGGGTTACAGGTTGGACCCCAATTAGTTTAGAGAGAGGTATGTCAGTTAGATGATTACCTCCCATAGTCTCAGTCTCAGAATAAAACTCAGTTTAGTTCTACAGATTTAGGAGTATCAGATATAGTCACTCAGCTCAGTATGGAACTCAGTATGGTTCTACAGTATTTAGAACTGTCAGTTACAGTCATTCAGATAATTAGTAATACAAATTCCTAAACTCAGATATCGATTATCAGAATTCAGATTCAGTACTCACTATTAGTAGATCTCAGTTACAGTTTATGTTTTCATACATGTACCCTTACTTAGTCATACTCATGTTATTCAGTTATTATTGTGCATGCATATAAAACCATGCATATCAACCTACCTCACTGAGCATACCAATATATTCAAAGTACTGATGCATGATTTTCTTTATGCTATAATGTCTTATATCATAAGTTCAGATGCACAGTCTTCAGAGCACCCTTAGCTGTACAAATTCTCTACTTTCAGAGTAGTGGTGAGTCCTCATAGTTCATGGACATGCTTATTATTTATAGTACTTTAGTTTTATTTCAGTAGATGGAGTTAGTTGGGGGCTTGTCCTATCAACTCCACAGTTCAGTCAGTTAGAGGCTTTTTCAGACTAGAGTATTTTTAGATAGTTTTTTAAAATTTTTAATACTTATATTCAATTTTGGTATTTTGATACCACATTCAGATTTGTTTATAGATTTGAACCTTATGGAATATGTTTCCGCCTATTTCCATAATTATTATAGTATTTATTACACAGTTATTGTAGTAGGTACCAGTCTTGGGTTAACTTGTGGTCCTTCAGGATTATGAGCACCGTGGAGTATTCGGGGTACTGACTCAAGGTGTTATAAACTGGGTATCAAAGTCTAAGGTTTAATAGTATCCTAGGAAGTTTAAAATCCGCATCTAGTAGAGTCTTGTGTATGGGTGTGTTGCGCGCCACACTTATGGACAGGAGGCTATGGGATATTTTAGGAAATGTTTCCCTTCTTCCAGTATTTATGTCATGCGAGTGAGCATGAGATCAGGTTACACTTTTTTTCTAATCCTGGCATCTCTTTCGTTTACAGAATATGCTTCCAAAGAGGACTCAGGTAAGAGGAATGGGAGACCAGTCAACCCCTTAGCCCGTCCATCCAGATCCTTTGGATGAGCATGTCTCCCACACAAAGTTTAGAGCAGCCTTCACTACCCTAGATCATTCTATGGTAGCCTAGAATGAATACCTAGCTGCCTTTCTGGCCAACCTGGTGGCCAATACTGCTGCTGCCAAAACTTTGGACTTTACCCAAATGAACCTTCCATCATTTACTGGGTCTAAGTCAGACGAGGACCCTCAGGAATTTCTTGATCATGTATAGAAGGTTACTGATATCATGAGGTGAATGCTGTTGAGAGAACTGTGTTGGCCATATATCAGTTATAGGATGTGGCTCACTCGTGGTTCAAACAGTGAAAGGCTATGAGGGCCGCAAATGTAGGGCCCATAGAATGAGAGATGTTTGCAATTGCTTTTCTGGATGAGTTTTTCCCACTGGAGTTAAGGGAATCAAATATTTTAGATTCATAAATCTAAATTAGGGTGCAGGAGTATTCCCTTAAGCTTACTCAGTTAGCTAGACATGCCCCATATGTTGTAGCAGATAGTAGAGTGAAAATAAGTAAGTTTGTGTCGGGGTGTCTAGCAACGTGATCAACGAGTGTAGGACCGCAATGCTAATTAAGGAGATGTACATAGCTAGGCTCATGGTCCATTCTCAACAGATAAAAGAGGCTAAGAATAGGGAAAAAGAGAGGGAGAATAAGAGAGCGAGAACAAATAGTTTCAATTTTACTTAGCCCAAGTTAGAGGGTGGGAATCGATCTCAGTTTCGCCCGATATCCTTAGTTCAAGGTCGGTCCTCTGCAGTGATCTAGTTCTAAATTTAAAGACAACAATAGAGATAGGGCATCGGGCCCTAAACCCCAGGGCAGTGTTAGCAGTGCCCAAACCAATCCCTTTTGCCAGAAGTAAGGTAGAAACCATCAAGGTATCTACAAGTCTGGTTACGATGTATGTTTTGAAAGTGGAAAGCTAGGCCATAGTGTCTGACAGTGTCCTCAGATGGATTTATAGAGTCAGCATACTCGCCCCTAGCTCAGTCCGGTGGCCCGAATTAGTAGGGTGCTTCATCCAGTGCTACCAGTGGGCAGTGCTCAAACGAACTCTATGCTTTTCGGTCCCAATAGGATCTCTAAAGTTCTCATGACATTCTCACTAGTACATTACAAGTTTATCATTTGCATGTTTACGCTTTGCTGGATCCAGGAGCTTCTTTGTCTTTTATTACTCTTTATATAGCAGTTGATTTCAGTGTCAGTCCTGAAATTCTAGCAGATCCCTTCTCAGTTTCTACCCAGTAGGTAAATCTATAATAGCCCAGCGGGTATACATGAACTATTCGGTTATGATATCTTAAAAAGTCACTTCAGCAGACTTAGTAGAATTAGAGATAACTGATTTTGATGTCATTCTAAGCATGGATTGACTTTATTCCTACAATGCCTCAGCCGACTGCAAAAATAGAATTGTTCAGTTTTAGTTTTTGAATGAACCCATCCTAGAGTGGAGTGGTAGTACTTCAACACTTAGGGGTCAGCTTGATTCTTACCTACGAGCTAGAAAAGTAATTGCTAAGGGATGTGTCTACCATCTCGTTCGAGTTCAGGACTCTAGTTCAGAAACCCCTACTCTTGAATCTATGTCAGTAGAATGTGAATTCCCAGATTTGTTTCCAAAGATCTTCCTGAAGTTCCTCCTAAAAGGGAAATTGATTTTTGAATTGATCTTCTTCCAGATACTCAGCCCATATCTATCCCGCCATATAGAATGGCTCTAACAAAACTCAAAGAATTAAAAGAGCAATTGAAAGATCTTTTAGATAAGGGATTCATTAGACCTAGCATGTCCCCGTGGGGTGCACCAATTTTATTTATGCATAAGAAAGTTGGTTCCCTCATAATGTGTATAGATTATTATCAGCTAAATAAAGTTATGCTCAAGAACAGGTATCCACTTCCCAAAATCGATGACTTGTTTAACCAACTTCAGGGTGCCATTTACTTCTCCAAGGTAGACCTCAGATCAGGCTATCATTAGCTCAGAGTCAGAAATATGACATCCCAAAGATAACTTTCAGAACTCAGTATGGTTACTTTAAATTCGTAATCATGTACTTTGGTCTTACAGATGCCTCCACAACTTTCATGGACTTGATGAATTGTGTTTTTAAGCAGTACTTGGACATGTTTGTCATAGTCTTCATAGATAACATTCTTGTCTACTCCTGCAGTGAGCATGATCATGTAGACAATTTTAGAATAGTATTACAGACTCTCAGAAACTATCAATTATTTTCCAAATTTAGTAATTGCGAATTTTGGATAAGACTAGTAGCTTTTCTTGGCCATATAATTTCTAGTAATGGCACTAGAGTTGATCCTTAAAAGACTGATGCAGTGAGAAACTGGCCCAGGCCTATCTCTTCATCAGATATAAGGAGTTTCTTGGGTTTGGCCAGCTATTACCGATGGTTCTTTGAGGGGATTCTGTCTATTTCATCCCCTATGTACAGATTGATTTAGAAGAAAGTTAAATTCTAGTGGTCATATTCTTGTGAAAAGAGTTTTCAGAAGTTGAAGACTCAACTTACTACAACTCCAATTTTGACCCTACTAGATGGTTCTGACAATTTGTTGTGTACTGTGATACTTCCATAGTCGGATTGGGTTGTGTTTTGATGCCAAGAGGTAAGGTCATAGCCTATGACTCTAGACAACTTAAGCCCCATGAGAAGAATTACCCTACTCATGATCTTGAGTTGGCAGTTGTAGTCTTTGCTTTACAGATTTGGAGGCACTATTTGTATATTGTGCACTAATCATAAGAGCCTACAATATGTGTTCTCTCAGAAAGACCTCAGCCCCTGTCAGGAAAGGTGGTAGGAATTATTGAAAAACTATGTCATGAGGGTTCTGTATCATCCCGGCAAGGCTAATGTAATGGCTGACGCTCTTAGTAGAATGTCTATGGGTAGTGTTGCCCATGTTGAGAATAGTAAAAAGAAGTTAGCCCAGGAAGTTCATCAGTTAGCCCAACTAGGTGTCCACTTAGTCTCTTCAGCAGAAGGTAGTGTGTGGGCACAGAGTAGCTCAAAATCATCCCTAGTTTTTGAAGTGAAGGAAAATTAGGATAAGGATCCTAGCCTAATCTAGTTGATGGAATCATTCAGAAATCAGAAGTTAGAGGTTTTTTCCCAAGGGGGAGATAGTGTTTTGCATTGTCAGGGTCGACTATGTGTACCAGGCATAGATGACTTGAGGCAGTGAATTCTTACAGAAGCGCATGGTGTGCGTTACGCTATTCATCCAGGGGACACAAAGATGTACCGCAATTTATGAGAGATCTATTAGTGGAATGGGATGAAAAAAGACATTGTAGAGTTTGTGGCTAAGTCTCAGCATGTCAGAAGGTTAAGATTGAGCATCAGAATCCTAGTGGGTCCATACAGGAGTTCAGTATTCCCACCTGGAAATGGGAACAAGTGAACATGGACTTTGTAATGGGTTTACCTCATACTCGTCGTCATCATGATTCAGTTTGGGTCATTATTGACATGATGACCAAATCAACTTATTTCGTACCAATCAATACCTTTTACTTAGTCGAGGATTACTCCAAACTCTATATCAGGGAGTTGGTCAGATTACATGATATTTCATTGTCCATTATCTCAGAGAATGGTGGCTCCTTTCCAACCAGTCAAGTGGCCCAAGGTAGCCAGTTTAACTCTTATTTCTGGAAAGCATTCCAAAAGGGTCTTGGTACCCAAGTTCACCTCAGTACAACTTTTCATCCTCAGACAGATGGTCAAACAAAAAGGACCATTCAGACTTTAGAGAATATGCTACAAGCATTTGCGATAGACTTTAAGGATAATTTGGATAAACACTTGCCTTTGATTAAGTTCGCATATAACAATAGCTATCACTCCAGTATTCAAATATCTCTATTTGAGGCTATTTATGGGAGGAGGTGTAGATCTCCCATTGATTTATTTGAAGTGGGTGAGGCCACAATGGTAGGGCCTAACTTGGTGTTTGATACCTTAGAAAAATTCTACTTGATCAGGGAAAGGCTTAAGATAGCTCAAAGCTGGCAGAAATCGTATGCACATGTGTGCGGAAAGGATCTCGAGTTTGAAATTGGTGATTATGTGTACTTGAAGATCTGTCCTATAAAAGGAATGAAGTGGCTTGGTAAGACGGGGAAACTCAGTCCCCGATATGTCGGTCCTTACCAAATTCTCAGTTGTTTGGGAAAGGTAGCTTACGAGCTTGAGTTGCCTTCAGATCTATCTTTAGTCCATCTAATGTTTCATGTCTCCTTGCTAAAAAAATTCATAGGTGACCTAGCAGTCGTAGTCCTTGTAGAGGGCACAGATATTTAGAATAGCTTCTCTTTTGAAGAGATTCTAGTTGAAATCCTTGATTATCAGATTCACAGACTGAGGAACATAGAAGTCTCTCTAGTCAAAGTTCTATGGTGAAATCAGTCTGTTGAGGGAGCTACTTGGGAAGCAGAAGTAGATATGCGGACCAAGTGTCCTCATCGTTTTTTCTCAAACTTAGATTCATCTTAAGGTAATAGTTTTCATTAAGCTTATTCAGTTTTATGTTCAGATTTCTATTATAAACTTCACATCAATTACCATTGCATATTCAGTCATATGTTCATGATTCAGTTTAGTCATGTATTCATGCATCAGACATACATGTCCAGTATAAGAAATTCAGCTTATCAGTATTCTCGATTATGCATTCATGAATTATGTTCAGCTATGTACTCATGCATCAGATATGCATGCTCAGTATGATAATTAAGTGTATCAGTGATCTCAGTCATGAAACCATGATTCAGTTTTCCATGCCCAGTGTATAAGTCAAGTCTCTCTGTATTACCAGTCTCAGTAGTCTCATTTGAGGATGAATGTTTCTAAGGGGGAGATAATATAAGAACCCATAAAATTCTCATCTTATTTCAGTCCTTTAGGCTTGTCAAGAGGTCCCAAACTTAGAATATTTTAGCTAGGTACTTAGATTTAGTGTTATTTTAGCCTATGAAGGTTGGCAATTTTATTTTGAAACCTTTACGTCCATTAAATGTTGATGTTTAGGTTGATTAATGATCAGGAATATTCGTAGGTGTTTCTGAACAAGTTTTAAAAGTGATACGAAAGTGATCTAGTAGGCTTGAATAATATATATAAGAGTTTAAGTTGATTTATTCATAACTTAGAATGATAATTTAAGTTTGACGTAAAGGTGCCCAAAGTGATATGGGGTTGCATTATTTTGGAAATTTATTAAGTATTGTATGTGGTTAATATTACCCTTGTGTGGTTAAGTGGAAGAAGGCTAGCTATTTTTTACACGGTGTTATTAGTAGATAAGTTAAGGAGTTATGGATAGTTGGTGTTGAGTTGGTGTTGAGTCTTTTATGTATGATTTTGATTCCTATGATTATAGAAGTGTGATCTTTGTCAGCTATGATTATGTGTTTAGGGAGGTAGATATGTTTGCTAGCAAGAGTGTTAGTCTTTGATGATGATTATTGAAGGTAAAAAGTTAAGAATTGTATGTATCAAGAGGGTGTTCAGGAATGAAGTTAGTACAGTTTGTTAAAAGGTTGTGAATATCCATGTTAAGTGTTATAATCTAAGTTTAAATCTTTGAAGATTGAGTGAATAGAAATGAGAGTTGATGCTCTAGATGGTGTGAACCCAGGATGTAGTGATACTCATAAAGATTCTAAGTTAATAAGTGTTCAAGATATTACGTGATGACTAGTGGTGCTACAGAAAGATAGAGTTATACCTCATAAGGAAGTATTAGAAACAGGTTTTACACTTTCAGGTGTAGTCTTTCTGAGTAAGTTTATTATTTGTGTGTATTGTTGTATTCCAGACTCCAGAGTGCAGTGAGTGTAGTTTAGTTTAGAGTTTAGTAAGAGATTCCATAGACTTAGAGTGATGTCTTAAAGTTAAGGGGGAGACTATAGAACGTGTAACCAAGTCAGACTCTCAGATTTTAGTAGTAATGCTAGTATGTTATAGAACATCAGAAAGTGAGGATGAGGCTTAACCCATTCTTATATCAGTATTTTCAGTTATCAGAATACGTACTCATGCCTTATGTTATAGTTCCATGATTATAGTTCATGTTCATGCATATGATAAAGAATCATGTACTCTCCCAGTTACTAATATGAGGAGTTCTAGTTCATTCAGCAGTCAGAATCACATTGCATAAGTTATGAAATCCAAATTCAGATCATGTAGCTTATGACTTATGTACTCATGCTTTACAGTATGTTCAGTTTCAAGTACCCATGCAACACCCTTCAGATTTGTATCATGTACATCCTCAGACTAAATTTCTTTAATGAATCCATGCTGTGAATGCTCTATTACTCAGGCCTCAGTAAAGTATCAAGTTATGCTTAGTATCCCTTTATATTTCGGGCCCTAGTATTCCACTAACTTTTCAATGACCTTTTCTTAGGTCAAGACAATGATGATGAATAACTGTGTAGATGCGAGAAAGTAAATATGTTATGTTTGGAAAGATTGTTATATGCTTGTTTTATGTAATTCTATGAGTCTGAAGGAATATTGAGGTGAAGTTTTATGTATGAATTAGTCATTTGAGAGTATTTTATGTGTTTTCCTAAGAATTGAATAGTGTATGGAAGTTGTTATTGATGGACGTATTAGAGAATACGAGAAGGATGCTTTATGAGTGTTTGTTTAGAAGTGCAGATGTGGTTATGAAGATAGGCTTAAATGTCATGATTGGTATGTAAGAGGTTGAATTTAGTTGTTAAAATGGTAAAAGAATTATACTAAAGGTGAGTATTTATGATAATGCTTGGGGTATTGAATTCATGGTTCAGATTAGTTTTATGGTATGGTTTTATGTGTAGCACCTTATGATTTAGAGTTAGGCTTGACCATGATGAGAGAATTTAGTTAAGTTAGACTTTAGTAGACGGATTTATCAATGCCATATGGGAATTATAAGTTAAATCAAGCGAGTATAGTATTTGAGGGGAATAGTATAGTTGATAGAGTGTTTGAGAAGTGTTGCTAAGCTTGAAAGTAAGAAGTTGCACTACTTAAGGCCCTAAAATTCTATCTTGACTTATGATTTATAGATCTAAATACCATGCTATAGAAATGGGGTAATGTTGTAACCTCTTATTCAGAGGTCTTTTTTAGATCATGCCCCGAGTTCTTTGTTCCCTAATATCGTTAGAGCTTCCTAAAAAAGTATTGGAGAAATACTCCATTTAAGTTTGATTCAATCCATATAGCCCGCAATCCAGTTTAGCAATCAAGCAGATAAGCTTTTATAGATTTCCAACTTTCCATTTAGTCCTACTACCCAAAGTCTTGCGAGTAGGGCCATCCCAAAAGGAAATTTGTTCGCTTTATGTACCTTACGAATACAACGCAGTTCATGCATCATGCATCAATTTCAGATTCAGATATTAAGTTATGATTCAATTCATAAGTATTTAGTGATATAGTACCCAATGTATGATCTTAGCCTCATTGTCTCAGGATTCGTGCCTGTATAAAGTATTACTTCACAGTTCTATAAGTATGATTGCACCATGAGAACATCAAGCGAATTCTAAACCTTCACCTTAAATTAGCTCTTTATAATAAGTAAAGCAAGCCAACTTAGAAATCAGTTTCATGATAGAGGTTTCTAATGTTTCAGACTTAGTTTTGTAAATATATTCCCAGATGTGAATGTTCAGTATGTAACCTCAGTTACCTTGGTACAGTACTCTCATATTACTCAATATCATTCATGGACAAAGGATCCCATGGGGGAGATATTTTAATAACTGAGTTTTCATGTCATAAACCTCTCATCTTTTCCTCACGAAATTAGATCTGGCCTAAAGTAATGGTTACTCATAAGTTGACTTCCTTATTTCTATCTCAGCCATAAAGCTGTTTTTATGAGAATTCATGCACTCGCAGACAAGTTCAGTATTTTATTATGCTTACGATTTAGTCATTCAATTTATTTCAGTAGTGCATGCTAGTTACAGCCTCAGTTTTGATAGCCATATTCGAGGACGAATGTTTCTAAGGGGAAGATATTATAATACCCCAATCTTTTTCTAGCTTAATTTTGTTCCTAGAATGTTAAGGGATGACTTACAAAATGAATAATATTTAATTCATATATAATTTTCTTGATTTTGGCCTTCCATTGTGTGGGAAATTAAATAAGCTTTCCATCGATACCAAATTCGCCCAAAACCGATATTCAGTGAAGAAAGGGCATTTTTAGTAAGCAGTGTACCAACTGGGCAATCGCCGCATCACGATGGAGGCCAAATCTACATTCTTCAATTTCAAGTAGATCATTATGATTCCACCATGTTGCGGTGAGAATAGCGATGAGAAAGATACCGTATCTCAGTACAGGATAAATCGACATTTGTCAGATTCCAGTGGGTCGTGGTGAACCTCAAAACAGTATTTGTCTATATCCAGTAAGTCACCGCGATTCCACATCGCGGTGAATCCTTAAAAGGCATTCCAGTTACAGATTTTAAACTCCAAGGGCAGTTTGATCTTTTGCCTACTCCCCTAAATCGTGAAAACAAATGATTAAAGGCATTATTGAGCAAAATTTGCTCATTCTTCATCAATTTCTCTCAAATAAAAACCCTAAGCTTCAATCTCCAACTTCAAGAATCCCCAAAAGTCCACCATTCTTCTTCCAAACTAGTTCAAATTTCAAGATTTCCAAGTCAAAATCTCCAAGAGTCAACCTTCAAGGGCACAAATAGGACCTCAAAACCAAGCTTCTTCATCTAGTTCATCATCTAATGTATGTAGGGTTTTGAACAAGTATAAATCTTTCATCCTTGTGCCCAAAAACTTAATTTAAATTATAAATTTCTGAATTTTCTATGATTTTCCATGAAATTTAAGTTAGGGTTTATACCCAATGTTGCTAATTACATGATTTTGAGTTTTTAAGTGATTTAGATATTGAATTACATGTCTACTTTCGAAAAATTTATGCGTATGAACATATTTTCCAGATTTTAAATTGAATTATGAATATTTGCATTATCAAGCATGAGCCTTATGGTTTTTGACAATAAATTGAAGCATGTTTCACTAAGCCCTAGTTTGTATGTTGACATTTCAAGAATGATTATGTTTTAAGCATCCCATGATTAGCTATTTTCAGATTTTGATAAAGAAAGTTGATCTTTTGATCCAAGCTAAGATAGGAATCCACATTATTCATACAGTTTATGATTAAAATAAAGAGAATCATAGTTGATTTTAATGACGAACCCTTGTGATATTTCAAGGTGGATTTTCTAAAAGTTCTGAGCAATAAGTATGAGAGTAGTATTTAGCTCTGAGTTGGGTATGATTCCAAGGTATCATGCCCCAGAACTACGAGCCACCATAGGTTTTAAGCGCCCATAGTGGGATAAGACAGTGATCACTTAAGATAAGGTTATACTCCCTAATAAGAGTATGACACCTCTACCCAACGTGAGGTTTCTTCCTAGGAGAACGAGATGTTGGACTCCATGTCAGCTCACATGATTTATGTCAGTTAGAAGAAACTCCCAAAGTCCTAAAGTTCCAAAGCTCCCAAAGCCTCTAAGTTTCAAAGAAAAAGAATGATAGAAAAGCTTTTAGAAAACTAAGTGTAAAGGCTCACAAGTTTTACTCAGATTATGCTTTACAAAAAGATATTAGCTTCAGACTTTAGCTTCCAGATTTCAGATTTAAGAGAGAGTCCTTTCTACACTTAGATAATATGATTTTCAGGCAAAACATAAGTACAAATTTTAGAACTAAAAGTTATGACTCACTAGATTTTAAAAGTTTGATTTTCTATGCATGACTTTAGTTTTCAGTATTTCAGATATTTCAGCTTATGCGAGTCATTTACATTTAGCATGGATTTTTTTACAAATTATGATGATGAGATAATATTTTGCTTATGTATTTACCCCCATATACTCAGTACGTCCTCAAAGTACTGATCCACATATACGTTTATGTGCTACATTGTCTCATAATGTAGGTACAAATTGTAGCATGCATCCATATTTAGACAATTTGCAGTTTCCAGTCAGCAGGTTATGAGTCTTTTTGATTCAAGGGCTCGAGTCAGTTATACAGTTCGAGTAATATTTTATTTTTATTTATTCAGTCGTATTTATTTGGGATAGTTGGGGTTCATGTCCCAGCTACCTATAGTCAATACTAGTAGAGGGTTCATGGACAGTCAGTAGAGTTACTGTATTTGAATCCAATGATATTTTGTAAAAGAAGAGTTGTAATCATATTAATACAGATTTGTATTGATCAAGTTTGGAAGAGATTTATGTTTTTTCATTTTTTATTCAGATTTATGTATTTTATTCAGTTGCTTATAAGTCATGCCAGTAGAAGGGTTAGCTTGAGATCACTTGTGACCCTAACCACCGTATGACATCTCAGGACCTATTTTTAGGGTGTTACACCGTGACCAACCCAAGAAAGTCCAACCATCCAATACCAACCAATAACCATACCAAAACCAAAACAATAGCCAAGTATGAGTCAATAACATAAAATGGTGGAACAATCATAAATACAGTCAAATGGTATCAGCACTAATACCAATACTAAGGCTGAAGCCAATATCGACACCGCCCATACCAACCCATAGTAGTTCTACAAAGCCTTTAATAAAAAGTAAAATAAAATTCAGTTAGGACATGCCCCCAACCATAGCTAAAACCAATGTCTATAATTGAACAAAGTATGTAAAAATATCTATGACATGAATGTTGAGCCTTCCGGAGAATGAAAGATCACCACTTCAATTTAACTGAGTTGATCCCAAATCCAATCAATAAGCAGGGGGAGTAAATATCCGATTCTTTCATCGCATGAGGATGCATCCGCCCGAATATGGGTTAGCGATTGAATGCTAGCATGTACTCAGGATAAGGATAAAATAATACCAACCTTTAAAACCAATTAAGCCAACCATATGTATTCACAATCATATATACTGAAATATAACCATATTGAGAAAGGAAATCGGGTTTAGCATGCCTTTAAAACCTTTAACCTAGGTATGTTTAGCTTACCGTCCTAGAACCACCCACGGGTTATATGGGTCGATTATAACCCCTTGAATGGGCCGCAATGCATGTTGCCACACGAACCTGAAATACCATAGGAGTAGGGGATTCCCGAGTATCCTTCACTCTCCATGATACATATGTATAAGTACACTTAGGGGATTCTCGTGTACCCAGTAAGTATCATATATGGTCGCCATGACCAATCCTTATGTCAGCAAACGTGAGTTTCTAGTGTCCATTCATTAGACTTACACCTTCACGATTAGCTATTACACCCCGCTATTATTGCCCAATTAAAACCATTACCACATAACCAAACCACCATTCCATTTATTATTAACCAAGGCTATAAGTAGTGGTATCGTTATACCTACTATAGCTTGCAAGCAATGCCGTTGTCCATTCTTTTTAACAAGAAGAGATTCCCATGTACCCATAGATTACATTATTAAGTTGACTTGCGGAAATTCCATGTACCCCCCAAGATATTTGTTATTAAGCTTGCTTGGGGGATTCCCTTGTACCCTACAAGGCTTTCAATTAGACCAACCATAACCACCAAGACCTTTCTATTTAACCAATCCAAACCATTTATACCATTTAGGGTTCTATTACCAAGTTATACCATTCAATAGTTCAATGAAAGTCCAACAATTTAACCAAAAACATTCTCATAGGCATTTTAGCAAACATATTGGGGACATAGTATTTCCAAAGACAAAACCAAGTACCAATTAACCATTACCATGCAACCAAATGTTCAAACCACCATAATTACATAAAAACCATAAGTAAAAGACGTGAGAAAACCATAACCAATCATTGTAACCAAAACCTCCAACATATATTTGAAAACCCAAAACCATACAATATTTATACTATGAAAATAATTCATAAAACATGCCTTTAATTGGAACTAACAATGAGGGAGGAGTACATGCCTTAGATTATGAAGATGACAGAGAGAGATCACCTTTATAAGCCCGAAATTGATCCTATTGATGAAACCCTAGCTTTCTTTGACCCAGGAGCCTTGAGAGAATTTAAGAATGTTTTAAGAGAGTTTGAGTGATTGCAAATAGGTTAAATGGTGTCCCAAGAGTGTTATAAGTCATGGGACCATAAGAGGTTAAGAGAGAAAATGTCCAGATTACCCCCAAATTAAACTGCTTAAAATTCCCGCAGGAGGGTATGACCACCCTATACTAATCGTACCCTACCATATGAGTAGTACCTATAACTCGAACCCTAGACCTCCCCTTGGACTCTAACACTGTTCAACATACGGCCATCCAAGCTAAATCATACCTAACCATACGATATGTACTATGAAACCATACCCTAGGAAAAATAAAATCACCTAGACCAAACATAGGGCAACATACGATTGACACCTTACTATTCTTACCTAACATACGACTTGTATATTCGAACCGTACCTTAGACAGAAACCATCCAACCCACACTGGTCACCATACGACTAAACCTAACCTAGCCATACCCTATCATACGAGAAGTACCCCAACTCGTATGATGTCCAGAAGCCAAAAACCAAAAAATTTTCTAAAGATCAAAATCCAGGGTGTTTCATTTTACCACTCAATCTTAAGGAGTATATCACCTTTTGAATATAGTAAATTTATTATTTTGATTAATGGCCATAGTTAATAACAAGGATCAATTAGGAACTAGGAGGCCATTGAGATTAGTTATCCCACCATATATATGGGTGATAACTTATCTCATCATTATGGTATAAAAGTTGTGATAAATAATCTTGGACTAACTCATACCTCTAACCAAATACGATAAAATAATCTTACATTTTATCTTGAAATTAATGTCGTTTATCTCCCATACCAAACAATTCTTAGTGCTAAATTATCTCTTAATTCTCTAAACTACACAAGTAAAAATGGACATCTATTTATACTATACCGCTCCGTTTCTTTTTAGTTGGTATGTTTCATTTTCCGAAAGTCAATTAAACTAATTCTCATAACTAAATTAGATTAAATTAATTTATATTTTAAAATTAAAATTTAGATATTTAAAACTATATAAAAAAATACTATAAATTGTATTCTTTTCCCTTTTTCAATGTGATTAAGAAATACATCTCAAAATGTTAATCAAAATTTGCATCGTTTAACTATAAAAAAGGCTAATTACTACATTTTATATTTAAAAAAGAAATAATATTACTTTAGTAAATACTCTTTATAATATTAGTTACTCCCTTAATGACAATTTGCACATTTATTACGTTAGTTTAACTCATTAAAAAATCTAAAGATCTCTACATTTTAACACATTGAAGAAAAAGCTCGACAAATATCTTATTGGTATTAGATTTATTCAAATAACAACGTACAAATTGTAATAGAGTACACATAAGCACTTTTTTGGTCAAAAGTACACATAAGCACAGTATAAAAAATGTCTGACAAAAATATAAATACAGTAATAAATTATTTATCATGAATAATTTGCAAGATTAATTATTAACTAGGAAAAGATGAGACCAAAACCTGTTTCACCTAAATAAATTTTGTCATTCAAGTACTTTTTATATAATAAATTCTAGTAGTGACTTATTCAAAATTCAACCATTTGAATATTTTTTTAATTAAATGACATAAAAAAATAAAGATCATAAGCATGATTCTTAATGAATTTTGGTGCATAATAATTGTACTTACCATAACCTTCATTAAAATAGCTTTGCTTCCTCCCCGATTACTTAAAATTAGAGACCATTGAAAGGCTAAATATTGGAAACGTACTCATCATACATTCCCCGCTCCCCCTCCCCCCTCCCCCTTCCTTTTCATGAATAATAAGAACATAGGAAAATTAAATGAATCAAATACCATTAAAATCATCACATATTTTAGGTAAAAAAAACATCCTCAAATTTCCAAATTTGACATCAACTTTTATTTTGGCATTTCAATTAGGCGTTGTTCATTTTAAACTCCTAAATCATTGTTCAACTATGTATTTTGACACTTTTTGTTGACTTGACATACTGTGTGTATTGCATTGACTTTCAACGCGTGAGAAACTTCAAATTTATAAATTTTTATTTTTTATTTTGTTCTTCTTCCCTCTCTCTCCTTCCGACACTTCCTTCACCCTCACCCCCTATCTACACCTTCCAATATGCTTTTACAATTACACTCTCAACCAAAGTGATTTTCTTGTTGCTTTCACAATAACTTCACAAATTACAAAAAAATTCAAAGAAAAATAATTTTGGTCATCCAAAACTTCATTCTTCTCCATTACTTCAGTTTTCAACATCCACCTCCACAAAAATAATTAGTTTTAAAACTAAACTCAAATATATTATCCTTTTAAATCTCCAAAAAATTGGTCTTGAACTATGGGTATTCTTAATTTCTTAAATTTTGTTAAATATTCATACAATACAAATTTGATATTTGCCACAATCGATTAAGAAAGGATATAACACTTATGTTTTTTTTAAAGTATGTGCGTATAAAGAAAGTTCTTGATTTTTTGGTGATCTGTCATGACCCAAATCTATCATATGTGGCACCCACACTACTCACCCAGTGGGAGAACCATCTACCCTAAAATACCACCTCAAATCAACACTTATAAAAGATAATAGAACTAATCCATCACTATAATATCAAGCTTAAAGAAACTAAACAAAAGTACAACTTAAAGGTGCGCGGAACATTGTATTTGTCCAAAAATCATCCCTAGGACATGAAAGTCATTTGTACCAAAAGTACAAAAGATTTTCAAGAAGGAGATGCAACCCTCGAAGCTAAAATGAAAAATATAAGTCAAGAAATAAAGACTCTGTCATCCAAGAAGGATTCATAATTGCCCAAAAGGTCTCGTAGGAGCTTCTCAAATAAGCGCTGTACCCATAAAAGTTAGAGCAGGTGTAGCATCAGCACACAAGAAAATAACAGTGTACTGGTAGGGTCATTTGGACAACCCAATGTGTAAATATGAACATTTAACTAAAATATAGTACAACAATTAATCCATGCTTAAAACTTGCATGAACTTAGCACATTAATACCAAATAAATAGTCTAAGAGTAAGACCAACGAGTCAACTAAATATCACCTAGTCACGTTCAGTCAAGGCAAAGCAAGACCAATTATATAAATTGTCAACCGCATATATATATGTGCTGGGTTACTCATGAAATCGTCAAACTCACCTAACCCTTGGATATACATGCTATGAGTAATACATTCACCCTCTAACCATGACCTATATCAGATAAATTCTATCTATGTTCTAAAACCCCAAACACAAGTGTCTGCCAACCTTATTTTCTCAATGACCCGCGAGAACGTTCCAATTACAGAAACATTCCATATTAAATAATAAGATAGGTCAAAATCATACAGTAGATAAAATCACTTGTATTGACCATACTAAACAACATACACCAACAAGCCACATACAAAGTAGTTAACATACACATATAGTACAAATTAAATTAAACTAAAATACCATCACCTACCTCAAACCAAGCTTGCATAACTCCTCTAAGCTGGAGCTTTCCCTTCCATACAATTTTTGCTTGCTCTTAGTCTAAAACATGGACATAAACACATAATCAATGAAATGACCTGCCATGTTGAGAATTATAACTCACATCCAATTCTTAAGGTCAAGTTCATGATTATTTTCTTTTTATTTTAGGGATTTTCTATCAGAATTAACCTACAACTATCAATTTCATAGATAAATTAGTGAATTAATGAAATGCAAGGTAAATTAACGATTAATAATCAAAACACATTAACTTCTTACTTAATTCGCTTCTCTACACTAAAAACCAACCAAAATCATCCCTAAAACCCTCTTCAAACTTCATAATTTACTAATTTTAAGGCCTAATTATCAAATACTAGTTAAAGGGGATAAGAAGCTTACCTCAAAAAAGCCGAATTATGAAAATTTGGTGAAAATTACCTTAAATCACTCCTCTTTTGCCCAAAATAATTTTAGAAAAATAAATTATTTTTGGGGGAAAATTAAATAAATTTGCTACTTTTGCCGTTATCTCGCTATAGCAGCACTGCTATAGTAATACCTGTCGCTATAATGGTTGTTTTTTGAGTTTGCATGTCACAATAGAAGGAATTTCTTTGCTACAGCAGTGTGCATTCCACTATAGTAGCGTTGATGGTACATAATGTCCAGTTTCACACTAAAATCCCATTTTTTCAACACATTTTTAACTTAGGACATTCCAAATAATGCCTTTTACGCTAAGATCAATTTTGAAAGTTTTACTTACCCAAATTTAATTTTCTAAATTCCTATGAGTCCCTTATCATCTTAACTAACTAAAAATCAAATCAAACATCACCAAACTTCCCTAAATCATTCCCAAATTTCTCGAAACCATACCTTACTCCTATTTTACTTGAAACTAGCCTATCCTTAAATTTATAACTTCAAAATAGAAAAGAATTTTAACATGATTAATTATATGCAAAAAAATAAGCTAAAATAAGAAAAGAAGAAAGTACCTGTTTCCTTAAACAATTGAGAGTACTTATCCTGCAAATCCTTCTCAAATTTCCTATTTGCTTTCTCAATTGAATGATGCTTTCATTGAACTTAACCAAAAGAATTTCCGTCATTCTTAATTTCCAAATATCCTGATCTAGAATCGCTAGTTGATTATCCTCATAAAGGAAGTTCTTATTTTAAAGAATTGAGACCCACTTAATGATATAGTCTCCATACCATGGTACCTTTTGAGCATAGAGATATGAAATATCAGATGAACTTTCGATAATCTTGACTGTAGAGCTAACCTATATGTAATTGGATCCACATCTTCAAGAATCTCAAAGGGACCAATTTATTAAGGGTTGAGCTTGATACTCTTATGGAATTTAATGAATCCTTTTATAGAAGACACCTTAAGCAAAACTTGCTCCCCAATCTTGAAATCGATGTCTCTTACCTGATGGTCCATATAGCAGTCAACAACTTGGTTCGAATGAACCTTACTTTCTCTTAATCCTCCTTTACAAAGTTAGTGACTAAAGGGTTAATATATCCACCCCCAAACCACCCAATATGTGAACTACACTATTTTTCATAGAGTGCTTTGAATGGTGCCATATCAATGCTGGAGTAATAGCTATTGTTGTATGAAAACTTATACAATGGAAGAAATTAGTTATAATGACCATCAAAATTAATCGCATAGGTTCTTGACATGTCCTTTAGCACCTGAATTTCCTTTATTAACTGTCAATCCATTTGGGGATAAAGCCATGCTAAATGTGAGCTGGGTTCCCAACTCCTCATGTAACCTGTCCCAATATTTGGCAGTGTATTTTGCATCTCTATTATAAATGATGGTAAGTGGCACCTATGAAGTCTCATAATCACCTTGACGTCTATTTTAGCTAACTATAAATTGATGTAGTCTACCCAAACCAACAATAAGTGAGTTGATTTTATCAACCAATCTATTATCATCCAAATGGAGTCATATTTTCCCAAAGTCTTAGGAAGATCCACTACAAAATCCATAGCAATGTGCTCCTATTTTCGTATAGGTATAGGCATCCTCTAAAGTAACCTCATAGGGCGTTGATGTTAATACTTCTTATGTTGATAATTTTGACACTTGGATCATAGTCCATATGTCCCTCTTCAATCTAAGCCACTAATAAAGTTGCCTTAAGTCATATTATATCTTAGTTGTACCTGGATGAACAAAATAACATAAACCATGAGCCTCTGAAAATACATCACGAATAAAATTACCAACCCAATGAGCACATAGCCCTTCTTCAAACCACAACACCCCACTCACATCAAGAGCGGCGTCCACCACCTCCCCATGCACTATTTTATTCTAGAGTGCATTCAAACTCTCTTCCTCAAATTTATTGGCCTTAGTTTAATCCTAAAATATTGACTTTAGCTTAATGCTAGCAAACAATCGTCCCTTATCTAAGACCCTAAACTGCATGCTTCGAGATATTAGAGTTTGAAACTCCCTAGCTAAATATTAGACACCTTAAAATTTCAATGATTTTATTTTTGACCCTCCTATATTTGTAATGTCAATTTTTAACTTGAATTATATTTAGGAATGTTAAAATGGTGTTTTGGGAAAGTTTTAGAATTTTTGAATGGGGTTCAGGGTCATTGGGGACCCCGAGGCAGTGAGGGTCTGTGATATTGGCGTGCCATTGAGGTTAGCCTCTGTGATATTAGCGTGGCCTGGAGGATACCCTTCACGATAATGGTGTGCCACACCAATGTTTTAATTTTATCTAGTTTTTATTTTCTTCACTTAGGATGAAGGGCTTTTGGTTATTTTACCCTTTTAACGATTGATGTACTATAGAAATGTAGCACTTTTGATGCTTAAAACAAGGAAAATATGTAGGTTTATGAGGTTATTTTTTTAGATATGATTCTTTTTAATTATGTATTTTAGAAAATCATGTTTTGCATGATAAGTTCATGAAAAAGGTGGAAAAAAGGTATTTTTTGCATTTTTTGGAGCGATTATGGATGTTTGAGACACTTTTTGGCTTGATCGTGATCGAATCAGGTTTGAGAATTGAAGAAGAGCTGAAAAGACGACTCCCACACCTACTAAGTCAACCTACAGATCACATGTAGGACCTACGAACCGCAGGTAGGCAAAGCAAGTGCCAGAAGTCCATAATCCCGAGAGCTGACTTCCAGAATTTTTTTCTTCCAATACTTGCAGTTTGTACCTGCTCCTAGGGCCAAGATCACAGGTACTACCCACACCCGGTGCCAGACTTTTTGGGTACAGACCACATGTGGCCACTGACCCTATTTTCTCTTATTTCGTTCGGGCTTTGGTTTTAGGATTTCCTCATGTACTATAAATACTCTTTAGGTGTCTTTTAGTAGGAGTTACACACTTTTGATATTCATAAACATATTTTGATTCCAAGATCCAATTTTGATCTTAGGGTTCTCTTGTATTGACTTTGGTTCATTAATTCAGTTACGGTTGTGAGTTTTATTACTTCTTATCATTATGATTTCATCTATGCTTTGGAATATGAATGTTATTGATTTTTTCACAAGAATGAGTGGTTAAAACCCATAGCTAGGGTTGTAGAAACCCTGGAAGATTGACAAAATAGGGAAAGTTCTTTCATTGTTCTAAACCAATACCCATGCATGTATTACTTTATATTTGTTATAATAGTTTTCTTAATGGGTGAACATATTAGGATCTCATATAGATTTTGCTACTTACTCAAAAAAAGAGTAGTGACTAGGAAAATATAAAGACAACAGTAATTTGGAGTTTAGTTGTCGATCCACTCTTCTAGTTTCTATCTTAGTAAGATGGTTAGATTTTATCTAATAAATAGAGACTCAAAATGTAATAGTTAACTGGGATCAAGATAAGGGTTAGTGAGACAACATCCTAAGACTAAAAACGTAAAGAGTGAAATCCTTTTGCTCGTCCAAAACACTATAAAAGGTACATAACTTATCGATTCTGCATGCAAAGTATCAAGCTGGTCCAACAATCCATGATATGCCTGCGGAGTTGAGAAGCCAGGGGGAACACAATCCTAGTGTTAAACTATGACTGATTACCATCGAAGTTAGTATAGTTACTTGATTGATATTATTACATCAAAAGCCCTTATTTACTTTTCTTGCTCTGCTTGCGGATTATAACTTCTGAGATCCACACTTTCACGAGTTCCATTAGTATTCAAACCTAACCTCTATTAGGTTACTATATTTTAATAGAGACCATATCATCATATAATAGGAGGTGTTATTTGGAATTCATCAAAATTTTGGCACCAGTGCTGGGGAACACGATATTGATTTATCATTTGAAGTCATTGCAATTTTAGGTTTTTCTTTTTGTTCTTAGTTGGGCATAGACTGATGCATGCCTAGCACATGGAGTAGAGGCGATACCTTACTCCAACTAAATTTAAATTTTGATATCCTATAAATACCTAGTAGGATGTCTAGCAGAAAAGAGATGAACTTTCTAAAAGGGTTCATGATATTGTAACTCCCCCTCCTTCTGAAGGATTTCATGACATTATTGATTGATAGACTGGTGAGCTTTTAGCTCAAGATAAAAATAAGACAAGTGTAATATAAAAAGCTCAATGCATAGCTTGAGAGGCAGAGTTAGCTGAGTAGAGATAGGTAGCAGACCACCGAGTAGTACTTGATCAAAACTAGATTAGAAAAAGAGGAGGCCAACCTCAAGTGATCCCAGCATATTAGTATGTTAAGATATATGGAGACGATGATGAAGATTTGGTATACATTGAGCCGGCCAATATTGTAGGTGTAAGTCCTCCTATTTTTCCCCCTGCTATTAAGTTTAACATTTCTAGTGCTATAATTCAACTCTTATACTTGAAGGGCGTGTTTGCAAGGTTGCCTACGAATGACCCAAACATGCATCTAGATAATTTTACTATAATTTGCACTTCATATACATATCTAGGGGTAAATTAGGAGGTTCTACGATTAAGGCTGTTACCTTTCTTACTTATAAGAGAAACATCTTTATGGTTAGGGGAACTTCTAAGAGGATCTATCACTATATGGAATAAGTTGCACACTGGTTTTTCCCCTATTAGTGTATTGCAGTTCAAGGACAAGATCTATAGTTTTAGGCAAATGCAGTCTGAGTTTATTTATGAGGCTTGGTTCAGGTTCAAGAAGAAGTTGAGTATGGTGCCAAACCATCGAATTTTAGGGATGGACTTATTGGACTTATTCTATGGAGCCCTAACGATCAATTCCAGAGCTATGATAGACACTATCTCTAGAGGATCTTTTATGAGATTACAATGGGAGTAGCTTTTAATATTCCAGACCAGATCTCTCTCACTAATTGAGGGTGAAAAACTTAGAAGGCAGAGAAAGGTTCTGGAGCTTATGCCATTGGAGCTATTGATGACCAAAGAGTAACTGATAATTCTATAGCGCAAGAGATTGTGCTACTATGGACTGTTCTTGAGTTGATGGAAAAGTAGTTCATGACTATGAATTTTAAGGAATTTCATATCGTAGGAGCATTGGGTGAAGATTCTAAGGCTTCTGAGCCTACATTAGAAGAGAAGACTAGGTATTTAGATCATCAAGAAGAGGGTTTTGAGCCCAAAAGCAAGGAAACAAAGGTCGAAACTACTATGATAATAGATATAAATACCCTAGTAGGGACATAAAAGGTGACTGGAGAAGGACAAATGATTACAAATAGAAATGGAAGAAATGCTGACTAAATTGGTGAAAAGTCAAGAAAATTAGGAGAACAGTCTTAAGGAGATCAAGGCTGACATTTCAGGGTTGACCCAGAAGGTGGAGTACCCAGAAGGTGGAGTCTCATGTCACTACTATCAAGCAGTTGGAGAACCATTTTGTGCAAATATCTACCATGATCAAACAAAAGCAACCTATTACTCTTTCGAGTGAAAAATTTTAGAGTCCACCAACTATAAGTTATTTTCTAGCTATCACCACTAATTGTGGTGGCACTACCGATGATCTCCTTGTACCTGCTATTGAGGAGTTGAAGATTAAGATTATTGATACGCCCAAATTACAACCTTCTTATAAAAGTATAAGTGGTTATTGTCAAATATAGAACCCAACTGGTTGGGTGTCGAATCCCACAGGGAATACTGTGTTCATTAAGTCTTATGGTTATTATTAGACTGTTGATCGAAGGTTCCTAAGAAAAAAGAGGTTTTTGATTTATCAATTGTATAAAAATGCTTGTTACCAAAAGTAATCCACTTGTTGATTGTATTAAAAATAGTAATACAGTAAGAGTAGTCAAATAAAAGTTATGGTTACCAAGATAATTAAGCATCTAGGGTTGTGAACTATTTTGAATTCCCTATGAAAAATTCTAATTGCTAGAGCAATTGAATTCTTTGGTTTACCCATTAGTTTCTCAACCTAAATAAGTAATTTTATCCCTTAATTCTGTCAAACATAAGGAACATATTATTTGTTCAACTATATTTGCATATGGGTTGATCCGGCTAAGGTGCCTACCCTCTATCCAAAGGTTAAAGCCTTTAGATTTGTGTAAACCCTTTCATTTCCCAACAAACACTTTTCCATTCGAACAAGTGATGTTCTTGGGCTCACTTTTCAAGTTTGCAACCAAGAAAAGTCATTAAACTGAAGAAGGGTTTATGCAATATCTATTAATCATGGAAATCTACTAAATTCATAACCCAATTCAGCTTTTCACAACCAGGCTCCCATAACCCTAGTTATGGAAGCTTAGTCACACATCTCTATAATAGAAAGAGAAGAAATCATTGTGTTCTTTATAAATTAATTCAAGATTTACTTACAAAAGTTACAAGAATTTGTTCTTCAATCGTCAATAGAGATGGAATGATTAGATCCATAAAATTTTCTTAATTCTTAAAATATTAGGTTACAAAGAGTTTCTAGAGATGAAAAAATTGATAAAAGATGAAAATAAAAGATAGATATCCCATAATAAAACCTAAAAATGGTATTTATACATTCCTAGGTAAAAAGAATCTAAAATTTGAATTTAAAAAACTGTATCCAAATTGACGTCCAAATTGGTGGTCCGTCAAGGGATTGACGGTCACCATTTGTTCTGTCGCTACTGATCCTGGATAGGAACATTTAGGATAAGGCTGATGGTCAATCTGGTGATCCATCAAAAGAATGATGGTCTACCATTTGGTCCACTGATGAGTATTTTAGGAGGCAATGTTCTGGATAAGACTAATGACCAATATAGTGGTCTATCACTGATATGATGGTCCACCATTTCGTCCGTCGCTGAGTCTTTCAGGAGGCAATATTCTAGATAATACTGATGGCTAAGTTGATGGTCCGTTGTAGAACTGACGGTCCACCATTTAGTCCATCCCTGAGAGTTCTGAAACCTTGGGTTCTGACTAAGACTTGATGCTAAGGTTGGTGGTCCGTTGAAGGTATGACAATCCACCATTTTAACTTTCAGAAGCACTTTTCTGTCACTTTCCAGAGTCTTTTCCTTCAGCTAACTCCTTGCCCTGAAACACTAAAAACTAACATTAAATACAACCTTGGTTGCTTGAAAACAACCAATTTTCCCAAGAAAATATGCAAAATATTCCGTCAAAACCCAAAACATCAAACATTGAGAGTGATGAGATACCTGAGACAAAGTTTAAGAAGTTGACATATGATGATAATAATTTTGAGTATGATAGTGGTGAGGATTATGTCTTCGATCCCAATGATCATGTGCAACCTTATAATGCAACCCCTTCCTTAACATTAGTAGAAAAGAAGAAGGATCCCAGAGCAGTCACCATTTTATGTTCTATTGGGCCTTTCAATGTCAAGCAAGCTTTATGTGACTTGGGATCAGGAGTGAATATGATTCCACTGGTTGTGTATAAGCTATTATGGATGGGGGAACTCAAACCTACATCCATAAAACTGCTGATGGCTGACTCATCTATGAAAAAACTGGTGGATATTTTGTGTGACATACAAGTAAAGGTGGCATCATTTATGTTCCCCACTGATTCCAAGGTTCTTGTAATTGTGAGGTGAATTCTCAAGCCCTCATTATATTGGGTAGATCCTTCCTATCCACTGGTAGGTAGGGTATTGATTGATACGGACTTAGGGAAGATCACCTTTAAATTAAATGATGAGCAAGTAGCATTTGATTTATGTATGACAGTACAGTAGCTAGATGATACACGAGTGGTGTCTATAGTAGAAACTATTGATGAGGATGTTGTTGTTAAGGATAGTTACTAAATACACCAAGTTTTGATAAGATACATGTGGTGGGCTAGTTTACAGAGATTGAGACATTGAATCTAAGACATATGAGGGAGGAGGTGGATATTTTGCAAGCAAAAGTGTGCTCTCTCACTGAGAGCCACATATTAGCCATCCCTCCGATTGTATCCCTAATTATTTAGCTATCACCTTCGCGTGGTCCCAAACACTTTTATTTATTCACAAAGGATAATGTGGCGGTCTTCATAGCTAGGACCAAGAGAGGCCCAGAAAGGGACCTGGAAAATCTAGATAGGCCATATGAGCAAGCCCTGTAAAGGGCCATCCATTATTCGATGAAAATTGCATTTGTTGATAGACCAAGGCTTGTTGAGCTTGTTATGGGTGCATCTTATCATAGTACACCGCCACCACCATGACCTCTGCCTATGGTATGCCCCCATTTGATGATGCATATAATATGGATGCTTTGTACGTCCCAAGTATGTTTTCACTTGCCTTTATGTTACCTTATTTTACCGCATTAAGGACAGTGCACAATTGGGGGTAGGCATACCTTGCCGCCGTGAGTTTTTATTGCCTTGCTTCTTTTCTGTTGACCGTCGTATGATTGTAGAATCGATATATCTAGGATAAATTTGTCATATTGTGTTTTGTTTCGTAGTATGTTTTATTTTTGTGTAATTAGGAGATTTTTAAGTATTTGGGGAAGTAGTCATGGTTTTCATTAATTTTTGAGAATAATTATACCCCTTTAAGATTTGTGTTTTAGAACTGTGTGAATGTATATATGTGTGAACATTGTGGATCTTGTAATGACACTAGAATTAGGGACATGATAATCAATTTCTAACAAATGCATGAATCAAATAAGTAGTAGTTGGTAATATTGACTCTGTGCTATGTGTGTGTGAGATACTACCTAGTTCCTTTTGTGTATCGAATTCCGAACCCTCCTCGTTAGTCTTGCCTAGGTTGAAGGATAGTCGGTTAGGAAAGGATCAAAGGCCATTTTTGACTTTAGTCTACTTTTAGCCTAAATGACGTTCCATGTGCAAATTGTATCCCTTGATTCCTATTTTGAGCCTTGTAGCCTATTTTTCTTATTTCACCATTCACTATCCCATTTATATTTACAATGAACCTATTTTGGCCCTAGTCCTCCTTGGACATTGTGCACCTTAATTTAGGAAAAATGCCTAAGTTGAGGGTGGCTATCATAGGGGTGCATAGTGTAAAATGGGTATGAAGAAGGCTAAAATAAGAGAAAAAAGTTAGTAAGGATAGGTGTGGTAGAAAAAGAGAGAAAAAGAAAAAGGAAAAAAATTGTGAAAAATAGAAAAATAATAAAAGATCACATCCAACCAAAATGTGCAATAAAAAATAAAAAGGGAGAAATAAGGGTAGAATAAAAAGGAAATTGGCTAATAAGTGAGACCCTAAAGTTAGTGTAGTGCCAAGTAGGCTTAGTTACTTAATATGTCCATATGTACTATACCAGCCCCCAAGCTTACATTACAAGCCGAGAAAAGTCCTATAGTGATCCTAACTTAATTATCTGAATGCTAAGGTTAAAAAAAGAGGGCAAGCCTATGGTATTTGACATACATTGCATGTAACTTCTATTCTAAGTGTGAGTGTCTCTTGACCGTCCCTTTATTGACATGCATGATTTCATATGAGTGAGTGGGACATCCTTGTTGTGAGGGCACTTGAGTCATATTGCTAGCTATTTTCTTATTTCAGATAGTGTAACTTCTATATATGAGTGGTTGTCTGTTGCTAATGTAATTGCCATACCTTGATCCCATTGTGTTACATTGTTGTGCTTCATGTTCATATACAGTTAGTAGTGAAAAATAAGATTGGAAGGGGATATTGTAATTTGAGTTTTACATGTTGACTGCCTGCCTTGAATAACTTAGTTTCTCCTAGTTGAACATCTTTTTTGTTTTTGTGTTTTTTATTTCTCGAGGTCATGAAAACATTCTAAGTTGAGGACGTTGATTTTCTATAGAAATATAGCACTTTCGAGGCTTAAAATGAGGAAAATATTAAGGTTTCTGAGGTTATTTTGTTAGATATGATGCTTTTTGGGTATGCTTTGCAGAAATAATATTTTGGATGATAAGTTTGTGAAAAAGGTGAAAAGATTTTTTTTACTATTTTTGGAGCAATTATGGATGTTTAGGACACTTTCTGACTTAATCGTGATCAAATCAGGCTCGATAATAGTAGAAGAGTCAAAAAGAAGACTCCTAACACCTACTAAGTCAATCTACTGATAGTATGTAGGACCTATGAATTAAGGTAGGCAAAACAAGTGCCAGAAGTCCAAAATCTTAAGAGATGACTTGTAGGGTTTTTCTCCATCCGGTATCTACAGTTTGTACTTATGCCCAAGGCCAGGACTACATGTACTATCCACACCGGTGCCATGCCGCTGGTATAGACCACATGTGTCTACCAACCCTGTTATATCCTATTTCATTTGGGCTTTGGTTTTATGGTTTCGTCATGTACTATAAATACACTTTATGTGTTTTTAGTAGGAGTTATGAACTTTAGAAACTCACAAATTAATTCCAAGATCCAATTTTGATCTTGGGATTCTCTTGTATTGACTTTTTTTCATTAATTCAATTATGGTTGTGGGTTTTATTACTTTTTATCATTGTGATTTCATCTATGCTTCTGAATATGAATGTTATTGATTTGTTCATAAGCATGAGTGTCTAAAACCCATAGCTAAGGTTGTGAAAACCCTGATGGATTAATGAAGTAGGGGAAGTGCTTTCGTTGTTCTAAACTGATACCCATGCATGAATTACTTTATCTTCGTTATAATATTTTTCTTAATGGGTGAACAGATTAGTATCCCACCTAGATAATGCTACTTACTCTAAAAGAGGAGTAGCTACTAGGAAAAGATAAAGACAATAGTAATTTTAAGTTTAACTGTTGATCCACGCTTCTAGTTCTATCTTAGTAAGGTGGTTAGATTTCATATAATAACTAGAGACTCAAAAGGTAATAGTTAACTGGGATCAAGATAAGTGTTAGTAAGGCTCCTCAGACTCAAAAAGTAAAGGGTGAAATCCTTCTGCACATCTAAAAGACTGCAGAAGGTACATAACTTATCAATTCTACATGCACTGTATCGGCTGGATCAACAAATCATGATAATCTTGCAGATTTGAGAAGCCAGGGGGAACACAATCCTAGTGTTCACCTATGACTGATTACAACTCAATTTAGTACAGTTACTTGCTTGAAATTACTACATCAAAACCCCTTATTTACTTTCCTTGTTCTGCTTGCGGACTGCAACTGCTGATATCCACACTTTCATATGTTCTCTTGGGATTCGACCCCAACCTCAATTGGGTTACTATATTTTGACAGTGATCATATCATCATATGATAGAAGGAGTTGTTTTGATGTCATCAATAATCTTTTAAAATAAAATAACCCAATTCCCTTTAATTTTCAAAGATCAAATCATTCTCTCTCTCTTTCAAGCTCAAAACCCAAGAACATCCAAGGATTTTACAGTGAATTCATCATTCAGGATCCAAACATCGAATTGACTTTAATTTTGTATGTATCAGGCATGTATCTCATTCCCAAACTTTACTTATTTAATCATTATCAATGCATTTTAAATTGATGGGTTTGAAATTGGATTGAGGGATTTTGATTGGTATGACTTGAACTACTTTTCCTATGATTTAAATTGATGATTTGTGCTTTAAATTTATTGTTTTTTTGGGATTAATTGGGGTGCATTATTATGGGAATTGGAATGGGGAACATGTGTTTCCCCAAATTGATGACTTTTTGTCTTGGTAATGGCATTAACCACAACCTATTTGATAATTTGATTTTTTAACATGGATAATTGCATAATTCAACTTATTTATGAACCCATTGCATTGCAGTAATGGATAATTGATTAAAATTCATTTAAAAAGGCCTTGGTGGCCATGGTTTGGATTTTAAAATAGAACTTGGGAGTCAAACAGATACATGGATTGGTTTGGCATGATTATATGACCTTGCAAGCATAATCGGTATTGATGATACCAAGTGGTAAATGACTTAATTAAAAGACTCCTGGATTAATAGTTGGTATTACACGCAAACTATTTTAATTTGGGCTTAAAGAGAATTTTGTAGCTCACCGTGAAAGTGTACTCTTTGGGGTACTAATGCGGGAAACCATGTTTTCTGGTGTGGGGTTCTATATGACCATGTGCTTGGTTCACACATTATATTTTGAAGTAGCCTTGGCGTGTTTATGGCTTTATTCGAATTCCTTGGTTTGTGCTACTAACATGCACTGGGCTCTTTCAGCAGGGAGAGCTAAACCAATATAGCCCGTGGTGCCTTTAACATGGAGCGAGCTACATAGTTTAGGTTAATGGTTTCAACTCATATTTTCATGAGCCTTGTCCCTATCCCGACATCTTATATATGTATCTATAATTATTGTGCATATGGTTTTGACTGGCTTATGGCATTGGCATTATTGTATAACTTTCCCTAAGTTACATGCCAGTGCTTATCCCACTGACCGTCCCTGGATGCTACATCATTTCACGATGTAGGGTTCGAAGTGTTTTTTGTTGCTCCTGTGCAGCATTAGGTGGATGAGTACTCCTGCGGCTTTGCTGTGAAGTGGTGAGCTTCCATCTTTTGGAAGGCCTGGTCATTTCACTAGTTTCATTATTGTTTTAGTATTTTGGATTTCCTTTTTGGTCATAGTCGGGGGAATGTACCAACTCTGTTGATATTTTAGTTTTAAAGGATTATGTTGACAAGTATTGGTTGGATTATTGGGTTTGACTCTTAGAAATTTCATATGACTTTTATCTTTTATTGCTATTTTGATTGCTTTTCACTTTATTATTATTATTATTATTATTATTATTATTATTATTATTATTATTTTGCTCTTGGGGAATATGCTAAGAGGGTGGTCTCTGGTCCATGGCGGGCTTGAGATACCTGTGACGACTAGGCCCTGGTTTGGGTCGTGACACTAAAGGTCGCCCAAATACATTAAAGAATAACAAACTACCTATATTTACAACTTTTCAGTTCAGCGTGTTTGCCACCACATTGGTCTTAATCGGATGGTACTGAATAGTTACATCATAATCCTTCAATAATTCTATCTATCTCTGTTGACTTTAATTCAAATCCCTTTGAGTAAACACGTGTTGCAAGCTATGATGGTTTATGAATACCTCACATTTGACACCATAAAGATAGTGTCTCAAAATCCTTAATGCAAAAACCATAGTTGTCAACTCTAAGTCATCGGTTCGGTAGTTCCTTTCATGAGGCTTTAATACATAAGCAATGACATGCCAATCCTGCATAAATAAAATACTCAAGCCCAAAAGTTTAGCATCATAAAACACTATAAAGTCCTTACCTTCAACCGGTAACTAAAGAATATATGCCGTAGTCAAGAGTGTATTGAGCTTTTGGAATCTCTCTACACATTGATCTGACCAAACAGATGACACTTTGTTCTGATTCAACCTTGCCAAGTACATTGAAATAGATTCAAACTTTTTGACAAACCTGTGTCAATAACTAGCAAGACCCAAAAGGCCCTTGCCTCTGCAACAGAACTAGGTTGAATCAAATTTTTAACTTCCTCATCTTCTAGGGTCCATGGTGACGTTCAATTTACACTTTCATTCAAAAGATGATATGATTGTAGCCAAATATAATAACCCAATAAAGGTTGTGGTCGAATCCCAGGAGAATATGTGGAATCGTGGCTCTAAGATGTTGAAATCAACGGGTGGAACTGGAAAAGTAAATGAGGGGATTTGAGTATCAATGTCGAACTAGTAGAAAATATCAACTTCAGTTGTAATCAGTCATAAGTGAACATTAGGATTGTTTTTCCCCTGGCTTCTCAACTATGTAGGATTATCGTTCTTTGTTTAACCAACCCGATACCTTGCATGCAAAATTGAAAAGTTATGTGCCTTGTATAATCTTTTGGACGATCAGAAGGATTTCACCTTTTATCTTTTGAGTCTCAGGATATCTCCTTACTAACCCTTATCTTGATCCCAGTTAACTATTATCTTTTGAGTCTTTAGTTACTAGATAAAATCTAACCATCTTACTAAGATAAAACCTAGATGCATGGATTGACAGTTAAACTCCAAATTACTATTGCCTTTATTTTTTTCCTAGTCACTACTTCTCTTTCGGAGTAAGTAGCAATAATCTAGATGGGATCCTAATGTGTGCACCCATTAAGAAAACTATTATAGTGAAGATAAAGCAATGCATGCATAGGTATCAATTCAGAACAATGATAGCACTTTCCCTACTTTGTCAATATACCAGGGTTTCCACAACCTTAGCTATGGGTTTTTAGCCTCTTATACTTGTGAAGTGAACAATAACATTCATGATTGAAAGCATAGATAAAATAACAATAAGACGAAGTATAAAACCCAAAACTGTAACTGAATTAATCAACAGAAGTTAATACAATAGAGTTCCAAGATCAAAATCAAATCTCGAAATCAAAATATATTTGTGAGTATCAAAAGTACATACCTTCTACTAAAACACACATAGAGGGTATTTATAGTATATGAGAAAACCCTAAAATCAATGCCCGAATAAAATAGGAGAAAAAAGGGTTGGTGTCTACTTGTGGTCCCTAGTTGCACCCTAACCCTAAGCACAAGTAGTACTTGCAGCCTGTAGGGTAGGCGCAAGTGGTGGCCGCAGGTGCTAGGACCAAAATCCTGCAGGTCAGCTCTCAGGATTTTGGACTTTTGACACTTTGTTTGCCTACATCCGGTCTATATATTGACTTAGGAAGTGCCAGGAGTCATTTTTTCATCTCTTTTTCAATTTCCGCACATGCTTTGGTCACAAACAATTCGAAAAGTGTCCCTAACATTGATATTTGATCCCACAAGTTGCCAAAATTATCTTTTTTTTTATCTTTTTCTTGAACTTAGCATCCAAAACATGATTTTCTGCAAAACATACCCAAAATGCATCATATCTAACAAAACAACCTCAGAAACTTGTATATTTTCATAATTTTAAGCGTCGAAAGTGATATATTTCTATCGTACATCAACACCCTTAACTTAGAACGTTTGCATGTCCTCAGGCAACAAAACACAACAAAACACAAAAAACAAAAGCAATGGTTAACTAAGAGAATCTAGGCTATTCAAGACAGTCAATGAACAATTTAAACTCAAAACTCAACACCCCCTCCAATCTCACTTTTTAAAATAAACCATGTATAAATATGAAGCACAACAATATGACATAGTGGAATCAAGGTAGGACATTACATTAGCAACAAAAAACTACACATAGGCAAGACTAGAATAAAAAACAACCTATGCTCATCTTCTAACTGACTATCCTACAACCTAGGCAAGACTAACCGAGAAAGTTCTGGATTTAACGCACAAAGGGAACTAAGTAGCATCTCACACACACATAACATATAGTTAATATTATCAATTACTACTTATCCATTTCATGCAATTGTCAACAAGTGATTATCATGCCTCTAATCCTAATGCCATAAAAGGATCCACAATGTTCACACATATATCCATTTGCACAGTTCTTAAACATTTAGAGCGGTATTATATTTCTCAAAAATCCATAAAAACATGATAACTTCACTAAACACTTAAAAATCTTCTAATTACATAAGAACATAACACAATACAATACAAAACAAAACACAATACGACATAAATTATCTTAGACATGCTAATTCTATAACCATACCGTGGCTTACAGGAAAAGAAGCATGACAATAAAAACCCATGAAGGATATGGTACATCCTAACCTAATAAAAACACTGTACATTGTCCTCAATACATAAAAATAATACAAAATAATGAGAAGTGTGAACATACCTGGGACTCTCTAAGCATCCGTGTCGTGAGCATCCCTAGATGGGGTCATATCAACTGGTGGAGGCGATAGTGGTAGCGGTGCACTACTAGAGGATGCACCAACGACTATCTCTATACACCTCTACCTGTCAATGCCTGTAGTCTCTATCAAATCACGTTTGATCCTTTTAATGGCCCGGTCATATGTTATATCAGGATCCTACAAGTCTCCTATGTGACTTCTGTTAGACCCAACTATTGGGACCTCTTCCTCAACCTCCATGAAGCAATCAAACTATATTAGTATGAGCAAAGGTAATATATGGACCACTGGGGGTATAACTAAGGGAGTGGCTACTACACAACTCTCTATGAGAAAGCATACCTTTGCTCGTAATATATATCAAAATCCTTTATTATCTGGTCGAGATCCCGTACCTCTGTCTTTGTAAATTGGGCTGTGACCTATCTCTCAAACTTATCAATGTGTGCCTGAAAGTCAACATGTATCTCAGATAGTACATCTCTCTGTGCGGCCTTCCATCTGGCCTTTTCCTGCTCAAATCTGGTCTGAACCCCAGATCTTATCTAACCATATAGGGTAGTCATCTCAGTCTTAACAACCCTTAATTAAGCATCGGTGGTCCTCTGACTGTCCTAAGCTCTGCAAGAACTCTCTAGATATATTAATCATACCTATAGCATGAGTTGTAGTGGATGGGCAAGTATGCTTTGAAGATATGCCAACCGACTCTGAGGTTGAAGCTGGGACTGATGAAGAAGTGGCTGGTGTCCCCTCACCCTGAGTACTTAAGTTTAGATCCCCTCTCTACTCCCCTATCTCCATATTAACACTAATACCCACATCACCTAAATGTGTATCACTAGGCTCTATTTAAATTGATGGGCCCTTAATCTAGACATGAGGTACTACAACATACTTTCTAGATCACCTAGGACAACCTGGACATGCCAGATCCTTTATACCGTTTATATGCATGAAAGCCATTGCACGTATCCTCTCATCTACTCCTGGTATCTAAGGTACACCAACCTTATCATAGTCTTTGAATTATGCAAGGGAATGGTAGATTAGTCATCTCCCCAAATGCTCTATCGTGGATC
Source organism: Capsicum baccatum var. pendulum (assembly GCA_030864225.1). Taxonomy (NCBI): domain Eukaryota; kingdom Viridiplantae; phylum Streptophyta; class Magnoliopsida; order Solanales; family Solanaceae; genus Capsicum; species Capsicum baccatum. The sequence continues at coordinate 197,632,501 of CM061558.1, read as the reverse complement.
TCATACCGGAGGATGGCTGTAAAATCAATAGCAAATTCAGCCATTATACTACCAAACAAGGATGCTCCCTCCCAAGTAAACAAATTATCTGAAGCTATAGGGAATAGTAGATACCAAATAAGCAACTACCTAAACTTGGGCTCAAAGGTGAACGTACCCTTCTTAATCACACCATGACCTTGATCCATAGGGTAGTATCACCAAAAGGTAAAATATAACTGGCTATCCACCTAACCATCTCAACCCTCTTTAGGCTCTTCTCAGCCTCCCGCATAATATATTGATCAAGTATGACTCTCAATCTATAATCATAATCAGTTTTAGATACAAGAGTAATATAATGTAAACCAAAAACCCAAAAGAGAGTCTCTACCAATAAATCAACTCTGATCCCTATCACAAGTGTATGATCAAGCTGTGGCTGCTTTATATTCCTTATTGGGCTTGGCAATCTGCACATGGAAAGATATATTTTAGCTTGATATGATGCTTAAAACTTATATACAATGGATAGGCTATAAGAACTGAGTGGTCTGGTCTTCCACTCTAACTGGTAATGATTGAATACAACCAGTAACTATAGTACTCGCCTCAGTCCAGATAGATCGATCAGGCACTCCTCATAAATAAGCCTCTTAGGCCTGCCAGTATTTGAGATACAATTTTCTATATCATAAATCATTTGCATATATTTACACACCACCTTGAATGTGCCTCTGCGGTATGTGTAGGTGAAGGACTTGACCCCTACTGTACTGGTGCATTATGGGTAGCCTGCTCTGTACATCCTTATACTGGGGTACATCTGAATGCTGTACATAAATGGAGATACCATCCTTATAGTAGGGCACCATTGATGACTTCTCCTACTCTACATCCACAGATAAATCTTGGGACCCTTTCTCAAACTGGGGGTCATGAGATGCAACCTGTGAAGTAGACTTAAATTCTGTCTCATCCTCCCCTTCCTTATCATTTGGTGGAGAAGTGTTTGAAGGTGGCATCTATTCTGACTTTATCCTTGGCTGGGCTGCAATTGCTTGAGCAGTCTGACATATCTATCCTTTAGTAACTCTACGTGCCACCCCAACTACAGTGTCTCTACATCAGTGCATCGGGTACTCCTCCACTGAATCACTAGGCTTGAGAGACTCTACCCATCTCCTTAAGGTATCAACCTTATTTTTCTTAGCAACTTTTGGTGTCGTGTGTACCTAAAAAACTATTCATTAGTTTCCAACAAAAGTGAGGGATTGCAAATGTTGAATAAGAACTCGAAATTTAAAAAATTTAAATTTTTCCTTAATTTTCACACCCCTATAACCTGTTTGAAATCCCAACAAGTACAATGTTCACACATCTATCAAGGATCATTATTTTCAATGCAAAATAACATACTCAACTTGTGGTATTACTATGTTCATTCAAGTTCAACTTCTGGTTGGGGGCCTAACCTTAGGATTTAATTCAGAACAAGGCCTTACATTGAGATTATAGGATACTTCAAGGATCTTTCATACAAGCATGACAGAATCTATAGATTTTGCATGGGAATGCATATATCAACTTGTTTAAACAATAAATAAATCAATATATAACTATTAGGAGCCAAGAAAGTTAACTTTTTATGAAAATTCGGACGTGAACAAAGAAGAAACAAGAAAAACTAAAGTTGGAACTTGTTTTTGGTGTGTTGGGACAAGTTAGTTTCTCAAAAAAGTTTCAATTTAGCCTTTACTTAAGTGTGGGGTTAGTTTATGTTTTAAGAGGAAAGTTTTAATCCAAAGAGAAAAGTGAAGTTTTGAGAATTTGAATGAGTTAGAATAAGGTTGGGGATGTTTCAATATATATGGGGGATATTTTGGGTCTTATATAAGTATTGGTGGGCTCAGAATTTTAATTAAAATTTGGGCCCACTCATGACCTAGCCGTGACAGCTACCTGCGCCTGCCGCAGGCATGAGGTGGAAGTGCCACATACCGCCAGCATGTGCAGGCCAACTATTTTGACCCACTTTTTTGTAATCCAGACTTGGCTTTTTGATATATTTTTAACTACTTATGGTCCCGTAACTTATGTTTATGGTCCCATGAGTATGATTAAGTGCCAAAGTCGACAAATTTTTATTCTCATCCTCAAAAATTTTGACTTTTCAATTAATTGGTCAACTTACTTGGCCCGTGTGGGACTTGTGACCATGATGGGTTGACCACACCATCCCTTTACTTGGAAATTGATGAACATAGAAATTTTATCGTATTTCAAGCAAGCCAATAAGATATAAACCTAAAAATAAGAACAACAAAAAGTGAACACTAATATAGTGGGTTGCCTCCTACTCAACACTTGATTTAATGCCACGACACAACGTAGTTTTGTTGGTTACTTAGACTTCATTAACAAGATCATGGGTTGCCTTCCATGCAATGCTTAATTTAATGTTGCGGCACAATGCGGGTATATTTATTACTCAAAATTCATCAAGATAACCATAAGAGCACACTCTAGGGTCATCAATAAAATCAATCACCGAAACCACCCTCATGTCAGTTGGATGCTTTATTGATTTTTAGATGTTTAAAGTGGCCTCCTTACTGTTGACTCTAAATTTCAACTCTCCTTTCTCCATGTCAACCATCACTCTACCTGTGGCCATAAATGGTCTTCCTAATATGATGGGCATCTTGGTGTCAACCTTACAGTCCAGAATGACAAAGTTAGATGGAAAGATGAAATCATGCACACTCACAATCACATAAAACAAAATGCCAATAGGTTTTCTAATTATGCGGTCAGCCATCAATTGCTGCATTGAAGTTGGTTTTGGAGGGTTCAAACTTAATTGCTTGAATATGGACAACACAATTAAATTAATGCTGGATCCTAAGTCATATAAGGCTTTGGAAAATTAGGATGACCCAATAGTACATGGTATAGTGAATGCTCTAGGGTAATTTTTTTTCTGAACCAATGACCTCGTAGTGACTACACTACAGCAGTGCAAGCCATCAACTCTTTTAGCATCTCAATAAATTGCTTGAATTTTTCTTCCTCTTTTTTTTGCTTTAGTTATTGAAGAAAAGGTGGGAGAGGTTTCAAAAGTCGTCTTATTTCCTACTCAACAACCAGACTTTTACCTCTTTCCTTAGCAACTGTAACATTGCCACCTGTTACCTTTCTTTGACTTCCCAATAGTTGTCTCATCAGTAGCTGGTTCCACAACAGGCAGTAGGGGATCTATAGTAGTAATATCACTCCTTATTGTAATGGCATGAACATGACCATTATTTTTTGAATTTTGCAAAGTGTTTCTCAGAAGGGTATCTAACTACCTCTAGTTTAGAGTTGCTGACATCTTCCCAAACTAGTGCTCTAACTGCTTGATAGTAGTGACATAAGATTCGACCTTTTGGGTCAACCCTAAAATGTTGGCTTTAATTTTCTCAAGTCTGATCTCTTGATTTTCTTGACCCTTCACCAACTTAGTCAATATATCTTCCATTCATGATTTTGGATATCTTCTTTCGGGTAGAATGTATCTATCTCCTTTCTCTCTTTTGTCATTCTTTTTACTATAGTCACCATCTCACTCTCTACTATGATCTCTGTATCTGTCACAGTAGTTCCGACCTTAGTTACCTTGCCTTTGGGCTCAAAAATCTGCCAACTAATGATCCAGATAGTTTTTCTCCTTCTTTAATTCTGACTTGTAAGCTTTGGAAATTGACACCTATGCTGCTATTGCATTCACTTTATCATATGTTGCTGCTGCAAACTGCTTTTCTAGTACCCCTATATCAGTTCTTAGCAGCACAATTTCTTGAGCTTCTAAATCATAAGCAACTTTTTGGTTGAAGGAGGCACCAATAACATATGTACCAGATCCTTTCTCAGCCTCTTGAGTTTTCCACCCTCGATTAGTGAGTGAGATATAATCTAGTATCTCTGAAGTAGCCTCCTAGTTTAGTCTTATAAAAGCTCCTCTAGAGATGGTATTTGCTATGGTTCTGGAACTGATGTTCAAGGCTCGATAAAATATATCCAATAAGCTCATCCCAAATATTTTAGGCACCATACTCAGCTTCTTCTTGAACCTGAACCATACCTCATACATAGATTCTGACTGTAGTTGCTTGAAATTATATATATTTTCCTTGAGCTACAACATCCTAGATGAAGGGAAGAATTGGTTCAAAAATTTCCTGTGCAACTCATTCCATGTGGTGATAGAGCCTCTTGGCAGTTCCCCTAACCAAAAAGATACTTCTTCTGTGAGTGAGAAGGGGAACAACCTCAGTCTAAGTGCTTCCTAATTCACCCTTGGAATGGTATATGAACTATGGATCTTAGTAAAATTTGCAAGGTGCATATTTGCATAATCTATAGGCAGACATGCAAACACACCCTTTAGATTTAAGAGTTGGATCAGTAAGCTTGTTATGTCAAACTTGATGCTTGGGGGTAAAACAAGAGGAATAATGTCTCCAGTTTTTGTCGGCCCAACGTATATCAGATCTTCTTCATCATCTATATATGGCTGCACATACTATATATTGGGACCACTTAAGCACAGGTACCTCTAACTCTGTTCTAATTTTCACTGAGTGTTGCTCGGTGGTTTGCTTCTTGTCATTGCTCAGCTAGCTCTGCCTCCCAAGATACCCACTGAGCTTTTTCTATCGCCCTTCTCTTGTTTTTAGCTTAAGCTAAAAGTTCAATAGTTTGTTGATCAACAATATCCTATACTTCTTTGGGAGAAGGGGGAGGTATAACATCACGAGCCCCTTCAAGGTTATTATTTCTTTTTTGTTCCACCATCCTACTAGGTGTTTGTAGGATCCTCTCTAGATTCAGATTCAGTGGGAGTAAGGGAATGCCTCTACTCTATGTGCTAGGCATACACCCGCGTATTCCCAACTAGGAACAAAATCAAAAAAAAGAAAAATTCAAAAATTGCAACAACTTCATTTCAATAATCAACATCGTATTCCCCAACAACGATGCCAAAATTTAGTGACGTCCAAACTATACCTCCTTTCAGAAGATTATATGGTCGCTACTAAATATAGTAACCCTAAAGGTTGGGGTCGAATCCTAAGGGAATACGTGGAATCGTGGCTCTCAGTTATTGAAATCAACGGGCGGAATTGGAAAAGGAAATGGGTTGATTTGAGTATCAATGCCGAACTAATAGCAACTATCAACTTCGATTGTAATTAGTCGTAAGTGAAAACTAGGATTGTGTTTTCCCAGCTTCTCAACTTTGTAGGCTTATCTTGCTTTGTTGAACCAACCTGATACCTTGCGTGCAGAATCAATAAGTTATGTACCTTCTACAGTATTTAGATGACCAGAAGGATTTCACCCTTCACCTTTTGAGTCTCAAGATGTCACCTTACTAACCCTTATCTTGATCCCAGTTAACTATTACCTTTTGCATCTCTAGTTATTAGATAAAATCTAATCATCTTACTAAGATAAAACCTAGAAGTGTGGATCATCTGTTAATCTCCAAATTACTATTGTCTTCATATTTTCCTAGTCACTACTCCTCTTTTAGAGTAAGTAGCAATAATCTAGGCCGTATCCTAAAGTGTGCTCCCACTAAGAAAACTATTATAGTGAAGATGAAGTAATGCATGCATGGGTATCGTTTAGAACAATGATAACACTTCCCCTAATTCATCAATCCGCCAGGGTTTCTGCAACCCTAACTATGGGTTTTTAGCCGCTCATACTTGTAAAGTGATCAACAATATTCATGATTGAAAGAATAGATAAAATCACAATAATAAGAAGTAGAAAACCCAAAATCATATCTGAATTAATCAATTGAAGATAATACAAGAGAGTTCCAAGATCAAAACCAAATCTCAAAATCAAAATATGTTTATGAGTATCAAAAATGCGTCCCTTCTACTAAAAGATACATAAAGGGTATTTATAGTACATGAGGAAACCCTAAAATAAAATCCCAAATGAAATAGGAGAAAAAAAGTCGGTGGCTATTTGTGGTCCCTACTTATGCTCTGACCGTGGACGCAGGTAGTACATGTGGCCTGTAGGGTAGGCGCAAGTGGTGACCGCAAGTGCTAGGACCAAAAAATCCTATAGGTCAGCTCTTGGGATTTTGGACTTCTGACACTTACTTTGCCCACATGCAGTCTGCACATTGACTTAGCATGTTTCGAGAGTCATTTTTCAGTTCTTCTTCAATTCCCACATATGCTTTGATCACAAACAATCTGAAAAGTGTCCCGAACCTCCATATTTGCTCCCATAAGTAGCTAAAATCATTTTTCACCTTTTTCATGAACTTAGCATCCAAAATAAGATTTCCAGCAAAACTTACCCAAAATACATCATATCTAATAAAACAACCATAAAAACTTGCATATTTTTATAGTTTTAAGCATTGAAAGTTCTATATTTCTATAGCACATCAGTCCATCATTACCCCCTTTTCATAAACCACGTGCCACTAGAAGGCAATTGAAGACAACCCAAATTCACACTTTGAGAACTTGGCAAATAGCCGCTTTTCCCTTACTATCTCCAAAACTATGCAAAGATGATATGCGGGCTCCTCCTTAATTTTGGAGTAGACTAGAACATCATCAATAAACACAATAACAAAGGAATCCAAGAATGACTCTAAGATACCATTCATTAAGATCATAAAGGTTGTATGGGCATTGGTTTATCCCAAAAAACATCACCAGAAACTCATAATGACCATATCGAGTTCTAAAAGATGTCTTTGGTATATACTCTGATCTAATTTTTAATTGATGATTACCCGACTGCAAATTAATTTAGAAAATATTGCCACACCCTGTAACTTGTAAAATAAGTTATCTTTGCGAGGCAAGGGATATTTATTTCTGGTAGTAACCTTATTCAATTGTCTATAATAACACCTTTGTCAATTAGTTCTTGTAATTGAGTTTTGAGCTCCCTTAACTCTGCTGTAGCCATTTGATCAGGAGGAATTGATATCGGGTGAGTGCCCAACTTTACGTCAATATAGAAATTGATATTTCTATCTAGAGGCATCGTTGGTAGGTTTAAAGGAAAGACATTCTGGAATTCAAAAACTATCTAAACTGACTCTATAGAAGGGGACCCCATACTCACATCTTAGTGATAAACTAAAAAAGCTGAACACCCTTTTCCCACTTAACTTTTGGCCTAGTCAAATTATATAATTCTCATCGGTTTGGCATTGTACACTATCTTCCACTCTAGTTTATCCATTCTCAGCATATCTAGTCACTATTTTAGCATTACAATTTAAAATAAGGGGATATAGAGATAAGAAGGTCATATTAAAATTACATCAAAGTATAATCGATCTAGAATAATCAATTCTACCTCAGTATGAATACCCACAAATGACATAAAATAGGAATGGTAAACATAGGTTACTACCACAAATTCATCAACCAGAGTAAATACATAAACAAGCTAATGAAGTATATCATAAACCAGATTTAGACCTACCACATACTGAATAGATACATAAGGATAAGTAGAACCTAGATTATAAAATAGAAGCATCTAGTTACAAATAAAAATAGTACATATGATCACCGCATTAGAAGCCTCAACATCAGTCTTTCCCAAAAATGCATAGTGGTGAGCCCAATTATCAATCTATGCTAACTTATTCCCTAGCTGTACTCCTCCCCCTATGCCACCATTTCCTTGACCACCCTAACAACCTACCTGATTTATCCATCCATTATATGGATGACCCTTACCATTACTTCCTCCTCCCCTACTCACTAGAACTATAACCTGAGTCTATTGATGCTCCTTGGCATTCATTTATCTCACAAGACACTCTCTTTTAAAGTAACCAACAAGACCACGATAATAACATCCCCACTCAAGAGAAGGCTGATTTATAGAAGGTTAGAAGTCCCTTAGCCCCTAATAATCGGTGGCTAAGAAGAAACCTTACCTCGAACCATAGTAGAACTTGGCAAGACTGACTCAATTAGGCAGGCTGAATAGGTTTACTGACCATGTCCCCTAAAGTAAGACCCATTGAAATTCCCAATATTGAGGGACTTCATGGATAATATCTTAGATTAGCCTACTTGTGTAACCCCGTTAAAATTCTTTACTTAATCTAACACTTTATTGAACCTCTTCCATGCAAAAGTTATATACACGGATAAAACTTAGAGATTATAATTTAAGCCTCCAATCTTCTAGAATGAGTTTAAGAGAGTATTTAAAGTATTTTAATCCTTTAACAAGTATTATAAAGGGCCACCAAAGATTATATAATATGAGGACATAAGGGTTTTGAAGTAGGAAATGCCCGAACTACCCTTGACTTAAAATTAAAACAAGCCACAAAGTAGGGTACGACTCACCCATGCCATCTGTATCCTAGGGTATGAGTGGTAGCCCAACTTATACCCAAGACCTTTCCAAGACCATATTTACTGGTTCCTATATGACTCACACCTCCCTAAATCATACCTAAGGGTATGAGTTGTACACTTAATCATACCCACAAACCATACCATGGGCAAATTCTACAAGACAATTCATTCAAGAACCATATGACTTGGCTTACACCACTTGTATCTTTCTATATGACTCTTACCATAATGAGTAATATATTGGGAAGTATCCAAAACAAATATACTTCATATCATATGATTAAACCCTCAAGCCACCATATAAGTCATATCCAAGGGTACTAGTACACTTGGGTCATACCAAGTCCAAAAGTCCAAGATCGAAGAAATTTTGTAAAGGTCCTATTCTTAGGGTATTTCAGGCTATCAGACTCAGGTCATTCCCTTTCTGTCTTACCAGAGAAGCTATATTATGGATAGGTAAACTTCCTTGAGGATCAATCACTCCTTAGAATGAGTTTCAGAGGCAGTTTTTAGATTATTTCTTTTCACTATCTAGGATGCTTCAATTGAAGGATAAGATATATAATTTCAAGAAATTAAAATCTAAGTCAATGTATGTGTCATTTTTTTGTTACAAAAACAAGTTGATGATATTGCATAACCACAAGATTTTATGGTAGTGCTTGATTGAGCTCTTCTATAGAGTCCTTAACACCAGTTTGAGTGCTATGGCTGACATTATTACTAGTGGAGCATTCATGTGTCTGTGTTGGGAGGTAGCATTGGAGATATTAGATTATATCTCTCTCACCAACTGAGTGTGTCATACTATAGAGCCAGAGAGAGTCACCGATATATATATATATATATATACTATTGGATTTCTAGTAAGCACAGAGTTATTGTTAACACAGTGGCACAAGAAGTTGCTTAACTAAGGATGAAGATTGGGTTTTTGACTATGTAGTTTACGATAATGAATTATGAGAAGGTGAATGCACTGGGCCCATAGGGTAAGGCCTTTAGATAATGTGATTCTAATTTAGAAGAAGAGGCAAAATACCTAGATAGAGAGTTGGCGGGTTTTTGAGCGAAAGGGCAAGGAAACCAAGGTAGGAACTACTACAAATATTGGTATAGAGGTAGGAGCAGAAAGTGGTATGGTTACTGGAGATGCAAGAATGATTAAAAGGAGAAGGGTGGTGTGTATATTCTACTAGGCAACTGTGACATAGAGTCAAGGATGGATTCTATGCTATCCAAGCTAGTAAAGGGTCATAAAAGTCTGGAAAATTTCCTTAAGGATATTAAAGCAGACATTTCAAGGTTCACCTAGAAGGTAGAGTCGAATGCTACTATAATAAAGTAATTGGAGTAGCAGTTTGGAAAATTATATGCAACTTTAAATTAGAGGCAGTCACATACCCTTTCAAGCAACACAGTTCAGAATCCTAAAAATAATGATCATTGTCTAGCCATCAAAATTTAGAGTGGTAAGAGAAATATTGATCCCTCTATGCCTATAGTTGATGAGCCTAAGAATGATAGTTTTGAGGTTGATGAGACATATGAAGTAGAGTCAGAAAAGGCTACAAGTGTTGATTATGATATTGAGGAGAACAAAGGTAAAAGAAAGGTCGATGAGCCTATAGTGAAGACAATACACCGACCTTTCCCACATTTCCTCAATGGTCAAAATAAAAGAGAGAAAAAGGAAAGTTCAAGAAGTTTATTGCTATACTAAAAGAGTTGAGCTTGGATATCCCTCTTCTCAAGGATCTTTAGTAGATGTTTAGGAATGCCAAGTTTATAAAGAAACTAGTGGTGGGGGAGAGAGCAGTTAGGTTTGAGGATGTTGGTGGGTTTCACCATTATAGTGCAATCACTTATCGATCTTTGGCATAAAAAAAGGTGATCCCAAAACTATAATAACCCTTTAGCTCATTTCCTTAATTTGCATGCATTTATATTTTTTTCAAGCCTTTCCACAGTGGAAAAATGTTATTTATGACATACTGGAACTGTTGGTTTGATGATCGAATAGTTCATTTGGATTTAAGGCTCGTTTTCCTATTTTGAAGTCTTCAATTATTCCAAAGGGCCGCTAGATAAAAACTTTAGTAAAAAGATCTTTTATGCAAATTCTAACTACCAGTATCTACGTAATATTGATTTTAGGATAGGTAGACCTTTTGTTAGTGTACCGAGCTACCTGAGCTCATTTGGACCTATTAGTCAGAAAGTTGAGAAATTAAAAATTTAAGTGTGGGACCCACATTCATTCAAAATGACCTTGGATGGAAAATTTGACTTCATCATCATGTGTAAAATATTAAATTTAGTATGCTTACATAGTTCATTTGCGTATATTAGATTTCAAATGAATCCTAAGGCATTAGTTGAAACTTGGAAAATTTGAATCCAAGTTTCAGCTGTCAGTAGTAGTGTAATTGCACCAAGGAATATGGCAATCACCAAACTACTCCTATATCCAATTGGTGTGATTGTTCACTTGGTTATATGACTGCCACACTTGGATACTTGGTATGGGTATAAAGACCCCTTAGGCTGAGTTTTGGCCATTTCTCACTGATTCTTGAGACCCAAAACTCTAAAATGGTGTGCTAACTTAAAACTAAGTCTTGGAGGTGACTTGGGAGCTTGATTAACATATATTTTCATGAACATCTTCGGATTTAAGTAATAATTCTTCTAATCCATGCTTGAATTTCTTGAAAATTTGAGTTCTTGATTTTAGCCAAAACATATCTTGGTTTTTACTCATTTTTGAGGGTTTTTATCCCTAGAGCTTGATATTATATTGGGCCATTCCCGAAAATGTTATTTTTTATGATTGGGACCGACTTGGGGTTTTTGGTGTCATTTTTAAACCCAAAGCATAATGTTGTAATATTGATATCATTATTCTGATATTAATGAGTATATTATGATTTTGATTGCGTGATGGCATTTTGATTGTGAAATGAAGAATTATATTTGGTGAATGATTTAGAGATTTATGGTTCAGCTTTGAGGTAGGATTCTATTTATTCTTCTTCATAAGATGATGCATGTTATATATTTCATGCGAATTGAAAGTTAAGAGTGATTATTGGTTGAATGAATTAGTCTTGATGATTGAAGTCTGGGGATTAGATGAGGGTTTTGACCCATAAAGTGAAATTCTTATTCCACTTTTAGAATCCTATTGTCTTCTCCCTAGTTTGAACTAATCGTAGAATGGATATGATATGATACTAGGTTTGGGATATGGTTTTAGCATTAGAATCATGGTTAGTATGATAAATCTTATTTGGACCATTCTAGTGATATTGAAACTTTAATTTAGCTAGAGTTGACTTAATTGCCCATGTTGCTAGGCGGAATTCCTATATTAGGATTAGTTATGACTTACTTGACATCTAGAAGTTAAACTAGATACCTTAACCTAGTTTGGGGAAAAATTTCCTAAACATGGAATTGAGGATTAGAAGTGGGCTCTTCCAACCCACCTTATGCCCGAGCTTGGGTTTGCCCTATTGAACTTATTTATGTATATTAGACAAATTTGATACTATTGAACCTTTAGTATAAGGTTACTTTGTGACTTGGTGAATGATGATGGCTTCCCTTGGATCATGATTAAACACTTGTAGCTATGATATGGCTAATAGATATGGAATATTTGCGAATATGATTATTGATGTGAACTCCAAATATGTATATGTGCCTAAGGCCATGACTATGATGTGGTAATTATTTCGGACACATTATTGGTTCAAAGGCCATGTTATGATATCGAACTGATATCCAAGAAGTATTTATTCTTGTAAAGGATGAAATTGTAGTTTATGAATATATTAATGCTTATAGTTCCACTATTATTAACTTGATAAATGATGCGATTCTAGATAAAATATGATATATTGCATTTTTTCCTAAATAAGGGTTAAATTGGACTTTTCACCTTAAAAAATAGATTTATTCATAACAATAATTTATTGTCTAAATGGATAACATATATGTAAAAGATTTAATAATGATGTTTTAAAGATTGGACAGTGACAAATTTCGTTCTATGATTTAACACTACTAATTACTCTGGTCATGAGAGGATCTGACCCTTTCTACACTTTTATAATGATTTAGTTCCGAAGTTTACTTTAGGCAATGGATTTACAAATTTACACCCTTTTAACCATATCTTGTGTACGTGTACCTATTATATTTATATACACATCGTCTTGGTGTAGATGGAGGAAGATGTTGTATTGATGATATAAATTCCGAGTAAAAACCCGATGATATATTATAGTATTAATGTTATATATAGGTGTGTGACGATAATATTTATAAAGTTGACGATATTGATTATATTATTTTTCGGTTTGTGTTCATTTATTGATTATATTATTTATTGGTTTAAGTTCGGGTATTGATTATATTAATTATCGATGTGAGTTTGAGTATTGGTTATATAATTTACCAATTTGAGTCTGGGCATTGATTATATATAATAAGACCGGTTCAATTTTGGGTATTTACAATATATATATAAATATTAGCAGTTCAAGTCTGTGGAATGATTGTGATATTTATTATAATCTTTGCATTCATTCTTACTTGTACATTGCCCATAACTAGTATATGCCTATATCTATCAGCCCATAGGGGTGGGGGTTACATAGGTATGTGTGATGACTATACCTATGGTGTGTTGTATGTTGATTGAACTTTTTGATCCTTGGCGATGAGAGTATGTGATAGGCTCGACTAGGTACTTAGTTGTTTAGACTAGCCATGTAATACCCGAAAGTTTTCTAGAAAATTTTGTCCTAAGAATGCCTAGTATTAGCTTCTAAAGTGAATGATAATTATTCCATGAGGAATTTTCAAGATTTTCACTTTTTGTCATGTGGGAAATTCAATTCCCGTCGTAGAACAATGCCATATTAGTCAGTGGCGCTCCGCTCCACAAGAGGAAATGGCATTTGGCAATTTCCAGTAGGTATTCGCGATTATGGCGCGTCGCGCCAACACTCAAATTCAGAATTATCCTTTTTCCAGTGTCTCAACGTGATTTTCCCCACGTCATGCCAAAGTTCCAGGTCACGAAGGAAGGGGCAACACGATGGCTTCGCATTGCTCCATCCCTCGATTTCCCTATTGTCAATTTCCAGTGACACGACACAATAACGCCGCGTCGCACCAGGGACCCAATTTGAGAAAATTTTACTAAAATAAAATGATGCATCCGGGGTTAAAAGGATCAATTTCCTACCCCTATTTACACCCAATAACACGTGATTTAGCTATTCTTCACCCAAAGTGTACTATTTTCTCTCAAGTTTCTCTCAAGAACAAGCTAGGGTTTCTATTGGGGATTTAAATTCAAGAAGGTTTTACCATCAATCTTCACGAAATCAAGAACTAAGGTATGCATAGTGTTGATTCATGGTCTTCTTTCATCCATAAAGCCCAATAATCCCTTTTCTAAATTCAAGTTATGGATTTTCTTATGAATTTCATGATTGGGATGCTTTTGTTCATGTTGATAATGAGTAAATGAATTGTATTCCATGAATGAGTGTTAAATTCCATATGGGTTAATTCGTATCGGTATAGATTCATGAATCCTTAGGACTAAACTATTGAATGATTAAATTGGAATTGAATCACGACAGTTAATTGTTGTATGATGTTGTTTACACATTCTATGCCTACTATATGTTTGGTTGAATGCCTACATGAAGGGAAAGTGTCTAATTAGCTTGATATCATGAAATCCCCATGTACGTACAAGCTTATTCCTATTGCATGTTTGATGAAATATTTCAGTAAATGTATTATGATGATTATTATGTATTCTAGTAAGTCATTCTTTGTCAGTTTTCTTCCATCGATTCCTGGGGGTACTTGTATCTGAAACATTAGCTGTGTACCTAGAGCCATGTCATGTTTTCATGATACTCTCAGTCAAGCTATGAATCCTTAGACTTCAGATAGTCTTATAACTCAGGAAAAATCTCCATGATATCATGACTCAGTCAGTTGTCAGATATCAGTAGTATCTTGTCAGTCAACAAAACTTAGTAACTCAGCTCATGTTCAGTTAAGTAAATCATGTTCAGTATCCATTCAAATGGGAGTAAGAATTAACACGGAGTGAACCTAAGGATGGGTACACATACTATCAGATGAGGGTATGATCCTTAGAAGTCATCCTTGCATTCCAAAACTATGTAGCCAGCGTAGGTTAAGATATCAACACTGTCTAATGAGGGTTGATGAGGTGGATAAGAACTATCAGATAAGGGCTCCATCGTTCTCTTTTGGGGACACTATCAAATAAGGGTTGCCCACAGCTTGTCCTTACCAGTGGTGCAGTATTGACACCGTTCCAATTGGGGTTACAGATTGGAACCCAACTCAGCCATAATGGCGTATCAGGGGCATGTTGGTTAAATACTACCTCCCACAGTTTTAGTACCAATCTCAGTAAAAGAACTTAGATAGTTCTTCAGATTCAAGACTGTCAGATACAATCGACTCAGATATAATAAGGAACTTAGATAGTTCTATTAGATTTAGGACTGTTAGATACAGTCGACTCGAATACAGTAAGGAACTTAGATAGTTCCATCTGATTTAGTATTGTCAGATACAGTCACCCATGTTATTAGTTATATTCAGATACAACTATTTATGCTATCAGTACTATTAGATATGATATGTCAAGTCATTAGTATTCAGATTCAGTAATCACGATATCACTGTGTCAGTTACAGTTACGTATTTATGTATGCATTATTTCATTCGTGTTAGATAGTCAGCTAGAATTATTCATGCATGTTAACCCTTGCAGTAGCCTACCTCACATGTATACTCAGTACATTCTATTATACTGGTGCATTTGCGCTATAGTGCTTTATTTTTATGTTAAACTGTAGGTTCAGAGACACAAGTTCCAAATTAATAGTGAATTCTAGTCTCATCAGTCAGAATAGAAGTGAGTCCTCATCCTTAGAGGATATGATTATTTATCCACTATTTCATTGATTAGTTATAAGTTAGAGTTAGTTAGGGACATTTCCCATCAACTCTTTATTTAGATTATTCAGACAGTAGAGGTTTTTAGAATAGATGCAGACTATTATGTTTTAGACTTCAGTGTTTACAATTTTGTTTTGGGTATTATATTACCCCACAGATATTATCTCATCCATATTATGTTTAGTATTGAACCTTATGGCCTTTCAGATCATATTTTTGCATTATTCAGTATTTTATGCAGTATACAGGTACAAATATCAGTCATGGGTTAGCTTGTGGTCCTTCAGCGTCATGAGCATCGTATAGTGTTCTGGTTTAGCGAATCGGGGTGTTACAAACTTGGTACCAGAGCCTAAGGTTCAATAGAGTCCTAGGAAGTCTGAAAGCCACATCTAGTAGATTCTTGTACATGGGTATGTTGCACGCCATATTTATGTGCAAGAGGCTATGAGATATTTAGGAATAGTTTCCCTTCTTTCAGTATTCATGTCGCGCCATTGAGCAAAATCAAAAGTCAATATCTCTGACTAATCCATTTTTTTTATTTCAAAATATGCCTCCTAAGAGAAGAAATCAGTCAGCCCCTTATCCCGAAGAACCTTTGGGCGATCATATTTCTTATGCGGAGTTCAGGACCGCATTGACCATTCTTACTCAGTCAGTAGCTTCCCATAATGAGCGACCAACTGTCATTCTGATCAACCTAATGGAAAACTTAGCTGCAGCCAGGATTTGAGACTTCACCCGAACGAATTCTCCATCCTTCCATGGATCTAAAGTAGATGAAGACCCTCAGGAATTCATTGATCAAGTTCAAAAAGTGACAGACATCTTGGGGGTGACTACTGTTGAGAGTGCTAAGTTAGCCGCATACCAGTTGCAGGATGTGGCTCATACTTAGTTTAATTAGTAGAAGTCAGAAAGGTTAGATGATGCAAGTCCTATTGAGTGGGAGGAGTTTGTCACTGTATTCTTAGACCGGTTCTTTCCCCAATAGTTTAGAGAGGCTAAGGTGGTAGAATTCATCAACCTCAGGTAGGGTAATATGACAGTGAAAAAGTATTCTCTAATGTGGTTAATGAGTGCAGATCCGCCATGCTAAATAGTGACATGACTTTAGCCAAACTTATGACCCATGCTCAACAGATAGAGGAGTAAAAGATTATGCAGAGGGAAAAGCAGAATAAGAAAGCTAGGACAGGTAGCTTCAATTTTAGTCAGCCTAAATTAGAAGGAGAAAACCGTTCTCAGTTTTTTCCTAATTCATCAGTTCTAACTCCATCTTCAGCCAGTGCTCCATCTCCTAAGACAGAGATAGAGTGCCAGGCTCTAAGTCTCTGGGCAGTGTCATCAATGCTCAAGCTAATCCCCTTTGTCATACTTGTGGTAAGAACAACAAGGGTGCTTACAAAGCTAGCAGTGATGTCTGTTTTGGTTGTGGCAAGCGAGGCCACAGTGTTAGAGACTGCCCCCAGTCAGGTTATTAGATTCATCTATGCTCCTCATCTCAATCTGGTTGCCCGACTTAGCAGGGTGCCACTACCATTGCTACTAGCAGGCAACACCCAAATAGACTATATATTCTTCAGAATCGATAAGATCAAGAACATTCTCCTGATATAGTTACTGGTACGTGACAAATCTTTTATGTGCATGTTTATGCTTTGCTAGATCCAGCAGCTTCTTTATCTTTTGTTGCTCTTTATATTGCTATTGATTTTGAAATTAGTCCTAAAATTCTAGATGAGCCCTTCTCAGTCTCTACCCTAGTGGGCAAAACTATCATAGCCCGGTGGGTATATAGAAACTGCCCGATTATGATATTTCAGAAATTCACTTCAGTAGGCTTAGTCAAATTAGAGATGACTGATTTTGATATCATTCTCATCATTGATTGTCTTTATTACTGCTATGCCACAGTCGACTGCAGAAACAGAATAGTCCAGTTTTAATTTTTAAGTGAACCCTTCCTTGAGTGGAAGGGTAGTGTATCCGCTTTCAGGGGTCAGCTTGTTTCCTACCGCCAGGCAAGGAAAATGATATCTAAAAGATGTGTTTATCATCTTATTTGAGTTAAGAACACTAGTTCCAAAACTCCCAGCCTTGAATCAGTCCTAGTAGTGAATGAATATTCAGATATCTTTCCCTAAGATCTTCCAGGAATTCCTTCCGAAAGGGAAATAGACTTCAGCATTAATCTTCTTTCAAATACTTAGCGTATCTCTATTATGCCATATAGAATGGCACCAACAGAACTTAGAGAACTAAAAAAATAGTTGAAGGATCTCTTAGATAAGGGATTTATCAGGCCCAATATTTTCCCGTGGGGAGCTTCAGTATTATTCGTGCCCAAGAAAGACAGTTCTCTCAAAATGTGTTTAGACTACTGCCAACTCAATAAGGTCACGGTCAAGAACAAATATCCTCTTCCCAGAATCGATGACTTATTTGACCAACTTCATGGTGCCAATTATTTCTTTAAGATAGATTTCAGATCTGGCTATCATGAGCTCAGGGTTAGGGAATGTAACATTTCAAAAATTGCTTTCCAAATTTGCTATGGTAGATTCAAATTTCTAGTCATGTCATTTGGTCTTACCAATGCCCCAGCAAATTTCATGGACTTGATGAACCGCGTGTTCAAGAAGTACTTGGATATGTTCATAATATTCTTCATATATGATATTATGGTCTATTCCCGCATTTAACGCGATCATGCAGACCATCTCAGAACAGTACTTCACACTTTCAGAGATTATTAGCTATTTACCAAATCCAGTAAGTGCAAATTTTGGCTAAGGTCAGTAGCATTCCTTGGTCACATTATTTTCGGTGATGGAATTAGATTTGATCCTCAAAAGACCGAAGCAGTAAGAAACTGGCCAAGACCTGTCTCTCCATCAGATATCAGGAGTTTCTTGGGTTTGGCTGGCTATTACAGATGGTTTGTTAAAGGATTTTCATCTATTACATCCCTTATTTCCAGATTGACTCAGAATAAAGTCAAGTTTTAGTGGTCAGTCCCTTGCACAAAGATTTTTTAGGAGTTGAAGGCTCAACTTACCTCAGCCTCGGTCTTAGCTCTTCCAGAAGGTTTAGATGGGTTCGTGGTGTATTGTGATGCATCCAGAGTAGGTTTGGGTTGTGTCCTCATGCAGCATGGTAAGTTCATAGCCTACGCCTCTAAACAGCTTAAACTCTATTAGATGAATTATCCTGCTCATGATATTGAGTTAGCAGCTGTAGTCTTTGCCTTGAAGATTTGGAGGCATTATCTCTATAGTGTTCATGTAGATGTCTTCACAGATCACAAGAGTCTTCACTATGTCTTTTCTCAAAAAGATCTCAATCTTTATTAGAGAAGGTGGTTAGAGATCTTGAAAGACTATGACATGAGTGTCCTCTATCATTCGAGCAAGGCCAAAGTAATGGCCGACACTCTCAGTAGGCTATCCATGGGTAGTGTTTCTCATGTGGAGGATAGTAAGAAAAAGTCAGCTCAAGAAGTCCATCAGCTTGCCAGACTGGACGTTCTCTTAGGTGATTCTTCAGAGGGTGGTGTATGTGTTCTGTAACACCCCAGAAAATAGATTCCGGAGCGTCACACGGTGCTTGAGGCTACGAGTAGCCCCAAGATAACCCTTTGAGCCATTTTCATTCAGTTCAACACAAATCAATGGGGTTTCCATAAATAACCCTCAAATATCAACAGAGTAATCATCATTCAAGAATAAAAGAATTTCAGAAAGATAACAAAACATGACTTTTTAGTCAACTCCTAAATCTATACTAGTTTGACAAGCCTCTAAGAAAATCAATAAAACCAGCGAGCCATTGAGACATGCCTTAACTGACTCATAATCAGTTATCAAATGTAAATGATTCCCAGAAACCAACATTAGACATCACGTCCTCGGAATATGAGGACTCACCAGAATAGAGGATGTAGAACAGTATGCCCAAAGAATCACTGTTGAACCTGGAACTGAGCACCTAAACCTACATTCCGAGAAAATGCAGCTCACATCCGAAGATGTGGGTCAATACCATGGAAAAGAATCGAGTATATAGGGGTGTATGCAGTTGTATAAACATCATCATCATAAATATTTATAAGAAATATGCAGGATGTATGAAAGACTCACATAGCCCGAAGAAAATCATCATAATCATGAGAGGATGAAATAAGTACAATAACACATGTGAGTCATCATATAATTTTTCAATCACTTTTAGTTCATCAAGAATATCAATTCTCATAATGTAAATATCATTTAAATCTTTCGAAAGAATAACTTTCACAATTCCACTTTCAAATAACTTCACCATTCACCATAGACACAAGGAAACACACACACAGAGGGAGATGCTATAACCGACATAAACCATGTGAGCTACATGGAGTCCAACGTACAACCCAAGTTGGGGAGTGCCGTCCTATCCTTGCCATTAGAGTGGGGCTATCGATATCAAATCCACACAAACTAGTGATCACTATATAAATTAGCCTCAGGCTCACTCCTATGAGGCATGTAGTTCTAGGAAAGTAAGTTCACTTTATGCCTCCAACTCGGTGCTAAAGATTTCTCCCGAACTTAGCTCAGATCATTTCAAACACAATCCACAACAAAACAATTTCACTAATATATAAATATACGTCGGGAGCCATCATGCTTCCCATCTATCAAAATCAACCACGTTGTGGATTTCTTTCATACTAGAGTTCAAAATAACTCCATTAAGACCAAAAGGTCAAATCATTCAAAATATCTCAAATATTCAATATCAACGTGCTTATAACACACACTTTCTCAAAAAAGCACAATTTCCAATGGGGATTCACGACCCAAATATCAAAATCATGATAAATATCGTTCAACATTCATGCTTTATATCTCCACACATGTAAATTCATCTTTCAAAATCATAAACATCAAGATTTCATAATAATTATCATAAGATATGGGTTCATGCTTCAAATTCATAAAAATCAAATAAAAATCATGCCTTTGAAAGGAAAATTACTTTTGGGCACAAGAACGGAAGAGAGTTCTGCTTGAAAAACCCCACATACCTTGAATGATGAACTTTAGATCGATACTTATTTTTGAGATGTTAATCATGCTTTTGAATGATGGTTCTTGGAGTTATTGAACTAGAAAATTGGAATCTTAAATAAATTTGCAGAATTAATGGTGAACTTTGGAGGTTCTTGAAGTTGGATGTAGGAGCTTAGGGTTTTCTTTTTGAGGGAATTTGATGAAATATAACATATAATGTTTCTAATAGGCTTTAATATAGGGTTTGTATAGATTTTGGGTGAGGGGGAATGACCAAAACGCCCCTAAAAATCAAATAATCCTTGAATCTATCCTTTGGTGGACTGTTTTGATACTATGAAGTAGATCCACCATAACATTTTACTTCGATATCCAAATTGGATGAAACCAATTTCATTAGATAGAGGACTCTTATATATTTCTGTTGATTTATAGTATCTCACCCAGATCATTGTGTACGAGGAGTTATGATCGTTTGAAGTTAACCAAAAAATTTACTTTTGGTAGGCTGAAGTAGATCAACTATAAATTTTTTCTCTGATAGACAAATTGTATGAAACCAATTTCATTGGAAAAAGGACTCGTAGAGATTTCCGTTGATATATAGTATATCACCCAGATCATTATGTACAAGGAGTTATGATCATTTAAAGTTGGAGCAAAAATACGCCAGGCCTCAGTACTTTTTCCTGCATGTTTTACTGTTCACTACTATTCACAGCTCGATTGGAATGTTCATAACTCATCGCTCGAGTGTCCGTTTTGGATGATACACATATCTTTAGAAAGCTTATTTTATACTCTACGCAATGGTGTGTCATAATATAAGACATTCCATACGGAAAATTTATAATTCATTCTAGAAGATAGAACCTAACACGTTTACGCATAAAATTTCAATGAAAAATTTCCCGGGGTATTACATCATCCCCCCTTGGAAACATTTGTCCTCGAATGATGCTAGACATGCCAAGATTAGATAGGGAATAGATCATACAACTGAAACCATTCATTAGACTCATCACCACATCGTTTCTCACTCAGAATGCAACATAGAATGCATAAATTCAAGAAACTATAGCTGAACACATAATAAATAACAGCTGAACTGCTACAACTTTTATCAAAAGTGTATGATTTAGGAAAGAAAGGTACCTTCATCTTGATCGAAGTTCGCAGAAAATAGGTGTGGGTACTTGGATCACATATCCGCCTCAGCTTCCCAAGTTGCACCCTCAACAGATTTGTTTTGCCACAACACCTTGACCAAGGGAACTTCTCTATTCCTTAGTCTTCGAACACTGAAATCAAGAATCTCAATAGAAAGCTCATTAAAAGAAAGATTTTCTTGAATGTCAGCACTCACAGAGTAGTCCACTACCACAATATTGCTAATATGCTTTCTAAGCATGGAGACATGGAATATTGGATGAACAGAGGACAACTCGGATGGAAACTCGACCTCATAAGCTACCTTACCAACACGACTAAGAATTTTGTAAGGACAAACATAACGGGGACTAAGCTTACCCTTCTTTCCGAATCTCTTCACCCCCCCTCATGGGTGAAATTTTCAGGTACACTAGGTCACCAACTTCAAACTCAAGGTCTCTCCTTCTAACATCCGTATATGACTTCTGATGACTCTGCACAGTTTTTAACCTTTCCCTAATCAACTTAAATTTTTCCATAGCCTCAAATACCAAATCAGGACCACTCACAGCCACTTCACCCAACTCGAACCAACCTATGGGTGATCTACACTTCCTCCCATATAAGGCTTCAAATGGTGCTATGCCAATACTAGAGTGGAAACTGTTATTATAAATAAACTCTATGAATGGTAAGTGATCATCCCAACTTCCCTTAAAGTCAAGTGTACAAGCTCTCAACATATCCTCTAAGGTCTGGATGGTCCGCTCAGCCTGATCATTGGTCTGCGGATGAAAAGTAGAACTCAAAAGCACTTGGGTACCAAGTCCCTTCTGTAAAGATTTGCAAAATTGCAAAATGAACTGAGTACCCCTATCCGAAATAATAGACAAGGGAACTCCATGCAGTCTGACTAGCTCTCGGATAAACAATCTAGTTTAATCCTCAGTAGTATATGAAGTATGAACAAGAAAGAAATAAGCAGACTTAGTCAACCTATCAACAACAACCCAAGTGGAATCATGATGGCGTCGGGAAGGAGGTAAACCAATCACGAAGTCCATATTTATCTCTTCTCACTAGCAGGTGGGAATACTAAACTCTTGCATCATACCACCAGGTCTTTGGTGTTCAACCTTAACCTGTTGGCATGTTGCACACTTAGCTACAAACACTGCTATAGCTTTCTTCATACCACTCCACCAATTGATTTTCCGCAAGTCTTAGTACATCTTAGTGGCACCAGGATGAATAGAATATGCACTTCAGCTATAATCCTCTGTCTCAGATCATCAACATTCGGGACACAAAATCTACCCTGCAATCTCAACACACCATATCCCTCTTAGGAGAAAACCTCTACTTTTTGGTCCTTAACTGTACCCCTATACTACCTTCAGCAGAGTCAAACAAACTAACCCTCAATCTAGCCAAACGATGTACATCACGAGCCAACTCTTTCTTACATTCTACCATATGCAAAACACTACCCATGGACACTCTACTTAGGGCATCTGCCATAACATTGGCCTTGCCCGAATGGTACAACACACTCATATCAAAGTCCTTTAATAATGCTAACCATCGTCTCTGCCTAGGATTCAATTTTCTTTGGGTAAACGCATACTGGAGACTCTTATGATTAGTGAAAACATCAACAAGGACACCATACAAATAGTGTCTCCAGATTTTCAAAGCAAACACAACAATAGCAACCTCAAGGTCATGGGTGGGGTAATTTTTCTCATGGGGTTTTAATTGTCTAGAACCATAAGCTATCACCTTACCCTTCTGCATCAATACGCAACCAAACCCAACTCTCAAAGCATCACAATACACCACAAAACCATCAACACCATCAGGCGAAGTCAAAATAGGGGCTGAAGTGGGTCGAGTGTTCAACTCCTGAAAACACTTCCCACAAGATTCAGACCACAAGAATTTTACTTTATTTTTGGTCAACCGAGTCATAGGAGATGCTATAGAGGAGAAACCTTACAAAAATAGCGGCAATAGCAATCTAAACCCAAGAAACTTCAGATATCAGTCGGAGAAATAGGTCTAGGCCAATTTCTAAAAGCTTCGGTCTTTTGGGGATAAACTCTAATACCCTCGAAAGAAATGATATGACCCATAAAAGCAACTGACCTTAGCCAAAACTCACACTTACTAAACTTGGTAAACAACTTATGATCTCTAAGGGTTTGCAAGACAGTTCGAAGATGATCAGAATGTTCATCCTCACTACGGGAGTACACCAATACATCATCGATGAACACTATGACAAACATATCCAGATATGGTCTGAACACTTGATTCATGAGGTCCATGAAAGCTGCTGGGGCATTAGTTAACCTGAAAGACATTAGAAGAAACTCAAAATGTCCATAATGAGTTCAAAAAATGGTTTTTGGGATGTCATACTCCCTAACTTTGAGTTGATGATATCCGGAACGAAGGTCTATTTTTGAGAAATAACTTGCACCTTGCAATTGGTCAAACAAATCATCTATTCTCGGAAGGGGGTACTTATTTTTGATGATGACTTTATTCAGTTGGCGGTAATCAATGCACATACTCAAGAGAGCCATTTTTCTTTCTCACAAATAACACAGGATCACCCCAAGAAGAAATACTAGGCCTTATGAAACCCTTATATAGTAGATCTTTGAGTTGCTCGTTCAACTCCTTAAGTTCTGTAGAGGCCATACGGTAAGAAGGAATAGAAATGGGCTGAGTATCGGGAAAAAAATCAATCCCGAACTCTATCTCTCTATCATGAGGTATCCTGGGAGATCATTCAGAAAGACATCAGAAACCTTATTGATGACGTTAACAGACTGGAGAGTTGGAGTCTCAGACTTAGTGTCTTTGACTCTAACCAAATGATTAATACACTCCTTAGAAATAAGCTTTCTAGCTTTGAGGTAAGAGATAAAATGACTCTTAGGTGGCACAGAATTCCCAGACCACTCAAACACGGGTGTACCCAAAAACTGAAACTTGACCACTCGGGTCCTACAATCAATAGAGGCATAAGAAGAATATAGCCAGTCCATACCCATAATTATATCAAAATGTAGCATGTCTAACTCAATCAGATCAGCCAACAAGACTCTATGAAGAACGGTAATAGGACATTTTTTATACACTTTCTGGGCAACAATCAAATTACCCACTGGGGTAGAAACTAGGATAGGCTCAGGAATAATCTCAGGACTCATTCCAATTAAATCACCCACTGGGGCTGGGCGAGTCGCTAGAACTGGAGCACTAACAGTCTAAGTCTGGGTCTGAGGGCGATAGTCACGATGCCCTTGTCCATCCTGTGGACAATCTCTAACTCTGTGACCCATGTCACCACACCGAAAACAACCCCTCTTCTCACCCTAACACTCACCCGAATGAGCCCTACCACATTTAGGACACAGGGGATGATTTGGCTTACTGCCAGTACTGTACTGGGACCTGGATGCATATGACTTGCTACCTTGCTCCTGCCTACCTCTAGGCACGGGAGCATTAGTAGATAATGGTGATGGCATAGACGCATGATCTTGATACTGAGGGAGAATCCCTCTCTATGATCTAGTCTGACCCTGTCCGTGATACTCAGACCAAGCTCTCTTATTCCCTCTTATTCTATCTCTCTCCTTAATCTTATCTACCTCAATCTATTGGGCATGAGTCATCAGCCTAGAAAAATTCATTTCACTATTCAGCATAGCAGACCTACACTCTTTAACCACATAATAAGATACTCCAGTCACAAACTTACTCATACTAGCCTGATTATCAGCCACTAAGTCCGGAGCATACTCAGCCAACTGATTTAACTTTTGAAAGTACTCCTTAACAGTCATAGAGCCCTGCCGCAGGTTCATAAACTCTTCCACCTTCCCCTCCCTCATCTCTAAAAGGGAAAAACTTATCCAGGAATACATCTTGGAACTCTTGCCAAGTTTTAAGGACAACTCCCTCACCTCTACCTTTCCTCCAAGCAACAATCCACTCATAAGCAAGGTATTTCAACCTATACGCAGCCAACTCCATACTATGTTCCTCAGATACATGCATCACCTGAGTAATCTTCCGTACCTCCTCTAAAAATAATCGTGGATCCTCATCAAACTTGAACCTATAGAATTCAGATGTTTTCATCTGCATAAAGTCACAGATCCTGGCAGCAGCTGAATTACCTCCTTGCTGCTGTGGAGCCAGGGCCGGGTTGGCCTAAACATTTGCAGTAGCAGCTTGGGCCAGTGCTTGAAAGGCTGCCCAAAATTTAGTATGAGACACGTTTTTATACAATGGGTCAGCGGGTTGAGGTTTTTGACCATAATTATTTCTTCTCGCTCGACGTGGAGGTATATTTCTAATAGAGGAGAGCATGAATCAATAGCAGAGAGAAATAGACTTCTAAAAAAAAGAATCATACTTTATCCTAAAATGTCTTGTAGCCTCTTGCTCATAGATATGGCGAACTACACACTAATGATCAAGACTCTACTTAACGCGGCTTGTCAGACTCCCTAGGACACCTTAAAACCTTAGGCTTTGATACCAAGTATGTAACGCCCTAGAAAATGGGTCCCGGACCGTCACACGGTGCTTGAGGCTACTAGTAGCCCCAAGCTAACCCTTTGAGCCATTTTTATTCAGTTTAGCATAAATCAACGGGGTTTCCATAAATAACCCTCAAATATTAATAGAGTAATCATCATCCACGAATAAAGGAATTTCAGAAAGATTACCAAATATGACTTATTAGTCAACTCCCAACATCTATACTAGTCTGATAAGCCTTTAAGAAAATCAATAAGACCAGCGAACCATTGAGACATGCACCAACTGACTCATACTCAGTTATCAAATGTAAACGATTTTGTGAAACCAACATCAGACATCACATCCTCAAAACATGAGGACCCACCACAATAGAAGATGTAGAATAGCGTGCCCAAAGAATCACTGTCGAACCTGGAACTAAGCACCTGAACCTACATTCTGAGAAAATGCAGCCCATATCCAAAGATTTGGGTCAGTACCATGGCAAGAAACTAATTATATGGGGGTGTATGCAGTTGTATAAACATCATCATCATAAATATTTATAAGAAATATGGAGGATGTATGAAAGACTCACATAGCTCGAAGAAAATCATCATAATCATGAGAGGTGAAATAAGTACAATAACACATGTGAGTCATCATAAAAATTGTCAATCACTTTCAGTCTATCAAGAATATCAATTCTAATAATGTAAATATCATTTAAATATTTCGAAAGAATAACTTTCACAATTCCACTTTCAAATCACTTTACTATTCACCATAGACACAAGGAAACACACTGGGAGATCCTATAACCGAAATAAACCATGTGATCTAAATGGAGTCCAACGTACAACCCACATTGGGGAGAGCCATCCTATCCTTGCCATTTGAGTAGGACTATCAATATCAAATCCATACAAACTAGTGATCACTATATAAATCAGCCTCAGGCTCACTCCTACGAGGTACGTAGTTCTAGGAAAGTAAGGTTGCTTTATACCTCCCACTCGGTGCTAAAGATTTCTCCCAGACTTAGTTTAGATAATTTCAAACACAATCCACAACAAAATAATTTTAGTAATGTATAAATATACATCGGGAGCCATCATGCTTCCCATCTATCAAAATCAAGCACGTTGTGGATTTCTTTCACACTTGAGTTACCAACAACTCTATTAAGACCAAAAGGTCAAATCATTCAAAATATCTCAAATATTCAATATCAACGTACTTATAATACATACTTTCTCAAAAAAACACAATTTCCAATGGGGATTCACGACCCAAATATCAAAATCATGATAAATATCATTCAAGATTCATGCTTTATATCTCCACACATGTAAATTCATCTTTCAAAATTATAAAAATCAAGATTTCATAATAATCATCATAAGATATAGGTTCATGCTTCAAATTCGTAAAAAATCAAATAAAAACCATACCTTTGTAAAGAAAATTACTTTTGGGCACAAGAACGAAAGGGAGTTCTGCTTGAAAAACCCCACATACCTTGAATGATGAACTTTAGATCGATACTTATTTTTGAGATGTTAATCGTGCCTTTGAATGATGGTTCTTGGAGTTCTTGAACTAGGAACTTGGAATCTTGAATAAATTTGCAGAATTAATGGTGAACTTTGGAGGTTCTTGAAGTTGGATGTAGGAGCTTAGGGTTTTCTTTTTGAGGGAATTTGATGTAATATAACATATAATGCTTCTAATAGGCTTTAATATAGGGTTTTGATGGATTTTGGGTGAGGGAGAATGACCAAAACGTCCCTAAAAATCAAATAATTCTCAAATCTATCCTTTGATGTACTGTTTTATACTCTGAAGTAGATCAACCATAATGTTTTACTCCGACATCAAAATTGGATAAAACCAATTTCATTAGAAAGAGGACTCTCATATATTTCTGTTGATATATAGGATCTCACCCAGATCATTGTGTACGAGGAATTATGATCGTTTGAAGTTGACCCTAAAATTTTCTTTTGATAGGCTGAAGTAGATCGACCATAACTTTTTTGTCTGATAGACAAATTGGATGAAACCAATTTCATTGGAAAGAGGACTCATAGAGATTTCCGTTGATATATAGTAGATCACCTAGATCATTATGTACAAGGAGTTATGATCTTTTAAAGTTGGAGCAAAAATACGCTAGGCCTCAGTACTTTTTCCTGCACGTTTTACTGTTCACTACTATTCACGGTTCGATCGGAATGTTCATAATTCGTCGCTCGGGTGTTCATTTTAGATGATCCATATATCGTTGGAAATCTTATTCAATAATATACACAATGGTGGGTCATAATCTAAAACATTCCACACGGAAAATTTATAATTCATTCTAGAAGATAGAACCCAACACGTTTACACACAAAATTTCAACGAACCCAACTCTCAAAGCATCACAGTACACCACAAAACCATCAACACCATCAAGTAAAGTCAAAACAGGGGCTAAAGTGAGTCGAGTCTTCAACTCCTAAAAACTCTTCTCACAAGATTCGGACCATAAGAACTTCACTTTCTTTTGGGTCAACCGAGTCATAGGAGTCGCTATAGAGGAGAAACCCTCAACAAAACGGTGGTAATAACCAGCTAAATCCAAGAAACTTCAGATATCCATTGGAGAAATAGGTCTAGGCCAATTTCTAAAAGCTTCGGTCTTTTGGGGATCAACTCTAATACCCTTGAAACAAATGATATGACCCAGAAAAGCAACTGACATTAGCCAAAACTCACACTTACTGAACTTGGTAAACAACTTATGATCTCTAAGGGTTTGCAAGACAGTTCAGAGATGATCAGAATGTTCATTCTCACTACGGGAGTACACTAGTATATCATTGATGAACACTATAACAAACATATCTAGATATGGTCTGAATACTCGATTCATGAGGTCCATGAAAGCTGCTGGGGCATTAGTTAACCCGAAAGACATAACAAGAAACTCAAAATGGCCATAACGAGTTCAGAAAGCAGTTTTTGGGATGTCACACTCTCTAAGTTTGAGTTGATGATAGCCGGAATGAAGGTCTATCTTTGAGAAATATCTTACACCTTGTAATTGGTCAAAAAAAATCATCTATTGTCGAAAGGGGTACTTATTTTTGATGGTGACTTTATTCAATTGGTGGTAATCAATGCACATCACAATGAGCCATCTTTCTTTTTCACAAACAACACAGGAGCACCCTAAGGAGAAACACTGGGCCTTATGAAACCCTTATATAGTAGATCTTTGAGTTGATCTTTCAACTCCTTAAGTTCTACAAGGGCTATACGGTAAGGAGGAATAAAAATAGGCTGAGTATCGGGAAGAAGATCAATCCCAAACTCTATCTCTCTATCAGGAGGTATCCCTGGGAGATCATCCGAAAAGACATCAGAAAACTCATTGACGACGTTAACAAATGTGAGAGTTGGAGTCTTAGACTTAGTGTCTTTGACTCTAACCAAATTGTAAATACACTTCTTAGAAATAAGCTTTCTAGCTTTGAGGTAAGAGATAAAATGACTCTTGGGTGACAGAATTCCCAGACCACTCAAACACGGATGTACTCGAAAACTGAAACTTGACCACTCAGGTCTGATAATCAATATAGGCATAAGAAGAACACAACCAGTCCATTCCCAGAATCACATCAAAATGTACTATGTCTAACTCAATCAGATCAACCAACAAGACTCTATGAAGAACGATAATAGGATACTTTTTATACAAATTCTGGGCAACAATTAAATTACCCACTAGGGTAGAAACAAGGATAGGCTCAAGAATAATATCAGGACTCATTTCAAAATTCAAAGCAATCAAAGGTGTAACATATGAGAAACTGGATCTAGGATCCAACAAAGCATACACATTAAACTAAAATATACGAATCATACCAGTAACAACATTGGGAGAGTCCTCCTATTCTTGGTAGGATGGTAAAGCATAGAATCTATTCTAACGCTGCTCGCCAGTATTTCTAGAAGAGGCGCCCTGAGCTGGGGCTGGGCGAGTCGCTAGAACTGGAGCACTAACAATTTGAGTCTGGGTCTGTGGGTGATAGTCACGACGCCCTTGTCCATCCTATGGACAATCTCTAACTCTATGGACCATGTCACCACACCAGAAATAACCCCTCTTTTCACCCCAACACTCACCCAAATGAGTCCTACCACACTCAAGATATAGGGGATAATTTGCCTTATTGCCAGTATTGTACTGGGACCTGGATGTATATGACCTTCTACCTTGCTCCTTACTACCTCTAGGCACGGGAGCACTAGAAGATAATAGTGATGGCATAGATGAACAATCATGATACTGAGGGCAACTCCTTCCCTGCTATCTAGTCTGACCCTGTTCGTGCGACTCAGACCTAGCTCTCTTATTCTCTCTCATTCTATCGCTCTCCTTAATCTTATATGCCTCAATCTATTGGGCATGAGTCATCAACCTAGAAAGATTCATCTCACTACTCAGCATAGAAGACCTACACTTCTTAACCATATAACTAGACACTACAATCACAAACTTACTCATACTATCCCGATTATCAGCCACTAATCGACAATTCACCTGGTACGGAGGCTGGTGGAACAGTATAGGGAAAGGAAGGAGGACCTACACATGGTGTTTATTGACCTAGAGAAGGCTTACGACAAAGTTCCCAGGGAGGTGCTTTGGAGATGCTTGGAGGTGAGTCGAGTCCTGATGGCTTATATCAGAGCAGTTAAAGATATGTATGATGGAGCGAAAACTCAGGTGAGGACGGTGGGAGGAGACTCAAAGCATTTCACTGTCTTGATAGGATTGCATTAGGGATCTACTCTTAGTCCTTTTTTGTTTGCTTTGGTGATGGATGTGTTGACGCGGAGTATTCAAGGGGAAGTGCCTTGGTGTATGCTTTTTGCAGACGATGTAGTTTTGATTGATGAGACCCGAAAGGGTGCGAATGACAAATTAGAGGTGTGGAGACAAACTCTTGAGTCTAAAGGGTTCAGTTTGAGCAGAAGCAAGACAGAGTATTTGGAATGCAAGTTTAATTATGTGAGGTTGGAGGATGAGGTGGTAGTGAAGCTGGAATCGCAGGAGGTATGTAAGAGAGATAGTTTCAAGTATCTCGGGTCCGTGATACAGGGTAACGGTGAGATTGACGAGGATGTCTCGCACCGTATTTGGGCGGGATGGTTGAAATGGAAGCTCGCGTCAGGGGTGTTGTGTGATAAGAAGGTGCCGCCCAAGCTTAAAGGCAAATTCTACAGGATGGTAGTCCGTCCGGCCATGTTGTATGGAGCGGAGTGTTGGCCAGTTAAAACTCCCACATCCAAATAATGAAGGTGGCGGAAATACGGATATTGCGCTGGATGTGTGGGATGACTAGAGGGGATAGAGTTAGGAATGAGACTATCAGGGAGAAGGTTGGTGTGGCTCCAGTGGAGTGCAAGATGCGGGAAGTCCAATTGAGTTGGTTTAGACACGTGAATAGGAGGGACATGGATGCCCCGGTTCGTAGGTGTGAGAGGCTAACGTTGGATGGTTTTAGGCGGGGTAGGGGTAGGCTGAAGAAGTACTGGGGTGAGGTAATTAGGCGGGACATGGAGCAGTTACAGCTCACCGAGGACATGATCCTAGATAGGAAGGTCTGGAGGGCGCGGATTAGGGCAGAAGACTAGGGCCAGTTTGGGGCGCTAGGGTAGGGAATTATTTGGTGGGGGTATTATTCCTGTTATTCTTCCTACTCTTATTTTTATTCCTATTCCTATTCTTCTTCTTGTTATGATTTAGGTGTTCCATGTTTTATTATGTATCTGGGTGCTTTCCGATGTTTCCTACTACTTATGGGTGCCGTATTTACGTTATGAAATCCTGTTCTGTGCGTTACTTTATATTTGTGTGGTGACTCGTGTCTTGAGCCGGGGGTCTATCGGAAACAGCCTTTCTACTTCTTCAGAGGTAGAGGTATGGACTGCGTACATCTTACCCCCCCAGACCCCACTAGGTGGGAATACACTGGGTTTGTTATTGTTGTTGTTGTTGTACTCCTTAATAGTCATAGAGCCCTATCGCAGGTTCATAAACTCTTCCACCTTCATCTCCCTCATCTCCAAAAGGAAATACTTATCCAGGAATGCATCCTAGAACTCTTGCCGAGTTGTAGGGACAGGTCCCTCACCTCTACCTTTCCTCCAAGAAATAACCCAGTCATAAGCAAGGTTTTTCAACCTATATGCAACCAACTCCATACTATGTTTCTCAGATACATGCATTACCTGAGTAATTTTCCACACTTTCTCTAAAAACAACTGTGGATCCTCATTAGACTTGGACCTATAAAATTCCGGTGGATTCATCCGCATGAAGTCACGGATATTAGCAGCAGCTAAATCACCTCCCTGCTGCTGTGGAGCTAGGGCCAGGTTGGCCTAAACATTTGCAGTAACAACTTTGTCCAGCGCCTAAAAGGCTACCCAAAATTCAGTATAAGACACATTTTTATTCAATGGGTCAGTGGGTTGAGGTTGCTGACCATTATTATTTCTTGTTGCTTGATGTGGAGGCATATTTATGAAAGAGGAGAGCATGAGTCAATATCTGAGAGAGACACTTTAAGCCCGATAGACTTCTGAAAGACAGAATCACACTTTTTCCTAAAATGTCTTGTGGCCTCTTACTCATAGATGTGGTGCCATACACACCGATGATCAAGACTTTACTTAATGCAACTTGTCAGACTCCCTAGGACACCTTAGCCTTAGGATTTGATACCATGTTTGTAATGCCTCAAAAAATAGGTCTCAAAGCATCACACGGTGCTTGAGGCACGAGTAGCCCCAAGCTAACCCTTTGAGCTATTTCCATTCAGTTCAACACAAATCAATGGGGTTTTCATAAATAACCCTCAAATATCAACAGAGTAATCAACATCCAAGAATAAAATAATTTTAGAAAGATAAAAAAATACGACTTATTAGTCAACTCCTAACATCTATACTAGTCTGACAAGCCTCTAAGAAAATCAATAAAACCAGCAAGCCATTGAGACATGCCCAAACTGACTCGTACTCAGTTATCAAATGTAAATTATT
Organism: Capsicum baccatum var. pendulum; assembly: GCA_030864225.1. Lineage (NCBI taxonomy): Eukaryota > Viridiplantae > Streptophyta > Magnoliopsida > Solanales > Solanaceae > Capsicum > Capsicum baccatum. The sequence continues at coordinate 197,599,203 of CM061558.1, read as the reverse complement.
CCATGAAACTAACATCAGACATCACTTCCTCACAACATAAGAACACACCACAATAGAGGATGTAGAACAACATGCCCAAAGAATCACTATCAAACCTGGAATTGAGCACCTGAACCTATATTCCAATAAAATGCAGTCCACATCTAAAGATGTGGGTCAGTACCATGGAAAGGAATCGAGTATATGGGGGTGTATGCAGTTGTATAAATATCATCATCATAAATATTTATAAGAAATATGCAGGATGTATGAAAGACTCATATAGCCCGAAGAAAATCATCATAATCATGAGAGGATGAAATAAGTACAATAACACATGTGAGTCATCATATAATTTGTCAATCACTTTCAGTCTATCAAGAATATCAATTCTAATAATGTAAATATCATTTAAATATTTCGAAAGAATAACTTTCACAATTCCACTTTCAAATCACTTTACTATTCACCATAGACACAAGGAAACACACTTGGAGATCCTATAACCGAAATAAACCATGTGATCTAAATGGAGTCCAACGTACAACCCACATTGGGGAGAGCCATCCTATCCTTGCCATTTGAGTAGGACTATCAATATCAAATCCATACAAACTAGTGATCACTATATAAATCAGCCTCAGGCTCACTCCTACGAGGTACGTAGTTCTAGGAAAGTAAGGTTGCTTTATACCTCCCACTCGGTGCTAAAGATTTCTCTCAGACTTAGCTCAGATCATTTCAAAGACAATTTACAACAAAACAATTTTAGTAATATTTAAATATACACCGGGATCCATCATGCTTCCCATCTATCAAAATCAACCACGTTGTAAATTTCTTTCACACTCGAGTTTAAAATTACTCCATTAAGACAAAAAGGTCAAATCATTCAAAATATCTCAAATATTCAACATCAACGTGCTTATAACACACACTTTCTCAAAAAAATACAATTTCCAATAGGGATTCATGATCCAAATATCAAAATCATGATAAATATCGTTCAAGATTCATGCTTTGTATCTCTACACATGTAAATTCATCTTTCAAAATCATAAACATCAAGATTTCATAATAATCATCATAAGATATGGGTTCATGATTGAAATTCGTAAAAACCAAATAAAAATCATGCCTCTGTAAAGAAAATTACTTTTGGGCACAAGAACGAAAGAGAGTTCTTGTTGAAAAACCCCATATACCTTAAATGATGAACTATAGATCGATACTCATTTTTGAGATGTTAATCGTGCCTTTGAATGATGGTTATTGGGGTTCTTGAACTAGGAATTTGGAATCTTAAATAAATTTGTAGAATTATTGGTGAACTTTAGAGGTTCTTAAAGTTGGATGTAGGAGCTTAGGGTTTTTTTTTGAGGGAATTTGATGAAATATAACATATAATGCTTCTAATAGGCTCTAATATAGGGTTTGGATGGATTTTGGGTGAGAGGGAATGACCAAAACGCTCCTAAAAATCAAATAATTCTTGAATCTGTCCTTTGGTGGACCGTTTTGATAGTCTAAAGTAGATCAACCATAACATTTTACTTCGATATCCAAATTGGATGAAACCAATTTCATTAGAAAGAGGACTTTCATATATTTCCGTTGATATATAGTATCTCACCCATATCATTGTCTACGAGGAGTTATGATCATTTGAATTTGACCCAAAAATTCACTTTTGATAGGCTAGATCGACCATAACTTTATTCTCCCATAGACAAATTGGATGAAACCAATTTCATTGGAAAGAGGACTTGCAAAGATTTTTGTTGATACATAATAGATAACCTAGATCATTATGTACAAGGAGTTATGATCGTTTAAAGTTGGAGCAAAAATACGCCAGGCCTCAGTACTTTTTCCTACATATTTTACTATTCACTACTATTCATGGTTCAATCAAAATCTTCATAAATCGTCGCTCGGGTGTCCATTTTAGATGATCCACATGTCGTTGGAAATCTTGTTCGATACTCTACACAATGGTGGGTTATAATCTAAGACATTCTGCATGAAAAATTTATAATTCATTCTATAAGATAGAACCCAACACGTTTACACACAAAATTTCAATGAAAAATTTCCTAGGGTATTACATGATTAGAGTAGTTTAGAATCATATCTAGTTTTAGAGGTGAAAGAAAGAAAGATAGAGATCCCATCCTTGTCAAGAGTCAGTTCAGGATTAGAAAGTAGAGGTTTTCTCCCAAGGGAGAGATGGTGTTTTGCCCTATCAGGGTCATCTCTGTGTTCCAGGTGTAGACGACTTAAGGCAGCAAATTCTTATAGAAGAACATAGTGCACGCTACTCTATTCATCTAGGGGCGAAAAGATCTACCGCGACTTGCAAAAAATCTATTGGTGGAGTGGGATGAAGAGAGACATTGCAGAGTTTGTTGCTAAGTGCTCTATATGTCAGCAAGTTAAGATAGAGAATCATAAGCTTAGTAGGTCCATGCAGGAGTTCAGTATTCCTACTTGGAATTGGAAAGTTGTGAACATGGACTTCGTGATGGGTTTGCCTCGAACTCATCATCAACATGATTCAGTTTGGGTCATTGGAGATAGAATAACTAAATCAGATAATTTCCTTCCAGTTCATACCTTTTATTCAGCCGAGGATTACACCAAAATCTATATCAAGGAGTTGGTCAAATTTCACTGAGTTCTATTATCTATCATCTCAGATAGAGGTACCTAGTTAACCTCTTATTTTGGAAAGCATTCCAAAAGGGTATTGGTACCCAAATTTCATCTCAGTAAAACCTTTCATCCTTAGACCAATAGTCAAGCAGAAAGAACCATTCAGAATTTAGAAGATATGCTAAGGGCGTCTGCAATTGATTTCAAGGAAAGTTGGGATGACCAGTTGCCTTTGATTGAGTTTGCATACAACAACAACTATCATTATAGTATTCGATGGCTCCATTAGAAGTTCTCTATGGTAGGAGATATATATCTTTAATTGGTTGGTTCAAAGTTAGTGAGGCCTCAGTCATAAGTCCTGACTTAGTATTCGACGCCTTAAAAAATGTCCAATTAATCAGAGAAAGACTCCAGGATGCTCAGAGCCAACAGAAGTCTTATGTAGATGTTTGTAGAAAAGATCTTGAGTTTGAGTTTGGTGATTATGTCTATCTAAAGATCTCTCCCATGAAGGGAGTGAAGAGATTCAGCAAGAAGGGAAAGCTCAGTCCCCGATATGTCGGTCCCTTCAAGATTGTCAGTCATTTCGGCAAGGTAGCTTATGAGCTCGAATTTCCTTCATATCTAGCCTCAGTTCATCCAGTATTCCATATATCTTTACTCAAGAAGTGTATAAGTGACCCACTAGTCATAGTCCCTATTCAGTGCATTGATGTTTAGAGAAGTCTCTCTTATGAAGAGATTTTAGTTGAAATCTTGGACTATCAAACTCGTAGATTTAGGAATAAAGAAATCCCTCTAGTTAAAGTTCTTTGGCAAAATCAGTCCATCGAGGGAGCTACTTGAGAAGCAGAAGTAGACATGAGTACCAAGTATCCTCACCTCTTCTCTACCAGCTCAGATCAAGCTCAAGGTAACAGTTCTCCTTAAGATTACTCAGTTCCATGATCAGTGTTCATCACAAACTTGGTATTCAATTTCATGTTCATGTTCCCAGTATAAACTTGGTATCAAGTACCATTGCATATTCAGTCATGCATTCATGTATCATCTAAGTTATATAATTATACATCAGAAATGCATTCTCATTGTGAGAAACTTAGTTCCTTGGAAAATTCATTCATGCATTCATGAATCAGTTACACATGCATCAGATATGCATGTTTAGTATGTTCTATTCAGTTTGTCAGTTATGAGATCATGTTCCAGTTATAAATGTTCATCTTATTGTTTCCTCTCTCAATCAGTCTCATTTGAGGATGAATGTTTTCAAGGGGGAGGTATTGTAATACCCCAAAGTTTTTTAGCAAATTTCATCCCAAGAATGCCTAGTATTAGCTTCCAAAGTGAATGATAATTATTCTATGAGGAAGTTTGAAGATTTTCACTTTTTGTTATGTGAGAACTTCAATTAGCTTTCCATCGATATATAATTCGCTTAAATCTGATAATCCGGGTAAGAAGTTATGACTATTTCAAGTTTCCATCTTAAAACAGTGCCATATTAGTTAGTGGCGTACCTCTTCATAATAGAAAATGGCATTTGGTAATTTCCAGTAGCTGTCCGCGATTATGGCACGTCGCGCCAACACTCAAATTTAGAATTGTCCCTTTTCTAGTGTCTCAGTGCGATTTACCCTACGTCACACCAAAGTTCTAGGTCATGAAGAAGGGGAAACACGATGGCTCCACATCACGCCAACCCTCAATTTTCCAATTATCAATTTCCAGTGACACAGTGCGATAACGCCGCGTTGTGCTAGGGGCCCAATTCGAGAAAACTTTATTGAAATTAAATGACATGTCCAAGGTTAAAAGGGTCAATTTCCTACCCCTATTTAAACCCAATAACACATGATTTACCTATTCTTTACCTAAAATATACTATTTTCTCTTAAGTTTCTCTCAAGAAGAACATAGGTTTTTTTATTGGGGATTCAAATTCAAGAAGGTTTCATGATCAATCTTCACGAAATCATGAACTAAGGTATGCATAGTGTTCATTTATGGACTCCTTTCATCCATGAAGCCCAAGAATCCCTTTTCTAAATTCAAGTTATAGATTTTATTATGAATTTTATAATTGGGCAGCTTTTGTTTATGTTGATAATGAGTAATTGAATTGTATTCTATGAATGAGTGTTAAATTCCATATGGGTTGATTTGTATCGGTATATATTCATGAAACCATAGGACTAAAACCTTGAATGATCAAATTGGTATTGAATCATGATAGTTATTTGTTGTATAATATTTTTTACACATTCTATGCCTATTATGTGTTTGGTTGAATGCCTAGATGAAGGGAAAATGTCTAATTAGCATGATATCATGAAATCCCCATGTAGGTACAAGCTTATGCCTATCACATGTTTGATGAAATGCTTCAACAAATGTATTATGATGATTATTATGTATTCAAGTAAGTCATGCTTTGTCAGTTTCCTTCCATCGAGTCCTGGGGGTACTTGTATCTAAAATTGTAGCTGTGTACCTAGAGCCGTGTCATGTTGTCACAATACTCTCAGTCAAGCTATGAATCCTTAGACTTCAGATAGTCTTATGACTCAGGAAAAATCTCCATGATCTCATAACTCAGTCAGTTGTCAAATATCAGTAGTATTTCGTTATTTAACGGAACTTAGTAACTTAGCTCATGTTTAGTTCAATAAATCATGTTCAGTGTCCATTCAGATGGGAGTAGGAATTAGCACCGAGTGAACCTAAGGATGGGGACACACACTATCAGATGAGGGTGTGATCCTTAAAAGTCATCCTTGTATTTCAAAACTATGTAGCCAGTATAGGTTGAGACATCAATACTATCTGGTGAGGGTTGATGAGGTAGATAAGAACTATCAGATAAGGGCCCCACCATTCTCTTTTGGGGACACTATCAGATAAGGGTCGCCCACAGCTTGTCCTTAACAGTGGTGCGGTATTGACACTCTTCTAATTAGGGTTACAAATTCGAACCTAACTCAGCCATAATGGCATATCCGGGGTATGTCAGTTAAATACTACCTCCTACAGTTTTAGTACTAGTCTCAGTAAAAGAACATAGATAGTTTTTTAAATTCAAGTTTGTCAGATACAGTCAACTCAGATACAGTAAGGAACTCAGATAGTTCCATCAGATTTAGGACTGTCAGATGCAATCGACTCAGATATAATAAGAAACTCAAATAGTTCCGTCTGATTTAGGACTGTCAGATACAGTCACCCATGTTATTAGTTACATTCAGATACAACTATTTATGCTATCAGTTATAGTAGATATTAGTATGTTAAGTCATCAGTATTCAGATTTAGTAATCATGATATCATAGTATCAGTTACAGTTACGTATTTATGTATGCATTCTCGCATTTATTTTAGATATTCAGCTATCATTATTCATGCATGTTAACCCTTGCATTAGCGTACCTTACATATATACTCAGTATATTCCATTGTATTGATGCATTTCCACTATAGTGCTTTCTTTTTATGTTATACCATAGGTTTAGAGATACGAGTTTCAGATCAGTAGTAAATTCTAGTCTTAGTAGTCAGAATAGAAATGAGTCCTCATCCTTCGAGGACATGATTATTTCTCTACTATTTCATTGATTAGTTATTAGTTGGAGTTAGTTGGGTACATATCCCATCAACTCCTTATTCAGATTATTCAGATAGTAGAGGCTTTCAGACTAGATGCAGACTATTATGTTTCAAACTTTAGTGTTTATAGTTGTATTTTGGGTATTTTACCACCCCACAGATATTATATCATCCATGTTATATATTATATCATCCATGTTATGCCAAGTATTAAACCTTATGGTCTTTCAATGCATGTTTCTACATTATTCAACATTCTATGTAGTATACAGGTACATATATCAGTCATGGATTAGCTTATGGTCCTTCAGGGTCATGAGCATCGTGTAGCATTTTGGTTCATCAAACTAGGGTGTTACAAGCTAGTTACTCGCGTTGTTATTGATGCTGTTATTATCATTGTTATGGCTAGTTTGGGATAGCTTGGTTATTGATTTGATATTAAGATTTAAGGTAGGATTCTGGCTCCCCTATCTTATGCTTACATTATTATGTATGATTATTTAGTGAATAGACATATGGATTAGAAAACCTTTGTATACTAGCACTAGTTCTAGCTAGAATTATGAGATCTTAAAAAAAAAGACATGATGATTTAGGCTATACTTTGATATGACCATTTTTATGTGTTTATATAAGTATAAATAGCTATATGTTGATATGGTGTTACCATATACACCTTCCTTTATTTATTCAAATTGTATATTAATTCCTTAGCCTTGTATACTATATATATCCTTCTTTGGCCTCTTATTTGTATACTAGCCAGGATATATAGTATAGTATTGAGATTTAATAGTATGGCTGGAATAGGATAATTATCCTTTATCATTTCTTAATCCTTATTATGTTAGTTTCTTGGATGTGAATAGGTTACTTTATCCTTATTATCTCAATTAGCCTGCTTATGTGGTTGCTGGACACTTGGTCTAGTTTTTATTCTATTTGTATGTTATATATAATTACATTATCTTTGGAGCTCAGTTGGCAGTTGCCTACTGAGTATCACGTGTTTAGTACTCATACTATATTTATGCAGCTTGCATATCATAGTAAGGGTTGTCACCATTGATTTGTGTGTCGTACAGAGCAACCATGGTTTGGATACTGGAGTGAGCTCTTGACATTCAGAGTATTACTTTCCTATCTCTTATATAATAGTCTAGTCTCTATGTTGTATTTAAAGATGGTTATATCTGTATACTCATTTAGTACTTTTTTGTATCCTTGTTAAGTTAAAAGATCGTGTACTGATACCACCAGGTTTTTGGACTATATTATGCATTTGATCTTTTAATTCATATATTCCTATTATTTTTTATATGATTGGGTAGTTTGTTACTAGTCGTTCTAGACTAAGGGTTTGACTTGCCTACTGGTGGGTTATAGTAAGTGCCATCATGACTTGAGAAATTGGGTCGTGATAAATTAGTATCTGAGCCTTGGTTCACCAGTGTATTATTTCAAGATCTAAGTTTTTAATAGAGTTCTGAGGATAGGTGTGAAGACATTTGTAACCTATCTTTAGGAGGCTATAGAGACATTATTAGGAAATTCATTTCTTGACTCTTTATCATGTGTTTGTATTTGCTATGAGCCTTAATCATATTCCTTGACTTTATTCTATCCAAAATGGATGATATGAGATGGTTTATAGATACAGACACATTTCAGCACGTATTTTAGTGCAACATCAGACCAGAGAGTCGGAGATAGATATCAATGATCTTCAGTATCAACCAAGGAATTAGGGATAGATTAGGCTCCAATTCATGACTACATTAGCCATTCAAGGTTTAATATTAGGATCCTGAGTCATGTTGTATATCTTTCCAAGTAGTGGATGACATCTGATTCATCAAGCAGTTCTCAGGATAGAGTTGGATTCATTGGTGTTCATCAGGGTTCATTACCACTTTATGAGTACGAGATTGGATTGCTTGAGTGGGACAAACATTTTTTGATGCTACATCCTTCAGAACAAGACATGAAGCATGGAATTTTTAGAGGATCAACATTTCCACTTTTTTTGGTGTCAGAGCACTTGATAGCAACTAGGTCTTCTAATTTCAGGTTTTTGGTCATTCAAGAGCCACAGAGAGAGTATATATTAAGACTTATAGAGGTGACAACAATAGGCCATGCCCTTGGTATTATGCTATTAGTATTTCATTTGGGAGTGAGGATCCTTCCGATAGAGGATAGCTTTACTTGAAGCCTATCAGTTCTATGCAGATAGTATTTTAGATTATGAGTGATTCTTATATTAATCATGGTGATCATAGTGGGCAGAGTTCTCGCCAGGCCTTGTAGAGTTTTGGTATTAGGTCCTCAGGCCATGACGGTCATCCTTATTTAGGTGGGAAAGTATCTTAGAGTATTCTAGGATAATGTTTTGGTTGTGGTGAGATAATACATTGGTTTAGCGAGTGCCTTATATGTGAGTTGGTTATTCAACTCATTCAGATTAGCCTTGTGATATTCTGGCATATTTAGTTAGAGATAGTATGCTTGGTACATCAATTAATGATTCACTCAGTCGTTTCTAGTTTGGACCCATTTAGATTTATTACCCCTTAGACCCATCAGGCATGTGAATTTGGATTCTGCCATTATATGCGTGCTTTTATTTCTGGCATTTACCTTTTTCCTTTGTGTGTATTGGGGTATTTGTACGAATCAATATTTATATGCCTTGATGAGTTCATATTGGTTGTAGTGTGCCTTGTTATTGAATTCATGATTATATGGCTACTCCCATGGTTTATTTCTTTTAGTAGTGGATGGAGTAGATCTGTATTAATATTTTCTCTCTATGGGTGAGCATTTGGGTTTGAGTCCCCTTTATCTTGGCATATTAGCCTTATTGTGGCCCTTGAGTGGTACATGATAGTGATGTTCATTTTAGTACCACATATTCATTAATTTGATATTAATAGTACTATTGCTGTTGCTATCATTATTTGATATTATTAATGTTATTACTTGATGTAATTGATCCTCATTGGGTAGCTGTATAAACAAGTGTTATTTGTTTAGAATTTCCATTCTTTGAAATTCTTATTCAGTGGCTTGAAAAGCTATATCCCGACTTGATGATTTTCTCACTATAGCAAGGCGAGGTTGATTGTTTTCATCTTGGTTAGCTATGCTAGATTGATTCAGGAATGTATTGTGATATCAAAGGTAAGTTGATATTCTGTGGTTTTATGTGGTTCTAGAGTTGGAAATTTAGTTATATTACCTATTTTTGAGTTTTGGATTCTTAGACATTTCTCCTAAGTTGTGAAGGTTTTTGTATTACCTATACCTTTTTATATAGCCCATTTTGAGAATGACCAGTGTTAGATCTATTCTTTGCTTATGGATAATTCCCTGATAGTGGTTTGATATTGATATCAAGATGTCCTGGATTTACCTTCCATATTTGTTGGGTTCATCTCCTAGTGATGGTTTACCATTATTATCGATGTGAAGTTAGATGCTATGTTTTTATTGTAATGCGGTTTTTTCTAAAGTAGAGTTGGAGAGTTAGGGGCAAGTGGTCTTTGTTGTGATCGCTTATTGAGTAGGCAAATTTGAAATTCTTTATCTTAATTTGATCGGTTTATTTTATGGTTTGTGGCATTGGTGTTGAGATTTTCAAATGATGTACTCAGCATGAGTAGTATGCTTGAGTGGGATTCAGTGTGATTTCATTCTACGATGATGGGACATTTTAGAGTTGAATATTTAGTGATGAGTAGTTATGTCTCAATTTTATGGATTTTATTTTTTATTACTATCTATACTAGCTGTAGCATTGTCATTGATTGTATTACTTGATTATCTCTATTGGTGTTCCCAGATAGCATCTTATGGTCTTATTCTCATGTCTGCCGTGTCGACTTTTAGTGGATTAGTTTTAGTTTTTGAGTTTTTTATGATGAGATTGCAGGAATAGGAATCAAATGATTTTTCTCCTAGTTTAGAGTGGATAACGGGAATGGAAAAGTAAAGAAAGGATATATTTGGAATTGGAGTTGGTTGTATAAATCATTCCTTGGCTTGGTTTTTGCTTGGTTAATCCTTTGAATGACTTGTGCAGGTATTGAGATGGTATCAGTGTGTAGTGTTTTAGATTTGCATGCATCATCCTTCCCCGGTTCAGTTGGAGCCATTTGGTGGTTGAAGTTGAGTTTTGGCTATTTGGAAGTGAAGTGAGAGAGCTGGTTGAAAAAGAAATACTTGTGGGAAAATCCATTAAAAGTGTTCTCTCTTCTGATAGGTTATCTGGGAAGTCATTCTTTGAGCATAAGAGCCTAGTACCTCATCTTTTTGAGCTTTGAGATTTTTCAATCCATTAACTTTCGAGGTTGAAAGTCCTTTTAGTTATGGATATTGTAATGATTCTATAGGTCATTTCCTTGATTTAAGTGAATTTTTGAAGTTTCAATCCTTCCCTTAATAGCTACAGGTCATTTATGATATGTCGAAACTGTCGGTTCGATGATCGGACAACTCATTTTGATTTTAGGCTCATTTTCCTATTTTAAAGTATTTATTTGTTCCAAATGGCCACTGGTTGTAAACATCAGTAAAATGATCTCGTATGCAAATTAAAATTGTGCTAGTAGATTTGGGATGTCAATATTAGGCTAGATAGACCTTTAGTTTGGGTCCCGAATACCCAATTTTACTTTGACCTATTCATCAGAAAGTTAACAAATTGGAAACTTAGTTTTGGGACCCATATTTGGACGAAATGACCTCGAATGGAAAATCATACTTTGACATCGCATTCGAATGTCAAATTTAGTATAGTGACATAGTTCATTTACATATATCGAATTTTGAATGAATCTCGAGGCATTGGCAGAAACTTTGAAAATTTCCAAATTTCAGTTGTTGATTGTGCTGATAGCAAGAAGTGCAATCGCACCAAGGAGTATGGTGATTGCCATACCTTCTCCTGCAGCCAAGTAGTGGGATTGCACACTTGTCTTCACGATTGCCACACTTGGATACTTTGTATGGGTATAAAAAGACCCTTTAGGTCGTGTTTTGGTCATTTCTCACTCATTTTTTAGAGCCAAAAATCCTAAAATAGTGTGCTAAATTAAATTTTAGTCTTGGGGTGACTTGGGAGCATGATTAACATATATTTTCATGAATATCTTTCGATTTAAGGTAAGAATCCTTCAAATTCATGCTTGAATTTCTTAAAAATTTGACCAAAGACCCAAATCCTTTAAGTCTTTATTTTAGCCCAAAAATAGCTTGGTTTTCACCAAATTTAAGGGTTTTGATCCCTTGAGCTTGATATTATGTTGGGTCGGTCAAGGAATGTGATTTTTTGTGAGTGGGGCCTACTTGGAGTTTTTTGTGTTGTTTTTCAACTCGAAGCACAATGGTGCAATGTGGATATTGTTATTCTCTTATTGATGAGTAGATTATAATTTTTATAGTGTGATGGCATTTTGGGATTGTGAAATGAAGATGGATGTTTGGTGAATGATTTAGAGATTTGCGGTTCGGCTTTGAGGTAGGCATCTATCTACTCTTCTTCATAAGATGATGCATGATATATATTGCATATGAATGTGATGTTAAGACTAATTATTGGTAGAATGACTTAGTCTTGATTATTGAAGTTTGGGGATTAGATGAGGGTTTTGACCCATAATATAAAATTCTTATTACACTTTTAGAATCCTATAACCATCTCCCTAGTTTGAACTAATTTGTAGAATGGTTATGTCATGATTCTAGGTTTGGGGATGTGGTTTTAGCATTAGAAGTATGGTTAGTATGATTAATCTTATTTGGACTATACTAGCGATAGTGAAACCTTAATTTAGGTAGAGTTGCCAAAATCGCCTATGTTGATAGGCGGAATTCCTATCTTAGGCTTGGTTATGGCTTACTTGATATCTAGAAGTTAAACTCGATACCTTAGGCTAGTTTGGGGTATAAATTTCCTACACATAGAATTGAGGATTAGAAGTGGTTTCTTTCGGCCCACCTTAGGCCAAGACTTGGATTAGCCCTTGTAGACTTATTTATGCATGTTAGACAGGGTTGAGACTATTTAACCTTTAGTATAAGGTTACTTTATGACTTGGTGAATGATGATGGTTTCCCCCCCAATCATGATTAATGACTTGCAGCTATGATATGGCCTATATATATGGGATGGGGTGCGAGTATGATTATTGATATGAGCTCCAGATATGTACGTGGGACTAAGTCCATGTTTATGATGTGGTAATTATTCCAGACACATTATTGGGCCAAAGGCCATGTTATGATATCAATTGGATATTTGGGAAGTGTTAATCCTTGTAAAGAATGTGATTGTAGTTTATGAATATATTGATGGTTACGTTTCCATTGTTTGAATACTGGTGATGACATGCATAAAGTTTGTACATTCATGGTCATTAAATCGTTAAATGATGCGATTCTAGCTAAAATATGATTTATTGTTGTTTTTCCTAAATAATTAAAGCCTACTTTTCACCTTAAAAAATAGATTTCTTCATAACAATAATTTTCTATCTAAATGGATAGCATGTATGTAAAAGAGATTAATAATGATGTCTTCAAGATATGACCGAGATAGATTACAGTCTACAATTTAAGGTTACTCATTACTCCAGTCGTGAGAGACTTCCACCCTTTCTATACTTTTATAATGATTTTGTCCTGAAGTTCACTCTGGGCAATGGATTTTTGGATTTACACTCTTTTAGCCACAACTTGTGTTTTCACACCTATTATTTCTATATACACATCCCTCCGTTGTAGGACGAAGAAAGATGTTGTATTGATGATATAAATTTTGGGTAAACACCCAATGGCAGATTATATTATTGATGTTAGACATAAGTATGTTGATGATATTGATGATATTAACGATGATGATTATATTATTTACCGATTTAGGTTCGAGTATTGTTTATATTATTTACTGGTTTGAGTTCGGGTACTCGTTATATCATTTATCAATTTGAGTTCGGGTATTGATTATATATATTGTGACCGATTCAATTACATATATTGCTTGTATTATGATCTGTTCAATTTCAGGTATTGACTATATATATATATATTACCGGTTAGAGTCCTGGGAACAATTATGATATTGGTTATATACTTTGCATTCATTCTTGCATGTGCATTGCCCATCACCGGTATGCACTTATATCTATCAGTCAATATAGGGGAAGGGAGGGGGTTGCATACGTATGGGTGATGACTATTCCTTGTAGTGTGTCGTATGTTGATTGAACCTTATGATCCTGGGGCAGTAGGGGAACGTTATAGGTTCATCTAAGTATTTGGTTGTCCAGACTAGCTGGTTTGTTATTGATACTATTATTATTATTGTTATGATCATTGTTATGGCTAGGTTGAGACAGATTGGTTATTGATTTGGTATCGAGATTTGAGGTACAGTTCTGGATCGCCTATATTATGATTACATTATTATGCATGATTATCTCCTGAATAGACATATGGATTAGAAACCCTTAGTATACTAGCACTAGTTCCTGCAAGGATTATGAGAATTTAAAATGAAGACATGATGATTTAGGCTATAGTTCGAGTTGACTTTACTTATATTTTTATATATGTATAACTTGCTATATGTAGCTATGGTGTTACCGTATATCCTTTCCTTTATTTATTTAGATTGTATATTCATTTATTGGCCTTGTATGCTATATATCTCCTTTTTTTCACCCCTTATTCGTATATTGGCCAGGGATATAGGGTATAGTATTGAGATTCACGAGTATGCCTCGAATAGGATAGTTCATCCTTATTACTTTCTTAAGCCTTATTATGTTAGTCTCTTAGATGTGAATAGGATAGTTCATGTTTATTATCTGAATTGGCCTGCTTATCAGGGTGTTGGACACCTGGGTGTAGGGGTGGCAAACGGGCGGATTGGATTGGATTTGGATGGGTTAAATATGGATCAAGCAAAAATGGTTTGGATTGCAATCCACCCATATAAATATGGGTAAATATGGATTTGGTCAAATATGGATTGGGTAAAAATGGTTCCAACCTACTTTATCTCCTAAAATCAAGAACTTAAAACTTCTATATCATATCAATTTGTCTTTTTTCCCGTTTCTTTTTTTTTAAAGTTTTTTTTTAGATTTTTTCTCTCTCTTCTATATATAACCTCTAGTTTTTTTCTCTCTCTTCTATTCTACCCTTTGCTTCTTTTTTTTTTTTCCTTTTCCTTTTTAGTCTCCTTTTTTTCTAGTTTTTTTTACTTCTTTCTTTTTTTTCTTTTTTGGTTTTATTTTATATTTTCTATTTTTTTATTTTCAAAGAACATGATTAAGTCGAGTACAAATTATGAATGATGACTGAGATATCATAACGGTTCAGAATATTTATATTCATCATCATTTTTTTTTCTCCTTTTTCAGTATTTTTTCTTTCTGATTTTTTTGTATTTTTATTCAATTTTTTCTTTACGATTTTTCTCTCTCTTCTATCTCTAACTTCTACCTCTCCTTTTTTTTTCTTTATTATTATTTTTCTTTTTTTATGATAATTAAAATACCATAAGCACATATTGATTTATATTCGCCCAACATTTATAATTTTTGTAAGTACACTCAAGTGGACTTCACCTAATAAACAGATATAGAGATAGTATCCAAAAAGATCTTGAAAATACATTCGTCAAACCAAATATCTTTAGCAGTCGAAAGTAGTACACAAATTAAGGTTTCTACGTACTTCCTGCCTTGCCTGACCTTGAGCTCCTCGCTTTGTGCCTTAATTCTACTCTAACGAGAACTCTAAGATGAGAGAGTTAAAAGTTGGATTTGAACCTAGAGTTTCCCATAAATCGAAGGCTATGCGGATCCTCAGCCATATATGAAATGGAATAAAGATGGACCGAGATTACTTAATACAATTGTATATTTGTATTTGTTTTTTAGACTTCAAGATCATATTTGTATTTTATAGTTTGCACCATTATATATATTTTATATAATTCGCACTTATATTTTATATATATTGATACAAATTATATTTTATTGATATAAATTGAAAAATACAAATAAAAATAATAAATTATGCAAATACAATTGCTAAATTATACAAATACAAATGTTACATTTGTATCAAATGATATATGTTTATACAACTTGAACCATACACATACTAATGATACTTGTTTATATACAAATATAAATGATAAATTTGATATACAAATACTAATGACACATTTGCATTGAATGATACATTGTATATTTATATATTTCAATCTCAAGAAAATCTAATTAATTCATATACTTATTTGTATATAAATATAAATGATAAATTGTACATATTAACAACTAAACTATTCAAATACAAATAATAAATTTATTTAAAATAAATAGTATGATACAAATAAATTTAAAGTAAAAAAATATATAAAATATAAAGTGCAATGACAAAAAAAGGACGGGGAAAAGAATATTAAAAAAGAAGAAAAATAACAAAAATGACGAGCCAAGAATGAAAAAGGTGGAAATGGAAATGCAAAAAAAAAAATGCGAAGGAAAAATAAATAAAATTGATGAAAAATAAGAAAGGAAAAAAGTGTATGAAATGAGTAAAAAATAAGTGGAAAAAAATAAAAAAAATAAAAAAGAAAAAAAGTAAATTAAAAGAAAAAAGAAAGAAAAATAGTAAATTAAAGGAAAAAAAAAAGAGAAATAAAAGATAGAAAAAAAATAATAAAGGGGAGAGACTATATATAGACCATATTTAATTGATAAGAGATGCTATGAATTGTATAGGATAAATGAGATCACTAGAATCTTATATTTATTAACCCATATAGGTCTCAAGCGAATACCAATGATGAAATAAGAATGACAAAGGAGAAAATAATTTAAAAAATACAAAGAAAAAGAAATAAAAATAAAAAATAAAAAAAAATAGATGAAAAGATGAGAAAGAAAAAAAGAAATTATAAGAAACTAGTAAAAAATGAAAAAAATGAAAAAAGAAAAAAAGTAAATTAAAGGAAAAAAGAAAGAAAAAACAAAAAAAAAAGAAAAGAAACTAGAAAAAAAGAAAAAAATAAAATTTAAAGCATAGGTAAGTGATCTTTGTGTTTAAATGGGTACCCATATTTTACCCATTTTGTCCATATTTTTATGATCTTTTAAAATGAGTTGAAGTTTATATTTACCCATTTGAAATATAAGTGATCCAATTCAATAAATATGGGTTAAACAGATTCTTTTCACAAATATGGGTTGAAATTGCCATCTCTACCTGTGTGTAATTTTTGTTCTATTTATATGTTATATATATTTGAATTATCTTTGGAGCAAAGTTGGTAATTTCCTACTGAGAACAATGTGTTTGGTACTCATACTACACTTTTACAGTGTACAGATCATAGTACAGGTTATCGTCGTTGATATGTGCATCGTGTGGAGTAGCTATAGTTCGAAGACTAGAGTGAGCTCCTGACATTCGAAGTATTACTTTTGTCCCTCTTATGTATTAGCCTAGTCTCTGTGTTGTATTCAAAGATAGTTGTATCTGTATATTTCTTTAGTGCCTTTTTTGAATCCTTGTTATGTTAGAAGCTTTTGTACTGATACCACAAGGTTTTGGGACTATATTATGCATTTAATCTTTTAATTCATTTATTCCATATTCTTTTCTTTATGTGATTGGATAGTCCATTACTAGATGTTCCAAACTATGGGTTTGGCTTACCTACTGGTGGGTTATATAGGCGACATCTTGACTTAAGAAATTGGGTCGTGATAGGAGCTTTCATAATCCTATGCACCATTGGAACATTTAGGTTTTCTATAGCTTTATGTGACATGGGCGCAAACATTAATTTGATACTGCTGGATGTGTTCAAACAGTTGATCTTGAGCCCTCTGAAACAAGCAACAATGTAGTTGTTGATTGTATAACATACGGTGAAGAAGCCCGTAGGCATATCGTTTGATGTTTAGGTGAAAGTCAACAACTTTATTTTTTCATTTGACTTTGTTATCTTGAATTGCGAAGTTGACTTTGAGATTCCCATAATCTTGGGGAGACCATTCATGGCTATGAGTAAAGCAATAGTTGATATGGAGAAAGGACAACTCAAGTTCAAATTGAACAATAAGGAGGCCACATTCAACATTTCCAGAACAATGAAGAAGCCAACCAACATGAGGGTGGTGTCAGTAATACATTGTATTGATGACCTAGGAGGCCACCCCTTTTGTTACCTTGATGAATTCTTAGTAATCAAGGTACTTGCGTTGTGCCATAATGTTAAATCAAGTGCTGCATGGGAGGCAACCCATGGGCTTATTGGTGAAGTCTGAATAACCAACATAGCCACGTCATTCCGCGAAGCTAAGTCAAGCGTTAGATGGGAGGCAACCCACCATATTAGTGTTCACATTATTTTTTTATTTTTTTAGATTTGTAGCTTAAGTAACTACGTAGAACATGGTTAAACATTGCTAACTATAGAAAATTCCAGGTAACGGGACTTATTGAACCACTTTGGAGGTCATAAGTCCTACTTGGGCTAAGCAAGTTCTGCAATTAAAGTCAGAAGGGAATTTGGTAATTTTTGAACCTTTACCTACTAACCTATTCATGGTGTCATAAGTACTGCTTACAACCTAGTAAGTAGTGTACTAAGTGTTAGAACAAAAGGTTCAGAATAGGGAAACTACAAAAAATTTTGGTCACCTACGGCAGGGCACATACGGGTCGTTGGTGCCACTGACGCCCCGTAGGTGGTGCCATAAGTGATCCAAATTTTTGGGCCTTGTTTTTGTAAAATATAAAAGGGGCATGCCCCAATCCTACCAATTTCACCAGCCTACCATAAGTTTTTAAAGCTTTGAAATTGGTTTATTTACCCTATAATCCTCAAATTCCAACTCCTTCTAAAATTTAAACTCTCCAACTCCTTCTCAAATCCTATAAAAGGAAAGACCCATTCCTCAGTCCATTACTTATGCATATATTAACTTACTAAGGCTAGGATTTCTACACTTATTCAAGTTTCTACTTCCATATTTCAAAATCAAGGTAAACTTCATGGCTCCTATAACTACTAGAATGGAATGTTAACAAAGAAACATGAGTTGATGCTTGAATATGCTTGACAATTATGTGAAACTTAATAATATTATTTGTACGAGCCTAGAAGAATCCAAAAATTGAAATTGGTGCATTGTTCTTTAATTAAAACTCTATGATCATGCCCTAAATAGAATTAGATGTTGAAAAGGTTGTGGACACCCAAAAGTCTCATATGCCATATCTGTTATTTTAGTTTTATATGGAAAAATTTGACTGGAATGGGTGGAAATCATTGTATATGGATGTGCAAATTTAGAATAGATCTAAATTTTGATAAATTTGATTTTCATAGAACTTTTTCATTTTCTTTTAATCCTTCAGATGCTAACACTGACCCTTTTAGGTACTATGGCACCAAAGAAGGCAGGACCATCAAGGCAATGGGATGACTCCCCCGAGTGCTATGGCTCGATGGAGGAGTACCCTATTACCACCAAAAGATTAATGGTCTAAAAGACTAGGGCCTAGATATAATATGCGCCTGAGTATTTATTAGAGACACCTTGGGAATCCAGCTCCCAACACAAACATAGTGGGGCAGACGACTGATATAGCCTCAAGGTAGGGACCAGTCAGAGGATAGTAGACTAGTGAGAAGTCCCCATAAAATTCTCCCCAGTCTGAAGAGGGAGAGGAGGTGGATTTTGAGTCACTGAAAGATGAAGCTATAGAAGACCCCCAGTCTGATTAGGGTTGTAGGACGAGTCCGCAATAGCAATTCCTGAGTAATCATTTGCAGTACCCCAGCCATTAGGTTATAACCCAGACATCACATAGGTGCCAGCACCATACATAGAGCTATTGATCTAGAATGAATAACTTTCTAACCCAACTCACATCGCAATTGATCCATTTGTTGAGGTAAACCCAAGGTGGTGCATAGATGGACTATAGATAATTTATCAGTAGGACAACTATGTGACTGGGATAGGTCGACCAAGGAGAACTATTTGGTAGCAGAGGCGAATTGAGTTATCTGGGTTAGAATTAGCACCACACTAGTTGGTTGTGTTTAATTGTTATAAGTTGGAGTAAAAGACTAGACCATAAGGTTCATATGGCTAGGCATTTGGGAGTTCTATGCTACTTACACTATTACAGTACCATTGACAACACCCAGAGGAGTTATAGATATAGAGTATCCCTGGTTATAGCTGCCATTGGTGAGAGGAGTTCAGGTGGATATTTTAGTGGCATCCATCCATCGAGTTCTCTTTGGATCTAACTATATAACTTTTGTATCGACTCCAGCATATGACTTTTAATTGATATTTCCATGAGATAGATTTTCTAAGTGGGATAATCAACATAGGAGATAGAGGGTAGATTTGGTAAGATGGATCGCCAATCACATTTCAAACCTTTGTGATGATGCCACTAGATTGAGGCAAATGAGGTAATTAAAAAGGCAGTGCTGAATTTTGCTGCAAAGTTTTGGTGGACGGTGGTTCGTTATCAATTATATCTGAATATTGTAGACAACCTACTAACTTAGGATGGTGCTGCATTGATTACGAGTCCTATGGATGGGTACAATATAGACTTTTCATCCATTGTTAAATATAAGTTACATGAGCGAGCCTTTGGTGATAAGACTATACTGTCCTTCCCTTGCCTCATCCAGCAAATATGCGATAAGGTTGGTGTACCTGAGGTTCCATGTGTTGACCGGAGAGTTGAGGTGATGGGTGTATCCCAGATGAGTTTGATCAAGGATCCTGCAAGTTCGGTCATTTCTTAGAGGACCCGTACACCCCCGATAATGATTTTGGCCTATTTGGAGAGCCTATCAGTTCTTGTAGAGTATAGTGAAAGACAATGTGGTGATGTTGCTATGACTATGGATTTTGAGATGGGTAAGCAAAGAGATGCACCCAAGATGAGTACTCAGGGATAGGGGACCCCAGACGCATCTTCTTTAGTCTCGGCCTCTACTTCAAAGTTTGTTGGGGCATATTTTATACTCTCTCCCCTTTCTATTATAGCTGATGCCATATGTTTTATCGTAGTACCATAAGATTTTTTGCAACGGTTTATAGAGATCCAAGATATTACTACCACCTGACTTGATCATGTTGAGACTGATCTTGCATCCCTACATGGACAGATCCAGCCTTGGGTTTGCATGACACTAGAGACTGTTGAGACTAGGCTAAGGAAAATATGCATTCCAGGATGAGATTTTAGAGTTTACTGCTAAGTTGCATGCCCATATAGATGCTTTTGAGAAACCCGTGGCAGCTCACTTCAGTGACATAGAGGCTCCCAACTTAGGTGAGATTTGAGAGGAGGTGTCTATGTTTCGAGTAGAGGTATTCTCTACTATTGAAAACCAGATTCTAGCCATCACTTCTGTTATCTCCTCATTTGCTCAGCTGGTGGCTCCATGCAGCCCTAGATATTTTGATTTATTTGTGGAGGATGAAAAGGTAGTCCTAGCTTTTGGGACCAAGAGAGCTCGGATGGAGGACGTACAGGACCCCTTTATTCAATTTAACCAGGCCATGAGATGGGCTAGCCATGATTCTAGGGTGTCCATAGTAGTTGATGAAGTGTAATGATCTATGATCACTGTAGGTGCGTCTTTAAGTCAAGCTCTGCCAGTACCACCACTGCAGCTAGTTGACATATCCTAGAGAGGGACGAGCATGACACGGGAGCCTAGTGCATCAAAGATATGTCCTCATTCCCTTGCTATGTATTATTATCTTGAACTGGGGACAATGCGTAGCTTTTAGTTGGGATGGGCTATACCACAACTGTCATGTATTTTTGATGTCGTGCTTCATTTCCTATTGGCAATGGTATGATTGTAAAATTGACATGTATAGGGAAATATTGTGTTGTATTGTGTTTTATTTTGTATTGTGTTGTGCTTTTGTGTAATTAGGAGAAAAATAAGTATCTAAAGCAGTTAATGTACTTTGTTTGATTTCTTAGAAAAATGATACCCCTCCAAAAAAATCATTTTTGAACTGTGTGATCTGTATATAGATGTGAACACTGTGAACCTCATTATGCCATCAGGATTAGGAGTATGATAATCATAGCTAACAATTTCCTTCAGTTGATGGCATCAAATTCTACACCCTCTACATTAAAAGCATGCATCACAAAGAAGATCTTCTCTATCTTATTAATAAACTTTTGAGGATCTTCCTTCACCTTTGATCCATCAACATAGGAGGACTCCACCTGATAAACTGCCAATCCTTATGGCCTTACAAAATAGAGTAAAAAAAGCTACACGCTTAGATTGGGAAGATACCACTGATCCAATATGTAAATAGACTAACAAAATTCCATATTCAACACATCACCATGAAGAGTCCTCTAGAGCGGACCAATGGAACTCTAGAAGAGTAATTAGAAACTGAACCCCTAGACCGGGTCTATACCCCATAAGCAGGGTGTGTCCCATTAACATTATCCTAAAGTGGGACAGAGGAGTTTCCATGAGATTTAGATCATCTGGGAGGCATGATCTGAAAAGAAAACACACGAGAGTTAGAGAGACTCTAGACTTTAGACTCTATAGTTGGAAATAAGACAACAAGAAAGGGAAACATTCTTAAATTCCTCGTAGCCTCTCCCTTATAAGTGCGGTGCACTACACACCCATAAAAAGAATATACTGGACATGAATTTGTTTGACACCCAATGACACCAAACCTAGGCTTTGATACCATCTTGACATAACCCAAACTAGGACCTGCCTGTGTCGGGTATCTCAAGTCCCACGTGGATAGGAGATCACCCCTTGTACCTAACCAAACCAAACACAACATACCCCAAAGTTGGATAAATTCCAAACATATAACAAGATAGCGTGCAATAGGTAAAGAAAGTTTTAATACATATCCATAACCACCCACTGATGATCGGCCAAATGACTGACCAACGCCGCTCAATAACTATAGTAGTCCAAACAAAGCTTCTAAATAATGATCCAAAATTAAATATCAATAAAGTATCAGGGCATGCCCCCAACTATTGCTAAAAATAGAAACCAATAGACTATAACTCAAAAAAGAAACATAATCCTGAAATGAGGCCTTCTGAAGCATGAAAGCTCACTATAAGTCAACTCTTATTCAATCCACCATCGTTGAGAAGAAGAAGCAGAAGTATAGATAAATTTTGTATCACATGAGGATACAACATATGTAACAGTTAGCAGTTAGAGCGCTAGCATGTAACTCAGGTATAAAGATAATATAATCACATGATCAACAGTTCAAAATCATTTCAAAATTAATGTACATAATCAAATGCATATACACTTATATATATCACAAATTGGGATAGGAAATAAGGCTTAACATGCATTTTCAAAACTTTAGCCTGAATTGTGTAACTCAACCGTCATATAATAGTACCCATAAGCTATATGGACCCTAGCTCTTATCTTTAAGTCAGGCCCCAGTCCGTGTATCCATACAAACCAGAGAATAATCTTATAGATATGGACACATGGGACTCAAACCTCTAAACGTATACTAAGCTGACTTAAGCACCTGATCATATAAGGATTTTCAAGAGACTCAAACCTCCATAATCATGAAAAAACAATAATAAGGGGGACTCAATTCTTCCTAGTGACTTTGACCCACACATCAATAAATGAAATTTCCATTGTCTGTCACCCGAACCTTCACTTTCACAACTCAGGAACACAACCCTAGTTATAGCCCAGGTAAAACATTTATCATACAATTCCATTCATGAACCATATTCTATATTAAGGCATACATCGTTGGTATTGCCATACCAACTACACCTACTAGGTAATACATCATGCCAAAATAATTTCCATTATCTTGGAAAGAACCACTCTCTTTGTTCATTAACACGAGGTGGGGGATCACCGACTCCCTTTGTACATTAAATCAGATCATTGTATGTTAAATACATCTTTACATCATGCAATAGTTCAAGACTAGTTCAATTTATAATTTTCCACTTTTCTCATAACATAAAACCAATTTTACAATATGGATTAGGGTCTAACCACTTCAAAAGCCTCAAGTTTGGGAAATTCACAATCTTCTATTTCATTCACCATACCTATGCAACCATAATTTCAAAATCATATTTAAAGCATAAATAATCATAATTAAATTATGGGATAACATTGTTCAATAATAAGCATTAAAATCTCGCAACCCTTATTTTTAAAACAAAAACAATTCAATGTGAATAACACTTTAATACACGTTCTTTTACAAAATTGACAATGAAGGAATAATATATGTCTAAAATAGTAAGATGTATGAAGAGAAATCACCCTTGAGATCCCTAATTGATCACCCTTTTGAATACCCTAAGTGTTCTTGACCTTGAGAATTTAGGAGTTTTTGAGAATTTATTATGATGTTTTTCTAATTGCTAATGACACCCTAATAAGGTTATAATACTTGGGTATCAAGTTGGGTTAGAGGGAAAATGTTTAGAATGCCCTTATCTTAAAAGTTAAAAAAGGGTTGTCTTTGACTATGAGTCAACCATCGACTCATAACCATTTCTTATAACTCATCACCACGAGTCGTAACCAGGATAGTCTCTAGGATACCACCAACTATAAACCTTCAGACCCAACCAACAAACTTATAATGGGACCCTACAACTCATAGGTCCCAATCATAATCAACATAGAACCTATTTGGCGTATACACTGGGCATCTTACGACTCATAACAAATCCCTATGATTTATAGTGATCCACTTATACTCAGAGCAGAATCATGCCACAAACTTACATGATTTGGTTACGACTCATCCCAATGAGTCATCAAGAACCCCTACGACTCTGGGATCTAATAGTAACCAAGGCAGTAAGCTCAAAGCTGAAGGAATTTTCATAGGCCAAAGTTTAGGGTATTTTAAATTTTTGATTCAAGTCAAATGTCATAAGTATCTCATATTTAAGATGCAAGTGCTCCTATTTTGTGTCCCAAAAGGACAAGGTCTATGTATGCGTGAAGTGTGGTAAACCAATCAGTTCTAAATAAAATAATTCTTAAAAAAAAAGGAGAAAATTATCATAATAAGAAAACATCATGCACTTGAAGAGGCTACTACATAATAATTTATGAAACCTTATGAGATATTCAAGTACTTGAAAATAATAAAGTGATGAGATCTCAAAATATGATGTCACACTGTGAACCGATATAAAATAATATATCATCAATATCTTAGATATAATATTGGTGTAATATTGTAAAAGATTAAGGGGATATGAATTTTATGTTTATTTAAGCATACTGGCGTAGAAACATTTATCAAGTGATATGAAAGGACGCATTTTATTTAGCATAAAACTTATTTGATTTGAAATCCAGACACTTGAAGATGTTGTATATGAAATATTAAATATTGTCTCTTGGCAAAAAATTTATATGAAAAATTTTAAGGATTCAAAGTGTTTTGAAGAATATAAAAGTTTTTGATAAACTTATTTATAATTCTTATATTCCATAAATTTATATCTTAAAAATTATTGGAACTCTTGAAAAGATTTCAAAAGTAATAGATTATTTGATGACATGAGAAATATATCGAATTGAATTGGTTATGAAGTACCATATCTTATTGCCATTGGTGCACTAATGTATCTTTCAAATACTACAAGGCTTGATATAGCCTTTTTCAGTTAATTTGTTAGTAAGATATAGTTCTTCTCCTACTAGGAGACATCAAAATAGGATCAAATATAAGATCTTATTTTATTCTAAAGATTGCAATCCCAATCTTGTTGATTTAGCTGATGTTGGGTAATTACTTAACCTACATAAATCTTGGTCTCAAATATATAATTTGTTTATATGTAGGGATACTGCCATATCTTAGAGATATACAAAGAAGTCTATCTAGCCAATTTATAGAATTATGCTAAGATAGTAGCTTTTCTTGAAGAAAGAAGAGAATGTGTTTGGTTGAGGTCCATGATATATCTCATTCAAAAAAATATAGTTTGAAATGTGACAAAGTACCCACAATTTTATATGAAGTTAATACAGCATGCATCGCATAACTTAATAAAAGATTCATAAAAGGAGATAGAACAAAACACATTTTGCCAAAATATTTCTATAAACATGGGCTATAAAAGAAGAGCGGTATTAACGTGCAACAAATTCGTTCAAGTGACAATCTGGCTTATTTATTCACCAAGTCTCTTCCAACTGTAACTTTCAATAAGATGATGCGCAAGATCGAGATACAAAGGTTTAAGGATTTACTCACTAGAGAGTTAATTCATATTATACTCTTTTTCTCTTATGAGGTTTTGTTCCACTAGTTTTTCCTTGTAAGGTTTTTAATGAGGCATCCGAAATGCATATTATTAGAGATGTGTATTCTTTTTCCTTCATAATTTATTTCCACAGAGTTTTTTCTAGTAATGTTTTAATGAGTCACATTATCTATTAATTAGATATTCAAGGAAGGTGTTATAAATATATTTACATTATAGTTAATGTTTATCAAGATTATAGATAAGATTTATTTGATATCTATCAGGATATGAAATATCTCTATTCTAGAGAGAAACTGGGAGTAATTTTCACTATAAATAGAAGAGTTTTTTCATTGTAAAAGACCTTAAGAAAATCCCAAATAAGAATTACTCTATCTTCTCTTGTTCTTCTCTACTTTACTTTTTATAAGAAAGCCTCTCTTTTTGAATTACACCTAAACGTTCTACACTTATTCCAATTTCTCACACACTCTTTTTTGAAGCTTCTTCGATGATAATGGATTCGATCTAAAGTAACTACTAGTGTATCTCTGTCTTTTTCTCCTTGCTTGCTCAATATAATTTCTCTTCTACTTGATTTGAATTCTATGGCTCCAAGTGGTGGATTTATCAAAATTTTATTCTCTTTCTAATTCCATGGCTACAAGCGGTGGATCCAAATTCTATGACTCTAAATTGAGGATTCATTTCTTTCTCTAGTTTCATACAGATCTTTTTCTACACTTCATGATCTCTCGAAAGCTCTGCAGATCCCTGAGATTTAATTTTGACTTGCTAAGGTTATTACACATTCAAATACCTATTATTCTCAATCCAAAGCACTTTTGCTTAGTGTGGAATACTCAAACATGAAGGTATTTTACTTTCCCCCTCACTTTAATCCTTTTCTTTTTACACCTAATCTCTTAGCTTTTAGGTGAGAATATCTGTTAATTTGAGTTAAAAGAGTTTTAAAATAATTTTGCTTATACTCATTTTCTAGTGAACTTTTATAGTTCTAGCTTTAAATTAAATTAAATAGATTCCTATTATTAATCATGATTCAGACATTTTAGATAATAAAGAAACAAATGCAAATTGATCTTAAAAGTGCATAAGAGATTATCATTTATTATGGTTAAACTACTGTTGTAACTATAATTGACATTCATAATTTCACATCTTAGATCGTACCCTATGATGTTAGATATTTGGCATATGGAGAGAAATACTGTGATCAACAATTAGAGAAATATTAATAAGTTGATTGCTATTTTGTAATATGGATATTTGATGAAACTAATTGTTAAACTTGAATCAAGATTAACTTTTAGAAGTTCATGGTGTAAAGAATTAAGTGTTTTTTGGTTTATTGTGTTTTTAATGAAGCAAGACAGTTTTAAATATTATCATTTTCTAATTTTTAGGTTATTTTATTTCTAATATGGTGTGTCATTAATAGCAATGCGAGATACAAATCTAAGGTAGTTTTAGCGGCAATTGTTCTTGCCATCAAAACTGAAACTTTTTAGCAGCAATAGTTTGGTGTCTTTACCGGTACTTTTTATAAATAATGCTAAAGCCTTTAGCGATAGTATATCCATTGGAACTTGATTAAATATCAGTAAAAGTTTTAGCGATAATTCATATTACTGCTAAAAGCCTTTATTATTGTAGTGTAGTATCTATTTATGTTTCTAATGTCAACAAAAGTGATATGTATGTCAACATATACAGTAAACGTTTTAAGAAAAACAATTTTGTCATCCAAATTTCTCTAAAATATAAGTTTGTGCCTTAAGCAAATTTAACTATAGAAGTCAACTATTTTTATTTTACTTAATCTAAATAGAACTTATTCTCATAAGAACGTCGTCTACCAAACATCTATCGTTAAAAAAATACAAACTCTAGACTCAAAAAAATATAAGTTGTCTAAGTTCAACTTTAAAATAAACTTTCAAAAAAGAACCTTGGTTAAGAAAAACTAGGAGGTCACTCCACTATACCTGACACCTAAGTTTGATACATATGATATGACTTAGGTTGTTGTTTGACAAAATGACTTGTCATGATTAGCTCTTACTACTACTCTTCATCATTTTTTTCTTTTTCCCATCCCCAACTAAATAAATCTTATGTTGTATTCAAGGTGAGCAACTAATGAAACAATAAGAGGGTGTGAAAAGAAAAAACTCAATGTAGTGCTATTATATACTAGGGTTATGTCTTGATAAGTTGGCATGTAGAATCATATATTGCATTATTCTTATGATTTTACTATTTTTCTCTATTTTTTGGAACTATTTGTATGCAACTTTTCTCTTTGACATAATGTTACTATAACTCTTTTTGTTGTCAGATTAGTTGTTGTAGGATTTCCATCCATTATGGGGCTTGTGTCATCTTTTTACTATGTGAGATCATGCCTTGGTTTATAGTAATGCTAATAAGTTGGTTGAGGAAGTTCTCCATTAGTTAACAAGATCTTCTCTTCATCAAAGGTAAATTTCTTTTCAACTTGTTCTGCAACATAAGTTCCACGCACAACTCCTTGAATATGAGCAAAGACTAAATTAAAAAAAAATCTAACTCTACAAGAAAGAGGTGGTTAGGTTGTCCATCAGCTTTGGTTTGGAGGGCTTTCCAATTTGTATCTACATATGAAATATCTCCTTGTAGATTCACCTATTTTTTTGGAAATTTTCTTATATGAAGACATTATGATTTTTCCACTGATTTTGACTAGTGTAGACAATATCACTTGTATACATGTAGGATTATGACTTAAACAATTTATAGTATGACAAATACATAAACTTATATAGGACACACCAACATTGTGATGACTTGCTAACCTAATAGCCTGGTAACCTTCTCTCAAAGAGTTGTCTAAAATATTTTGTGAAGTAACAAATGATTTGTGAATTGCTTCACAACCATAAAGTGCTCTATCAAGCAGAGTATATCAAGTATTATCTTGAAATATTATAGCAAGTTGGTCTATTAATTAAAGATCTATTCACAATTATAACTGAGCTAATAAATAGAACCATACACATTGTTTTTATAGGTTTTTAGGATTAATATTGAGATTTATAATTCATAAAGTATTCCCTATTTACAACTTTCCCTTTCATCTACATCATTAACTCACTTAGCAATATGAATTTTAAGCCTTATCCATTGATAGATATAGTTCCTTATGATAGAGATACACATTTATATTTCATCGAAATATTTTTACCAACAGATATATTTGTATTCTATAAGAATATTATCACTATGATATAAAATAAATAAGATTCAATACCCAAAAGCTCTTTCCATCCAAGATCAAAGTTTGATATGGGAATATATAAGGTTTTTATCCTTGTAATTTAACATATCATGGGGTTTGTAAAATCCATTAGACCCACCTTCCCTTACACTATCAATGATAGAGTACTACCTCAATGGAGATTAGGTAATTATACTAACATTTAGGCATTTTAGTGTAAAGAAAACACTCAAACCTTACTTTGTTCCTTAAGAATTATAATTGGTCATGGGGAAAAGCTTTTTCCTTGATGAAATAAATAGAATAATATCTTCTTTTTCATATTGTTAAGAGAGAAGTACAAGAGTTAGAGTGTACATACATCTATAAATATAGGGAAAAACAATGAGTCCATTCTACTATTATGATAAGAAGAGAAAAAGTGCGAACTCTAAAAGGTGGGGTACCTATCAAATAGATAAATGTTGGTCCTCTTTTTCTCTTTTAGTACTTTACGTTCATAAAGTAAATTCATGAATTCAAAATATGAAATTATAGGATGTCTCATGTAGATCTAGGTTTGTGAGAGGTTCACAACTATCAAATGATCATAAACCCATTCATAATTTGTGTACTTATATGAACCTACGTTATTGTTCCTAACCTATAATTGTTGATTGGTCCGTCAAACTTCTTTCAAGCCGCCATATCTTTACATAAATCCTCAATATTAATGCCTCTATAGATTCTGTTAGTATTTTTCAGCTATTCTTCATGTCATTTCAGTGCAGCTTTAGTCACATTACACACAAAAAAGTTATTAATAAATTTTAATAAAAAGTAAAAACATATCTTGATTTTCCTCTTAGAAAGTACTTAATTTAATATCATCTCATGATGAAGTTATGCATAAAATATTGGAGATTTTAGAGGGCTATGATCATGTGGTTCTCCACTACAGTTACAAATTTTAAGCTTGTCCTTGCATCTTTGGACACCTTCCATTAGTATCCTGACTTGAGTGTTCTATATTTTTCTATGTATGGGCACATTTTCCAATAGTTTAGAAGATTTTCCAAAATTATTATTGAGATCCCTTACTACCATAGCATTGGTTATAGGTGGGTTGACTAGGTCCAACTCCAAATGAACATCTCATCTAGTTCTCTCTCGTGGATTACATCTTCTACTAGTATAAGCAGTATTTGTTTGAACATTTTCTATTCATCTAATAAATACTCATCTTATGGTATGTTCAAGTATATTAGGTTATTCTTGATCTCTTTTTTTTTTTACAAGACATCATTTATTCATAAAGGCATCAACCAAGTCATCCTAAATAGAGATGGAGTATCGTGGCATGTTCGTGTACCACATATTTACTTTGCTTTTTATTGAGTTTCTAAAGATCCTAATCTTTAATATTTTACTAGGGATATGGTAATATATCTATAGAGTACACACATGTAGAAAATTCCTTAAATACTGATTGGGATCATATTCAACAAAATTATGAAAGAAATCCTCTGTCTAGAGAATCCTACGAATGGTTGTATCTATTTTGAACATATCTCACCTAACTTGGTATTATACTATTACAATAATGTATGCAATAGTATTTCTAAGGGCTGAAAGCTCGGCTACTACAGTATGCAAGTTCATATTTCAGCTATTTACATTGAGGTCTGTCATGGCACCAATTTTTTCACACAAAATAAAAAAAGTAGTAATGAAAAAGAATGACTTAGTCTTAATATATTCTAATAGTAAATTTAATTTTCACCGCACTCTTTGTCAATAACACCAAATTTTGATATGCTCAAGATACACCATAAATTTGATATATTGCGATTGTATGCAATAATAGTAACCCAAGCTAGGTGAGAGTTGGATCTTCCTTATGGAGTAGATTGCTATTAATATTCTACCATAGACAAATCAATTCTGTAAGAACATAGAATGATTATAGCTACTATCTAATATGCATAAAATAAAAATGCAAAATTTAATATGTTTGTAAACTTATAAGAGAAAACTACTGAGTATATATTCCCATAATGGATTATTTTATTCATCGGTAATCATAAATATATATATATATATATATATATATATATATATATATATATATGGATATGCACTCAGTCCCCTACGCTATATTTCAGCCTCCATTGAGCTCATAAATGATTTATCTACATATTATACTTCAATAATTCTATGAGTTATCGACAAAAAAAATTATTTATTATCTCAAGTAGATTTACTTATGTCTAAGGTAAATCTATCAAATTAGGTTTAAAGCCTCAAGTTCATGCAAAAGTTTTTGATCAAATTCTAAACCGCTCTTCTAAGTCTAAAAACATGATATTATGACGTAAGTTAACGTTTTTAATCACTAAATCTTCTAATTATGTATGGAATAAATTTTATATCCAAGAATCCTAATTAGATGTTGATATATAAAAACCATAAGAAATCTAAAATG
Organism: Capsicum baccatum var. pendulum; assembly: GCA_030864225.1. Lineage (NCBI taxonomy): Eukaryota > Viridiplantae > Streptophyta > Magnoliopsida > Solanales > Solanaceae > Capsicum > Capsicum baccatum. The sequence goes on along the minus strand of CM061558.1, from coordinate 197,567,851 downwards.
TCATTGGGTTTCAGAACTTCAATATAAAGTTTTATCTACTCATGATTATAGTAAAATAACTAAAAGAATTCAATAAAAATATACTTGTACCATTGATGAAAGCTTTGAAGAATTGTTGAAGAATCTAAGAACTATTACTATGCTATTGAGATTAAAAATATAATGAATACTATCCTAACTAAACTAATGTTGGCTTTCTTTATACAATGATCTGATATGTCTATTTATATAGTATAAAAATAAAAGTTCCAACTAAATCAGCTTCTTCTACCGCCTCAAAATTTATGACCACATCTGCATTATTAAATTTTTATGTACGCTACTATTGTTTTCCTGTTAGATTTTTTAGAGTCGCATTATGGACTAATTTTTGTATCCATACTTTAATTTCATGATTACACTTATTGTCTTTCACAATCCTTTAAGTATCATAGATATTCTTTCATTAATTAATAATCAATTGTTTTTGCAACCATCTTCCATCTCTTGATATGACCTTTGTATGCAGGTACATAAGCAATTATCCTTGTAAATCTTTCTATGAAATAGTGTGTGGTCTATATTCTGATATCCAGTCTAATTTAAGGCCATAAATTGCCCTTTTTCTCAATTTTTTTTTGTATATTCATGCTTTTAAGTTTTCAAGAAATCTAAAATCTATAAAATAACTTTAAAACATACAAAAATCAAAGTTAAATAATTTAAAAAGAATGAAAACATTAAAATATGAAATAAAATATTTGCTAAATTCTAAGAAAATCAAGCAGCAACCTCCAAATCATCCATTTGTTTGCTTCTTTTGAATGGAGGGCAAACAAGTTTGGTTTATTCTAGAGGATTGACTAGGTAAATTTCTTAGTTTCTTTTAGTTTTGCAATATACTTTTTGTATCCCTCATATGGGGAAGTATGGAGTTTTGAAAATTAGGAACAAAATGAGATGTCATCATCACTGTTAAGAATAATGGTACACGGGGAGCAAGTTCAGAATTTTTTTGACTTCGTCCCTTGTGTTATTTACTTTTGGTAAGACCAACTCTAGTCTTTGACATAAATGTTGGTTGGTTGACGTATGGAGGTTTTAATGGCTAGTAAAGAATCATAAATGAGGATACATAGATTTTTTATGATTGAAGGAGTAGATTTTGTGGAGGATGAATGGGTTTTAACTAGTTCCCCCTCAAGTATTTGACTTTGATTTTGACACAGATTTTTCCTTATCAAAGTAATATACAAGAGTAAAAAAGGGAGAAAGGTGATTTTGTTGGGGTTTGGATGACAAGAGGGGTTACATTGGTCATTTTCATGTGAGTTTGAGTATATTTTAGGCATGTTATTCTTCCGTTATTGTTAATTTTGTAAAAGCATATGTATTAAAGTGTCATTCACATGGAATTGTTTTGGTTTTGAAAACAATGGTTGTGGATTTTGAATGCTTATTGTTGAACAATATTTTTCCATGATTTAATTATGATTATTCATGCTTTAAATGTGATTTTGAACTTATGGGCGCATGGGTATGATAAATGAATTAGAGAATTGTAATTTTATCCAAACTTGTGACTTTTGAAGTGGTTATGATCCCAACCCATAGTGTAAAATTAGTTTTTTCTTATGAGAAAAGTGGGAATTTATAAATTGAACTAGTCTTCAACTATTGCATATTGTAAAGAGATATTTGAAATACAATGGTCTGATTTAATGAACAAAGACAATCGGTGATCCCCCACTTTGTGTTAATAAACAAAAAGAGTTGTTCTCCCCAAGTTAATGAAAATTATTTTGGCATGATGTATTACCTAGTAAGTGCAACAATGTATGTCATAATATAGAATGTGGTTCATGAATAAAATTGTGTGATATATTTTTTAATTGGTCTATAAAGAGGGTTATGTAGCTGATTTAGGAAAGTGGAGGCTCATATGACCGATACTAGAAATTGTGTTTGCGAATGTAGGGGTCAAAGTGATCAGGGAGGTTTTGAGTCCCCCTTATTATTACTTTATGATTAGGGAGGTTTGAGTTCCCCATAAATCATTATATGGCCGGGTGCTTAATTTACCTTCGTATATTTTAGGAGGTTAGAGTCCCCTGTATGCTTATATGTATATGATTATTTTCTGGTTCGTGTGGCTACACATACTAGGGCCCAACCAGGGGGTGAGAGCTGGGGCCCATATAGCTTGTGGGTTCAATTCTATGATGGTTGAGCTACACAATTTAGGCTAAAGTTTTGAAAATGCATATTAAGCCTTGTTTCCTATCCCGACATGTGATATATATGTATATGTTTATATGCCTTTGATTATGTGCATTGAATTTGAAATAATTTTGAACAGTTGATCATGTCATTATGTTATCCTTAACACCTAGTTACATGTTAGTTCTCCAACCGTTAACCATCTACGTACACTATATCCCACGCAATGTAATATTTTGTCATACTTCTACTTCTCTTGTTCAGTGATCGTGGATTAATCGAGAGACGACTTTAAGTGGTGAGCTTTTATTCTTCAGAAGGCTCCGTTACAGGTTTATGTTTCTCTTTTGGGTATAGTCGGGGGCACGTCTCGACACTTTATTGATATTCAATTTTGAATCATTATTTAGAAGTCTTTGTTTTGACTACTATGGTTATTGGGCGGTATCGGTCAGTCGTTTGGCCGGTCATCGGTGGATGGTTATGGACACATATTAAAATTTTCTTAATCTATGAAATGCTATCTTGTTATAGGTTCGGAATTCATCAGACTTTAGGGTGTGTTGTGTTTAGGTTGGTTAGGTGCAGGGGTGATCTCTAGTTCACGTGGGACTTGAAATGCCCGATACGACCAGACCCTGATTTGGGTCATGTAACTTTTGAATAAGGATATGATGATAATTTCTAACATATTTCATAGTAGTTTATAATCTCCCCCTAATTTTTGAAAAACTAACATACATCCTCCATCTTCTTTGAGGAACACATCTTTGCTCATTATTATATATTTATTAATCGTATATCGCACATTAAAACTATTAGATGGACAATTTGTGGTTCCTGACTCAGAATCAATTTTGGGGGAGAATTAATCATAATTTATTGGTTTGATGTAAACAAGTACTTTTATATAACATTTCAAACCAACATATGAAGCTTTTGTTCTCATTAGCAATGATTAAGGTATTTATCGAAGGTATTCAATGCCAAATCGACATTATCAAGATGAATTGTCTTGATTACACAATCTAAAAAGTATGCTCTTAACTCAATTTCTTTGAGTAACAACTTTATGAATGTGAAACTATAGGTTGGCAATAAATGTACAAGCGATCATCTTATATTGATGTATCTTAACAGATCACATGACTAGTTAATGGACCCATATTCACCTTTTATATCGAAATCCTAACATTAGTTTGTCCAACCAACTTACCATGAAATTGACATTAGGTAGAAATATAATTTACTACCTCTCTAAAATGTATTTGATATGTATAACATTCTTTAGTTATAGTATGTCTATATTACTTTATAATTGCATTTATAATCTAGTAATATTTTAAGTGAGGATAGTAAATCTAAATATGTTAAAATATTATTATTATATAATAGAGGTTTTATTAGAAAAAAATTTCTATTAATTATGATATATTTAAAATATTATATATATTTTAATTTAAACTTATACAATACCCGAATATATATGTCGAAGAATTAAATTTGATAATTGATAAATATATAGACGTGACATATGTCACTTCGGTGTCCAAATATTTGTTAAGTGTCAACTTTGGGATTATTAAGGGTTAGTGGGTTAGGAACCTATTTAGCTAATAGGTGGCAGCTTATCTTTGTTAAAGATGACACATATTAACAAATTTTAGTAATTCATTTAACGTGGATAATGGATATATATGCACTTTGGAATAAATTGTCCAATTAACTTAACAGCTTTTTAATGTATATACAACACTTCAATTTTTACTAAATCGTGCAGTTTAAGTGGTACATCTTAGTTGTTTTCCGTGATTTTGTTAACAAATATTTATGTTCACATGCTTGGGTTAATTAATATATTAACATATTGTACAAATTATTTAAGCTCGGATTCTAATGACACCATTCGGAGGATTCTCAAAATGGTATTTTAGCTTTAGCATCTAGGTAGGTTAGATTTATTTTACCTTCAGATTAAGATTATTTAAGATAATAGTGTACTATTATGCTAGTTTTGGATAAGTACTTGTAGTTTACGTATCATTTAATATATATATATATATATATATATATATATATATATATATATATATATATATATACATATATATATATATATCACGCCTTATTTATTCTAGTTAGGACATCGTTCTAGTAAATTTTGATATATTATATTTTAGTATGATATAGCACTATCACTTTAGGACATGGAATTAAGTTACGGAATCTTGAAGTCATCTCTTTGTAATTAAGATATGCAAATGGTTATTTAAATATATTTTATTTCTGATTTAGGATCCAACGTATATGTTATTTCTGTCATTGATTGTGAATTTTTGTACCATTTTGACATTGATAATGGTATGGTTTGAGTTTTAATTTTATGTATGATATGGTTACTATGAGTTCCGATTCAAGTCCAACATCTGTTTATGATGATTTGGGAATTCTGCTACTGACTTCTGATGTATTGGGAGTTGTAGTTTGTCTGAGTTCCAGTTCAAGTCTGACATCTGATTATGAGTTCTATTGTATATCATATATGTGGCCACTCATTATTCCCCGCTATTTTTGGTTTGAATCCGACATATGATCTCTTGTTATTATCCATCACTATCGGTTCAAGCTCGACGTCTGGCTTCTTGTTACTGCTTATTAGTACCGATTCAAGCCAGGTGTATATGTGGATTACTATGATTTCATGGGATGGGTTCAGTTATGGATTATTTATTTTTATTTTCATTAATTATTTCATGTGTGTCTCACCGAATTATGGGGCGCGGTTGGGTTAATTGTATTCTTCAGTGTGTCTTGCGGGCTTATAGGGGCTTAGTTAGGTTATGTTTAATTTGACTTTATTACTGCATTATTTATCTTTCTGTATCGCTTATAATTATTCTTTTATAACATTTGCATAGCTTGATAATTGTTTACTATTATATCCTTGTTTATTATTGAATTAGATTAGACCCTCGCATTTTAGTTATAATTTTTCTGTAATGAGCTAAATCAGCCAATGATGCCTAATGATTACCCATTGCTTTGGTAAGCATACTGCACTTCTGCATCTTTTTCTTGATGCAGATTTGAGTATTAGCAGCTGGCGTTGACGTGGTTCCTGCCTTTTAGTACTAATTCAATTTAGGGTGAGCTTGTTGTCGTCTGGGGCTGATCCTTTTCTATCTATTCCAGTTTAGTATTTTGTACTTAAGACTACTTATATATATATATTGCATCTTTTGAATTTTGTCTAAGTACTCCAGATATCTTTTAGTAGTGGCTATAGTACCAACCTTTTCAGTTTTTCGGAGGGATTCACTTGTATATTTTGGTAATTATCCGTATTTTGTTTTCTTATACTTTATATGTTTTCTTGTTGTGGTTCAATTATTATTACCATTGTTATCATTGTATGTGATCTTTATTCTAGTTTTTACTCGTTAACTATCATTTTGGGCTATGACTTGATTTTTCTACTGGTAGAATAAAGTATGCGCCATCATGACTTGAGAAATCGGGTCGTGATCCCTACCTACTCTACCCCTGATAGGAGAATCCCTTATATTCAACCATTCAACATCTACAGAAGTTACTACAATAATCACTTAGTCAATTTATGTCTTCCATATGAATAACTAATCAATAGTTTCAAATACGATTGCCTAATTAGATTTATTTCATAATTGTTTTAGCACCTCTGTTAATCAAAATAAATGCAGAAAATAACTCCAAGAGACTCCCCATAACCTAGCCTAAACTGGTACTAGAGTATAGAAAAGGAATAAAGCCATTCATAACACATCATTAATACAAGACTAAGAGGGTAGGAGCTATTCGAGTGTAACGCCCTGAGATTATCCACTAGATATTACACGGTGCTGAGGACTACAACTAGTCCTAAATATAACCCATGATATACACTTAGCAGTGAGTAAGAAATAATTTCTATATACATGAGTGGAAATTTAATCTTGTAAACTGAATTTTACTTGGAATATCAATCTTATTAAAACAAAACAAGTTAAAATAAACAACAACTAAAAATTTGAATATCCAACAGAAGACAACTCATGGGTTCTGACAAGCTTCTAAATAAACTGAAAGCCACTGGGATAGAGCTCAGCTGACCTAAAAGAAAATATAAAGTTTGAACTTATTCTTATTACTTAACATTTATAATAACCACAACCTAGCCCTCAGAACATAAGGACACACCAACTGTTAGCATGTAGAAAGTGGTGATTGTGGCTAATTATACAAGCTGGGATGAATATCAGAACCTATATTTCGAAATAATGTAGCCATACAAACATATATATAGTCATTACTCAGGAATATACTGAGTATGTAGGGGTGAATAAATAAGTAAAATAAACATAAATCATAAGCTTAAACCATGTATGCTAAGTATATACAGACTATAATAAACAAGAATACTAAGAATTGAAATGTACATAATCAAATACTTCTTTGAGTCACTACACTTAATTTTTGAATTCAACACTTTTCTTGAGGGAGATTCTTATAACTGACATAAACCTTTTGAGCTATCATGGATTCCAATGTCTTACCCAAGTTGAGAAGAGTTGTTCTATACATTGGCATTGGTATAGAACCTTAACTAGAGTGATCACTAAACTAAGCCCATTTGGTCAAGGAAAACACTCTCTAGCGAGACTCCCTTCAACCTACGGTGGCATATAGTTTTTGAGAAATAGGGTGCAATGAACCCACATCCCCATTAGTTCTAGATACTACTCCCAAATAATATTAGTTCTCATATTTTAAGAAATTCACATTGAAATAAGAATATATATTTATAAGAAATTCATATCATGTATGAGATTCATAAGATCAAAACTAAAATCTTTAACATGCTGAGATAAACTATAAACTAAAGTAGTAAGTCTGTATCACTTATAAATTGACTAAAACACCCTAAAAATCATGTGCATTTATCAAATCATGGAATTTTGTGTCAAAATGCTAAAACTCACTTCAATATATGGATCATACAAGTGAAAACATGAGTAAATATGAATTCTTCAGCTAAATAACCTTAACTCATAAGAAAGCATCATAATATCAAACCATGAAAGATGGATATGATCCCTAATATTTTAAATACATAAAATTCATGAATAAACTTGAGTTTTCGGGTAGAAATATAAAAGATAATATCTGTTCAAATCTCAAATACCTAAACTGAATAAATCCTTGGAGAAAACTTGAATTGAAACCTTAGAAGTTTGAATTTTGGAGGAGAAACTCTTCTTGAGTGTTCTTAAGAGTTTGGGAGGAGAGATATTGTGTAATTTGAGTTGGGGAATAGAGAAACTCATTTAATATTAGTTGTAGGATCAATTAGTAGGTAAAATACCAAATTACCCTTAAATAAATAAAATGTGAGCGTCACTACAACCTTGGACATGGAGTTTAAACAAATAAAGGTATGCCACGCTACTTGATTGTTGTGTTTAGGGCATGCCACTATAGTAGCTCACAAGGTTAACAAAATAACTCTATATATTGCCATTATGTTTATTCATTTCCATTATGTTTATTCAAATGCCAAAGTCATGACACGCCCTTAACGCAATAATCAACTAGCGTGGTACACCTTGTGAGCTATCATAGATTCCAATGTCTTCAATAACATTAGTTGAAGTTGGTAAGTTATGAACACCCAATACCTAGGAGTTTAAACATATATCAGTTTAGATGTTATTGAGCAATTAAGATTGTGCATGAAGTGTTATCTTCATAAAACCACGACTTTACCATGTCAGTTATTAGTTTATGTTTTAGTTTATATTTCAGTGTTATTTAGTTGGGTGTAATACTTAGTACCGAGTGATCATAGGGATGACGGCTACCCCGTCAGTTAGACAGAGACTGTTAGTAGCAGTAACTAAGTTCCCAAACTATGGTGCCACCATAGTTTATAAGGGGTCCCCCATTAGTAGAAGCATGACACGCTAGTCCTTCAAGATATCAGTTTAGTGGATCCACACCAGCCAATGTTAGTACCCTTAGTAAGGTACTAACGCCCTTCTAACTGTGGGTATAGGTTGGACCCCGATTTACTCAAGTTGTGGTATGTCAATTATTATTAGCTACACAGTCCTTAATTTATTTTTAGTTTATGTTTTGTCCAGGTTTTCTTGACCAAGTGTTAGTATTCAGTCATTAAGTTTATCCATCATATGTTTATACTTGGTCTTGCATTCAGTTTAAATGTTTATGCTTTCATGTTAAGTTTATATATATATATATATCATTTAGATTCCCATAGCACATAATCAGTTATTCAAAGTACTGATAGCATACTTATTTACACTAAATTGTCTCATAATATAAGTTTGAACTCTTAGTATCCGGCCCTCTCTTAGCACATCTATGCACCACTCAACTACAATCTTTGTGAGTTCTCGTTAGTTAAGGACCATTTATGTGTTTTTTATTTTTAGTATTTCATTTATTTTAGTTAGTCCAAGTTAGTTGGGGACCTGTCTCAACAACTCATCATGTTTAGGGGTTTTTAGATAGGTGTTTACCTTTTTAGCTTTTATCAAGTATTTCAAATAGTATCAAAATTTACTTTATTACTATTCATCATCAATTTATCTCAGTTAGCTTCCACCTAGTGTTTTTTGGTTTATTTCAGCATTTATTGCTTATGTAGGCCATGGGTTCTCTTGGGATCACTTTTAACTCTAAGTACCGTGTTATGACTAGAGGCAGTCTCAGGTCGTGACAAACTTAGTATCAGATAACATGGTTTAAGGTATCCTAGGGTGCCTAAAATTCATGTTAAGTAGAGTATTATTCATAGGTGTGAAGCACTCTACTCTTATGGGAAAGTGTCTATGAAATATTTTAAGAAAATCTCAATTCTTTCAATTATTATGTCATATGATAGAGAATAAGATCTATTAAAATTCTTCTTCAAACTTGCTCTCTACCCATTTACAAAAAATGACTTCTAGAAGGGTAATGGGATGAGGAATAGGGACAAACCAGCACCAATGCCTGTTCCTAAAAACCCTCTGAATAAAAAGGTCTCTTATGATAAATTCAAGATTGCTTTCACAACATTGACCTAATCTGTGGCTGCTCAAAACAACCAACAAGTTATTTCCCCAACCAACGTAGTATCAAATACGACAACAACTTGGATCCAAGACTTTACTTGAATAAATCCTCTGGTGTTGTTTCGATCCAAGCCTACAAAAGGTCCTAAGGAATTTTTGGATAATGCGCAAAAGGTGAGTGAGATCATAGGTGTCATATCAAGTGAAATTACTAACATAGATGCTTATCAATTGCAAGGGGTGGATTATACCTAGGTCAAGTAGTGAAAGGAGAATAGAGGTTCCGATGCAAGGCCTTTGGAGTGGGATGAGTTTGTTACTTCTTTTCTAGATAGGTTCTTCCCACTTGCGTTAAGAAAATCCAAGTTTTAAGAGTTTATCAACTTGAAGCAGGTCAACATGAGTGTTAAGGAATATTCACTCAAATTTGCTCAACTATCAAGGTATTCTTTAAATATGGTGGCTAATTCTAGGGCACGAATAAGCTAGTTTGTATCTGGTGTTTATGAGGATGTGGTTAAGAAGTATAGGACAACTATGTTTATTAAATAAATGGACCTCTCTAGATTGATGGTTTATACTCAGTAGTTTGAGAAAGAGAAGATTAAAAAAATGGAAAAGAAAAATAAGAAGGTCAGGATTGGTAGTTTCAGATTGACTTAGCAAAGTTCTGATGATGGAAATCATTCCTAATTCTATCAAAAATTGTCAACTCCATCCCCATCATCTACTAGTGCTCCAGTACCGATATTTTAACAGGATACTCGCGATAGAGCACCAGGATCTAGCCCCGGATAGTGCGAATGGTGGCTGCACTAATTTCCCAAAATCACAAGAACACTCAAAATCCCACCGTCTTCTTTGTCACCCAATAACTATGAAGAAGATGAACAAATATTTATTGAAACAGATCCTATCAAGCTTGCATTAACTATGAAGAAGATGAACAAATATTTATTGAAACAGATCCTATCAAGCTTGCATTTTCAAAAGCTAAGGTCTATAAAGAAAGAAATTAAATCACCTAATCCTTCTCCCAAGATTGTACAAAATAGTTCTAAGTAGTGATGATCAAGTAATGCCTCCAGCTGATAAAATTGTGTTGGACAGTAAAACTGTACAATAAAGTGAGACAAATATCTTTTTCCTTTTTCTTCACATTACTCTTTTCAACACTTAAGATTTGACTATTTATTTCTATCAACTATAGATGGATGGTAAATTGGTAAGTATCCCCATATTTAGGAGTCATTTGGTGGTTGGTTAAAGTTATATATATATTAGTAACGTAAAAATTAATCATACAAAGATTATTCCTTTCGTAATTATTTTATCTTCTAATGTGTATAAAATAATACATAGATTCCCTTATAACTTTTGTATTAGCTATGCAAGATTGTAAACTTATAACCAAACATTGTAATTGATTTGTTGCATTCTTCCTTCTCTAATTAGGGGAAGAGGTGCCTGGTTGCGTTAATCAGATGCCCATTCTAACTTTTCCTTAAGCAATTACAGTTATCCTCTCCAGTGTAGTAGTAGTAGTTTCTCTTTCTTATCTGTCTCATTGTGTTGTTGGACACCTTTAAGTTAGTTATGTCATTCAAGCTTGGAATATTATTGTATACACCTTTTGAGTTATGAAAAGGTTATCATTTTACTGGAATCTACAAGGAATTCTCCTTTAGTGTGTCATTGTCTTAGCTTTGTATGTAATTGAGTCCAATATGTGAATATTGATTAATAGTTCATGAATAGTTTCTTTTATTACTATATTTCAAAAGTGCCAATTTTTCACAGATTTTAAGGCACTTACATGTTTTGTGTACTATATCTGTTCAATAATAATTAAAATAGAAAAGTTAAGTTTTCAAGCTATATTTAATTTCCCTCTTCCAGATTATAAATAACATCTATTCTTGGTAATTGCATTCATCCTTCTCTGCTTAGGGGAAGAGGTGCCTGGTTGCATTAATCAAATGCCCGTTCATGATTTTTCTTAAACAAATTATAGTTATACTCTCCAGTGCAGTAGCACTAGTTTTCCTTTCTTATATGTCTCATTGCGTTGTTGGACACCTTTAGGTTAGTTATGTTATTCAGTCTAAGAAGAGTATTGTATGAACTTTCTGGGTTATGAAAAGATTATCATTTTTACTGGAATCTGCAAGGAATTCTCGTTTATTATGTCATTACCTTTGCTTTGTATGTCATTGAGTTCCTATCTTTATTATTTTTACTTAAATCTGTAAGTATTGTTTGTCATAGCCTTTGCTTTGTGACTATGTCGGCTTTCACCCTTCCTAAGGCTTCAACTTTAGTATGTGCACTATAGTTATATTAAGATGCTAATGTAAAATGGATATTGAGTTCTCTTCTTTGTCTAAAGTTATGCCTGAAAATATGAACCCCAAGGATACTAAGTTCCTATCTTTGTATGAAGTTATGCCTGAAAATATGTTTTCAAGTACTTCTAATGGATGTGAGTTCACCATTACTGTATGAAAATATAAGTGATCCCTTGTTTTCCATATCCTAAAAACTATTGCTTATTTTACTTTTTTGTCAGTCTAAACTTTAAAATCATCAAAACTCTAGGAAAATGCCAGATGATGCATTCATGACAGTGTTTAGAAAGGATAATCCTGGTTGACTTAGATGCTACGATATATCATTGACAACAAGTTCTTTGAAAAATGAGGAAATGAACAAGCTTAAACAAAAACATGCTAGTGAATTCACTTCTATGAAGGAAGAAATAATTGAAATATAAAAAGAAAATGCAACATTTTTTTATTCGACTGGTGCAAAACAATCCTGTATTAAATGTTCAATATATACTAGGGAGTGACGGATCTAACATTCCTTCACAAAATGCAAGTAATGCATAAGATATAAGAGGAAAATATCTTCCAAGTTCTTTCAGATCAACTCATGCTTAGGTTCATGAAAATCTTTCAAATTCACAAGAAACTTGAATCCTAAACTTTTAACTTGATTAAATGAATTAAAGAAACTTTGGATTCATATACTTCTCATTCCAAATTGGAAAAATATCATTTATATTTGTCAAGCATAATTTTCTTCTAATTGTTTGTTCATTTTGAATTTGTAGAAAAAATGAGAGTGATCAAATTTGAATAGTGGCTGCCACAAGTCAACTCGATCTAGATTGAAGTGAATGATGAAGAATTTTAGACCTATTCTGAAATTTGTTTAGATACATTTGGTTTTGTGTGGAAATTAGTACAAATCTTTAAAATTCTATTTTCTAATTAGTCTTTGTATAAAAGACATGTTTTCCTTGAAGTTCATTGCAAATCTATGAATTTAAATTCTATTATCTAATTGGTGCGTGCGATTACATATATGTATATATATCTAATATGATTATTGATGTATACATTCTGACCAAAGTAATTATTTTTCAATTAGGAAATATTTACTAACATTTTAGGCAACACTTGAAAGTGTAGATTTATTAGATTAAAGTGTTTCCAATAAGAAGTTGCAAAGCGTGACCTTTTAAACCTTAATAGCCACATTTTTCAATGTAGTTGATATGGAAACACTTGAAAGTTTTGCCTAAGTCAAAGATTATGCCTTTTTAGGCCACCCTCTAAAAAGTTTTGCCTAAAGTTCGAAACTGTACCCTTCGATCAAAGGCCACACTTTACAAGGGTGGCAATAGAAATAAAATGTTATAGTGAGGGAATATACTATATTTTATTTTCTTCCCTTTGACCTCTATAAAGCTCCTTAACCCTTCTTGGATGTAATCACCAACTCATGGTCACCCTTTTTAGATAATAATAAATGGCCGTCAAACACCTCTCACTACATGATCATTCCATCCAAAGGTCCTATGGGATTTTTGATTGTATTATCCTCTCCTTCTTGAAAGAGGTTCAACCTTAAATCTTAAGTTCTGAAAGCACAAGAGACAAAGAAAAAACCAATATATCCTTGAACCACAAGGGTTAACATCAACTTTTCCATGCCAAGGGAACACCCACTTAAGATATAACTAACTATCTATCATGTTCAATGAAAAGAACAACTTATCCAAAGAACAAAGGTATTGGCTACAACAAGCGTTAGGAGACTTTCCCAAGGTGTTTCGATTAACAAGATTACCATTAGGTTCAAATGATTTAGCAAGAAAATAATCACATTTTGGAACAACCTAGGGTGTGTATTACCTCCCTTCCATAAGACATTCGCAACACAAATATGGATAAGAAAAGAGATATGAATGGAAAGAGCTAAGAACATTTAAGATGATATCAAGCACAAGAACAAGCATTTAAGCACCTCATATCCCTTTCACTTAAATGACTTCCCAAGAAAAGGCATTTTACTAGCGGAGTCCATTCTATCGTGTCAAGTCATCTACCCATATAAGAGTGATAAGGAATAGGGAACAATGTTTGTCTATCAAGTAGGGACCATAGACTCTTCACAAAGAAAAAAACAGTTTGGGTAGCCGAGTTATGGGGGCCACACATTTTAGGAACATCTATGAAAAACCACAATGTGGTTTGGAGACATTAATACTCTTTGGTAGGATTTCAATTTAAATAACTTTAAGAAATTTGCTACCATAGGGTAAATGTCACCATTATTCCAAGGATTGCTTGGAGTAAGAGGAGGTAGGTACATACCTTTGGATCAAGGCTTTGAGCTTGCTCTTTTGCCTCCCATACTTGCATTATATGGACTTTCCCTCCCATACATCAACTTGGACCAATTGGCTTGATCCTCTTGCCTCTTTGTGGGATTTTTCTGTGTAGGTAACTCCTTCTTTCGATCCATGGGTTTAGATGTTTTACCCCTTGCTAGCAAGTATCTATCAACTCGTAGGAGTTTTCTTAGGAACCTCTTTTGAGTTAATCCTTCAACTTTGGAGTCCTTAAATAAAAACTCATATAGAATTTCAAGTTTTTAACCATGAGGAACTTTCTTTGGATCCTCATTTGGAAATATTTCCCCATGACCCTGAAAAAGAGAAATATTGGTGCTGGGAAAAATGCTTTTACCATCATTACCAAACAACAAGAGCTTGGGGTAAAGACAAAGTTCCCCGTCTTGATCCATTTTCATCTCCTCCACTTGGATTGGATCATCTAAGGACTTACTACTCATCACTCGTGTCATCATAAATTTATAATTTATTATCTGTCATTCTTGAGGCTAAATATCTGTATGGGGAACCTTAAGTATCATGCCAAGGATCACATTAGTTTCCCCTTCATTGGGATATCCCACAAGTTCACTTCCATCTTCAAAGTCTTCACCCTCTTGGGTTTCATCCTTACCACCAGCTTCTTGGTCCACATTATCTCCAACAAAGTAAGCCTTACCTTCCATTGAGATGATGTTTCTTATATTAGGAAACTCAAGGGCCTTATGACCCCAATTTTGACATTTAAAACTAGCAATACCTATAGGATTGGTGTTTGGGTATTGGTTACCTTTATTCTTTCGTGGATACCTTGGGGTATCCTTCTCAACGGGCTTCTTTTCGTAGTACTTACTGAAGTTTTTTGTTCTTGTTCCACCTAGATGAACTTTTTCCCCTTATTTTTCTTCTCAACCTCAATGGATTCTTCAACAAGTTTTTCTATTTTTCAAATTTGTGGACAATTAGTTGAGAAGAAATGTCATATTCCAACCCTCATTTGAATCGAGCCATGAAATAGTTTGGTGGTTCAACAATATCAAGTTTAAAGATCAAGTTTTGGAATTCTTCATAGTAGTCTTCCAAACATTTATCTCCTTACATTAAGTTTTATAGCTTGGTGAATTGTTCTTGTTTGTGCCTTGTCATCACATACTTTCCCCTCATAATCTCTTTCAATTAGTCCCAATACTAAAGGTTGAGTTACATCTCTTTCTTATTGCATTATTTGGGTTTCTCACCTGTAGAGGCATACCCTTCAAGATGAGCAATTGCATAGGCCACTTTCTTGTGACCGGCTAACTCATTAAGTTGAAGGATCTTATCAAATTGAAAATCCTAATCAATGTAAGTAGATGGATCACTAGTTCCTTTGAAGGTAAGAATAGATCTTGATGGATTTAAGACCCGTGTAACAACCCACATTTCCTCTTTGATCCTATTGATGATCTCCTTGATCTTAGGGTCAGTTTCTAAAGTTTCCTCTTCCATAAAAACTGGACCAAATCTTCCTCTATGTCTGACATGACCCAAACCAGGGCCTAGTCATGTCAGGTGCCTCAAGTCCAATAAGGATCGGAGACCACCCCCAATACCCAACCATAACCACCCTACATGCGATGTCGGATGAATTTTTATTATATAACATAACAAGATGGAACAATCATAAATCAAATATAGTAAAACGGTGTCATCCCCAATGCCAATACCAATGCCAAGGCTGGCACCAATACTGATACTGCCCATGCCAACCTAAAGTAGTCTCACAAAGCCTCTATCCGAAATCAAAACAACATCTGGTTGGGACATGCCGATCTTCCAAAGTATGTACATTTACCACATCAATCCAACACAAAGCTATCTCTGATTACAAGTTATTGAGCAGGAGGAGTAGTATGGACAGTTCCTGCATCGCATAGGGATACAACGCCTGAAGACAGGTTATTGGGTGAATGCTACAATGTACTCAGGAGTACAGATAAAATAATGCCAATATTTAAAACTAGTCAAATAACAATATGCAATCACATCCATACATACAAACACACACACACACACACACACACATATATATATATATAATCTATGCCTGGAAAGGGAACCATGTTTAGCATACATTTAAAACCTTAACCTTGGTTTGTGTAGCCTTACCGTCATAATCTACCCACGGGAAATATGGGTCCAGTGATACTCCCTGAGCGGGCGCCAGTGCATGTAGCTGCACGAATCGAAGATATCACAGGGTCCAAGGATTCTCGTTTACCCTTCTTCCTCCATGATACATATCTATAAATATAACTTAGGGGATTTCCGTGTACCTCACAAATATAAGGTCGCCGTGACCAACCTGGATTTCGACAAACATGAGTTTCCAATGTATGTCCATTAGACTCACACCTTCACAGTTAGCTATCAAAACACGCTATTATTTCCAATTTAAACCATTAGCGCAAACCCAACCAACCAATTCCAGAAGTCATTTACCAAGGCATTAGGACGTGGTATTGTCATACTGACTATAACTTGCAAGCACTATCATTAGCCAACACTTAGGGATTCCCATGTACCCTACATGATTTCCAATTAAACCAATACCATGGCCACCAAGGCCTTACCAAACCATTTAAACCAATTTAGGTTTCATTACCATATTATGCCATGCAATAGTTTTAATAAAAGTCAAACTATATGACAAAACCATTCTCATAGGCATTTTATCAAACAAGTTGAGGGCATATAGTTAACAAAACTAAAATCAAGTATCAATTGACCATTCCCATGCAACCACATGTTCAAACCACAACTATAATATGAAAAACCATAAGTAAAGCATGGGAAAACAACATCCAACAATTTACAACAAAAACCCCCAACATATAATTCAAAACCAAACAATACCCACAATTAAATAACGTAAACCATTCATTAAAACATGAATTTAGTAGACTAACAATGAGGGAGGGGTAAAATTCCTTAGATACCAAAGAGTATGGAGAGAAACCACCCCTTAAAGCCTTAATTGATTTCTTTGAGGAAAACCCTAGCCTTTCTTGAACCAAGCACCTTGAGAGAGATTTAAGAGTGTTTAAAGTGTTTTTTGATTGAGAATAATAGGGTAAATAAAGTCCCAAAAGTGTTTTACATTGTTGGGTCAAAAGGGGTTAAGAGGGGAAATATCCAGTATATCCCCAATTTAAATTATAAAAAACACCGTAGGATGGTACAATTTTCCCCTCCAATCGTACCCACATGGTACGAGTGGTATCCTTCACTCGTACCTTGATCAGATGTTAGACACCACAATTTGTTAAATATACAACTCCTTTACCTAAGTATTACCTTCATCATACGATAAGTACCCTCAAACTGTATCCAAGATAGATTCAAAAAGGGTTGGACACTGTTGAACATACGAATGACATGACTCTCTTGTACCATCTCCATACGACTCATATGGAGTCTAGTTGTACCTAGGACATTGCATGATCGAGATCACACTGGTTAATATATGACTTAGGCCTCCTAGGTCGTACCCACATCATACGACTAGTAAGCTTAAGTCGTATGATGTCCAGAGAGTTCAAAACTCAGGAAATTTCTAAGGATCAAAACCCAGGGTGTCTCAATTCTCCCCCACTTTGATCATTCATCCTTGAATGATGGGACAAGGCATGAATAGCACAATTTACACACCACTACCTCAACTCTAACCTTTAACTAAGTTAGAAAACAAAGATACAAGGAAGACAATCTTTCCTTTAACAAAGTTTGAAAACAAAAGTATGATGAAGAACACATACCTTCCGCACGAATTTCAGAAGAAGAAAATAGGAATGAATATTTGGACTTTATGTACTCTGCCACTTCCCAAGTAGCCTCTTTGATTTTGTGGTTCCTCCAAAAAAACTTTTACTAAGCTACATTCTTGGTTCACAACCGACAAACCTGCCGATCCGACATCTCAACTGGGGTGTCCTCATAAGACAGAGAGTCCAAAATACTAACATCCTTAATAGTCATAATTTGAGATGGATCACCCATACACTTCCTCAACAAAAAAACACGGAATACCGGATGAATGGAGCTCAAACTAGAAGGAAAATACAACTCATATGCAACATTGATAACCCTTCTCAAAACCAAGTAGGACCAACATAACGGGGACTGAGCTTCCCTTTCTTACAAAACTACATCACTCCTTTCATGGGAGATACCTTTAAAAATATACTATCCCTAACCTCAAACTCTAAGTACTTTCAGCTCACGTACGTATAGGACTTTTGGCGGCCTTAAGACTTTCCCAAATCACCTTCACCTTCTCCATTGCTTGGTAAACCAAATCTAGGCCAACGATCTCCACCTCACCGAGCTTGAACCACCCAATAGGATATCTATACCTCCTACCATAAAAGGCCTCAAACGGAGCCATCCTAATGCTAGAGTGGTAGCTATTATTATAAGAAAACTCCATAAGAGGTAAATGCTCAACCCAACTACCACCATAGTCAATCACACAAGCATAAAGTATGTCCTTCAACATATGAATAGTCCTTTCTACCTGCCCATCTGACTGCAGGTGGAAAGTAGTACTCAAACTAAACTTAGTCCCCAACCCTTTCTAAAATGACCACCAAAAGTGAGATGTAAACTGTGTACCATGATTAGTGATGATAGAAACAAGCACCCCATGTAACTTCACAATCTCATCAAGATACAACCTTGCATAATCCTCAGTCGAGAAGTTACTCCTCACTGGAAAGAAGTGAGAAGACTTTTTCATTCTATCCATGATGACCCAAATCGAATCAAACTAATTTCAAGACCGATGAAGACCGTTAACAAAATCTATGTTGATCGCTTCCCACTTTCACTCTAGTAACTCAATTTCTTGATACAACCCCTTGGGCCTCATGTGCTCAAATTTTACTTGTTGACACACCATACACTTGACCACAAAATTCTCCACATCCCTATTTATATTGTTCTATCAGTGCATCTTCTTAAGGCTATGATACATTTTCATCGGACCAGGATGAACGACATAGTACGACTCATGCACCCCAACCAAGATTTTTTTCCCAAATTATCGACATCGGGAACACATAATATCCCTTGGTACCGCAAGGTACCATCACCACTAATCTCAAAGGCCATCATCTTTTTCCCCAAACATCACCCTTGATGCTCATCAAGATAGGATCTAACATTTGTTTCTTCTTAATATCAACACTAAGAGATGACTGCACCACTTTCTGAACGAACACTCCACCATTCTCAGAGTGTAAGAGATAAACTCCAAGGTTAGCCAAACGATGAATATTTCCTTCACCAAATCCCGTTTTTCCTTATCCATATGATCTGGACTTCCCATGGATAACCTGTTGAGAGCATCTGCAACCACATTAGCTTTACCCGTATGGTATTGAAGACTCATGTAGTAATCCTTGGAGCTCAAGCCATCTCCTTTGTCTAAGGTTAAGCTCTTTCTGAGTAAACACACACTACATAATCTTATGATTAGACAAGTTTTCCATACGCACTCCATACAAATAGTGATGTTAGATTTTCAACACGAACATTATAGCTAAAAATTCCAAATCATGAGTTTGGTAATTCCTGTCATGTACCCTCAGTTTCCTAGAGGCATAAGCTATTACCTTACCATGCTGCATCAGAACACACCTATGCCCCATATGGGATACATCACAGTAGACCATAAACCCATCAGTGCCTTTCGTCAAAGTCAAAATTAGAGCCAAAGTTATCTTATCCTTTAGCTTTTCAAAACTACCCTCATAAGCATTAGACTATAAAAACTTTACCTTCTTCTGAGTCAACTTAGTCAATGGGGCATAAATAGAAGAAAAACTATTCATAAACATCCTATAGTAACTAGCTAAACCCAAGAAGCTCTGAATATCTGTTAGGGTTGTGGCTTTAGGCCATTTCTTAACCACTACAACCTTCTGCAGATCTACTATGATCCTCTCACTAGCAATGATATGACCTATAAAAGTGATACCATTCAACCAGAATTCATATTTTGAAAACTTGGCATACAACTACTACTTCTTCAAGTTCTACAGCACAACACTGAGGGGATCGATATGATCCACCTTACTCTTAGAGTACACCAGAATTTCATCTATGAAGACAATGACAAACAGATCCATAAACTGACAGAAGACCCTATTAATCAAATCCATCAATGCCACTTGGGCATTGGTTAACCCAAAAGACATAACTACAAACTCATAATGCCCATACCAGGTATGAAAAATAGTCTTAAGAATATCCTTCCTTATCTTTAACTGATGATACGTAGATCAAAGATCAATCTTGGATAAAAACTTAGCACCCTGCAACTGATAAAAAATTATCTATTCTCAGAAGAGGATACTAATTCTTTACCGTCACCTTATTCAACTATCGGTAATTAATACATATCCGAAGGGAACCGTCCTTTTTACACATGAATAACACTAGTACACCCTATGGGGACATACTAGGATAGATGAAACTCTTATCTAATTGATCCTTTAATTGCCCCTTAACCTCCTTCAGCTCAGATGGATCCATACATCATTAGAGAAGAGTTTTAACATACTAGTAACAACATCAGGTGATTCGTCAAACTCCTGATGAGTAGTGAGAGCATAAAGATGATTCTGACTAATACTGGAGCCAGATGGTGCACCCTTTGGTGCCGGAGCTAAAGAAGATGTAACATGAACCTTGTTTGCCCTAGAGGAAACCCTACCAACATGGAAGTTTCTCAGTATATACCCTAGCTGACCACTGTTGCAGCTTCTATCCCTTCTCTTATCATAGAAACCCCAATGAAAATGGCCATAGAATCTACAAATAGGATATGATAGAGTTGACTGAGCTTCACTAGCCTGGGATTGGGCACTCTATTCCCTAAAGTTGTCACCACTATGCAAATTCCAATCACCCAACGGCTATGGGCAGGGAGCACTAGACATCAAACTATACCCCAAATTGCCCTACTACTACTTGGGCTACTTACCACTATCTTTGTCATTCTGTTGTAGGCCACCACCTTGCTCAGAGAACTTAAACTTTTTTCCCTACCTCTCCCTTAACTTAGCCTACTTTTTCTTCTCTTTCTTCACCTACTGTATATACACAACCAACCTGGAGATATCTATGTCCTTGATTGACAAGGTAGCCTTACTTTCAAGGATCAACTCATGAGATAATCCCAAAGTAAATTTTAATCCCAAAGTAAACTTTCTCATCCGGGCCCTCATACTAGAATACAACTCCAGAAGATACCACGATAATTGGTAAAACTTTAAGGCATACTCTTTAACAAACATATTTCCTAGTTTTAGATTAACAAACTCTTCCTCCTTAGCCTCCCTCAATTCTTGAGGGAAAAAGTGGTCCAAAAAAGCATTAGAGAAATCCTCCCATAGTGATGAGTCATCATTGTCACCCTTGGCTGATCCCATTCCTTTTACCATTGGTACGCCATATCTTTTAGCTGATAGGCTACAAACTCTATGCCTTCCACATTAGTGGCATGTATAACTCAGAAAATATTTTCTATTTGATCCAAAAAACCTTAAGGATCTTCCTCCACCTTAAAACCAGTAAAAATAAGAGGATTCAACCTCATGAACTATCCAACCCTTATGGCCTTAAAAATGGAGTAAACGGATCACCATGCTCATACTGGGTAGCTACCAACTGTGCCAACATATAGAGAGATTGACAAAACTCAGCGTTCATCACTTCAGCCTGAGGATTTTGAGATAGACTAGAGGGAACCAGTGGAACTCAAGAACAATCTATAATTGGAAACCTTGACTGGGTATGGATCCCATAAGTAGAGCGTGTCCCATCAATATTATCCTTAGTTGGGACAGAGTAGTTTTTATGAACTTGAGATTATTGAGGAATGATTCGGAAAATGAACAAATGAGAATTAGAGAAGAATTTAGCACTTAGATTCCATACCTTGAAAAGGGAACACAAGAAAGATAAACATTCCGAAATACCTTATAGCCTCTTCCTTATGAGTGTAATGCGCTACAAGCCATTAAAAGAGACTCTACTGGACACGGCTTTGTGGACTCTTAATTAAACATGAACCTACGGCTTTGATACCAATCTAACATAACTCGAACTAGGACTGAGTCATGTCGGGTACCTCAAGCCTAATAGGGATCCGAGACCACCCCTAATACCAAACCATAACCACCCTACACCCGATGTTAGATGAATTTTAATTATATAACATAACAAAATGGAGCCATCATAAATCAAATACATTAAAACAGTGTCATCCCCAAAACCAATACCAATGCCAAGGTTGACACCAATACTGACACTGCCTATGCCAACCCAAAATAGTCTCACAAAGCCTCTATCCAAAATTAAAATAATATCTGGTATGGACAGGCCCCCGACCATAGAAAAACAAAAGTTTAAGAAATAACAAAAGAATGTATAGAAGTCCATAACATGAAATGGAGTCTTTCGAAGTACGTACATTCACTACTTCAATCTAACACAAATCTATCCCTAAATATAAGTTACTAAGTAGGAGGAGTACTATGGTTGGTTCCTGTATTACGTGGGGATACAACGCCCAAAGATAAGTTAGAAGGTGAATGCTAGAATGTACTCAGGAGTATGGATAATATAATGCCAATATTTAAAACAAAGTAAATAATAATATGCAATCACATCCATATATATATATATATATATATATATATAATCCATGTAGAGAAAGAGAACCAGTTTTAGAATGTATTTAAAACCTTAACCTAGGTTTGTGTAGCTTTACCGTCATAATCTACCCACAGGCTATATGGGTCCAGTGTTACCCCCTGAACAGGCCTTAATGCATGTCGCCACACAAACTGGAGATATCACAGGGGTCGGGGATTCTCATTTACCTTTCTCCATCCATGATACATATATATAAATATAACTTAGGGGATTCCCGTGTACCCAACAAGTTTAAGGTCTCCATGAACAACCCTCATGTCGGCAAACATAAGTTTCCAGTGTCCGTCCATTGGACTTACACCTTCATGGTAAGCTATCACAATCCGCTATTATTTCCCAATTAAAACCATTAGCACATAACCAACCAAGAAATTCCAGAATTTATCTAAATAGGCATTAGAAAGTGGTAGCATCATACCGACTATATCTTGCAAGCAATATCATTAGCCAACACTTTGGGGATTACCATATACCCCACATGATTTCTAAATAAACAAATACCATGTCCACCAAGGCCATACCAAACCATTTAAAACCATTTAAATCAATTTAGGTTCCATTACCATATTATAAAATGCAATAGTTTCAATAAAAATCTAATTATGTGAAAAAACCACTCCCATAGGCATTTTATCAAAGATGTTGAGGGCATATAGTTTCCAAAACCAAAACCAAGTATCAATTGACCATTCCCATGCAACCATATGTTAAAACCACAATTATAATATGAAAAACCATAAGTAAAGCATGGGAAAACAACATCCCAGCATTTACAACCAAAGCCCCTAATATATAATTCAAAACTAATATCCACAATTAAATCATGAAAACATTCATTAAAATATGATTTTAGTTAAATTAACAATGAGGGAGTATAAACATGCCATAGATACCAAAGAATACGGAGAGAAACCACCCCTTAGAGCCTTAATTGATTTCTTTGAACAAAACCCTAGCATTTTCTAAACCAGGAGCCTTAAGAGAGATTAAAGAGTGTTTAAAGTGTTTTTGATTTAGAATAATAGAGTAAATAAATTTGCAAATGTTTTTTTAAGTCATGGGTTTAAAAGGGGTTAAGAGGGAAAATGTCCAAAATACCCCCAACTTAAATTATAAAAACCATCGTAGGAGGGTATGGTTTGACCCCTCCAATTGTACCCATATGATACGAGTGTTAACCTCCACTCATACATTAATTAGAATTTCGGACACCACATTTTGTCCAATGTACAACTCTTTTACCTAAGTTATACCTTCATCATATGACAAGTACCCCCACACCATATACAAGACAGATTTAAAAAGGGTTGGACTCCATATGACTCATATTGAGTCTAGTCATACTAGGACAGTACATGATCTAGAACACACTACTTAACGTACAACTTTGGATCTCTAGGTCACACCCTCATAAAAAAACTAGTAGCCTAAGTCGTATGATGTCCAGAGAGTTTAAAACTTAGGAAATTTCAAAGGATCAAAACCTAGAGTGTTTCAATGTCTCCCCCTTGAGCTCCTCACCTATTCCATACAAATTATGCAAATAAAGACACTTTATTTTTCTCTTCATTTCTCCATGGAGTCCCTCTCCTCCTATATACTCAAAGTGGATGAGTTGATTTTGGTTGAGTGGTTGGTTTTGGTTTGGTGGTGCTTGGCGTTGACCTTGGTCATGGGGTATTTGGTGAGGTAGATCTAGGTTTTATGAAATGGTTGGCTTGGTTGAATTGGTTTTAGGGAATAGTTGGCTTGGCTCAATCGGCTATCCATAACATTAAGTTTCTCCATAATAGAAGCTGAAAGTCATTTGAATGGTGGAATTGGGTATCTCACTATCCTTGGTCATTGTACCTAACCAAAGAAACACTAAACAAAAAAACAAATAAGTTAGCATTAAGAAATCAAACTCACAATCTCTTGGAGTTCACACCTTTGTTTGACTCACAATAAGCATCACTAGCATTGAAAGAATGTTTTACTCCACTAGAAGACGTGGTGTCAATTGCTACTCATGGTTGAAAGGGATTTTTGTATGAATAATAATAAATGACTCAAACAAACTAATTTTCTTGAAATAAGAAATAGCAATACAACAAAAGATAAAATCACAAAAAGAAATAAATGAAGAAAGAACAAAATCCAAGACTAATCAACCAACTAAGTAATCATGAAATAGAATTAGAATGTTGGAACCTGAGGGAAAACTGAATTTGGAATTGGCTAGGTGTGTTTTGATGAGGTGCGGGCTTATGTGGCATCTTCTTTCATATGTGGGATTTTACATGTCACTTCCAATGAACCTAGAGTCACCTGCACCAGTGACATGCAGCCGCAGGTTCTTGACCTATGTAGGCAGGTGCAGGCGCAGATGCCCCAAATTAGTACAACTGGAGCTTTTGAATTTTGTCCTTTTGTGGGCCCTTTTTTACTCTTTTTCCAAGAATATTTCTTTTTCTTTTTATATATTCCTTTGTAATAACAACTTTTCTTTTCTCTTTCTTTCTTTTCTTGGATCAAGCAATGGTTTTGAGGATTCATCTTCTTGAACATCCTCAAGAATACCAAGAACTTCAAATTTTCCAACTAATTCATTTTGACCAAAGTTGCGTAAAACTTCATATCTAGGGTCCATTCAACATGGAAAACACTTTCCAATGCTTTTTAGCCCTCAAATCCACACAAAATCAATAAGATCTAAGAACCCACATTGCTTTTTCTTTAAACTCAAGAACTCATTAATGGGGTTTTATTCAAATCTCGTCCAAGCAAACCAAAAGCTCAAGATCCAACCTAGATGGCAATCAATTGAAAAAATCTAGTATGGAAACTACAAAAGGTCTCAAAACCACAAAAATATTTTTGGGGTTATTACTAAAAATATTTTTTTTCTGATTTTCTAAGTTAACAACCCCAAGACTAGAATCATAAGAAGGAGTCCTATCCTTGCTCTGATACCAAATTATAAGGGCTATGAGCACAAGAATAAACTATGAAAACAAAGACATGCTATGGATCAAATAGGAAAGATAAACAAACAAGCTAATAGATAGACACAAATAAGGCAATGGAAAGCAAATAAAGGATATACTAAACCATAAATCCTCAATCCAATAATTCTAATTAGCACCTAGATTTTATATAGAAAACAAAGGGATTGAACTCCCATGCAACCAACATTTTCAAATAATTATTCAACATAAGATAATCCTAGCTCACTAAAACTCACAAGTGTATAATTGTGAGATATAGGTTATTTATTACAATTATCAGATCCCAAATGGCCTTTTTTAGGAAATTGGGAACATGCCCAGATAGGTCATCTACCTGCCTATTCATGTCACATTACGGGTGACTCTACAATGGACAAAAGTCCATCTGCAGCCACACTAACCCCACCTGCTGGTGCAGGTGAATTTATAGGTGCCTCTAGGGTATTTCCTAGCTCTTCTTTTCTTCTCTGTGACCTCTCCAAGGCACAGCAACTCACGACACCCTTTGGTTAGCAATAAGTGGTCATCAAACACCTCTCGCTTCATGATCATTCCATCAAAAGGTCTTGAGGAATTTTGGATTTTATCATCTAGTTAGCAAAAAGAAAATAGTCCTAAAGATTGATAATGGACCCGACCTTGATCTGAAACCCAATTCCCAACTCTACACTAAACCTAACTATATACCTCAACTTGAGACCCAACTCTCCCTAGACCCTGACCTTGATCCAAACCCCAACTTGACACGAGATCCAAAATATAGTAAAATTTGACTCTAATCACTAAATCAAGATCCAACTCTTGACGTCAACAACTAATACTGACCTCTAACTAAGACATGACTCTCAATGCTAACCTTGATAAAGACACAACACTCAACCCTGACCTAGAAACTAATTTTACCTTAACCTAGGACTAAAACCAAAGATATGACCTCCACTATAGATCTAACACTATATATCAAACTCTGCCTCAGTACTTAGTTAATACCCTAATCTTGAACCTCGATCTCGATACCGACTCTCAACCCCAGCCCTCGATATTAAATCTAATTTTCAACCCTAACTCAAGATCTTTACTCTTAATATTTAACCTCGACCTCAACTTTTTATAACCAACTCCCCACTCTAAGAAAAACTTGAGACCCGATATTTGACTTCAACTCGATATCTTACTTCGATTAGATATTTAAATACTGTCCCTAACCCCAGTTGGACTCTCAACACCGACTTGAGACTCAAAATCCAATTTTAACCTATGACTCAACTCCTGATATCAATCATGACTATAGATACTAACTTAAATCTTGATCCCTACCTTATCTAAGACTTAGAATTCAAATTTAATCCCAAATCTGACTTTTGATCTTAACCTCAAATTGAGTGCTAATTATCACCGATCTGACCTTTAGAATCATCTCCTAATTCATAAGCTCGACTTTAAACTTATGTCGACCTAAACAAGAAACCTAAGATTTAACCTCTTTCAAAATTTTATCTCTATCTGAAATTTAAACCCAACCAAGACCGTACTCTTATCTCCCAACCCTGAATAAAAACTTAAAATTTGACCTCAACTTAAGCCTAGACTCCCTATCCCAACTGTGACTCCTAATCCTAACCTTATCTCAGGACCTAAGATTTAGGATTTGACTTTGACCAAATACTTGTCTCTTATCTCAACCCAAGCCTCATCTACTAACTCAAACCCAAAACTTGATTACAACCATCGAACCTGACTCCAGACCATGACTTAAGACCTCGATCAAAACTTAAAATCCTCTCCTGACCAAGGACTTGACTCTCAACCTCGACCCCACTAGATATTGAGAATTATAACATAACTAAGGACTCAAATCTTAATCTCGAACCCAACCACAAATCAAAAACTGACTCTTGATCGATACAGTGACCTCGATTTCTAATCCGACCAAAGTCTTGACTATTGACCCTAACTTGGGACCCTACTCCCCAAACTCATGACTTAAATCTCAACCTCAACATTAAATTGGGACCCAAGTTTAGGTTATGAGTCAAGAATCGAATCATGGACAGTAATGGGAGTTTGGACTAAGTCGAGATTGGTGTCGCGAGTTCGGTCCTAGATTTCATTCATGATTGGTATTTAGGTGGCGGGTTGAAAGTGAGTTTTGCAAAAATATTTTTCTAACTTTATGAACGGTAGTTATTTTTTAAAAATTTGAGGAAAATAAATGTATTAGAATTTTTTTCCCAAATCATTTAAGCAAACCAAACATAAGAAAAATGATATTTTGTTTAGGCACAAAAATATCAGTATATTTCTTTTGTATTTTTTAGAATCTAATCACGTACCATTGTTTTAATATTACAATTTATAGATAAAAAGGTAATATATCAACAAATAAAAAATCGTCACTCGATCCCTTAAGTATTATGCCCAATAGCCATCCTCCACGTACGAATATCGTTAAATATGCCAACTAATATTAGTCCATTGTTGTCATGGTCTCATAAAAATTTGTTGTGTGTATCTATTTTTTTTGGAATTATTAGTACACGAGCTCTTTCTCATCTTTAGGCGACGAGTGCTAGCCTTTTTAGTGATAATTGATCTGTGACACTATTGATGAATCGAGGGTGAATTTCCTCGAACATATAAGTGGATTAAGAACTTCATCAAGACGGTTTTTTCATATTTGAATTTATTTATCACACATATCATGTGTCTATCCAATATTTTCCCACTTAATCAAGTTAAATTTACCCAATATAAAGTCTCCGACTTTCTAGTGATGATTTCAGTTGTGTTTGAAAAGCCAAACACTTATCCAATAGTTAGGTAGGAAAATGAAACCATTTGATGTCAAAGTGTATGCACTCACTGTGGCTAGTCATTAACACAAATTTAGTCCTAAATAATCTTAAAAAATTTACATTAGTGAAAATATAGAAGCAACAAAGCATAAAAAACTTAGTTCCAAAATTAAAATGCTTCCTCAATGGGATAAAATAAATCTAATTCATCTTTTTTGTCATAAAAGAGACCCAATTTAATCTGGGTATCCTAAAATAACTCCTGAATTACTTGTGTAGGTCTAGATAAGAGGAATACATAAACCATCATATCTTGATAGGGCATATTCTAGATATATAACTAAAAAATGAGAAAATTTCCTCTCTGTCAAAGCGTTTCAAGGTAGAAGTGCCATCTTTGGAAATGGAAAGAAAGGAGAAATTGTTAGAATTAGTAAGGTGGAAAAGTCACACTCTCATGCTATATAAAATGTATACTATGTTCTAGGATTGAAATACAACTTACTAAGCATATCCCAAATATGTGATAAATAAAATAGTATAGTATTCATATCTATTTAATGTCAAGTGTCAAACATAAAATTTGGGAGCCTAGTTTTGAATGAAAAAAGACACAAAAAATTATCTACAAAATAGATACCATGGATCCACGAAAAGAGAAGTTGGCATGACTTAGTGTCCTTGTGGATAACTCACTTCTATAGCATAAGAGACTAAACGTGCAAGTTTCTGACTGATGAATGAATTACTGTCGAAGGACCTGGTTCTTGGTAAACCAAAGACTAAGTTTAGTTAATACATGGTCTTTGATGCTCGGGATACATGCATACAAAATCATGTAAGTCTATCCTTTAAGCCAAGAAAATGGTTAGTACATCCAATCGATTAAAACTATTCTATTTGGACTTGTGTGGACCCATAAAAGTGCTCAATAAAAGTAAAAATATGTATGCTTTTTGTTATTGTTGATAACTACACCAAGTTCATATGGATAATTTTTATTACCACAAAAAATTTAAACATTTGATGTATTCATCATCTTTGTGAAACTTGTCCAAAAGAAGTTGAAAACTGACCAAATCAGCATTAAGTCTAACTATGGTACAATAACTTCTCTGCTCTTATAACTCCTAAATAAAATAGTATTGGACAATGAAAGAATAGAACTCTAGATGATGTGGCAACAACTATCCAAAGAGGTATCAGGTAGAGGCAGGAATATAACTTGTTATCTCATTAACAAATGTATGATATAGTCAATTCATGGGGAAAATCCCCATGAATTACTTAAAAGAAAAAACAAAATCTCACATATATTAGGATTTTTGGTTGTGAATTCTTTGTCTATAATTATGAAAAATAAGGAACCCTTCTATATGTTTGATGCAAAAAGTGATGACGGAATTTTCCTTGACTATTTCTCTCAAATTAAAGCCCATAAAGCTTTCACAAACAAATAAATTGTGTTAAAGAAAATGCTCATTTTATATTTGATGAAACTAATCACTTGGATAAGGAAGGTTTTTAGGTTGATACTAAAGTCATTGAACTTATGCCAAACTCAACTAATAACTAATGAACATGAAGAATCACTTACAGAGAAAAATGGTGCAAATGTATTTTCTAGGTGATACTACTAGTGGTGAATCTGATATAATGGAGGAAATACCTTTAATATGGGGAACATCTGAATATCTCATGGAAATAAAACTCCCTGCATCACCTGAACCTACTTTTTCCCAATCACCCAGACTGTAGGAAATTTAGATCAATAATTGGCAACATAAAATCTCACACCCAGTATAGAACTTCCTCTCACTTATGGAATCATGAAGCCAAATAAGGTCTAAAATAAAAAAAAATATTTGTACATTTTTAGCATTTTTGTCAATGATCATCCAAAGAACACCAAGTATAATGACCATCTAGGTTATTATCTATATTTGTGCTTATCTTAATTAGTTAGAGTTTTTCTATAGTTTTTCTAAGTCATTTATGACTTACTGAAACTGATAGTTCAATTACCGGGCAATTTATTGGGCTTTTAGAGTCAATTCCCTATTTAAAAGTCTTTGTTGGTTAAAATTTGATACTAGGGGAAAACTTTAGTCAAAAAACCTCATATGTCAATTCTGATAATTCCAACAACTTTGAAACGTTGATTTTGGGCTAGGAGGACCCTTAGTTCAGGTCCCAAGGCTTTTTGACTCATTCTAGGCTATTGGCCAGAAGTTAATACAAATGGCATATGGGTGTGTGACCCCTTTTTTTTTTTAATGAAAATGACTTCTGATGGAAATTTTGACTGTAACATTAAGTTTAGAATATTGAATTTGATAGGGTAGCATAGTTTGTTTGCGTATACAGGATTTTAGATGAATCTTGAGGGGTTGGCAAAGACTCAGAATAATTTCAAGTCTCAACTGGTGTTGGTGCACCTCTTAAGTCTTTTTAGGCTGCTTAAGTGATGGGGGCACTAAATAAACTAGGATAGCTTAGTGGATGGCTGCTTAAGTAGACCCTCATCGCATAAGAATTGGCTGCTTAAGAAGAATGAGAATTGCTTGAGCGGTATCTATGTAGGAAGCCAAATTTTGTAAAAGAAACACCAGGTCTCTTAAGTTATGACCACTTAAGCGGCCTAGTGTCCTCTTAAGCGACACCTGAATCCCAAGGGACCCTATAAATACCTCTCGATTTCTCTTATTATTCACCAATTTTCAAGAGTATAGAACCCTACAAAGTGTGAAAACTTAGGAGAATCATTGGTGGTTGATTTTGAAGCATTTGTGAACTTAAATTACACATTTTTTCTCTAAATTATTGGTAAGCTTTCATTCATTTTTTGATTTAATGTGCCATCTTTTTCCAAAATCCCTAAAATATTGGTTGGTTGATTGTAGCACCATTTGAGCTTAGAATTTACCTGTTCTTGATAATAAATATTACTTTAGAATAGAGGGACGCATTGATGGTTTTGAAAGAAAAATTCCACAAGCGGGCCTATATGAGATTTTCACGTAATTATGGATCCAAAGCATAAAATTCTAACATGGGTATCATTGTTCTCATTTTGATGAGTAAATTATGATTTTAAAAGCATGGAATCTTGTTGAAGCTTCTCCAATGGGAAATCACCAGTTTAAAAATTCTTCTGGTTTTTCTTTGGTATATAGGTAGGCTATGTTTAGCTTCTTCATAGATTGAGTTAATTCATAGTATAATTATGATATTATGTTAGACAGTGCTACAAATTAGGTCTTAGAAGTATGATTATTTTAATTAGTATTATTGGACCCATTTTGCCTATTAAGGAACCATAATTTAGGCAGAGTTGATTTAGTTGCTCGAGATTTAGGAAGAATTTCTACCTTAGAGATGATTATGGATTATGTAGAATCTGTAAATGAATTTAGATACCTTAGTATAGTTGAGGGTATAATTTGCCTTCTAACAAATTTTGGGGATTAGAATTGGCCCTTCTAGTGCACATTAGGCCAAGGATTTTGTTAGCTTCTGTAGACTTCTACATGCTTGTTATACCCTTTTTAAATGATTATTTTATAACTTGAGGAGATTAGATTCATGATATTTATGATAGTTGGTACTCTAGATTTGGTGCTAATTCCAAGCCAAATTTGGTGGCTTATTGATATTGAGTTCTAGTTCTAGTTCGATAATTAATGATGACATTAATGATATGAGTTGTGATTCAAGTTTAAAAAATAATGATAACGATGATATGAGCTTTGGTTTGAGCCCAGCATTGAGATTTTATTTATAATATGATACAATATTGATGGATTCATGGTTATGGTTTGATATTTGGTAAATTGATGGAACTTCAATAATTTATTTTCCTTTGATTGTACCCTATGGGCTTATGGGAAACCGTGTTGGGTTATTTACTTTTCCATACTAACTGACTTATGGGGGCTAGTCTTGTAGTATTATTTATGCTTTCTTCCATATGACATCTGTTTTGGTTATTTGTATATAGTAATGGAGAGTTATTCTAAATTTTCCCTTTTACTTTGACTAAGATTATTTATTATGCATATTATTCTACTTATATCATGATTTAGCTTAATCCGCCAATGATGCCTACTGAGTACCCAATGGCATTGTTACTCATACTACATTTCAATACCTTTTTTATGTAGATCCAACTACTAGTTGCCGTCGTTGATGTTGAGATAGTGTTGACTTAAGTTATAAGATAGGGTAAGATCTTGGAGTAAGAGTAGCCCTTTTTTCTTATATTATTTATGTCCAATCTTTTACTCTTTAGAAAGATTTGTATTTGACTATTTTAGCAGTTATGCTTTTTTGTTAGTAGCTCTTGTACCAACACTACTAGGTCATGGGATACTTATTGATGATTTATCTATCTTTTAGACTAGTATTATTTCCTTATTATTATTGTAAGTCTTTACTTGCAAATTTTTTGCTTTTACGCCTTTTTCCACCAAGTTAGTCCATTGCTTCTAGCTCCAAGATATGATTTGTCTTATCTACTAGTAGGATAAAGTAGGTGTCATCGTGAATCATAAATTAGGTCATGACAAATTGGTATCAAACTAAGGTTCACATATATTATTGGTACACGAGCAAGTGTCTAGTAGCATACCACAGATCAGAACGAGCACATCTATTTATTATCTTTGTCAGGCCATAGGCATTCATAGGAGATCCTTGCTTCTTTCCCTTATTCTATGTAAAGATATTGAGTAGGTCTCTAAAGATTCCTTTGGTTTCACTCTTTCATAAATGTCTAGAACACGTACTATCACAATATGAGACGAGGACCCCAACCCCACATCTAGGAATTTTATCATAGTTAGTGAATAACCTAGGGTTAAGGATATCCCAGAGATGTATCCCCTAACAAGGGTACAGGATAAGGGGCTTTCACCAGACTTGATTCATTCTCTTGAGATATTCTTTTACCCCATCCAATGCTTGGCTAGGGATTAGTCGTGGCTCTATTGAGATTTGTTTCCTCTTTAGTTCTTAGGGATTCATTAGTTTCTATCTTGGGATTGGTTGGTGGTGCACCATATAATAGTGCGTAGTGTTTGGATCAAAGTGGTACTGTGGTGTGGATGCAACCTGTTACTTTGGCTCCTAAAGTTGAAGTCCCTTCCGCGTTGGTGGTTGCTTATTTGGAATTTACCTAGCATGCTATGTCTATTAAGGAGTAGAAAATATTGGGTAGGTTCTTGAAATTATATCTGCCTAGCGTTTTTAATGCACCAGGTGAGAATGCTTATGAGTTCTTGATTACTTGTGATGATAGGATATATAATTTGAGCCTAGTTGAGACTCATGGTATGGATTACACTAATTTTCAGTTGGACTTAGCTGCTCAACATTAATGGAGAGGTCATCTCAATTCAAGGCAATATGGATCACCCTCTATGACATGGACTCGATTCTTTGATGTCTTCTTAGAGAAGTATATGCCTCATAGTCTTATAATTATTTGATTGATATATTCTTGTGGTTATACCAGGGCTCCATGGCTGTTGTAGATTATGAGGCTCGATTTTATGGGTTGGCTAGGCATGCCACATCTATTCTGACTATCAATTATGAGAAGGATCAGTTTCTTATTCAAGGATTAAGGCTCCCTTTTTGCATGTCTACCATGGATAGATCTTTTGTTAAGGATTTTAATCATTATTAGGTGATGGAGGAGAAGTATTACGAGGCCCAAGGGGGCGATGATAAGAGGCTAAAATATCAGGGTAGTTTTAGTAGGAGCTGTAGTTGATCATGATTCAGAGGTAGTGGTTCTCAAGATAGGTACCCTCCATACTAGCCTTACCAGTATTAGGGTCAGTCTAGTAGGCCTATTCATGATTCTCTTTAGATTATCAATAGAGGCTAGTCGAGTAATATTAATCATCCTTGATAAAGTAATGGTAAGCCTCTTAGGGGTTTATGTTCTACTTATTTTAGGTGTGGTTGTAATTCTAGGATATTCAAATATTCTAGGATTACTATAGAACCAGAGGCATGTTATGGATATGGGGACCTTGGCCATTTCTCAAGAGAGAGCCCTAATTATAGAGCGATAGTTCATCTAACTTAGAGTATTCCACCACTTAGGGTAACTCTTCCCCCAGCTAAAGGTGGTGCACATGGTTATTAGGATGGTCTTCTAGGTGATCATAGAGGTTTTCAGGAAAGGTAGGATACGAGATCGATTAGGAGTATATTTGGTGGCGGGGGTGGTCAGTTCTATATCATACCTGCTAGATCTAAGATTGAGTCTGTGAATACTATTATCACTGGTATGATTTTAGTATGCTTTTATAACTTTTTCTTTATTTGATGCGTGATCCACTTATTCTTATGTGTATGTTTTTTATGCCTCTTCGTTAGACTTATCATAGGATTCTTTATTTGTGTTGTTATATGTATCTACTATTGTAGGTGATTCTTTAGTAGTAGATTGAGTTTGTAGATCATGTGTTGTGGTTGTTCGAGAGTTTGATACTTAGGCTAATATTATTTTACTAGACATGGTGGATTTTTATGTGATTCTGATCATGGCCTGGTTATCCCACTATCATGCAGTTTTGGATTGTTTTTCTAAGATCATTGCCTTAGCCATGTCTAGAATACACTCGATTGTGTGGTAGGGAACTATTAGTCACAAGCCGATGGGGACTATTTCTTATATTCGAGCTAGGAGATTTATTTTAGGGTGTTGTGAGTCTTACCTTACTTATATTTATGATGTTAGTGTGGAAAGTTCAATGCTTAACTCTATATCTATAGTTTGTGAGTTTCCTGATGTTTTCTCTACCAATCATATTGTCTTTCTACTTAGCGTAAAACTAAGTTTATTATTGATCTTGATCCGAGCACCTAATCTATTTCTATGAAACCTTGACATATGGATCCGGATGAGCTTAAGGAGCTAAATTCCCAGCTTTAGGATCTTCTTGGTAAAGGTTTCATTAGAACAAGTGTCTCATTTTCTCCTATCTTGCTTGTGAACAATAAAGATGGTTCATTGCATATGTGTATTGACTATAGGCAACTTAAAAAAGTGACGCTGAAGAACTTGTATCCTATGCCTCCCATTGATGATTTGTTTGAGTAACTTCAGGGAGCAATAGTGTTATCTAATATTTATTTAAGGTTCGGTTACCATCAGCTAAGGATCTGGGTTGAAGACATCCCAATAATAGCCTTTAGGACCCGTTTTATCCATTCTGAGTTCTTTATGGTGTCTTTTGAGTTGATCAATTCCCCAGCCGCATTCATGGATCTCATGAATCATGTTTTCCAACATTATTTGGATTCCTTTATAATTGTGTTTACCGATGATATCCTAGTATATTTGAGGAGTAGAGAGGAGCATATGCATCATTTGATGATTGTGCTCCAGACTTTGAGAGATCATAAGGTTTTCTCCAAATTCTCTAAATGTGAGCTCTGGATTGAGTAGGTGACATTCCTTAGACATATGATGTTTAATGATGGTATTATGGTGGAACCAACAATTATTAAGGCTATTTGTTATTGGGCTAAACCGATATTTCGGTTTGAGGTTCATAGTATTATTGTTTTGGCCAATTTCTATAGGCGGTTCATTGAGGGTTTTGCTACTATTGAAGCATGGATGACCAAATTAACTTGGAAGAAGGCTTTTTTTGTAATATTTTGAGGAGTGTGAGTCAACCTTTTGGAATCTCAAGGGATTTCTTACTTCAAACCCTATATTGGCTCTTCCTGTTGAGGGTAAGGGATTTACCATGTATTGTAATACTTTTGGTGTTGGCTTGGGTTGTGTTTTGATGCAACAAGGTTGAGTTATTATGTTTAAGCAGCTGAAGGTGCATGAGTGCAACTACCCCACTAATGATTTAGAGGTGGCGACAATAGTTTTTGCGCTTAATATTTGGAGGAACTATCTATATGACGTGCATTGTTATATCTTCATGGATTATAGTAGTATTCAGTCTCTTATAACCCAGAAAGAGCTTAATTCTAGGAAGTGTAGTTAGATGGAGTTGCTTATGATTGTGATATCTCTATTTTGTAGCATCCAACAAGGTGAATGTGGTAGTGGATGCCTTGAGCCAGAAGGTAGTGAATATGGATAACTTTAATTTTATTTTAGTTTCTTTGAGGCCATTGGCTTGGAAGATCCTGTCCTTAGCCATCATGATGGTGTGACTTGATATTTCAGATACCAAGAGGATGCTAATGTTAAGGTGAGGTCTACTTTATTTGAATAGATGTGGAGTCATCCTTTTGAGGATATGAGACATTGCATCATTGGTGATCTAGTGCTAAGTAGTGAGTCCAATAGGGGTACCATGGATGCCGAGGGTGTTATGAGATTTGCTGGCAATATCAGTGCTGCAAGAGTTGGAGACTTGATTCAGTTGATTTTGTGTGAGGTTCACAGCTCTGGGTATTCTATTCACTCGGTTACAACTAGTATGTATAGAGATTTAAGGTAGCATTATTGGTGGAGTGGTATAAATAGAGATATGGAAAACTTTGTAGCTCGTTGCCTATATAGTCAATAGGTGAAGTCCGAGCATCATAGACCTGGTGACTTAATTTAGAGGTTTCCTATTCTAAAGTGGAAATGGGAATGGATCACCATGGATGCCATTTGTGGGTTACCTCATACTTCCCATTGTTTTGATGGTATTTGGATCATTATTTATAGGCTTACCAAGTTAGCATATCTATCCAAATTCATTACATGTCCAGTATCGAGAGGTTGGCCTGTATCTATGTTTGGGAGATAGTTCATTTTCATGAAGTGCCTATATCTATCATTTTAGACTGTGGTTCGGTATTCACTTTGAGATTTTGGAGAGATTTTCAAGAGGATTTGGGTACTCAGGTGGATCTTAGCACAACCTTTCACCTTTAGACTGATGTGCAATCAAAGTTGACCATTCAGGGCTCAAAGATATGCTTCGAGTCTCTGTTATGGATTTTGGAGGTCAATGGGAGAAACATTTAGCTTTGGCGGAGTTTTTGTATAATAATAGCTACAATTTGAGTATTTAGATGGTGTTTTTTTAGGATTTGTATGGTAAATGATGTTGTTCTTTAATTGGGTGGTTCGAAACCTCCAAGATTAGACCCCGTGGTATGGACCTACTTTAGGAGTCATTGGATAAAGTCAGGGTAATTCCGGATAGGTTAAGGGAAGCTCCGAGTAGGAAGAAGGCTTATGTAGATCGTATGCTTCATGCTTTGAGTTTTAGAGTTGATAACTGAGTGTTTTTCCATGTATTGCCCATGAAGGGTGTGATGAGGTTTAGGAGGAAAGGCAAGCCCAACCCAAGATATATTAGACCTTTTGAGATTTTTTGTATAGTTGGTGAGGTGGCTAATAAGTTTAGCCTTACCCCTAGATTTTGTTGTTGTCCATCCTATTTGTTATGTTTCCATGTTATAGCGGTACATTCTCTATGTGTCTCATACGCTTAGATGTGACTCAGCTCAATTATTAAGCGATTGACATTTGTAGAGGAGTTGGTGCTTATTTTAACCAGTTATGTCAGGCGGTTATACACTAGAGAGATTCCAGTAGTTAAGGTTTAGTAGGTTCAGTAGAGGCACTACCTAATAGAGGAGGTTACTTGGGAGATCAAGAGCGAGATGTGGAAGCAGTATCCTCACTTGTTTGAGGCTTTAGGTACATCCTAACCTTTTACTTTTGTGAATAAAAGTTCTATTAGTAATGGATATTGTAATGACCTTCCAGGCCATTTTTTGTATTTCGCCCATTTTCTCTATTTAAATCTTTCTTATAGCTGTCCCAAGTCATTTATGACTTTCTGGAACTGACAGTTCGATTATCGCATAGTTCATAGGTTTTTTAGAGCCAATTCCTTATATTTAAGTCTTCCCTAGTTAAAATTGGCTATCGAGAATAAACTTCATCCAAACAAACTTGAATGCCAATTTTGGCAGTTCCAACTGCTCTAGAATAATAATTTTAGGCTAGCAAGACTATTTGCTTGGGTCTCGAGACTTCTGAACTTATTTAAGACTATTGGCCAAAAGTTAAGAAAAATGGCACATAGGTGTGGGACCCATTTTTTATCGAAACAACTTCTGATGAAAATTTTGACTACGCCATTAAGTCCAAAATGTTGAATTTAATAGGGTAGCATAATTTGTTTCCATATACAGGATTTTTAATGAATCCCGAGGGATTGGCGGAGACTCAAAATAATTCCAAGTCTTAGCTAGTGCCAGTGTGCCTGCTTAGTTACCTTTTTGGGCCACTTAAGTGATGGGGGCGGCTAAAATAATCAGCCCATCACTTAAGTAACTGGGCTATCCAAGTGGATGGCTGCTTAAGCGGACCCCTCATCACTTAACTGCGTGCCTCTTAAGCGACATGAAGACCGCTTAAGCGATAGTAGTGCAGGTGGCCAAATGTCGCTAAAGAGAGACTAGGTTGCTTAAGTGGACCATTGGGAACCTTATAAATACCCAATTTAAGTCCAATATTTCCCATTTTTACCCATTTTCAATAGTAATGAATCCTAAAATGTGTGAAAACTTGGGAGAATCATTGGTAGATGATTTTGGAGAATTTGTGATCATGAATTACGTGTTTCTTCTATAAATTCTTGGTAAGATTTTATTAATTTTATGATTTAATCTTTTATAATTTTCCAAAATTCCTAAAATATTGGCGGTTGATTATAGCACCATTTGAGCTCGAAATTTACCCATTATTGAGGGTAAATTGCAATATCCTAGATTTTGGTCCTTAAAAATTTCTGAGTTTTTAGACTCATTGCCTAGAATACGACTCTCCTAATGAGTCATTATATGTTATTACGTTTTATAGGATCCAAGTCATGTAGTGATCAGTTGAGGTTGCCCTTGGTTTCTGCCAAGACTACAATTAGCCCCTAGCAAGTCATAAATACTCCTTAAAAGTCATGCGATCTAAGTTGTTTGGTGTCAAGTATTTACCCAAATGGTTTCTGTGAGGACTATGGCTGGACCCTATGAGTCGTAGGGTCCCATTACGAGCCATATGGTTCAAGTCATTGGGTCAACTATGTGTGAGCCCAAGGATAATGTCCAGCCTACCACAAGATGATATGAGTCGTAGAGTGACCCTACGAGTCGTAATGTCACCCGTAGCGACTGGGCAACAGATTTCAGTCTTTTTGTTAAGGGAACTTTGGACATTTTCTTCTTTACCCACTTAATACCCAAGGACCCTTGGGACGTTATTTTTAACACTTTAATACTATGAGCGCTCTCTCAAACTCTCTAAATTCTCCAAGTTCAAGATACTTAGGGTTTCTGAGAAGTTGGTAATGTAAGGGCTTACAAGTTGATTTCTCTCCATAAATATTGGTGTTTTAAGCATGCTACTCTTCCCCAACTCCTAATTTATGAAAAACATGTGCTTTAAATGGCTGAAATTGTATCGATTGGAATGTGGGTTTTGTTATGGTTGAGGGCTTTGACATAGTTGATTCTTAAATTTCTTTTACAATGATGTATTATGCATTGCTTATGATTTATTAAAGGTTTTGAACTTGTGAGGTGCATGGTTATTTTGAATAAATTAAGGGATACAGTTTCCCCCAAATTAAAGTTTTAAACTTGGAATTTGGTTTTGAAGAATTGTGTTCCCTCGACCCACTTATGTAAATGGCTTTGAATTATGGAACTGTCACTTGGTTTGACTTACCTATATTATTGCATTGCATAAATGGTTAAAAAATGAACAAGGTTATTAAAGTCCTTGTTGGCTATGGTTGATTTAATGAACAAAATATGGTCGATGCATTCCCCAAGTTAATATGATTGTTATGGCATAAAGGTAAGATTGTAAGTGTAAGGATGTGACGATACCCATGGTATGCCTTAATAGTTAATTCTTTAGTTAATGAATGGGTTATGTGAAACTTTTTTAAATTGGGATTAATAGGGGTTATGTATCTAAGACGTGAAGGTGTGGGTCTTTGATGACTTATACTGGAAACTTGTGTTTTCTAACTGGAGGTTTGGTCTTGAAGACCATGTGCACATTTTATACTATTATTATATAATTGTATTTTGGATTGATGTCTGGTCGGGTCATTCGCTGGTCTTTCTTAATACCTCCGGTTCGTGTGGTGAACACGCACTGGGGCCCTTTCAGTAAGGGGAGCTAAACCCCTATAGCCCATGGGTTCCTGTGGTGAGATTGGCTTGGTTCATAGGTGGATTGGCTCGGTTCATCGGTCGTTTGTGGTGAAGTGGTGAGATTCCATTCTTTTAAGTACTTGGTCATTTCATCGATTCCCATTCATAAACAATAATTGAAGAGTTCACATTAACATTAACATTGTTATTGTCAGAGTCAGGGGCATGTCCTGACCTAGATTGCTTTCGAATTTGTAGAGGCTTTGTTGATGTTACTGTTGATTGGGTGTTGATGTTAACACTTCTATTTATCATTGATTTTATTACATTTCTATCTTGTTATATGTTCGAATTTTATCCACTGCTAGATGTGCTATATTCTGTATGGTTAGGAAATGGGGGTTAGTCACAAGTCTTCGATAGACTTGGATACCCGTTAAGGAAAGGTCCTTGTTCGGGTTGTGACAAAGTTGTTATCAAAGCCTAGATTTGTTGTCATTGGGTGTCCCAAAAGTTGTGTGTCATGATTCGAGGCTACCCCTAGTCGTAACACAGTTCTGAAGGTCACAAGTGACCCCAAGCTAATCCGTGATTTGGTATCTGCTGTGAGCACTGAATAAGATAATAATAAACATCATGTGTGAAATCTAAATTGATAAAATTCTATTAGGATGTAATATTAAAACAAATACCTACGTGTTTAAACTACTGATGAAAATTTAAAACAAGTTTGAATATCTGAATATCTAAATTTCTTAATATCTGAAATCCTCTAAGACATATGGAGTTGATGGGACAAACCACCGACTAACTCCAACTTATTGAAAGAAAGGAAGTCCTAAAAATAACTACAAATAACTTGTCCTTAATGGAAGAGAACTCACCATAACTTCTGCTGAGTGGAACTGGACTGACTTGGGGTGATCGGGGAACTGAGTATCTGAACCTATATTGTGAAATAAATACAGTACAAAAGAGAGTATGCGTTCAGTACTTGGAATGTACTAGTAGTTGAGATAGAGATAATAGAGATACATATAAGTACTAGGCATAATTGTATAGACATGTAAGAAGAATGCAAGACCAAGTAAAACATGAACTGAGATAATCTATAAATTGAATAATTCAAAAATTGAACACTTTGTCATGCAAACCTGAGCTAATATGTTCTGAATATTAAACTAAGAGTACGGGTGCTAACTACAATCGATATACCCTAATCTGAGCAATTGGGGTTCAACCTGTAACCCTAGTTGGAAGGGTGTTGATACCTTGCCAGGGGTACCAATACATGACTGACGATATGGATCTACAAGGATGATGTCCCAAATAAAAAGGGTGCCATACCTCTACTGACGGAGGACCACTCATAATCTATGGTGGCGCCATAGGTCTGGAACATAGGGACTGCTACTAATGACTAGTACCTAACTAATAGAGGAGCGGCCATCCCTATGTTCACTCGCTGTGAAGTGTTACTCCAAACTGAATGCCATTGGTATTATTTGTTTAACATGATGTGGTACTGATAAGTGCTCAACATGAAGAAGATACTCTGAATATGAAAATAAAATCATGATCAGAATGACCTTTTACTTAAAAATGGAAAAATGTATAAACA
This sequence comes from Capsicum baccatum var. pendulum, assembly GCA_030864225.1. Classification (NCBI taxonomy): domain Eukaryota; kingdom Viridiplantae; phylum Streptophyta; class Magnoliopsida; order Solanales; family Solanaceae; genus Capsicum; species Capsicum baccatum. The sequence continues at coordinate 197,525,552 of CM061558.1, read as the reverse complement.
TATAGGTATCAGATGTTCATAACCCTCCAACACTGAATAATACTTTAAATACAATCACATCATTTAAGAACACCATAAAGGAATTCATGATTCAAAGACCCAAAACATAGAATATATCCCTAAATAATGGAATCCATGATTATGAGTATAGGAATATGTTATACTTACGAGGAAAACACGCTCTTATGGTTTAATTCATGAATTACTATGTCAACATGGTGTCAGTTAAACATGATATGAGTGATTAAAATTTAAAGAATATAATAACAAAATTCACAAGAGGAAACATATTGGCATGGCATGAATTCAACACTACTATAAGAACATTTAGTAAATTCATACTTAACATTGGAATTTATTAAAAAGATTGAAAAAGATTTTATACAAAAATACAAGGGTTCTTGGGACTCAATGGGTGGAAGAAACCTATTGATAAATACCCCACATACCTGAGTTGCTTGAATTCTTAAAGAAGGCTTGGAATTGGTCACTGGAATGGTTGAATTACTGGGAGAAACTTGAAATTTTGTGTTCTTGGCTGTAGGGAATGATTTCACATTGTTAACCGATGAGGAATGGGGAAAATAATCCCACACTTGGATTTTAAGTCATCAATTGGGTGTTTGGAGCAAAGGGAAAAGACCAAAATGCCCCTTGAACTCTTGCTAATAATGCAGAGTATTGGCCTCCGTGACATGACGTGTATCACGAAGACAAACCTTCGTGACACACCATGTATCGTGGAGGTCCAGCCTTTGTGATACACCCAAATTGGTGGCTTACTGCCTCCATGGTACAAAATCACACCGAACCTCTTCAACAAATATTAAAACTCCCTCGGATCACCCTTTTAACATCCTTAAACATATTTTAACTCGTAAATTAATGTTTCAAACTCAGGAAGGAAAAAAATGAAATGTTTAAAATCTTAGGGTCTTAAATTGATTAAGTTTCTTATACTTGGTGTGAATAAATGCCTTTGGCACTTATAAATATGAGATATATAGCTAAAAAATTATCTACGATCTTATGGGGTATTAGAAGATCTCCCCCTTGGGATCATGTACTACCCTACACTTTTCCTAGCTTAAACTCTTCACTAGAATTTTAAGGAATAAATTCTAAAATGAATACTATTTATTTCTTGTGGAATTCCTTAGTTTTAGACTTTCCATTGCATAGGAAATTTAATTATCTTTCTAACAATATAAGATTCGACTAAATCCGATAATCGAGTAAGAAGTTATGGTTATTTTAAGTTCCTATTGTAAAACACCATCATTTGGACCCTTAGCGCGTTGTGGAGCAGTGTAAATTTCCAATTATCCCATTTCAGTAGTCCTCTGCGATATTGGTGCATCGTAAGAGGGTCAATTTCTTATTTGTCAATTTCCAGATATCCAGCGCGATAATGGCGCATTGCGCTATGTGCCAAAATGGCATTCCAAAGGGGTACCGCGATGTCTTTGGGTCACGGAGTCTACTCAGTTTCCATTTGTCAATTTCCAGTGAGCCACCATGATAGTGCGCGTCGCAGTGGCCAACTAGATTGGGAAAATATATATATTCTAGTTCGTTAAAAAGTTTAAAGGGTGTATTTTTGTAAATATTCAACTCACAATCCATCCAAAAACAAAAGATTAATCATATTTGAAAGCACTTTATGCTTTATTCAACATTCTTTTCAAAACCAAACCCTAGATTACAAAACTTCCTCCCCAAGAAATCCAAAATTTCTCCATTAATTCCCCAAGGCTCTTCAAGATTGAGAATTTTCAATTCAAGAACTCTAAGAAGTCATCTCCAAAACATAAATAAAGATCCAAGATACAAGTTCTAGCATCTAGATCCTCAATTAAGGTATGTGGGGGTTATGAACTAGGCTACTCCTTTCATCCTTGTACCCAAATCTTGTTTTAAATTACAAAGTTATTTGATTTTATATGAGTTTCCATGAAATTCAAGTTAGGGTTTACACCCATTGTTGTTGTTTACAAACTTATGAGATTTCCATTGATTTAGAAATTGAAATTATATGACTATATTCATATTTCTATTCATTGTGCAGTAAATTCCAGATTTGATAATGAATTATAAGTGTTTACATTATAAAGCACGAATTTTAAGATGTTTTAACATGATATGAATGCATGGGTCATTGTGCCCTACTTAAGACTTCTATTTTGAGATTATTTGTGCTATGAGCACCCTTAGATAAGATTATTCTCAGATTTTGATAAAGATTTGACCTTTGGGTCCTAAGCTAAGCCAAAGAATCCACTTTGTTCATATAACTTGAGATTTAACCTTGTGCTATTTTTGAAGTTAATTTCTTAAGATTTTGAGCATAAGAATGGGAGTAGTATTTTGCACCAAGATGGGTAGGTTACTATGATTTCATACCCCAGAACTATGCGCCAACGTAGGATTCAAATTATTCCCACTTTTACATGGATGACTCAGATTGTGATCACTTAAGATAGAAGTTCTATTCTGATAAAAAGGGTAGAACAATCCCCTAACATGGGACAGACATAGGACTCCATGGATGCTCACATGGTGTATGTCCGTTAGAAAAACCTCCCAATAAGATGTCCCCTACTCTTAAAATAGTTTTTTGACGTGAAGCCTTAAGATAAAAGCATATATTTTGAAAGATATGGTTTTAAGATTCTTTAAGTCTTGAGATGAAGTATTCCCCTTACAAATTGATAAGATGATGTAGCAGCTTTCAGAAAGAACAAATTTTACAACTGAATGTTATGGCTCACAAGATTCATACTACATGTTCTGTTATTTATGATTTATGATCTTCAGATTTCTGATTACTAGAGCCTATGTAAGTCATTTACATTTAGCATGCATGATTTTTTATAAACTGTGATGATATTGTTTACTTATTGCATGCACCCCCATATACTCAGTAAATCATCAAAGTACTACTCCATACATTTGTCTATGTGCTACATTGTCTCATAATGTAGGTTCAGGTGCTCAGTCTCAGTAGCGTGAGTGATTCTCGAGCATCTCATCTACATCCCTGTAGTTGGTGAGTACTCATAGTTCGGGGACTTAGTTATTTATACTTTCAGTTTATTAGTAAATATTCCCTTATTCATTTCAGACAGTTTAGGTTAGCCGGGGCCTGTCTCATTGACTCTCTAGATTCAAATAGTAGAAGCTTTTCGTACTATTAGATTTATTTTTGGACATTGATTCAGAATTTAGATTTTTTAGTTTTGTTTTACAAAGACTTTTAGTATGTTTCAGATAAGATTTTTTGTATTATTATGATTCCATATTCATATTTTTCTTATGTTGAGATCCATACCTAGTAGTAAGCTACCAGGGTTAGCTCAAGACTACTTGTAGTTCAGAGTACCCTGTGGTTCCCGAGAACTAGATTTTGGGGCTTTTCAAACTTAGTATCAGAGACAAAGGTTTAGAGAGTCCTAGGGAGTCAGAATATCCATGTTACGTTGAGTCTTTATCAATAGTGTGAAGTGCGCCACATCTATGAGCAAGAGGCTATGGAGTATTTTAGGAATCATCTCTTATTTCATGATCTATCATGTATTCAGTGTCTTTATCTGCCTCTAACTCATGCTTTTACATGGCAAAAAATGCCTCCTTATTGAGATAATTTATGCTAAAATAATATCCAGCCACCTCAGCCCGCATACCCTTTGAATGAGAATGTGTCATATACAGAGTTTTGACCTACCTTTCAAGAACTAGCCCAAGCTGTGATAGATAATGTTCAGGGCAACCGTCAGGCTGCAGCCCCACCCTAGCAAGATGGGGACTTAGCTACGACCAGGATTCGAGACTTTATGAGAATGAACCCACCAAAATTCTTTGGGTCGAAAGCAGATGAGGACCCATAACTTTATCTTGATAAGGTGAAGATGATGACCCCAATTATACATGTTTTTGAAGAGGAGAGTGTAGAATTGGTATACTATAGGCTGAAGGATGTTGCATATAATTGGGTAGTGATGTGGAAGAAAAGTAGAGGGAAGAATACAACTTCCATGACTTGGAATATGTTTCAGGATGCATTCTTAGACAAGTTTTTCCCACGTGAGATGAGGGAAGAAAATATAGAAGATCTTATGAACCTGAGGCAAGGCTCAATGACTATGAAGGAGTATTGCCTTAGGTTCAACCAGTTGTCTAAGTATGCCCCTGATCAGATGGATGAGTAAGTTTGTGACCAGTGTATTGAGTTGGTAGTTAAAGAGTGTAGGACTATTATTCTCATTGGATACATGTATCTTCCTAGATTGATGGTGCACGCTCAATATATTAAGGAAGAGAAGAAGAAGGAAAGAGAGAGAGTAAATAAGAGGGCTAGGATACGGTAGTTTGATTATGGTCAGAATAGGTCTTGAGGAGAAATCGTTCATAGTTTCAGAATTATTCATCTATGCTTTCACCTTGTTAAGCCAGTGCTCCTACACCCAAAAATAGGTAGGAACAGTGGGGTAAGTCTTCTATGTCTAGATCTCAGAATAGTGTGAGTGGAAAACCTAATTCTCCCCAATGTGCTAAGTATGGTAAGAATAATGGAGGTGAATATTTGTGGGGTTAGAAATGTTGTTATGGTTGTGACCAGGTAGGTCCCAAAATCAAAAAGTGTCCATATGCTATACGGCAGAATATAGATGTTCGTTCTCAGACTCAGACTTATAGTGCACCAGCTTCTCTAGGTTACCCAACCCCTCCTCAGGGCACATCATCCAGTAACGGTGGCGGTTAGCGCCAAAATTGATTCTATGCTTTACCATCTCGTTAGGAGCAGAAAAATTCACCAGATGTTGTTACTGGTATGCTTTGTGTCTTTCATCTTGATGTTTATGTGTTGTTATACCATGGGTCATATTTCTCTTATGTGACCTCATTAGTTGCAATAAATTTCAAGATAAGTTCGGAAAAATCCCTGAACCCTTCTTGTTGTCTACTCCAGTTGGTGAGCCAGTTGTTGCCAAAGTTTTTATAAAAAGTTTCCCATCACTGTTCTTCATAAAGTTATGTTAGTAGACCTGATAGAGTTAGACATGGTTGATTTTGATCTCATTCTTGGTATGGATTGGCTCCATTCCTGGTATGTTCTATAGATTGTCGCACCAGAGTGGTGAATTTTCAGTTTCCAGATAAGCCAGTCTTTGAGTGGTCAAGAAATTCAATGTCTCTTAAGAATTATTTCATATCTTATCTTAAAGCGAGAAAGTTGATATCCAAGGGATGCATTTATCATCTAGTTTGAGTTAAGGACAATAAGTCTTAGACTCCAATAATTCAGTCTGTCTAAGTGGTCAATGAGTTTCTTCATGTTTTTCTAGAAGACCTCCCAGGGGTACCTCCCGATAGGGAGATAGAATTTGATATTGACCTTCTCTATATACTCAGCTTATTTCTATTCCTCCATATTGCATGGATCCCATAGATCTTAAGGAGTTGAAAGAGCAACTCAAAGATCTATTAGATAAAGGTTTCATAAGGCCTAGTGTTTCTCCATGGGGTGCTCATATCCTATTTATGTGAAAGAAAGATGGTTCTTTGCAAATGTGCATTAACTATCATCAGCTAAATAAGATTATAGTCAAAAACAAATATCCTCTTCCTAGAATTGATGACTTGTTTGATCAACTCCAAGGTGCAAGTTATTTCTTAAAGATAGACCTTAGATTAAGCTATCATTAGCTTAAAGTAAGGGAATGTGTTATTCCAAAGACAGCATTTAGAACCTGTTATGGTCATTTTGGGTTTCTTGTCATGTCTTTCGAGTTAACCAATGCTCCAGCAGCTTTCATGGAACTCACAAATTGAGTGTTCAAGTAGTATCTAGACATGATTGTCATAGTATTTATAGATGATATTCTTGTGTACTCTTGTAGTGAGGATAACTATATTGATCATCTTAGAATTGTCTTGCAAACTCTTAGAGATCATCAATTATTTTCCAAATTTAGCAAGTGTGAATTTTGGATAAGGTCAGTATCCTTTCTCGATCATATTATTTCTGCCGATGGCATTAGAGTAGATCCCCAAAAGACAGAAGCCGTAAGGAATTGACCTAGACCTATCTCTCCATCAGACATTAGGAGTTTCTTAGGTCTATCTGGTTATTACCACCGTTTTCTTAAAGGTTTCTCTTTTATTGCATTTCCTATTTCTAGATTAACCCAAAAGAAAGGTTAAGTTCCTGTGGTCAGATTCGTGTGAGAAGAGTGTTTAGGAGTTAAAGACTCGACTCTCTTCAGCCCCAGTTCTAGCATTACCTGATGGTACAGACAACTTTGTTGTATATTGTGATGCCTCATGGTTGGTTTGGGTTGTGTGTTAATGCAGAGAGGTAAGTTTATAGCCTATGCCTCTAGACAGTTGAAGCCCCAGGAAAAGAATTGCCTAACCCATGATCTGGAATTTGTTGCTATGGTATTTGCTTTAAAAAATCTAGAGACATTATCTGTATGGTGTGCATGTTAATGTGCTTACGGACCACAAGAGTCTGGAATATGTGTTTACCCATAATGAGTTGAATCTTCATTAGAGAAGGTGGTTGGAGTTGTTGAAATATTATGATATAAGTGTGTTATATCATCTGGGTAAGGAAAAAATATAGTGGCAGACACCCTTAGTAGATTCTCCATAGGCAATGTTTCTCATGTGGAGAATGATAATAAAGAGTTAGCTCGCGAAGTTCATTGATTAGCTAGATTGGGTGTTAGGTTGGTTGATTCAGCTGAAGGGAATGTTTGGGTAAAGAGTGGTTCTGAATCTTCCCTAGTCTCAAAATTGAAAGAGAAGCAAGATATAGATTCTAGTTTGGTCAAACTGAAGGAGCCAGTTAAAGAACAAAATGTGGATGTTTTCTCCCAACGGGGAGATGGAGTGTTGAGATATCAAAGTAGACTGTGTGTGCCTTGTAATGATGAGTTGAGACATAGTATTATGGCTTAAGCGCACAGTGTACGTTATTCTATTCATCCAGGTGCTATAAAGATGTACCGCAACTTGCAAAAAATCTATTGGTTGAGTGGTATGAAAAGAGATATTGCAGAGTTCGTGGCTAAGTGTACAACTTATCAACAGGTTAAGGTAGAGCATAAAAGACTTGGTGGTCTATTGCAAGATTTTGGTATATGAAAACATAAAATGGGGGTTTTAAATTTGTGAATTATGTTCTAATTAATTGTAACAGAGTTGTTCAATCTAATGATTCATTTTGTAAGTAGTAATTCAATGATATTTAACAAACCAGAGTTATGGTTACCAAGATGCTTAAATAATTAGGGTTGTGAATCACTTATGAGTTCCAATTAACAATTTCCTTTGTAAGAGTAGTTGATTCCTATTATTTACCCATTAGTTTCTCAACTTGATTGGGTAATTTATCCCTCAATTCTCTCAAACTCAAAGGATATATTATTTATTTAACTATTTTCTCATGAATATCAATCCTGCTAAGGCATTCATCGTTAATCTAAGTTTTATAGCCTTGAGAATTCATGTAAACCTTTTCTTTTTCCAACACACACTTTCCTTTTCGGACAAGTGATGTTTAAGGGCTCACTCTTCAAGTTTGCAACCAAGAAATGTTATTTAAGTGAATAAAGGTTTATACAATGTTCATTACTCATAGAACTCTATTAGATTCACAATCCAGAATCCATTTTTCACATCAAGGCTCCCATAACCCTAGTTATAGGAGCTTAGCCACACATATCCATAGAAGAAATAGAAAGCATCTTTGTATTATTCATAAATAAATTCAAGATTTACTTACAAAGGTTACAAGAATTTGTTCTTGAATCTTCAATAGAGATGGAATGATTAGACCACAAGATTTGGTTAATTCCAAAAAATACTACCTTACATAGAGTTTCAAGTATAGAGGTTATGATAAAAGATGAAACAAAGATAATGATAATGATAATGATAATCTAATAAAACCTAAAACTAGTATTTATATGTTGCCAAGTAAAAAGAATTAAAATTTGCATTCAGAAAAATTTCGTCCAAGTTGGTGGTCCACCGCAAAATTGGTGGTCCACCATTTTGACCTTCACTGTATATACTGAAATCTGGACTTCTATTTTAGGTCTGGTGGTCAGTTTGGTGGTCAATCGCAAGACCGGTGGTCCACCATTTTGGCCACCAGTGAGTTTTCTAAAATCTTAAATCTGGTGGTTAGTTGGTCAGTCGCAAAGCTACTGGTTCACCATTTCGACCATCACTGAGTTTCCGAAAATACTGAGTTCTGTTTTAACTTGGTGGTCAGTCGCAAGACTGGTGGTCCACCATTTTGACCACTAGTGAGTCAATTTTCAAAATTTCACTGCTATTTCACCGCATCATGGAGCCTCCGTACATTCCATAAATTTCTACATGCTCCAATAGGTATTAAACTAAATCCTTTTAAAATTCCATTGATGTTTTACATGAGTAAATTGAACTTCTCACGCGCCCTCCATGGTCCAATATATTTTGGGACTCCAAATGGAGTCAATTTCTGCATTTCGGTTTCGTTGAGCTATTTTGAGCCTTATTGAGTTGTTTATACTTGATTTGAAGCTTTTATATCCTTCATTTATCATAATTATCCATTGGAAAAGTATACTATATCATTAAACACCACAAATTAGAGCTCAAAAAATACAACATCCAAGACGGTAAACTCAAAATACGAGCTAAGCATAGGCTAATTTCACTTTGATTTTTAGATCTTTGTTTTGAATGTTTTCTTGATACAATTGACCCTTGAACATTATAAATAAGTTGTTTCACATATAAATATATAATAAAAACCTTAGTAACTCAATATACTAGACAAAAACCTAGCTCAAGCTAGTCACACTAGTTTTCTTGGTTAAACGCTAAATACTCAAATTGAATCAAAACTCATGTGAAAACACCATTTAACATTATAAGAAAATACTTGGACACATGAATGCTAATTTCTATTATTATCAAAACATATAGCATAAGACTTATCCTTAAAACAAGGCTAAAAAGGCTAGAATAGTAATGTTAGAATGCATACTTTGACTTAACTTATTTATCTTGAATAATATCATACTTATATCATGATTTAGTTCAGTTAGTCGATGATTCCTACTGAATACCCATAGTTTTTTAATAATACTACACATTAGTACCTTTTTGGTGCAGATTCAAGTACTAGTGGCTACCACTGACATCAAGATCATGCTGAGATGAATTAGGAGATAGGGTGAGCTCTTGGAGTCAAAGTAGCCCTTTTCCCTTCTATCATTTATGTCTAGTCTTCCACTATTCGAGACAAAATTATTTGACTATTTTAGTACTTATGTCTCTTTTGTTAGTAGCTCTTGTACCGACAATACTAGGTCATGGTATGGTTATTGATGTTTTATCCATCTTTTAGACTATTATTACTGCCTTATTATTATTGTAAGTCTTAACTTGCAAATTTTCAGCTTTTGCACTTTTCCACCAAATTAGTCCATTGCTTCTAGCTCTAAGCTATGGCTTAGCTTACTAACTGATGGGGAAAAGTAGGTGCTATCATGACTCATAAATTGGATCATAATTAGAAGGTTTAATGATTTAAAACGTTAACTTACGTCATAATATCATGTTTTTAGACTTAGAAGAATAGTTTAGAATTTGATTAAAAAACTTTGCATGAATTCGAGGCATTAAACCTAGTTTGTTAGATTTACCTTAGACATAAGTAAATCTCCTTGATATAATTAATATTTTTTATTGTCGATAACTCATAAAATTGTTGAAGTATAATATATAGATAAATCATTTATGAGCTCAATGGAGGCTGAAATATAGTGTAGGAGATTGAGTGCATATCCATAACCCAATATATATATATATATATATATATATATATATATATATATATATATATATATTTATGATTACCGGTGAATAAAATAATCCACTATGAGAATATATACTCAGTAGTTTTCTCTTATAAGTTTACAAACATATTAAATTTTGCATTTTTATTTTATGCATATTAGATAGTAGTTACAATCATACTATATTCTTACAAAGTTGATTTGTCTATGGTAGAACATTAATAGCAATCTACTCCAGAAAGAAGGTCCAACTGTCACCTAGCTTGGGTTACTATTATTGCATACAATCACAATATATCTAATTTATGGTGTATCTTGAGTGTATCAAAAGTTGGTGTTATTGGGAAAGAGTACGGTGAAAACTAAAGTTACTATTAGAATATATTAAGAGTAACTCTTTTTTTTTCATAACTAGTCTTTTTACCTTGTGTGAAAAAATTGGTGCCATGATAGATCTCAACAAGTAGATAGCTGCAAATATGAAACTTGCATACTATAGTAGCCGAGCTTTCAACCCTGACAAATACTATGGCATACATTGTTGTAATAGTATAATTCAAAGTTAGGTGAGATATGTTCAAAATAGATCCAACTATCCATAGGATTCTCTAGACAGAGGGTTTCTTTCATAATTTTGTTGAATATGAACCCGATCAGTAATTAAGAAATTTCCTACATGTGTGTAAACTGTAGATATATTACCATATCCCTGATAAAATACTAAAGCTTAGGATCTTTAGAAACTTACTAACAGGCAAAGTAAATATGTGGTACACGAACATGCCACGATACACCATCTCTATTTAGGATGACTTGGTTGATGCCTTAAGGAATGAATGATGTCTTGTAAAAAAAAAAAGATCAGGAATAACCCGATATACTCAAACATACCATAAGGTGAGTATTTATTAGATGAATAGAAAATTTTCCAACAAATACTGCTTATACTTGTAGAACATGTGTTCCACGAGAAAGAACTAGATGAGATGTTCATTTGGGGTTGGACCTAGTCAACCCACCTACAACCAATGCTATGGTTGTAAGGGATCTTAATAATACTTTTGGAAAAGCTTCTAAACTATTGGAAAATGTGCTCAGAAATAGAAAAATATAGAACACCCAAGTCAGGATACTAATGGAAAGTGTCCATATATGCAAGGACAAGCTTAAAATTTGTAACTGTAGTGGAGAACCACATGATCATAGCCCTCTAAAATCTCCAATATATTATGCATAACCTTATCATAAGGTGATGTTAAATTAAGTACTTTCTAAGAGGTAAACCAAGATATGTTTTTACTTTTTATTAAAATTTATTAATTACTTCTTTTTGTGTAATGTGACTAAAGCTGCACTAAAATGACCTGAAAAATACTAACATAATCTATAGAGACATTAATCTTGAAGATTTATGTAAAGCATATGATGGCTTGTAAGAAGTTTAACGGACCAATCTACAATTATAGGTTAGGAACAATAACGTGGGTTCATATAAGTACACAAATTATGAATGGGTTTATGATCATTTGATGGTTGTCAACCTCTCACAAAACTAGGTCTACATGAGACATCCTATAATTTCATATTTTGGGTCCATGAATTCACTTTATGAATGTAAATTACTAAAAGAGAAAATCAGGACCAACATTTATCTATTTGACAGGTACCCTACCTTTAAGAGTTCTCACTTTTTCTCTTCTTATCATAATAATAGAATGGACTCATTGTTTTCCCCTATATTTATAGATGTATGTAAACGCTAACTCTTGTACTTCTCTCTTAACAATACAAAAAAAGAAGATATCTTTCTATTTATTTCATCGAGGCAAAAGCTCTTCCCTATGCCCAATCATACTTCTTAAGGAACAAGGTAAGGTTTGAGTGTTTTCTTTAAGATAAAATGCCTAAATGTTAGTATAGTCACCTAATCACCATTGAGGGTAGTACTCTATCATTGATAGTGTAAGGTAAGGTGGGTCTAATGGATTTTGCAAACCCCATGATATATTGAATTACAAGGGTAAAAACCCTATATATTTCCATATCAATCGTGGATGGAAATAGCTTTTGGATATTGAATCTTATTTATTTTATATCGTAATGATAATATTCCTATAGAATACAAATATATCTATTCGTAATATGTTTCGATGAAATTAAAATGTGTATCTCTATCATAAGGAACCATATTTATCAATGGATAAGGGTTAAAATTCATATTTATAAGTGAGTTAATGATGTAGATGAAAAGGAAAGTTTTAAATATGGTATACTTTGTGAATCAAAAATCTCAATATTAATTCTAAAAACCTATAAAAACATGTGTATGGTTCTATTTATTAGCTCAGTTATAATTGTGAATAGATCTTCAATTAATAAAACAACTCGCTATAATATTTTGAGATAATACTTGATATACTCTTCTTGATAGTGCACTTTATGGTTGTGAAGAAATTCACAAATCATTTGTTACATCACAAAATATTTTAGACAACTCTTTGAGAGAAGGTTACTAGGCTATTAGGTTAGCAAGTCATCACAATGTTGGTGTGTCCTATCTAGGTTTATGTCTTTGCCATACTATAAACTGTTTAAGTACTAATCCTACATGTATACAAGTGATATTGTCTACCCTAGTGAAAATCAGTGGAAAAATGATAATTTCTCCATATAAGAAAATTTCCAGAGAAATAGGTGAAGCTACAAAGAGATTTTTCATATGTGGATACAAATTAGAAATCCATCCAAACCAAAGTTGATGGACAACCTAACCACCTCTTCCTACTAGAGCTGATTTTTTTTAAATTTAGTCTTTGCTCATATTCAAGGAGTTGTACGTGGAACTTATGTTACTATACAAACTGGAAAGAAATTTACCTATGATGAAGAGAAGAGCTTGTTAATTAATGAATCACTCCCTCGACCAATTTATAAGCACTACTATAAACCAAGGAATTATCTCACATAATAAAAAGATGACACAAGCCCCATAATGGATGGAAATCCTACAACAACAGATCTAACAACAAAAAGAGTTGTAGTAACATTATGTCAAAGAGAAAATTTTCATAGAAATAGTTCCAAAAAATAGAGCAAAATAATAAAATCATAAGAATAATACAATAGATGATTCTACATGCCAACTTATCGGAGACATAAACCTTGTATATAATAGCACTAAATTGAGTTTTTTCTTTTCACACCCTCTTATTGCTTCATTAGTTGCTTACCTTGGATATAACATAAGATTTATTTAGTTTGGGAAGGAAAAAATAAAACAAATGATAAAACGTAGTAGTAAGAGCTAATCATGACAAGCCATTTTGTCAAACAACAACCTAAGTCATATCATATGTATCAAACTTAGGTGTCAGGTATAGTGGAGTGAACTTCTAGTTTTTCTTAGCCACTGTTCGTTTTTGGAAGTTTATTTTAATGTTGAACTTAGACAAATTATATTTTTTTGAGTCTAGATTTTATATTTTTCAAACGATAGATGTTTGGTAGACGAATTTCTTAAGATAATAAGTCCTATTTAGATTAAGTAAAATAAAAATAGTTGACTTCTATAGTTAAAGTTTGCTTAAGGCACAAACTTATATTTTAGAGAAATTTGGATGACAAGAAAGTTTCTTCTTAAAATATTTACTGCATATATTGACATGTATATCACTTTTGTTGACATTAGAAACATAACAAGATACTACATTGCAATAATAAAGGCTTTTAGCAGCAATATGAATTATCTCTAAAACTTTTACTGACATTTAATCAAATGCCATTGGATTTAGTATCGGTAAAGGATTTAGCATTATTTATAAAAAGTACCGGTAAAGACAACAAACTATTGCTGCTAAAAAGTTTCAGTTTTAGTGACAATAACAATTGCCGCTAAAACTATCTAAGATTCGTATCTTGCACTGCTTTTAATGACACAGCTTATTAAAAACAAAATAACCCATAAATTGGAAAATGATAATATTTAAAACTGTCTTGCTTCATTAAAAACACAATAAATCAAAAAACACTTAATTATTTACACCATCACCTTCTAAAAGATAATATTGATTCGAGTTTAACAATTAGTTTCATCAAATATCCATATTACAAAATAGAAATCAACTTATTAATATTTCTCTAATTGTCGATCACAATGTTTCTCTCCATATGCCAAATCTCTAACATCATAGGGTACGATCTAAGATGAGAAATTATGAATGTCAATTATAGTTACAACAGTAGTTTAACCATAATAAATAAGAATCTCTTATGCATTTTCAAGATCAATTTGCATTTGTTTCTTTGTTATCTGAAATGTCTGAATCATGATTAATAATAGAAATCAATTTAATTTAATTTAAAGCTGGAACTATAAAATTTCACTAGAAAATAGGTATAATCAAAATTGTTTTAAAACTCTTTTAACTCAAATTAACAAATGTTCTCACCTAAAAGCTAAGAGATTAGGTGTAAAAAAAAAAGAATTAAAGTGACGGGGGAAAGTAAAGTACCTTCATGTTTGAGTATTACACACTAAACAAAAGCACTTTGGATTGAGGATAAGAGCTATTTGAATATGTAATCACCTTAGCAAGTCAAAACTATATCTCAGGGATCTGCAGAGCTTAAGAGACATTATGAAGTACGGAAGAAGATCTGTGTGTAACTAGAGACAAAGAAATGAATCCTCAATTTGGAGTCATAAAATTCTGATCCACTACTTGTAGCCATGGAATTAGAAAGAAAATAAAATTTTAATAAATCTACCACTTGGAGCCATGGAATTCAAATCAAGCAGAAGAGAAATTATATTAAGTAAGTAAGAAGAAAAAGAGAGAGAAGAGAGAGATACACTAGTAGTTACTTTAGATCAAATCTATTATCATCGAAGAGCTTAAAAAAGAGTGGGAGAAATTGGAATAAGTGTAGAATGTTTAGGTGTAATTCAAAAAGAGAGGCTTATTTTTATAAAAAATAAAGTAGAGAAGAACAAGAGTAGAGAGAGAAAACAGAGTAATTCTTTATTTAGGATTTTCTTAGGGTCTTTTACAATGAAAAAACCCTTCTATTTATAGTGAAAATTACTCCTAGTTTCTCTCTAGAACATAGATATTTCATATCCTGATAGATAACAAATAGGTATTATCAATAATCTTGATAGACATTAACTATAATGTAAATATATTTATAACACCCCCTTTGAATATATAATTAATAGATAATGTGCCTCATTAAAATGTTACTAGAAAAACTCTCTGAAAAAAAATTATGAAGGAAAAAGAATACACATCTCTAATAATATGGATTTTGGAGGCCTCATTAAAAAACTTACAAGGAAAATGCAGTGGGACAAAACCTCATAAGAGAAAAAGAGTACAATACGTATTAACTCCTTAGTGAGTAAATCCTTAAACCTTTGTATCTCAATCTTGTGCATCATCATCTTGAAAGTTGCAGTTGGAAGAGACTTGGTGAATAAATCAGCCAGATTATCACTTGAACGAATCTATTGCACGTTAATACCACCCTTCTTTTGTAGCTCATGTTTATAGAAAAGATTTTGGAAAATTGTGTTTTGTTCTATCTCCTTTAATGATTCCTTCATTAAGTTGTGTGATGCATGCTGCATTATATTCATATAAAATTATGGGTATTTTGTCACATTTCAAACTACATTTTTCTTGAATGAGATGTATCATGGAATTTAACCACATATATTCTTGTCTTGCATCAAGAAAAGCTATTATCCCAGCATGATTCTATAAAGTGGCTAGATAGACTGCGTTGTATATCTCTAAGATATGGCAATATCCCTACATATAATCAAATTGCATGTTTGAAATTGAGATTTATGTAGGTTAAATAATTACCCAACATCAGCTAAATCAACAAGATTGGGATTGCAATCTTTAGAATAAAATAAGATCATATGTTTGATCCCATTTTAATGTCTCCTAATAGGAGAAGAACTATACTTCTTCTAATGAATGGACGTTCCTGTGGGAGATTTCTTGATTTGTAGTCCAAGAAAGAATTTTTATTTCCCTATCATGCTTATCTCAAGTTGTCCACTCATTAACTTTGTAATTCAGAACACAAAGTACCATTTTTTTCTCCAAAATGATGTCATCAACATATACCTATACGATGAGAAAATATTTTTCTTATTTTCTTAGAACAAACTATTCTCAATATTTCCTCTAGTGTATCCATGATCAAGTAGCAACATAGTCGGTGCATCATTCTGAGATCTTAGAGCTTGTTTAATCCTTATAAAGCATTGCAAGTTCATATATGGGAATAGAGTACTCATGGATTTCAGAACCTGTAGCATGGTATACGTGCAAGACTTTTTGAAGGTGCCAGGTTAAGAAGGAACTCTTGAAATCCACCTAATATAGGGCAATTATATATGATCTGCAAAAGTTATCAGAATCATTATTGCTTCCATCATTTCTACTAGTGTAAATGTCTCGTCTGAATCAAAATTCTCTTTTATTTATTGTAACCTTGCACTAATAATCTTGCTTTGTTTTGGTGATTGTTCCTTGATCATCTAAATTATTTCTAAAAATCCATTTATTTCCAAAGATAGTTATGTCCAGTGGCTTAGGAACCAGGTTCCACACCATGCTAAGTTCAAATTGGTTTAGTTCCTCCTACCTTGTCATAATCCAGTATGCATCTAGCAATGTAGGCTTGATGTGATGACCCAATTTAAGAGTCATGGTGGCACCTACTTTACCCCATCAGTTGGTAAGCTAAACCATAGCTTGGAGCTAGAAGCAATGGACAAACTTGGTGGAAAAGTGTAAAAGCTAGAAATTTGCAAGTAAAGACATACAATAATAATAAGGCAGTAATAATAGTCTAAAAGATGGATAAAACATTAATAACCATCCCATGACCTAATATTGTCGGTACAAGAGCTACTAACAAAAGAGACATAAGTGTTGAAATAGTCAAATAAATTTGTCTTGAATAGTGAAAGACTAGACATAAATGAGAAGGGAAAAGGGTTACTTTGACTCCAGGAGCTCACCCTATCTCCTAACTCAATTCAGCATAATCTTGATGTTAGTGACAGAAAATAGTACTTGAATATTCACCAAAAGGTACTAAAGTGTAGGATGATTACAAAAACCACTGGTATTCAGTAGGCATCATCGACTAACTAACCTAAATCAGGATATAAGTATGATATTATGCAAGATAAATAAGTTAAGCCAAAGTAAAAGGGCAAACCTAGAATAGCGTTCTATTACTGTAAATAAATAACCGAAGTAGATTTATTATGGAAAAAAGTATAAATAATACTATCAGATTGGTCCCCGTAAGTGAGTAAGTGCAGAAAAATAAATAAACCAATACGGGCCTTATAAGCCCAGCCAGTTCTATAAATTTATCGAATATTAAGCCATAATAATTATTCAATCCATACCATATCATAAGTAAACTCTCAATGTTGAACTTAAACCAAAACTTATATCATTATCATCATTCGTTGTACTTGAACCAAAACTCATACCATCAATGTCACCATTAATTGCTGGACTTGAATCGAAACTCAATATTAATAAGACACCAAATTTGGTCTGAAATTAGCACCTACTCTCAAGAACCAACTATCATAAATACCATGAATCTGATGCCCTCAAGGACTAAAATAAAAATTTAAAAGGGGTATAACAAGTGTGTAAAAGTCTACAAAAGCTATCACAAATCTTGGCCTAAGGTGAGCTGAAGGGCCCTATTTCTAATCTCCTAAATTCATTCAAAGTCAAATTCTATTGTGGACTAGTCTAAGGTATCTAATTTTACTTATAGATGTTACACAAGTTACAATTAGCCCTAAGATAATAATTCTACCTAAATTATAAGTAACTAAGTCAATTTTGCTTAAATTATGATTCCTTAATAGGCAAAAAGGGTCCAAATAATACTAATTATACCAATCATACCTCCAATACCTAATTCTCATCCCATATCTAACATAATATCATAATTATACTGTGAATTAGCTTAGTCTATGAAGAAGGTAAAGCTAGACAACCTAAATGCAAAAGAAAAGCCCAAAGAATCTGCTAAACAGAAGATTTTCCCTTCTGAGAAGCTTCCGCAAGATGCTGCACTATGAAAATCATAATCTACACGTCAAAATAAGAACAATGGTACCTATATTGAATTTTTATGCTTCGATTCCAAAATTACATAAAAATTCCATGTGGGGTCGCTTGTGGAATCACAATTTCAAAATAGTCAATACATCCCACTATGCTTATGGAACATATATGTCACGACCCAAACTAGGGTCTAGCTGTGATGGGTATTCAAAGTCCACCGAGGATCCAAGACTACCCCCCTCTACCTAACCACATATAACATAGTACACCTAGAAGTGGCTGAAATTCAAACATATAATAAGATTGAAAAGTAATAAAATCAATGATATCTAGGAATGTCAACATCAAGACCCAATCCACAGTAATATCCATAAATCCTCTACAAATCCAAAAACAATCTAGGTCGGGACATGCCCCTGACTCTGACAATAACAATGAAAATGACAATGATAATGGCAATGTTAATGTAAACTCTTCAAATCTAGTTTATGAATGGGAACAGATTAAATGATCAAGTCTTCTAGAGAATGAAATCTCACCACTTCACCACCAACGATTGACAAATTGAGCGGATCCACCTAAAACTGCATGAAAAGTAGAAGTATCTCTGATGCCTGCATCGTGTGGGGATAAAATACCCAAAGATGATTAGTAGGTTGAGCACTAGCATGTAACTCCGGGATAGGGGATAAAATAATGCCAAGTCAAATCCAATTCAAATCCATGTGAACGTCATCATCCATGTATATAATTAATATGCTCGGACAGGGAACAAGGCTTAGCTTAAAGTAAAACATTATCCTGGACTATGTATCTCAAATGTCATAAATAGGCACCCAAGTGATTTATGGGCTTAAATCCCCTTGCTGGAAGAGCCCCAGTGTGTGTTGGATGCATGAACTGGAGGTATCAAGGAATACCAGGGAATGCTCCGACCCAACATCAATCCAAGATAACATTATATACCAATAGTGTGAAGTGTGCACATGATCTTCAAGACCAAATCTCATGTCAGCAAACATGAGTTTCTAATATAAGTCATCCAAGACTCATACCTTTACATCTTATCTATATACCCCCATTCAGCCCAATTTAAAAAAAAATTCACATAACCCATTTATTGACCAAGGAATCAACCGTTAAGCCACACCATGAGTATCGTCACACCCTTACACTTGCAAAATTATCTCTATGAAATAATAATCACATTAACTTGGGGGAATATCTCTAACTCTTTTTGTTCAATAAATCAACCATAAACAACAATGCCTTCAAAATCCATGTTCATTGTTTAACCATTTATGAAATGCAATAATATAGGTGAGTAAGTCAAACCAAGTGACAATTTCACAATTTAAAGTCATTTACACAAGTGGGTTAAGGGGACACAATTTTTCAAAACCAATTTTTAAGTTTAAAATATTAATTTGGCGAAAACCATAGTCCCTTAGTTTATTCACCATACCGATGCACCCCACAAGTTCAAAACCTTTAATAAAGCATAAAAAATTCATAATACATCATGCAAAAAAAAATTAAGAACCATCTATGTTAAAGCCCTCAACCATAACAAAACCCACATTCCAATCCATACAATTTCAGCCATTTAAAGAACATGTTTTTCATAAAATAAGAGTTGGGGAAGAGTAACATGCCTGAAATACCAAGATTTATGGAGAAAAATCAACCCTTAAGCCATTACATGACCAACTTCTTACAAACCCTAAGTGTCTTGAACTTGGAGAATTTAGAAAGTCTGAGAGAGTCCTCTGAGTGCTAACGTGTTGAAAATAATGTCCCAAGGGTGTTTTATGGTCATGGGTATTAAGTGGGTAAAGAGGGAAATGTCCAATGTACCCTTAATGAAAAGAATAAAATTTGCCGCCTAGTCACTATGGGTGACATTACGACTTATAGGGTCACCTTATGACTCATATCATCCAATTGTAGGTTGGACAGTGTCCTTGGGCTCACACACAGTTGACCCTATAAATTGAGATGTATGGCTAATAATGGGACCCTATGACTCATAGGGTCTAGCCGTAGTCAACACAGAAATCATTTGGACAAACACTGGACACCTAAAGACTTAGACAGCCTGACTCATAAGGAGTCTTTATAACTCACTAGGAGACAATCGTAGTCATGGTAGATACCAATGGAAACCTCCAGTGGTCACCCTACGACTTGGGCCCTATGATCTATAATAACTCATTAGGAGAGTCGTAGTTTGGGTGGTAAGTCTAAAAACTCAAAAAATTTTAGGGACCAAAATCTAGGGTGTTTCATACTCCCCCCTTAGGATCATTCATCCCTGAATGATAAGATAAGGAATTTATTAGCACGGTTTGACTGCGAAAACAACCACACTTACCTATAACAAAGACAGAAAACAAAGATACCAAAGAAATCACAATTTTCTTTAACAAAGTCATAAAACAAAGATGTTAACAGATACACATACCTCAAGCACGTGTATCCGAAGTGGGAAATAAGAATAGATATCTAGACTTCATGTACTCTTTGGCTTCCCAAGTAGCTTCTTCATACTTTTGGTTCCTCTCAATAACCTTTACTAAAGCCACGTCCTTTACTTGTAATCAACAGACTAAATGATCCAAAATCTCAATCGAGGCCTCCTCATAAAATAAGGTATCCAAAACACTGATGCTTGCCAGATTAACAACCAAGGAAGGGTGACCCACGCACTTCTTCAACATCAACACATAGAAGACCAAATGGATACATCCAAGACTCAAAGACAATTCCAACTCACATGCCATATTACCCACTCACCTCAAAATACGATATGGATCCATATAATGAGGGATAAGCTACCCCTTCTTCCTAAACTTTCTCTCTCCTTTCATGTTAGATACCTTCAAGAACACCAAATCATCTATATAAAACTCCAAGTCCCTTCGCCTTGCATCTGCATATGACTTTTGATGACCTTGGGCATCTTAAGCCTACCATGATCACCTTTATATTTTCCATAGCATACTGAACCAAGTCAGGACCATACATCCTATTCTCACAAAACTCAAACCACCCAATAGAAGAGCGATATATCCTACCATACAAAGCCTCAAATAAAGCCAAGCCAATGCTGGAGTGATTACTATTATTATAAGCAAATTCTATGAGATAAAAATGATCAACCCAACTTTCACCAAAATTGATCACACAAGACCTTAGCATATCATCAAAAGTCTAAATTATCCTCTCTGCCTGTCAGTCTGTCTGAGGGTGGAAAGTGATACTAAGGTTCACCTTAGTTCCCAAACCTTTCTGAAAAAAATTCCAAAAGTAAGATGAAAACTGAGTACCTAAATCAGATATATGAAAACTGGAGCACCATGCAACCTTACGATCTCCTGACTTAAGAGCTTAGTATAATCCTCTGCCAAATAATTAGTCTTCACTGGTAAGAAATGAGTGGACTTGGTCATCCTATCTACAATGACCCAAATCGAATCAAACTAATGGAGAGACCGTGGAAGACTAGTAATGAAATCCATATTAATCACTTCCCATTTTCATATGGGCAACTCAATCTCTTATGACAAATCACCAGGCCTCAAGTGATCCACCTTCACTTGCTGACACACCAAACACTTAGCCATAAAATTGGCCATATCTCTTTTCATGTTATTCCACCAATAGATCTTTTTCAAATCATGGTACATCTTCATCGAACCAAGATGAACAAGATATCTTGAGTCATGAGCTTCAATCAAGATCCTCTCTCAAAACTCGTCTACATCGGGAATACATAATCTACCTTTGTACCGCAAGCTACCATCACCACTAATCTCAAAATTCATCACCTTCTGGTGAACCACATCATCCTTGATCTAAATTATGATAAGGTCTAAGACCTACTTCTCTTTTACCTCAGCACCAAGAGACAACTTCACCACCTCTTGTACAGTCACAAAACCATCCTCAGAGTCTAACAAATGAACTACAGGACTATCCAAATGATAAATATCCTTCACCAAGCCTCTCTTCTCCTCATCAACATAAGATAAGCTTCCCATAAATAACCTACTAAAAACATCAAAAACCATGTTAGATTTACCTAAAAGATAGTGAAGAATCATATCGTAGCCCTTAAGTAACTCAAGCCATCTCCTATGCTTGATATTCAACTCCTTCTGGGTAAACACATACTGCAAACTCTTATCGTCTGAGAAGATGTCGACATAAACCCCATACAAATAGTGATGCTGATTCTTCAAAGCAAAGACCATGCCTAATAATTCCAAATCATGAGTCAGATAGTTCTTTTCATGCATCTTTAACTTCCTAGAAGCATATACAGCTACCTTTCCATATTGTAACAACACATAACCCAGTCCCTCCTAGGATGCATCGTAATAAACAACAAAACTATTGGTACCCTCGGGTATAGTCAAAATTGAAGCCGAAGTCAACTTATTCTTTAACTTCTCAAAACTACCCTTACAAGCATTAGACCATATAACTTTTACCTATTTTCGAGTCCATGTAGTCAATGGGGCAGCAATAGAAGAGTAACTCTCCATAAACATTCTATAATAATTGTATAAATCAAAAAAGCTCTGAATATCAGTTGGAGTGGTGGGTTATTCAGTTGGAGTGGTGGGTATAGGCCATTTCTTAACCACCACAATTTTTTGTGGATTCATCATGATCCCTTCACTAGACACAACATGACCCAATTAGGTTACAATATTCAACCAAAACTCACACTTCAAAAACTTTGCATACAATCACTGATCCGTAAGGGTTTTCAACACTATGCAAAGGTGAAGGGCTTGATCTACCTCATTCTTGGAATACACCAACATATCATCAATAAATACAATTATAAACAAATCAAAGAACTAATAGAAGACCCTATTCATAAGATCCATGAATGCGGTCGGGGCATTAGTTAACCCAACGGACATCACCAAAAAGTCAAAATGACCATACTAGGTTTGAAAAGTAGTCTTAGGAATATCCACCTACCTAATCTTCAACTAACGGTAACCCAATCAAAGATAAATCTTACAAAAGTACTTAGCACCTTGAAACAAAGAGATCAACAATCCTAGGAAGTGGATACTTATTCTTCACGGTCACCGTATTCTATTAGTAGTAATCTATATAGATCCAAAGGGACCCATCCTTATTACGCATGAAGAAAACAAGAGCAGCCTATAGAGAAATACTAGGTTGAATAAAACCCTTGTCTAGAAGATCTTTCAACTGCTCCTTAAGTTCTTTCAACTCAAATGGAGTCAATAGAGATAGGACGAGTTTCCAAAAGAAGGTCAATCCTAAAATCAATTTCCCTATCGAAAGGAACACCAGAAAGATCATTAAAAACACCTTAAAGCCATTATTTCTCAAAAAATAGTAACTATCGGATGACAAAGGATATAGAATGCTAGCTGTAGAATAAGAACCAGAATTCTCTAACTTCTTCTTAGACCACTACCTGCCATCTCTACCACTATTTTGCTAGCCACTACCCTATTTAGAATATCAGGATCTTTTACATTGCCTCGCCCCTAATTTAACTTATTTCTTCTTTTCATATTTCACATACTCTATATACACCACAAGCCTAGAGATATCCATGTTATTGGTTAGCAAGGTGGCCATACACTCTGACACCAAGTCTCAAGATAACTCTAAAGCAAACTTCCTCATCTTAACCCTCATGCTAGACACTAGCTAAGGAGAATAGTGAGACAAATGATGAAACTTATGCATACTCCTACACCGACATACTTCCTTGCTTCAAATTCATAAAATCCTCATATTTTGCTTCTCTCAATTCCTGAGGAAAGAAGCGATCAAGAAAAGTACTAAAGAAGTCCTCCCATAAAGCAAACTCTGCATCATCACCCTTAGATTGGTCCCACTCCTCATACAACTAATATGCCCCATTGTTTAGCTAGTATACTGCAAATTCCACACCATCAGAGTCGGAAGCATGCATCACACAAAGAATTAATCTATGAACCCTTAAGGATCTTCCTCAACCTTAAACCTAGTAAACATAGGAGGATTCAACCTCATAAACTGGCCAACGTTAGTGTCCTTAAAAGAACTTACAGCAGTACCAGTAAGTCCCAACTAACATGACTAAGATATCACTAATTGAGTCAGCAAATGAATAAAACATCGAATCTAAGCATTAGTAATATCTCCTAGAAGCAACCAAGCAGGAGAATCACCAACGGGAAGAGGATCAGTAGGGATCGTTGGAAATTCACTAGGGAAGTTAGAAAAAGCAACCCTAGACCAAGTCTAAACTCCATATGTAAAAGAGCCCCATCCATATAGTCTTCAAGTGGGATGGAGAACTTTCCACAAATATCAGATTTTCTGGGAGGTATGATCTGAAAAGCAAACAAATAAGAATTATAGGGAATTTTTACAAGTAAGACTCTACGGCCTGAAAGTAGATCATAAGAAAAGAAAATATTTATAAATACCTCATAGCCTCTCTTATAAAAGTGTTGCATATTGCACACCCATAAAAGAAACTCTACTTGACATGGTGTAATACCCATCAAGATCATAAACAAGTTTTCAATTATACATCTCATGTTTATAAGTTCCAAAGGCATTTATTTCACAATAAGTACAAGACATTTATCAATTTAAAGACCCCCCAAGATTTTGAATATTTCATTTTTGGCCTTCCCAAGTTCGAAATATTGATTTATGAGTTGAAATATGTTTACGGGTGTTAAAAGGATCATCTAGGGGAGTTTTGAAATTTTCAAATGAGGTTTAGAGCGAATTTGGAGCACAAAGGCAGTAAGCCTATGTGATTTAGAAGTGTCATAAAGAATGGACGTATGAGATATATGGCATGTCATGGAAGTTAGTCTTTGTGATACAAGGGGTGTCACGGGGGCTAATCTCTATGATAGCCTCTTCGCATGGAGGCTGTGTTTTCTTGCATTATTATTAAAGGTTTTAGGGGCATTTTGGTATTTTCCCCCTCACCCAAAACACATAATTGATGACTTAAAACCCAATAGGGACATTATTTATCCCATTCCTTATTACCTAATAATGTGAAATTATTCCTCATTCTCATAAACACAAAATTTTAAATTTCATTCAAGAATCCAACCATTCGAGGTCCCAAATCCAAGTCTTCTTCAAGAATTCAAGTAACTCGGGTATCTGGGGTATTCATCAGTGGGTTCCTTCCACCGATTGAGTCCTTAGAACCCTTGCATTTATAAACCCTTTTCCCTCTTT
Source organism: Capsicum baccatum var. pendulum (assembly GCA_030864225.1). Classification (NCBI taxonomy): domain Eukaryota; kingdom Viridiplantae; phylum Streptophyta; class Magnoliopsida; order Solanales; family Solanaceae; genus Capsicum; species Capsicum baccatum. The sequence continues at coordinate 197,500,309 of CM061558.1, read as the reverse complement.
TTATGAAATTCCAATGTTAAGTATGAATTAAATAAATGTTCTTATAGCATTATTGAATTCAAGCCATGCCAATATGTTTCCCCATGTGAATGTTATTATTATATGATTTAAATTTCAATGACCCATATCATTTCAATTGATACTATGTTAACTTACCAATTCATGAATTAGTCCATATAAGCATATTATCCTCATAAGTATAATATATTCCCATACTCATAATCATGGATTCCATAAATTAGGGATATATTCTATGTTTTGGGTCTTTGAACCACAAATTCCCTTATAGTGTTCTTAAATAATGTCATCATATTTAAAGTATTATTCACTGTTGAAGGGTTATGAACACCTGATCTTAAAGTAATAAGTCAATTAGATCATGTTTTCATTTTCATATTCAGAGTATCATGTTCATGTTCTGCACTTATTAGTACCCTATCATGTTAAATGAATAATAATATCAGTGTCATTCAGTTGGAAGTAACACTGAGCACTAAGTAAACATAGGGATAAAGGCTCTCTTATCAGTCAGGCCTGAGTCATTAGTAGCAGTCCCTAAGTTCCAAACCTACGGCACCACTGTAGATTATGAGGGGTCCCCCATCAGTAGAGGCATGACACCCTCATCTATTGGGACATCATCCTTGTGGCTCCATATCGCCATCCATGTGTTGGTACCCTTGGTAAGGTACCAACCCCTTTAAACTGGTTACAGTTTGGACCTCGATAGCTTAGATTGGAGAATGTCAATTATAGTTATCTCCTACATACTCAGTTCTATATTCAGATGATATCAACTTAAGTTTGCATGACCAAGTTTTCTATTTATCAATTATTTAGCTATTCAGTTTACAAATTATCTTAGTTTATGTTTAACTTGGTTTTATATTCTTCTTACATATTCATAAATTTATGCCAATTACTTATATGTATCTTGGTTGTCTTTATTTTTCATACCAGTACATTCCAAGTACTGACCGCATACTATTTTTGTGCCATATTAATTTCATAATATAGGTTCAGATGCCTAGTTTCCCGATCGCCCTTAGTCAATCTAGTGCCACTCAACAGTAGTTGTGGTGAGTCCTCAACCATCAAGGATAAGTTATTTACAATGATTTTCAGTACTTTCTTTATTTTAGTCAATCAAAGTTAGTTGTGGTTTTTCCCATCAACTCCTCATATCTTAAAGGCTTTTAGATATTCAGATATTCAAACTTGTTTTAAGTTTTCATTAGTAGTTTAAACACATTGATATTTGTTTTAGTATTACATTGTAATAGGATTTTATTAGTTTATATTCCTCACATGATGTTTCATTATTATCTTATTCAGTTCTCACAATAGATACCAGATCATAGGTTAGCTTGGGATCACTTGTGGCCTTAAGCACTATGTTATAACAGGGGGTAGCCTTGGGTCATGAAAAAACTTGGTATTAGAGCCTAAATTTTGAAAGGATTATAGGGTGTCTAAAAGCTATATTTACTAGAGTCTTGTACATGAGTGTGAAGTGTGCCACACTTATGGGAAAGAGGCTATGAGACATTTTAGAAAAGTTTTCTTTCTTTTAGTATTTCTATCGTGTGAAAGAGAGTGATCTCTACTGAATTTCCTTTTTTTCCAACTCGTCCTTCATCCACTTATAGAAAATGCCTCCTAAAAGAGATAACAGAAAAAAATAGGGATCATCCCGCACCACCAACTATTCAAGAAGATCCTCTGAATGAACATATTTCTTACGCTAAATTTAATACCACTTTCACAACTTTGTCCCCTTCTGTGGATGCTCAGAATAACATACAGATTTTTTCCCCATCTAATCCAGTAATGAATATAGTTGTAGCTAACATTTGATACTTTACTTGGATGAATCCTTCGATGTTTTATGGATCTAAGTCTGAGAAGGATCCATAGGGGTTTCTAGACTGCATGCAAAAGGTGACCAACAGTATGGGTGTCACTTCTAGTGAGAGTGTAAACTTATCTTCTTATCAGTTGTAAGGCGTAGCTCACACTTGGTTTAAGTAGTGTAAGGAGAACAGAGGTATTGAGGCAAGGCCTATAGAATGGGATGAGTTTGCTATTGGCAAGGCCTATAGAATGGGATGAGTTTGCTATGGATTTCTTAGACCAATTCTTCCCACTTGAGTTGAGGCAGGATAAGGTTCAGGTGTTTATCAATTTGATGAAGGTAACATGGGTGTGAAAGTGTACTCACTAAAGTTCACCCAATTGGCAAGGTATGCTTCGACTATAATGGACGATTCTACGTCTAGGATGAGTAAGTTTATGCTGGGAGTTTTTGAGGAAGTTGTTAAGGAGTGCATGAAAGCTATATTAATAAACGAGATTGACCTCTATAGGATTATGGTCCATGATCAGCAGATTAGGGCAGACAACCATAAGGATTAAAAAAAGAATAAGATGGCCAGAACAAGTAGCTTCAAATTTTCTCAATAGAGGTTTGATAGCGGGAATTATTCTCAGTTCTACTTGAAATTTTCATCTATGGCCCCATATTCTGCTAGTGCACAAGTTACTAAGTTTAGGTAGGACAGTCAGCATCGAGCATTAGGCTCTAAGCCCCAGGGTATCATAAACAGTGGTCACACAAATCCACTTTGGAAAAAGTATGGTAAGAATGATTAAAGTGAGTCTAGAGTAGGTAGGGATGCATGTTTTGGATGTGGAAAACTAGGCCACAGTATAAGGGATTTCCTGTTGGGTATGTGTAAGGGTAGAAATAATTATCAACAGGGCCAAACTAATACTTTAATAGCACTCATAGGTTTCTCTAGTCAGCAGGGTGCCTCCTTCAGTTCCTCTAGTGGACAGTGTCAGAATTGACCTTATGCTCTCAAGAATAGACATAATCAAGAAAGTTCCCTTGATGTTGTAATGGGTACGTTACAAGTATTCCATCTTTATGTTTATGCATGATTAGACCCTGGATCTTCATTTTTCATTACAACTCCTTATATAGTTGTAGGCTTCGTTACCAATCCTAAAATATTAGTAGAGCCTCTCTTAATGTCAACCCAGATGGGCAATTCTATTGTACCTAAATATGTATATAGAAATTTCTCGATCATAGTTCCTCAGAAAGTTACTTCAGTTGATCTTGTGGGTTAAAGATGATTGATTTTGACGTTATTCTCGACATGGATTGGGCTATGTCTCAGTTGATTGTAGAAATAGAACTGTTATATTATAGTTTCCTAATGAGCCTGTTATTGGATGGAGTAGTACTTCATTGCCTAAGGGTCATTTTGTCTCTTATCTTAAGGTAAGAAATATAATATCCAAGGGATGTATTTACCATATCCTCCTAGTCAAGGACTCATATTGTGAAACTCTGAGTCTTGAGTCAGTTCCAGTAGTGAATGAGTTTCTACAAGTGTTCCCTGAATATCTTTCCAAATTTTCTTCCAAAAGGTAACTTGACTTCGAAATAGAACTCCTCCTAGATACCCAACCTATCTCAATTCCACATTACAAAATGGCTCCATCTAAACTTAAGGAATTAAAATAGTTGTTGAAAGACCTCTTAGATAAGGGTTTAGTCAGGCCTAGCATTTCTTCACGGAATGCTCCAATTCACTTCCTATGTAATAAAGATTGTTCCCTCCTAATGTGCATTGACTACAGCTAGTTGAATAAAGTCACAATCAAGGATAAGTATCTTTTCCCCAGAATTAATGAGTTGTTCAACCAACTTTAGGGTGTGATCTATTTCTCTAAGATGGACCTTAGGTTTGGCTATCATCAGTTAAGGTTCAGAGAATGTGACATTTTGAATATAGCCTTCAAAATTTGGTATGGTCACTTTAAATTTCTAGTTTTTTTCTTAAAGTAACGAATGCCCCATAGCGTTTATGGACTTAATGAACAAGGTGTTCAAGAAGTACTTGGATATGTTTGTCATAGTTACATAGATGATTTCCTTTCCTATTCCTATAGTAAATGTGAACAGACAGACCATTTGAGGGTTGTATTATAGACCCTTACAGATAATCAGTTATTTACTACGTCCAGCAAGTGTGAATTCTGGTTGAGATCAGTAGCTTTTCTTGGTCATATAATTTCTGGTGATGGCATTCAATTTGAACCTTAAAAGACCAAACCAGCAAAAAACTAGACTATACCCATCTCTCTATCATACATTAAGAGTTTCCTTAGTTTGTTGGTTACTATAGATGGTTTTTTAATGATTTTCTTCTATTGCTTCTCCGATGTCTCGACTAACTCAGAAAAAAGTCAAATTTCAATGGTCAGATTCTTGCAATAATAGTTTTCAGGAGCTAAAGACTCGACTCACTTTCACTCCAGTCTTGATTTTACCAGCGGGTTTAGATTGGTTTGTAGTTTATTATGATGCTTATAGAGTTTGTCTTGGTTTTGTATTAATGCAGGAAGGTAAGGTCATAGCCTACGCCTCTAGACTACTTAAACACCATGAGAAGAATTAACTGACACATGACCTTGAGTTAGAAGCAGTCGTCTTTGCCTTATAGATTTGGAGGCCTTATCTGTAAGGGGCTTATGTTGATGAATTCATGGATCATAAGAGTTTATAGTATGTTCTCACTTAAAAGGATCTAAATCTTTATCAAAAAATATGGATGGAACTATTAAAGGACTAGATATGAGTATGATGTATCACCTGAGTAAGCCTAATGTAGTTGGTGATGCCCTTAGTAGATTGTCTATGGGAAGTGTTGCACACGTGGAGGATGATAAGAATAGGTTAGTCTAGGAGGTTCATCCACTTACTAGGTTAGGTCTTTGATTGATTAATTCAGCTGAAGGTATTATATGGGTTCAGAATGGTTTGGAATCTTCATTGGTTGCCAAAGTAAAAGAAAACCAAGATAGAGATCCTATTTTAGTCAAGTTAAAGGAGGCAGTTCAAGATCCAAAAGTTGAGGTTTTCTCCCAATTAGGAGATGGTGTGCTTTATTGTCAAGGAAGGTTATGTGCTTATGTGTTGATGTGGTTGAGAAAGTGAATTAGAAAAAAAACATAGTGCACGATATTATATCCACCCAGGAACCACTAATATGTACAATGATTTATAGTAAATCTATTGGTGGAATAATATGAAGAAAGATATTGTGGAATTCGTGGCTAGGTGTTTGAATTGTTAGCAGGTTTAGGTTGAGCATCAAAGACCTAGTGGTATGCTTTAGGAGTTCAGCATCCACACATGGAAGTGGGATGTGGTGAACATGGATTTTGTGAAAGGGTTACCTCATATACATCATCAACATGAATCAATTTGGGTCATTGTAGATAGAATTACCAAGTTGGCTCATTTCTTATTAGTTTATACTTCATATTCAGCTAAAGATTATGCTAATATATATCTCAGGGAATTGGTAAAGTTGTATGGGGGTCCATTGGCGATCATTTCAGATAGAGGTACCCAGTTTACCTCTCAGTTTTGAAAGGCTTTTCATAAGGGTCTTGGTACCAAAGTTCATCTCAGTACAACTTTTCATTCTTAGATAGATGGTCAGGTAGATAGAACCATCTAAACCTTAGATGATATGTTGAGGGCTTGTGTTATCGACTTTAACAGTAGTTGGGATGACCACTTACCTTTGATTGAGTTTGCCTATAACCCTAACTATTACTCTAGTATTCAAATATCTCTATTTGAGGCTCTTTACGAAAGAAGGTATAGATCTCCTATTAGTTGGTTTGAAGTAGGTGAGGCTACTTTGATAGGGCTAGATTCAGTGTATAAGGCAATTAAGAAAGTTCATTTGATCTGAGAAAGGATGAAGACAACCTAAAGTCATCAGAAACTTTATGCAGATGTGAGAAGAAGAGATCTTAAATTTAACATTGGTGACTTAGTTTATTTGAAAATTTCACTAATGAAAGGGGTGAAGAGATTCAGTAAGAAAGGGAAGCTCAATCCACCGCTATGTTAGCCCATATAGGATCTTGATATGTTTTGGGAAGGTAGCTTATGAGTTAGAGTTGTCGACAGATTTGGCATCAGTGTATCTGGTGTTTTATAACTCTTTATTGAAGAAATGTATTGGTTACTCAACTTTTGTTGTTCCTTTAGAGATTATGGGCATGAACGATAGCCTTTCTTATGAAGAAATCTTAGTTGAGATCCTTGATTGTCCCTTTAGAGATTGTGGGCATGAAAGATAACCTTTCTTATGAAGAAATCTAAGTTGAGATCCTTGATTGTCAAACTCGTAGGTTGAGGAATAAAGAAATCCCTTTGGTTAAGGTTCTATAGAGAAATCAGTCTGTTAGGGAGTTACTTAGGAAGCAAAAGTAGATATGCGAGTCAAGTATCCCTATATTTTCTCTATAAATTTAGATTTAGATAGAGGTAATGGTTTCACTTAAATTAATTCTCTCATTTTTTATCTCAGCTATCCAACCATCCTCATGTCATAGAATGCATTCATGAATTCATTTCAGTCCATGCATCATGTTTTGGGTTCAGTTACTTAATCATTATTCAGCTCATAAGTATTAAGTGCATAATCCCAGTCTTCTTAATATCTCAGTTCAAATAGTTTCATTTTGGGACAAATGATCTGTAATGCCCCAAAATCTAGTTGCCGGGATGCCACATGGTACTCTAAACTACAAGTAGTCCTGAGCAAAACCTTGCTGCTTTCTACTAAGTATAGATCTCAACATAAGGGAAATATGAATATAAAATCAATGTAGAAAATCTTATTTGAATACTAGAAGTCTTGGTAAAATAATATTGAAAAATCTGAATTCTGGATCAAATGTCTAAAACTGAATCTAGTAGTTCGACAAGCCTCTACTATTTGAATCTAAAGACTCACTGGGATAGGCCCCAACTGACCCAAATTGTCTGAAATGAATAAAGTAACATCTACTAATAAACTGAAAGTATGCAGATGAGATGCTCGGGAATCACTCACAATGCTGAGACTGAGCACCTGAACCTATACTATGAGACAATGTAGCACATAGACATATATGTGGATTAGTACTTTGATGATGTACTGAGTATATGGGGTGCATGCAATAAGTAAACAATATCATCACATTTTATAAAAAATCATGAATGCTAAATGTAAATGACTCACATAGGCTCGAGTAATAACAAATCTGAAGATCATAAATCATAAATAATAGAGCATGTAGTATAAATATTGGGAGCCATAGCATTCAGTTCTAAAATCTATTTTTCTAAAAGATGTTGCATCATCTTATCAATTTGTAAGGGGAATACTTTATCTCAAGACTTAAAGAATATTAAAGACCAAGCTTTCAAAATATATGCTTTTATCTTAAGTCTTTATGTCAATAAACTATTTTAAGAGTAAGGGACATCTTATTGGAAGGTTCTTCTAACTGACATATGCCATGTAAGCATCCTTGGAGTCCCACGTATAACCCCCGTTAGGTAGGGCTGTTCTACCCTTTCCATCGGAATAGAACTTCTATCTTAAGTTATCATAATTTAAGTCATCCACGTAGAAGTGGGAATAATCTAAATCCTACGTTAGTGCATACTTCTGGGGTATGAAACCATAGTAACCTACCAATCTTGATGCTAAATACTACTCCCATTCTTATGCTCAAAATCTTAAGAAATTCACTTCAAAAATAGCACAAGGTTAAATCTCAAGTTATATGAACAAAGTGGATTCTTTGTATTAGCTTAGGACCCAATGGTCAAATCTTTATCAAACTTTGAGAGCAATCGTATCGGAGGGTGATCATAGCACAAATAATCTCAAAATAGAAGTCTTAAGTATGGAACAATGACCCATGCATCAATATCATGTTAAAACATCTTATAATTTATGCTTTATAATGTAAAAACTTATAATTCATCATAAAATCTAGAATTTACTGCACAATTCATAGAAATATGAATATAGTCATATAATTTCAACTTCTAAATCAATGAAAATCTCATAAGTTTGTAAACAGCAATAATGGGTGTAAACCCTAACTTGAATTTCATGGAAAATCACATAAAATCAAATAACTTTGTAATCTAAAACAAGATTTAGGCACAACCCACCTCAAACCAATCTATGGGTGATCTATATTTCCTCTCATAAAGAGCCTCAAACGGAGCCATCTGAAGGCTAGCATGATAACTATCATTATAAGCGAACTCAATCAATGGCAAATGCTCATCCCAACTACCTTTAAAATCAAGAGCATATGCCCTCAACATATTTTTTAGAGTTTTGATGGTTCTCTATGCTTGACCGTCTATCTGAGGGTAAAAAGCCAAACTAAGATGGACTTTGTTTCAAAGACCCTTCTGAAAGGCTCTCCAAAACTAGGAAGTAAACTGAGTACCCCCTATCCAACATGATAGACAAGGGAACCCCATGAAATCTAACTAACTCTTGGTTATACAACTTAGAATAATCCTCAGTTGTATAAGATGTATGAACTGGCAATAAATAAGCTAACTTAGTCAATCTATCTATAATTACCCAAATCGCATCATGATGACAATGGAAATGGGGTAAACCAGTCACAAAATCTATGTTCACTTCTTCCTACTTCCAAGTGAGAGTACCAAACTCTTACAACATACCACCAGGTGTTTGGTGCTCTACCTTAATCTGTTGATAAGTTGCACACTTCGGCACGAACTCCGCTATATCTCTTTTCATACCACTCGGCCAATAGATTTTCGATAAGTTATGGTACATCTTTGTAGCACCTGGATGAATAGAATAATGTGCACTTTCTGCTTCAGCCATAATTTTCTATCTCAACTTATCATTACAAGGCACACACAGTCTACTTTGATATCACAAAACACCATCTCTCCCTTGAAAAAAAACCTTCATATTTTGGTCTTTAATTGGCTCCTTCAGTTTGACCAAACTAGAATCTGTATCTTGCTTCTCTTTTAGTTTTGAGACTAGGGAAGATTCGGAACTACTCTGAACCCAAACATTCCCTTCAGCTGAATAAACCAACCTAACACCCCTATCTATCTAATCGATGAACTTTGCGAGCTAACTCTTTCTTATCATTCTCCACATGAGAAACACTACCCATAGACAAGCTACTAAGGGTGTCTGCTACTATATTGGCCTTACCCGGATGATATAACACATCATATCATAATACTTCAATAACTCCAACCACCTTCTCTGATGAAGATTCAACTCCTTCTGGGTAAACACATATTGCAGACTTTTATGGTTCGTGAGCACATCAACATGCACATCATACAGATAATGTCTCCAAATTTTTAAAGCAAATAACACAGCAGCAAATTCCATATCATGGGTTGGGTAATTCTTTTCATAAGGCTTCAAATGTATAGAGGCATATGCTATAACCTTACCTTTTTCCATTAACACATAACCCAAACCAACCTAGAGGCATCACAATAAACAACAAAGCTATCTGTACCATCAGAAAATGCTAGAACTGGGGCTGAAGAAAGTCGAGTCTTCAACTCCTAAAAACTTTTCTCGTAGGAATCTGACCACAGGAACTTAAATTTATTTTGAGTCAATATAGAATAGTATATGCGATAAAAGAGAAACCTTTAACAAAATAGCAGTAATAACCATATAGGCCGAAGAAACTCCTAATGTCTGATGAAGAGATAGGACTAGGTCAATTCCTTATGGCTTCTGTTTTTTAGGGTAGAATATGGAGTGCGTGTAAAGCTAGACTCTTAGGCCATCCATAAGAGAGTGAGTTTCAAGTATCTGGGGTCTATAATTTAGGGTAATGGTGAGATTGATGAGGATGTCACGCATTATATTGGGTCAGGGTGGTTGAAGTGGAGGCTCGCTTTGGGAGTCCTTTATTATAAGAAGGTGCCCTCAAAGCTTAAAGATAAGTTCTATAGAGTGGTAGTCTATATGGATATGTTGTATGGAGTGGAGTGTTGGCCAGTTAAGAACTCCCACATCCAAAAGGTGAAGGTGTTGGAGATGTGAATGTTGTGATGGATGTGTAGACATACCAGAAAATATAGGGTAAGAAATGAGATTATTTAGGAGAAGGTGGGAGTTGTCTCAGTGAAGGATAAGTTGTGATAAGTGATGCTATGTTGGTTCAGGCATGTGATAAGGAGGGGCCCTGATGCTCCGGTACGGAGGTGTGAGACTCTGGCTAGGGATGGTTTTAGATGGGCTAGAAGTAGACTGAAGAAATATTAGAGAGAGGTAATTAGGCATAATATAGAGCAATTACAGCTTACAGAGGACATGACCTATGATAGGAAGGTGTGGAGGATGTGGATTAGGTTAGAGGGTTAGGGGGTGGAAGTGCGGAGGTAGTAATAAGGGAGTGCTCCTTTGGGTCTGGAGTTTCTAGTTCGTAGTGTTATGGCTGTAGTTTGGGGCTAGTGGTGTTGGCTTTTTTGCATCCCGTACTAGTTTATTATGCACTTATCTTTTGTGTTTGTTATATAGTTAGTTTGTTTTGTGTACCATATTAGTTTATATGCACCTAATTTTTGTATTTGCTATACTGTTATTGGTCCAAAGCTGGGGGTCTATCAGAAATAGAATTTCTACTTCTTTTGATGTAGTAGTATGGTCTGTGTACACTCTACCTCCCCAGACCCTACTAGGTAGGAATACACTAGGTATGTTATTGTTGTTATTGTTGTTATTGTTGTTCTGTCTTTTGGGGATTGACTCTAATGCCATCGGTGGAAACAATATGACCGAGAAAGGCTATTGACCTTATCCAAAATTCACACTTGCTAAATTTGGCAAATAATTGATGATCTCTAAGAGTTTCCAAGACAATTCTAAGATGATGTAGATAGCCATCCTCACTACGGGAGTACACAAGGATATCATCTATGAATACTATGACAATCATGTCCAGATATTGCTTGAACACTAGATTTAAGAGTTACATGAAAGCTGCTGGAGCATTGGTTAACCCAAAAGACATAACAAGGAACCCAAAATGACCATAATGGGTTCTAAATGCTATCTTTGGAATAACACATTCCCTCACTTTAAGCAAATATATCCGGATCTAAGGTCTATCTTTGAGAAATAACTTGCACCTTGGAGTTGATCAAATAAGTCATCAATTCTAGGAAAAGGAGCCAGGGGTCCATTCCCTTAACCCGTACTGATGAGAATTTGACTCCACGATAAATTGAACAAAAGGTTGCTGAATTAGCCTATTTCTAGACCTAACAAAATTAAGTGAATACCTAAAATTGTGGTCATTTTATTTTGATCTTTCTAGATATAACAAAAGAAGGAAAAATATTCTTCAAGTGTCTCAGGTCCCAAAAGTTTATGATAAATGCCACCAAATCCCCCCTGTTGCAAGACCAGCAAACTCAGATCGGATACCACAATCGGATTAGAAGAGACTAAGAATAAAACGTGATCTAGTTGCGGTCATTTCTGGGGCTCGTGAATGACTATCATTGGTTTATTTAGAAAGGGGTATTCCACCATTGTTTCACCCAAAGAAGAACCTTTCTTGGGATTGCTAAAATATTGGTATTAAACCAAAAACTCCCGGTAGATAGACAGTGGCCCAAAGAAACAAAAGAATCGGTTACATTTTTCATATGATCTCCTCTTATATATAGACTAAAAAATCGAACAGAGTTCTTTTTGTAGCACTTCGCCCCTTTTTTTATTTATTATTTTATTTTTTTTGGAAATAAATTGCGTCCAATAGGATTTGAACCTATACCAAAGGTTTAGAATACCTCTATCCTATCCATTAGACAATGGACGTTTTTCATTCTGATTTGTTTTTGTATTTTAACTTTTTGTTTGAAAAAAAAATAGAAAGAATCTGATGTGAAATAATTTTTTGAATTGTATATTCAATGATGTACTAATACTAATAAACTAAATTTTATTTAATGAATACAGTAAAATATTTAGAATAAATAGATATAGGGCGGGTAGTGGGAATCGAACCCGCATCGTTAGCTTGGAAGGCTATGGGTTATAGTCGACGTTGATTCATTTTTTAAATGTCTCTAATTCAAATCCAAACATGAAACTTTAGTTTCATTCCGCTCCCTTATGGAGATGAGTCAATGGATAAGATCTAAGATGTGAACACAATTTAAAAAAAAAAAAAAAAGAATTCTACCCATAACATCTATGTCAGCTTTTGGTCTGAATACATATAAAACGAATTGCTTTGTAGATGATCCTTCTAGAAGAGGGGGATTCTAACAACCTTTCTAGTTATTTCGTTCTTTGAACTAGTGATGCAAGGATTTTCAGTCCTCTACTCTACCAACTGAGCTATCCTGGCTATTCCCAATCTGTGTGATTCGGTGAGACATATAATTTCTCCAAATTCTTTTCTTTCGGTATTGGCCATAATTCACAAGAACATTCTGTAGTCTTAGTAAGGGGGAATGGAAAGACAAGTAGTAAAATTATTCGTCGTTTATAAATATCCTAATTTTGATGCCCAATACTCCATAGATAGTTCGAACTGTATAAGAGCAATAATCAATTTTAGCTCGTATTGACTTGACCCAGAATCTTTTGGCAAACTCGACGCAACCAGTTTTAGATATTATCAATTTGGAATCCGAAATGGTCACACGGAGTGTATCCAGTAGTATCCTATACTGTTGTGCCACAAGTGTATCAGTGATTAGGATATCATCACCTAGCATGGCATAGTCCTTAAAAGGGGTGTTTCTCTGCGGGTAAGCTTAGTACTTCAACTGAGATAATGAAAAATTATTTAACCTTTTTAGTTCTTTTTAGTTGGAACTTTAGGCGATTCTCGAAAAAAATAGCAAAAACAATTATCCCTAGAGTCAAGATATGATATATAGGTCATATCTTTGTAGCAACTGAAATCTTTTGCATAAACAAAAATGAAATCTAATTCTAAGTTGTAAAGCAAAATAAGAAAAAAAATGTGGATAAATAGACGTGTGAAGAGCTGAACATTGAAGAAATCTCAAGAGAAATAAAATATTCGATGAGTTTTTCGGATAGCTGGAACCCGATGCCGATTTTCGATTTAAATGTTAGCTCCATGTTTGGGGTGGCACGTCTGATTAGTTCAACTATCACTGCTGGAAACCCCAGCGGTGCTGTAGGAGTAACCCAGTACCTTTTGGGTGGAATTGCCACAACATGGGCATTCTTCTTAGTAAGAATTATTGCAGTAGGATAATGTCTAGGAGGATTTGAAAAGAATTATGGCATTACGATTTCCAAGGTTTAGCCAAGGCTTAGCTCAGGACCCAACTACTCATTGTATTTGGTTTGGTATTGCTACCGCACATGACTTCGACAGTCATGATGATATTACTACGGAACATCTTTATCATAATATTTTTGCTTCTCACTTTGGTCAATTAGCAATAATTTTTATGTGGACTTTCAGAAATCTGTTTCATGTAGCTTGGCAAGGAAATTTTGAGTCATGGGTACAGGACCTCACAAACCCAAGTTATTAATTTGTATAAATTTAAATCTATTCTTCAATATAACAGAATGTCTTTTTTCCATAAAACTAAAATAAAGGACTATTTTAGAACACTGGAATATTTCATTCTGAATTAAAACATGGCAGAGGCAAAAAAGAGATTTTGCATATTTTTGTTAATCCATGAACAGGATCTATACATCTCGATCGCAACAGAATCAAGAGAAAAAGAAAGAATCGGAATTGATCAATAGATTTCTCAAAACAAACTAAATGGAGCGTTGGCTAGGTTAGCGTCCTATAGTAAGAGGAGTATTTATGAACCCTGTATACCATCCTTGGGATCATGACCCTTTGTCCCAGCCACTGTAGCACGTGTGTCTCTTAGGGCATAAGGGGCATGATGACTTGTCCTAAATTTTTCAATACAAAAAGTTTTTGCGGGCGAATATTTACTCTTTTAATCCCTATTTCATTTGTAAGGTTAACTTGTGATTTCTCAGATCTCAGAATACATGAATTAATCTCTAGTTTGTTCCGCAATCTCGACCACTATAATCTTATTTGGCTGATGATAGTCAATGCATATTTGTAAAGAACTATCTTTCTTTCGCATGAATAGAACGGGAGCACCCCATGGAGAAACACTAGGCCTTATGAAACCTTTATCTAAAAAATCTTTGAGTTTCTCTTTCAACTCCTTAAGATCTGCGGGATCTATGCATTATGGAGGGATAGAAATAGGCTGAGTATCTGGAAGAAGGTCAATACCGAATTCTATCTCCCTATCGGGAGGTACCCCTGGGAGATCTTCTAAAAAAACATCACGAAACTCATTGATTACTCAGACAGACTGAAATGTTGGAGTCTAAGACTTAGTGCCTTTAACTCGAACTATATGATAAATGCAACCCTTGGATATCAACTTTCTGGATTTAAGATAAGATATAAAATGACTCTTAGGAGACACTGAATTTCTTGACCACTCAAAGACTGGCTCATCGGGAAACTGAAACTTCACCACTCTGGTGCGATAATCTATAGAAGCATACCAAGAATGGAGCTAATCTATACCATGAATGAGATCAAAATCACCACGTCTAACTCTTTCATCTATGCTAATATGACTTTATGAAGAATAGTGATAGGACACTTTTTATAAATTTGTTTGGAAACAACTTGCTCACCTACTGAAGTATACACCAAGAAGGGTTCAGGGATCTTTTTAGAACTTATCTTGAAATTTACTACAACTAATGGATCATATAAGAGAAACTCGACCCATGGTCAAACAACACATAAATATCAAGATGAAAGACATGAAGCATACCAGTAACAACATTAGGTGAATCTTTCTTCTCTTGACAGGATGGTAAATCATAGATCAATTCTGGCGCTAACTGCCACCGTTACTGGATGATGTGCCCTGAGGAGGGACTGGGCAACCTAGAGGAGCTGGTACACTATAAGCCTAAGTCTGAGAATGAACATCTGTATTCTCCCATATATCATGTGGGCACTCTTTGATTTCGTGACCCACCTGGCCACAACCATAACAATATTTATGACCCCACAAACATTCACCTCCATTTTTCTTACCACACTTAGAACATTGGGGAGAATTAGGCTTCTCGCTCACACTATTCTGAGATCTAGACGTAGAAGACTTACCCCACTGTTCCTGCCTATTTTTGGGTGCTGCAGCACTGGCTGAAGAAGGTGCAGGTGTAGATAAATAATTCTAAAACTACAAATGATTTCCTCCTTCAGATCTATTTTAACCATGATCAAACTACCCTATCCTAACCTTCTTATTTACTCTAGGTCTCTTTCCTTATTTTTCTCTAAATTAATCTACTAAGCGTGTATCATAAATCTAGAAAAAACCATGTCTCCAATTAGCATAGTAGTCCTACACTCTTTAACTACCAACTCGGATACACCCGTTACAAACTTACTCATGCTTGACCTAGGGCCAGCCATCTGATCGGGGGCATACTTACACAACTAGTTGAACTTGAGGCAATACTCCTTCACAATCATTGAGCCTTGCCTCAGGTTCATAAACTCTTCTATCTTAGCTTCCCTCATGTCACGTGGGAAAAACTTGTCTAAAAACTCATCCTAAAACATTTGCCAAGTCATGGGAGTTGTATTCTTCCCTCTACTTTTCTTCCACATCACTACCCAATTATATACAACATCCTTCAGCCTATAGTATGCCAATTCTACACTCTTCTCTTCAGAAACATGAATAATTGGGGCCATCTTCTTTACCTCATCTAGATAAAGTTATGGGTCCTCATCTGCTTTGGACCCAAAGAATTCCAGTGGGTTCATTCTCATAAGTCTCGAATCCTAGTCGTAGCTAAGTCCCCATCTTGCTGAGGTGGGGTTGTATCCTGATGGTTTCCCTGAATATTAGCTATCACATCTTAGGCTAGTTCTTAAAAGGTAGCTCAAATCTCTGCATGTGACATATTCTCATTCAAAAGGTATACGGGATGAGGTGGTTGGATATCATTTTTACGAAAATTATCTCGACAAGGAGGCATTTTTTGTCAAGTGAAAGCACGAGTTAGAAGTAGATAAAGACATTGATTACGTGATAGATCATGATAGAAGAGATTATTTCCTAAAATGCTCCATAGCGTCTTGCTCATAGATGTGGCACGCTTCACACCGTTAATCAATACTCTACGTAACATGGCTTTTCTGACTCCCTAGGACTCTCTAAACCTTTGTCTCTGATACTAAGTTTGAAACGCCCCGAAATCTAGTTCCCGGGAGCCACATGGTACTTTGACCTACAAGTAGTCCTAAGCTAACCCTAGCTGCTTTCTACTAGTTCTAGATCTCAACATAAGGGAAATATGAATATGGAATCGTAATAATACAGAAATCTTATCTGAAACATACTAGAAGTCTTGGTAAAACAAAACTGAAAATCCTAAATTCTGAAACAAATGTCTAAAACAGAATCTAGTTGTCTAACAAGCCTCTACTATCTGAATGTAGAGAGTCAATGGGACAGGCCCTGGCTGACCTAAACTGTCTAAAATGAATAAAGGAACATCTATTAATAAACTGAAAGTATGAATCACTATGTCCCCAAACTATGAGTACTCACCAACTGCAAGGATGTAAATGAGATGCTCAAAAATCACTCACGATGCTGAGACTAAGCACCTGAACCTATATTATGAGACAATGTAGCACATAGACATATATGTAGAGCAGTACTTTGATTATATACTGAGTATATGGGGGTGCATGCAATAAGTAAACAATATCATCACAGTTTAATAAAAGTCATGCATGGTAAATGTAAATGACTCACATAGGCTCGAGTAATCAGAAATTTGAAGATCATAAATCATAAATAATAGAGCATGTAGTATGAATTTTGTGAGCCATAACATTCAGTTCTAAAATTTGTTCTTTCTAAAAGCTGCTACATCATCTTATCAATTTGTAAGGGGAATACTTCATCTCAAGAATTAAAAGAATCTTAAAACTATAGCTTTCAAAATATATTCTTTTATCTTAAGGCTTTACGCCAAAAAACTGTTTTAAGAGTAGGGGACATCTTATTGGGAGGTTTTTCTAACTAACATACACCATGTGAGCATCTATGGAGTCCTGTGTCTGTCCCATGTTAGGGGATTGTTCTACCCTTTCCATCAGAATAGAAATTCTATCTTTAGTGATCACAATCTAAGTCATCCACGTAAAAGTGGGAATAATTTGAATCCTACGTTGGCGCATAGTTCTGGGGTATGAAATCGTAGTAACATACCCATCTCAGTGCTAAATACTACTCCCATTCTTATGCTCAAAATCTTAAGAAATCCACTTCAAAAATAGCACAAGGTTAAATCTCAAGTTATATGAACAAAGTGGATTCTTTGTCTTAGCTTAGGACCCAAAGGTCAAATCTTTATCAAAATCTAAGAATAATCTTATCTGAGGGTGCTCATAGCATAAATAATCACAAAATAGAAGTCTTAAGTAGGGCACAATGACCCATGCATTAATCTTATGTTAAAACATCTTAAAATTCGTGCTTTATAATGTAAACACTTATAATTCATCATAAAATCTGGAATTTACTCCACAATGCATAGAAATATGAATATAGTCATATAATTTCAACTTCTAAATCAATGGAAATCTCATAAGTTTGTAAACAACAACAATAGGTGTAAATCCTAACTTGAATTTCATGGAAAATCACATAATATCATTAACTTTGTAATTTAAAACAAGATTTGGGCACAAGGATGAAAGAAGTATCCTTGTTCATAACCCCACATACCTCAACTGAGGATCTAGATGTTAGAACTTAAATCTTGGATATTTATTGATGTTTTGGAGATGACTTCTTAGAGTTCTTGAATTGGAAATTCTCAATCTTGATGAGCCTCGAAGAATTAATGGAGAAATTTTGGATTTCTTAGGGAGGAAGTTTGGTAATCTAGAGTTTTGTTTTGAAGAGAATGATGAATAAAGCATAAAGTGCTTTCAAATATGATTAATCTTTTGTTTTTGGACATTGGGGATTGGAGATTTATGAAAATACCCCCTTTAAACTTTTTAACAGAACTGGAAAACGTATATTTTACCAATTTGGGTGGCCACTGCGATGCGCACTATCGCGGTGGCTCACTGGAAATTTACAAATGGAAACTAAGTAGACTCCACGACCCAAAGACATCACGGTACCCCTTTGGAATGCCATTTTGGCGCATGGTGCTACACGTCATTATCACATTGGACCTTTGGAAATTAACAAACGGGAAACTGACCCTCTCAACGATATGCCAATATCACAGAGGGCTACTGAAATGGGACAATTGGAAATTTAACTGATCCGCGACTCGCTAAGGATCCAAATGATTGTTTTTTACGATAGGAACTTAAAATAACTATTACTTCTTACCCGGTTACCTAATTTAGGTGAATCTTATATCGTTGGAAAGTTAATTAAATTTACTACGCAATGGAAAGTCTAAACCTAAGGAATTCTATGCTAATAAATAGTATTCATTTTGGAATTTATCCCTTAATTTTCTAAGGATGAGTTTAACCTCGAAAATGTGTGGGGTATTACATGATCCCAAGCGGGAGATCTTCTAATACCCCGCAAAATCCTAGATAAGTTTTTAGTTGTATGTGTCATATTTATAAGTCCCAAAGGCATTTATTTCGCACCAATTATAAGAAACTTATTCAATTTAAGACCCTAAGATTTTGAACATTTTATTTTTGGCCTTCCAGAGTTTGAAACATTTATTTACGAGTTGAAATATATTTAAGGATGTTAAAAGGGTCATCCGGGGGAGTTTCAATATTTTCAGAAAAGGTTCGGGGTGATTTTTAACCATAGAGGCAGTAAGCCTCCAATTTGGGTGTATCACGGAGACTGGACCTCCACGATACATGGTGTGTCATAAAGGTTAGTATCCGTGATACACGTCGTGTCACGGAGGCCAATACCCTGCATTATTAGTAAAGGTTCAAGGGGCATATTTGTCTTTTCCCTTTGCTCCAAACACCCAATTGACGACTTAAAATCCAATAGTGGGATTATTTGCCCCATTCCTCATCGATTAACAATGCGGAATCATTCGCTATTGCCAAGAACACAAAATTTCAAGTTTCTTCCAATAATTCAACCATTCAAGGTGCCAATTCCAAGCCTTCTTTAGGAATTCAAGCAACTCAGGTATGTGGGGTATTTATTAATAAGTTCTTTCCACCCATTGAGTCCCAAGAACCCTTGTATTTTATGTATAAAACCTTTTTCCTTCTTTTTAATAAATTCCAATGTTAAGCATAAATTTACTCAATGTTCTCATAGTAGTGTTGAATTCAAGCCATGCCAATATATTTCCCCATGTGAATTTTGTTATTATATGCTTTAAATTTTAATCACCCATATCATGTTCAATTGACACCATGTTGACTTACTAATTCATGAAAAAAACCATAAGAGCATGTTTCCTCATAAGTATAACATATTCCCATAATCATAATCATGGATTCCATTATTTAGGGATGTATTCTATGTTTTGGGTCTTTGAATCATGAATTCCCTTATGGTGTTCTTAAATTATGTGATTGTATTTAAAGTATTATTCAGTGTTGGAGGGTTATGAACACCTGATACCTATATGTTTATACATTTTTCCATTTTTAAGTAAAAGGTCATTCTGATCATGATTTTATTTTCATATTCAGAGTATCTTCTTCATGTTGAGCACTTATCAGTACCACATCATGTTAAACAAATAATACCAATGGCATTCAGTTTGGAGTAACACTTCACAGCGAGTGAACATAGGGATGGCGGCTCCTCTATCAGCTAGGTACTAGTCATTAGTAGCAGTCCCTAAGTTCCAGACCTACGGCGCCACCATAGATTATGAGTGGTCCTCTGTCAATAGAGGCATGACACCTTCTTTCTTTAAGATATCAGCCTTGTAAATACACATCGTCAGTCATGTATTGGTACCCTTGTAAAGGTATCAACACCCTTCCAACTAGGGTTATAGGTTGGACCCCAATTACTCAGATTGGGCCACGTCGATTGTCGTTAGCACCCTTACTCTTAGTTCAATATTCAGAACATATCAGCTCAGGTTTGCATGACAAAGTGTTCAATTTATGAGTTATTCAATTTACAGATTATCTCATTTTATGTTTTACTTGGGCTTGCATTCCTCTTATATGTACTTGCATTTATGCATAGTACTTATATGTTTCTCTGTTGTCTCTATCTCAACTACTTGTACATTCCAAGTACTTATATATTTATTTCATAATATAGGTTCAGATACTCAGTTCCCCGATTGCCCCAAGTCAGTCCAGTGCCACTCAGCAGTAGTTACGGTGAGTCCTCATCCATTAAGGACAAGTTATTTGTAGTTATTTTCAGGACTTCCTTTCTTTCAGTCAGTCGGAGTTAGTCCGGGGTTTGTCCCATCAACTCCATATGTCTTAGAAGATTTCAGTTATTCGGAAATTTAGATATTCAAATAATCAAATTTGTTTTAAATTTTTATCAGTAGTTTAAACATGTAGGTATTTGTTTTAATATTACATCCTAATAGAATTTTTATCAATTTAGCTTCCGCACATGATGTTTCATTATTATCTTATTCAGTGCTCACAGCAGATACCAAATCATGGATTAGTATAGGGTCACTTATGACCTTCCGCACTGTGTTAAGACTAGGGGTAACCTCGGGTCATACCACATGGCTTTTGGGAAACCCAATGATACCAAACCTAGGCTTTGATAACAACTTTTTCATGACCCGAACAAGGACCTTGCCTTTACGGGTATCCAAGTCTACCGAAGACCCGAGACTAACCCTCATTGCCTAACCACACAGAATATAGCACATCTAGAAGTGGATGAAATCCGAACATATAACAAGATAGAAAAGTAATAAAATCAATGATAACTCGGAGTGTTAACATCAGCACCCAATCCACAATAACATCAACAAAGCCTCTACAAATTCGAAAGCAATCTAGGTCAGGATATACCCCCGGCTCTGACAATAACAATGTTAATGTTAATGTAAACTCTTCAATTATAGTTTATGAATGGAAATCGATGAAATGTCCAAGTATTTCAAAGAATGGAATCTTACCACTTCACCACCAACGACCGATGAACCAAGCCAATCCACCTATCACTATGTGGGAAAAGTAGAAGTATCTTTGGTTCCTTCATTGCATGGGGATACATCATCCAGATACGGTAATTGCGTTGAGCACTAGCATGTAACTCAAGTATAAGGGGTAAAATAATGTCAAGTAAAATCCAATCCAATTCAAATTCATGTCAACATCATCATGTACATATATACGTAATATGTCGGGATAGGGACCAAGGTTTAACATGAAGTAAAATATTATCCTGGATTATGTAGCTCAACTATCATAAACAGGAACCCATAGTCTATAGGGGTTCAGTTCCCCCAGCTGAAAGGGACTCAGTGTATGTTGACTGCACGAACTGGAAGTATTAAGGAAGACTAGTGAATTATCCGACCACACATTAATCTAAAATACAATTATATAACAATAGTGTGAACTGTGTACATGGTCTTCACGACCAACCTCCTGTCAGAAACACAAGTTTCCAGTATAAATCATCAAAGACCCACACCTTCACGTCTTAGATACATAACCCCTATTAATCCCAATTTAAAAAAGTTTCACATAACCCATTTATTAACTAAAGAATCAACTGTTAAGGCACACCATGGGTATCGTCACACCCTTACACTTTCAATCTTATCTCTATGCCATAACAATCACACTAAGTTAAGGAATGCGTCGACCATATTTTGTTCATTAAATCAACCATAGCCAACAAGGCCTTTAATATCCATGTTCATTTTTTAACCATTTATGCAATGCAATAATATAGGTAAGTCAAACCAAGTGACAATTCCATAATTCAAAGCCATTTACATAAGTGGGTTGAGGGAACACAATTCTTCAAAACCAATTTTCAAGTTTAAAACTTCAATTTGCGGGAAACTATATCCCCTTAGTTTATTCACAATAACCATGCACCCCACAAGTTCAAAACCTTTAATAAAGAATAAACTATGCATAATACATCATTGTAAAAGAAATTTAGGAATCAACTATGTCAAAGCCCTCAACCATAACAAAACCCACATTCCAATCCATACAATTTCAGCCATTTAAAGAACATATTTTTCATAAATTAGGAGTTAGGGAAGAGTATCATGCCTAAAACACCAATATTTATGGAGAAAAAATCAACCCTTAAGCCCTTACATTACCAACTTCTTAGAACGCCTAAGAATCTTAAACTTGGAGAATTTAGAGAGTTTGAGAGAGTGCTCATAGTGCTAAAGTGTTGAAAATAACGTCCCAAGGGTTCGTGGGTATTAAGTGAGTAAAGAGGAAAATATCCAAAGTTCCCTTAACAAAAAGACTGAAATTTGTCGCCCAGTCACTACGGGTGACATTACGACTCGTAGGGTCACCCTACGACTTATATTATCCAGTGGTAGGCTGGACAGTATCCTTTGGCTTACACATAGTTGACCCTACGACTTGAACCATACGACTTGTAATGGGACCCTATGACTAATAGTTTCCAACCATAGTCAACACAGAAACCATTTGGGTAAATACTTGACACCCAACGACTTAGATAGCATGACTTGTAAGGAGTCTTTATGACTCGCTAGGGGCTAATTGTAGTCTTGGCAGAAACCAAGGGCCACCTCAACTGATCACACTACAACTTGGGTCTTATAACACGTAATGACACATAATGACTCATTACGAGAGTAGTATTCTAGGCAATGAGTCTAAAAACTCAAAAATTTTTAGGGATCAAAATCTAGGATGTTGCAATTTACCCTCAATAATGGGTAAAATTTTGACCTCAAATGGTACTACAATCAACTGCCAATATTTTAAGGATTTTAGAAAAATATAAAGGATTAAATCATTAAATTAATGAAAGCTTACGAAGAATTTACAGAAGAAACACATAATTAATGTTCGCAAATTCTCCAAAATCATCCACCAATGATTCTCCCAAGTTTTCACACACTTTAGGATTTAATACTATTGAAAATGGATGAAAATGGGAATATTGGACTTAAGTTGGGTATTTATAAGGTTCCAAGGGTCCACCTAAACAACCTAGTCTCTCTTTAGAGATATTGGCCATTTGCACTACTATCGCTTAAGCAGTCCTTATGTCGCTTAAGAGGCACTCGGTTAAGTAATGAGGGGTCCACTTAAGCAGCCATCCACTGGGATATCCCGATCACCTAAGTGATAGGCTAATTTTTTTAGCTACCCCCATCATTTAAGCGGCCCAAAAAGGCAATTAAGCAGGCACACTAGCACTAGCTAAGACTTGAAATTATTTTGAGTCTCCTCCAATCCCTCAGGATTCATTCAAAATCCCATATATGGAAACAAATTATACTACCCTATTAAATTAACCATTTTGGACTTAATGGCGCAGTCGAAAGTTTCATCAGGAGTTGTTTCGATAAAAATTGGGTCCCACACTTACGTTCCATTTTTCTTAACTTCTGGCCAATAGTCTAAAATAAGTTCAAAAGTCTTGAGACCCGAACCAATGGTCCTGCTAGCCTAAAATTATTGTTCTAGAGCTCTTGCAACTATCAAAATTGGCATTCAAGTTTGTTTGGATGAAGTTTATTTTTGATAGCCAATTTTAACCAGGGAAGACTTAAAAATAGGGAATTGTCTCTAAGAAACCTATGAACTATGCGGTAATCGAACTGTCATTTCCAGCAAGTCATAAATGACTTGGGACAGCTATAAGAAAAATTTAAACAGAAAATACAAAAAATGTCCTGGAAGGTCATTACAATATCCATTACTAATAGAACTTTTATTTGGAAAAGTAAAGGGATAGGATGTACCTAAAGCCTCGAACAGGTGAGGATACTGCTATTGTATCTCGCTCTTGATCTCCCAAGTATCCTCCTTTATTAGGCAGTGCCTCCACCAAACACTGAACCTTAACTATTGGAATCTCTCTAGTGTGTAACCGTCTGACATAACTGGTTAAAATAAGCACCAGTTCCTCCACAAAAGTCAATCGCTTAATAACTGAACTGAGTCATAACTAAGCATATGAGATGCATAGAGAATGTACCGCTATAACATAGAAACATAGAAAATCAAATGTACAACAAAAAAATCTGGGGGTAAGGCTAAACTCATTAGCTACCTCACCAACTGTACAAAAGATCTCCAAAGGTCTAATATATTTAGGGCTTGGCTTGCGTTTCCTCCTAAACCTCATCACATCCTTCATGGGCGATACATGGAGAAACACTCAGTTATTAACTCCAAAACTCAAAGCATGAAGCATACGATCTACATAAGACTTTTTCCTACTTAGAGTTTCCCTTAACCTATCTTAAATTACCTTGACTTTATCCAATGACTCCCAAAGCAGGTCTGTACCACGGGGTCTAATCTTGGAGGTTTCAAATCACCCAATTAAAGAACGACATCATTTACCATACAGAGCCTAAAAACACCATCTAAATTTAGCTTGATTAAGTAGGAAAATATTTGATAGACACATGACATGTGTGATAAATAAATTCAAATCTGAAAAGGCTCTCTTGAGGAAGTTCTTAATCCACTTATATGTTTGAGGAAATTCACCCTCGATTCATCACCAGTATCACAGATCACTTGTCACTAAAAAAGGCTAGAACTCGTCACCTAAAGATGAGAAAGAGAATGTGTACTAATAATTCAAAAAAAAATAGATACACCCAACATATTTGTATGAGACCATGCCAATAATGGAGGAATATTAGTTATCATAATTAACAATATTCGCACGTGGAGGATGGCTATTGGGCATAATACTTTAGGGATCGAGTGATGATTTTATATTTGTTGATATATTATTTTTTATCTATAAATAGTAGTATTAAAACAATGGTACGTGATTAGATTCTAAATAATATAAAAGAAATATACTCATATTTTTGGTTCCTAAACAAAATACCAATTTTCTTATGTTTGGTTTGCTTAAATAATTTGAAAAAAAAATTCAAATAGATTTATTTTCCTTAAACTTTTTAAAAATAACTTCCCTTTATAAAGTCAGAAAAATATTTTTCAAAACTCTTTTTCAACTCGCCACCTAAATACCGTCCATGAATGAAATCCAGGACCAGACTCTCAACACCAATCTTAACTTAGTCCAAACTCCCATCACTATCCATGATTCGATTCTTGACTCCTAACCTATACTCGGGTCCCAATTTAATTTTGAGTTTGAGATTCAAGTCATGATTTTGGGGAGTAGGGTCCCAAGTCAGGGTCAATAGTCAAGACTTTGGTCGTGGTTAGAAATTGAGGTCGGTGTATGGATCAGGAGTCAGTTCTTGATTTGAGGTTGGGGTCGAGATCAATATTTGAGTACTTAGTTATGTTATAACTCTCAATATCTAGTGGGGTCGAGGTTGGGAGTCAAGTCCTTGGTCGGGAAAGGATTCTATGTTTTTATCGAGGTCTTAAGTCAAGGTCTGGAGTTAGGTTTGATGGTCGTAATCAAGTTTTGGGTTTGAGTTAGTAGAAGAGGCTTGGGTTGAGATAAGAGACAAGTCTTTGGTTAGAGCCAGGTCCTAAATCTTAGGTCCTGAGATAAGGTTGGGATTAAGAGTCACAATTGGGGCAGAAAGTCCAGCCTCAAGTTGAGGTCAAATTTTAAGTCTTTATTCAGGGTTGGTAGATAAAAGTATGGTCTTGGTTGAGTTTAAATTTTAGATAGAGATAAAATTTTGATTGGGGTTAAATCTTAGGTTTCTTGTTTAGGTCAACATAAGTTTAAAGTCGAGCTCATGAATCTGGAGATGGTTCTAAGGGTCAGGATTAGTAATAGTTGGCACTCAATTTGAGTTTAAGATCAAGAGTCATATTTGGGATTAAATTTGAATTCTAAGTCTTAGATAAGGTGGGGATCAAGATTTTAAGTTAGTATCTATAGTCATCATCGAGATTAGGAGTTGAGTCATGGGTCAAAATTGGATTTTGAGTCTCAAGTCGGTGTTGAGAGTTCAATCTAGGGTTAGGGGCGGTATTTAAATCTCTAACCAAAGTTGGACCCCGGGTTAAAGTCAATTATTGGGTCTCAGGTCTTGGTCAGAGTGGGGAGTTGGGTATAAATAGTCGATATTGAGGATAAATATTAAGTGTAAAGCTCTTGAGTTAGGTTTGAAAGTTAGATTTAATCTCGAGGGCTGGGGTTGAGAGACGGTGTCGAGCTCGAGGGTCAGGATTAGGGTATTAACTAGGGACTGAGGTCAAGTTTCATATATAGTTTTAGATCCACAGTGAAGGTCATATCTTAGGTTCTGAGTCTTGGGTTAAGCTGGAAAATTAGGATTTATATCAAGGTTGAGGTCGTGTCTTTATCGAGGTTAGCATTGAGAGTCATGCCTTAGTTAAAGGTCAAGATTAGTTTTTGATATAAAGATTTAGATCTTGATTTAGTAATTGGAGTCAAGTTTTACTACATGTTGGATCTCATGTCCAGTTGGGGTTTGGGTCAAGTTCGAGGTCTGAGGGAGAGTTGGGTCTCAGGTTGAGGTATATAGTTAGGTTTAGTGTGGAGATAGGAATTGGGTTTCATATCAAGGTTGGATCCATTATCAATATTTAGGATTATTTTTTTACTAACTAGATGATACAATCCAAAATGCCTCAAGACCTTTTGATGGAATGATCATGAAGCGAGAGGTGTTTGACGACCCCTTATTGCTAACCAAAGGGTGCCATGAGTTGTTGTGCCTTGGAGAGGTCAAATAGAATAAAAGAAGATCTAGAAAATACCCTAGACTCACCTACAAATCCACCTACGCCAGCAGGTGGGGTTGGTGTGGCTGTAGATAGCCTTTTGGTCATTCCAGTCACCCATAAAGTGACATGCATAGGCAGGTAGATGACCTATGCAGGCATAT
The DNA here is from genome assembly GCA_030864225.1 of Capsicum baccatum var. pendulum. Taxonomy (NCBI): domain Eukaryota; kingdom Viridiplantae; phylum Streptophyta; class Magnoliopsida; order Solanales; family Solanaceae; genus Capsicum; species Capsicum baccatum. The sequence continues at coordinate 197,473,367 of CM061558.1, read as the reverse complement.
GTCCAATTTGCTGAAATAGGCCATTTGGGGTCAGATAATTGTAATAAATAACCCATATCTCATAATTATACACTTGTGAGTTTGAGTGAGCTAGGATTAGCTAATGTTGAACAATCATTTGAAAATGTTGGTTGCATGGAAGTTCAATCCCCTTGTTTTCTACTTATAATCTAGGTGCTAATTAGAATTATTGGATTGAGGATTTAGGGTTTAATATATCCTTTATTTTCTTTCCATTTCCTTATTTATGTCTCTCTATTAACTTATTTATTTATCTTTCCTATTTGATCCATAGCGTGTCTTTGTTTTCATAGTTTATTCTTGCGCACATAGTTCTCCCTTATAATTTGATATCAGAGGAAGGCTAGGACTTATTCTTATAATTCTAGTCTTGGGATTGTTAACTTAGAAAATCATTAAAGAAAACATTTTTAGTAAAAACCCCAAAAATATTTTTGTGTTTTTGAGACCTTTTTGTCGTTTCCATACTAGATTGTTTCCATTTATTTCCATCTAGGTTGGATCTTGATCTTTTGGTTTGCTTGGATGAGATTTGAATAAAACCCCATTAATGAGTTCTTGAGTTTGAAGAAAAAGCAATGTGGGTTCTTAGATCTTATTGATTTTGTGTGGATTTGAGGGCTAAAAATCATTGGAAAGTGTTTTCCTTGTTGAATGGATCCTAGATAAGAATTTTTATGCAATTTTGGTTAAAATGATTTAGTTTAAAAAATTTGAAGTTCTTGGCATTCTTGAGGATCTTCAAGAAGATGAATCCTTAAAACCGTTGCTTGATCCAAGAAAGGAAAGAAAGAGAAAAGAAAAATTATTACAAAGGAATATATAAAAAGAAAAATAAATATTCTTGGAAAAGGAGTAAAAAAGGGCCCACAAAAGGACAAAATTCAGAATCTCCAGTTAAACTAATTTGGGGCATCTACGCCTGCACCTGCCTACATAGGTCAAGAACCTGCGGCTGCATGTCACTAATGCAGGTGACTCTAGGTTCATTGGAAGTGACATGTGAAATCCCACATATGAAGGAAGATGCCACATGAGCCCGCATCTCACCAAAACACACCTAACCTATTCCATCAGTCTTCCCTCGGGTTTCAATATTCTAATTCTATTTCATGATTACTTAGTTGGTTGATTAGTCTTAGATTTTCTTCTTTATTCATTTGTTTCTTTTTGTTATTTTATATTTTCATGTATTGCTATTTCTTATTTCAAGAACATTAGTTTGTTTGAGTCATTTATTATTTTTCATACAAAAATCCCTTTCAACTATGAGTAGCAATTGACACCAAGTCTTCTAGTGGAGTAAAACATTCTTTCAATGCTAATGATGCCTATTGTGATTCAAACAAAGGTGTGAACCCTGAGAGACTGTGAGTTTGATTTCTTAACGCTAACTTGTTTGTTGTTTTTGTTTAGTGTTTCTTTTGTTAGGTACAATGACCAAGGATAATGAAATACCCAATTCCATCATTCAAATTACTTTTAGCTTCTATTATGGAGAAACTTAATGTTATGGATAGCCGATTGAACAAAGCCAACCATTCCCTAAAACCAATTAAACCAAGCCAACTATTTCATAAAACCAAGATCCACCTCACCAAATACCCTATGACCAAGGTTAACGCCAAGCACCACCAGACCAAAACCAACCACTCAACTAAAATCAACTCATCCAAGTTAAGGATATAGGAGGAGAGGGGCTTCATGGAGAAAATGAAGTGTCTATATTTGAAAATTTTGTATGGAATAGGTGAGGAGCTCAAGGGGGAGACATTCAAATACCCTAGGTTTTGATCCTTAGAAATTTCCTGAGTTTTGAACTCTCTAGACATCATACGACTGAGGCTACTAGTTTTTTATGCGGGTATGACCTAGAGATCCCACGTTGTATGTTAAGTAGTGTGTTCTAGATTATGTACTATCCTAGTACGACCGAACTCAATAAGAGTCATATGGAGTCCAACCCCTTTGGAATCTGTCTTATTTATGGTATGAGGGTACTTATCGCATGATGAAGCTATAACTTAGGTAAAGGAGTTGTACTTTGGACAAAATGTGGTGTCCAACATTTTGATTAATGTATGAGTGGAGGGTACCATTCGTATCATGTGGGTACAATTGGAGGAGTCAAACCATACCCTCCTACGATGGTTTTTATAATTTAAGTTGGGGGTGTTTTGGACATTTTTCCTCTTAACCCCTTTTTACCCCATGACTTAAAAAACATTTGGAAATTTATTTACGCTATTATTCTAAATCAAAAACACTTTAAATACTCTTAAATCTCTCTCAAGGCTTTTGGTTTAGGAAAGGCTAGGGTTTTGTTCAAAAAAATCAATTAAGGCTCTAAGGGGTGGTTTCTCTCTTTATTCTTTAGTATCTGAAGCATGTTTCTTCTCCCTCATTGTTAATTTAACTAAATTCATATTTTAATGAATGGTTTTCATGATTTAATCATGGATATTGGTTTTGAATTATATATTGGGGGGTTTGGTTGTAAATGCTTGGATATTGTTTTCCCATGCTTTACTTATGATTTTTCATATTATAATTGTGGTTTGAACATATGGTTGCATGGGAATGGTCAACTAGTACTTGGTTTTGGTGTTGCAAACTATATTCCCTCAACATGTTTGATAAAATGCCTATGGGAATGGTTTTGTGACATAGTTTGACTTTTATTGAAACTATTGCAATGCATAATATTGTAATGGAACCTAAATTGATTTGAATGATTTTAAATGGTTTAGTATGGCCTTGGTGGACATGGTATTGGTTTATTTAGAAATCATGTGGGGTATTTGGTAATCCCCAAATTGTTGGCTAATGACATTACTTGCAAGCTATAGTCGGTATGACGATACCACTTCCTAATGCCTTTGTAGATAAATTCTGGAATTTCTTGGTTGGTCATGTGCTAATGGTTTTAATTGGACAATAATGGTGGGTTTTGATAACTTACCATGAAGGTGTGAGTCCAATGGACGGACACTAGAAACTTATGTTAGCCAACATGAAGGTTGTTCATGGAGACCTTATACTTGTTGGATACACAAAAATCCCTTAAGTTATATTTATATATATTTATCATGGAGGGAGAAAGGTAAACAGGAATCCACGACCCCTGTGATATCTCCAGTTTGTGCCGCTACGCGCACTAAGGCCCGTTCAGGGGGTAACACTGAACTCATATAGCCTATGTGTAGATTATGATGGTAAAGCTACATAAACCAAGGTTAAGGTTTTGAATGCATGCTAAACCTGGTTCCCTTTCCCAACATGGATTATATATATATGGATGGATGTGATTACATATTGTTATTTACTTGGTTTTAAATTTTGGCATTATTTTATCCATACTCTTATGTACATTCTATCATTCACCCACTAACTTATCTTTAGGAATTGTATCCCTACGCAATACAGGAACCAGCCATACTACTCCTCCTGTTTAGTAACTTATATTTGGGGACAACTTTGTGTTAGATTGAAGTGGTGAGCGTACGTACTCCAAAGACTCCATTTCATGTTATGGACTTCTATACATTCTTTTGTTATTTCTTAGACTTTTGTTTTTTTCTATGGTCGAGGGCATGTCCAGACCAGATATTATTTTGATTTAAGATAGAGGCTTTGTGAGACTATTTTAGGTTGGCATAGGCAGTGTCGGTATTGGTGTCAGCCTTGGCATTTGTATATTAGTGATGAAACTGTTTTAATGTATTTGATTTATGATTTTTCCAGTTTATTATGTTATATAAGTAAAATTCATCCAACATCAGGTATAGGGTGGTTATGGTTTGGTATTGGGGGTAGTCTCGGATCCCTATTAAGCTTGAGGCACCGACATGACTCGGCCCTAGTTTGGGTCATGTCAGATTGGTACCAGAGCCTTAGGTTCATGTCTAATTAAGAGTCCACAAAGTCGTGTCGAGTAGAGTCTCTTTTAAAGGTTTGTAGCGCATTACACTCATAAGGTAGAGTCTATAAGGCATTTAGGAATGTTAATCTTTCTTGTGTTCTATTTTCAAGCTATGGAGTCTAAGTCCTGAATTCTTCTCTAATTCCCATTTATTTGTTTTCCAAATCATCCCTCAAAAATCTGAAGTTCACAAAAACTCTTTTGTCCCAATTGGGGACAATATTGATGGGACACGTACTCATGGGATCCATACCCGGTCAAGGGTTCCAATTATAGATTGTTCTGGAGTTCTATCGGTTCCCTCTAGTCTATCTCAAACTCATCAGGCTAAAGTGATGAATGCTGAATTTTGTCAGTCTATCCATGTTGGCACAGTTGGTAGTTACCTAGCCTGAGTATGGTAATCCTTTCGCTCCATCTTTTGAGGCCATAAGGGTTGGCTAGTTCATGAGGTTGAATACTCCAACTTTTACTGGTGTTAAAGTGGAGGAGGATCATCAAGGTTTACTGGATGAAATGGAAAATATTTTCTAAGTTATGCATGCCACTATGTTGAAGGAGTGGAGTTTGCAGCCTATCAGCTGAAAGATATGGTGTACCAATGGTAAGAGGAATGGGATCAGCCAAGGGTGACAATGATGAGTCATCACTGTGGAAGGATTTCTCCAATGCTTTTTTGGACCATTTTTTTTCTCAGAAATTGAGGGAGGCTAAGGTGGAAGAGTTTGTTAATCTAAAATAAGGAGATATGTCCATCAAAGAGTATGGCTTGAAGTTTCACCAATTGTCGTGGTATGCTCTGGAGTTCTATTCTAGTATGAGGGCCCGAATGAGAAAGTTTGCTTTGGGATTGTCTTATGAGTTGATCCTTGAAAGTAAGGCTACCTTTTTAATAAAGGACATCGATATCTCCAGGTTGGTTAGGTACATATAGCTGGTAAAGAAAGAGAAGAAGAAGTAGGATGAGTTAGGAGAGAGGTAGAAAAAGAAGTTTAAGTTCTCTGAGTTGGGTGGTGGCCTACAATAGAATTGTAGGGATAGTGGTAATTGGCCAAGTATTAGTAAGGCAATTCAGGGTCTAATTCAATGGCTAATGCTCCCTACCCACAGTCGTTGGGTGATAGGCATTTGCATGGTGGTGACAACTTTAGGGAATAGGGTGCCCTATCTCGGGCAAGTAGAGCTCAGTCAAGTGCTGCATTGGGGTTTTTATGATAAGATAAGGGACAGGTGATGTAACAGTGGTCAGTCAGGGTCGATGCTCAGAAACTTTATATTGGTAGGATTGGTTGCACTCGTGCTATGCATATCTAGGTTTTTGGACTCATAAGGTTGTCTTTAAATTCCTAAATGAGCCAATTCTTGAGTAGGAGGGTGGATCCCTATCTCCTAAGGGGAAATTTACATTATATCTTAGAGCTTAGAGACTAATATCCAAGGGGTGTCTATATCATCTAGTTCAGGTTAAAGATTCTATCTCTGAGGGTCCTTCTTTGTAATTTGTCCCAGTGGTAAATAAATTTACTGAGGTCTTCCCTGATGACCTTCCTAGTGTTCCTCTAAATAGGGAGATTGACTTTGGGAGTGTTCTTGTTCCAGACACTCATCCAATTTTTATTCCCCTATATACAATGGCTCCATCTGAGTTGAAGGAGCTTAAGGGGCAATTAAAGAATCTATTAGCTAAGGGTTTCATCTGTCCTAGTGTGTCCCCATGGGGTGTACTGGTGTTATTCATGTGTAAAAAGGATGGTTCCCTTCGAATGTGTATTATTACAGATAGTTGAATAAGGTGATGGTAAATAAATAGTATTCTCTTCTGAGAATAGATAATTTGTCTAATCAATTGAAGGGTGCTAAGTTTTTATCCAAGATTGATCTTTGATCTGTGTATTATTAGTTAAAGATTAGGGAGGAGCATATCCTAAGACTATTTTTCATACCCGGTATGGGCATTATGAGTTTCTAGTTATATCTTTTGGGTTAACCAATACCCAAGTGGCATTCATGGATTTTATTAATAGGGTCTTCTATCAGTTTCTGGATCTGTTTGTCATTGTCTTCATAGATGACATTCTGGTGTACTTTAAGAGTAAGGTGGATCATATGGTTCCCCTCCGTGTTGTGTTGTAGAACTTAAAGAAGTAATAGTTGTATTTCAAGTTTTTAAAATATAAATTCTAGTTGAATGCTATCACTTTTGTAAGTCATATCATTGCTAGTGAGAGGATCATGGTAGATCTGCAGAAGGTTGTAGTGTTTAAGAAGTGGCCTAGACCCATGACTCCAACCAATATTTGGAGCTTCTTGGGTTTAGTTGGTTACTACAGGAGGTTTATGAATAGTTTTTCTTCCATAACTTTCCCATTGACTAAGTTGACTCAGAAAAATGTAAACTTCTTATAGTCTGATGCTTATAAGGGTTGATTTAAGAAGCTAAAGGATAAGATAACTTTGGTTCTAATTTTGACTTTGATGGAAGGCACTGATGGGTTTGTGGCCGCCTACTGTAATGTATCCCGTGTGGGACATGGGTGTGTTCTGATACAGCATGGTAAGGTGATAGCTTATGCCTCTAGGCAATTAAAGGTGCATGAGAGGAATTATAAAACTCTTGATTTGGAATTATTAGCTATAGTGTTCATGTTGAAAATCTGGCATCACTATTTATATGAAGTGCGTGTGGATAAATTTTTTGATGATAAGATCATGTAGTGTGTGTTTACTCAGAAAAGGCTTAACCTTAGACAAAGAAGATGGCTTGAGCTCCAAGGATTACGACATCAGTCTCCAATACCATACAGGTAAAGCTAATGTAGTTGCAGATACTTTTAGTGGGTTATCCATTGGAAGTCTAGATCACGTGGATAAGGAGAAGAGGGATTTGGTGAAGGAAACATTAATCGTTTGGCTAACCTTGGAGTTTATCACTTAGACTCTGAGAATAGTGGAGTGTTCGTTCAGAAAGTGGTGCAGTCATTTCTCAATGTTGATATAAAGAAGAAGCAATTGTTAGATCCTGTCTTGATGAGGATCAAGGGTGATATATGTGGGCAAAAGATAATGGCCTTTGAGATTAGTGGTGATGGTACCTTACGGTACCAAGGTAGATTATGTATTCCCGACGTCTATGGTTTGTGAAAAAAAATCTTGGTTAGGGTGCATGAGTTGTGCTATGTCGTTCATCCTGGTCTGATGAAAATGTATCATAGCCTTAAAAAGATGTACTGATGGAACAATATGAAGAGGGATGTAGAGAATTTTGTGGTCAAGTGTATGGTGTGTCAACAAGTGAAAGTTAAGCACATAACGCCCAAGGGGTTGTATCAAGAAATTGAGTTGCTAGAGTAGAAGTGGGAAGTGATCGACATGGATTTTGTTACCGGTCTTCCTCGGTCTTGAAATTAGTTTGATTCAATTTGGGTTATCGTGGATAGAATGAAAAAGTCTTCTCACTTCTTTCCCGTGAGGAGTAACTTCTCGGCTGAGGACTATGCAAGGTTGTATCTTGATGAGATTGTAAAGTTACACAGGGTTTTTGTTTCTATTATCACTGATCATGGTACGCAGTTTACATCTCACTTTTGGCAGTCATTTTAGAAAGGGTTGGTGACTAAGGTTAATCTGAGTACTACTTTCCACCCGCAGTCGGATGGGCAGGCAGAAAGGACTATTCATATATTGGAGGACATACTTCGTGCCTGTGTGATTGAGTATAGTGGTAGTTAGGTTGAGTATTTACCTCTTGTGGAATTTCCTTATAATAATAGCTACCACTCATGCATTGGGATGGCTCCGTTTGAGGCCTTTTTATGGTACGAGGGGTAGATCTCCTATTGGGTGGTTCAAGTTCGATGAAGTGGAGATATTTGGCCCAGATTTGGTTCACCAAGCCATGGAGAAGGTGAAGGTGATTCGGGATAGGATTAAGGATGCCAAAATTCCTATACGTACGTGAGGCGAAAGTACTTAGAGTTTGAGGTTGGGGATAGTATGTTCTTAAAGGTATCTCCCATAAAGGGAGTGATGCAGTTTTGTAAAAAGGGGAAGCTCAGTCCCCGGTATGTTGGTCCTACTCGATTTTGAGAAGGATTGGCAATGTTGCATATGAGTTAGACTTGCCTTCTAGTTTGAGCTCCATTCATCCGGTATTCTATGTTTCTATGTTGAGGAAGTGTATGGGTGATCCATCTCAAATTGTGACTATCAAGGATGTTGATATTTTGGATTCTCTATCTTATGAAGACACCCCAATTGAGATGTTGGACTGGCAGTTTTTTCAATTGCAGATCAAGAATGTAGCTTCGATAAAAGTTCTATGGAGGAACCACAAAATCAAAGAGGCTACTTGGGAAGTAAAAAAGGACATGAAGTCCAAATATCCATTCCTATTTTCTTCTTCAGAAATTCGTGCAAAAGGTATGTGTTCTTCATCATACTTTTGTTTTCAAACTTTGTTAAACGAAAGAGTGTCTTCCTTGTATCTTTGTTTTCTAACTTAGTTAAAGGTTAGAGTTGAGGTGGTGGGGTGTAAATCATGCTAGTCTGCCTTGTCCAATCATTCAAGGATGAATAATCTAAGTGGGGGAGAATTGAAACACCCTGGGTTTTGAGCCGTAGAAATTTCCTGAGTTTTGAACTCTTTAGATATCATACGACTTTGGCTTACTACTTGTATGATGTGGGTACGACCTAGGAGGACCAAGTCGTATGTTAAGCAGTGTGTTCTCGATCATGTACTGTTATAGGTACAACTAGACTTCATACGAGTTGTATGGAGATGGTACAAGCGATTCATGCCAATCGTATGTTAACGGTGTCCAACCCTTTTTGAATCTATCTTGGATACGATTGGAGGGGAAGATTGTACCCTCCTGCGGTGGTTTTTATAATTTAAGTTGGGGATACACTGGATATTTCCCCTCTCAACCCCTTTTGACCCAACAACTTAAAACACTTTTGGGACTTCATTTACCCTATTATTCTCAATCAAAAAACTCTTTTAACACTCTTAAATCTCTCTCAAGGATTTTGGTTCAAGAAAGGCTATGGTTTTCTTCAATGAAATAAATTAAGGCTCTAAGGGGTGGTTTATCTCCATACTCTTTGGTATCTAAGGCGTTTTACCCCTCCCTCATTGTTATTCAACTAAATTTATGTTTTAATGAATGGTTTTCATGATTTAATTGTGGGTATTATTTTGTTTTGAATTATATATTGGGGTTTTGGTTGTAAATGGTTGGATGTTGTTTTCCCATGCTTTACTTATGGTTTTTCATATTATAGTTGTGGTTTGAAGATGTGGCTACATGGGAATGGTCAATTGATACTTGGTTTTGGTTTTGTTAACTATATGCCCTCAACTTGTTTGATAAAATCCCTATGAGAATGGTTTTGTCACATAGTTTGATTTTTATTAAAACTATTGCATTGCATAATATGGTAATGAAACCTAAATTGGTTTAAATGGTTTGGTAAGGCCTTGGTGGCCATGGTATTGGTTTAATTGGAAATCATGTAGGGTACATGGGAATCCCCTAAGTGTTGGCTAATGACAGTGCTTGCAAGCTATAGTTAATACGATGATACCACTTCCTAATGTCTTGGTAAATGACTTCTGGAATTGGTTGGTTGGTTTTGCACTAATGGTTTTAATTGGGAAATAATAGCGTGTTGTGATAGCTTACTGTGAAGGTGTGAGTCTAGTGGATGGACATTGGAAACTCATGTTTGCCGAAATGCGGGTTGGTCATGGTGACCTTTTATTTGTAAGGTATACGAGAATCTACTAAATTATATTTGTATATATGTATTATAGAGGAAGAAGGGTAAACGAGAATCCTCAGACCCTGTGATATCTCTGATTCGTGCAGCTACATGCACTGGGGCCTTCTCAGGGAGCATCACTGGACCCATATTGCCCGTGGGTAGATTATGAAGGTAAGGCTACACAAACCAAGGTTAAGGTTTTAAATGCATGATAAACCTGGTTCCCTTTCCAGGCATGGATTATATATATATGTGTGTGTGTGTATGGATGTGATTGCATATTGTTATTTACCTGATATTAAATATTGGCATTATTTTATCTGTACTCCTAAGTATATGCTAGCATTCACCCGATAACCTGTCTTCCGGCGTTGTATCCCCATGCAATGCAGGAACCAACCATACTACTCCTCCTGCTCAGATATTGTTTTAATTTCGGATAGAGACTTTGTGAGACTACTTTAAGTTGGCATGGGCAGTATCAGTATTGGTGTCAGCCTTGTCATTGGTATTGGTATTGGTATTGGGGATGATACCGTTTTACTGTATTTGATTAATGATTGTTCCATCTTATTATGTTATATAATCGAAATTCATCTGACATTGGGTGTAGGGTGATTATGGTTAGGTATTGGGGGTGGTCTCCGATCCTTATTAGACTTGAGCCACCCGACATGACTAGGCCCTGGTTTAGGTCATGTCAGACATAGAGGAAGATTTGGTCCAGTTTCCATGGAAAAGGAAACTTTGGAAACTGGCCCCAAGATCAAAGAGATTATTAATAGGATCAAGGAGGAAATGTGGGTTGTTACACAGGTCTTAACTCTATCAATACCACTCTTCTTACCTTCAAAGGAACTAGTGATCCATCTACTTACATTTATTGGGATGTACAATTTGATAAAATCTTTCAACTCAATAAGTTAACTGGTCACAAGAAAGTGGCCTATGCAATTGCTCATCTTAAAGGGTATTCCTCTACTGGTGAGAAACCCAAATAATGCAATAAGAAAGAGATGTAATCTCGACCATAAGTATTGGGACTAATTGAAAGAGATTATGAGGGGAAAGTATGTGATGACAAGGTACAAACAAGAACAATTCACCAAGCTATACAACTTAAAACAAGGAGATAAAGGTTTGGAAGACTACTATGAAGAATTCCAAAGCTTGATCGTTTGTCTTGAGATTGTTGAACCACCACACTATTTCATGGCTCGATACAAAGGAGGGTTGGAATATGACATTTCTTCTCAACTAATTTTCCACAAATTTGAAAGAATAGAAGAACTTGTTAAAGAAGTTGTTGAGGTTGAGAAGAAAAATAAGGGGAAAAAGTCTTTGAACCCTAGAGGCAACACTTCTTCTAGTTCATCCAGGTTGAACAAGAACAAAAACTTCAATAAGTACAATGAAAAGAAGCCCGTTGAGAAGGCTACCCCAAGGTATCTGTGAAAGAATAAAGGTAATCAATACCTAAACACCAATCGTATAGGTATTGCTAGTTTTAAATGTCAAAATTGGGGTTATAAGACTCGTGATTTTCCCAATAAAAGAAACATCATCTTGATAGAAGGTAAAGTTTACTTTGTTAGAGATAAGGTGGACCAAGAAGCTGATGATAAGGATGAAACTCGAGAGGGTAAAGACTTTGAAGATGAAATTGAACTTGTGGGATATCCCAATGAAAGGGAAACTAATGTGCTCCTTGGCATGATAATTAAGGTTCCTCATACAAATATTTCGCCTCAAGAATGACAGATAATAAATTATAAATTTATGATGACGCGAGTGATGAGTAGTAAGTCCTTAGAAGATCCAAGCCGGGTGGAGGAGATGAGAATGGATCAAGAAGGGGAAATTTGTCTTTACCCCAAGCCCTTGTTGTTTGTAATGATGGTAAAAGCATTTTTTCTAGCACCAATATTTTTCTTTTGCAGGGTCATAGAGAAATATTTCCAAATGAGGATCCAAAGTAAGTTCCTCATGGGTATGAACTTGAAGGTCTAGATGAGTTTTTATTTAAGGACTCCAAAGTTGAAGGATTAACTCAAAAGAGGTTCCTAATAAAACTCCTACGAGTTGATAGATACTTGCTAGCAATGGGTGAAACATCTAAACCTATGGATCGAAAGAAGGTGTTACCTACAAGGAAAAGTCCCACAAAGAGGAAAGAGGACCAAGCCAATTGGTCCAAGTTGATTCATGGGAGGGAAAGTCTATATGGTTCAAGTATGGGAGGCAAAAGAGCAAGCTCAAAACCTGGATCCAAAGGTATGTACCTACCCCCTCTTAGTCCAAGCATTCCTTGGAATAATGGTGATATTTACCCTATGGTAGGAAATTTCTTAAAGTTATTTAACTTCAAATCCTACCAAATAGTGTTGATGTATCCCAACCACATTGTGGTTTTTCATAGATGTTCCTAAAATATGTGGCCTCTATAACCCGTCTACCCAAACTGTTTGTTTCTTTGTGAAGAGTCTATGGTCCCTACTTAATAGAAAAATTTTGTTCCCTATTTCTTATCACACCTATATGGGTAGATGAGCTGACATATTAGAATGGACTCCGCTAGTAAAAGGCCTATTCTTGGGAACTCATTTAAGTGAAAGGGATATGAGGTACTTAAAATGCTTGTTCTTGTGCTTGATATCATCTTAAATATTCTTAACTATTTCCATTCATATCTCTTTTCTTATCCATATTTGTGTTGAGAATGTCTTATGGAAGGGAGAGTAATCCACACCCTAGGTTGTTCCAAAATATGGTTATTTTCTTGATAAATCATTTGAACCTAATGGAAATCTTGTTAATGGAAATACCTTGGGAGAGTCTCCTGAAGCTTGTTATAGCCAACACCTTTGTGCCTTGTATGAGAAGTTCTTTTCATTGAACATGACAGATAGTTAGTTATATCTCAAGTGGGTGTCCCCTTGGCATGGAAAATTTGATGTTAACCTTTGTGGTTCAAGGATATATTGGTTTTTTCTTTGTCTTTTGAACTTTTAGGACTTAAGATTTAAGGTTGAACCATTTTTAAGAAGGAAAGGATGATACAATCAAAAATGCCATAGGACCTTTGGATAGAATGATCATGTAGTGAGAGGTGTTTGATGACCATTTATTATTATATAAAGGGTAACCATGAGTTGGTGATTACATCCAAGAAGGGTTAAGGAGCTTTATAGAGGTCAAAGTGAAGAAAAGAAAAGATAGGATATGCCCTCACTATAATATTTTAGTTCTACTATTACCCTTGTAAAGTGTGGCCTTTGATTGAAGGGTACTGTTTCGAACTTTAGGCAACACTTTTTAGAGGGTGTCCTAAAAAGGAATAATATTTGACTTTAGGCCATGCTTTCGAGTGTTGCCATATCAACTACATTTAAAAGTGTGGCTATTAAGGTTTAAAAGGCCACGCTTTGCAACTTCTCATTAGAAACACATTCATCTAATAAAGCAACACTTTCAAATGTTGTCTAAAATGTTAGTACATATTTCCTAATTGAAAAATAATTACTTTGGTCGGAATGTATACATCACTAATCATATTACATATACATACATATATGTAACCGCACGCACCAATTAGATAATACAATTTAAATTCATAGATTTGCAATGAACTTTAAGGAAAACATGTCTTTTATACAAAGACTAATTAGAAAACAACATTTTAAAGATTTGTACTAATTTCCACACAAAACCAAATGTATCTAAACATATTTCAGAATAGTCCTAAAATTCTTCATCATTCACTTCAATCTAGATCGAGTTGACTTGTGGCAGCCACCATTCAAATTTGATAACTCTCATTTTTTTGCACATTCAAATGAACAAACAATTCGAAGAAAATTATGCTTGACAAAAATAAATAATATTTTTCCAATTTGGAATGAGAAGTATGAGAATTCAAAGTTTCTTTAATACATTTAATCAAGCTAAAAGTTTAGGATTCAAGTTTCTTATCAATTTGAAAGATTTTCATGAACCTAAGCATGAGTTGATCCAAAAGAACTTGGAAGAATTTTTCCTCTTATATGTTATGCATTACTTGCATCTTGTGGAGGAATGTTAGATCCGTCACTCCCTAGTATATCTTGAACATTTAATACAGGATTGTTTGGCACCAGTCGACTAAAAAAATGTTGCATTTTCTTTTTATATTTCAGTTATTTCTTCCTTCAGAGAAGTGACTTCACTAGCATGATTTTGTTTAAGCTTGTTCATTTCCTCATTTTTTAGAGAACTTATTGTCAATGATCTATCGTAGCATCTAAGTCAACCAGGATTCTCCTTTCCAAACACTATCATGAATGCATCATCTGGCGTTTCCCTAGAATTTTGATAATTTTAAAGTTTAGACTATCAAAAAAGTAAAACAAGCAATAGTTTTCAAGATATGAAAAATAAGGGATCAATTACATTTTCATACAGTAATGGTGAACTCACATCCATTAGAAGTACTTGAACACATATTTTCATGCATAACTTTAGACAAAGATAGGAACTTAATATCCTTGGGGTTCATATTTTCAGGCATAACTTTAAACAAAGAAGGGAACTCAATATCCATTTTACATTAGCATCTTAATATCATTATAGTGCACATACTAAAGTTGAAACCTTGGGAAGGGTGAAAGCTGACCTAGTCACAAAGCAAAAGCTATGACAAATAATACTTGCAGATTCAAGTAAAAATAATAAAGATAGGAACTCAATGACATACAAAGCAAAGGTAATGACACACTAAAGGAGAATTCCTTGCAGATTCCAGTAAAATGATAATCTTTTCATAACCCCAAAGGTGTATACAATACTTTTCTAAGCCTAAATAACATAACTAACCTAAAGGTGTCCAACAACACAATGAGACATCTAAGAAAGGGAAACTAGTGCTACTACACTGGAGAGGATAACTATAATTGCTTAAGAAAAAACTAGAACGGGCATTTGATTAACGCAAACAGGCACCTCTTCCCCCAAACGGAGAAGGATGAATGTAGTTTCCAAGAATAGATGCTATTTATAAGCTGAAATAGGGAGATTAAATATAGCTTGAAAACTTAACTTTTCTATTTTAATTATTGTTAATCAGATGTAGTACACAAAATATGTAAGTGCCTTAAAATCTATGAAAAATGGGCACTTTGTGAAATACAATACTAAAAGAAACTATTCATGAAGTATTAATCAGTATTGACAAATTGGACTCAATTACATACAAAGCTAATACAATGGCACACTAAAGGAGAATTCCTTGCAAATTCCAGTAAAATGGTAACCTTTTCAGAACTCAAAGGGTGCATATAATAATCTTCCAAGCTTGAATGACATAACTAACTTAAAGGTGTCCAACAACACAATGAGACAGATAAGAAAGGGAAACTACTACTACTGCACTGGAGAGGATAACTGTAATTGCTTAAGGAAAAGTTAGAACGGGTATCTAATTAATGCAACCAGGCACCTCTTCCCCTAATTAGAGAAGGAAGAATGCAACACATCAATTACAATATTTGGTTACAAATTTACAATCTTGCATAGCTAATATAAAAGTTATAAGGAAATCTATGTATTACTTTATACACATTAGAAGATAAAATAACTATGAAAGGAATAATATTTGTATAATTAATGTTTACGTTACTAATATATATATATATATATATATATATATATATATAACTCTAACCAACCACCAAATGATTCCTAAATATGGGGATCCTTACCAATTTACCATCCATCTATAGTTGGTAGAAAAATAAATGGTCAAAGCTTAAGTGTTGAAAAGAGTAAAGTGAAGAAAAAGGAAAAAGATATTTGTCTCACTTTGTTGTATAGTTTTACTGTCCAACACAATTTTGTCAGCAGGAGGCATGACTTGATCATCACTAATTAGAACCATTTTGTACAATCTTAGGAGAAGGATCAGGTGATTTAATTTCTTTCTTTATAGACCTTAGCTTTTGAAAATGCAAGCTTGACAGGACCCATTTCAATAGATATTTGTTCATCTTCTTTAGAGTTATTGGGTGATAAAGAAGAAGGGGGATTTTGAGTGTCCTTGTGATTTTGGGAAATTGGTTTGTTAAAGAATTGTTGATGCCTAGAAAAGAAGAGAAAACTTGGGAATAAGGGATTAACCCTATTTATGAAGGTTGGATATTAAAGGTTGCAATGAAAGAACATAGATCCAAAGTTTCCATTTCAATTTCAACACCTAATCACTTTGAAATTCCTCCACCTACGTGTTGCTCTCTTAGTTCAATTTCAAGTAAAAACCATTCACGGGTTACACATATATTCACATATATAAGCTAATGTGTATTACAAAAATCAAGAACATAAAAAAAATTATAATGCATCCACTCTCTAAAAACTCCAAAAGAAAAAAAAATTAAAGAAGGCATTATGGGCTCAGCAAAGATTTCAGCAATGTTCTACATTTGTAAGATTTTTATGTCAACATGTTTGTTACCAGCAGCTTATGCTTCATCTTGTCAATGCCCATTAACTATTCCTTATCAACCTTACCAATAACGTAGTCCATCTGGTGCTACTCCGCACCCACTGCATCCTCCAAAATATTCATCATCATCACCCTCATCCGCCTAAGGCTCCCAGTAGGCCTCTTTGGTATTTCACCCTAGGTGACTAGATTTCCACCTAGAATTTTACCACCTATAGTCAAACCTTTCATAGTAATTAAATAGTGTCTATCTAAATACTAACTGAAACTTAACCTATCAATAAAGGAGGCAAAAGTGAAAGAAAGGAAATGAGACACAAGGAGAAGATTTAGTTGCAAACTAGGTAGAGTAGTAGTTCCAGCAGCATATCTTGAGTGTTGAAACATAATACTTGGGGAAAGTCAAAATAATTATGAGATTATTCACTTCTCTTCAGTAAAACTTTGAAAGAAAACAAATTACAATGAAATTGAGTTCCCAATAACAAATAGGTGAGATGGTCATATTTCATTCCTTACAGCCAATTAACCTAGGTTTACCTCCTAGGCACCAATAAATATTTAAAATCCAGATCAAAACAAAGCAATCAACTATAGAAGCAATAAGAGGTGCAATAAGAGGTAGTTTATGACCAATGGAATTCCCAACAAGCATCTTTAATAATTTAAATTTAAGGTTTGAGAGAATTATTTATTAAAAAAAATATATATAGCTTAACATTTTGGAAGCAGATGACTTATGCTCAAACATAACAAATTGAAGAAGTAAAGCTTTCTAGTCTCACCCAAGAAATCATGAACGACTTATCATTAATGCTCCACACTCTGTTCCATACAAAGAAAGAAAGAAATAAACCATTAATAAAGAATAATATAGCACAAACATGACTTACTTTTGCAATTTGGGTATCTGCCTAAACTTCTTTCTCTGTCGTTGTATGAGTTGCAACACACATATCATTCTTTGATGGTTCCTCATTATTTTTTTTGGTCACACGCTACAAATTACAACAAATTAAAGTAAAAATAGACATCTATATATTATGACAAAGTACAAAAAAAAATAGATTTTTTTAGAAGTGTCTACTAAATCTTACCAATCCTATGCGTACTCTTGCAAAATTAATAGGTCATATTCAATGCCTCAACTTTTTTTTATTTCGTTTGAGAATTTGGCTCGCTCAAGTCCTAAAAAGGGAATAGAAGTTAAATATGTCAAATATGTCAAGAGTACATATGCATTATTTTAGTCTCACTTGAACAGTTGTAAGCTTTCAATACTCGATCAACTAACGTAATTGAACTTCTGAAATATCATCAGGACGTTTTGCTTGAATTTCTTCAATAGTAAGTTTTTTATCAAAAACATCTCTATTTAACATCTTTCTTCTGTCACCTCCAAGCAACACGAAGACCTGTCATCGCCCACTTTTGTCCTTTATTTGGATCAAGAACTTTGACAATGCAAAACAAATATATTAAGCTTCGGTTAGTAAACATAATGCATATACAATATCAAATAATAATTTTTATTACATTGGTATAATTTCATATGTGTGTTTTTTAATTTCATCTAGAATAGCATGCCAACTGGTGTACATCAAGGAGATAAATCTGGGATTCCTTGCAACTGTTCCTATGAAGTTGCTTAAATTAAAAACTTCCTTGCTAGTTGGTCCAACTGTTTGTCCTAAGTCAAATGTCACCACCTCTTTTTTATCTAAATTTCTTGTGTGAATTTTCATGCGTGTTGTTAACATTTTTCTTCTGTAATATCCCTAGATTGATATAACAGCCAAGAAATACAAAATATAAGGAGTAATTAAATTATAGGATTCAAGACATACCATTTCTACCACAATCAACTTCCATATCCTCATCATTATTTAACCATCCATCTAGACCAATTTCTTCTTGTTCTGCAGGATCATTCAATCCTTTATTACGTTCATGTAGATCTTCAGTGGGCAAAACTCTAACATAATCTATTTTATGAAAATCATGTTCTTTTTCACCACTTACATGTATCCCTTGTTTTTATAGAAACTAATCAAGACTACTTGATGGTAGGACTGACTTCTTCTTCGCCTATTTCTAGTTTTCAAGATCTTTAACAGTATTTTGTTTCTCTTGTTCAACTTTTGATCATCCAATGATATTTGAAGTATTAACATCAACCTTTGAAAAACCTTGGAACATGAAGTTGTGCAAAGGTAATTCAACTCATTTCTTTTTAATGGGATCTCCATATTGAGGTTGAAATAACCGCTTCTTGTTTTGTCCTTTTCTAGTTGTCATATATGAATTATTAATCTCTTTCCTTGAGGATGATTGGACCATTAACTTGCGAACAGTAAATATACTTTTTCCTTATTGTGCAATGGACTCCTTAAAATTCTTTCTTTTATGTGTCATCGACACCTGGGCTTTTCTAATTCTATCATTGTGTTGTTTTGCAAGTTGTTCTCTCTTAATCTTATATTCCTTGATCAGTTCAATACTTGAACGATATTGAGTATCAGAATTCATATTCTTCAAAGGACTTTTCCCTTTGTTCAGATTCAAAGCTTTTTTCTTTGGAGTTGTTGCCTGCTTTATCTTACTAACTACAAATAGAGAAAACATGGCATAGGAACGCCCCCAGAGTATTAGTTTTACACAAATGATATAGTTTGAACAACGTAGCAAGTATGTCAATAACAAAAATTCAGCACCATCATGTATAGAATTGGCTACTAAATAAACACTAAGCAGACATTAGATAACAACTAAAGAAAATATTCTGTACAGCTTATTCCCATCATCAATAAAACCATTTCAACTTATAACAAAGAAATTTTTCTCTAGAGCTCTTGATGCTACAATAGACTGAAGATACAATTCAAAATGCTGCAGGTACTTAAGAAAGTCAACAGGAAAAACCCTAATTTTGTAGATCAAAAACCAATTTTGTAGATATAGAGAAACAAAACCCAATGTAATTTTTGATAGAAACTCAACTCTTCAATCCTTGAAAATATTGTGCTTTAATCTGGGATTAAAATAGCAATTGAGACTGAATATGAGCAGTAAACAAGAATATGACAATAAATATTTATTGTTTAATAGTAGCAATCAGAACTTTCTTTTGGGTGTGCTATCATTTCTCTTCAAAATATTGTGGATTGACCATATTGTGATAGTGTGTGTACTGGCCTAAAACCTTTGACAAAGTTGCTCAAAAATCTGCTTTATTATGATAGTGTGTGTTTATGCCATTTTCTAGCCGAATGTTTCTGAGAGTTGAGGGTTTTTTTAGAGTTAAGTGTTTATGTTTTATGATTTCTTTTTTGCGTAATTTGAAATTTGAGGTAATAAAATATATTAGAGGGAATATAATATTTTAGTGTTAAAAATATTGGAGGGAATATCATATTTTGGGATAAATTTTTAAAAAGTTATAAGGCAACCCTTGTAAATTATTGTTTTAAAATAATAAAAATATCATATTTTAAAAGTGTAATCATATTTGTAAAAGGTGTTGTTAATTATAAAATGATATGTCAACACTTATAACCTATTGTATTAAAGAGCATGCTTTACAAATATTGTCAAAATTATTATGGCTTAAAGTTTAAAATTAAGACTACATTTTAAAAGTGTGTCCAAAAATATTTTAGGCAACACTTTACAAGTGTTGTCCAGAATTAGTGTGGCATTATGCCAAAAATTTTATATTGCCTAGAGGTACCTGTAAAGTCAAATGCACCCACAGGTGGGGGAGGTGCAGTAGAAGATGGCCTTTTGGCCCTTCCAGAGTCACCTGCGAAGTGACATGGGTGGGCAGGTGGATGATCTGCGTAGACATATGCCCAATTTCCTAAAACGGGTGACTTTTGGCTCCACAGTTGTAATAAATAGCCCATGGATATAAATAGTAGCTTCTTCTTCATTTTTAGACTACTTTTTATGCTAATGAACAATTATACACTTGCGAGTGTGAGTGAGGTAGGATTAGCTTAAGTTGAACAATCGTTTTAAAATGTTGATATCTTGGGAGTCCTATTCTCTTGTGATCTACGTAAGATCTAGGTGATAATTAGTATTATTGGATTAAGGATTTGGGATTTAATATACCCTTTATTTGCTTTTGATTTCCTTCTTTGTGTCTATCTATTTTCTTGTTTATCTACCTTTTCTTTTTAATTCTTAGTTTATCTTTGTTTTCCTATTTTATTCTTGTTCTCATAGTTTTTTCCTTATCTCCAAATACTAGAAAATTAGTATGATCCACTTATTTTTCAAGAAAATATTTTTCAAAAAAATATTTTCGTTCATACCAAACACACCCTAAGTCTTTACTTTCTTGCATTTACATATCAAAATGTCCAAATCAACATTTTAACTTCACACAAACACATTTTATCAAAGTTGTACTGTCTCATATATTAAATCAAGATGGGTCCTAGACCACCTTAAAAACTCAGTTGTACCATTCTCCCAGTACTCAAATTATAACCTAGATATCCTACTATTTGGTCTAGAAGTTTATGTCAGAATCGATAATATACAACCATATCACTATAACAATATATTTTCAAGATTTAGGATCTAGAACCAATAGCTTCAAGTGAGAGGATTAAAATGATAGATTTTAATCAATTAATTGGGAAAAGAAAGTGTATATATAGTTGATTTTATTGAAACATAGTCATAATGGATGAATTACGTTCTAGCATGTATGGGATAAAATGGGAATGTCAAAAGTGTGGCACCCTAGGTCGGGTAAGTTAAAAGACTCTTATCAAGTCGCCGTAGGAACCAAATGGGATTATGAAGGAAAATGCCCTCTCAGTCTAGGTATAGAAAGCGCAGGGCTACCAGTTGAAACACCTTGGATTTTTTGGCCATTGAAAATTTCTCAAGCCTTGAGCTCACTCCTTTGATTATGACTGGACCCCCAGAGTCGTAAGGTGTATTGATGACTCATTGGAAGAAGTTTTAATCAAATGAGTAAGACTCATAGTACGAGTGGATCACTAAGAGCAATAAGGATATGTTATGAGTCATTAAGTGCAATCATAGGGTGCCCAGTGTATACCCTAATTTGGATTCTATGTTAACTAAGACTAGACCCTATGAGTCATAGGGTCTTATTATGAATGGGTTAGTTAAGTTGTAAGGTCGGTAGTGTATGGGGTCCTAGTTATTATCTTGGTTACGACTCGTGGTGATGAGTCGTAAGGTGTGGTAACGAGTTGATGGTTAACTCATAGTCAAAGGAGACACTTTTACAGTTTATAAGTTAGGGCACTCTAGACATTTTCCACTTGGACCCCATGACTTAAAGCCTTCTTTGGGACTTTATTATCACATCATTCCTAATAAAACACTCTCAAACTCTCTGTTTAAGTTAAGGCTAGGGTTTCAAATAAGGTGGTTATCTAGGGTTCTAAGGATGCTATCTCTTCTAAATTTCTTGGTGTTTCAGGCATATTGCTCTTCCCTCATTGACTATTTTGTAAAATCATGTGAATTAAAGTAGTGTTCATGAGATATTGATATTTGGTTTTGAACTATAAGTTGAGGGTTTTAAATATAAATTGGTTAAATGCTTTTTTATGATATTTATGAAACTATTGTTCTTAAATTAATAGTTGGTAAATGCATTGGGATGCATGGGAATAGTGGATGGAAAGAGGGGTACAAAGGAATTCCTAAATTGATTGTTTGGTATGGAAATCTGTAATAACCTCAACCCACTTGTATAATTGATTTTGGTTTATGTGTTATCACTTGGATTGTCTTGTTTCTTGAAACTAATGCATACTATAAATATTTAAATGGTTAGGAAATAATTATGAAAACCTTGTGGGGTATATGGTAATCCCCAAGAGATTTTAATAATGGAGTTTATAGGGTACTTGGTAATCCTCTAAGTATGGGCTAACAAAATTGCTTGCAAACTATGGCCGATATGATGATACCACTTACCAATGGCTTAATATTTAAATCTTCAAATTGGGGGTTGGATTATGTGTTTGATATTTTAATTAGGCAATAATGATAGTTGTGTTAGCTAACCATAAAGGTATGAGTCTAAAGGACTGATACTGGAAAGGCATATTTGCCAACATGAGGGTTGGTATTAATGACCATGTGGGGTACAATATAATTCCCCAAGTGCACATACGTATATATGTGTCATAGAGGATGAAGGGTAAAAGAGAATCCCCAATCATATATGATATCTCCAGTTCGTGCGGCTAACATGTACTAGGGCCCATTCAGGGGGTAACACTAGATCCATATAGCTCATGGGTAGAATTATGATGGTAACGCTACACAAACTCAGGTTAAGATTTTAAAATTTTATGCTAAGATCATTCCCTATCCCAGTATTATATATATGTATATACGTGGATATGCATGGATGTATACATATGCTTTGGTTTGACTTGGTTTTGAATTAATGGCATTATTTTATCCTTATCCCTGAGTTACATGCTAGTGTTCACTCTGCTAATTATTTTTGGATGTTATATCCCCACGTGATGTAGGAACTGGCCACACTTTTACTTCTCCTGCACATTCACTAGATTTGGGATCAGCCCGTCAGTCAGACTAAAGTGGTGAGCTTCTATACTTTGGAAGACTCTATTTCATGCTATGGATTTCTTTATTGTCTTTACTATTTCTTTTGGTTTTGGTTTTGGCTATGGCGGGGGCATGTCCTGACTATATCTTATTTGGTATTGATTAGAGACTTTGTCAGACTACTATAGATATAGGCGGTAATGTTATCGATATCAGTAATAGTATTGATATCGGTAATAGTACCAATATCGGTATCGGTATTGGTATTGGTACTGTTATTGGTTGGTTGTTTAGTTATTTATGGTTCATTTAGGCTATAATCTTATCATAATGTCTTTAAATTGATATTCTCTTATTTTGTTATATGTTCAGAATTCATCCAACATGGGGTGTAAAAAGGTCAATGGTTGGGTATTGGGGTAGTCTCCAGTCCTGGTTGGACTTGTGATACCAGCACGGACAAGTTTGGGTCTTGTTCAATTGGTATCAGATCTCTAAGTTCATGGTCAACTGGGTGTACACAAAACTGTTTCATGTAGAGTCTCTTTTATGAGTATGTAGCTCGTACACTTATAAGGGAGAAGTGATGAGTCATTTAGGAATGTTTTCCAAGAATGTTTGAGGTCTGGAATCCCCCTAATTCTAATTTGTTTGACTTTATGCCTCCAAGAAGATCTGATGTTCGTGGGAACTCTTTTGTCCAGTCTAAGGACAATTAGGATGGAGCTCAGCCTACTCCAGGAGTTCAGACCCAGTCTAGGGTCACTGCTTCTGAATTCCCTGATGGAGCTTCATCGGTTCCCCCTGTTCCTCCTCAGGCATCTCGAGTTGATATGTCTAGTGCTGAGTTTCACCAGTCAATTCACTTGCTTACCCAATTGGTATCCTCTCAAACTAAGTATGTTTCTTCGGTTACTCGATTCTCTAAGGCTACTAGAGTTGGCCAATTTATGAGATTGAGTCCTCCTACTTTTACAAGTTCTAAGGTTGAGGAAGATTCTCAATATTTCATTGATAAGATAGAAAAGATCTTTCATGTGATGTATGCCACTAATGTGCAAGGCATGAATTTCGCTACTTTCCAATTGAAAGATGTGTCGTACCAATGGTAAGAAGAATGGGACCAGTCTAGGGGCAATGATGCTAAGTCTACTTTATCGGACGAATTCTCTAGTGCTTTTCTGGACCGCTTCATCCCTCAAGAGTTAAGGGAGGAAAAAGTAGAAAAGTTTATTAATCTAAAGTAGAGAAAAAAGTTAGTCAAGGAATATGCCTTAAAGTTTCTCCAGTTATCTTGATATGCACTGGAGCTGATGTCTAGCATGAGGGCTAGAATAAGGAAGTTTAAATCTGGGTTGTATCGAGACTTGATTTTAGAGAGTAAGGCTACCTTGTTAAACAAGGATATGGATATTTTTCAGTTGGTGGTTTATATAAAGCAAGTTGAAGAAGAGAAGAATAAGTATGTTGAATTTGGGAAGAGGCAACATAAAAAATTTTGCTATTCGAACTAGGGTGGAGGTCAGCAATAATATGGTAGAGAAGGTAGAAAGTGGTCTAAGAAGCAGTAGGGAAATTCTGGGTCCTATTAATGGTTAATGTTTATTATCCAAATCCATCTAGTGATCGACATTTTTAAGATGGAAATGATTCTAGGGGATAGGTTGCCCAATCTCAGGCTAGTGGGGCTTAGTCAGCTCCATCATATCCTTTCTGCAGGTTTTGTAGTTAGTTGTATCATGGATTTTGTGATGAGGGAAGGCATAGGTTTTTTGAATATGGTTAGCCATGGCATATACTGATGAACTGTCCCGTGTGTAAGGTTGCTTCTGTAGATAACAAGGTTTATGTTGCCTCTTCATCAGCTCATGCACCACAGGGTGCCCCTTCAGACCCCGGTATCGGTCAAAATCGTCTCTATGCTCTCATGAATAGTCAAGAGTCTGAGGCATCTCTAGATGTCACTACTGGTATGTTGAAACTTTTTTCTATGATGCGTGTTGTTTACTTGATCCGGGGTCTACTCTTTCTTATGTGACCCTATTTATGGTTGTACATTTTGGTTTTTGTCCTGAGTGTATTTCGAACCCCTTCTTTCTTTCTATCCCAATAGGTGACTTTGTGGTTGCTAGAAGAGTCTAAGGGTTTGTGTGGTGTCTGTTAGTAGTAGAGTAACTATGGTAGATCTAACAGAGTTAGACATGGTTGATTTTGATATCATATTGTGGATGGATTAGTTGCACTCGTGCTATGCTTCTTTAGACTGTCAAACTCGTAAGGACATTTTTAAAATCCCTAATAAGTCGGTTATCGAATGGGAGGGGAGTTCCCTAGTACCTAGGGAAGGTTTATTTCATATCTTAGAGCCCAAAAATTAATTTCCAAGGGTTGTCTCTATAATTTGGTTCGGGTTAAAGATTCTAACTCGGAGGGTCCTTCCTTACATTTTATCCCCATGGTAAATGAATTCCCTAAGGTTTTCCCTGATGATCTTTATGGTATTCCTTCTGATAGGGAGATTGATTTTAGGATTGATCTTGTTTCGGACACTGGTCCAATCCTTATTTCTACTTATAATATGGCTCCAACAAAGTTAAAAGGGCTTAAGGAGTAGTTAAAGAATCTTCTAGACAAGGGTTTTATCCGTCCTAGTGTGTCCCCATGAGGTGCACCTATTTTGTTCGTGCGTAATAAGGATGGTTTCTTTTAAATTTGTATTGATTATCGTCAATTGAATAAGGTGACTATAAGGAATATGTACCCTCTTTCAAGGATAGATGATTTGTTTGATCAGTTAAAGAGTTCTAAGTTCTTTTCTAAGATAAATCTTTGATTTGAGTACCATCAGATAAAGATTCGGGAGGCAGATATCCCTAAGACTGCCTTCCAAACTTGGTATGGTCACTTTGAGTTCTTGGTGATGTCCTTTGGTTTGACTAATGGCCCGACGGAATTTATGGATCTTATGAATAGAGTCTTCCATCAGTTTCTGGATTTGTTTGTAATTGTATTCATAGATTATATTTTGGTGTACCCTACGAGTGACAGAGATCATGTCAATCAGTTCTTCCTTGTTTTTTAGACCTTGAAGTATCAGTAGTTGTATGCTAAGTTCTCTAAATGTGAGTTTTGGTTAAATATTGTGACTTATCTGGGTCATGTTGTATCTAGTGAAAGGATTAAGGTGGATACATAAAAGGTTGTGGTGGTTAAGAAGTGTCCTATACTCACGATTGCGACTGATATTTGGAGCTTCTTGGATTTAGCCAGTTATTATAGAAGGTTTGTGTAAATCTTCTCTCCTATCACTGCTCTATTGTCTAAATTGACTCGAAAAAAGGTGAAGTTCTTGTAGTTTGATGCTTGTGAAGGTAGTTTCCAAAAGCTGAAAGATAAATTAACTTCGGCTCTAGTTTTGATGTTCCCTGAGGCACTGAGGTTTCAGGGTCTATTGTGATATGTCTCGGGTGGTACTAGGTTGCATTTTGATGCAACATTATAAGGTGGTTGCATATGCTTTTAAGCAGTTAAAGGTTCATGAGAAGAATTATCCAACCTATGATTTAGAATTGCTAACTGTGATGTTTGAATTAAAGATCTGGCATCACTATTTATATGGGATTCATGTTGATATTATTCTGATAATAAGAGCCTACAATATGTGTCTAGCCAAAAGATCTTAATCTCTGCCAAATAAGGTGGCTTGAGTTGCTAAAAGACTATGACATGAGTTTTCACTACCACCCAGGTAAAGCTAATGTGGTTGTTGATGCCCTTAGTAGGTTGTCTATGGGTATATTGCCATATATAAATGAGAAAAAGTGGGACTTGGTAAAGGACATTCATCGTTTGACAAACCTAGGAGTTCGTCTCTTGGACTCTGAGGATAGTGGTGTGTTTGTGTTATAGGTGGCGCAGTTGTTTCTTGGTACAGAAGTTAAAGAGAAGCAGGTGTTGGATCCTATCTTGATGTAAATCAAGAATGATGTGGGAAGGTAAAAGGTGATGGCTTTCAAGATTGGTGGTACAGTATCTTGAGGTACCAAGGGAGGTTGTGTGTTCCCGATGTTGATGGATTGCGAAGTAGGATCTTAGCCAAGGTCCATGAGTCACGGTATACAGTTTATCCCGATTTCACAAAAATGTATCATGATCTTGAAGAAATATATTGGTGGAATAACATGAAGTTGGATATAGCCAACTTTGTCGCTAAGTGTATCATATGTCAGCAAGTGAAGGTAGAGCACATAAGGCCCGGTGGATTATTTTAAGAAATTGAGTTGTCATTATGGTAATAGGAAGTAATAAATATAGATTTCATTAGCGGTCTTCCACAATCACAGAACCAGTTTGATTCCATCTGGGTCATTGTGGATAGGATAACCAAGTCAGCTCACTTCTTACAGGTGAGGACTAATTTTATTCTATCGAGGATTATGTGAGGTTGTTCCTTCAAGAGATCGTAAAGTTGCACGGTGAGCCTGTTAGTGTTATTTTGGATCATGGTACTAAGTTCTCATTGTATTTTGCCACTTATTTCAGAGTGGTTTAGGGACTAAGGTGAGCTTTAGTACCGCTTCACCCACAGGCGAATGGGCAAGCGGAAAGAACTATTCAGACATTGGAAGACATGCTCTGATCTTGAGTGATCAATTTTGGTGGTAGCTGGGTCAACCGCTTGCCTCTCATTGAATTTTTTTATAACAACAATTACCATTCGAGCATTGATATGGCCCTGTTTGAGGCGTTGTATGGTAGGAGGTGTAGATCTCCTATTGGGTGGTTCGAGGTTGGCGAGTCTGAGATATTTAGCCCAAAGTTGGTTCACCAAGATATGAAAAGGTGAAGGGGATTCGGTATAGGCTTAAGAATGCTCAAAGTCGCCAAAAATCTTATGCGAAAGTAAGTCGAAGGGACTTGAAATTTGATGTTGGAGATTGGGGGTTCTTGAAGGTATCTCCTATGAAGGGAGTGATGCAGTTTAGGCAGAAGGAAAAGATGAGTCCCCAATACCTTGTCCCGTATTTGATACTAAAGAAGGTTGGTAATGTTGCATAGGAGTTGGATTTGACCTCTAGTATGGGTTCCATTCACCCAATGTTTTATGTGTCCATGTTACGGAAATGCATGGGTGATTCTTTGTTTGTTGTTCCATTAGAGAGCATTGGTGTATCGAATTCCCTGTCCTATTAGGAGGTCTCAGTGAGGATCTTGGATCCAAAAGTCTGTCCGTTGCGGATGAAAGGCATGGATTCGATAAAGGTTCTATGGCGGAACCAAAAGTTTGAGGAAGCTACTTGAGAAGCCAAAGATGATAAGAAGTCCAAGTATCCATTCATATTCCCTATTCCAAAAAATCATACTTAAGGTATGTGTTGTTCCTAACAGCTTTATTTTCTGACTTATTTAAAGAAAAAAGTGATTTCCTTGGCATCTTTATTTTCCGAGTTTGTTAAAGGTAAGAGTAAAGGAATATGAAGTCAAATCGTGCTACCAATTGTCTTGTCCCCATCATTTAAGAACGAATGATCCAAGTGGGAGAGAACTGAAAAACCCTAAATTTTTTTGCCCTTGGAAATTTCTTGAACCTTAAACTTATTGCTTTGGTAAAGATTGGACCCCCAGAGTCGTAAGGTATCTTGACGACTCGTTTAGACAAGTCATAACAAAATTAGTAAGTAGGTGGCTTGACTCTGCTATGAGTACAAGTGGCTCACTAAGAGCCGTAAGGATATGTTACAAGTCGTTAGGTGCAATAGTAGGGTGTCCAGTGTATACCCCAATTTGGGTTCTGTGTTGAATACGACTGGACCCTATGAGTCATATGATCTTATTACGAATGGATTGGTTAAGTCGTAAGGTCAAAAGTGTATGGGGTCCTAGTCATTGTCTTGGTTACGACTCGTGCTGACGAGTCGTAAGGTGTGGTAACAAGTCAATGGTTGACTCATAGTCAAAGGCGACAGTTTTTTGATTTTTAAGTGGAAGGTTCTCTAGACATTTTCCACTTTAACCCCTTGGACCCCATGACTTAAAGAGACTTTTTAGGACTTCATTATCACACAATTCCCAATATAACACTCCCAAATTCTCTCTCAAACTCTATGTTCAAGTTAAGACTAGGGTTTCAAAGAAAGTGTTCATCTAGGGTTCTAAGGGTGATATCTCTTCCAAATTTCTTAGTATTTCAAGTATGGTACTCTTTCCTCATTGTCAATTTTGTAAAAGCATATGATTTAAAGTATTGTTCGTGAGATATTGATGTTGGGTTTTGAACTATGGTTGAGGGTTTTTAATATAAATTGCTTAAATGTTTTTTCATGATATTTATGAAACTATTATGCTTAAATTGATGATTGGTAAATACATTGGGGTGGATGGGAATGGTGGATGGGAATAGGAGTACAAAGGAATCCCCAAATTGATTGTTTGGTATGGAAATCGGTAATAACCTCATCCCACTTGTATAATTGATTTTGGTTTATGCATTATCACTTAGCTTGGCTTGTTTCTTAAAACTAATGCATGGTATAAATCGTTAAATGGTTAGGAAATAATTATGAAAACCTTGCGAGGTACGCGAGAATCTCCCAAGAGATTTTAACAATGGAGTCTGCATGGTACTTGGGAATCCTAAGTATAGGTAATGAAATCTCTTGTAAGTTATGGTCGGTATGACAATACCACTTAATAATGCCTTAATATTTGACTCCTCAAATTGATGTTGGATTATGTATTAAATGTTTTAATTGGGCAATAATGGCAGTTGTGTTAGCTAGCCGTGAAGGTGTGAGTACGAAGGACTGATACTGGAAACTCATGCTTGCCAACATGAGGGTTGGTCTTGATGACCATATACTTCTGGGGTACAGGGGAATCCCCCAAGTGCACATACGTATATCTGTTTCATGGAGGGTGAAGGGTAGAAGGGAATCCCCGATCATCTATAATATTTTTGGTTCATACGGCTACATGCACTGAGGCCTGTTCAAGGGGTAACACTAGACCCATATAGCCCATGGATAGAATTGTGACGGTAAAGCTACATAAACTCAGGTTAATATTTTGAAAGTTTATGTTAAGCCTGTTCCCTATCCCAGCATTTTATATATTACTAACACGAAGTTAGGCCGTAACACATGTTCTTAACCCACCTACAAATTTAACTGTACGAAATCAACGGTAAACATGCGGATGTGTACATAAGTTTGGTGTCAGTCTATAATGTATAACTCGATACCCTATACTAAGTTATGTCTCAAAGTTGTGGGACTTGCCACAATTATAACACCATTTGCTTCCTAGTGTCTTCACAATTCCTCTAGTTAAAATAATCTTGTCATGCTCAATTACTCCAGAAAATTACATGGTATAGCCCCAATAGTGGGTGACTTTGAATTTTTGACCTTAATAAGAAAAGTTTTTAAAGACTAGCCTTCCTTCCTTTTAAGTTTAGCACAAGTACAATTTTGTACTTATACACCTTAAATACTTTTAATCTTTCCATACTCATTTGTCTCTCAAATTCTATTTTTATTTTTATTAGTTTCACTTTTTTAATTTTATTTTCATGTTTTAATTCATTTGGCTCAACCTTTATTTTCTTTCTCTTTTTTCTTTTTGCTCAAACATTATCTATTTCTTTATTTTTTTTATTTTTTTGATTCATTTGTCTCAACCTTTATTTTTTTTATTTTTGGTTTTTATCATTTTTCCCTCATTTTCTCGAACTTTATTTTTATTTTTTTACTCTCATTTTTTTTTCAATTTTTTTAATTCTTCGCTTTTTTCTTAATCTTTATTTTTTTCTTGTCTTTTTTTTCTCAATATCTTTTTTCTTTCTCTATTTTGTTTGATAACTTTTTTATTTTTTCTCAACTTCTATTATATTTTTCTAATAAATAAAAAATTGAATAATCCATAAAGGGATCTTATTTTTTTGACATTAAAGCAAATCTAAGGGAATGAATTGTTGTTACGAAGTGTTTTGGGATAAGTTTTTCCTCTCTAAAGAAAAAATTATAGAACAACTCATGAATCAAGGCACAATGTGGTAGTGTCAAGTCATGCTTGTGGAGCATAACTTGTTGTTTGAAAATCCTTAGTTAGGTCTTGCTTCTAAGGCAAGAGTTATAGAACATCTCGTAAATCAAAAAATAATGTGGTAGTGTCAACACTTGTCCATTGGGCGTAACTTGTTCTTTTGGGAGGTACTTGGGCTAAGTTTTATCTTAGAGGCAAGACTAATAAAGTATCACATAAATCAAGACACAATCTGATAGTGTCAACTCTTGTCCATGGGGTATAACTTGTCTGCTAAGTTTTGCCTCTAAGGCAAGAGTTATAGAATATCTCATAAATCAAGACACGATGTGGAAGTGTCAACTCTTGCCCATGGGACGTAACTTGTTGTTTGAAAGTCCCTGGACTAATTCAAGCCTCTAAGGTAAGAGTTATAGAACATCTCATAAATCAAAACATAATGTGGTACTGTCAACTCTTACCCATGGGGCATAACTTGTTGTTTAAAAGTCCTTGATTTATAAAACATCTCATAAATCAAGACACAATATGGTAGTGTTAAATTTTGTCCGCGGAGCATAACTTGTTGTTTAAAAGTCCTTGGGTTAAGTCTTGTCTCTACAGCACAAGTTATAGAACATCTCATCAATCAAAACATAATGTGATAGTGTCAAATTTTATCCATAGGGCGTAACTTGTTATTTGAAAGTCCTTGGGTTAAGTATTGCCTCTAAGGCAAGAATTATGGAATATCTCATAAATCAAAATACAATATGGTAATGTCCACTCTTGCCCATGGGGCATAACTTGTTACTTGAAAGTTCTTAGTTTAAATTTTGCCTCTAAGGAAAGAGTTATAAAACATCTCATAAATCAATACACAATGTATTGGTGTCAATTCTTGCCCATGAGGGATAACTTGTTGTTTGATAATCCTTAGGCTGAGTCATACCTCTAAGACAAGAGTTATAGAACATTTCATAAGTAAAAAACACAATGTGTTAGTGTTGACTCTTGCCCAATATATGTAACTTATTTGAAAATTCTTGGAATAAGTCGTGCCTCTAAGGTGAGAGTTGTAAAATATCTCATAAATAAAGGCATAACGTGATAGTGTCAACTATTTCCTGTAGCGCATAATTTGTTGTTTGAAAGTCCTTGAGCTAAGTCTTGCCTGTAAGGCAAGAGTTGTAGAACATCTCATAAATAAAGACATAACATGGTAATGTCACCTCTTGCCCGTGGGACATAATTTGTAGTTTGAAAGTTTTTTAGCTAAGTTTTGCCTCTAAGGAAAGAGTTGTAGAACATCTCATAAATGAAGACATAACATGATAGTGTCAGCTTTTTCCCCTAGGGCATAATTTGCAGTTTGAAAGTCCTTGAGCTAAGTCTTGCCTCTATGGAAATAGTTGTGGAACATCTCATAAATGAAAACATAACGTGGTAGAGTCAACTCTTGCTCGTGGGGCATAATTTGTGGTTTGAAAGTCCTTGAGCTAAGTTTCGCCTCTAAAGTAAGATCTATAACATCTCATAAATCAAAACACAATGTGATAGTGTCAACTATTACCCATGAAACATAACTTGTTGTTTGAAATTCATAATCTTGTCTTTAAAATGTGGTAATGTCAACTCTTGCCCATGAAACGCAGTTTGTTATTTGAAAGTCGTAAGTCTTGTCTTTATAATGTGATAGTGTCAACTCTTGCTCATAAGATATAATTTATTAAGAAAAAATCAAAGAAAAGAACAAAAATAATAAAAATTACAAAAAAAAAATGAAAAAAATATTTAGAAATAAAAATCAAAGAAAATGTAAAAGTTGAGAGAGAACGGAAAAAAAATAAAGGTTGATAAAAATTTAAAAAAAAAAAGATAATAAATATAAAGGTCAAGAAAAAATTAAAAAGAAAAAATAAAATAAAAATTAAAGAAAAATAAATTATTTTTAAAAAAAAGTAGACATTGAGAGAAATAAAGGAAAAAATATAAGGGTTGAAAAAAAACTAAAAAGAACCAAAAAATAAAAAGTCAATGAAAGAAAAAAAAATAGAGGAAAAAAGTAAGGGTCGAGAAAAATCAAAAATAAAAAGAGAAAAAAATAAAAATCAAAGTGAAATTAAAAAGAAAAAAAAAATAAAAGATGAATAAGTATAAAGTTGTTATTCATTATGAGGATCATTTATATAATTTACTCCATTAGTCAGAAGTAATTTTATCTGAAAATATATCACTTAATAATTGAAGGCTATTTTTATAAAAGAAAAGAGAAAATGACCAAAAGCTCCCCTAACCTTTACCCCAAATCCCAACTACACACTTATACTTTGCGGGAGTCCTATTACCCCCTGAATATTTTTAAAATAAAATTATTACACCCCTAAAGGCTTATATGGCAAAGAGAGTGTATCTCACTCTCTTTCAGAGAGTGAGTAATCCGAAAATATTTAAAAAATTATTTTTTTTAATATATATATTATTTTTATTTTATTTTCTTTCTTCTTCATCACATATCTCCATCCTCAAAATACTCTCTCTCATAAAATAAAAGGCTTCAACAACTCTTCAATGGCTATCATGACCAATCTCTTTATCTTCCTCATCTCTATTTATGTCGAAATCTAAATCACATTTTCTATACTTCTGTCAATTT
Source organism: Capsicum baccatum var. pendulum (assembly GCA_030864225.1). Lineage (NCBI taxonomy): Eukaryota > Viridiplantae > Streptophyta > Magnoliopsida > Solanales > Solanaceae > Capsicum > Capsicum baccatum. The sequence continues at coordinate 197,439,926 of CM061558.1, read as the reverse complement.
CATCTTCTCACCATTAATTTCTCAATTACCATTTTTGTTTCTACCAATTTCATTTTTGTTTCAACTTTCAAAATGAAAATCAACATTCGAAACAACAGTCAATACTTACATCAATTATCACCAAAAGAAATAAAATAAAAAATAATATAACGGCCGGTGAGCTCATCGGTAATCGAAAGATCTCAAGAGTTCACTAATGAATTTCGATTGGTTCATTTTTAGGAAAAGAAATGACGAAAGGAATTCATCATCACATGTAATAGATATCCTAACATAATTTATAAAATCAGCCAACTCAGAAACCAAATTCGTCGAATAAGTAATACTAAACCCCCCACCCCCCTTTCTCATTGCTTCTTTAAAAATCTCAACGGTCACTTTACTTCTTATCTCAAGTGCCTTTATTAATATCTCATTATCATCAAAGCCACTTTCTTTTTTAGAATCAAGCAAAGAAGGCAATGAAATATTCACATCAGATTGAACATATATAGAACAACTTGAGAAAATCACGAAATCTATGGTTCCGAGGCCTAAGGAAATCCAAGAATCTAAGACCAATTAAAAATTCAATAAATTGATATTTTTGAAGTTTCAAATGATAAAATTGGCCAGCCTACTAATGAAAAAATCATAAATTTACTAGTTACTTAACCGGAGAAACCATTACATAAGGAGTTGACTTTGAAGAATGAAGAAATAATCTTGTTGAAAGCCAACTTGGCAAAGAAAGATAAAGAATCATGAAAGATGAAAGATGGGGAATTTACAGAAGGGGCGGAAAGAAAAGAGAAAAGGGAATGGAAAAGGAAAGAGAAAAGGGAAATATTAAAGAAAAAATAATTAATTTTTTATAATAAAAAAATTTATGTGGTAATATTGTGTGGCATTACATGGCACACGGTGGTGCACACTCCCCAATACATACGTGGGTGTGAGTTTTTAAGGGGATAACCATTTCACTTTTAAATATTACAGGGGAGTCATAGGACTCCTGTAAAGTGTAGGTGTGCAGTTGGAATTTGGGGTAAAGATTGAGGGAGTTTTCGACTATTTTCTCTAAGAAAAAAATTATTTGAGGTCAACATTTGAAAGCCACCTTATTTTGGGCTATTTCTGTAGTTTCCCCCAACCCACGAAAATTACACGGGTGCTTAGAAATCACTTTATACAACACCTTTCAACAAGCATTAAAATCCACATCGCTCAGTTCCATCCTTGTAATTATATGCACTCCATGAGAAGAAAAAAAAAATACCGGCCAACGTTTGCACTCGAAGGCATATTATTAGTTTCTCCTCACCGACCTATGTGGAGAGGTTAAAACAAATACCCACACACCATTAGAGCCATCCCTCTTTCATGCCAAATACTTACCGGACAATTAGCTTGAAAAACACCCAAGAACCATGGAATATATCTGCATAATGAGAGATATGCACCATAACAGCATTTGCTAATGAAGTCAGATCCTTCTCATTATTATTTAATGTACTTTGTTCTTTGCGAACTATAAAAAAGAATTATTAATTAAATATAATTCTTCTAGTTAAAATATAAGGTATTCATACTTCTTTAGAGGAGGAACCTTAGAGGGTGTTTGGATAAGCTTAAAAGCTGGTCAAAATATATATATTTTTTTAAAGTGTTTGACAATTTTAAAAATTGCTTTAAAAAGCTAAAATTAACTTTTTAAGAGCCAAAATCTAAAAGCACCTCATTCCCGAAAAATTTATGATGGTTGAGGCATAAGTATGACTTGGTGTGGGAGGGATTATTTTTAGATTAAACAAAATGTGGGTCCCACCTCTGTCACCCCCTTTCACCTGTTATTTCTCTTTCCCCCTCCTTTTACACATCACCAGATTTTCTCCATTTCTTTTTTTTTATTAGAGTTTTTCTCCATTTCGTTCCTTTTTCCTTTTATTTAATTCTTGTGTTGTCTAATTTTTTGTAAATCAATCTTATTTGATTTTTTTATATCATGTATATAGATCTTCTTATTTGATAATTGGTACATATATTCTTATTATATTGAAGTGATAACTCTGTCCATCAAGAATAAAACAAATGAGAAGATATTACCTAATCCTTGTCTTTGTTTGGAATTGAACTTGAGACTTCATGATGCTCAATCCATTTTGAACCATTAGGCCACACCTTTGGGTGCAATTATTTTTACTTTTGTTGCATCTTACTATTTCATGTTGTCTTTTTCAATCTAAAACAATCTTTCAAAAAAATATGATCAAACACAACTCTTACTTCAATTCTTATATAGTACTTTTTTTTACTTTCATGGTCAAATTCCTACGTAATATAAATATTTTATTAATTATGTATACAAATTAATTATAAAATATTCAATTAAAAGGGAACAATGAAATGAAATAATCGGACACATTATGGTGTTAAACTGTAAAAAAAATAAGAAGAATAACTTTATGAATGTTTACTCTTGATCAAATATAACTTAATAAATCAAAAATCAAAATCTTTATTTTTATTCTTATATTTTTTCATTGTCAATGACCTTAATTAATTACAAAAATACAAATTACTAGATATTACTAATTCTTTCACTAGATTATTTGTGCAATCAAATATTTTGAGTAAAACTAATAAAACATAATAAAAAATATTACTTTGTCAAGGTTAGCCAATTGGTTTAAGAGAGAAATTAAAATGGAGTGAAACATTAATAAAGTGGGACCCATAATACACACATGTCAATCAATAAAGACCCTCACACAAGTATGATGTGGCGCATCTCACCCATCATAAAATTTTCCCCTCATTCCCTGCTTATTTATTTTTGGCTTATAAGTCATTAAAGTTTGACCAAGTAAAAGACACTTTTGTCCCTCATGATTCTCCTTTATTCCTAAATTATCTCTTTTGTATGAAACTTCTACTTGGTGAAATATAATTTTTATATATTATTTTCCTTATTTAATATATTCTTTTAAATTTAGGTAATTATTATTGTACAATATATGAATTTCTCTAAGAAAAAATAACTCACCAATAAGATACATGGAGAACACTCACTGAAGATATACAACTTCAAGAACGATTAGTGAATGATCCATCTATATTTGACGAGGAAACATTCGTATTCGACAATGATTTAGTAGTCATATAGTCATTACTCAATCAACGAGTAATATATTTTTCAACTAAGAGTCATTTTATCAAACAAATAGTATCATTTATAACCAACTATTTATCTATTAATGAAATTATAATGATTAATAACATACATATTTTGTTTGATGATTTAAACTCTTTTAACAAAAGAAAAAACAAATTTAACGCACAAATTTAATAGTCATTCATGAAACTATTATATATATATATATATATATACAAAAATAGGGGTGAAACTCGAAGGTCGTGGAGCACGATTTTCTGGCAAAGCTGCTTTAACATGATATACTTGGGGCTCTCTCCGACGATCTTTCTTCGACGAACTCTTCTTGGACTGACCAGCTGAATTCGACGCCGGCGATGACGTAGACGCACCGAAAATAGGTTAGGGTTTCTCCCTTTCTCCCCCCATTCTCTCTTTCTTGAGTTCTCTCTCTATTATCTTCTCTCTCCATTTCCCGATTCCCCTTCTCAGCACTGCTATCACCGGCAGCACTAGGGTTTTCACCGGCTCGACTCCGGCGACGGTGTAAGTGGGCAGCACCGGACTTTGCTTAGAAGATGCTCCAGTGACTCCACCCGACGACATTCAGGTGACAGGAACACTATTCTAGTAATACTATTTCGACAACCAATTTCTACAGCAAATTGCCAGAATCCAGCGACTCAACCAAGTATACAGACACAACCCAGCTTCAACCAATTGCACGCGATCCATATTCTCTAGTTGTGTATAGCTTTCTTGATTTTTACGATCTGCTACCGATAGTGTTCTGCACTATTCTTGTTGGGATTCCTGTTTTGTAGCGTCTTGGCTGATTATCTGGTTGTGGATGTCAAATTTCTTGATGATTGGTTACTTTGTAATAGTGTTTTACGTGTGAATATTTTTATTGTTCTTAGTAGTTTTGGAGTGTGTTACCTTGTCTGATTACTGTTACTTGATGTACTAGCATATACATTAATTGTGGTAGTATTAGTTCCCTTTATTGACTATTATTTATCAAAATTTGCATTATATTATTGGTTTTGTTGCTCTCTATCTATTATAGATTGTTGTCTGTGCCCCTAGCTCCTTTATTGACTTCATTTTAACTAGTGTGCCCTTTTACCTTATCTTGATCCCCTTTTGCTGCATAGTGGCTGTGATTAGCGATGGTAGACTAGGAGCATGTCATAGGTCGGGATCGGGGTCAGGGTTAGGAGGTGTTAGGTCTAGGTCAAGTTTTGGGGGGTTGGGTCTGGGTCGAGTCTAGGACCGAGTTTGGGGTTAGGGGCTAGGGATAGTAAGGTTAGACGGGATAAGAGAGCTTCTAGGTTAAGAGTTGGGTCTTGGAACATCGGTACTGTGCAGGGTAAGTCTATAGAGCTGATGAAAATTCTTAAAAAGAGGAGGGTTAGTGTAGCGTGTGTTCTGGAAACTAAATGGGTAGGCACTAAAGCGTGAAATATGGATGGATATAAGTTGTGGTACTCGGGTAGCTTGAGACATAGAAATAGGGTACGTATCTTAGTAGATGAAAATCTTAGGGAGCAGGTGGTAGAGGTTAAGAGAGTTAGTGATAAAATGATGTCTATTAAGTTGGTCATGGGAGGTTCTACGGTGAACGTTATTAGTGTCTACACCCCGCAAGTAGGTTTGGACGAAGAGGAGAAGAAGGAATTTTGGGAGGTTTTAGATAAGGTGGTGAGGAGCATCCCGAGCATTGAGAAGCTTTTTGTGGGAGGGGATTTCAATGGGCATATTGGGTCTTTGTCAAGAGGGTATGATGATGTGCATGGTGATTTCAATTTTGGTGAGTGGAATGAAGGAGGAGTTTCTCTGTTGGATTTTTCTAGGGCTTTTGGGTTGTGGATAGCAAATTCGAGCTTTTCGAAGAAGGAGGATCACCTTATTACGTTTCGTAGTTCAGTGGCCAAGACTCAAATAGAATTTTTGCTTCTTAGAAAAGGGGATAGAGCGCTATGTAAAGACTGTAAAGTCATACCTAGAGAGAATCTCTCGACTCAACATAGGTTGTTGGTAATGGACTTGGTTATTAATAAGGACAAAAGGAAGAGTGGGGAGGCACGGCCCAGGATTAAGTGGGGTAGCTTGACTTTGGTTAGTGTTTTAGAGATAGAAGAGAAGTTAATGAGTAGGGGAGCTTGGGAGAGTAGAGGGGGTGTGGATAATATGTGGAAGACGACTGCCAGTTGCATTAGAGAGACTGCTAGAGAGGTGTTGGGTGTCTCGAGAGGTTGATCTGGCAAACATCGAGGAAACTGGTGATGGAACGAAGAGGTCAATAGAAAGGTGAAGTCTAAGAAGGTGGCTTATGCTAAGTTGGTTGGGAGCAAGAATGATGAGGAAAGGCAAAAAAATAAAGAGGAGTATAAGGTAGCTAGAAGAGAGGCTAAGTTAGCGGTTACGACGGCTAAGACAGCAGCTTTTGAGAGTTTGTATGTGGCTTTAGAGGAGAATGACGGAGATAAGAAGTTGTATAGGATGGCCAAGGTCAGGGAGCGGAGGGCTTATGACCTTGACCAAGTGAAGTGCAACAAAGTAGAGGATGGTATAGTGTTGGTTGAGGATGCCCTCATTAGGGAGAGGTGGCAGTCCTATTTTCATAAATTTTTGAACGACGAGGGGGACAGAGGTTCTATAATGGGGGACTTAGAGATATCTGAGAAGGGTCGCAATTATAGTTCTTGTAGGCATATCGAGGTTGGGGAGGTCAAGGGAGCTATTCGCAGGATGCGGCGGGGTAGGGCGAGGGGGCCAGACGAGATTCCAGTAGATTTTTGGAAAAACACTGGCAGGGAAGGTATGGAGTGGTTGACAAGGTTGTTTAACATTATTTTTAGAGCTGCAAAGATGTCTGAAGCGTGGAGGTGGAGCACGATGATTCTAGTGTATAAGAACAAGGGAGACATTCAGAGTTGTAACAACTATAGAGGTATTAAGTTGTTGAGTCATACTATGAAGGTTTGGAAAAGGGTGGTAAAGTTGAGGATGAGGAGGATCGTGACGATCTCTGAGAATCAGTTCGGTTTCATGCCTGGTCGCTCGACCACTGAGGCCATTCACCTTGTGAGGAGATTAGTGGAGCAGTTTCGAGAGAGGAAGAAGGACTTGCACATGGTGTTTATTGATCTAGAGAAGGCATATAACAGAGTTTTCAGGGAGATTTTGTGGAGGTGCTTGGAGGCTAGAGGGGTGCCTGTGGCGTACACTAGGTCGATTCAAGATATGTATGATGGTGTGAAGACTCGTGTGAGAACGGTAGGTGGATATTCGGAGCACTTCACAGTTTTGATAGGGTTGCACCAAGGATCGACTCTTAGCCCATTTCTATTTGCCTTGGCGATGGATGTTTTGATGTAACATATTCAAGGAGAGGTGCCTTGGTATATGTTATTTGTAGATGATGTGCAACTGATCGACAAGACTCGGGGTGGAGTTAATGATGAGTTGGAGATTTAGAGACAGACGCTTGAATCTAAAGGTTTTCGGTTAAGTAGAACCAAGACGGAGTACTTGGAGTGTAAGTTTAGTGATATGTCGTAAAAAGATGGAGTGGTTCTGAAGCTAGACTCCCAAGAATCCAGAAGAAGAAGAGTTTTAAGTATCTGGGGTCCATAATTCAGGGTAATGGTGAGATTGACGAGGATGTCACGCATCGTATTGGGGTAGGGTGGTTGAAGTAAAGGCTCGCTTCGGGAGTCCTTTGAGATAAGAAGGTGCCCCCGAAACTTAAAGGTAAGTTCTACAGAGTGGTAGTCTCCCGACTATGTTATATGGAGCGGAGTGTTGGCCAGTTAAGAACTCCCTCGTCCAAAAGGTGAAAGTGGCAGAGATGTGAATGTTGCGATGGATGTGTGGACATACCAAGAAAGATAGGGTGAAGAATGAGATTATTCAGGAGAAAGTGAGAGTTACATCGGTGGAGGATAAGTTGCGAGAAGTGAGGCTACGTTGGTTCAAGAATGTGATGAGGAGGGTCCTTGATGCTCCAGTGCGGAGGTGTGAGACTCTAGCTATGGATGGTTTTAGGCGGGCTAGAGGTAGACCGAAGAAATATTGGAGGGAGGTGATTAGGCATGATATGGAGCAATTACAACTTACAGAGGACATGACTCTTGATAGGAAGGCGTAGAGGACGCGGATTAGGGTAGAGAGTTAGGGGGTAAGAGTGCAACGGTAGTAATAAGGGAGTGCTCCTTTGGGTCTGGAGTTTTTAGTTCGTAGCGTTGTTGCTATAGTTTTAGGGCTAGCTGTGTTGGCTTTTTTGCATCCCGTACTAGTTTATTATGCACTTATCTTTTGTGTTTGTTATACTGTTAGTTTGTTTTGTATACCATACTAGTTTATATGCTCTTACTCTTTGTATTGGTTATACTGTTATTGATCCTAAGCCGAGGGTCTATCGAAAACAACATCTCTACTTCTCTTGAGGTAGTTGTATGATCTGCGTACGCTCTATCCTCCCTGGACCTCACTAGGTGGGAATACAGTAGGTATGTTGTATATATATATATAGAGAGAGAGAGAGAGAGAGAGAGAGTTAGTATATATATGTATATAGAGAGAGAGAGAGAAAAAGAGTGTAGTTTATATTGAAATTAAATTAAAATATATATTAATTTTAATTTTAATCATTTTAGAAATAAAAATTAAAAATAATCAACTCTACATATTATTAACAGTTTTAAGAGTATTTCAGACATTTTGATAAAAAGAAAGTGTTTAACAACACCTGTTTACCAAACTCATCAGCTTTTTCTCAGTTTCAGCACTTTCAAAGAACTTTTTAAAAGCCTTTGTTCAGTCCTATCCAGACGGGCTCTTTCTCCTATCATGATCTGTGAGTGAATGTGAGTGATTCAGACAGAAAACACTAAAGCATACTAGTTTTCTATGTATTTACTTCCTTCTCTTACAAAAGCATGATAGCATTGTAGCAAATAAAATAGAAATGACGTTGCTGAGTGAATTCAGTAGAAAAATAAGCGTATCAATCTGGCGTGGAAACCCATGCATCGAGACTCATACACAATTGTTGCTACATTTGGAAGAACAAAAAAGAGATCAAATTTCACTATGACCCCAAACTAGAAACGCAGTCTGGTAAAGTGCTTCTCAACAAAAGAAACACCTATTAACAAGACCTATCAACAAGTGAGATATGTGTTTCTTTACATTCCAGCTTTGTAATGTCTAAATCCCCCATATCCTTTCCGCAGACTGCCTTACATAAACAGACAACAAACAGAAGGTTTGGAATTTATGGTACACAATCATTGAACGAGAGTTCATACTCAGGCATGTTGCCAATTTCTCTGCTCCGCGAGATTCACCCTCCACTGTGTCTCGTACTATCCTCATGATGCATTTTGGTTTGGTATATGATGTCTAGCTTCTCCATCTAAATGATACTGGATCCCAAAGGACAACAACGAAAATAAATATGTCAGAAATATAAACTGTCGGGTGTAAAGAACGGATCAGCAGAATTTACATAAATAGCCTTGTCCCCACAAGAGAACCGACATAATAATCTTGTTGAAGAAAAGCAGGTAAAGTTCATAAGGATTCAGCATTGCAACAAATCATCTAAGTTCACATATTCCAAAATTCAGAATCTCATTTCTTACTTCAAAAGAAAAAAAGACGGGAGATGTGGATATTTGGACAACGTACTGCTTTTCCAAGAGGAGGACCACAAACTTATAAGTTGCACATATTGAAGCGAACATTGCTAAACCATATCTGCAGATTATAACCATATAGCATGACCAAAATCTGCCACACTACCCAACTAAATTTGCAGGGTCCCTATATTTGCAACTTTAACATAATTCAGGTGAACCAAGTTTGTAGCACAAACATCTCTAATAGTAACAAGCAACAAACAAAGAAATGCATATAATAATGATAATCTAAAGTGCATAATAACTGAAACTACTGTCTTACAAGCACTGAAGACACCGCAAACTACCAATAAGACATGATACGGTAACCTCTTCAGTAAAATAATATGTGCTAGACCTCTCTCTTTGACATCCTCAAAGAACAGGTAAAAATGAAAGGGAACCTAAGCAATCCTGATCTTCGCCTATTCGGGATCCAACCACAGAATGAAACCATTTCTTGACATATAAATACCCAGAAAATTACTTTTACCACTACAAATTAAAATGCCAGCCTAGGTGATGCCTTTTAATGTATCCATTGAAAATTCATGGAAGATTTTTTATTTTTGATAACCGTGGTGTCCAGGCCAACTTGTGCGCACCTCGACTAATTCCATGGGATACCCGCCACCTGCCACCAGCAACAGTTAGCAACAGTTACCAGGTAACTCTGTCCATCAAGCCTAGGTAACTCTGTCCATTAAGCCTAGAACATGGAAGGAAAAAATTACCTAATGTTTGTCTCTATTGGGAATTGAACCTGAAACCTCACGGTGGTCAACCCAACTTCACTGAACCACTAGCCCACACCCTTGGGAGAAAAAACAAATGGAAGATTACGGACATATATTATACATCTTTACAACATACCTTTTCCCTCATCCGTGAACTCCAGATGTCAGAATGGCAGCCCCTTGCATCACCTTTAGCTAACCCAGATATTTGGCCTAAGCGTGGATCAACCAGTGGCTCCCTTGTTCTTCCTATAGCATCATAGTCTCCCTCCATATCATGGTTTATTTTAGGGCTACTAACCAAAGCTCTGAGAAAAATTGCGAGAAATAAGGAGAAAGCCTGGAAATGATGGTAAAAATAAGATTTTAGCACAACATGGACCATACACCAAACAAATGGTTACAGGAAGCTTTAGAACACCAAATTAATCACAAGAGCACAAGCCAAAAACCACAAGTGGATTGATTTTCTACTGTTCTGACTATGTCTTTCATTCTTGTCCACCACTCATGCTCATAAGTTGATAAAAAATGAATTTTAGTATGTATCATATACAAAGAGTATATACTGGGAAATTTCACATCCTTTCCCCTGTAAAAGAAAACATGCTATCTGTAAGAACCCCCACAAGATCTTTTGATTTCTTTCCTAGTCACTCTGTAAAATGCTCCTCGCCCAAAGGCTAAGTTGATTAATATAATATCAGGCAAAGTTGATTAATATAACATCAGTAATGTTACTTGGAATTGATGTAACACCTTTTAAATAATAATAATAATTGCATATTATACCTATTCTAAAGCATGTACACATAACATTTACTTTAGTAATCCCAACTGATACAAGCCAAATGGCCTCTGGGTTGCTAGAGAGGATGCTTACGAGTCAAATGACACTTGAAAACCTCTCGAGGGCTATTAAAAGGCGTCCATTTGATGAATATGATGACTAAGAAGACTCAAGGGACATTAGAGAGGCCAATGTACGACCAAACGGGGTTAGAAAGCCCCCGAAAGAGGAGATGTGCTCCATCCGCTTTGGAGGTGCGCCCAACCCGCTCTAAATCTGCTAGAGCAGGTCAAAACAACCCACTACACCCTTGGGATGCACCCCATGTGCACCCTATATGCTCAAGCAAGTGCCTAATGGGCTTCTATGTGTTGTCTTTCCTAAATGGGTCACATTTGGGCCCATATGATGTAATAACTTAGCCTAGACTATAAATAGGACTTCTTTTTATTTTAGCAGGTAGTTTATGTTGAATTATGAATTTGAACACTTATGATAGTGTGAGGCAAGCGTGGATTCACTTGAGTTGATCTTTTGTTTAGAAATGTGGGTTGTTTGGGAATCGATTCCCTTAAAGTCTACGTAAGATTTAGGCGCTTTGTTCAGTTTAGTTGATTGAGGGTTTAGGCTTTGATCCACCTTTATTTGCTTTCAATTCCTTGCATTGTGTCTATTTTATTGTTTCTCTATCTATCTTTAGCTTTCGTATTCGTATAGTAGTTTCGTTCTAAGTTGCTCGGACTCGGGTGTAGGTGTCTGATACGGGCACGGATCTAGAGGTCGGATCCTTCACGGTCTAAATTTAAAGATTCGGGAATATGGATCTAGGGATAGATACGGGTGCGGGGATTTGGCAAAAAATAATCTAAATATCTAAAAATAGAGTTATAAAACATAAATTATGAGATATTATATGAAAAATTTGAGGAAAAAATGTTGTTCAAGAAGAAAATCTTGAAAGGAGATAAAAAGAAAAGTAATAACATAGAAATTTCTATATACAAGGTATTCCATTTTCTTCAATTTCACCTTAGCTTTTGTTTTGATTACAAAATTTCTTAAATCTGTCCAGACTTTTTCAGTCGATTTTGGTCAAAGTACCCAAAATTGGTTGACCAAATCGAGTAAGGATCCCACACCCACACCCACACCCATGTCGTGTCGACACGAGTGCGGCACCAAAAGTGAAGAGTCCAAGTAACTTAGGTTTTGTTTTCGATTACGTACTTTGTTCATGTATCACCAACTTTCTCAATTCCCACACTAACAAGAAGCATCACCTAATCTAATCTGGATGAAGGAATTCAAAACAAACAAGGAAAAGATAATAAAATCTTAGGAGACCTTTAAGTTAAAAAAAAAAACCTGCCTGAATTACGACAACAACAATGCCAATCCACTTACAAACATCCATATTTTGTTGAATAAAGGTGCGGAGTCTGTGAAGTTCTCCGGTTGGTTCCATTGGAAGATCCTGGGACGAGACAAAACTCGGTGTCCGAATTTGAACAATTAACGGGTAAACTAAGATAGAAACTCACCAGAAGAAGAGTAGATCTGAAACAAACGACTCACCTTCTCCCAATGATGATCAATTGCAATAAATGCGACCAAACTTATTTCCAAGAGTACAAAAGTCGTCATAAGCAGAGAGTACTGGTATTTTTAAGTGGTCAAGGCTAACAGTCAATCAATAATAGTTATTTATACCAATTCATGAATTAGCATGATATGATTCCAGTTCATTAGTTCATTTAGACCAATTATATTTCAGAACTCATTTGTAATTCATTTACACTAGCTAGTTGTTAGTTAAAAATAGTTAGTTTGTTTTAGTGTAGTGACAGGGCATGTGACTTAGCACACGATACACTTGTCCCTAAAGTTAGCTGTAACTAACTATCCCTCCCCCTAGTTTGATCTCATATAAGGAACTGATTAGCTATTGTAATATTCATTCAAAAATACCACACTGAATTACAATCTTCCTCTTTCCTCTCTTGTTACAGAATTCCCAATTAGAGTATTAGAAGTGAGTTGTTCAATAGTAATGCTTGTCATTTACTCTTTAGGCTCCTGCCTAACAGCTTTCAATTCCATAAGAATTCTGGGCTGTATCATTGGTATCAGAGCCACTGATCCTCTGACCTCTGCAATGGGTGACCATAACACAAGGATGCATGAATTACGGAAAGAGGTAGATTCTCTTAAAACCTCCATGGATGGAATGGTGAATTCGATGGCAGAAATGCGTACAATTGTAGATGAAAAAATGGCTCAAGCCATGAATGAAAACAAACAGTTGTTCCTGGGTAATGGTGGTGCATCAATAGAGGCCCCAACCGCTAATACTGGGGACAACGGAGCAACCGGAGAAGGGCAACCCAGACGCGAACGACATGAGGCTTATCAGATGTATAATAAAAGGTATCAATTAGAGTTTCCCAATTCGATGGGCACGGGTTGAAGGATTGGTTGTACAGGTGTGACCAATTTTTTGATGTGGAGGAAATCGAAGAGGAATCCAAGGTGAAAATGGATTCTTGCAGCATGGAAGGAAAGGCATTACAGTGGCATCAATCCTACATGAAGCATCGATTAACTAGGGATTGGCCTAGATGGGGTGGGTATGTAGGTTGTCTCTATACCAGATTTGGGGAAGAATTATTTGATGACCCCATGGGTGATTTTAAAGATCTCAAACAAATAGGTATTGTGCAAGAATATGTCGATTTGTTTAATGAATTGCTAACTAGGGTAGATTTACCTGAACATTATGTAGTTAGCTGTTTTGTGAGAGGCTTGAAGCCAGAAATTGGACTTTCTGTCAAGATGTTGGGTCCAAGAACCCTGGCCAAGGCTATTAGTTTAGCAAAGATCCAAGAACAAACCTTTATTGTTCCGAAACAAGTTTTTCATGGAATATTGCCTAACCCCAAAAACATGTTGAAATTTCAGAATGCTACCCCTTCTTTCGCACAGAACTCATCTAGCAATTTCAAGCCTCACCAGATAACATCTAAACCTTCCCATTCTACTATTGTAGGCCCAAAAACCCCATATAAAAACGCTAGGATCCTTACTTCTGCTGAAATGGATGAGAGGAGAAGCAAGGGCTTGTGCTTTAATTGTGATGAGAAGTACATTTTTGGTCATGTGTGTAAAAAGAAGAGACAATTGTTTTCGATGGAAGTTGATGAAGGGGAAGAGGTGACTGAATTGGAAGAAAATTTATGGGATACAGCTGAGTGCTTAGCAATGTTGGAACATGGATTAGAGACTGACTCTGAAGGATCAATACTGCCTCATGTGACTGTCCCTGCCATGAATGGTCTACATGATTTTAGAACCATGAGAGTCACTATATCTCTCAAGGGTAAGGCGATTCATGTATTGATTGATAGTGGAAGTACCCACAATTTTTTGGACTTGGACACTGCAAAAAGGCTTGGATATGTCCTAACTTCGATCTCACCTTTCTCTGTTTCTGTTGCTGATGGAAAAAAAATTCATAGTCACCACTTGTGTAAAGCCTTGGTATGGAAAATGCAGGGTGTTTCTTTTGAATCAGATATGTTGGTGTTGTCTATTGGAGGATGCAACATGGTATTGGGTATTCAATGGCTAGCTACATTGGGAGATGTTATGTGGAACTTCGGGAAATTGAGAATGAAATTCACTATCATGAGACACAAGGTTTCATTGAGAGGCATCAAACTTCCAGCTGCTAAACTAGTGCAACCAGAGAAAATAGAGAAATTGTTGGCTAAACCAGCTGAATTGTGCATATCTTTGTAGGTATGTATCAGGAGGAACAGGTGGATGTAAACAGGGGAGAGATGCTTAACATGGAAAGAGACCAGTTATGCATTGAAAAGGATCAAGAGTTGCAGGTCATTTTGCAGCAGTACGATGATTTATTTGAGCCTCCAACTAACTTGCCACCTTCAAGATCCCATGATCATCAGATTATTTTGAAGGATGAAACTTCCCCTATCAATATTAGACCCTCCAGATATCCTACAATTCAAAAAGATGAAATAGAAAAACTGGTGGATGAAATGTTAGAAGCTGGAATTATCAGACACAGTACCAGCCCTTATTCATCACCTGGTAAAGAAAAAGGATGGATCTTGAAGAATGTGTGTAGATTACAGGGAACTAAATAGTTGTACCATACCTGGATGAGTTACATGGAGCAAAATTCTTTTCTAAGCTGGATCTCAGGTCAGGTTACCATCAAATTAGAATGGTTGAAGGTGACATCCATAAAACAGCTTTTCGAACTCATCATGGACACTATGAATTTTTAGTCATGCCCTTTGGTCTTACTAATGCCCCTTCAACCTTTCAAAGCCTTATGAATCATATTTTTTATGTTTACCTCAGTCTTTTTTTTATGACATCCTTATATATAGTCAGACTTGGAATGAACATTTACAGCATCTACAAGCTACACCATGTGTTGTTTGTTAAGAAGAGTAAGTGTGCATTTGGAGTATTGCAAATTGATTATTTGGGACATGTCATTTCTGCTGAAGGAGTATCTATGGACATGCACAAGGTGGAATTTGTATTGAATTGGCCTCCACCTGCTAATCTTAAAGGGTTGAGAGGATTCCTAGATTAGCAGGGTACTACAGAAGATTCATGAAGGGATATGGTACCATTGCAAGACCTTTGAACTATCTCTTAAAGAAGGGTAATTTCAAGCGGAATGATGCGGCTGTTACTGCTTTTGAAGAATTGAAGAAAGCCATCACTTCTGCACTTATTCTAGCTATACAAGACTTCTCCAAGGAATTTATGGTGGAGACAGATGCTTCTGGAGGAGGAGTTGGAGCTGTGTTGGTCCAAGAGAATAAACCTATTGCATTCTTTAGTCAAGGTTTATCTGATAGAAACAAGGCACTATCTGTGTATGAAAGGGAACTACTAGCAGCAGTCACTGCTGTTCAGAAATGGAGGTCGTACCTCTTGGGTAGACCATTTGTGATTAAGACTCATCATCACAGTCTTAAGTATCTCTTGGAGCAGAGGATCACCACACCTAGCCAACAAAAGTGGTTGATCAAGCTTCTTGTCTATGACTACTCTATACAGTATAAGAAGGGCAAAGACAATGTAGTAGCTAATGCCCTTTCCAGAAAAGAAGATGTTATTCATCTTATGAGTATCTCTGGGGTTCAAGCAGAGTTGTTACAAGAAGTAAAGGACTCTTGGAATAAATATCCAGCATTGCAATAGATTATTCAAAAAATCCAATCTGCTGCAGGTCATAAACCTTACTTTAAGTACCTTCCTGGTGTCTTGAGCAAGAATGGAAAAATAATGGTTGGAATGACACAGACTTATGGGAAAGGTTGATTACATTCTACCATGACAGCCCAATGGGGGGACATTCAAGCATAGCCGCTACTCTAAAGAGGCTAAGACAAGATTTCTTCTGGAAAAAATGAAGCAACATGTCTATTCTTATGTAAAGGCTTGTGATGTTTGTCAGAAATGCAAGAATGAAAATGTTGCTTACCCTGGTTTATTGCAGCCTCTTCTAATTCCTGACAAGGTTTGGCAAGACATTTCCATGGATTTCATAGAAGGCTTACCTAAGGTTGTTGGTAAAGAGGTTATATTTGTGGTGGTTGACAGATTAAGTAAGGTTGCTCACTTTTTGGCTCTTAAACACCCTTATACTACTGCTGATGTAGCTCGAGTGTTCCTCAATGAAGTTTTCAGGTTGCATGGCGTGCCTAAGTCCATTGTCTCTGACCGAGATGCTGTTTTCACTAGTAAGTTTTGGAAGGAAATGTTCAGATTTCAGAAGCTCTCTCTTTTAACAGCCACTGCATACCATCCTCAAACGGATGGCCAAACAGAGGTTGTTAATAGATGCTTGGAATGTTATCTTAGATTTATGACACATGAGAAGCCGCGAGAATGGCCCCACTGGTTACCATTAGCAGAATAGTGGTACAACACACACACACCACCTAAGTTGCTCGGACACTCCAAAAAAGTTGCCGCACCCGTGTCAGATCCTTCAAAAATACACTATTTTTGGAGGATCCGACACATATCCGTAGACATTTTTGAGGAGTCCGAGCAACTTAGCCCATCACACCTCCATCAATATGTCACCTTATGAGGTTTATGGATAGAAACCACCACCGCTCTTACCTTACAGGTCTTTTGATTCTCAACTAGATTTAATTGATAGAAGCCTTCAGGCTAGGGAAGCTACCCTAAGAACTCTCAAGTTCCATTTGCTTCAGGCTCAAAATAGAATGCAAACTCATGCTAACAAAGGAACAACTGATAGAACATATGATGTTAGAGATTGGGTCTATGTTAAGTTGCAACCCTACAAGCAGCTATCTCTGAAGTCTCAAACCAATCATAAACTTTCCTCTAAATTTTTTGGGCCTTTTCAAATCATTGCTAAGGTTGGTGTTGTTGCTTATACCTTGGCACTTCCTGCTACCACCAGGATCCACCCTACCTTCCATATCTCCCAGCTTAAGAGAAAGATTGGGTCACAACCTGCTGCTGTCACACTCCTAGTGGTTCATTCCAGCGTTGGTTCTATATTGCTCTACCCTGAGGAGGTTCTTAACCGAAGAATGATCCACAAGCATGGCACAGCTGTTCCATAACTGCTCATCAAGTGGCTGAATTCAGCACCTGAAAATAGTACTTGGGAGGATTTTCAATCCTTCAATCAAAATTTTCCCCAGTTTGTTCTTGATCCTTGAGGACAAGGATCATGTCAAGGGGGGAGTATTTGATATGATTCCAGTTCATTAGTTCATTTAGACCAATTATATTTCAGAACTCATTTGTAATTCATTTACACTAGCTGGTTGTTAGTTAAAAACAGTTAGTTTATTTTAGTGTAGTGATAGGGCACGTGACTTAGCACATGATACACCTGTCCCCGAAGTTAGTTGTAACTAACTTTCCCTCCCCCTAGTTGGATCTCATATAAGGAACTGATTAGCTATTGTAATATTCATTCAGAAATTGCATAGTGAATTACAATCTCCTTCTTTCCTCTCTTGTTATATCCCAATTAGGGTATTAGAAGTGAGTTGTTCAAGAGTAATTCTTGTCATTTACTCTTTAAGCTCCTTCCTAACAGCTTTCAATTCCGTAAGAATTTTGGGTTGTATCATGGCACTTAATTGAAACTAGGAAACTTGAGAAGATATAAAATGATGTGCAACGGGACAACTTTACTTTTATTTTTCATTTGGTCATTGTATGAAATAGGAAACGGAAAGACATAACAGAATTAGGGGAAAAAACTTTTAAGATTATGATAATATTTAACTCGAGAGGGTCTACCGACCCACTTTTCCTTTAGGACTGATCCAAATTCCTTTCCTTTACAAAATAGGAACAAGAAGAGCTTTTTGTGTCAGTTTCCTCGATGCCCTTCCCTCTTGATTTGTTTTTTGAAGCAAGCAGAAAACATGTTGTATGGGCCGGAGTGTTGGCCAGTTAAGCACGTTCACATCCAAAAATTGAAGGTGGCGGAAATGAGAATGTTGCGTTGGATGTGTGGGCTTACTAAAGGGAACAGAGTTAGGAATGAGATTATCCGGGATAATGTGGGAGTGGCTTCGGTGGAGGACAAGATGCGGGAAGGAAGGTTGAGATGGTTTGGGCATGTGATGAGAAAGGGTGCGGATGCCTCGGTTCGGAGGTATGAGAGGCTAGCGTTGAATGGCTTCAGGAGGAGAAGAAGTAGGCCGAAGAAATACTGGAGGGAGGTGATTAGACATGCCATGGAGCAGCTTCAACTTACTGAGGACATGACCCTAGATAGGAAAGCGTGTCGGTCGAGGATTAGGGTAGAAGGCTATTGTTAGAGTGTGGGTTGTAGCTAGCAGTCAAGAGAGTTTTTGTGTAGCCGGATTTAGTAATCATAGGACAGTGTACATAGGTGTCTTTGGTACGTGAGTGTATGTCACTACTAGGTGGGTGTCCTATTTTCTATTGTTTAGTTCCTATTTTCTTATTCTGTGTTGCTCTTATTTCCCGTATTTCAAATTTCTGTGATTTTATTCTATTATTTCCTATTCTTTATTTCGGTTATGTCATCCATCCCCTTTTTTATTATCCTTTTCCGTTATCTTGAGTCGGGGGTCTATCAGAAACAACCTCTCTACTTCTTCGGAGGTAGCGGTATGGACTGCGTACATCTTACCCTCCCCAGACCCCACGTTGTGGGAATACACTGGGTTTGTTGTTGTTGTTGTTGTTGTTGTAAGCAAGCAGAAAACATCAATAAAATCCAAGCTAATGAAATTTTAAGTGAGAAGTCAGCAATTCCGCTATTGCTAAAACTAGAAATGTGGAAGCTCTATACCAAGATCACACTAATCATTTAAGGAAATTCATGTGTTCTAATTTTCTATTTCTTGCGAAAATATCCCACTCATCATATCCCCTACTGATTTGAGGTGCAGTTAATTGGTTGATTGGTCCTTTTTCATCATATATTTGAGTGAAGAATGAAATATTCGAGTTCCGAGTTTCTCATATCTCGCGATTCCTATTCAGAGACAACATATTAATAGACATCCACCTATGACAGAGCTGAATGCACTCACCTCTAGGCAGCATATCAGTTTCTTTCAGCTACATAATCAACCCAAAAGTTATGCATTATAGAGACAGCTTAGCATTCATTATACATACATCTAGTTTAAACATAAACAACGGAAGCAGTGAAACGTAAAAAGAAAGAAGGATACAAAGCAAAGGCAACATCCATTAACAACTTCAGCACCAACATGCCCAATACAAGTGATACAACATAATATGACACCAATTCCCATGAATGCATATATAAACCTGAAGAAACAAACATAACATGTCAATAATTAATCATATCGCCAAATAATTGGGCAGTTACAATTGACTAGTCTATAATTCGAGAATCCTAGTACCTCAGTTGGTTAACTACCCAAACTTTCACCCTGTCGGTAAGGGTTCAATTCCGGCCTTACAATTAATTATTTTTTTAAACATCAAATTCCTCATTGGGTAAAGAAATAAAAATAGGAGAGCAAAGAATACCATGGAACTGGAAGCAAGATATTGTCCATCTCTTGTAAAGCCGAGACGACATAATTTATGTGGCCTGAACCGACAATCGAGCCAAGATTCGGTAATTCGGGGTCATGAAGACGGTGGCGGTGGTGCCAGTGATTAAGCATAAAGGCAGAGTAAATGATGATGATGATACCAATGAATGTAAGCAAGAAATTGAGGAATTTCAAAAGAAATGCTATGAAACCTTGGCAACATGCCATTCTGAAATTTCTCTCTTCTACACGCAAACCCAAATAATGACTTTCTCAAGTAAGTGTTGTTTGTTCCTATTTCTGTACATTTTTGGTCAAGCAAAAAACTGTAGATGATAAAGGGTTGGAGTAACTGATAAAGACTGCGTACAACTTGTGTAGCTTTCTCCGGACACCGAGCTGCCCTTTTTAAAAAACTGTGGATGAGAATAGCTGGCAAAATGATCTTGTTTTTATCTTTTTGTTTCTTTTCAGCAAAGCAAAATATAATATAATTGGACTTCAAGTGCTTAAATAGTTTTTGATCGCCATTTAAGTACAATGACAAATATGCTCTGAAGTTAAAGGTATGTTTGGAACGTAAAGTAAGTGTATTGGATTAGATTTTAAAAAATTAATCTTATTTCATTGTCTCATGTAAGTATTAATTAATTTTAAGATTATTTTATTTCATTATTTGTACTAAAATGATAGAATTACTATTTCATATGAAATGTGAGATTAAATAATCCTCATTGAATATTCGTGCTTATCCCATTTTGTGTATCAGATAGCCTTTAAGCTTATCATAAATAAATAAAAATAGTCTTTTAAGTATGTATTTAATAGTTTTAATCTTTTAATTTTTTTAAAATTTGATACTTTTAATATCCGACAAAATATTTATCGAAATCTTTCTATTAAATTTTGAACTATAAGAAAAATAGTGAGACCTCGCATTTAGAGAAATACACTACTTAAAAAAAAACAATACTAAAGAACAAATTCCAGGACGTTTGTCAATTAAAGAGAAACTTATAGACTTATAATGTCAAAAAATAGTAGCTCTAAACACTGAGGGAGCCCATATAAGTAAAACTAGAGGAGGATGGCCCGTGTCAGTACGGATTCAATATTAAAATATTTATTTATCTTTTCAATCTTGATATATTTAAATAAAAAATTTTAATAAAAGGATTACATATGTTTTTTAGGATTCATTTGGAATCTAGCATGAGTTCAACATATGTTATTTTAATATGTATTTAGAGAATTTAAGTTGTTAACTGTTATAATTCATAATATTTTTTATGTAATTTTTAAATTAATAGACATTACTTTTCTTGTCTAAATTTTTGTGGTATTGATAGTCAATTATATTTTAAAAATAATTTAAGTTTTTAATTATTGTGATTTATAATAATTTCTTCTATTCCAATTTTAGTGACACTACTTGTAACGCCCCGTAAAAGTCATGCATGTATTAGACTGTAATTTCTGAGCTTTAGACTTAAGTTTTAAATTTTTCTAAGTGTTGAAATGACTTAGACTCATTCTTAGCTGGCAACCTTCGGGATACAACTTCTCGACCTTCCCGACCTTCATTTTTAGATTTTCAAGTTGCGTTACAATCGGGCAATCTCATAGTACATCTCGGATAAGTTTTGGAATTTTGCGGAATGCATAAGGCTGCGTTTGGATTTCAAAACAGTAGCAAAACGCATAGCCTATTGCCCAGTTTTTCAGCATTTCAGGATCAACTTCAAACGATCATAACTCCCTGTATATAATGAACTGTGTGAGCTATAATATATCAAACGAAATTTCTTTGAGTCCTCTTTCAAATGCAGTTGGTTTCATCCAATTGGTTTATATGGGTAAAAAGTTATAATCGATTTACTCCAGCCTATCAAACTGTCAACTCAGGGACAGATTTGACCTTAATTGTTCCTTAGGGGTATTTTGGTCATCCTCCACCCCTATATATACCACCAACACGGGATTTAATCCCTCAAACACCATAATACACATGCTTTCCTCAAAATTGATCAAGAATTCTCCTTAGGTTTCAAAATAAAAACCCAAATAGTTCAAGATTCGACCGTAAGTTTTCAAAGATAATTACATATTCGGAATCACCAATCCGCAAGCTTCAAGAAACATCTATTATCCTTGGAAATAGAGGTACGCGGGGTTTTCCCTAAAATCTTATGGGCATAAAAATCATGTTTTAAGTATCGGGTTTTCGAATTCATGTGCATACTCATGTTTTAGAAGCCTTAATGATATTGTTTTGGCCTTTTAGCTTTCCCCAAAGTGGTTTGAAAATTATATGTATATGTATATATGTGTTTGTCCTGAAATATGAATTTAAAGCATGATTTTCATGGATCCCCTCTCTTAATGTAAATTTTTTCATGTTTCACGTAATATAAATTGTTTTGAAAGACATCTTGAAGAAAAGAAATTATGATATGAAGTGCTTTGACTTTTGCTATGTTTGGAATACGATTCTTGAACACGAAAGAGAGGGTTGTGAATGTTGAATATGCATGTAATGAAAGAATGCATGGTTTTGCCAAAGTGCACATGACCACCATATGTTTGATGAAAGTTTTGCATGAATTTGATTTAAGTTTCGGAATATGAAATCCTTTACATCCGTTACATGTTTTGGTGGTCTAAACTATGTTTTGAATGAAAGCTCTTGCTTAATACATTATGGCTCAGAAATAGGACTTGCAAGTCTTGGTATGACGATACCAACTCAAAAAATGCCATAACAGACACAGACGAATACAAAAATCAGACTTTATCAGATTTGCGTTTTAGAACTTCAGAATGATGCATGTTCAGAAAAGGCTAAAATAGGGCATAAAGAGAGCTTAGGTGGTTCCCTTAAGAAGGCATGAGTTCAGACAACTCTTTGCCTAAAACCGTGGTTTGCCGACCCGGGTATATTATTATGCGCTGACTTAAATGTCCTGTGGCGTATCAGACTCAGAGACTCCAACCCTTGCGGCACACTTGGGTTGGGGGCTTCCCCGCCGAGTTAATGGCGGATTCCATACAGCCCGTGGAATATTCAGACTTGTGGGGGAATACCACCTGACTCAGAAGTAAAACACAGATCATGATTTGAAATGAACAGACAGGTTGCATATTTTCAGAAAGTACCCATGTATTTTTCAGAAACAGCTTTATACATGATGTCTTGATGAAAAATTTCTTTCACTTAATATATATATATATATATATGTATGTATGTTCCATTATACTATTTTTGGATTGCTTCGTGTGCCAGTACTTTTGTGCTGACCCCCCTCCTTCCAGGTTCTGAGGCAAAGTCTAGGGGTCCAGCTACTCAGTAGATATCTCGGATTTGCAGACTTGATCTCACAGTGGTGAGCCTTCTATTATTCGGAAGGCCTAATTTTGTCAGACATTCTCTTATTTATTTTGTTTTTGGTTTATTGGGGGCCTTGTCCCAGTTTCTTTTCAGACAGATGTTTGTGTTCTTAGTAGAGATTTCGCAGACTGATGTCAGATAGTATTATTCAAAAATACTGCAGGACTTGACCATGTTTTTCATACTCAGTTTCAATTACGCATTTTATTATGATTATGAATGTTGTGCATGATAACCAGATAGAAAATGGGTGTTCCGGGCCTTCATGGTTCGAGATGCTCGTCACGGCTAGGGCCTAGGCTCTGGTCGTGACAATCTTGGTATCAGAGCACGGTTCATGGTCCCAGGGTGTCTGCCAAATCGCGTCGGGTAGAGTCTTGTTTACGGGTGTGTAGCGCGCCACACTTATAAGCAGGAGGCTACTAGGCATTTAGGAATGTCTCTTTTTCTTTATGTTCTAGTTCGTGCAATAGAGTCAGAATATTCCTCTTTCATACTCTAATTCGTGCTATGGTGTCGCCCATATGAAGGTAAAAAGTCATCCCACATTCTTTCTTTACTCTAATGTCCTCAGATATGTCTCATTATTAAGGTGATTCAAGTACAGAAGTTTAGAATCTAAATGGTATGGTACTTCTGATTGAACCATATAAGAGTTAAAATTTGTGCAAGGACTAAGAATCCATTAGCGCTTCAATGTGTATTGATTCCGATGTAAACATTGATCCTGATAGAATCGTGCTTTTCAGCTTGAGGTATTAATTGCGTTTAGTCCCCTTCAAATTTATGTTGCAGATGTCATGCTTAAGGGAAAAGATGTGTAGTAGAAGTGTTGGAATTATATTTCCACCCAAATAGTAGTATAAGTTAAAGTGTCGGTGTCATGACCTATTGGTAGCAAGTAGCATGTGTGGATTGTATGATAATCTGTGGGGGAAATATTTGACTCAGATTTTTTTTATCTATACAAAGTATGATGTGTATTCTCAAATTATGGAATGTTGTGTGATAAGTTTCTATCTCTTGAAAATATTTTATCATCGTGTTGGTGAAACTAAAAAGTCTAGTGAAGCTGTGTGGGGCTCTTTCGATTCACTAGCATAGTTGCCTTGTCATTCTTTTTATTTTCTTGTTCAAACTACAAAAAAAAAATCAAAGTCTAGTGAAGCCGTGTGAGGCCTATTTCAATTCACTAGCAATTTGTCACTCAACGTGTGGTTCTTGTGTTGGTTGAATATATGCATAGCTGGATCTTTTTGCATGAGATAGAGTTGGTAATGAAGCGATTCGTCCTTGTGTGTTAGTTTATTAGTAGAAGACAGAGAAGGAGTTATTAGGCGAGGTGAATTATCCTTGCTTGAAGTATGAAAATGGCCAGATTAGCCAGTAGGTTATAAGTATAGACTCATGGTTGTTATGGATTTTGAAGGTAGCGTAAATGTACGCTTGGGTAAGTAATTATGATGTGAGAAAGAAGTATAAGTAGATACGATTGTATGGGGTTATAATATAAGGATAAGGTTGACCATGTCTATTATGAGGCTTTAACCCCCTTGACCCTCTTTTCATTGGTAGTTGTTAACTAGTGCTACTTGTGAGAAGGTATGTAGTAGATTTTTGAGATATTTGGGTACAATATCCCAATTTGATGGATTAGTATATTTATATTATGTTGCATTCTTCATTGGTGGTAAATTATTGATACTAAACTATAGGCTTGAATTTAAATGGTGTGGTGGTAAATAGTGGCACGAGTTCGATGATGCATGTTTTGTGGCATTAAATTAGTAGGCTTGATGTGCTGAAATAGTACATGCTAATGGATTATGATAAGGAAAACCGTTAGGTCATGATCGATTATTGTGGTTATGAAGTTCTAGTGCACTAGTGTTTCGTGATGTTTATTTCATAGTTTCCAAGTGAAAATTTCGTGTAAGGTTGGGTTGTAAATCATGCATAGCACTAGATATTAAGTTTGAACAGTTGATGTCCATGAAGGTGGATGTGAAGATTTCTTGGTTAATGAATTCTAGTTGTATAGAAGTGATCTAATAGACTTAAACGGTGCATGCAATAGAGTAAGTTTATTTGATTCGTAGTGGTGTATGATATTGCATGTATGATGTAGAAGTATGCCTAAGGTGACATGAGGTTGTGGTATTTTTCTAAGGCTATTACTTGTTGTGCGTGGCTAGTGGTACCATTGAATTGTTAAGTGAAGAAAGACTAGTTAGATGGTACATGGTGATCTAAATAGCCATGTTAAGGTGTTTTGATTGATAGTGTTGGGCCTTTTGCGGTGATCTTGATTCTCATAGTAGAGGGATATAAATTTGGAGTCGCAATAGTGGTATGCTCTATAGAAAGAGATGTGGTTCATCAAAGGCTTGGTGATATTCATGTTAAGTGTTAGCATCTAAGCTTGACTTTTGAAGGTTGAACCGATAGAATAAGTGTGCAAGCATTATACTATGACTATTGGTGGCTAGAGAAAGAGTGTATCCCGGAAGGTAGTCATTCGGGCTAAGTTCTATCATATATATGTATTGTTATTTTTTTCAGACCCTAGAGTGTAGTAAGTGTAGTTTAGTTAGAATCTGGTAAAGGATCTCCCAAACTCTAGATGATGACTTGAAGCTAAGGGGGAGATGACAGAACGAATGACCAAGTAAGGCTCTCAGATTCTAGTAGTGATGCAGTATGATTTAGAACGTTAGAAAGTGAGGGTGAGACTCAACCCATTCTTATCTTAGTATTTTTCAGTGTTCCCAATGCCTACTTAAGCTTTACGTTTTAGTTCAGTGATCATAGTTCGTGATTCCTGTATATGATAGAGAGTCACGTACTCTTCCAGTTCCAAGATAATGAGTTCTACTTCATTCAAGTAGTCGGAATTACATTCCTCATGTTAGGAACTCTAGTTGAGGTCATGCAACTCATGACGCATGTACTCACTCTTTATAGTGTGTTCAATCCCATATAAAAATCTTCTCATGCTTCAGGGTCTTATGTTTTAACCTTTTAGTGACCTCCCTATGCAATGATAGTGGTGATGATGTAAATGTTCTTGTTGATGGAAGATCATAGTACGTTTGTTTAGATAAGGCCATAAGTATGAAGTGAGATTTGGGGCCAATCTTTGATACATGTGATGTTTAGTGGAAAAGTTTGTGTGTGTATGTTTTTAGGATAGCGCGTGGGAGTTATATTGATAATAGTTTAGAAACTATGTGAAGTATGTATTTATGGGTGTTTGCCTTGAAGTTAACATGCGGTTATAAATTAGGCTTGAATGACGTTTTGGGATTGTAGTGGAAGGTTGTAATATGCATTAGCGACTTCATATTAAGAGTTCAGAGTAGTCATTAAAGTGGTAAGGCATGTTATGCTTAGAATGTGATCTTTAAAAGAGGTATATAAGGTGGGCATCATATGGTTTAGAATTATAGCTTGGTGTAGCATGTTGTATTTTTGTGACTTAGAGTTAGGCTTGATCGCGGGGTAAGGATTAAGCTATTTTAGACATTAGTAGAAAAATTTGTCAATGCTCATATGAGAAATTTAAGCTGAATTGAATGGATATCATATTTATAGGGAATAGTATAGTTAAGGGATATTCGGGAAGTGCGCTAAGCCTAAAAGTAAGAAGTCGTATTGCCAAAGGTCTGAAAATTCTATCCTAATTTAGGAGTTATATGTCTATATTTCAGACTGCAGAGTAGAGTCAATGTTGTGATTTCCTCAGTTGGATGTCTTGTGTAATCCATACCCAAGATTCGTGGCTCCCTATTACTGTTAGAACTTCTTTAGAGAGAGTGTTGAAGAGATACTCCAGTTAAGTATGAAAGTTCAGCTTAACAGTGTATTTAGTCCTGTGTTCATGAGAACAAATCAAGGACAGATCCATGTATCAGATATGCATGTTCATTATCAGAATTCAGCTTATGAATAGCTTCAATCGTGTATTCCATGCATCAGATATGCCTGTCCGATATAAGAATTCAAAATATCAGTAGTTCCAGCCAAATGGTCATGTTTCAAATCAATGTATTCTTTATTAGAGGACATGTTATATCCGCGTTATTCTATATCTTTAAGGCTTCAACAAGTTCCTACCCATCATTCGAGGACGAATGATCACAAGGGAGAGATAATGCAACGCCCCGTAAAAGTCATGCATGTATTAGACTGTAATTTCTGAGCTTTAGACTTAAGTTTTAAATTTTTCTAAGTGTTGAAATGACTTAGACTCATTCTTAGCTGGCAACCTTCGGGATACAACTTCTCGACCTTCCCGACCTTCATTTTTAGATTTTCAAGTTGAGTTACAATCGGACAATCTCATAGTACATCTCGAATAAGTTTTGGAATTTTTCGGAATGCATAAGGATGCATTTGGATTTCAAAACAGTAGCAAAACGCATAGCCTATTGCCCAGTTTTTCAGCATTTCAGGGTCAACTTCAAACGATCATAACTCCCTGTATATAATGAACTGTGTGAGCTATAATATATCAAACGAAATATCTTTGAGTCCTCTTTCAAATTCAGTTGGTTTCATCCAATATTTTTATATGGGTAAAAAGTTATAATTGATTTACTCCAGCCTATCAAACTGTCAACTGAGGGACAGATTTGACCTTAATTGTTCCTTAGGGGTATTTTGATCATCCTCCACCCCTACATATACCACCAACACGGGATTTAATCCCTTAAACACCATAATACACATACTTTCATCAAAATTGCTCAAGAATTCTCCTTAGGGTTTCAAAATAAAAACCCAAATAGTTCAAGATTCGACCATAAGTTTTCAAAGATAATTACATATTTGGAATCACCAATCCGCAAGCTTCAAGAAACATCTATTATCCTTGGAAATAGAGGTACGCGGGGTTTTCCCTAAAATCTCATGGGCATAGAAATCATGTTTTAAGTATCGGATTTTCGAATTCATGTGCATACTCATGTTTTAGAAGCTTTAATGATATTGTTTTGACCTTTTGGCTTTCCCCAAAGTGGTTTGAAAATTATATGTATATGTATATATGTGTTTGTCCTGAAATATGAATTTAAAGCATGATTTTCATGGAACCCCTCTCTTAATGTAAATTTTTCCATGTTTCACGTAATATAAATTGTTTTGAAAGACATCTTGAAGAAAAGAAATTATGATATGAAGTGTTTTGACTTTTGCTATGTTTGGAATACGATTCTTGAACACGAAAAAGAGGGTTGTGAATGTTGAATATGCATGTAATGAAAGAATGCATGGTTTTGCCAAAGTGCACATGACCACCATATGTTTGATGAAAGTTTTGCATGAATTTGATTTAAGTTTCAGAATATGAAATCCTTTACATCCGTTACATGTTTTGGTGGTCTAAACTATGTTTTGAATGAAAGCTCTTGCTTAATACATTATGGCTCAGAAATAGGACTTGCAAGTCTTGGTATGACGATACCAACTCAGAAAATGCCATAACAGACACAGACGAATACAAAAATCAGACTTTATCAGATTTGCGTTTTAGAACTTCAGAATGATGCATGTTCAGAAAAGGCTAAAATAGGGCATAAAAAGAGCTTAGGTGGTTCCCTGAATAAGGCGTGAGTTCAGACAACTCTTTGCCTAAAACCGTAGTTTGCCGACCTGGGTATATTATTATGCACTGACTTAAATGTCCTGTGGCGTATCAGACTCAAAGACTCCAACCCTTGCGGCACACTTGGGTTGGGGGCTTCCCCGCTGAGTCAATGGCGGATTCCATACAGCCCGTGGAATATTCAGACTTGTAGGGGAATACCACCTGACTCAGAAGTAAAACACAGATCATGATTTGAAATGAACAGACAGGTTGCATATTTTCAGAAAGTGCCCATTTATTTTTCAGAAACAGTTTTATACATGATGTCTTGATGAAAAATTTCTTTCACTTAATATATATATATATATATATATATATATATGTTCCATTATACTATTTTTGGATTGCTTCGCGTGCCAGTACTTTTGTGCTGACCCCCCCTCCTTCCAGGTTCTGAGGCACAGTCTAGGGGTCCAGCTACTCAGTAGATATTCTCGAATTTGCATACTTGATCTCACAGTGGTGAGCCTTCTATTATTCGGAAGGCCTAATTTTGTCAGACATTCTCTTATTTATTTTGTTTTTGGTTTACTGGGGGCCTTGTCCCAGTTTCTTTTCAGACAGATGTTTGTGTTCTTAGTAGAGATTTCGCAGACTGATGTCAGATAGTATTATTCAGAAATATTGCAGGACTTGACCATGTTTTCCGTACTCAGTTTCAATTCCGCATTTTATTACGATTATGAATGTTGTGCATGATAACCAGATAGAAAATGGGTGTTTCGGGCCTTCATGGTTCGGGATGCTCGTAACGGCTAGGGCCTAGGCTCGGGTCGTGACACTACTATAATTTTAAGAGTCGACCAAATATTTTATATTTTTTAATTTTTTTAAATTGTTAATTATTGTGATTTCTAGTATTTTTCATGTATTTTTTTTTTGAAATATATAACATATTAAATTGGTTTTAAATATTTTAAGTTGTTAACTATTGTAATTTATAATATTTTTTATGTAATTTTTGAATAATATATTCTATTCTCCTTGTCCAGAGTTTTGTGTTGACGATAGTCAATTATATTTTTTAAAATAATTTAATTTTTTATCATTGTGATTTATAATATTTTTTTCTATTTCAACTTATCTGGCACAATGCTTAAATCATCATAATAATTAATTAGGGGTGATATAGTAAAACGTAATTATTATGATCTATTATTTGTTATTTTTATTATGAGTATGTGTTGATTCAGGAAGAATTTGGAAACATTTAGAAATGTGTTGAATGTTACAAATGTTAATAATTCATTTGGTGCTTCTTGAGTTCTCTACATTTATCTCTTATGTGTTTTTATTCTTTTGCCCTTTGAGTATATGTGGTAATTTTTATTTAAAAAAAATATCATGAAAATTTTTATTCATAGTATATATATATATATATATATATATATATATATATATATATATATATATAGTAAAATTGTGGATTCAATATTATTAATTTTTTAATACATAAGTGACTTATAATAATTAATTGCGGGTGACACATTAAATTCATGATTGAAGCATTAGAAATCAGTCAATTTTTAATTTTTTTTTGTTAATTGTTGTTATTTACTGTACTTTTTATTTCATTTTCAAACAATATATGTTGCTTTATATCTTCTTCTATCTCGTCCCAATTTATGTGGCACTAATATAATTTTGATAGTCAATCAAATATTTTATGTTAACATATCATTTTGTTATTCTTATTCTAATACATAAATGATTTATAATAAGGAGTGATATAGTAAAATCATTGTTCAAAAGACGAAAATTTAATTTAAAACATTAAGAGTTAATTTCGTATTTTATGTCTATTTTATTTTTCATTACATATTATTTATTTTCTTAATACCTAGATGACTCATAATAATTAATTAAGAGTGATTGATTATGTTATTACTATAAATATTAATATAATTTTATCATATCCAATAGTAATCATTGATAATTCACCGGAATAGTATATTAATTAAATATGGGATGCTATATTTGCATATGAAAAATATGATATTATTAAATATTATTAGATAGTGCATTATATTTATCTTTCACAAAATAAAATTTTACTATATATTTTTCTTTATTTCGTTTTAACTTGATACACATTGACCCAACACAAATTCTAAGAAAACATTCATTAGAAATTTATTTTATTAAATTAAATTTATTAATTTTATACTTTAAATATTTAAAGTTAAGTTTAAATATTAATATTTCAATATAAGAAAAAAATAATTTTAAAATTTAAATTTACTAAAATAAATACATAAATAAATAAAAAGATTAATTTTCTATATATTAAAGTCAATTAAAATAATAAAATTGATTTACTTTAAATATTTATTTGTAATTAATTATGATAATTTTTATTTTGTCATGATTTATGGTGCACCGATAAAATTTTGAGAGTAGACTAAACTTTTATCTATTTTTAAAAAAAATATTTTAACTTTTTAATTATTATGATTTATAATCATTTTTACGTAATTATCAAAGACTATATTTACTCATTGTGTCGCAATTTATGTGGCTTCGATACAATTTTGAGAATCAACTAAAATTTTTATATATCTTTTAAATATTTTAAGTTATTAATTATTATGATTTATAGTTCTTTTTCTTTTATCTCAATTTATGTGGCATTACTAAAATAATGAGAGTCAATAAAATTTCTTTATGTCTTTTAAATATTTTAAGTTATTAATTATTGTGATTCGTGGTAACAAATTAGTTTTTAACATGATAGCCAATTAAATAAATAAATAAAAATTACTTCCAATATGTAGTTATAGTTAATTAATATAAATTAATAGAATATATTAAATATTTATACCATTATGATGAAATAATGAAATTATCATATATTGGGGCATGGTATGTAATTAAGTGGGGGTGGAAGTGTTTTTTGGTAATTGCATGAGAGGTGGTCGAAACCACCTCTTCTATATAATAAAAATACGCTAATATCATTTTTTTTTAATTAAAAATCATACAAAAATAAAAACTTTCATTGTTGTCATTGATATTCTTCAACTATAATTTTGCGGTTTAAAATCAACGTTTGTTCGCCGAGTTTTATAAAATAAACTGGCGGACTTCCTAAATTTTCTTTTTTTTACAGAAAAAAATAATAAACAACCATATGTTTTGCACATTTTTACTAAAAACTAACCGACTAATGTCTCTCTGTTATTAAATAAGAAAAAATAAAGAAGACGAGTAGAGAGAATAGAGAGACTGATTCTTATTTCTTCTCTTGAGAGATAATTTACAATGAAAGAAGCTCTTCTATTTATAGGAGGAATTTACCCTTAGTTTCACACTAAAAGACAAAATACATCAAATCCTGATAGACATCAAATAGATCCTGATAGACATTTACTATAATTAATATATATCATAACACTCCCACTTGAATGTCTAACAATACGCATATAGGTTGACTCATTAAAAACCTTACAAGGAAAACTCAATGGGACAAAACCTTGTAAGGGAAAAAAAGTACAACGCGTATTAGCTCCCCCTAATAAGAACTTTCTTAAACTTTTTGCATTCCGATCTTGTGCACCATCTTCTTGAAAGTTGTAGTTGGAAGAGACTTAGTGAATAAGTCAGCCACATTGTCACTTGAATAAATCTGTTGTATGTCAATATCACCATTCTTTTGGAGCTCATATGTATAGAAGAGCTTTGGCGAAATGTGCTTCGTTCTCTCCTTTTATGAATCCTCCTTTAAGTTGTGTTATGCATGCTGCATTATCTTCATATAAAATCGTGGGTACTCTGTCATATTTCAAGCCACATTTTTCTTGAATGAGATGTATTATGGACCTCAACTAGACACATTCTCGGCTTGCTTCATGAATAGCTATAATCTCAGCGTGATTCGATGAAGTGGCTACGATAGATTGCTTTGTTGATCTCCAAGATATGGCAATACCCCCATATATGAATATATAACCTGTTTGAGACCGAGTTTTATGTGGGTCAGATAAGTACCCAACATCAGCATAACCAACAAGATCGGAACTGAAATCTTTAGAATAAAATAAGCCCATATTAGTAGTTTCCTTTAGATACCGTAATATGTGTTTAATCCCATTCCAACGTCTCCTAGTAGGAGAAGAAGTATACCTTGCTAGTAAATTTAATGAAAAGGAAATATCAGGCCTTGTAGTATTTGCAAGATACATTAATGCACCAATTGCACTAAGATATGGTATTTTAGGACCAAGGAGTTCCTCATTCTTTTCTTGAGGTCGGAATGGATCCTTATTCACATCAACTGATCGAACAATCATTGGAGTACTTAATGGATGTGCTCCATCCATATAGAATCGTTCAACACTTTTTTTGTGTAGGCAGATTGATAGACAAAGATACCGCTTGTCAAATGCTTAATTTGCAAACCAAGGCATAACTTTGTCTTTTCGAGATCTTTCATCTCAAATTCTTTCTTTAGGTAGTCAATTGCCTTTTGAAGATCTATTGGCGTTCCAATAAAGTTTATGTCATCGACATAGACAGAAAGTATCACAAATTTAACATTTTTTTTATGAAAACACATGGGCAAATTTCATCATTCGTATAACCTTTTTTAGATAAATATTCACTAAGGCGGTTATACTACATGCGTCCAGATTACTTCAAACCATACAATGATATTTGCAATCTAATGGAATACATTTCCCGAGGCTTTGAACTATATGCTTTCGACATTTTAAATCCTTCGGGAATCTTCATGTATATCTCATTATCAAGTGATCCATATAGATAGGCTGTTACCACATCCATCAAATGCACTTCAAGTCTCTCATGGATAGTGAAACTAATAAGATAACGTAATGTTATTGCGTCCATAACTGGTGAATATGTCTCATCATAATCGACACCAGGCCATTGTGAAAATCCTTGTGCAACAAGGCGTGCTTTATGCTTTTGTATTCCATTTTTCTAATTTCTTTTAGGCACAAAGACCCATTTATAGCCAACAGGCTTAACACCATTAGGTGTTTGAGTTATATGTCCAAAAACTTCACGTTTGGCAAGTGAATTCAATTCATATTGAATTGCTTCTTGCCATTTTGGCCAATTATTTATTTGTTGACATTCTGTGACAGATCGAGGTTCAAGATCCTCACTGTCTTGCATGATTTTCATTGCAACATTATATGCAAAGACATAATCTACTACTATTTTAGATCAATTCAAACTAGTTTCAACATCACTTGAGTTTATGGATAGCTCCTTATTTTCTTGAGTCTCAAGCTTATTGATTCCTTTAGGGATATCAACATTGCTCAAATCTTGAACTTCCATATGTGGATCTTTCATAGTGTCATCTTGACCATTTATTTTTCTTTTTCTAGGATTTTGATCCTTAGAACCTAATGGTCTGCCACGCTTCAAGCGTGCTTTAGATTCATTAGCTATGACACTAGTGGATGATCCTTTAGGGACATCAATTTGAATTGGGATATTCTCTGCAGGAATATGTGATTTGGTGATCCTTTTCAGATCAGTAAATGTGTCCGACATTTAATTTGCAATTTTTTGTAGATGAATAATCTTTTGTACTTCTTGCTCACAAATAAAAGCACGTGGATCAAGATGAGATAGTGATAGATTTTTCATAAAAAAAATTTTGATATCACTATTTTCTCCTCCTAATTTTGGGAAAAGTATCTCATCAAACCGACAATCTATAAATCGAGCAGTGAACATATCTCCCGTTAATGGTTAAAGATAGCGAATAATAGAGGGTAATTCAAACCCAACATAAATTCCTAACCTTTTTTGGGGGCCCATCTTGGTGCAGTTTGGTGGTGCTATAGGCACATATACACCGCACCCAAAAGTTCTCAAGTGAGATATATTAGGCTCTTAACCCAAAACCAATTGCAATGGAGAAAATTTATGATAATTTATCGGTCTAAGATGAACAAGTATTGCAGCATGAAAAATTGCATGATCCCAAACATAAGTGGGCAACTTAGTTTTCATCAGTAATGGTCTTGCTATAAACTGCAGATGATTAATTAATGACTCAGCAAAGCCATTTTGAGTGTGAACATGGGGTACATGATGTTCCACTCTTATCACAATCAATAAGAAATAGTCATTAAATGCTTAGGATAAAAATTCTGCAGCATTATCAAGGCGAATAGACTTAATTTGATTATCAGGAAATTATGCCCATAATCGTATTATTTGTGCCAATAATTTTGCAAATGCCAAGTTGCGAGATGACAAAAGGCACACATGAGACCATCTAGAAAAAGCATCTATTAGGACCATAAAGTATCTAAACGGCCCACTTGGTGGGTGAATTGGTCAACAAATGTCCCCATGTATGCGTTCCAAGAACGTAGGGGACTCAATCCCAACTTTTATTGGCGATGGTCTCACAATCAGCTTGCTTTGATAACAAGCATTACATGAAAATTCACCATTCGAAAGAACCTTCAAGTTCTTTAATGGATACCCATTTGAATTTTCTATTATTTGTCTCATCATTATTGATCTTGGATGTGCCAGGCGATCATGCCAAAGTACGAAAGTATTAGATTCAGTAAACTTCCAATTTACTATAGAATGTGCCTCAATTGTACAAATCTTTGTCCAATATAGGCCAGAAGATAAAGTAGAAAACTTTTCTATAACACATGTCTGGCCAGAGACATTCTTGGTGATACCAAGATATTCAAGATTCATCTCATCAAATGTATTTATATGATAACCATTTTCACGGATATCTTTAAAACTGATCAACTTTCTCCGAGACTTGGGAGAGAACATAACATTATTTATATGAGTTTAGTTCCCTTGGGCAAGATTATAATGGCTTTTCCGAAGCCTTCAATCAAATTAGCACTACCAGAAATTGTAGTAACATTAATCTTGTCCATGTTTAGATGAGAGAAATATTTCTTGTCTTTGAATATCGTATGTGTAGTGTCAGAATCAATCAAACAAATATCTTCTTGAAAATCATCCATATCTTCAAATAAAATGGCATACACCAAATAATATATATATTAATTTTTTGTACAAAGTGAAAGCTTATAATAAATTGTTAATCACACTTTACTAAGCGAATAATAAACAAATATGTCCAATTAGTACGTGATGCAATCGTAATCATATTACGAAATAAGAATGTGAGAATATGAGAATATTATTATATTACGTAATCATATGAGAATATTATTATATTAAAGAATATAATACGTAATATATATTATTATATTATATTTCTTTAAAGTTTTCATAACATACAGTAACAATAAAATAGTAAATATTATATTTCTTTAAAGTTTTCATAACATGCAGTAATAATTTTTTTTTTGTTTTAATACATTAACATGCATTAGCGCCTCATTATCATGTGTTGTAAAAAATACACAAACAATAATATTTAATTACTATCATCCTTTCATATAGCCTACCATTAGCTGTTTCATTTATGAATCGTTGTTTTCCCCCTTTTTTTTTAATAAATAATGAAAAAAAAATTCAATTCGATTCAATTATAAATTACAATAATATAATTGAACTAATCAATACGAATTAAAAATCAATACTCATGCAAACAACTACTTTTACATGATTTTTATTCTCTAACTCTTATCAACAATTTTAAAAAAATTAAAAGCATTCATTCTTCCATGTTTACTGAACCATCACCAATCAAATGAACAATCTTTCCTTCAGGGTGCTCGAAAAAGTCTGTTACATCCAAGTATTTGATGTCAACATTATTTTCAGAGAGAAAGTTAGCCTCGATATTTCTCTCTTTCTTCTTTAGTGATGCTTGCTAAAGATCAACCAAGGGCTTGAGAGCACGACAATCACATGAATAATATCCTTTTCCGTCATATTGAAAACAAGTAACTGCTTCACGTTTCTCATTTTTTCTCTTTTTGTTTGATGAATTATTAACACACGAAACAGGATTTCTTTCTTGGTCATCATGACCACGACCACAACCACGTCCACGACTAGGGCCATGACCTTTTCCATGCTTAGCATGGTGAGCGTGCACATCATTCACCTTAAGGTATGGTGCAGATCCAGTTGGTCGGTTCTTGTAATTTTTTATCAACAAATCAGTATTTTGTTCAACCACGAGAAAATAAGTACTAAATTCAGTATACTTTTTGAAACATTTTACTCGATATTGGTGCTGTAATAACACATTCGAGGCATGAAAAGTGGAGAGCATCTTTTCCATCATATCATTATCATTGACCGTCTCTCTACATAGTTTTAATTGAAAAGAAATTTTGAACATGACAGAATTGTACTCATGAACAGACTTATAGTCTTGAAATTTTAGATGCATCCACTCATATTGTGCTTTCGGGAGGATGACCATCTTTAAGTGGTCAAACCTTTATTTTATTCTATTCTACAATACGAGTGGATCCTTAGTAGTAAGGTACTCAATTTTTAGTACTTCGTCAAGATGATGATGCAAGAAAATCATATCCTTAGCACGATTTTGACTAGATGCTGTATTTTCATTCTTTATGGCATCTCCAAGAACCATAGTATCTAGGTGGATTTCAGCATCCAACACCTATGAAATATAGTTCTTGCCCGAACTTTGAAGGGCAACAAACTCACACTTCTTAAGATTGTTAACCATATGTAAAAAGGAAAGAAAAATAATAATACCTTAGCCTTAGCCTTCAAATTTGAGACGGTAGAGTCTCGTGTTGATAACGTATTATATAACAAGATAGAATAAAAAAGAAAAGTAGAGAGAATAGAGAGAGTGATTCTTATTTCTTCTCTTGAGGGATGATTTACAATAAAGGAAGCCCTTATATTTATAAGGTAAATTTTCCCCTAGTTTCACACTAAAAGACAAATACATCAAATCCTGATAGACATCAAATTGATCTTGATAGATATTCACTATAATTGATATATATCATAACACCCTCAGTCTTTTCTTAGAAATTTTTAGAGTTATTGTGTACCTTGATGGAAAATAACTAATTAAAATCGTTATTTACTTTCGTGACATAAAATTATAACAAAATCATTGGCTTTCCAATAGATCAAGTTCCTCAATTTTCGTTTGTCGGTTTTTCGCCTGCTTTTAGTAGTGAAATTTTTCATAATTTCTAATATTTCTGATTTATTTTAAAAGTCTGGTGCAGTTGTTTGAAGTGTATTTTTTGTCAATTTTTTTAGGTATCTTTTTAATGTCTAATGTTTTTTTGGGGGGAAAAAGACATGGACTGGTTATTTTGAAAAGAAATGGCCAGCAATTTTAAAAGTTGGACAATTGAAGCCACATTTGGCCCGACGATCGCATGCAGTCTCTCTACCAATTGATACACTTTTATACCACATTGATACACTTTCATACTACATTGATACACTTTGATACCGCATTGATACATGTTTATACAATTATTGTATAAAATATGTATTTGTATTTGGTATCAGCGATTCATGTATTTGATATCAAATGTTGTGTTTGATTGATAAAAAAGAGGAGCAACAATTAAAATGTTATAAAATCGTATATGATTGTTAGAAAACTACACCAATTAGAAGATTAATTGTAGTATGAGTACCAAAGCCATGGGTACTCAATAGGCATCATCGACCGACTAAGCTAAATCATAAAATAAAGATAACAAAATGAGAGATAAATAATACTAAGTCAAGGTAAAAGGAAAAACCTGAAATAATGCTCCAAATACGATAAATAAATAAATAATTCAGAACAATAACACTAAAGGAAACATACTATCACTACAAAATGGGCCCTTATAAGCCAGTAAGTGCAATGAAGTAAATAACCCAATGCGGGCCTCCAAAAGCCCAGAAGGTGAAATTAAAGAATAGTAATAAGCGGAATTATACTAATTAGTCGTATCTCGAAATCATAAATGTTGATCCTTCCATACCATAACCACCAGACTCGAACCAATTTTATAACTGTCATAAAAACTTTTTAAAGTCAAAATTGATCGTAACTGATACATCATTTGCTAGACTTGAACCGAAACTCATATCATGAATAATGTCGAAATCAAACTGAACTTATGATCATAAATCTCCAAACTTGAATCGGAACTAATATCATCTCCCAAGTATTAATCTAGCTTGAGGCATCATGTGTCTAACCTCTTCGAACTCTAAAATATACATGTAAAAGGTATATACATCTATTAAGTAAACAAGGAGCTAGTAGCAGTTTTGACCTAAGGTGGGCCGAAGGGGCCCACTTCTAATCCCCAAAATTCATTCTAAGGCACAAACTAGGCTAATATATTTAATTTCACTACTAGATATAAGTAACATTTTAGTCCTAAAATAGCAATTCTACCTAACGAATGAGTAACTAAGTCAATTAAGCCTATTTTACGATTCCTTAATAGACTAAAAGGTCCAAATTATACTAAATATACCCACAAGACCTAATTTCCAACCTGTCTAGCACATTATCATAAATGTGCTATAATTAATCATAATCTAAGAGAAAGGTAAACCTAAACTACCTAGACCGGGAATAAAACCTAGTGAAATTTCCTAAATTAGTGATTTCCCCTTTCGAGAAGCTTCCGCACATTACCACACTATCAAAATAATAATCTTCTTATTAATACGATAACAACGGTATCCATTTTGAATTTTTATGCTTTGGGTCTAAAATCACGTACCCATGTGGGGATCGCTTGCGGGATTGCGCTTTTAGAATTATCATCACGTCTTTCTATGCTCAAGGAATATTTATCCTCCAAAATGAGTAAATTTCAAGCTCAAATTGTAATACCCCATATTAGACTTAGTTTAGTTCAGCAACTAGTGTTTGCATAAGAGACTTAAAGCCTGAAAATTTAACTAAGTGTTGAAGACTTAGCCTTATTTTGACTTCTTAACTTCAAGAATTTTTAAGTTGACCTTCCGAACTCCGAGATAAAGGTTTTTGAGTCGATTCACGTTCAGGGGTACAAAGAGCATTCTTGCATTAAGATGTCATCTTTTAAGTGAACTAAATAAGTCTTCTAGGTATATCTCTGATAACACTCAAACTACACCTCTCAACGAGAATGTAAGTGATCGTTGTCAATATAAAACCCAACTAGGTTAGGGTCGAATCCCACAAGAAATATGGTGTGAACTTAAGTCTTTTACGATTTAATTAACTGATAGTTGATGTTTCTTGAAATGGGGTTTTTTTAGTTGAACAAGTAATTGTTAATCACTTTAATTAGTATTCGTAATTAAGAGTTTATGAAAAACTAGAATTATATTCACTAGAGATTTTGGTACTTGACAGATGCTACTAGTGGTTCAAGATTCTTACGGTAGGTAGGACAACAAGTTATCTTTATCAAAGTTATGCTTAAATATCTCTCGATCTGCTTAAGCATTTAATTACCTAATCCTCTCGGACTTAGGGAATTTATATTCACTGCTCAGATTTTACCAAAGGTTAACCAACCTTGTTACAACACTGATTATTAAATGGAAGTTTAGTATTTCCAAGTCCCTGTTGATAATTTACTTCCCACTATATTTGATTTCTTTCTCAAGCAAATCAAAGAAGGTGTTATCTATTGTTTGCAACCAACAGACAGTAATTAAAACATTAGAATTATCAAGGAGTCCTACTACCTCTCGAATGTTGAACACTCAGCACCTTATTAAGACCGACCCCTAGATCCCATAATTCAGGTTAAAGGAATTTAGCTGCTCATGACGTAATAATTAAAGCAACTAGATGAATTCATGCTTTGAAAGATAAACTTACCACAAGATGAATAATAACTAGTAAATCTCAGATTAGATCACAACAGAAAATCCCAAAATAATGATTAAATTCTCTTTAAAATAATTATTTTTTAAGCCAAGAAGTTAGAGAGATAAAATATCAAAGTATCATATCTCAAAACTCAAGCTTCGGACCCTTAAGAAAACCCTAAACAAGGCTTTAAATAGTTTACCCTAATTATGGAAATAAAATAATAAAATTCAAAAATTCTTCGAATTAGGTGACGCCATTTGTGATCGCCTATCAGGAGGCTGATGACTTATCACAAATGTCGTCAGCTTCCTTTATGCTTTTGGTACTCGCTGTCTAACACTGACGACAACAATGATGCCCTATCAGCTCCTTGACGACCTAGCACAAATGTCGTCAAGGCTTTTTCTCAACTCTCATGTTCTGCCTTAGGCTGACGACAATCTTGATGACTTATCAGCTCCTTGACGTCCTATCACAAGATGTCGTCACAACTTTGAACTTAGGCCAATTCTCTGTCTATGGATGACGATGAAGCTGATAGCTTATCACAGGGCTGACGACTTATCACAAATGTCGTCATCCACACTTTGGCTCTATTTACTTCAGATTTGAGCTCATTTGCTTCCATTCTTATTTGTTCTCTAACATATTAGCTTTTTCTGCAAAATCAAACATCAAAACAATCAAAAACGATAAAAGTTTCTTAAGACTTTGCAATTATTCTTAGTTAAAAGCCTCAAATGTGTTAGCATTAGCTCACAGATCAACACCCTCAACTTAAAACAATACCTTGTCCTTAAGAAATCCAGCACAACTAAGAGAATACAAAGCACATTTGGCAGTCAATCATCCATATCATCTCAGAACACTTTCACCATATCCAAAGTCAATCAATTTAAGTACAATGAAGAACACCAATGCAACACGTAGGAATCAAGATATGACATCAATTCAGCTATAACAACTATGCATAGACCAGTATTACACTACCCAAACAAGTTAGTAACTAGCAATGTAACCAGTGTGCCCTTATAACAAAGAAATTCCCACTTCTCATATCCGGAATTATATATGCAACTATGGGTAAAATCAAAACACTCACTCTCAGAACTAAGTTCCAATCAGTGTATGACAAGTACCATAGGCTTGCCCTTATTTTCATTACCCAGATCTTCAGATAGGTCAGCTAGGATCACTATAGGACTTCTCTTAGGCTTGTAATGTAGGCTAGGGGCTGGTATGATACTCGATGGTATTTAAAGTGACTAAGCCTCCTTAACACTACACTAGATTTTTGGGGTTTCACTCATTAGACTTTTCCGCTTTTCTCTTTTCTTGATCACAATCATTTAGGATGGGTGCAGTCTTTTCTCAATTACTTTTTCTTTTTTACAATTTTTTCTCTTTCTTGCTCTTTTCTTCTGCACCCAGCTTTTTATTATTTTTTCTTTTATGCTACCTTTCTTTATACTCATTTTATATTACGCACCCCTAAGATAGCCACCTTCAACTTAGGTCATTTTTCTAAGTCAAGGTGCATAGTATCCAATGAGGACCAGGGCCAAAATGGGTTCATTATGATCTAAATGAGAAGGTGACAGGTGTCATACAAAGAAATAGGCTAATTAGGCTCAAAACAGGGATCAAGGGATATGATACACATAGGGAAGGTCATTTAGGCTAAAGTCAGCTAATATTACAACAGCCTATGATCCTTTCCT
Organism: Capsicum baccatum var. pendulum; assembly: GCA_030864225.1. NCBI lineage: Eukaryota > Viridiplantae > Streptophyta > Magnoliopsida > Solanales > Solanaceae > Capsicum > Capsicum baccatum. Next base: position 197,397,967 of record CM061558.1, on the reverse strand, counting down.
AACCCCTATCCTTTAACCTAGGTAAGACTAATCGGGTAAGTTCTGGCTTTAGCATATAGAGGTAACTGAGTAACATCTCACACACATACTTGGGGCACAAGTATATCGCACTCAACTACTCATTCAATTCGTGCAGCTATTTAGAAATGATTACTATGTTACTAGAACTAATGCCATACAAAGATGCATAGTGGTCACACTTAAATGCAGATCACTCAGTTTAAAGTAGTAGACCACTTGAAAAAAGTGTACAAAAATCACAAAACAATTCAACTTCCTCAAGTACAAGTGTTTCTCCTAGTTGACTACAATATTTTACAACACAAATTTACCCTACACCCTCAACTTAAAATCAAAGCAAATCTGAACTAAGGGTTAGAGTATACCTAGAATAGATTAATTTCGGGGGTCATGGATTGCCTCCCATGCAGCGCCTGATTTAACATCACGGCATGACTTAGGTATCTCGATTACTTCAGACTTTATATAGACAGATATTAGTGACACTTTTCATTGATTCTTTTGGACCAATATAAAGTTTGACTCGTTGCCCATTTACCTTGAAGGTACTATCTATTTCATTTTCAAGTTCCACCACTCCAGACTTGACTAACTCCAAAATGGCCTGACTACTTAGATTTAAGCTTACTTAGAAATAGTTTGAGTCTGGAATTGAATAGGAGCACCAAGTCACCCTTTTGGAAGTCTCGTTTCTCTATCCTCCAATCATGGTATTTTTTCATTTTTTCTTAATATAGGTCTGCTCGTTCATATTCCCTGATATGAAATTCATCCATATCATTCAGCTATCCCAGTCTCAGCTCTGGTGTCTCTTTCCAACTCAAATTCAGCCTTTTGAGTGCCCATAAGGCTTTGTGTTCTAGCTCTATTGGTAAGTGGAAAGCTTTTCCATAGACCAGCTAAAATGGTGACATGCTAATGGGTGTCTTGAAAGCAGTCCAATATTCCCACAAGGAATCACTGAGCTTTCGAGACCAATCTTTCCGATTAGCATTCACCATTTTAGCTAGGATGGCTTTAATCTCTTGATTTGACACCTCCACTTGCCCGTTAGTTTTTTGGTGATTTGGAGTGGATACTCTATGTTTTTTTACCCCATATTTTTCTAACGCCGCTCGAAACACTTTGTTGCAAAAATGAGATCCTCCATCGCTTATAATAATACGTGGTACTCCAAAGCGAGAGAAGATGTTCTTCTTGAGAAAATCAACAACCCCTTTTCCTTCATTATTGAACAAGGCAACAACTTTAACCCATTTCGAGACATAGTCAACAACAACTAAAATATACTTTATCCCATACGAGCTGACAAAAGGTCCCATGAAATCGATGCCCCAGACATTAAATAAGTCCACTTCAGGCATCTTAGTCAAAGACATCTGATGTCTTTTGGAGATTGACCCCTGCCTCTGACATTGGCTGCATTTTAGCACAAAATCGTGGGCATCCTTGAACAATGTTGGCTAATAGTAGCCGCTTTGCAACACCTTCTTAGTTGTTCGGTCACATGCATGGTGGCCTCCAAATAGGGAAGCATTACATACCTCTAATATGCACAATACATCCACCTCTGGCACACATCTCCTTATAGTATTATCAGCACATCATCAAAAAACATAAGGCTCATCCCAGAAGTAATGTGTCACATCATGCAGGAATTTCTTCCTTTGATAGAAAGAGAGATTTTTTGGAATGACTTCACTCACAACATAATTTACAAAATCGGCATACCAAGGCAATTTCTCCACCCAACAGCTAATATCTCCTAATTAGGAAATGCATCATTTATCTCTATTTCATCACTACTTGCTCGCTCACCTTCCATTTTAGACAGATGATCTACAACCTGGTTTCCATAACCTTTCCTATCCTTGACTCCAAAGTCAAATTCTTGTAGCAGCAATACCCATCTAATCAGCCTTGGTTTTGCATCCTTCTTAGCCATCAAATACCTTAAGGCTGCATGGTCAGTATGGACCACCACCTTGGTCCCAAATAGATAAGCCCTAAATTTTTCAAAAGCATACACTACAACAAGAAGCTCCTGCTTAGTAACTGTGTAGTTCTTTTGCATTCCATTTAGTGCTTTGCTGGCATAATATATTGTATGAAATAGTTCGTCCCTCTTTTGTCCCAATACAGCTCCGAGGGCAATACCACTTGCATTACACATGATCTCAAATGGTTTTGACCAGTCTGGTGCAACAATAATAGGGGCCTCAACCAGTTTCTTTTTGAGGCATTCAATTGCCTTTATGCAATCATCATTAAAGGAAAATTTCACTTCTTTCTCCACAAGTTTACAAAGTGGATTTACAACCTTTGCGAAGTCTTTTATAAGCCTCCGATAAAGTCCAGCATGTCCAAGAAAACTACGCACTCCCTTTACTAAAATGGGAGGTGGTAGTTTCTCAATAACCTCTACCTTGGCTCGATCAACTTATACCCCTTTTGGTGAAATTTTATGGCCAAGAACGATACCCTCCTTTACCATAAAATGATAATTTTCCCAGTTAAGCACCAAATTGAATTCAACACATCGTTGTAAGGCTATGCTCAGGTTTTTGAAGCACACCTCAAATAAATCTCCCACCATAGAGAAATAATCCATGAATATCTCTATCGTTTCCTCCACCATATCTATAAAGATAGATATCATGCACCGTTGAAAAGTGACGGGTGTATTGCATAGTCCAAATGGCATCCTTTTAAATGCAAAGGTGCCATATGGACATATGAATGTTGTCTTCTCCTAATCTTCAGAAGCAATACAGATTTGGTTGTATCCGTAATATCCATCCAAGAAGCAATACCATCCTCTTCCAGACAATTGATCAAACATTTGGTCCATAAAGGGCAACGGGAAGTAGTCTTTCAGAGTCCATAAATTCAGCTTATGGTAGTCCATGTAAACTCTCCACCCAGTCACAGTACTGAGTGGAATCAACTCATTTCTTTCATTTACAACTGTAGTCATGCCCCTCTTTTTGGGCACACATTGAACTGGGCTCACCCATTTGCTGTCAGAAATTGGGTAAACCACTCTTACATCTAACCACTTAACAATCTCTTTCTTAACCACCTCTTGCATTGATGGGTTAAGATGACACTGATGCTCTATGTTTGGAATACAGCCATCTTCAAGTTGTATTTTATGCATGCATATGCCAGGAAGAATGCTAATAATATCTACAATGGTCTATCTTATAGCTCTCTTGTGCCTCGAAAGTACTAAAATAAGTGCGTTTACCTATTGGTCACCCAGATCAGCAACAATAGTAACAGTTAGCATGTTTTTATTGTCCAAAAACACGTACCATAAGTTCCCAGGCAGTTTTTTTAATTCCAATACCGGTGGCTCCTCAATGGATGTCTTAGCTGGTGGTATTGGTCGATTAGCTAGGTCAAGGTCTAGATTCTTAGGAGCATACGGATATGAACCCATTCCTGAGAGGTCATACACAGTTTTTTCCATACTCCTCAATGCCTTTACGATTAAAGTTTATCAGAATTACGGCTAAGGGCTCGGCAACAAGTTGTTTCTCTCTTGACACCCTTTGTTTGTCCTCATAATACACATCAACTACTGAGAACACACTCATTTCTTCCTGCTGCTTTATTTATTTACACACATAAAATTGTATCACTTCATCATTCATCATGAGAAAGAGCTCATTCGCTTTCAAATCAATCAATAGACTTCTAGTTATGAGAAAAGATCGACCCAAGATTATGGGCACCTCGAAGTCCACCTCGCAATCCAAAATGATGAAATCTACAGGGAATATGAAGCGGGCTACCTTCACCAACACATCATATAAAATGCCAACAGGTCATTTACTGACCTATCTGCCATCACGAGTTGCATAATGGCAGGTGTGGAATTTCCCAGCCCAACTTTCTATATATAGCCAGCAATATCAAATTAATGTTTGCTCCCAGATCACATAATGCCTTGGCTAATTTCATAGCCTCAATTGTACAGGGAATAGTAAATGCACCTGGGTCTGGCTTTTTCTGCACCAAGGTTCTTGTAGAAATAATGCTACAATGATGGATATTATTCTCTAACTTTTATTTTACTGCTCTTTTCTTGGTCACAAGTTCCTTTATGAATTTAGCATATCCTGGCATTTGTTGTAGTGCCTCCACCAATGGCACATTTATTGTCAACTTCTTGAAAATTGCTATGAATTTGCTGAATTTTGTATCATCAGTTTTCTTCTTCAATCGTTGAGGAAAGAAAGGTGGTGGTCATGGGATAATTTTCAACACTACCTCCTTCTTCTTCTCTTTTCCTTTTTATAGAATATCATCAGAATTATCCAGCTTCTCAAACTCCACTAGACTACTTTCTTTTGGTTCATCATCAACTACCTCATCCTTTATAGGTTTTCCCACAGATGGGCTAGGTAATATCTTACCACTTCTAGTGATAATAGCCATGCATAAGCCATCATTCTGCGGATTCTAGACCATATCACTTGGTAATGTTCCGCTCTTCCTCTGGTTGAATGCTGAGGAGAGTTGGCTCATCTGCTGCTCCAACTGTTTGATTACGGTGAAGTGTGAGTGCACCAACTGACTGATGGATGTCAGATTGGTCTTTATGGTGGTCACACTAGAGTTGATAGCTTTCACTCCCTTCGGTAACTTAGCCATCATGTCCTTTATGGATATCTTTTTAGAACTTGTTGAAGCAGCCTCACTATTTCTAGGAGGAACATATAACCAGCTCCTGTCATTGTTATTCCTCTAGTTTCCTTGTTCCCTATCCTTATAAACAGGCTTATCATAGTAAGTCCAACCTTGATTCCCTTGTCTATTGACTCAGAAACCACCCTGATTGTTAATATAGTTAGCCTCTTCATCTGCATCAGCCTCACTTCTATCCTGAGATCCCACAACTTTTACCTTTTTAATCTTGCCTGGTAGTAAGTGATTGGTTAGTAAGTCCATCTGTGTTTTAAGGTGAGCCATGTCTTGGTTATGTTCCTTTTCTCTTTTGCGTTGTTCCACAGTAATACCTACATAAGCAGTGGGGCTTACCACTACAGAGTCTCTGATATGCCATACCCAACTCTGTTTGGTCATTTTGTCCATCATCTCTGAAGCCTCTGAGAATGTAAGATCAACAAACGAACCACCAGTAACATTGTCTATAATTGGCTTTGTAACAAAGTTAAGTGCCCTGTACAAAGTCTCCATCAAATGTATGTCTGTCATGTTATGGTTCGAACACTATGTCAGCTTCTTCTTGAATCTTTCCCAGGTTTCATGCGAGGCTTTAATCGGGAGATGCCTAAAGTTACTGATTTCGTCCCTCAACTGTACCCTCCTGGAAAGTGGAAAGAACCTTTATAGAAAATCTCCTTTCAACTGTCTCCAGTTAGTTATAGAATCAGGTGTCAGCTCATTTAGCTACAATGTTGCCTCCCCAGACAGAGACAACGAAAATAATCTCAGTCAGATAGCATTCTGGCCCACTCTTGGGTTATCAAAAGATTTGCAGATGGTGACAAAATTCACCAGATGTAAGTTCGGGTTATCCCTAGGAAGGCCACCAAACAAATCCCTTCAGATTGAGGAGTTGAATCATAGTACTCATAATGTTGATTTTTGCCCCAGGTACTAACGATGGAGGAACAATTGCACCTGTTGCACCTGCTCCATCCATTCCATCATCATCATTATTAAGATCGTACTGGATTGGCTAGTACTCTTGCCTTTCTCGGAATAGATGGTTTTTGTTAACATTACGCCGTACTGGGTGCAGCTATTTGCTCTGCACGCCTTGGGTTACCAGGATTCAACAACTCCTCGTCTCCTAAATCTTTTTCCTCAGGATTTAGATGTCGTGCTTGTTGCCTGACATTTTGCACATTTACCTGAGCTCTAGCTAAGGCTGCCAATCTGTCAGCCTCTTACTATTCTGCCATTCTTCTAATTCATTGTCGTTCCAGATGAGGTGGTAATAACGGTTCTTTGAAACTTTTGGTTCTTGGCATACACTATAAAGATCCTGCAAATAAACAAAAAACAAATAAACATAAAAATAGGAAACTTTACTAACAGTCAATTAGCACACACAAACTTCAGTTTTCAACCGTATTTCCCGGCAACGGCACCATTTTTTATGCTCAAACTACACCTCTCAACAAGAATGTAAGCGATCGTTGTCAATATAAAACCCAACTAGGTTGGGGTCGAATCCCATAAGGAATATGGTGTGAACTTAAGTCGTTTGTGATTTAATTAACTGATAGTTGATGTTTCCTGAAATGGGTTTTTTTAGTTGAACAAGTAATTGTTAATCACTTTAATCAGTGCTCGTAATCAAGAGTTTATGAAATTGGTACTTGACAGATGCTACTAGTGATTCAAGATTCTCACGGTAGGTAGGCCAACAATTTATCTTTATCGAAGTTATACTTAAATGACTCTCAACCTACTTAAGTAGTTAATTACCTAATCCTTTCGAACTGAGGGAATTTATATTCACTATCCAGATTTTACCTTAGGTTAACCAACCTTGTTACAACACTAATTATTAAACGGAAGTTTAGTATTTCTAAGTCCCTGTTGATAATTCACTTCTCACTATATTTGATTTCTTTCTAAAGCAAATCAAAGCAAGTGTTATCTATAGTTTGCAACCAATAGACAATAATTAAAACATTAGAATTATCAAGGAGTCCTACCACCTCTCGAATCCTAAACACTCAGCACCTTATCAAGACCTACCCCTAGATCCCATAATTTAGGTTAAAGAAATTTAGCTGCTCATGATGTAATAATTAAAGCAACTAGATGAATTCATGCTTTGAAAGATAAACTTACCACAAGATGAATAATAAATAGTGAATCTCAGATTAGATCACAATAGAAAATCCCAAAATAATGATTAAATTCTTTTCAAAATAATTACTTTTTTAAGCCAAGAAGTTAGAGAGATAAAATATCAAAGTATCATATCTCAAAACTCAAGGTTCGGACCCTTAAGAAAACCCTAAACAAGGCTTTAAATAGTTCACCCTAATTATGGAAACAAAATAATAAAGTTTAGAAATTCTTCAGATTAGGTGACGCCATTTGTGATAGCCTATCAGGAGGCTGACGACTTATTACAAATGTCATCAGCTTCCTTTATGCTTTTGGTACCCGCTGCCTAACGCTGACAACAACGGTGATGCCCTATGAGCTATTTGATGACCTATCACAAATGCCGTCAAGGCTTTTACTTAGCTCTCATGTTCTGCCTTAGGCTGACGACAATCTTGATGACTTATTAGCTCCTTGACGTCCTTTCACAAAATGTCGTCACTTTTTTCAACTTAGGCCAATTCTCTGTCTATGGCTGATGATGAAGCTGGTAGTTTATCACAGGGATGACAACTTATCACAAATGTCATCTACTTCAGATTTTAGCTCATTTGCTTCCATTCTTGTTGGTTCTCTAACATATTAGCTTCTTCCACAAAATCAAACATAAAACAATCAAAAACTATAAAAGTTGCTTAAGACTTCACAATTATTCTTAGTTAAATGCCTCAAATGTGTTAGCATTAGCTCATACACCAATCTCTATCCTAGAAGCTAATTCAAATCCTTTATTTTTTGATATAATAAGAACCTTATTCCTTAAAATCTTTGATATATCCTATTGATTCTCCACGTGGATTCATAAATGAATATAGGTGTATTTTAATAGTGGCCATTCATCAAAATAGTAAGCACACGAGATTAAGAATAACCCATATGATAATTCAACAATAAACTACTTTAAGAATATCAAAGTGTAATCATGTTTTTGGCCTCAACCCCAGAACAAGGGTGTTTAGCTACTCATGTTCGAATTTAATAGCAAAAATAAATAATTAATCATACCAAAGTTAATATTTAAATTAATGAAGTTCTAAGATCCCTAAAAGAAGTATTATAAGTGTTTTTAGCCTCTGTTGTACGTATGCAAAAGTATCCTCAACTGTGTTGAAGTGTTTCTTTTATAGTAAAACAAGTTTGACCCAGTAATTAGCCACCACAATGTCGTAGAGCTCAACGCGGGGAATAGATGTTGCATTGCGGCAGTCAGTACAGGGGAATAGGGTCTGCGCCATGAGGCTATCACAGAACCTCTTGGAATTCATCTTTGATACCAAAATCACTTGGGGCAATGCAGAGCTCAATGTAGGGAATAGCTTCAATGCCGCATAGATCACTCTTCCTTTCCTTTCTAGCTAATTGCTTTTTTTACTTGTTACCGTCTTCAAATTCATGCTTTTCGAGCTCAATCGAAGTCTTCTCATGCCCCAGAAATCATTCCCAAAGAGTCAATCTTAGCTTTCTATCAATGCATCAAATTATGTGCAATTTCATCATTATTCAACCCTACATTAACTAATCATGTCCATTAGCTAAATCATGCAATTATAACTCAAACACAATAAGAATAACACATTTTAGATCATAGAACAAGTCCTATTATGGGTAAATACTGGTGCTTGGACATATAAATATGCCCAAGATCACTAACCTACACTTAGAATATAGTTCATCCTTGAATAGTCTCAGGCAAACACTATACCCATTGAAGATTGACACCACAACCTATGAAAAGAACTTGTGTTGGGCACACATAAGCCAAACATGCCTTTTTTCCCAAAACATGTCAATTCACATCTATATAAATAAGATTATTTTTATCAAACGTCCTTACCGCAAAAGTAAACTTCAAATTTATTGGCAAAGTCAATCAAGTTACTCAATAAATAACACTATAATTCACCTAACTATCATCCACATACACCCTCACAATTCACTCCATAATCTTACAATAAATATGATAGAATGGGCATATCAAAAATTAATTCGCTCCCTCTCAATAAATAATTCATACATGATAGACAATGAACCATATGTTTGCCCTTAATGTACTACTCCACTAATAGTTGAATATTGGAATTAAGTATCAACTAGGTCTTTCATAGTTGTAATGTAGGCTAACAGACAGGTAGGAACTATTTGGAAAAATAGTGGCTAATCTCCCTAAGCGCTTTAGTTCATCACATAAACATTTAAAATATCAACTTAACAACCAAATTCTTTCCTCACTACCTTCCCTTCTTCTTTTGCTTTATCCCTTTCTTCTTAAGTTTATTACATACTCTATGGTGGGAGTGTAACCTATTCACTTTTTTTTCTTTTCTAAATATTTTTCTTTTTTTTATTTTCTTTATTTTCACACTCAACCGCCACATATATCAATTTTCTGCCCCAATAGCAATTTACCTAAGGGCTTCAATTTCACCATAATCCTTACTCGAATTTCTACTCCTTAACTCTAATAAATTTCAACTAAAGTGATTAGGAGTTCTGGATCAAATCATGGTTAAGGAGAAAAAGGGGAATAGGTTACTTATAAGGCTACCAAATAAAATAAGATATAAAATCAACGGGGATAACTAAGAATATGTACAAGGGTTGGTAAACGGGGTCTAAAAATACAGCTATCAACAAAAATGCCTACATTATTTCCTAAACCCAACATCCTTTATTTTTATTCGTAAATACACTAAACAAAGTATAGACATCACTATGCATGTAGAATAACTAGAAAACCTCTCTCACTCTTGGTGCATGCTAGATTCAAGTCGGATCCCTATGGCTTCCGATCTCGCACTTGTCAAGTTCAGATTACACCTATTAAGATTAGGTGTCTAAAACTGGATCCCTTTTTATTTATGACATGCCTCTATTTCAAAATAAGTATGTTCCAAGTCAAGCAAAAACATGACCAACATAAAGTATCTTTCTCCTTAAAGTTGTGGTGGGTTCTTTTTGCTTCTTTATTTTCTACGACTAACTCCCCTTAAGACGGTCGTCATCCATTCATCATAGGGAAAGGCATATAACTATGATGACTTATTAAAAATTACCTAAAGGGCAAAAATAAAAATTTTATGCTTAATTTTAAACAAATAGTAACTACCACACAACATAACTAATAAACAAACTACTACTAAGCAAATGTCATCAATACTAACTATTACAGACCGAATAGTTTTGAATAGTTAGAATGAATGAATCCCAATCACAAAAAAATAAAAATTTCCAACAGATTAAACTAAAAATATCTAACAAAATATAACCAATAAAAGTACAAGGAATGAGAAACCACCACCCTACACTTAAAATGAAGCATTGTCCCAGTGTTTGCAAATCAAACCAAGTATGAGGTAGGGAACAACTCTTTGGTCAAATATCGTCCATATCATTATCAGGATCTATACCATAGGCCTCTGCTCCTAAGTTTGGGTCGTCTTCTTCTTTCTCCTCATCTGACTCCAATCTAAATTATGCATTCGATGCTCTTCATCAATGGGCACATCATCATCTATAGGCTCTATAAAATTAGAGATAATCTACAACATGGTCCTAGCATGATGACCAAGAGGATAATCTAGCTCAACAGCTGAAACCTCTTGCTGTGTAGCTGAGGGTCCCCCTATCTGCAACTGAAGCAACTGTAGCCCATACATCTGGGCTGTGATCTTGTCATTCCAAGACTGATACTTGGGCATAGTCAATACTAGCCCATGAGTCATAGTAATTCCCTTAGTACAGGATATATCCATAGGGAAAGTGTCCACCACCGACCTATAGTCAAGTGCCTCTTTTTCTACACTAAGATCCCTCAGGAAACCTAGTCAACAATCCACCAAAGTCATACCTAAGTCCTTGATGGAAGTGCACCTTCCTCATTGTCAAAAAATTCACAACACCTATATTGACATCAACATCATCACACATTAAAGAATAATAAGGCATCCCCTATCGCGCATTACATCAGTCATGTGTGTTCCCTGTATGAGACAGTGGTAGATAATCTTTGCCCATCTGGGACCTCCTTATTCATCTGTGTATAGGGGAATGTGAGATGGAGGCCGCTATCTTTGTAATGTATCCATCTGGATACAATGGTATGATGTTTATCTATTTTAGTGGTTTTGTATCCACCTCTAGTGCACCTAGAAGGACATTTAATGCTTGAGCAGTAAAAGTAACCACTTGTACTTGTATATTTACCTCTGAATCTAGCTCGATGGGGTCCCAGCTCACATAAAACTCCCTAACAAGGTATGGGTTACACTCATGGGGTTGCTCAAATTAAAAATTCATGTGTAGCTTTTATATTATTCGCACCTTGCTTTGAAACTCTCTCAACAGGCTTACCCAGTCAATGAATTAATATGCAACATATTTAGTCTCATTATTCTTGGAATAACATTTCTTACCAACCTCTAACACCCACTTAGTTCTGTACCTGCTAGCCTGCCGTTGTGGAATTGCAGGAGGCCGAGGCATATAACTAGTTGGTCAGTTTATTTTTTATGACTGCTCAGATGGTCTAACCATGACTTGAACCTTTTGCTAATGGCTCGACATAGTACCTGTTAGTTACAACATTCAACAAACACGTTAAACAGGGTACCTATTTTGAACTAGAAAACACTAAGTGTGAAAAAGTGTTGAGGACACCCTACACTTAGTTGCTAGGACATGTGTGTAGGTATGAGAACCAGGGTACTTAGACTTCCCCTGTTCAATATACAAATTTGCATATGCACAACTCCTTAGATTTCAAGCAAACATCAATTCAGCCCTTTGCTCAACTTCTAGCATTTTAGCCTCTAATTCACTTCATCAAGAACAACTTCAGGTGCACATATTTCTTTTTTCAGCATGACCTCACCAATACGTAACTCATACATATTCCCAACTTCATAATTTACATAAGTGCATACACAATTTCAAGTATCATTTCTGACGAATGGCACATGTATATCAAAATTATGGAGAACACTTAGTGTATGAAGATTTACAAACCACCCAATACTTAGTTACTATCATGGCGGTGTAACTTAACAAGCTAAGGTACTTAGACTTCCCTTTTCTTCAAATTATACCCCAAATGCTAATTTCAGTGCCAATATGTAAACCACACCTTCTCTACAAGTGTTTCAATTATGCATGTTACCTAAATGTGCAATATTCCACTTAAAACACATGTCATTAGTCTATTTCAACAACAATGGAACAAGCAAAGTACAAAAAGAATAACAACATTCTTTCATAACACCAAAATTTGCCATAAACTCAAAATTATTTCACTAAGTAACAAGCAAGTCAAGTTTATACTCTAATTATGTATTAAAATAATTCTACTTCTTGCACCCAAATAAGTAAAGAAATAGTAACATGAGTACTCACCTCAGTTGTCTTTGAGAAGAGGAGAGAAAAACTTCTTTTGTTTATTTAAAACTAAAAAAATAGAAGAGAGTAGGGAGCTTTAGTAATGGGGGGCAGCACGGTTAGGGTATAGAATGGAGAGGGTTAATTCGAAATAATAGAGTATTTAAAGGGAGAGGGGGAAAATGACATCGGGTTTGGGTTGTGCGGCGCGGATCAAAATGCATGGTACAACCTTCGCGATGCGATCTTGATGCGTAGGCATACAGGAATTTACACTTTGGGGGATATTTTGTCCCCCTTTCTTACCTTCCTTATGCACCACTTTATTGCATATTTTACGTACCTGAGAGCTTCCAAAAAATTCACAAGCTCACTTACTTCGTGTTCTCCCTCTTGCCTTGGAGTTTCTCATTCCTACACACTCAACAAAAATAATAAAATAATGTAAGAAAAATTGGGTTGCCTCCCACTCAGCGCCTTAGTTTTTGTTGTGGCACGACATATTATTTTGTATTTTTTGATTTTCTTTTCTCTTTTTCTTTTATTTTTTCTTCAAACAACTAATAAATTACACTATTACATTATATTCATTGGTTTCCTCCCATGCAGCAGCTTAGTTTACACCGTGGAACGACCCAACTCAGCTTTATTCATCCTCAAAGGTGATGAACATCTTATGCTGATACCCATGATCTGCCCAATAATGCTTAACCCCTTGTCCATTCACCATGAATTATTTGCTCTTTTCCTTACTCTATAATTCAAAAGCTCCATGAGAAGTCATTCTCACCACTTCAAATAGTCCTGACTACTTGGACCTCAGCGTACCCAAAAACAACTTTAACCTAGAATTGAATAATAGCACAAGTTGTCCAGGCTCAAACGCTCAAGTCATAATATGCTTATCATGCCATCTTTTGGTCTTTTCTTTATAAATTTTGCATTTTCATAGGCATGTAAGCAAAACTCATCAAGCTCATTCAGTTGTAACAATCTCTTCTCTTCAGCAACCTTTACATCAAGATTCAATTTATTTTCTGCCTAATAATCCTAATGCTCAAGCTCCACAGGCAAGTGACAAGCTTTTCCATACACCAAGATATAAGGAGAGGTCCCAATAGGCATCTTATAGGCTGTCCTATACACCTATAGTGCATCATCCAGCTTCTTCGACCAATCCTTAGGCTGTTCATTAACTATTTTCTATAATATCTACTTGATCTCACGATTAGAACCTCCATTTGACCATTTGTTTGGGGGGTGATACGCCATGGCCACCCTGTGTCTGACACCATAATTTGCCAATAAATTTTTAAACTAAGTATTCACAAAGTGCGTACCTCTATCACTGATAATCACTCTTGGTGTGCCAAAACGATAGAAAATCTGCTTCTTAACAAATTTCATCACTACTTTTTCAATATTTTTGGGAAGAACAGCCACTTCTACCCATTTAGATGCATAATCAACAACTACCAAAAATTTTAAATTGCCATGAGATGGTAAAAATGGCCCCATGAAGTCTATACCCCATATATCAAAGATCTTTACTTCTAGAATATTATTCAAGGGCATTTCATAATGCCTTAATATTGTATCCATTCTCTGGCACTTTTCACAACTTCAAATATAATTCATAACATCTTTAAATAGAGTGGGCCAGATAAAACCAGACTACAATACCTTACGAGTTGTTCTCTCTCCACCATAATGACCTCCATAAGGCGTATGATAACTTTTAAGTATTTTTTTAGATTCAGCTTTTGGAACACATATTCTCATTATCTGATCTGCACCCTGCTTAAATAGAAATGGGTCATCCCAAACGTAGGCATGAGAATCACAGAACAACTTTTTCTTTTGTTAACTAGTGGCCTCTAGAGGGTAGATACCAGGTACTAGTAAGTTTACTATGTCAGCATATGGAAATCAGCTATATCTAATGCCAATAGATGCTCATAAAAAAACTCCTCTCAAATTTAAAGCATATCATCAGCTACGTGATCATGACTCCCAAGTCTCAAAAGATGATCCACCACTTGATTTCAGCTCTCTTTCTATCACAAACTTTTAGATCAAACTCTTATAGTAGAAAACTCCACCTAATCAACCTTGGCTTCGCATCCTTATTATTGAATAAATATCAGATGACGGTATGGTTAATATGAACAATAACTTTTGGACCGACCAAGTATGATCTGAATTAATCTAATGCATACACAAAGGCTAGCATTTCCTTCTTTGTGACTATATAATTAATATGGGATGCATCCAAGATTTTACTCAAAATAGATAGAGTGAAATACTTTATCTTTGCGGTACCCTAATAATACTCCTACAGCTACATTACTCACATTAAACATTAGCTTGAATGGTAATGCCCAATCAAGAGAAATTAGAATAGGTGCCTCCGTCGATTTCTTCTTCAGACAATTAAATGATTTCTGGCATTCATCTCTAAAGTCGAACTTGATATCTTTTCTAGAAACTTGCATATTAGACCTTCTATCTTTGAGAAGTATTTGATAAAAAATTTGTAAAATCCTGCATGCCCAAGAAAGATTCTTACCTTTTTCACCAATATTGGATACGAGAGATTTTTAATGTCCTCTACCTTATCTCTGTCTACCTCAAGTCCTCTGTATGACACCTTATGACCAAGGAAAATACCTTTCTTGACAAAAAAATGGCTCTTCTCCCAGTTTAAAACAAGGTTGGTTTCCTTATAGCGGGCCAAGATTTTGTCCAAGTTCTGCAAGCACATAACAAATTACCAAAAATGGAAAAATCATCCATAAATACCTCAACAATCTCTTTCACTATATCATAGAATATAATCATTATGCATTTTCAAAAAATTATTGGTGCATTTCAAAGATCGAAAGGCATGCGTCTGAATGCATATGTACCATAAGGACAGGTAAATATGGTATTATCCTGGTCTTCAGGTTCTTCGTTATCTGGTTATACCCCGAATACCCATACAGAAAGTAGTAGTATTATTATCCTACCAATCTATCTAATATCTGATCAGTAAATAGAATAAGATAGTGATCCTTCCTCGTGGCATCATTCAACTTTCTGTAACATATGTCTATCCTCCACCCATTTATTATGCGAGGTGGAATTAGCTTATTATCTTCGTTAGTCACAACAGTCACCTCGCCTTTCTTTGGGATATAGTGCACAGGATTGACTAATTTACTGTTGGATATAAGATAAATTATCCCATTATTAAGCCACTTAATAACTTCTTTTCTGACCACTTCTTTCATTACAGGATTTAGTCATTATTGGTGTTGCACACTCTCTGTATCCTTCTTCTATATATATTTTATGTATACAGAAAGCAGGATTGATTCCTATGATATACGACATCTACCATCCAATTGCTTTTTTTCTTGTTTTCAATACTCTCAATGCTCTCTAATAAGTACATCAGACAAACCTGCAGATAAAATCACTGGCAAAGTATCATCCTCACCAAGAAAAGCATATTTAAAATTAGAAGGAAGAGCCTTAAGTTCTAGTTTCGATGCTTCATAAATAGACCCCTTTAAAGATAGTTCAATCGGTCTATTCAACAGCTCAAATTCAATAACTGTAGTGTCAATCAATACCAAATTCATAATTTGCACCATTTCAAGTGCCTCAATATAACCATAGAGATCATACCCCACCAACTCTAACTCAAGTAGGTCATTAGACAATATAAGGTAGAGCTTAGACTCAAGGTATATGACTGTAATAGTGGACAATTCTTCATATATAGAAGGAAACTTCATTGCCTTATACACATTGAAAATCTTGACCTTGTCATGAGCTCTCATGGTCATCTTCCCTGCAGCTACATCAATAAGTGATTACATTACTAAGAATGGACATCCCAAAATAAATGGAATGGACGGATAAACATCAAAATTTGAGAATAAAAAATTTACGAGGAAAATAAGCAATCCCACTTTCACTAATACATCTTCAATGATCCCATCAGACCTAGCAAGAGACCTATCGGCTAACTTTAAAATAATGGTAGTGGGTTTGGGACTCCCAAGACCCATATTTCTGAGCCAAGATATGGTCATAAGATTGATGCTTTCCCCTTAATCACATAACCCCTGAGAACTAATAGATTGTTCGATAGTGATATGCAAAGTGAAACTTCCTGGATCTTTCAATTTTATGGGCAATTTTTCTGAATCTTAGATGTGCACTTCTTAGTAAGTGTGACCATAGCATATTCAGTCAAATAATTCTTTATTGCCACTATGTCTTACATACTTTGGAATACTCTACAAAATATCAGCAAGAGAGAGATTAATATGAACCTACTTTACAATCTCTAAAAACTTCTTATAACTAGTCTTCTCTTGGTGATTCCAAAGGCTTTGAGGGAAAGGTTGAGTTAGAGTCATCTTCTTCACTTTGGTTTCCTTACTTGAATCTTTTTCTTCAACCACTTTCTATTTATTTTTCAGTATCACCATTATTAGCCTTGTGATTTACCTGCTCAGGTTCTAACTTCTTTAGCTGCAAACCGCTCCTAGTAGTGACTGTATTTAGATTAGGCTTAGTATTACTAGGTAGACCTCCCTGAGGTATAGTGTTTTGCACTATTGTAATTTATCCCATTTGCTTCTCCAAGTTTGTTGTAATCAACTGTTGACTCTTCACATCTGCTACCAACTGTGCTTGAGTGTTTATATTTTTCTTGAGCATCTCTTCCATATTGCTAGTTTGAGTCATGGACTAATTATTATAAAATTGTTGCTTTTGATTCTGTCGTCCTGGCCCCCTATAGTTATTGTTATTTTGTTCTTGATTTCCACCCCATAAGAAAATGGGATGATATCTCCAATTCAGATTGTGAGTATTACCAAAGTTCTACTGCCTTGGCAATTAGCATTCCCCATATAATTAGCAGACTTTGGATTAACCTAACAAGCATCCACTATATGCTCACTGCTTCCACATATCTCACAGCAAGTATTAGCTTGATGAACTATATTAGATGTTGCTGCAGGCTGTGTAACCCCTAATTTTATATTGTTGAACTAAGTAGTTAACTAAATTTATAGTGCAACAAGCCGAGATGATATAATAGTAAACTGGTCAAACTCTAACACACCTGCAACTTTCTTTAGATCACTTCTTGAGTCAGCATGCCACTCAGGATTCCTTTGTGAAATCTGATTCAATAGTATATATAATTCATCATACGTCTTCTTAAGAGTTTTCCCACCTACTATGGATCCAAGAGAATCTTGGTGCTGGGATCCAGACCCTCTATCGAAGTATAAACCAGTATAATATTAAATTAATGGTTGTGAGGGCATTTCTCTGCATACCCTTAAATCTTTCCCAATCTTGGTAAAGATTTTCTCTTTCTTTCTCCCTAAAACTCAAAGTATCACATCTCAAATGTGCTGTCTTCCCAGGTGGAAAGAATTTCATAAGGTATTTCCAAGCCAAATTATCCCATAAAGTGATAGATTTTGGTAGTTTAGCATATAACTACGTCTTTGCTTCTCGAATTAGAGAAAAGGGGAAGAGAGTTAGGCACTACCTCTTTGCTTCCCAAATTAGAGAAAAGGGGAATAAAGTCAGCCTGACTTAATCAGTAGATACCCATGTAGGAATGTAGGTATCACTAACTTCCAAGAAGGTCTGTACGTGCTATTGTGGGTCTTTATGTGAGAACCCTGCAAATTGTCCACTCAAACATAATAGCTGCACCATATTTTTCTTTAACGCAAATCTAGCACCCATCTATGGCTTGCGAATACAATTAGTAGCATAGTTTGTAAGTCAGATTGCCACTTTACGAATAGGTCTAGCTTCTACTCGAGTAGGAGCATCTAGAATCATCGGTGCTGGGGCATATGCAACATTTGGATAAATTCGATTAATAAGATTAGGATCTCTTTGATCCACTATTTGAACTTATAGAATTGGATAATGAGATCTTCACCTCTGATGAAATTCCTATTTTGGTTTCGAATAAGGCTCTACTAACTCTCTATCTCTTACCATCCGGTACATCGCTAGTCCTACAAAAGTCAGCTACTCAGATTAAGTCTTTAACACTTAAACTTATTATCAAAAACCAAAAATTTAGAAAATTACTAACTAGTTGAGTCCCCAAAAATGGCGCCAAAATGTGTAGTGGTGTATCGTACACGCAAGTGCATATGATTGTACAAGTATTATAGTGTCTCCGAGAGTCGGATATCGTACCCATGAGGATACTTAACTACAAATTCTACTAACTTTAGTTTTGATAAGAATGTATTGAGTGTTTTAGAGTACCAAGATGATTGTAAAGATTCAAGTAATAATCTACTTTATTAAAAAATAACAATGTTTGACAATAGCAACGTAAGAAAGGTTGTAAACAATACTAGTGAGAATTCTAGGGTTGAGACACTTTTAACAATCTTACAAATCTCTTTTCTTATCATAGTTTTGTTGATTATCGGGTTATTAATTTGCAGGGTTTAAAGTATGATCATGGTCTCTCGATCCTCTAATCTTCTACCTAAATGGACATTTTAATGACATCATTAAGTGGGGATGCAATAATCCATTTAGATGCATTAAGATGTCATTCTGCAAGTGAACCAAATTAGGCTTCTAGGTAAATATCTATCCTAGACGCTAATTTAAATCCTTTATTTTATAAAAGAATAAGAACCTTGCTCCTTAAAATCTTCGATCTACCTATTGATTCTCCTCTCGGATTCATAAAGGAATATAAGTGTTTTTAATTATGGCCATTCATCAAAATAGCAATCACAAGAGATTAAGAATAACCCATATGATAATTCAATGATAAACTACTGTAAGAATATCAAAGTGTAATAATGTTTTTGGTCTCAACCTCAGAATAGGATGTTTAGCCACTCATGTTCGAATTCAACATAAAAAATAAATAATTAATAATACCAAAATTATTCTTTGAAATAATGAAGTTCCAAGAACCCTAAAATAAGTATTGTAAGTATTTTTATCCTCTGTGTACGTATAGAAAAGTATCCTTAATTGTGTTGAAGTGTTCCTTTTAAGGTAGGACAAGTTTGGTAATTAGACATCACTGAATCGTGGAGGTTAATGTGGGGAATAAATGTTGAGTTATAGAAGTCTGTGTAGGGGAATAGAGTCCATTCCATGAGGCTATCAAGGATCCTCACTGGAATTTATTTTGATACCAAAATCCCTTGGGGCGATGTGGAGCTCAACACGGAGGATAGCTTCCAAGCCGCACAGATCACTCTTCATTTCCTTTCCAGCTCATTGCTTCTTTTGTTGTTCTTATATTCAAATTCGTGTTTTATGATTTCAATCCAAGTCTTTGCATGCCCAAAAAATCATTCCCTAAGAGACAATTTTCATCAACTTCCTATCAATGCTTTTAATTACGTGCAATTTTATCATAATCCAACCCTACATCAACTAATCATGTCCATTAGCTAAATCATGAAATTACCACTCAATTTACAATAAGAATAACATATTTTAGCTCATAAAACAAGTCCTATTATGGTTTAATATTGGTGTTTGGACATATAAATTCGCCCAAGATCAGGTTACATAACATGGATATTGTAGAACAATGTGTGGTTGAGTTTGTGACATTTTTGTTAAAGAAGGATGCAAAATTATGGTGGAGAGAATATGTTGAATATTGGTCACTAGTATTACATCCATTAACTTGGAATAGTTTCATGCTTTATTTTTAGAGAAGTATGTGCCTCGATCCACCCATAATCATAAGAAAGATGCATTTTAGACTTTGAAGTAAGGTGACATGATAGTTGCAACTTATGAGGCTAAGTTCCTTGCCTTATATAGCTGTGATACTCAGTGGTTGATTACTAAAGAGAAGAAAGTTTGACTTTTCATCAAAGGTTTGAATTATGATCTTCAGGTTTTGTTTGTTCATTTGACTTCTATAGAGAAAGGGTTCAATGAGGCCTCAAATTATGTTAAAAAGTTGGAAGGAATCACTCAAGAAGGTCAGGGTATGATGTTAGATAAGAAGTATTTCAATGTTGGGAATTTCAGTGGGCCTTATCAAGGGCTACAGTCAGCAATCCTACCTAGCCTACCTTATCTAATCAGCATTGCCAACTTTTACTATGGGTCCATCTAAGACCTCTTCTCAGCCACAGGTTATAAGAAACCAAGGGTTCTTACTCTTCTATAAATTGGATTTATCTCAAGCAGAGATGTTAATATTGTGGTATTATTGGTCATTTTAGGAGGGAGAGTCCGTTGAACCCAACAGATTGTCAAATATAACAACAGATTCAGGCTATAGTTCTATTAGGTAAAGTTGAAGGAGGTAATAACAGGGGTCATCTTTAGAGTGGATAATAAAATCATTAAAGTGATTGAAGCCATTATGGAAATGGCAGAGTAGGTGAAAGAGCACAACCAGGTAGGGATTTAGCTCAAATTGATAATCAGGTTTATAGTTTCTAGTAACCCTTTAGGTCATTTTCATATTTCCACTTAGTTTTGCCATTAGAGATTTCCTAAAGCTTCTCCAAGTTATTTATGACTTGCTGGAACTGGCAGTTCAATTTCCAGGAAATTCGCTTGATTTTCAGAGCCAATTCCCTATTTTGGAGTCTTTCCTAGTTCAAATGGCCATCGGGCAATGATGTTACCAAAATCTAACCTCCCAAAAAGTATGCTATGGTTGATTCCAAATATAGTAACCCAAACTAGGTTGGGGTCAAACCCACAGAGAATACGTGGAATTATGTCTCAAACTTGATAAAATCATAAATAATGCGGAAAAGTAAATATGGGTATTTTAAAGTCACAGTAACACGTAACCAAACTTGACTCCTTTGGATTGTAAACAATAAAAGATGAACACTAGGACTATGTTTAACCTGGATTCTAAATCCGTAAGGTTCTCATGATCAACTCACCTATCCCACTGCTCTGTATACAAAGTTTGACAAGTTATGCATTCTTAATAGTCTTGTTAACGCGTTGATAAATCTCATACTGCACCTTTTGAGAATCAGGGACTTGCCTTACTATCCCTTGTACTTGACCTTAGTACAACTATCACCTTTTGGGTTTCAAGTTGATTAGATGAGGGTTGATAGCGTTGAATCACTTTCGTAACTTCCTTGTACCTATATTGAACTTTTTTGTGAGTATGATCTCAAATAAAGGCAATTCCGAAGCCTCTACAGTAGCTTGGATGCAATTAATACAAAGAAGACTACAATACATACAATGACAACAATTTGGATGAATCTCGCACTTCTCCTACATTGTTACTCCACCAGGGTTCCCACAACCCTAGTTAAGGAATTTATCCGCTTATGCTTATGAAAAAGTACATAGAAATTAATAAAGAAAATATGAAATTAATTGCACAATGATGAAAGATTAAAATCCAAAATCTCTAATTGAATATGAAACCAAAACCCAGGAACAAAAATACCCAAAGTATCAAGAAGTCAAAGTATGGAAAAAAGTATTAAAAGTGTGTCACATAATAAAGGAATAACCCTAGGGTATTTATAGTATCCCAAAATAGAAAAGGAAACCTAATTAAAACAAAATAGGAAAACTTTTTTGATAGTAGATACGTCTCTAGCAATGAGTTGTTAGGTATGGTTAAGACTCATTGACTACTGTTGTATCTCTCTTTAGGCTTCTATTGTTATGAATCGTAGTATAACCCTATGAGTCATATGCTACTAATTGTAGTCACTCCAGTAACTTTTCACCTGCAGGGCAGTTGAATTTGTTCTCATTACTTAGAGAAATAGCTGGTACCCTAAAGCTAGTCAAATAGTTCATCAATTCTGGGAAGGGGATACTTGATCTTGATCATAAATTTATGAGCTGACATTAATCAATACACATTCTGAGAGAACCATATTTCTTGTGCACAAATAAAACTAGTGCACGAGTATGTCTGATGAACCCCTTATCTAAGAGATCATTCAACTACTCTTTCAATTCTCTGAGTTCTGCTGGTGCCATTCGATATGTTAGAATAGATATAGGTTGAGTATCTGGAAGAAGATCAATGCCAAAGTCTATTCCCCTTCCGGGAGGAATTCCTGGAAGATCTTAGGAAAGACATCTGAATATTCATTCACTGTTGAGACTGCTTCAATACTAGGATTTTTGGAGCTAGAGTCCTTAACATGAACAAGATGATAGACACATCCTTAGATATCAATTTTTAGGTCGGAAGGTAGGAAACAAGCTGCCCTCTAAACGCTGAAGTACTACCCCTCTACTCTAGGATGGGTTCATTTGGAAACTGGAATTGGACTATTCTGTTTTTGCAATAGATTGTGGCATAGCAGGAATAAAGCCAATCCATACTGATAATGATATCAAAATCAGTCATCTCTAATTTGACTAAGTTTGCTGAAGTGACTTTTTGAAATATCATAACCGGGCAATTCCTATGTACCCGCTGAGCTATGATGGTTTTACCCACTAGGGTAGATACTGAAAAGGGCTCTTCTTGAATTTCGCGACTGGTTTCGAAATCTCCTGCTATATAAGGAGTAACAAAATACATGGAAGCTCCTGGATCTAGCAAAGCATAAACATGCACATGAAATATCTGTAACGTACCAGTAACCACATCAGGAGAATTTTTATGATCTTGTCGGGAGTGGAGAGCATAAAGTTGATTTGGGTATTGCCTACTAGTATCGCTGGAGGTTGCACCCTTCTGGTTTGGGTGACCTGAATAAGCTGAGGAATGGTTCTACTGACCCTGAGGACCCGGCTAAGGATAGTCTCTGACTCTGTGGCTTGGTTTGCCACATCAGAAACAAATACCACTGCCAACTCTACAAATACCCTGATGGTGCTTGCCACAAGTCTGAAAAAGAGGATAGGTATAGGCACTGCTAAAACTGCCCTTAGACTTAGAGCTTGGTGCTCTATCTCCATTACCATATCTAAATCTAGGATCTATAGCACTAGCTTAAGAAGGAGCTGGACCTGATAACTTAGGAAGAAACTGAGAATGGTTTTCTCCTTCTGATTTGGGCTGAGCAAAGTTGAAACTACCTGTCCTTGCTCTCTTATTCTGCTTCTCCCCCATCTTAATATTTTTCTTCTCTATCTATTAAGCATGATCCATAAGCCTGGCTAAAGTCATGTCACTATTCAACATCATAAACCTACACTCATTGACCATACCATCATTTACCCCAGAAACAAACTTACCCATCTTGGCCCTACTGTCTTCAACCACATAATGGGGCATATTTGAATAATTAATCAAACTTAAAAGAATAATATTTAACCATCACGATTCCCTACCTGAGCTTGATAAGTTCTAACACCTTACCTCTTTCAGCTCTTTGGGAAAGAATCTATCTAAGAATGCGATGATTAATTCCTCCCACTTAATAGGCCCTGCATTATCTGGCCTTTCTAACTTCCACTATTTAAACTAAGTGTAAGAAACGTCCTGTAAATGATATGCATCTAGCTTAGTGCTCTCACTAGAAGTAACCCCCATGATGTCTGTAACCTTCTAAACCTGATCAATAAATTCCTGAGGGTTCTTATCTGACTTAGACTCGAGAAAGGATGAAGGATTCATTCGGGTGAAGTATTGAATCCTAGATACAGCTGAATTGTCCACTAGGTTGACTGGAATGACAGAATTTCATTAATTCTGAGCAGCAACTGACTAAGCAAGAGTAGTGAATGCAGCTCTAAACTCTGCATCAGAGACATATTCGTCTAAGGGATCTGCTTGGACAGGATGGGGGGCTGACTGATTCCTATTTCATCTTTTGGGAGGCATGTTCTATATAAGAAAAAGGAGAAATGGATTAGACTGAGAGTTAACTTGAGGTTATGCTTACTGGCATGACATGAATACTAAAAGAAGGGAAACTGTTCCTAAAATATCTCATAGCCTCCTAGACATAAATGTAGAACGCAATACACCATTGTACAGGACTCTACTAGATGTGGCTTTCAGACTTCCTATGACTCTATTGAACCTTAGGCTCTTATACCAAGTTTGTAATATCCCGAGTCTGGTACTCGAAATGCTACATGGTGCTCATGACCCCGAAGGATTATAAGCTAACCCATGACTGATATTTGTACCTATACATTGTATAACATTAAGTAAAATATAGAAATAATAGGTTGAAACATAACATAAGTTTCAAGTAATTGATGAAAACATAACCTTTGAGAGTACGGTATACCAATACCAAAACAAAAAACTAAAATAAGCTATCTGAACATACTCTAGTCTAAAATCCTCTAAAATTGAACTGTCTGAATAAGGAGTTGATGGGACATGTACCCAACTAACTCCAACTACTAAAACAAATTAATTAATGAGATAATAAAGTAATGGTTATGTCCTCGAAGGATGAGGACTCACTACTAACTCTGACTGCTGAGACTGGAATACTACTAATACTCCGGAGCTCGTGCTTCTGAACCTATGGTACAAAACACCATAGCACAAATGTGTCAGTACAATTGAATGTACTGGTATGCATGTGAGGTAAGCTGAATACAACGGGTTCACATACATGAACTATACTAACTGGCTGGATAACATCAAAGTGAGAATGCATGCATGAATACATAATAACTGTAACTGAGTTCATGATAACATAATTACTGAGCTTAAGTATTGATAACATGAGATAATGATAACTGTATAACTGAAATAGCTAATATGGAGCGATTGTATCTGACACTTTAGGTTCTGATGAAACTAGCTGAGTTTTGTGCTGTTCTGAGTTGACTATATCTGACAATCCTGAATTCTCTTAAACTATTTGAGTTCTATTACTAAGACTGAATGACTATATCTAACAGTCTCTATTATATAACTGAAAATATGAGAAGTATTCATCTAACTGAAATGCCTCAAATAACGCAATATGGCTAAGTTGGGGTCCAATCCATAACCTCAATTGGAAGGGTGTCAATACCGTACCACTGGTAAGGATAATCTGTGAGTAACCCTCAAATAATAGATAAATCTAGTAAGAACGGTGGGAAACCTCATATAACAGTTTAATCCACCTCATCTACCCTCATATAATTGGCTATTATTTCTCAACCTATGCTGGCTACATAGTTCTAGAATGCAAGGATTTCTTCTAAGAATGACATCTTCATATAACAGATGGGTTCCCATCCTTGAGTTTGCTCGGTGCTAATTTGTACTCCCATCTGAATAGAAACTGAACATGATTAGCTGAACTGACTAGACTGAGTTAACTGAATTTTTGTGGACTGATGGAATGCTACTAAGATTTGATAAATGTCTGAGATTTCTAAGCTTACTGGATTTCTGAGCTTTCCTGAGTCACATGACTGACTAAGTTCTTTGGATCATGGCTTGACTAAGGATATCGTTAAAATGTGACACTGACTCTAGGCACACAACTATATTATTTGGGTACAAGTACCCCCAGGACTCAATGGAAAGAAATCAACAAAGCATGACTTTCTTGAATACATGACCAATATCAACAATCCATAATATAATAAGTTTGAGATTTCATGAAGTACAAGTTCTAAAGAACCACAAGGGCTACACTTGTATCCTTAATTCACTGACTAAGACATTTTATGAAACATTTGACATGCATAAACTTATACATGAATGGGAATTTCATATTATCACACTAGTATGACACTTTTCCTTCACATAGGCATTTAATCAAACACATGGGGAACATACTTTGGTTATACCATCATCAATGCATCTAATTGTCATGGTTGCATAAATAAATTTGTAAATTTAAAGGGTTTATCATAATTATCATAAAAATCTTAATATACTAGGTCAATCATTGGAATATGTAATTTAAAAACATGAATCAAAACCCCAAAACATCATGAACATATATTTCAATTCAATTTACATCATGAATATTCATAAATACACAAATCTTGGATTTTGAAGAAAGATTCTTGATATTCATGGGTGAAAGGGACCCATGTATTAACACATGACATACCTTGATTGTGAGTTTCTTGAAGTCCTTGGACTTGAAGAACTTAAATCTCTTAGTTTCCTTAAGAATGATTTGGATCTTGTTCTTGGGGATTATCTTTGAGAGAAAACCCTAATTTGATGTTGTAGATGGATAATGAACTTATGAGCCTTGATCTAATATTATTAGTTATTAGAAAAGATAGTAAAAGACCCAAATGCCATTTTTAAAAATGACTTAAAATAGCAAAATGAACAAGGCGATGGTGGGTGCGATGGTCCATCGCTGGGTAGACAGTCCATCGGTCCTAATCGTCGCACCTGAGGGTAGAATAGGGGTTCACTGCCTTTTCTACGACGGCTTGGGCAACCGTCCATCACCAACTCAATGCTCTATTGCCCTGAGCCATCACCCTTAGGCAGAATATGGTCTCACTGCCTCCACTGCAATAGTTTGGGCAATGTTTCATCGGCCTTCACCATCGCACCTAGGCAGTTTTGACTGCTTTCTATTTTTCGTCCATAACCTTCTACCCTGATACCGGATTTTGATGAAATGGGTATCGATGGAAAGATTATTTAATTTTCCACTTAACAAAAAGTAAAAATCTTAAAAATTCCATGTATATAAAAGTGGATTCATCTTTCAAAGTAAGTTTTTAACATTTTTGGGATAATTTCAAGCTAGGTAGGAGTACGGGGTATTACAATTGCTATATGTGAGGGCTATCATATATAATATTAGAAGTGGACAATGCTTCTATTCTTATATCCCTCTGAATCTTATTTCGTGTCTTGTATCAATCTTAACCAAGTCAATTATTCTTGGAATAATTTCATGCCCTACGTTATTATGATTATGTTTTATATAGATCATTCCTATTAGGGATGTAAAAGGGTTTCTTGGAAAATTTTTGGAATTTTTGGAAGGGGTTCAGAGCTATTTTTGGATTTTGAGGAATTTAGCCTCTGCGATAATGCCATGTCACGGAGGCTACTCTCCATAATATGCAGCGTGACATAGAGGTTACCTCCATGATAGGCAGTGTGCCATGCCAAGCTATAATATTTCATGCGATTTTAATTTTCTCACTTGGGGTAAGGGTCCTTGGGACTTTTACCCCTTGTACAACCATAGTCTCATTGTCTCATTCATGCTTTCATATTTTACTTATTGATGCCATGAAGCCCTTTACTTTTGATTCCTATACGTGTTTTGTTAAGGGAGAATTCTTAATATGAAGTTACATACTTTTTTCCATACTTCTAAAGCTTTAAAAGATTTGTATCTATCATTCGAGGATGAATAATTCCAAGGGGGAGATAATATAACACCACACATTTATGAGCTAGAATTTGAACCATTATTCGTATGTGTATAAACTCAAATCCAATAATTTCTATGTAAATATAAGTGTCATTATCATTTACCTAGTATGTAAAGTGCTTTTGGGGTGAAGAATATTCATAGGAAACACTTAGATCAAGGTTGAGTTAAGAATTTTTTTATTCGACCAAATTTTGGTATTTGATCCCACAAGGGTCAACTTTGAACGTATATAACTTATTTAATATGTTGAATTTTGGGGCTCATGGCCCACCAAATTATAGATAATTGAGTCCTCTTTTCAGCACATCCTATTTTAACTTAATACGATACCTGGGCAAAAATTTATAAGCTTTTTCATAAGGAACCAGTAGGGGTCCGCAATTTTGACATGGAACGGACCTTATGCTCCGCGATTTTGCCCTGATGCGGATCTATTTTCAGAAATGCTAAAATTTGCATTTCTCTTTAGTTTTTCAAGGGTAAATTGGTAATTCACATCCTAAACTATCCTACACTAATAGCAACGTGAATTCATCATCCTATAACCCCAAAACACACCAAATACATAATCCCTCTTCTCCCAAATCCTCAAGAAGACCAATTAAGGGTTCTTCTCCAATAATTCAACTTCCAAGTCTTCTAATTCAAGTTTCTTCTTCATGATTCCTCACCAATTTCATAATCAAGGGTATGGGAAGTAGATTTAACTGTTCATATCAATTCCATACTAGGGTTCAAGCTTCAAAGTTGTGGATTCAAGCTTTTGTCTGAATTACTTCCATCAAAAAGGCATATTACTCTTCCCCCACTATTATTTTATCAAAAGCATTTGTTTGTGATTGTACCTATGTGATTAGATTGTTGTTTTTAAATATGGTTTTGAGGGATTTGGAAAGAATTCATATTGAATTAATTTCCCATGGTTTAAATACAATTGTGCATGCTTTGTTTTCATGTTTTGAACTAATCGGATGCATGGGTGTGGGAATTGGAATGGGGGTTGAGGTATTACCCCATTTTGATGATTTTGGTATTGAAAATGATTTTGAAATTGTATTCCCTCAATACTTTGTGTTATTGGTTTTGAAATATGGATTTGTCGTATGATTTGACTTGCTCATCTACACTATTGTGTTGTATAAATGGTTAAAAGATGTAACATGGATTTTAAAGGCCTTGTTTTCCATGGTTTGACTAAAATTAAAAACTCGGGGATCAAGGAATCCCCCTAAGTGGATTTGATAAACAAAAGGGGGTCGAGGCATTCTCTTAAGTCAATGGAATTGTAATGGCATAATTATAAGCTTGCAAGTGAAGGGTATGATGAAACATGTAGTGTACCATATTTTATAATTTCATGATTAATGAATGGTTCATGTGAAACTTGTTTTAATTGGGCTTAATGGGGGTTATTTATCTAAGACGTAAAGGTATTGGTCTTGAATGACTTATACTATAAACTCACATTTGTCGATGTGAGGGTTGGTTGTGATGATCATCTGCATGGTTCAAACTATTGATATATTTGATATCTAGGATTAATGTGGGTTTGGGAATTCCCCGATCTTTCTTGATACCTTCAGTTATTGCAGCTAACACGACTGGGCCATTCAGCAGAGGGAGCGGAACCTATATAGCCTGTGGATGCCTTTTAGGATGGTTGCACTACATAGTCTTGGTTAATGTTTCAAAGTGTATACTAAGCCTTTTTCCTTATCCCAACATATAATTATGTATGTATATGCATCTAATTATATGGATTGGATTTAAATAATTTTGAACTGTTTATCATGGCATTATTTTATCCCTTCCCTTAGTTACATGCTAGTGCTCATCCCACTAATCATGTTCGGACGCTGTATCCCCACATGATGTAGGGTCCAAAGGAACTTCAGTTTTTGTATGTAGTGATAGATTTTTGAGTTGTCTATTGTCATCTTTGAAGTGGTGAGCTTTCATTCTTCAGAAGGGTTATCATTTTAAAGTGACGTTTCTCTGTGTCATAGACTACCATTTGGCTATTTTTTGGATATCATCGGGGGCATGTACCAACTTAGATTGAATTTTTCATACTAGAAACTTTGTGGATTATTGTGGACTTGGGATTGGTTTTTGAATTCTCAGACTTTATTTGAGTCATACTTATCTATTTTGTGATATGCTTAAAAATCCACTGCTATACTTATATTGTGTTTCATTTGACTAGGAAAAGGGGGCGGTCTCCTGTCCTTATTGGACTTAAGATACCCATCATGGACAGTCCCTGGTTCAAGTAGTGACATCTCCAAAGGGAGAAGTAGTGTGAAGAAAAATAAATAGTATCCTCTTAGAGTTATATTTTGATGGGGATATTATTGGACACGATACATATAAGAAAAGATGGAAACTTTGTTTTCTATCTTTGGTAGGTAATATTTGTATAATATTTTGTATCCTAGAATAAACTATATTTTGTATCGTAGAGTAGACGTAGGGGTTGGAATAAACTTTGTATTTTTTCTTGCACGACTATTTCTTATTATGGTAGCAGAGCTAAACAATCCCTAACATACAGCTCCATTATTTTTTTTCCCTCTTTTTTTATTTTCACTCAACTTATTCCTTAAAAACTCATTGTTCCTTTCATCTTCATTATGAACATAGGTTAAAGTTCATCATCCAAACCCTTGCTTCAACACAATCCACCATTAATCTACTATTTAAGCTCCACAGATGGAACGGGTATGTCAATACCAAATATACTTTGATGAGTGAAAATTATGATGTTTACCTAAAAATGGCTATTAATGGTCTTGAAGCAAAGGGGAAACTTAGACCTGTTAATGGAGATTATTCTAAATAAGAAACTGAAATCGAAGATGAATTTCAAATGTGTATTTCAAGAGTGTCGAGTGAATAATTCAACTATATGTTCTTGGTTGTTTAATTCTACCGACGATAATGTTAAACTAAGTATTTCTAGATATAAAGTTGCTAGAAAAATGTGGAATAACCTTAAGGAACATTACACCGTTGTCAATGACCCTTGAATTAATAACTTTAATCTGAACTTACTTTCTTTAAACAACAGGGAACCAACATTTTTTTGTACTATACGAATCTTAAATATTTATAGTAAGAGTTGATAGGCTATGAAGATATAACATATGGATGTTCTTGTGCTATTGCGGCCAAAATAATAAGTCGCACTAAAACTGACCTAACCCTTCTTGGACATGGATCCCCTTCCTACTCTCAACAAAGCTTACTCATTTGTAAGTTAAGAAGAAAAGTGTAAAAATATTGTTTGAGGATGCAGAGAGTGGGAAGTGATTAATTTTAAAATGGGAGCACTTATAGAAGGAGAAAAAAGATAACCTTTCTCCAATGCACTACAACTGGCCCAGTTTATGAGAATTATGGAACACCCTCCTTTCTCTTATTATAGAAGAAATAATAAAAATTATGAACATTGTCATCAATGAATCGGCTGGTATGGGTCAAGCCATGGTTGAAGATGTGGAAGAGTGGGTAAAATAACACAAAAAAATAATAATTCAGCTGGTGAGGGTGGATATCATCCATCACAATGGCAATAACAATAAGCCGCATAATAACATCAAGGAATGCAATAATAATGTAATGACCCTTCAAGTTATTTCCCATATTTTCACTTATTTTCACCGTTAGAGCTTTCTAATAGTTGCTCAAAGTTATTTATGACTTGATGGAACTGATAGCTCTATTGCCTGACAGTTCGTCTTTTAGAGCAAATTCCCTATTTAGGAGTCTTTGCTATTTCCAAAGGGATGCCAGGATAAAACTTTAGTAAAACAACCTTGAATGCAAATTTTGACTACTCCAGCAGCTTCACAATATCAATTTTAGGTTGGTTAGACCTTTGGTTTGGGTCCCAATGCACCGGAGCTCATTTCGACCTATTGATCAAAACGTTGGAAAATTAGAAGTTGTGGTGTGAGATCCACATTAGGTTGAAACAATCTCGAATGGAAAATCAAACTTTGCCAACACATCCAGAACATCAAATTTAGTATAGATACATAATTCATCTACATATATCGAATTCCAAATGAATCTCAAGGCATCACAGGAAACTTGGAAAATTTTCCAAGTTTGTTGGTGCTAAGGTTTGGAATCGCACAAATGACATCATGATCACCCTATTACAATCTCCATCAAGGTACTATAATCTCCATTATGTTATTTCCATTCATGGGTGGTGATAGGCACACCTCAGTACCTGGAATGGGTATTTAAAGGTTATTTATGCTACATTTTGGGAACTTTTCACTCATCCTTGAAACCTAAAAGCCCTAAAATAGTATACTAACCTTAAATTGAGTCTTGGGTATAACTTGGGAGATTAATTAACATATATTTTCGTGATTAACACCGGATTTAAGGTAAGACTTTAATTTTATGCTTGAATTTCTTGTAATTAGTTGCATCATTTAGGTCACTTGAATTCATAGAATTGAATGCTTGACTTGTAGGCTTTAACCTTGGTGAATTGGACTTCATGTATCATGGTTAGAATAAGGAATTGCCTTATTACTCTAGCTGGATAAGAGTGACCTTGTTGCTCATGTTGTGGGTAAGTTAACCCTAGTTGCATACATTAATGAAAGGGCCTTAGATAGTATGATTGAGTTAAGTGTAGTTCTTGGGAAATACCTTTACCATAGGACTATTGGTGTCTTGCTATACATCGAGGAGTTGATTTAGATACCTTAGCCTAGTCCTGAGTAAAAGTTTAACTTAAAATGTATTTTGGGAAATTAGAAAGGAGTTCTTGACCTACCTTAAGTTTGGATAGATGTAGTTCCCTAGAAGACCTTAGACGCTCACTAGATGTCTAGGAAATTCTTCCTTAGAAGCATGTTGGCTAACCTTGGTAGTATATTTGGGTGATTCTATTAGAACTAACGTACATGGTTTAATTGACTACCATTATTGATGATGCCATAATGAGTTGTTGTTTATGCTATTAAAGAAGACCATGACCATATTATTAATTAAGCCTTGGATTTTCTATTGCTCAAGTTAGTGATAAGCTTTCCTTATCCAAATGGTGGGAAATTAATTGACTACTTGTGGACTATTACTTATGATAATGCTTATGGTTATGCTCATGGTCCATGGACTAGATTATTGGCTTATAACTTATATTATTCACGTTACATATATATATACACACTTATTCATAATGTGACATTGATGATCAGCGAGGAAATATGGAGGTATGCTCTTTTTGCTTCTCCTTTATGTTTTTTACTTTAGCCCTTATGGGCCTTACTCTTTACTTTAGCCCTCGTAGGGCTTGTTATTTACCTTATCCCTTGTAGGTCTTGCTCTTTATTATCATAATTAAATTTAATATTAGGATGAATTATTTACACCCTTACTGTCGGAGGAGATTGTGATGATGATATTAATACCTAACATGGCCGGAGGGTATTGTAATGATGATATTGATACCCAATAAGGCTGGAGGATATTTTGATGATCATACCCAACAAGGCCCGAGGATGATTATTTGATGTGCCTATGTGTACATCTACCAATTAAATTCTGGCTAGCCCTATGTATGGTAATTTTAGGCTTATATTTATATATACATATATATCCCCATGTGTGATATGGGTGTAATATGACATTAGGATGCCAGATATATCCCATTAGTGTTAAATTCATATGAAGTAGTGTGGTTAATGATTAATGATAACTAAGGATTCATGATAGATATTTCTTAAATGATCAATTAATACTAGCTGGCAAGTGGGAAACTAGTTGTAAAATAAGGATACACTTAGTGAGTAATTTTAGTGATAAATAATGGTTAGTTAAGGAATGTTGGCTATTAAAGTGGCTATGTGGTGAATAATTGTCTAATAAATGACTATAATTATAAGATGGCTAGGAATCTAATGGACTAGTTAATAATCCTTGTTTAACTAATAAATAGTGGCTAATGGGTATTGATGATAAGTGGCCAACAATGGTAATAGTATGAAATATGGTTATATGGCCAATGTTGGTAACTAATGAAAGTTTGGTATGACGTTTGATTAATGATAAATGTGGAATATGGTTGAATAATTATGAGATTTGGATATGTTATTAGTTAAATGCCTTATTATTATTTCTCTTCGGTGTACTCTCTAGTAGTATGGGATATTGTGATGAATTCTTTATTTTATACACCAGTTGGCGTATAGGAGACGACTTTATACTTGTGTTTGCTTGTGGTTATACTTTATGATACGTTATGGTTCTAAATTTCCTATTTCATATGCACACGATATTGACATATATTTATGCCTTGTGTTATATTATTGCTCTAGTTTAATTACTTATTATGTATAGTGATGACGAAGATTAATCAGGTTTGATTATGTACATTGACTTAGCTATGATTATCTTGAATTATATCATCTTTATATCATGACTTATCTTAGTCAGCTGATGATGCCTATTATGTACTTATTGATTTAGTACTCAAACTACACTTCTGTACCTTTTTAGTGTAAATCTGAGAACTAACTATCGCTGTTGATCTTTTCTATGTAGAGTTGATCATTCTGGAGATAGGGTGATCTTTCAGAGTTCATAGTCATCTATTTTTGTCTATTTTATTGTTATTCAGTCTTTTGATTAGAGATAGATATATTAGCTACTTTTAAACCATTGGCTTATATTATTGATACTAGATGCTCTTGTATTGACTTTACCAAGTCGTGGGATTCGTATTCGTGTTTGATTATTTATCTATATTAGAAATTTATTTATAATTTGTGTTCATTAATTATGGCCTGTGATGGTATTTTTTACCGAATTAACCCATTGCATTAGCTTCAGGTTATAGTATTATCTTACATACTGGCGGGATTTAGTAGGTGCTATCATGACTAGAAAATTAGGTCATGACAAATTGGTATCAAAGCCTAGGTTTCATTGGTATTGTTGGTACAAGAGCAAGTGTCTAGTAGAGTCCTGCGGATCAAAACATTGACGTCCATTTCCTATCTTCGGTAGGCTATGTTGTTAGGATTTCTTCACTTCTCTCACTTATATCATACTAAGAGTTTGAGTTCTTTTGTAGAATATTTCCTTGACTTTACTCTTTGATAGATGGCCAGGACACGTGTAGCCGTTATACGAGATGAGGGTCCCAAGATCAAACACAGGGATCCTACTCCTATTCGTGGACGGCTTAGAGGTAAATGACAACCTCGTAATGTATCTCCAGCTAGGGTCCAGGATAGGACATCTTTATAGACCCTATTCTTGCACCTGAGCTGCAGCCAGCAGTGGGCCAGAGACCAGCCCAGGATTCACCAAATTTTATTCCTTTTTCATTGCTCAGAGATACCTTGATTCAACTTTTAGATATTGCTAGTTGTATGTCATATAATAGAGCATAGTCTACTTATTAGAGTGCTATTAAAGTGAGGGCAATTCCTGTTGCTGTAGCTCTAAGAGTTAAGGTTCCTCGTATGCCAGTAGTTGTTCAGCCAGTAGGTAGTCAGCCTGTTGTGACCCAGCCTACAATATCTTCTGAGGAAAAGAAAATATTGGGTATATTCTTGAGGTTGGCTTCGCCTAGGTTTTCTGGTGCTCCCGGCAAGGATGTGTATAAGTTTCTTACTGCTTAAGAGGATAGGATTCATGGTTTAGGCCATATAGAGACTCGTGGTGTAGATTACACCAAATTTCAATTGGATTTGTTACTCTTCATTTGTGGAGAGGTTATATGGATTATAGACCAGCTAGATCTTCTCTTTTTTCATGGACTCACTTCCCTGAGATATTCTTGGAGAAGTATATGTCAGTGTAGCCATGGAGATCAACTGAGGGATCAATTCTCCAAATTGGAGTAGGGCTTCATGATAGTTGCTGAGTATAAGGCCCATTTTTATTAGTTTTCCAGGTATGCAACTTCTATTTTTGACACTAAGTATTAGAAAGTTCACTACTTTGTTAGAGAATTTAGACTCCTTATTCGTATGGCTACTTAGAGTTTTATTCTTGCAGGTAGGACTTTTGATGATGTTTTTGATCATGCCTTAGTAATGAAAGAGATGCACCGTGAGAGTCATGAGGGTTGTGATAAGAGTCCTAGGTCCCAGGGCAGATTCAGTGGGAGTTGTACTAGTTTCCAATTAAGAGGTGGTAGTTCTTATATTGGGTATTCTATACGTCTATCTTTTTAGCCTTAGATTTATTCTTGTTGACTAGTGTAGGAGGCTTTTCAAATTAATGAAGAAGGTTAGTTTGGTGCTAGTCATTTCCCTGGTAAGGGTGGTGATCTGTCTTTGATAGGTTCATCTTTGGGTCAGTGTAGATGTGGTGGTCGTTTTGGTTCAGCCAAATCTGTTGGTTTTGATTCTGCTCATGTTTCTTGTTTTTCTTATGGACTTCCTGATTACTATTGTAGGATTTCCCTAGTTTTAGGGCAATATCTGTTTTAGACCTAGGTGATTTCCCTATTAGTGCAGTTTATCCCTTAGGTAGAGGTGGTTCTTATGGTTACAAAGGTGGTTACTAAGGTTCTCAATAAGGTTGTTAGGTAGGCAGGAAATAAGGTCGGTCAGGCACCTAACTAATTGAAGACTGTGGTCAGTTATATGTAGTACCTACTAGGCCCGAGGTTGAGACTTCACATGCTATAATTATAGGTACTATTTTGGTATTCTGTAAGCCAGCTCTTTCCTTGTTTGATTGGTATCCACTTATTCCTATATATCTGTTTATTATGCATCACAGTGGGAGTTGACTAGTAATTTATTATCTGTACCTTTACTCATATCTACTCTCGTGGATGATTCTTTAATAGTGGATTGAATATTCAGTTCATGTATTATGACAATTAATGATGTTGATAATTGCATTGGTCTTATTATTCTAGATATGTTGTATATTGATATGATTCTGGGCATGGATTAATTATCCCACTATCGTGCAGTCATGGATTGTTTTGCCAAGATCATTACCTTAGACATGCCCGACGTTCCTTCAGTCATGTAGCAAAGAATAATTAAATGTGAGACAATAGGGATTATATCTAATGTTCATGTTAGAAGACTAATTTTGAGGGGTTGTACACATTATCTCACTTATATTTATGATACTTACGTGGAGAGTCCGTCACTTAACTCTGTTCTAATTATTTGTGAGTTTCTTGATATATTCCCTATCGACCTACCGAGTATTCTCCTGTCCATGATATTGAGTTTGATATTGACCTTAATCCTAGCACCCGACCTATTTCTATGGCACCTTATCTTATAGCTCTTTCTAAGCTTAAGAAGCTATATTCTTAGCTTTAGGATCTTCTCTATAAGGGTTTTATTAGACCGAGTATTTCCCCATGGGGAGCTCCTGTATTGTTTATAAAGAAGAAGGATGGTTAATACATATGTACATGATTATAGCCAGCTTAATAAAGTAACAGTAAAGAACCATTATCCTATGCCTCACATTGATGATTTGTTTGACCAGCTTTAGGCTGCAGCCATGTTTTCTAAGATTGATTTAAGATCTGGTTTCGATCAATTGAGGATTCGGGTTGAGTATATCCCAAAGATAGCTTTTAGGACCCGTTATAGTCATTATGAGTTCTTAGTGATGTCTTTTGGGTTGACTAATTCCCTAGTTGCATTCATAGATTTGATGAACCTATATGTTTAGGCCTCATTTGGACTCTTTCGTAATTATATTTATTGATGGCATACTTGTGTATTCGAGGAGTAGTGAGGAGCATGCATAAAATTTAAGGATTGTGCTCCATACTTTGAGAGATTATTTAGTTTTTGCCAAGTTCTCCAAGTGTCAGTTTTGGCTTGAGTCAGTGACATTCCTGGCCCATATGGTGTCTAAGGATAGTATTATGGTAAACCCTACCAAGATAGAGGTGATTCATGATTGTCCTAGACCTATATCTCCGATTGAGGTTTGGAATTTTATTAGTTTTGCCAGTTATTATAGACTCTTCATTGATGGCTTTGCTACTATTTCATCCCCTATGAACAAATTGATTCAGAAAGAGGTTTCTTTCTGATGGTTCGATGAGTGTGAGTCAAGATTTGGAAATCTCAAGGATTTCCTTACTTCAGATCAGATGTTAGCTCTTCGTATTGAGGGTGATGGATTGATCATGTTTTATAATGCTTCTGGTATTGGTCTTAGTTGTGTTTTGATGCAGCGAGGTGGTGTTATTGCTTATGCTTCTAGACAGCTTAAGGTGCATAAGCGTAACCACCCCACTCATGATTTAGAATTTGTGATGGTAGTTTTTGAGCTCAAGATTTGGAGGCATTATCTCTATGGGGTTGCCTTGTGATATTTTCATCGATCATCATATTCTTCAGCATCTTATGACCCAGTGAGAGATTATTACTAGACAACATAGATGGATGGAGTTGCTTATGGACTATGATATTTCTCTTTTGTATCATCTGGGTGTGGTAAATATGGTAGCTGATGCCTTGAGTTGTAAGGCAGTGAGTATGGGTAGCTTGTCTTGCATATTATTTTCCCACAGGACTTTAGCATGGGGCATTCAGTCCTTATCTAATTTAATGGTTTTTCTTAAAATTTTAGATCCTAGGAGGATTTTAGCTAGTGTGGAAGCGAGGTCATTACTATTCGAGCAAGTTTATGATCTGCAATATGAGCATAGTAAGCTTTGATTTTGTCATGATCAGGTGTTGAGTGGTGAATTTGAGAGGCACACTATTGATTTTGAGGGTATTTTGAGGTTTGATGGTTGTATTTGTGTTTCTCAAATTAGTGACTTGGTTCAGTCAATTTTATATGAGGCTTAGAACTCTAGATATTCCCTTTGTCCTGGTGAGCCCAGATGTATAAAGATTTGAGGCAACATTATTGGTGGAGTATCATGAAGAGAGTTATGGAAAACTTTGTAGCTTGTTGGCTATGTTATCATAAGGTAAAATCCAAGCATCAGCATATTGGTGGTTTAACTCAGAGGTTCCCATTCCTGAGTGGAAATGGGAATGGATTACTATGGATTTTATTAGTTGTTTGCCTCGTACTTCCCATGGTTTAGATGGCATTTATGTTATTATGGATTGTTTGATCAAGTCAACATACTTTATTCATATTCAAATGACCTGCAATGCTAAGAGATTAACCCATATCTATGTTTGGAGTTAGTCCATTTGAATAGGGTGTCCATTTATATCATTTCAGATGATGGCTCTATGTTCACTTCAAGGTTTTGGAGATCATTTCAAGAGGAGTTATGTATTCAAGTGGTTTTGAGTACAACCTTTCACCCATAGACTGGTGATCAGTTCGTGCAGACTATTCAGGTAATCATTAATATACTTTGAGTTTGTGTTATGGATTTTGGAGGCTAGTGATATCAGTACTTAGCCTTGAAAGAGTTTGCATATAACAGTAGTTATTATTTGAGTATTGAGATGGCGCTTTTGAAGCTTTGTATGGTAGGAGATGTAATTATCTGATCAGATGGTTTGAGACTTTTGAGGTTAGACCTCTCGGTACGGATTTGCTTCAGGACTCATCGAATAGAGTCAAGGGTGATTTAGAATAGGTTGAGAGAAACACAAGTAGGCAAAAGACCTATGTAAATCATAGGATTCTGCCTTCATATTTGGAGTTGTTGATTGAGTATTCCTCTGTGTATCTCCTATGAAGGGTGTGATGAGGTTCGGGAGGAAGGGTAAGCTCAACCCTTAATATAGTGTCCCTTTTGAGATTCTCCACACAGTGGTTAAGATAGGTTATGAGTCAGCTTTACCTTAAGATTTTGCTGTTGTTCATCTATTTTTCCATATCTCTATGTTGTGCTAGTATATTCTTATCTATCTCATGTGCTTAGATGGGACTCTGTCCAGTTAGATGAGCATTTGACCTTTGTGGTTGAGCTTGTGCTTATTTTGGCTAGTGATATGAGGCGGTTCCGTACTAGGGAGATTCCTATAGTTAAGGTTTAGTGGAGGCACCACCTATTAAAGGAGGCCAATTAGGAGATCGAGAGCGAGATGTGGGCCGAGTATCCTTACATGTTTGAGAATTCAGGTATTTCCTCATCTTTAACTTTTGGGGATGAAGATTTCTTTAGTAGTGGATGTTGTACCTTTCAGGTCATTTTCCATATTTCTGCTTATTTTCATCATTAGAGCTTTTTCTGTAGCCGCCCAAGTCATTAATGACTTCCTGAAACTGATAGCTCGATTACCATGCAGTTCATTTAGTTTTTAGAGTCAATTCCCTATTTAGAAGTCTTCACTAGTTCCAAATAGCCATTGGGCAAAAATATCAGTAAAATTACCTCAGTTGTGAATTTCAACTATGCCAGCAGCTCCAAAATATCAATTTTATGTTGGGTAACCCTTTGGCTTGGTTTGCAATGCACCCAAGCTCATTTCGACTAATTAATGGAAAGATGGAAAATTAAATGTTTGGTTGTGGGACCCACATTTTTTTCAAAACAACCTTAGATTTTAAATTTGACTTTGCCAACACGTCCAGAACATCAAATTTGGTGTGGTTACATAATTCATTTGCATATATTGGTTTTTGAATGAACCCCGATGCGCTATTGGAAACTTGGAAAATTTTCCAAGTTTGTTGGCGATGAGGATTGTGCGATAACGCCTATGGCATCATGATCACCCTATAGTGATCGCCACAAGACACTGTGCGATTGCCAGGCATGGGTGGCAATAGCCATATCTGAGTACCTAGAATAGTTAATTAAAGGCCCTTTAGGTCGCATTTTAGGCACTTTTTACTCATCCGTGAGATCTAGAAGCCCTAAAATAGTGTAGTAACCTCAAATTAAGTCTTAGGTGTAATTTGGGAGCTTAGTTAACATATATTTCCATGATTAACACTAGATTTAAGGTACGAATCCTTCAATTTCAATCTTGAATTTCTTGAATACTTGACCAAACCCCAAATAGCTTGAGGGCATGATTTTCGCCCAAATAAGTTTAGTTTCCACCTATTTCTTGATGATTATGATTCTTTGATGGTGTATGAACTTTGGTTAGACCTCAAAAATGTGTTTCCCCATAAGTAGGACCTATTTCAGGTTTTTGGTGTCATTTTTTGACCCAAAGCACAATGATGCAATATGGGTATCGATATACTCATAATGATGTGTAGAATGTGTTTTTGATAGATTGTCACCTTGATAAAGCTTCTCAGAAGGAAAAAGTGAAGCTTTAGCAGTTCATGATATTTCTTTGGATTTTAGGTCGGTTAGGCTTATTCCTTGTTAGATTGAGTTGTGTTATAGTATAATTGTGATATCTTTTTATATTAGGAAGGGTTTTAGGTGTTGGATTGATGAATGGGAAAGCTTGGGATTAGTTGCACCATTTAGGTTACTTGAATTCATAGAATAGAATGCTTGACTTGTAGGCTTGAACCTTGGTGAATTGGAATTCATGTCTCATGATTAGCATGAGGAATTTCCCTAGTTACTCTAGTTGGATGCAAGTGACCTTGTCTCTCATGTTGTGGGTATAATTGACCCTATTTACTTACATTAATGGAATGGCCTTACATACTATGATTGAGTTAGCCGTAGTACTTGGGCAAGACCTTTACCTTAGGACTATTGGTGGTTTACTATACATCTAGGAGTTGAATTAGAAATATGTTAGCCAAGTCCCGGGTAGACGT
The DNA here is from genome assembly GCA_030864225.1 of Capsicum baccatum var. pendulum. Lineage (NCBI taxonomy): Eukaryota > Viridiplantae > Streptophyta > Magnoliopsida > Solanales > Solanaceae > Capsicum > Capsicum baccatum. Next base: position 197,356,691 of record CM061558.1, on the reverse strand, counting down.
TGGACTTAAAATTTATTTTAGGGAATTAGAAGGAGGTTCTTCACCCACCTTAATTTTGGATTGATGCAGTTCTGAAACACCTAGGTTTCTGGATCTTAGAAAATTTCCCAAAATTTTGATCCTTAGACCTAATATGACTCAAGGGTACGAGCCGTATCTTGGGGTATGGATGGTATGGTCTAGTCGTATGCTGACCAGTGTTGGTTGGTGGGACGGATTTTGGTTATTGGAATTGATAGGACTTAGGGGTACGAGTTTTATTGGTGGTTATGGATTGTTTGGTTCCTTAACTTAATCTTAGACTTGGTTATTTAAGTTGGATCTGAGTATGAGTGGCTCAACATGAGCCATAATCTAGAGTACGAGTTGTACGCAGGACTCGTATGGTGGATAGTGTCCAAATCTTCCTTGGATTTAAATCTGTCAGGGGTAAGGATGAAAGGTACAGATCATATGCTTTGGATACGACTTGGTTGGATAAGTCGTATGTCAGAGATTGTTTGATCCAAATGTTGAGGATAGGGTACGAGTAGAGGGTACCACTCGTATTGGAAGGGTACGACTCATCAGGGTTAGTCGTATCCCTGTGATAGGATTTCATGCAACTTAAGTTTGGGTGTTCTGGACATTTCCCAACTTATCCTAATAAAGCCCCTGATGTGTGAGCAGATTCTAACACATTTGAGTTTTTTAACTGAGAATAATTACAAAGTCTTGAGAAATTTTTGTCGTTTTTTATTGTTTTCTCTTTTATATTGCAGTAAAAGTCAAGATGCAAGAGAAACAGCAATAATGGATGTAAAAGAATTGATTTCTGAGCAAGTAGAGAGGGAAGTATAGCTGAAAAATTATCTGATAAGCCGTCAGCCTTGTGATTAGCTATCATAGTTGTTGTGAGCCTTAGACAGAGAATGGGATTTGAAGTAAAGAAGGGACGACAATTATGATAAGTCATCAACTTTGTGATAAGTTATAAGAATCATAGTTAACTGTAGACAGTGTGAGGTAGTCGGAGCATAAGTGTGACGACATTCGCGGATAAGCCTTTAGGTGTCTGATAAGACGTCAGGAATGCCGTCATACCAAGGCAGAAATCATGAAACTGGAAGAGGACCTAACGACAATTCTGGTAAGTCGTCAGACTCCTCATAAGCTGTCAGAGTGTCGTCGTCAGCCTAAGGCAGAAATCATCAAACTTGGAGAAGAAGCTGACGACATTTCTGATAAGTCGTCAGACTCCTGATGAGGCGTAAATCTTTGATTTGTTTCCATAATTAGGATGAAGTATTTATGGCATAATTTAGGGTTTTCTGAGGATCGGGAACTTCACGTTTTCATCAAGTTTTCTCTCTAATTTTCTCTGCAATATTACAGTTTACTTTTGGAGAAATTATTATTACTTTTTTGGAGATTTTCTACTATGATCAAATCTGAGAAATACTTGTTGCTATTCATCTTGCTGAAAGTTCATCTATTAAATTATGAATTCAACTTGTTGTGTTGCTTATTATATTATGAGTAGCTAAATTCCCTTAACCCAAATTATGGGATCTATAGGTCTGGGTTTGTAACGTAACTAAGTGTTCAAGATTCTAACGGTGGTTAGAAACTTCTTGTTAATTCCATTATTTTATATCCTGGCTATTGGTTGCAAATAATAGGCCTTGCATACTAATGATTTTCTTGAGATAAGAAATCAATCCTAGTAAGAAGCGAATTATCAACAGGGACTTGGAAGCATCAAACTTCCATTTAATTATTAATGATGTAACAAGATTAATTAACTTGAGATAACATCCTGTTATGAAATATAAATTCCCTAAGTTCAAAAGAATTAGGTGGTTAAATGTCTAAATAGGTTGAGAAAACATTTAGACATAACTTCGATAAGGATAGTCTGTTGTTCCTACCTACCACAAGAATCCCGAACCGTTACTAGCGTCTGTCAAATCCCAACACCCAAAGTGAACATAACTCTTGTTTCCCTTAGCATTTTGATTTCAAACACTGAATTGAGAAGTAATTATTTGCTACCTTTCCAAAAACCCCAATTCACAAGAAACTGCTAACTAGCAGTTAATTAACCCGCAGATAACTCAAATTCACACCATATTCGCTATGGGATTCGACCACAACCTAATTGGGTTATATATTGACAACGACCGCTTACATTCTCGTAAGAGAGGTATAGTTTCAGGATTATCAAAAATGGTGCCGTTGTCAGGGAATATGGTTGTAAATTGAAGTTTTAGTATGATAATTGACTGTTAGTCAAGTTTTCTAGTTTTACGTTTATTTGTTGTTTTTATTTGCTGTAGAACTGCAACTAATCGGCAGAATGGTAGACCAGCAGGAGGCTGACAGGTTAGCAGCCATAGCTAGAGCTCAGATGAATGTGCAGAATAACGTTCAACAAGTACGGTATCCAAATCCTAAGGATAAATACTTGGGAGATAAGGAGTTGCTAAACCCTGGTAACCTAAGGCGTACAGATAAAATAGCTGCACTAGTAAAGTGTAATGCTAACAGGAACCGTATGTTCCAAATAAAGAAACATCACCAGCTGGTCCAGTATGACCTCAATGATTATAATAATGGAATGGATAGAAAAGGTGCAACGGGTGCAATTATTCCTCCAGCGTTAGAACCTGGGGTGAAATTCAACATTACGAGTACTATGATTCAACTCCTTCATCTGAAGGGGTTGTTTGGTGGCCTTCCTGAGAATGATCCAAACTTGCATCTGGTGAACTTTATCACCATTTGTAAATCTATTGATAACCCAGGAGTGGGTCAGAATGCTATTCGTTTGAGATTGTTTCCATTGTCTCTGTCTGGGGAGGCAACATTGTGGCTTAATGAGCTAACACCTGATTCTATAACCAAATGGAGGCAGTTGAAAGGAGCTTTCCTAGAAAGGTTCTTTTCTCCTTCTAAAAGGGTACAATTGAGGGATGAGATCAGTAACTTTAGACATCTCCCAACTGAAGCCTTGCATGAAACTTGGGTGAGATTAAAAATGAAGCTGATAAAGTGTTTGAACCACAACATATAGTGTCCGAACCACAATACTTGATGGAGATTTTGTACAGGGCTCTTAACTCTATGACAAAACTGATTGCAGATAATGCTTTTGGAGGTTCATTTGTTGATCTTACAATCCTAGAGGCTTCAGAAATGCTAGAGAGAATGACCAAATTGAGTCGGGCATGGCATACCAAAGACTCTGTGGTAGCAAGCCCTACTATTTCTGTTGGTATGACTGCGGAACAACATAGAACAGATGAGGAGCATGATCAAGACATGGCTTACCTAGAAACGCAGATGGAGTTGCTAACAAATCATTTACTATCAGGTAAAATGATAAATTGAAGGCTGTAGGATTGCAGGGAAAAGTGGAGTTTGACTCAGAAGAAAAGGTGAACTGTGTAATTAATCAAGGGGGTTTCTGAGGCAATAACCAAGGAAATCAAGGTCGTACTTACTATGACAAGGATGGATATAAGAACCAGGATCAAGGAAGTTAGAAGAGCAATAATGATAGGAGCGGGTTATATATCTCTCCCGGAAATTGTGAGGCTACTACAACAGTGGAGTCTAAGAAGCTAGATGGCATTGATATCCCTTCTAATAATCTGAAGGTTGATGAATAGGAAAAAGGGAAAGAAAAGGAAAAGGAAGTAGTGGTGAAAACTCTCCTAAAACTACCACTTACCTTTCCTCAAAGATTGAAGAAGAAGGTTGACGACACAAAATTTAGCAAATTCATAGCAATGTTGAAGCAGTTAACAATAAATGTGGCTTGGGTGGAGGCACTCGAGAAAATACCAAGGTATGCTAAATTTATGAAGGACCTTATGGTGAAGAAAAAAGCGGTGAGCTACGAATCGGAGCATAATCTCCATCATTGTAGCACTATTTCTACGAGGTCCTTGGTGTAAAAGAAGGAAGACCCAGGAGCATTCACTAGTCCATGTACAATCGGGTCTCTTAATTTTGCTAAGGCCCTATGTGATCTGGGGGCGAGCATAAATCTGATGCCGCTAGCCATGTATAAAAAGATGGGTTTGGGGGATCCTACCCCAACAAACATGCAGTTGGTGATGTCGGATAGGTCTATAAAGCGTCCAGTAGTAATATTACATGATGTATTAGTAAAGGTGGCCAACTTTAAACTTCCTGCCGATTTTGTAGTCCTAGACTGTGAGGTGGACTTTGAAGTACCTATCATTTTAGGTAGATCATTCCTTGAGATTGGGAGAGTGGTAGTGGACATGGAGCTACATGAGCTGAAGCTTAGGTTCAATGATAAAGAAATAAGATTCAAAATGCACTCATCCATGACAAAGAAAAAGGAAACAAGTGTCTTCTTAGTAGTGGATGTGTTTTATGAAGATAGGAAAGAGGTAGCAGCATGGTATCTTGATGAAGTCTGAGTAGTCAAGATAACCTAGTCGTGCCGCGATATTAAATCATTGTCTATTGGGAGGCAACTCAAAATTTTTATATTTAAACACAAGTTGTTTTGATTTATTTAGATAGGAAGCATAATGAACTGAAGAGGTATACAGAGGTCTACATAAAAATTGATATAGTTAGCCAAGTAACCCTGACAACAGCTGTGATGAGCTATCACAATTGTGATAAGCCATCAGATATGTCGTCAAAAAATCCAAAAGAAGGCAACACTCTGCCTAAGGTTGATGACATCTGTGATGACTTTTCAGACATCTGATAAGCCGTCGGGTAATTTTGGACCCAAATATTAAAAAGTTGACCCGACCTACAGTCAAACCCTTTCACTTCCCGTGTATCTTCTTTCTTTTCTTTAAGTTTTATTTTCTTCCATATTTAGTTTATTTACTTAATATTTTCAAAATTATTTCCTAAGTAACACAAGAAAAATATCCTTCCTTGTGAGTGTGGGTTTGAAGTAAAGATCAAGAGCTCTTCTTTCATCTGCCACTTTCCCTCACTCGCGTAACCAAGTTGAAGTCGCTTATCAGGTATGCTCATAACTCAACTCTCTTCTTTATTAGGTAAGTAATGTAACTGATGTAAATCTTAGTCTTAAAGAGATAGAGGCAAGCTTAACTTTCCATTGTGTGAAAAATAGAATCTAGGGTTTACTATGCTGCATTATGCATCAAAACCTAGGGTTTATATCAAGATTACAACTTCATGTGATTCTAAGAAAAAAGTGGATTGATAATCAAGATTAAAACTAAGCTGGAGGTTATATTCTGAGTTGACGACGTGTTTGATAAGTTATCACGAATGTGATAGCTTATCAGGCTATGTCGTCACAAGTTGAGAAAAATAAGCCTATTCTATTTAAGGCTGATGACACGTATAGTAAGCTATCACATTTGTGATGACTTATCAGACCATGTCGTCACAACTTTGATCTGATACAATTACGAACCTCTTTTGAGGGATGTGGAATTGTAATGACTAAAATTCTTGAGTTTTATGATTATGAGTACTAAATGAGTGCTTTATTTTGCTACAGGTCTTATAATGGCATCCTAAGTAAAGAGCCACAAATCTACAAAGAAAGTGACAAAGGGAAGTGTACCTCAAATACTCTTCAATGAGGAATCCAATTATGAGAAGGAGAAGGAGCCACTACTTAAGAAGCAAAGGAAAAAACAAAATCCCAAAAACGCCTTTGCCATATCCACCAGCTGAGGTAGAGGAGAGTGAAGAAAATGATATTGAATCAACACCACCACCTAAAAGTATAGCTTCTAAGCAGACGACTTCTAAGCAACCTAAGTTTATGCATTCTGAGTCTGGGGAGCCTGAGTCAGAGCATTCTGATTCTGAGCAACCAAAATCTGAGGGACCATTATCTGAGTCCCCTTATGCTGAGCAACTGGATGATGAAAAATCTCTGATTTAGGAAACTCTGGTTAAATGCAAGAAACTCGGGGTCTGAGAAAGTGCTAGGTGGAAAATTCCCAAGGCACATAAAATCTTCTATGATGGGCTTCTTAGAACTAAAAGAAATACCATTAAAAGGATAATATTTGAAGAAAAGAAGATCATCACTACCGGGTTGAGCAAATATCTTGAAGTGGAGTAGAAATTTTGAGACTACGACTTGGGGTGGACAGTGAAAGGAGGAAGCTCATTTTGCCCTACACTAGTTTGGGAGTTCTATGTGATCTATCAGGCTCGATTGGAGAAATTGTGCAGAGATGGGGAGAAATTAGTAGATCAACCTTTGTTGGATAGATTTCTAGTATGGGGTGTGATGGTGGATCTCTTAGAAACAACAATCAACAGATTTCTTCATGGCCCAGAATTCACTCCTCAGGCTACTTCACCTATATTCTATGCTCAGTTGAAGTATCGTTCAAATCAACGGTCTTGGTTATCCACCCTCATACCTGAAGAAAAACCTTAATGGCTGACTAAACCAAATAAAAGGATTATTAAAGGCCTCTCTGACTCAAGAGGCAAGCTTCAGGTGAGGTGTAGCGCATACCCATTTGATGCCTACTGAGAGATAACATCCTTGGAGATGATAGAGAAATATTGGTCGCATGTCTTGTGGCTAAACTCAAATTAAACTTTGGAGAGATCATTGCTGAGGAGATGAAAATTTGGGTCTCAAGGCCCGACACAACATATCCTTTCCCTTATCTAATTGTGTGGTTATGTAAAGTAGCTAATGTACCTTAGGTTGTAGGGATAGATAAACAAAATGTCTGCTAAGAAGTCCTACAACCCCATCCGATATGATGAAAATCAGTCGAGGTTGATACTTGACAAAGGACCAAGGGTTGCAATAGATCTACCAGTTACAAACACTAGCTCAGAACCTAATGTAGAGGTGCAAGATTTTGAAGCTAAACCACCGACATCCTCAACACTAGCACATTTAGTTCCTGGAAATGAAACAAATTCTTCAGCTATTGTGTTTACCACAAAATTTGCCTTTAACCCGATAAATTTTAGGAGAGTAGAAAAACAAGCCAGGTGGTGCAAGGCTCAGTTGCAACTTTTTTCCAATAAATTTGTCTCTGCGATAGACAAGAGGATTAAGGTCGCATTTGAGCCCTTCTGTGACTTGCCCGATTGGATTGTTGATTTAGAAAACCATTTTAATACATGGTTAAGAGAAATATTGGGCTTAGACCTAGCATAATTTAGATCATCCCAGGACAAGGTAAAGGCAGATGTTGGAATATTATAGTAGCACCAACTTATGGTATTGGTAGATCCAACTGTTAATGAGTCTGAGGGTGAAATCCCATTACTTGATCTCACTGGGGAACCAATGAAGAAAAAGAAGAAAAAAGGTGAGAAGAAAGGTAAAGGTAAGAGAGAAAGGTCTGATAGCGATGACGAAAGAAAAGTAGAGAAGAGGGTGAGAAAGAAGGCTAAAAAAGGAGATAAAAAGGCGATGATCGAGTCCCGAGCTGAAAATGAGAAATGGGAGGAGGCCCTACAAGTGAGATCCATAGGTGCCTCAACTAGTATGCCTCTAAAAACTGATAGTACATATGTGTCAGAATAGAGAGAGGCTCCTAATAGAGATAAGGCAGCTGAGGATGTAGCACAGGGTTAGGGACTCATGATTCCTGTGCTTGATCTACTCCAGGTATACCCTAACCCTTAGTTTAGTTTTTCTTTGATTTTAAGTTAAGCCTGTAGGGTAAGTTATTATTGTAACATTTTGTAGCTGACTAGGAGAAATACAATTACTTGATGAAGTTTACATGGTATTGTTATTTTGTGAACACCTCTCAAATGGTCTGATTGTTGATTTGTATCTAATTGTGACCACTGTACATCTTGTTATGGTATTACTTCTAGTAACTTGATAGTCATTGCTAAATAATTTCATGAACTGGATAAGTAGTAACTTGTGATATACTTGTGTGCCATGTGCATATGACATATTACTTAGTTCCCTTTGTATGTTGAATCCAGAACTTGCCCAATTAGTCTTACCTAGGTTGAAGGATAGGGGTTAGGAAAGGATCATAGGCCGTTTTGATATTAGCCCACTTTTATCCTAAATGACCTTTCCTGTATACATAATATCCCTTGATCCCTATTTTAAGCCTGAATAGTCTATTTCTTTTTATGATACCTATTAGCGTCCCATTTATATCATAATGAACCTATTTTGCCCCTGGTCTTCCTTGGACACTGTGCACCTTGACTTAGGCAAATGGCCTAAGTTGAGGGTGGCTATTATAGGGGTACATGATGTAAAATAAGTATGGAGAAAGGTAAAATAAAAGAAAAAAATAAAAAACTAGGTGCGGTGAAAAAGAACAATAAAACAAAAGTTGGGAAAAAAAGGAAAAAAATAATTATAAAAAAGACTGTACCCAACCTGAATATGTGTGATCAAGATAAGAGAAAAATAGAAAAAGGTTAATAAGTGAGACCCGAAAATCTAGTGTAGTGTCAAGGAGGCTTAGTCACTTTAAATATCATCGAGTATCATACCAGCCCCTAGCCTACATTACAAGCCAAAGAGAAGACCTATAGTGATCCTATCTGACCTGTCTAAAAATATTGGTAATGAAAATAAGGGCAGGCCTATGGTATTTGGCATACATTAATTGGAACTTCATTCTGATAGTGAGCATCTTTTGATTTCCCCCCTGGTTACATATGTGATGTCTGATATAAGTGAAGTGGGACTTCTTTGTAGTGAGGGCACACTGGTTATATTGCTAGTTCCTAACTTATTTGGATAGTGTAATCTTGGTACATGCATGGTTGTTGTTGCTGAATTGATGACATATCTTGATTCCTATTTTCCGTATTGTTGTTCTTCAATAATATGCACAGTTGTTTTTTAAAATTAATTGACTTTAGAGATAGTGAAGATGTTTTGAGATAATATAGATGGTTGGCTACCGAATATACTTTGTATCCTCTTGGTTGTGTTTTAGTTTCTTGAGGACAAGCAATTGTATTAAGTTGAGGGTGTTGATGTGTGAGTAGATACTAACACATTTGAGGCTTTTAACTGAGAATAATTGCAAATTCCTGAGCAACATTTGTCATTTTTTATTATTTTCTATTTGATATTGCAGTAAAAGTCAAGATGCAAAGGAACCCACAATAATAGAAGTAAAAGATTTGATATCTGAGCAAGTAGAGAAGGAAGTATAGTTGATGAATTGTCTGATACGTCGTCAGCCTTATGATAAGCTATCAGAGTTGCCATCAGCCTTAGACAGAGAATGGGATTTGAAGTGAAGAAGCGACAAAAATTCTGATAAGTCATCAACTTTGTGATAAGTTATAAGAATCATCGTCAGCTGTAGATAGTGTAAGGTAGTAGGAGCAAAAGTGTGATGACATTCCCTAATAAGCCGTCAGGTATTTGATAAGCCTTCAGGAATGCCGTCATCCCAAGGAAGAAATTATCAAAGTGGAAGAGGACCTAACGATATTTCTGATAAGTTGTCAGACTCCTCATAAGCGGTCAGAGTGTCATCATCAACCTAAGGCAAAAATCATCAAACTTGGAGAAGAAGCTGACGACATTTTTGATAAGTCATCAACTCCTGATGAGGCATCACACTTCGTCATCACCTGTGTGAGAAAAGATCTATAATCTGTGATTTGTTTCCATAATTAGGCTGAAGTATTTATGGCATAATTTAAGGTTTTTCTGGGGATCGGGAACTTCACCTTTTCATCAAGTTTTTTCTCTAGTTTTCTTTGCAACATTATAGTTTAATTTTGGAGAAACTATTATTACTTTTTTTGGGATTTTCTACAGTGATCAAATCTGAGAAATACTTGTTGCTATTCATCTTGATGTAAGTTCATCTATTAAATTATGAATTCAACTTGTTGCCTTTCTTATTATAGTATGAGTAGCTAAATTCCCTTAACCCGAGTTGTGGAATCTATGGGTTTGGATTTATAACGTAACTAAGTTTTCAAGATTCTAACGGTGGTAGAAACTTCTTGTTAATTCCATTATCTTATATTCTGACTATTGGTTGCAAACAATAGGCCTTTTTTACTAGTGATTTGCTTGAGATAAGAAATCAACCCTAGTAAGAAGTGAATTATTAATAGGGACTAGGAAGCATCAAACTTTCATTTAATAATTAATGTTGTAACAAGATTGATTAACATGAGATAACATCCTGTTATGAAATATAAATTCCCAAAGTTCGAAAGAATTAGGTGGTTAAATGTCTAAATATTTTGAGAAACATTTAGACATAACTTCGACAAGGATAGTCTGTTGTTCCTACCTACCATAAAAATCTTGAACCATTACTAGCTTCTGTCAAATCCCAACACCCATAGTGAAAATCTCTGGTTTCTCTTAGTATATTGATTTCAAACATTGAATTGAGAAGTAATTAATTGTTAACTTTATAAAAAACCCTCTTCACAAAAAAAATGCTAACTATCAGTTGATTAACCCGCAAATTACTAAAATTCACACCATATTCCCTGTGGTATTTGACCCCAACCTAGTTGGGTTATATATTGACAACGATCACTTGCATTCTCGTAAGAGAGGTGTAGTTTGAGATTTATCAGCCCCATAACTTCTAACCTACTTGGAAGGTTATTTACCATATTATTCCATTCAATAACTCTTAGAAACTCTTCTAAATACTCTATAATTCTCTCAAAATCTTTGTAGGCAAGGGAAACTACGGTTTCAAATAGAGGATTGATTTAGGGCTAGTCTTGGTGATTTCTTTCCATTATCATCTTGGTTTAAGGCATTTTCTTTTCCACAATTGTTAATTTAATCTAAAGGCATGATTCTTATGAATGTTTTCATGATTTTATAGATTGTATGATTTTGGTTTTCAAATATAATTAGGGTTTTTTGATATCAAATGGTTGGTTATGGTTTACCATGGTTTTAATTATGATTTTATATGCATTATTGATGGTTTTGGATAACTGTATTGCATGGGAATTGTTAAATGGTAATTTGAATTGGTTTTGGTTATATTATGCCCCCAATGTTTTTGACAAAATACTTATAAAAATATGTTTATTGCATTGACTACTTTTAATAGAACTCTTGCTTGTTTTAAAACTTGGTAAGGAATTATGCATGGTTTAAATGGTTTGGAAAAGGTAAATTGTCAAATTTGTATGCTTTAAGGGTACATGGAATCCCCTAAGTGGTTTAATATAATCAATGAAAGGGCACTTGAAAGTACCCTTAAACCTATAAATGGTTGGCTATGGATGATACTTGCAAGTAAGGGTTGGTATGGTGATACCAATATTAATGGACTTGGTTAAAAAATATATAATGGTTTGGTTATTTGGAAATTAGTTCTAATTGATCAATAATGGTGGGATGTGTAGCAAAGCGATGAAAGGTGGAGGTCCAAGGGGACCAAAATTGGAAACTCATATTTTCCAATATGAGGTTGGTCTCGATGACCATGTGCATGATGTCACACTATATTTTGGGGATGTACTAGTCATCTCAAGGGTTTCTTCCTTGGTCATGTGGCTACACGCACAGGGTCCCATTCAGCAAGGGAATCTGAACCCATATAGCCCATGGGTAGTTTAGGACGACAAAGTTACACAAGTTTGATAAAGGTTTTAAAGGCATGCTAAACCCGATCCCTTTTCCCAGAATGGTTATATATATGTATTGATGTGTGCATATAGATGGATTTACTTGGTTTTATAAATGATACTATTTTATTATTATCCTAAGATCATGCTAGAGTTCATCCTCCAGCCCATCTATTGACGGGTATATACCCATGTTATGAAGGACTCATCCATTCTACTGCTCCTACATAGTGATTGACTCAGGGATCAATATTTGGACTAGAGTGGTGATCTTCAATCCTTTCAAAAGGCTTTATTTCATGTTATGGACACTTTTAGACATTTTGATTTTATTTTGGATATTGGTTTTGGCTACGGTTGAGGGCATATCCCAATTAGATTTGATTACTCTTTTGGTTAGAGTCTTTGTGGTATTTCTATGGGTTGGAATGGACGGGATCGGTGTAGGTGTCAGCCTTGGCATTGGAATAAGCTGGGAGGCTTGGCATCATCGGACATAATTTCTCATTTTTCCATCATATTTTATTTTGGAGTTTATTATATTATGTTATGGAACTTATTTTTTTATGGCCTAATTTTTAGCACTTGTTTTTGTAACGGTTTGGTTTGATTGGATTATTGGTATAGGATGGTTGGACTCGATTTGGCCGGTCACAGTTGTGATCCTTATACTAGAGTCTTCATTTGAGCTATTACACTATCTTGCTGCATGCTCAAAATTCAGCCAACTCGGGGCAGGCGGTTGAATATTGGGTTAGGTAATGGGGATGGTATCAGATCCCGGTTGGACTTGGGAGTCCATAAAGCCATACCGAGTAAAGTCTATTTTAGTGGCGTGTAGCGCACCATACTCATAAGGGAGTAGTTATAAGGCATTTAGGAATGTTTTACTTTTTTGGTATTCTATTTTCAAGCTTTGAGTCTCAATCCTAGAATCTACTTTAATCCTTGTTTGTTCATCTTTCTTATCATGACTCATGACCTAAAACATGAGAAAATTCTTTTATCCCATTTACGGTAATGCTGAAGGGGTACATCCAACTTCTCGAGTTCATCTTCGATCTCATGATCCTATTCCTGATAGTTCTAGAGTTCCACTAGTTGCTACTACTACTCCTTATAGTAAGGTGACTGTTATGGAATTTTGTCAGTCTATTCATATTATTGCTACACTGTTCACTTCTCAGGCTAAGCGCGATGCAACTGGTACTTTGTCTAATAATTCCACAAGGGTTGGCCAATTTATGAAGATGGGTCCTCCCACTTTTTTTTAGAGTAAAGGTGGAGGAGGATCCATAGGGATTCTTGGATAAAATAGAAAAGATATTTTGGGTGATGTAGGCTGCCAATGTGGAGGGGTAAACTTTGTAGCTTATCAACTCGAGAGGTTACATATCAGTGGTATGAAGAGTATGATAGAGATAGGGTTGATATGGTAGAATTAGTCTTGTGGGATACTTTTTCTAAGGCTTTCTTAGATCAGTTCTTTCCTCAAGAGTTGAGGAAAGAAAAAACGAAGGTGTTTTTGAACCTCAAGCAAGCTAAGTGAGGATGTCTATCAAGAAATATGCCTTGAAGTTTCACCAATTGTCGAGGTATGCTCCTGATTTAGTTGCTGACATGCGATCAAGAATGAGAAAGTTCACTTATGGGTTGAATTGGGATTTGATTTTTGAGAGCAAAACTACCTTAGTGATAAAATATATGGACATCTCTAGGTTTAATATGCATATACAACAAGTGGAGGATGAAAAGAGGAAGTAGGAGGAGTTTGGGGATAGACTGGGTAAGAAGAGCAGGTTTTATGACCAAGGAGGTGCTCAGTCTCAAGGTGGTCACTATGGTGGCAAATGGCAGAAAAAGAAGTAGGGGAGTTCTGCTTCTTACTCTTCTACTAGTATTTCTTACCAGTCAGTCAATAAACATCATCATGGTGGTGATAATGTTTTAGCACAGGGTGCCCAATCTCAGGCAAGCGGAGGTCAATTAGTTTCCTCATGCCCTCTTATTGGTTCGTTGGTCATCCTTATTAGGGTTATTTCAATTAAATAAGGGATACATGCTTTAAGTGTGGAAAGAAGGTCATTGACTCAGGGATTTTTTAGTTAATAAGGTTGCTACAAGGGCAAATAAGATTCCCGTGGCTTCGTCCTTTACTCTTACACTTGGTGGTGTTGCATCTACTTCTGTTACTTTTCCTGGTTCTACTATTAGTCAAAATAGGTTGTATGTTTTGGCATCCTAATAGGAATCTGAGGCATTGTCTGATGTCATTACTGTTATGTTATAACTTTTCTCTCATGACGTGTATTATTTGTTGTATCTTTTAGTTTCGATCCAAAAGTTATTTTAGATCCCTTTTCTATTTCTACCCTAGTAAGTGACTTGGTTATTACTAAGAGGGTCTATAGAGGGTATGTGGTATCTGTTGGTGTCAACCAAACCTTAGTGGATCTGGTTGACTTGGGTATGATGGATTTCAATGTTATTCTTGGGTGGATTGGTTGCAGTCTTGTTATACATACTTGGATTGTCAGATCTACTAGGTTATCTTTAGGTTCCCTAGTGAATCGGTTATAAAATAGGATGGTGGTTCTTTAGCTCCTGGGGGAGATTTATTACTTATCTTAGATCTCGAAGGTTAATCTCTAGAGGCTGTCTTTATCACTTAGTTCAGGCTGAAGATTTTAACTCAAAATATTCTTCTTTCTGGTCAGTTCCAGTGGTTAAGGAGTTTCTATAGATCTTTCCAAATGATCTTCCTAGTGTTCCACCAGATAGGGAAATCGAGTTTGGTATTAATCTAGTTTTAGACACTCGTCTAATTTCTATTTCTCTATATAAAATGGCTTCAGATGATTTAAGGAAACTCAAAGAGCAACTTAAGGATATTTTGAATAAGGGGATGATTCATCCTAGTGTATCCCCATAGGGTGCACCGATGTTGTTTGTGTGCAAAAAATGGTTCCCTTCGAATATGCATTTACTATAAGAATCTGAACAAGGTGACAGTCAAGAACAAGTATCCTCTTCCAAGGATAGATGATCTATTTGACCAGTTGCAAGGTCCCAAGTTATTTTCTAAGATAGATCTTTTATTTGGGTACCATCAGCTAAAGATTAGGAAGGTGGATATCCCTAAGATGGCTTTTCATACTCGGTATGAGCACTATGAGTTTTGATGTCATTTGGGTTAACTAATACTCTGGTGGTATTTAAGGATTTCATGAACAGAGTTTTTCATTAGTGTTTAGATCTCTTATTTATTATGTTTATTGATGACATTCTGGTCTATTCGAAAAGTGTGGTGGATCATGATAGTCACCTCCGTGTGGTATTACAAACCTTAAAAGAATAATAGTTGTATGCCAAGTTCTCCAAGTGTGAGTTTTGGTTGAATGCTGTAACTTTATTGGGTCATATTATTTCTAGTAAGAGGATCATGGTGGATCCTCAAAAGGTTGTTATGGTGAAGAGATGGCCTAAACCTACAACTTCATCCGACATTCGAAGCTTCTTGGGTTTAGTTGAGTATTATAGGAGGTTTGTGGAAAAAATTTCATCGATAGCTGCTTTTTTTATTATGTTGACTCAGAAGAAGGTTAAGTTTTCTAGGTCGGATGCTTTTGAAGGGAGTTTTGAGAAGTTGAAGGATAAGTTAACTTTGGCTCGAATTCTGACTTTGCCGGAAGGCAATGATGGGTTTGTGGTGTATTGTGATGCATCTCGAATAGGGCTTGATTGTTTTTTGATGCAGTATAGGAAGGTTATTGCTTATACTTCTAGGCAGTTAAAGGTACATACGAAGAATTATCCTACTCATGATTTAGAGATATTGGCAGTTGTGCTTGTTTGAAAATATGTCGGCATTATTTATGTGGTGCTCATGTGGATATCTTTTCTTATCATAAGAGTCTACAGTACGTGTTCACTCAAAAAGATATTAATCTTATGAAAGGAGATGTCTTGAGCTTCTCAAGGACTATGATATGAGTCTTCACTACCACCCAGGTAAGGCCAATGTTGTTTTTGATTCTCTTAGCAAATTATCCATAGGGAGTTTAGCTCTTGTGGAGGAACAAAAGTGGGAATTAGTGGAGGATATTCACCTTGGCTAATCTTGGAGTTCTTCTTTTGGACTCCAAGGATGGTAGTGTGATGGTACAAGAAGTGGTTCAGTTGTCTGTTGGTGCGAAGATTAAGGAGAAGCAAGTGCTAGATCCTATCTTGATAAAGATCAAAAGTGATGTTGGTAGGCAAAAAGTAATGGTGTTTGAGATCGGTGGTGATGGTAATTTTGGCTGAAGCACATGAATTGCACTATGTTTTTCATCTTAGCTTGACTAAGATGCATCATAATCTCAAGGAGATCTATTGGCGGAATGGCATGAAAAGGGATATGAATGATTTTGTAGCCAAGTGTATGGTGTGTCAATAGGTTAAGTTTGAGCACATGAGTCCAAAAGGGTTGTATCAAGATATTGATTTGCCCGAGTGAAAATGGGAAGTGATCAATATGGACTTTATTATCATTCTTCCTCGGTCTTGGAACCAATATGATTCAATTTAGGTCATCGTGGATAAGATGACTAAATCTATGCACTTTTTCCAGTACGAACTACCTTCTCGGTTAAAGATTACTCAATGTTGTATATTCGGGAGACTGTGAAGCTGTATGGGATGTCTATTTAAATTATTTCTGATCATGGCACGTAGTTTACATCTCACTTCTGGTGATCTTTTCAGATATTATTAGGGACTAAGGTTAGTCTGGGTACTGCTTTCTACCCACAGATGGATGGGCAAGCAGAGAGAACTATTCATACATTGGAGGATATGCTTAAGGCTTATGTGATTGATTATGGTGGCAATTGGGTTGAGCATCTACCTTTGGTGAAGTTTTGTTATAATAATAGCTATCATTCTAGTATTGGTATGGCCCCTTTTAAGGCATTATATGGTAGGAGGTGTAGATCTCTTAATGGTTGGTTTAAGCTTGGCGAGGTAGATATGTTTGGTCCCTTCTTGGTTTACCAGGCTTTGTAGAAGGTAAAGGTGATTTGGGAGAGGCTTAAGGCTGCCCAAAGTCTCCAAAAGACCTATACGGAGGTTAGGCATAGAGACTTGGAGTTTGAGGTTGGGGATAAGGTTTTTCTTAAGGTATGTCCCATTAAGGGAGTAGTGCAATTTAGAAAGAAGTGAAAGCTCATTCCTCGGTATGTTGGTCTATATAAGGTTTTGCAGAGTGTTGGTAATATTGCTTATGAGTTAGAGTTACCTTCTATCTTGAGCTTGGTTAATTTGGTCTTTTATGTTTCCATGTTGAGAAAGTGCATTGGTGATCCTTCTTCGGTTGTTCCTTTTAAAGGATTAGGTATCTCTGATTCTTTGTCTTATGAAGAGGTCCCAATTGAGCTCTTGGATAGGCAGGTTCGTTGGTTAAGGACCAAGGAGGTAGCTTCAGTAAGGTTCTATGGCGGAACCATAAGGTGGAAGAAGCTACATAGGAAGCGGATAAAGACATTTATTTTCCTCTCCTGATATTCGTGTGGAAGGTATGTGTATTCAAGACATGTTTATCTACAGAGTTTGTTAAAAAAATATTAATATCTTTGTCTCTTTATTTTCAAACTTTGTTAAGGATTGGAAATATATTTGATAATGCAAATGACTCGTGCATGTGGCTACCCCTACCTTGTCTATCATTGGGGACAAATGTTACTAGTGGGAATATTGAAACAACTTGGTTTCTAGACCTTAGAAAATTTCCTAGAATTCTTATCGCTGGACCCATTACGACTCGAGGGTATAAGCCGTTTGTTGGGGTATGGATGGTATGGTCTAATCATATGCTGACCAATATTGGTTGGTAGATGGATTTTGGTTACTGGAATGGATATGACTTAGGGGTATGAGTCATATTGGTGCTTACAGATTGTTTGGTTCCTTATCTTAATATTAGACTTAGTTACTTAGGTTGGTTCTGACGAGTGGTTCACCATGAGGTGTAAGCCAGGGAATAAGTCGTACCTAGGACTTATACGGTGGACTGTGTCTAAATCTTCTTTGGGTATAAATCTTCCAAGGGTATGGATAAAAGGTATGGAATTTATACTTTGGATATGACTTGGTTGGATTAGTCGTACTCCTGATAGTGGTTGATCCAAAGGTTAAGTCTAAGGTACCAGTAAAGGGTACTACTCATATTAGAAGGGTACGACTCGTGAGGGTCAGTCGTATCCCTGTGATGGGATTTTGTGCAACTTAATTGGAGGTATTCTGGACATTTCCCCACTTATCCTAATAAGGTCCCATGACTTCTAAACTACTTGGAATGTTATTACCCTATTATACCATTCATTAACACTTAGAAAGTCTTCTAAACACTCTATAATTCTCTCAAAAGCTTTTTGGGCAAGGGAAGCTAAGGTTTCAACTAGAGGATTGATTTGGGGATTGTCTTTGTGATTTCATTCCAACATTTTGTTTTAAGGCATGTTCTCTTCTCTCATTGTTAATTTTATCTAAAGGCATGGTTTATATGAATGTTTTCATGATTTCATTGATTGTATGATTTTGGTTTTCAAATACGATTTGGGGTTTTTGATGTCAAATAGTTTGTTATGGTTTTCCATGGTTTTAGTTTTGCTTTTATATACATTAATGGTGGTTTTGGATAATTATATTGCATGGGAATGGTTTAATGGTAATAGGAATTGGTTTTGGTTATATGATAGACCTAATGTGTTTGACAAAATGCTTATAAAGATATGTTTATTGGATTGACTACTTTTAATGGAACTCTTGATTGTTTTAAAATATGGTAAAGGAATGATGCATGGTTTCAATCATTTGGAAAGGTAAATGACTAAATAGTTATGATTGAGGTGTACATGGAATCCCCCAACTGGTTTAATATGGTAAATGGATGGGCACATAAAAGTCCCCTTAAACCTATAAATGGTTGGCTATGGATGATACTTGCAAGTAAGGATTGGTATGACGATACTAATATTAATGGACTTGGTTAACAAATGGATAATAGTTTAGTTATTTGGAAATTGGTTTTAATTGAGCAATAATGGCGGGATGTGTAGCAAACCTGCGGAAGGTAGAGGTCCTCGGGGGGACAAAAACAAGATACTCATATTCGCCAATAAAAGGTTGGTCCTAACAACCGTGTGCATGATGTCACACTATATTTTGGGGGATGTACTAGTCATCCTAAGGGTTTCTTCCCTGGACATGCAACTACACATACTGAGGCCCTTTCTATAGGGAGAGCTGAACCCATATAGCCCGTGGGTGATTTAAGACGACAAATCTACACCGCCCAGGTAAAGGTATTAAAGGCATTCCAAACCCAGTCCCTTTTCTCATCATGGTTATGTATATATGTATGGATGTGTGCATATGGATGGTTTTACTTGATTTTATAAATGGCATTATTTTATCCTTATCCTGAGATCATGCTAGCATTTACCCGCTAACCCGTCTATTGGCTGTTATATACCCACACTATGAAGAAACTGATTGTTCTACTGCTCCTACATAGTGATTGAGTCAGGGATCAATATTTGGACTGAAGTGGTAAGCTTTCATCCTTTCGTAAGGCTCTACTTCATGGTATGGATACTTTTAGAAATTTTGATTTTATTTTGGATATTGGTTTTGGCTATAGTTGGGGGAAAGTCCCAACAGGATTTTATTACTCTTTTGGTTAGAGGCATTATGGTACTTCTATGAGTTGGAATGGGAGGGATCGGTATTGGTGTCATACTTAGCATTGGAATAAGCTGATAGGCTGGCATCATCGAACATAATTTCTCACTGTTGATGATAGGCGAAATTACGCGCCTATATCAATATATTTTGCCCATATTTTAGCCTAGTTTTGAGAACAAATTATATATTTCATGCACTTTTAGTCCTTTTTCCTATAAATGAGCTAACGAACATGATTAGTAAAGTTTCAGGTATAAATGATGCAAAATTCAGCATTTTATGGCTTACTTGACGTAAAAGAAAGTTCACGAAGGAGGGAAAGGGAGTTTACACGCCTAAGGACCAAAACTGCTGCATGGAAAATCTGTCCCGGGCTAAAACAGCATTTCTGAAGACTCTGGGGACCTGGACCAAAACTGCTGCATGGAAAATCTGTCCCGGGCTAAAACAGCATTTCTGAAGACTTTGGGGACTTACAGATACAAAGCTGGATTTTGACAATGATACATTAACCTAGTACAATTGGGTTATGTATTTCATTAGTTTATTTGGATTAGGAGAATGTTACATTAACCTAGTACAAATGGGTTAAGTATTTCCTTAGTTTAGTAGGATTTGGTTATTTATTTCATTAGCATAGTAGGAGTAGGATAGGAGTATTATAAATACCCTATCATGCTAGAGATTTTTAATCAAGTCCTCCCTTAGTGGAGAGGCAACTCCTCCCTTAGCGGAGAGACACATTCTACTTCTCAATTACAACTCTTCTAATCTTTCCATTAATTCTATTCTTAAATTCCACAACAAGAGAATCGTTACTTGCTAAGGAATCACGCCACACGCCTATCACCTAATCCACACGCCATTACTCAACAATAACAATGCAAATCGTGATCTCCTTCGCACTCATGGGTAACTAAACTTCTCTGTTGGGGTTATGGAAGCCGAATGAGATACTATCTATTACTGTGAGTTTGTGAGTTCGAGACACGTATATTGCTTATATCATTATTCTCTTCATCTTAATGCAAATTCTTGTGGCTGCAGACGCATAGAATAACGCCAGTCTAACATTTAACTTGTTCGAGAGAAAGGTTATTTGTCAGGAAAAGAGATAATGTCAAGGTAGTAGGACACCCTTTCCTATTAAAAAGCTAGTGCCGTAACTGGACTAACCTCTTGGAGAATTCGTACCGTTAGACACGCTTTAAGCTCGAGAGAGTTAAAGTGAAATAGTCCTTGTTCAGGTCGAGAGACGCTTGGATTTACCATCGACTACAATTCTCGATAAGCAATTGCATGTCAAGACTCTACACACTCATAGCCGATAGAGACGTATACCTCGAAAGGTGGACATAACCCCAACGCTTAAATTCTCATTGTTTACAACCAACGTAACAATCTCTCTTTTTACTTTGCTATTTTCAGCTTTTACTTTATTGTTTTGGTTACACATTACAATCCCCCCTTTTTACGAGACTTGCACTAAAAGTCTAGTAATTTTACTTACTTGTTGGCCAAGCTATTCCCTGTGGGATCGACACCCAACCCAGGTTGGGTTCTATATTTGCTAACGACCGCTTTACACTCCCACGAGAGCTGTAGATTGAGCGTTATCAACTGTTCCATCATATTTTATTTTGGTGTTTATTATATTATATTTTGGAACTTATTTGATTATGGCTCGGTTTATGGCCCTTGTTTCGGTATCGGTTTGGTATAGTTGGATTGTTTGTATAGGATGGTAGAATCGGTTAGGATGATCATGGTTGTGATGTTATCCCAAAGTCTTCATGTGAGTTGTTGCACTATCTTGCTATATTCTCAAAATTCAGCCAACTCAGGGCAGGTAGCTGAAGGTTGGATCGGGTAACAGGGGTAGTCTCTGGTCCCGATCGGACTTGGGATACCCATTACTACAAGCCCCCCGATTGGGTCACATCAAGTTCCCTAGAAGAACTTAGACGCTAACTAAATGCCTAGGAAATGCTCCCTTGCAAGCATGTTGGCTAACCTTGGTAGTATATTAAGGCGGATGCCTTAGAACTAACGTTCATTGTCTAATTGACTAGCATTATTGATGATGCCATAATGAGTTGTTGTTTATGCCATTAAATAAGACCATGACCATGTTATTAATTAAGCCATGGATTTGCTATTTCTCAAGTTAGTGATAAGCTTTCCTTATCCAAATGGTAGGCAATGAATAGACTACTTGTGGACCATTACTTAGGATAATGCTAATGGTTATGATCATGGTCTAATGGACTAAATTATTGGATTATAACTTATATTATTCATATTACATATATAAATATATGTATACACACTCACCTACTAATAATGTGACATTAATGATGAATGAGGAACTATAGAGGTATGCTTTTCTTGCTTTTCTTTTATGTTTTACTTTAGCCCTCGTGGGGTTTGTTCTTTACTTTATCCATTGTGGGGATTGCTCTTTATTATCGACATTGAATTGGATATTATGATTAATTATTTATACCCGACATGGCCAAAGGAAATTGTGATAATGATATTGATTCCCGGCATGGCCGGAGGATATTGTGATGATGATATTGATATCCGACAAGGACGGAGGATATTGTGATGATGATAATGATACTCGACAAGGCTGGAGGATGACTATTTGATGTACCTACGTGTATATCTACCGGTTCAAGTCTGGATAGCCCTATGTATGGAAATTTTATGCATATATATACATATATATCCCATATGTGTGATGTGGATGTAATGTGACATTAGGATGTGAAATGTAGCCCACTAGTGTTAAATTCATAAGAAGTGGTGTAGTTAATGATTAATGATAGCTAAGGATTCATGATGGATATTGTTTAAATGGTCAATCGAGACTAAATGGTAAGCGGGAAACTAGTTGTAAAACGAGGATACACTTGATAAGTAATGTTAGTGATAAATGATTGTTAGTTAAGGAATGTTGGCTATTAAAATAGTTATGTGGTGAATAATTGCTGTTCGTATAGAGTTGATCATTTCGGAAATAGGTTAAGCTCTTGGAGTTAAGAGTCACCCATTTCCTTCTATTTTATTGATCTTCAGTCTTTTGTTTTGAGACAAATGTATTGGCTAATTTTAGACCATTGGGTTGTATTATTGATACTTGATGCTCTTGTATAGACTTTCCTAGGCCTTGGGATTGGAATCCATGTTTGAAGGTTTATATATATTAGAACATTGTTCAAAAAATATTTTATTAGACTTTACCAGCCTTTTGTGTGTCTATATTAGAACATTGTTTATCTATATTAGATATTAGAACATTTTTTATCTATATTAGAACAAGTAGCAATTTTTTTTAAAAGTGCATTTCATATATTTAACACAAAATAATGAAAACCAATATGATAAAGGGTGGCGGGATTAATAAATTATATTTTAAAAAAAATTGGGGGTAGGATAGTGGAGTGGGGGTCGGGATAGGGGTGGGTTGGGGATGAGGGTCCGGTAAGAACAAGTTTTAAAAATATTTTTTAAAAAGTATTTAAAAAAAATCGGTAGGGGTTTGGTGGGGGTGGGGGTGGGGGCAAGGATGGTGGGGTGGGAGGTCAGATAGGAGGTGGAGTTAAATAATATAAGGTGAAGGAAAAGAAAGATTATATAATATATTAAGTAAGGACATAATTGGAAAAAAATAAGCAAACCATGGGATACCAGTAAATCGGTGGTTACATAAAAGGGAGGTTTTCATGGTTACCAAACTATGAAATTAAACCATACCATACCATACCATACCATACATTTTTAGAAACAATCAAAACAAAAATGGTTCCTTAATAACTATACCATACTATACCATGGGAAGCCACCATCCAAACAGAGGGTTATTAGGTGCCATCATGACTCGTTAATTAGTTCATGACAAACAACCACCTATTACTAGGGAAGTGCACGCTGCTGATGATAGGCGAATTTACACGCCTATATCAACATATTTTGCCCATATTTTAGCCTAGTTTTGAGAACAAACTATATATTTCATGCATTTTTAGTCCTTTTTCCTGTAAATGAGCTAACGAACATGATTAGAAAAGTTTCAGGTATAAATGATGCAAAATACAGCATTTTATGGCTTACTTGACGCAAAAGAAAGCTCACAAACAAAGGAGAAGGAAGTGGGACGCCTAAAGGACCAAAACTGCTGCATGGAAAATCTGTCCCGGGCTAAAACAGTAATTCTGAAGACTTTGGGGACTTACAGACACAAAGCTGGATTTTGATAATGATACATTAACCTAGTACAATTGGGTTAAGTATTTCATTAGTTTATTTGGATTAGGAGAATGTTACATTAACCTAGTACAATTGGGTTAAGTATTTCATTAGCCTAGTAGGATTTGGTTAGATATTTTATTTACCTAGTAGGATTAGGATATGGGTATTATAAATACCCTATCATGCTAGATATTTTTAATTAAGTCCTCCCTTAGTGGAGAGACACATTCTACCTCTCAATTACAACTCTTCTAATCTTTCCATTAATTCTATTTTTCTTCTTCTACTCTTCTATTCTTAAATTCCACAACAAGAGAATCGTTACCAAGCCAAGGAAACACGCCACACGCCTATCACTTGATCTACACGCCATTACTCAATATTGTGATATAATAACAATGTCAATCGTGATCTCCTTCGCATTCATGGGTAACTAAACCTCTCTGTTGGGGTTATGGAAGCCGAATGAGATACTATCTATTGCTGTGAGTTTGTGAGTTCATGACACGTATATTGCTTATATCATTATTCTCTTCATCTTAATCTACATTCTTTGCGGTTGCAAACGCAAGAATACGCCAGTCTAACATTTAACTTGTTCGAGTGAAAGGTTATTTGTCTGGAAAAGAGATAATGTCAAGGTAGTAGGACACCCTTTCCTATTAAAAAGCTAGTGCCGTAACTGGACTAACCTCTTGGAGAATTCATACCGTTAGACACGCTTTAAGATCGAGAGAGTTAAAGTGAAATAGTCCTTGTTTAGGTCGAGAGACGCTTGGATTTACCATCGACTACAATTCTCTATAAGCACATGTATGTCACAATTCTACACACTCATAGGCAATAGAGACGTATACCTCAGAAGGTGGACATAACCCCAACGCTTCAATTCTCATTGTTTACAACCAACGTAACAATCTCTCTCTTTTTACTTTGCTATTTTCAGCTTTTACTTTATTGTTTTCGTTACACATTACAATCCCCCTTTTTCGAGACATGCACCAAAAGTTTAGTAATTTTGCTTACTTGTTGGCCAAGCTATTCCCTGTGGGATCGACACCCAACCCAGGTTGGGTTCTATATTTGCTAACGACCGCTTTACACTTCTGCGAGAGCTGTAGATTGAGCGTTATCAAAAATTGGCGCCGTTGCCGGGGAATACAAGTGTCAATCAAGTTCGTGATAATTACTAGACCCTTTGGTCAAAGATTCTTATACTTTTACTTTTAGTTTTGGTTTTTGTTTCTTGCAGGTTTTTACTTTAGTGCATGCCCCATACTAGAAGTTCTGGTCAACCGTTATTACCAATCAATCCTGAACCACAACGAATTAGAAGAATGGAAGCACAAGCTGAAATCGACAGGATGGCTGCTCTTGCCGCTGCTCAAGTCCAACAACAAAATATTGATAATCCTGGGCGAGCAACAAACCCTGACGATGAGGATTTAGGTGATGACGAGTTAATACACCCAAGGCATGTCGCTGAAACTGCAACACCTGCCAACAGAAGAGGTCGACAAGCTCGGTATAGGTATGATCGCCAACCTTTGCAGCCAGCTTTCGACGATGATGATGATGATCTGGATGGTGCCGGAGCCACTGGAGATATAATTCCACCACCATTAGCGCCTGGAGCCAAGTTCAACATCACAAGCACCATGATTCAGTTATTGCAACTCAAGGGATTATTTGGTGGACTAGCAGGCGATGATCCGAATATGCATCTCATCAACTTTATTTCTACATGCAAGTCCTTTGACAATCCTGGTGTTGGTCAGAATGCTATTCGATTACGTCTATTTCCATTGTCTCTGTCTGGGGAGGCAACACTATGGTTGAATGGGCTGACTCCTGATTCAATTACAAATTGGAGGCAATTGAGAGACGCTTTCCTAGAAAGATTCTTTCCGCCATCCAAAAGGGCTCAATTGAGAGATGAAATCAGCAACTTTCGTCAGCTTCCCTCTGAAGCTCTTCATAAAACATGGGAGAGGTTCAAGACAAAGCTAGCGAGATTCCCAAACCATCACATGACTAATGTTCACCTCATGGAGATCTTGTATAGAGCCTTGAATTCAATAACCAAACCAGTGGTGGACAACGCAGCTGGAGGTTCTTTCATGGACCTCACCTTTGGTCAAGCAAGCAATATGGTAGATCGTATGACAAAATAAAGTAGAGCTTGGCATACCAGGGATTCTGAGGTAGCAAGCCCCACTTTATCTATTGGCATGACTGCAGACCAACGAAGAAGAGAAGAAGAACATGATCAAGATATGGCGCACATGAAAACCCAAATGGATCTTCTTACAAAGCATCTATTAGGGAAGACTGAAAAAGTGAAAGCGATTGCATCAAAAGGAAGAGACGAATCTGATTCGGAAGAGGAGGCCAACTACTTGAACAATTAGGGGGGTTTTCGAGGGAATACCCAAGGAAACCAAGGTCGGAACTATTATGATAAATCTGGAAACAAAGACCAAGGTAGTTGGAAGAACAAGAATAAAAAGAGTGGTTTGTACGTTCCCCCTGGCAGACGTGATACCACCATATCTAATTCTGGAAGTATGGAAGACATGATGGCTAAATTATTGAAAGGAGTGGAAGCAACGAGCGCAGGAGTTACGGAGGTAATTAATGATTTGTCTGCCATGAAACAATTAGTAGATTCACATTCCACTTCAATTAGACAACTAGAGCAGCAATTCAGTCAACTTTCAGCAGCACTCAACCAAAGAAAGGCCGACACTTTACCTAGCGATACTATGCAAAACCCAAGGAATGATGGGTCATGCATGGCCATCACTACCAGAAGTGGTAAGGTGCTGGAAACTTTAGAAAAAGGCAAGCAAGTGATTGACGAAGTTGCGGACATGGATGACAACGCAAAAGGAGAAGATGCCGCAGCTACTACTCCTGACGTCAACAACGCCACATCCAGCATTGTGCAGCCTGAAAAATTGGGAAAACGGAAGCAAGAGGAGAAGAAAACCGCGGATAGAAAACTTCCATACCCACCACCACCTTTTCCCCAAAGATTGAAGAAGGTGGCGGATGACACTAAGTTCAGCAAATTTATGACTATGCTCAAGCAGCTGACCATTAATGTTCCATTGGTGGAGGCACTTGAACAAATGCCTGGATATGCAAAGTTTATGAAGGACCTATTGACAATGAAGTGGGCAGCAAGTTATGAGTTGGCGGATAATGTTCATCATTGTAGTGCAATCGCTACAAGGTCGTTAGTTCAAAAGAAAGCAGATCCTGGAGCTTTCACTATTCCTTGCACAATTGGATCGTTGGATTTTGCCAAGGCATTGTGCGATCTAGGTGCTAGCATCAATTTGATGCCACTATCCATCTACAAGAAGTTGGGGCTAGGCGATCCGACACCAACCAATATGAGGCTCGTGATGGCTGATAGGTCGGTAAAACGACCTGTGGGTATCTTGAATGATGTGTTGGTGAAAGTTTCTTCATTCATCTTTCCTGCAGACTTCGTTATTCTGGATTGTAAGGAGGATTCTGAAGTTCCCATAATCTTGGGACGTCCTTTCCTTGCAACTGAAAGTGTGCTTATTGACATGAAAGATAATGAGCTTTTGTTTCGAATTAATGACGAAGTGGTACGGTTTGATATATGCAAAACAATGAAGCAGCCCAGCGATATGAATGAGTTATCTGTAGCTGATGTTCATCATGAGGATACGAAAGCATTATCTATAGAGAAACAGCTTACTGTTGAGCCATTGTCTGCTGTGCCACTGAAAGTTGAGCATGAAGATAATGAAGGCTATGAAGAACTTATGAGTGCTCTAACAGAAATAGATCCTTATACTCCTAAGCAACCAGATTGTGATCTCAAGAATCAACCAAAAGCGAAGACTCCCTTTGACGAGCCACCAATGCTAGAATCGCAAGAGCTTCCCGATTATCTAAGGTATGTGTTCTTGGAAAGTAGAAATATACTTCCGGAGAGTACAGATGATTTAAGTGAACAGCACGTAGAAGCTCTCATCTCTGCTCTGAAGAGATACAAGAGAGCTATGGGTTGGACTATTGATGATATAATTGGAGATTCTCCGGGAAAATGTAAGAGCCATCTTGAAGAAGATCGCATGCCCACAGGTAAGCCTCATTGTCGTCTAAATCCTTTCAAAAACGATCCATCACTTAACTCGATGAAGTCTGAGTACTCAAGGTAACTATGTCGAGCCACGACAATAAATAAGGCGCTATATGGGAGGCAACCCATCGTTTTTTCATTTATTGTTTATCGTTTTTCCTTTCATTCTAGTACTTGTTTTGTTTTGCTAAATGAAAAATCCAAAAATAAGAGTCGTGCCACGACCAAAACTAAGGCGCTTGGTGGGAGGCAACCCATCGTACTAATCATTTTCAGTTGTTTTGAGCAAATATAGGTGTAAGAAGTATTCAACGAGGAGATTGATTTCAATTGACGATTTGGACGCATTGTATGGTAAAGTTGGTAAGTTAGGAATGGTGATGCACAAGGCTATGGATTGAGCATTTCTCACACCAAAATAGGCTTCGAGGAAGGCTAGGCCTTGGTAAAACCAAGCCACGAACGATGCACAACCTATCCTTTAGCCTAAGGTCTCGGAATCTAGTGTGCTATACACTATGCGCCGCCTATTCCTAGGTATGCTTTTGACTATGCGCCACCTATGCTATGGCATTTGGTCTCAGTATCTCATATGCCATAGACTATGCGGCGCATATGTCTACAAATGCCATAGACAATGCGCCGCATATGTCATGTCTATGCCAAGCATTATGCGCCGCATATGTGGGATTTTTGTCTCCAAAACCGATTGTAAATGGGTCATAACCCGACCCATTCTCTTCCTATATAAAGGGGACTTAGTTTTATAACACAACCACATTAGAAAATACCCTAAAGGCGCCGCATACTCTTCCAAATCTTCTCAAAATTTTCTTCTTTTGCTCTTCCAATTCACAAAACCATCTCCAAAGGCTTCAATCACATAAGTACTCTTTTATTCTTCATCTATTTCTAGTAAGTACTACGTTCCTATGCCTATTATGAATTGCTACATCTTCAAAGATCATTAGTGATGTTAATGTGTTTGGATTGTTGATACACAACCATGTGAGTGAACATATACGTTAGGATAATCTTGACCGGTCTCCGACTTGAATTTGGTTTTAATAAGCATTGTTATACTATTTGCAGAATTGCCATGGCTATGAACATTGCTTAAGCTTGTTACTTGGATACTTACATGTTATACTATCTCGTTCATCGGGATAAGACTTATAGTTGTCTACCGACATAGGAGGTTGTGATTGTTGAAAATAACTATACCACGATGTAACCCCTATGTAGTAGTGTTGTTATACTTAACATGAACGTAGTGCAATGGCTGCAAGTAGTGATACATCACTGATCTTCTTGTCGGAAGATAGTTCCTAAAACGTATGTCGATGAATTCTGAGTAATCGATCACTTTCACCTCACTAGTTGGTGCCAACAACCTAAGTGTGGGGTGGTACCTCTACTTCTTGTTTATAGATTATATCCATTGAGATGATGCTAACATGACTCTATTGAGATCTCAGGTACAATGGCACCAAAAGACAAGGCAAAGATAAGGCTACCACTTCACAAAAAGGCAAGAAAAGAGGCCAAAGAGAGCAAGGAGAACCCTCCTCGATGCAAACACCTCAACTCACTCTTGGAATTAAGTGGGATACTTATGAGGAACTTCTAAGGATGACGACTCTGATGATGATTCCGATGCAAGGGGTATGACCCCAGACATAGAGAATGAGTCCGATTAACCAGGTTCTTCTTATTTATTTTCCACTGAGGACAGTGTGCCCCATTTAAGTATGGGGTGGCGGTATCGCATGCTATACTTCTCTATTTGCATCTATGTTTGTTTACTTTTATTGTGTGTTTTCGATTTTTTTTAGTTAAGTTTTTTTTAGTAGTTAAAATTTTTTCTAGCTTCGCATGAAATTATTTTGACAGGCAACATGAGATTATAACAAGAGTATGTGTTACAATTGTGACTATTGAGACGTTTAGGCTCTAGTTGTGACTCATTATGTGATATTTTGTGGTTCAATTCCTTCACTTGTTGGGTCGAGAGTCTATATTACTTCCAATCAAGTCGATCATGTGCCTTGTGTGTGTGAGATTAATAGTATCTTCTATGTATGTGGCTGATGCTAGAACTTGCCTGGTATGTATGCAAAGCGAAAATAAGGAGTGTAAGTTTAGGAGATGATTTAGGCATTTCTTTGGCAACCTATATTTATTTACCTTCAGTTTTACCTACCCATGGACATCATCCTAGTCAAACCCTTTTGAGCCTTTAGCCTATTTCTTTGACAACCTCGTATGTAAGCCTAATCCATTTTTTCCAAGATCATAATTTGATCCAAATTCCTAAGTGCTTTAAAGTGAAAAAGTCATGTGACAACATAAGAGGAAATTGGGTGAGTATGATGCTTTAAATTGTAATGGTGCTTGAATGTGTTATGAAAAAGAAAGTGCTATCATAAGAGGTATGTTGTGAAAAGAAAAAGGAAAAGAAAGCTGAAAAGTGAGTTGTTCTTAAAATTGAAAAACAAAAGAGGAGAACAAGGGTGGTAGAATAAAAGAAAGAAGAAAGGTTGAAAGAAAAAAGTGTCAATGATACAATATGATGTATTAAAGCGCTTAGGAGCTTAGTCACTATTCCTGGCCAAAATAGTCCTACCCGTCCCTTAGCCTACATTACAACCATAAAAAAAACTACTTGATCCTAATCTTAACATTCTGACATTTAGTGGAGTACTACACTAAGGGCAAGCCTATGGTCATCAGTTGCTACATATGAATTCTTTGTGAGAGCGAGAGCAAGGATATTGTTGATACCCATGTTTGGCAAATATGCTATATTTGTGAGTGATTATGGGTACTATATGGTGAGACACACATGGTTGATGAGTTTTGGATAGTTGTATATGATTCTATGCACTTTAACGTTTGCATGCGAGTTGATCACCATCACGAGTCTATACTTGAGGTTAAATTGTTTCTACTTATAATCGGAAAGCTACTCTTGGTTGATAATCGTTGTACTTGTCTTGATAAATGTTTTGTGTTGTTGCTGTAAAAACCTTA
Source organism: Capsicum baccatum var. pendulum (assembly GCA_030864225.1). Taxonomy (NCBI): domain Eukaryota; kingdom Viridiplantae; phylum Streptophyta; class Magnoliopsida; order Solanales; family Solanaceae; genus Capsicum; species Capsicum baccatum. Next base: position 197,325,991 of record CM061558.1, on the reverse strand, counting down.
AGTCGACGCTTAGAAGGACATGATATTTCGTTCGAGGACGAACAAAGCTTCAAGTGTGGGGTGTTGATGATAGGCGAATTTACATGCCTATATCAATATATTTTGCCCATATTTTAGCCTAGTTTTGAGAACAAACTATATATTTCATGCACTTTTAGTCCTTTTTCCTGTAAATGAGCTAACGAACATGATTAGAAAAGTTTCAGGTATAAATGATGCAAAATACAGCATTTTATGGCTTACTTGACGCAAAAGAAAGCTCACGAACAAAGGAGAAGGAAGTGGGACGCCTAAAGGACCAAAACTGCTGCATGGAAAATCTGTCCCGGGCTAAAACAACAATTCTGAAGACTTTGGGGACTTACAGACACAAAGCTGGATTTTGATAATGATACATTAACCTAGTACAATTAGGTTAAGTATTTCATTAGTTTATTTGGATTAGGAGAATGTTACATTAACCTAGTACAATTGGGTTAAGTATTTCATTAGCCTAGTAGGATTTGGTTAGATATTTCATTTACCTTGTAGGATTAGGATATGGGTATTATAAATACCCTATCATGCTAGAGATTTTTAATTAAGTCCTCCCTTAGTGGAGAGACACATTCTACCTCTCAATTACAACTTTTCTAATCTTTCCATTAATTCTATTTTTCTTCTTCTACTCTTCTATTCTTAAACTCCACAACAAGAGAATCGTTACCAAGCTAAGGAAACACGCCACACGCCTATCACTTGATCTACACGCCATTACTCAATATTGTGATATAATAACAATGTCAATCGTGATCTCCTTCGCATTCATGGGTAACTAAACCTCTCTGTTGGGGTTATGGAAGCCGAATGAGATACTATCTATTGCTGTGAGTTTGTGAGTTCATGACACGTATATTGCTTATATCATTATTCTCTTCATCTTAATCTACATTCTTTGCGGTTGCAAACGCAAGAATACGCCAGTCTAACATTTAACTTGTTCGAGAGAAAGGTTATTTGTCTGGAAAAGAGATAATGTCAAGGTAGTAGGACACCCTTTCCTATTAAAAAGCTAGTGCCGTAACTGGACTAACCTCTTGGAGAATTCATACCGTTAGACACGCTTTAAGCTCGAGAGAGTTAAAGTGAAATAGTCCTTGTTTAGGTCGAGAGACGCTTGGATTTACCATCGACTACAATTCTCTATAAGCACATGTATGTCACAATTCTACACACTCATAGGCAATAGAGACGTATACCTCAGAAGGTGGACATAACCCCAACGCTTCAATTCTCATTGTTTACAACCAACGTAACAATCTCTCTCTTTTTACTTTGCTATTTTCAGCTTTTACTTTATTATTTTCGTTACACATTACAATCCCTCTTTTTCGAGACTTGCACCAAAAGTTTAGTAATTTTGCTTACTTGTTGGCCAAGCTATTCCCTGTGGGATCGACACCCAACCCAGGTTGGGTTCTATATTTGCTAACAACCGCTTTACACTCCTGCGAGAGCTGTAGATTGAGCGTTATCAGCTGCAGATAGTTCTGGGGAGTCGATTAGTAATTTATTTGGAAGATTGACACTTGACCAAGTGCAACGCTTTTATCGTTTGATTAAAATTTCCCCATATGGACATGAATTTTTTTGGTAAGGAACATATAAGTGTGTTACATGCATGCATCAATACACTAGACATACATATCAATAAACAAGATCATTGGGTGCTCGATAGTGGTGCAACTTACCATGTCATGGGAAATCTAAATTTGATATTTGATAATTTTGATATAAATCTGCAATTAGCATGACTTCTCGATGGTACAGAAACAACAACCTCCAAACCAGGACGTGCCAAATTGACAACCAACCTTATATTACAAGATGTTTTATTTGTATTTAATTTATCTTGTAAACTTATTTTTGTTGGGAAATACAGATCACAAGTTCTATGTGTCAACAAGTCATGTGTGATACATGACCCTACTTTGAGAATTTTGAGTTGTCTGGGTGAATAGAGAAATAAGGAGTACTATTTTTGACGAGTGATAGAGGATACACACCAAGCTATGAATTCTGTGGAAAAATACGGACTATGGCACCAACGTATGGTACATCCTTCTAGTCAGAATTTATCTATGTTTCACAATTAATTAATATACCCTCTAAGAGGATAGATGGTAGTGTTTTTGATGCTTGCTTTCAATATAAACAAACTAGAACGTATTTTCCATTGAATAATAATAAAGCCCTTACTATCTTTGATTTAATTCATGTTGATATTTGGGGTCTCTATCGTCATTGTTCTTTTACGAGTGAATATTATTTCTTAACAATTGTTGATGACTTTAGCAGAGCTGTATGGGTCTACTTAATGTTGGATAAAAAAGAGGTTGGAAAATAGTTAGATGAGTTTTGTGTTATGGTTCAAACACAATTTGTTAAAACAATCAAAACAGTCCACAATGATAACAGCTTTTAATTTGCAAAAGGGGGGATGTTGAAATTCTATAAAAAAAACATGGAATAACTTTACAAACAAGTTGTGTCGAAACTCCTCAACAAAATAAACGAGTTGCGAAAAAAACCCAAACACATTTTTGAAGCATCTAGAGCATTGTAATTTCAAGAACAACTTCCTATTGAATTTTGGGGAGAATGTGTTTTGACTACGGTTTTCTTAATTAATCGTACTCCAACTACTCTACTATATGGGAAGTCGCCATATGAACTTTTGTTTAATAAACTACCACATTTGAGTTTTTGGTTGTCTTTTCTATGCTCATTCTAAACCTAGGATCAAGGATAAATTTGCTTCAAGGAGTTGAAAATATGTTTTTCTTGGGTATCCCCATGGACAAAAAGGATAACGAGTTTATGATTAGAGAATAAAGAAATGTTTGTATCTCGTGATGTCATTTACAATGAACATATTTTTCTGATTAGTTATTCCCTATTGATGCATCTAAGGCCTCAACTTTGGATAAACCCTTGGCCTTTTATGACATATCCATTCTCATCGAGCAGTGATCCTCTTCACCTAACAATAACAATTTGAATGTGCACCAGGAAATTATTACATACACCATAAATAGATGTTCTCATAATAATATTGTGGACATAGGGAGTAAGTCTCAACTTACAGGGATTCCTTCATTAGAGGTTGAATCTTTAGGTCATGGTCATAGGGAAAATGAGCTCCTTCTCACTCTGCAGGATTTTGTCTGCATCTCTGATATAAGAACACACCCTTTCTCGCCCCAATCTTACCAGATGGTCTTCTCAAGTACTCCTTATCCTCTTGCTAACTTTGTCACTTGTGAAAAATTTTCTAATGATCATAGGATTTTTCTTACTTCTATCACTATGGGGAATGATCCCTGCTCTTTTCAGGAAGCAATGAAATATCATCATTGGCGGGATGCCATTCAAAAAGAGATCGATGCATTAGAGAAAATAAAACATGGTCTGTTTTACCTCTTCCCCATGGTAAAAAACTTATTCAAAGTAAGCGGGACTATAAAATTAAAGATAATTCTAATGGCATAGTTGAATACAAGGAATGATTGGTAATTCAGGGTAATGAATGAGAAGAGGGAATCAATATCACGAAAACTTTTGCCTCAATAGCCAAATGGTGTTTATTCGCATATTTCTCACTGTTGTTGTCTCTAAAAATTGGTAGATTCACTAGATTGATATGAATAACATTTTTTTACATAGTGATTTACATGAAAATGCCTATATGAAACTTCCCCTAGGTTATGTCTCATCTCAGATGAATGTGGTTTGCAAGTTGTGCAAATCCCTTTCAGACTTCAATAGTATACACGTAACTGGTTCGCTAAATTGATAGAATCTCTCCAAATGTACGAGTTTGTTCAGTCCCATGCAGATAACATATTGTTCACCATTAAAAGGGCAAATTATTTTGTTGGAGTTCTAGTGTATGTTGACGACTTGCTAGTGGTTGGAAATAATTCAGAAACTTGCTCTCTAGTCATGAAATATTTGGTCGATTGCTTTCACCTTAAAGATCTTGGACCCTTGAAATATTTTTTGGAGTCGAGCTTGCTCGTAGTAAGTAGGTCCTTTTTCTGTGTCAACGATAATACATTACAGATATTTTTTCTGAAGCAGAACTTTTGGGAGCTAAACCTGTCTCTACTCATATGGTTCAAAACCATCGATTTGGCCTTGCTACAACAAGTTATGTGTTGATTCCACTATCATAGTGAGACATCTTATTTATCTCATAATTACTAGATTAAGGATTTGTTATTTTATTCATATCTTATCTCAGTTCCTTCAGGCTCTAAGAGTTGAACACTATGATGTTGTCTTATGAGTCTCTAAATATTTAAAGAGTAGTCCTAAAATAATTTTATTTCATATTCAGCTTCAAAATTTGATTTTTAAATTAAATACAAAAAATTATTAACTTGTCCTAAGAATTAAAAAAATTACAATGCATGTAAATTCCTAGAATATGAATTTTAAAGGAAATAAAGTTATGAATTTAATATGTGAAAAAAGAATTTAGATATGCAACTGTGTGCATCATATTTAATCATAATATATTATACAACATTGAAAATTTACTATTTTAGTTTGTGATTAAATATTTACATTTTTTAATTAAAAAATTAAGCTATAAAAATAATCAACATGAGAAATTGTCAACATAAAAATTTTAGTTATTTCTTGAGTTTTAGTCATCACCATTGTTTTTTTACTTTATTTTATAAAATATTAACTCTCATATGTAATGTTATCCATAGATTTACCTTTCTTAGCAAATTTCAAAAGTTTGTCCTCTCAAATTCAAATAAAAATAGATAAGCTATCCCAACTTAAATTTTATCTAGCATTTAAAATTAATTAAATTGATTTGCATAGTCAGATAGTAAAAAATCAATGAAGATAACTTTTCTTAAAAACATAATTGGATAATAATGAAGAAATTTTAATTTTTTTAGCAGTTGATATGCATGCGTGCATAAATTTTAGGATGTACATGTACAAATATCAATATTTCTCGAGAAAATTGAAGGAAAGGTGTCTTTTAAGTATTGCATGAAGGATTGGTGACATTGACCAACTTAAAGGATCAAACATCATTAAGAAACTTGATTAAGTTAATAAAGAATTTGATTAATTTTTTCAAAACTTTCTAATCTTTTCAAAAATAAAAATCAACCTGCACCCCTCTTCAATCCAAATCAACCACCCCCAGTCTTTCTTCTCTCTCTCAACAGCTTCTCTCAACTCTCTCCTAACCAACAGTTCTGTAAAATTCTCCCTTCAATCCCCGGTGACTTTAACTTTCGACGAAAAATAGTTGGGCGAGTTCCCTTTCGACTTTCAACTGTCAATCGACGTGAAGACTTCTCCGACGATAATAACTTTGAGTTCTTCATCGTCCCATTTCTTTTTTCACAGGTAAATATGAAGAAATAGAGGAAATTGAGCCAAATACTCTTCTAGTGTTGAAATATGGACTAAATAAAATCCTAATTTCTGGCATTTAGTCTTTTTGTTGTCGTACTGTTGATTCGGATTTATTGGTGATTTTTTGTTTACAGTTGATGTTCTTAGTGTGTGTATGTATGTGTGTGATTTGTTGGTGTTGCTAGGTTGATGTGTTATTTGTCTTGGTAAAATAGAGTTGCAACAGATAAAATATTTGATGCAACAGATGAAACATCTTATGCAACAGATGAAGACATCTGATGTAACAAATTAAAACATCTAATACAACAGATTAAAATCTGATGCAACTATGAAAATCTGATGCAACAGATGAACAATCTAACAAATCATTCATCTATTATGACAGATGACTCTTTTATTTGGAAGAAATCTAAACAATATTGATACAACAGATAACTCATTTTGCAACAGATGAGTGATATATTTCAACAGTTTAGTGATCTGTTTTTATTATCTCCAACGGTTTACTCATCTGTTGCAACAGGTCAGTTATATGTTACAACAGATAACATACCTGGTGCGATAGATTAGTGATCTATTTTTATGGTTTCCAACAGATTACTCATCCATTACAACAGGTCATTTATATGTTGCAACAGATAATATACCTGGTGCAATAGATTAGTGATCTATTTTTATGGTTTCCAATATATTACTCATCCATTGCAATAGGTTAGTTATATATTGCAATAGATAAACTACCTGATATAACAAATTAGTGATCTATTTTATGGTTTCCAATGGATTACTTATCCATTCCAATAGGTTGGTTATATATGGCAACAGATAATCTACCTGGTGCAACAGATTAGTGATATATTTTTATAGTTTCCAATGGATTACTCATCCTTGCAACAGGTTGGTTATATGTTGCAATAGATAAACTACTTGGTACAACAAATTAGTGATCTATTTTTACTATTTCCAATGGATTACTCATCCTACAACAGGTTGGTTATATGATGCAACAAATATACTACCTGGTGCAATAGATTAGTGATATATTTTTATGGTTTCCAATGGTTTACTCTTCCATTGCAATGGGTCAGTTATATGTTGCGTCAAATAAAATACCTGGTGCAATAAATTAGTGATCTATTTTTATTATTTCCAATGGTTTACTCATCCGTTGCAACAGGCTGGTTATATGTTGCAACAGATAATGTACCTGGTGCAACAAATGTGTGGTCTATTGGAATTATTATTTTACCGTTGTGTATGTTAGATTTATTGTTATCCTTTTTTAATGATGCATTAATTAATTATAATCTATTTTATGTTCCTATTAATTTAAGATAATATGACTCCCAAAGAAAAAGAAACTGAATTATGTCCAAGTAAAGGAACAAGTACAGTAGCTCAACTACATCTACTACTCTATAAACTTACTTTACAAGTGTTATCTCAATCAGGAGCAGAAGATAATGAACACAGGGAGGAGGAATGTCTCAAAAGAGAAGATCCAAATGCTAATAGCATTGATCGTTATCCTGTGAGATCAAATGCCAAAGAGTTGGTCAAAACCTTCAGCATTGATCGTTATCCTGTGAGAATGCAGTGCGATGGTGCCACAGATTTAACGGGTGATTTTATGGTTAATTCAGCCATGGTAAAATCTTATGATGCCTTTAGAAAAATACTTCGAGAACAAAAATTGGATAGTTATTTCAGGGAAAGTTGCTTTGGGTAATATCTTGATTTGTCGGAGGACAAAATGCTTATTTCTAAATGAAAATGGTATACGATCTTCTTAAGCGTAGATTTATGTATGAAAATAAAGTCAAGATGGATGAGGTGTGGATAAATTACTGTGGCATTCTCTTTGTTTTGGTTTGAAGGAGTTTGCCATAGTTACCGGATGAAAATGTTATCTTCCTTGTCCTTCTCAAGTTATACCTACTCTGACCCACAAAAAAGCACCCCGCACACCTAAAAAGGCAAAGAAAAGTTAAGTGATCATGAGGAACTGGTGTCTATTGTTTTTCCAAGCTTCAAAAATAAAAATTTGATAGAAGTTTTGAAAGGTAAAGGACTCTCAAAGAAGCACTGGCATTTATTGTGCTTGGTTTGGTTTATATATAATATTCTTTGGGCGAGAGACGTTAACAACAGCATAAGCCTTGATTTAATAAATCTCTCTGAGGATCTTGAGGCATTTAATAGTTATCCTTGGGGGTATGAAAACTTCAAAATGACTGTCTAATATTTATTGACTCCATTAACGCCATAGACAGTCAACTTATATGGCTTTCCATGGGCCTTCATGGTAAATATTTATTTTATCATGATATGATTCATCATTTTTTTATTCAATAATGCTTTTGATTTATTGGCGTTATGTTATAGGCTTGGGCATTTGAAGTCATTCCTTATTTGAAACAACAAGTGAACTATCAGGAAGAAGTTTTCTATCCAAGAATCCTGAGATGGTTGTCAACCAAAACTGATAAAAATGCAAAATTTCTTGATATTTTCAGCCCCCCAAAGGAAGAAGTAAGTCCAATTTTAATTAAGTTTTTGTTTAAATTAATTATTATTTTAAATGATTTCATCATCATTCTAATATATGTACTGATTTATTTTAGATTGTCCATCTGTGGATTTTTTTTACCAATCGAGAGTTGAAGATGTCATTTTTCTTACTTTATGGTTTGTACAAACTTTATCAGACCCTAAGGTCATTAATGGAATAAAAATAGAATTGTTTAGAGTAACAACTATCAGAAGAAAAATAATTTTAAAGGGTGGACTTATTGTTGTTGATGATGGTGGTGGTAGTGGTGCTGCTATTGGGGACAATGATGCTCCTCTTATAGTTTTTGAAACAAAAAGCCATTATGATTATGATCATACTGGTTGTACAGATTTTTCTTTAGATTTTTCCACATCTAGCGAATGGTCTGCATGCAAATGTCAAGACTGCGAGGCAAAACATGATGGAGTGATTAATACTATTAATGTACTAACTGCTTCTGTAAAGAAAATGTCATCTAAGAGGGGTGTCATGCCATCAAAGAAGATTTCACATCCGTACACTCCACTAAAGATCAAGGCGGTTAAGAGGAGAAGCAAAGATACTTCCAAGGCATCATCAATTATCAAAAAAATCAAAATTACAATGCCTCTATCTTTGTCTTACACTGTTGTTCAATATGCAAGGGCCACAAGAGAGCAGCATGAGCCAAAGAAGGTGAATGTACATCATTTGTTCCAATAAACAAATAGGCACATATCTATTTTAACAGCTGATATATCTACTTGAAATTATCAAACAGATATATACATTTGTTGTAACTATTGTCTAACTTGTTGCTTCAGATACGTTAACTATTCTAATAGATGAGTCTTATCTTGAAACAGATAGGCCATCTAATCGAAATTATCGTACTGCTCTGATTTACTTATTCTAATTTGTGCCTAACAGATGATCCATCTTTTGCAACATAAGGCTCATCTGTTGCAACAGATGGACAATCTGTTGTATACTATAATTAACATTGACAACTTTTGTCTTTCTAGGTGGATGTCACAGTGGAAGCCACTGTTAAAGAGCATAATATCACAGTTGATAATCCATCAACTACTTTCAAAGAATAAAAATAAGTGGAGTCTATCAGTTCGGGAGAATGGAAGAAAACCCGTTTGAAGGGTTCAACATCTCAGACGAGGCTCCAAAAAAACTAACACAGTTTATCAATGACTATTCATAATGGATTGCCAATGGGCTATTAAAGCATTATGTCAGCAGGTACATAAATCAATTTTTAAAGATATTGCTTTATACAATTTTTGTTGTAAGAACGTGACATTAACACATATAAATCATTATGTAGAAAACAAAATGATGAATGCTACAAAGTAAAAGAATTGAGTCTTGGTTTTGATATGTCTGACTTTGTTGTTGCATATCCCGAAATAAAGAATTGGTTCTATTTGATGTCACAGCCCCAAACTTGCTGGAATGATGAGGTTTAAATTCCATATACATTACTATTAATTAATACTTTATTTAATTGCATCTGCATATTAGTTTTTTTGTCACATAATCTAAAATATTTGATAATATGCGCAGCACATTAATGTCATTTTTTACTACCTCCGAAAGAAGGCAAAGTTGCAAACACAAGAACAATATAGATACACGATAGGTAATTATTTATACTAATTTTACATCAATAATGCTTATGATAGGTATTGTCAACAATAGGCGAAAGTTTTCTGAAATGAGAAATGCTTAATCAACATCATCAAAGGTTTTAGCATTACGACTGGCTTACCTTGGTATTTGATCGATGAAGTGTACATCCCAATCAATTGTGGGGATGAATTCTATTAGGTGTTAGTTGTCGTCATTCTAAAAGAGAGGCGCATTTGAGTTTATGACTCGATGTCACAAAGAAGACATTCCAGGCCATCGTCTGAGATACAAAAGCTGGCCAAAATATTTCCTACTTACTTTAATTTGAATTGCTTTTAGTACCAAAAGGTTCATACTGATTGATCGACCATTGAAGCATATAAGGATAAAATAGGTAATCTATTTGATGTACAATATGTTGAAGGAATTTCTCAACAAACCATTGGTAAACTATAAGTTTAAGTGTCATTATTTAGTTTCATTTCATAAATTTCACAACGCTTGCATGAATGACGAGATATGGATTATCTATTTTTAAAACGTATGGATCGCGATATTTTTGTTATCGCGTATGTCGAGTATTTGAGTGATGGATTACTAATACCAAATGATGGACTTAATGCTGGATTACTCCACAAAAGATATGCTGATCTTTTATGGAAATACAGAGAAATGAAAGATTAGAAGCCGTACGCAAGCGACATTAAAGATCCACGATGACCAAAGCCGCATCTCGCAGGACCGGATGAAGAACAACTTGTCCATATTGAGTATATCCTTATAGCTTAAGTCCGTCAATGTAATAAACTATCCTTCTTGGTTTAACTTGTTGATTTATTTGTGGAGTAGATCATTTGTACCCATAATGATTTTTTTACATTTCATTTATTTGTTGAGTTATTTCATGTAATTTGCAAAGGCTTCAACTTATTTTATGTTGTCTATGAATATAATTTAATCCTTAGTTTTAAACATGTTAATTGAAATGGAATACTATATTCAAAAATCATAACAGATAATACATTTGTTGTAATAGATGACATATCTTATCAAATAGATTTAGACATATGTTGCAACATGAGATGCAACACGTATGTTATCTGATGGAAATTATATAACAGGCCTTCCTACTTTCTTGATTTTTTCCAATAGATTACCTATTATTTGTGACAGATAGATTATATGTTGCAACAGATTGGATATATGTTACGACAGACAGTCTGGAAAATATCTATTAATACAACAGATTACCAACCTATTCTAACAGGTAATCAATCTTTCATAACAGGTATTATATCTATTACAACAGATATACTATCTGTTGTATTATTAAAATTCAACTTGGCTAGTATAAAAATTATTTCCACAACATGTAAAGTGAAGTGGCTTGAAATGAAAAATTATTATCTTATTTGTCTCCATATTTGTACATATTCTTCTATATACACGAGCTCCAACCATTTAGTTAATACTCGATAAGCCCAGACCCATTGCATCTTTCCCACAATGGCATCGTACATACCAGTTATTTCTGTGTCGGTCAGCAAACACTCAATGTATGCAAGCGAGTATAGCCCACATGCGGCACCAATTTTATCTTTTGGGAGCTGGATGTTCTTATTTCGACCTTCAATATCCCATGATTCCTCCGTTAAGACTGCAGTCGGCAAATGATCCATCAACTTACTTTGCGTTAACAACTTGGGCAACAACTTCAAGAGTGGCTGCAGGTGGGCTAAAAATGTGTCATCACTAAAGACAGGTAAGTTACAGTCATAAACCTTCATCTTTCCCTCATAGGGTAGTATCTCAAGAATGAGAAAATGTTTGACTTCTATATTTATGACGGCAAGGATTCTCTTTGCCTTGGTCCATCTCTTGCCGTGTGGATATAGCCTTTTCCCTCTAACATATTTAATTACTTCTTCATCCTATTGGAATATAGAAACTAACTAATCAAATCTCGAGCCATCAAAATCATCTAGCTTATGGAGATCAACATACCTATCCTTGAAATTATTGTAGAAGTTGAGGTCCATTATCCTATCGGCAGCATCATAAGTATCTGGGTACGCTAATTGCCTGCCCCTCATGAGGCAAAGAATTTCATCAACATATTGTGGTATAAGAAGACAATTTTTAAATAGGTTAGTAATTAGAAAGAATAAAAACACAATGGAAAGAATCTAATGTAGAGAAATCTCTGAATCAGTTCACAGATTACCCAGACAACGCAACTTATGCAACAGATGTGTATTATGTTGCAATAGAATACCAAGATGTTACAACAGATTACACATCTGCTGTGTAGATTCTTCTTCATGGTGTAGATCGGAAGTCTAGGTTAGGAAAAGTAAACTTACATTGACCTTTTACCACTAACGCATATTTGTTACATTCGTGAAGTCTTTGGTAGCAAATAAATTCATGGTGTATTTTTTTGATCCTTCATCTTGTCATTTATGATTTCTTGCAGTTCCTTCTTCTTCTTCTCCTTTCCAAGTACCACGAATATGTCCACCTTCTTTAGTGGCCCCTGAACTTCAACAACTCTTGGAGCAGGAGGAGTTACAATTTTTTATGTTTCAGAATAGAGAGAATTTGTCTATTTTTTCCTTGTCTTCCTCCTAACCAGCACTATAGGAGTGTATGGCTCTCTCACCTCGTTGGATGGTATGACACCTCTCATGGATTTTAACTCCTTGACAGCTTCAGTAATGGTCTCTATCTTTTCAAGGAGTTTTTCTTCTCTGTCCTTGCATACTTTGCATTTGCGATGAGAATTTGAGGGTAAAAAGGGTGAGAGGGACCACTATAAAGATGGGAGGGACCGGGGTAGGGGTAAGAGGGCATGTGCAAGGGGTGTTTTTAAAAGTATTTATTTTTTGTTAAGCACCAACATGCTCATAACATGACTGGCAGCAACAGCAACATTAGGATGGCGCCACCATCATAAACAATTCCACCAGCAACACCCCCAGAAGAAGCACCCACATCTTTTGTAGTTTGAGGTTGGTCGTGAAGAGCTTCAACATTAGGCTGACCTTACCTAACTGCTCTTCTTATGGATGTTGCTCCAGCTAATTCCTTCTTTATTAACTCCATCGTTTGGTCTTATTTTGTATCAACACGACCTAGAGTAAGAAAAAAAGTTATCCCCAGCTCATCAACGGTAGGCACGATCCAAGGATTCACAACCTATTAAAAAAGAAAAGAGGTATTTAAATAATATAATAATAATTTATAGTCTGTTAGTTTACATGGATGTTAACACAGCCAACTTATGCAACAGATGATCTAGCTACCATAATAGCTGATCTGTATGTCATAAAAGATTAACAATATGTTGCATCAGATTATACATTTGTTGCATAATTTGTAACAGATGGGTAATCTGTTGAGTCGAGTTCAGAGAACCAGAGCAATAGATGGTTAATCTATTGTGAAATATGGATCGTCTATCATAATAGATTACCCATTTGTTGCACTAGTTACAGTTGATGGGTAATCTATTACAACAGACGACCCATCTGTCACAACAGATGGAACATCTATTTCAATATCTTTATTTGAGGCAAATTATTTTAGTTGAAAGAAGACATACTGCATCATTTGGAGGGTTAAAGAGATTAGCCTCCTTAATATATTTTTTGCTACTCTTTGTTGCAGCCAACTACCTAAGGATCCTTGGATGAGAAACTTTATCCGGGTAATCCTTGAAATGCCTAAAAACCCATCTTTTTTACCTTGCATTTGTTGGACCCTTTGTGGGATGTTTCCTTGATGAGAGGTTCTTCTGGACGATTGCATCTTAAGACCGTCACTATGGCAAACTCTTTCAATCCAAAACAAACCGATATACCATAGTAGTTGATCCAGACTTCATTCATCTTTTTTCGCCCTCCTTTGAATCTTTATCATTTCCCACATACTTGATCTTGCTCTTACGAAGTCCATATACCATGCTTATTTTGAAAAGAAAAGTGCGGTCCTCAGACAGCTCGAGAAAGTATGCAAAATAGATCTTCTTAAAAAGTACATCTATGTTTTCATTCTTCATAATATTCCTAAGTTCGATAAAAGGTTTCCCAAACTGACATTTAAGTACAAGATCACCAAATACTATGTTAGGGATATTCATCGACATTGCAACTCGAAACTTTTCAATACTAATGATTTTTACAGAATTATGCTGAGATTTCGATATTATTTTATGCCTCATTGGTGAGAAGGAGTTATCACTTTCCTCGGCTTTATTTTGCCCTAACTGAGATTGTTCTGGAAGTTCCTCCGAATCTATCTGTACTCTAGCCTTTTTTGTTTGGTGATCAGAAGTTGAACCACTTTCTCCACTTTCAGTTTTTTTTCTTTTGGGAAACATCTTTTAACTACAAACAATAGAAAAACAAAAAATACATTGCATTTGATGTCTTTATAATTTAAAAAAAAAGTAAGATAAATTTCAATAAATCATTCTATGCCATATTACAAAAAAATACTCCAACGGATAACCCATCAGTTGGAACAGATGGAAATCTGTTTGAAAACCTATTTAATATCTCCTAACAGATCTTCTATCTGTTGTAATAAATGGACCACCACCACCACAATGAATGCCATCACCAATGCCACCAAGACCAATACCAATGCCACTAATACCAACACCAATACCACCAACACCACCACCAAAAATACAAATGCCGACAACACCAACAATAACCACCAACAACACAACAAACACCATCCAACAATACCACGATAGTCAACAAAACACTAAGACAAAAACTAGGGTTTTCTCAGTGCTTCCTACTTTTTTAGCATCAAAACACAAAATTTCTAACCCATTCTCGAAGATAATACAACTAAAAGTCTTCTTTTTTTATCATTAACTAAAACGCTCTAATTTTTAAAATAAATAACAAATGTAGAACTCTTTTGAAACTCTATTACTTGTGAAGATAGAGAAAATGATGGATACAAGCGAGAATGAAGTCAAAAATAACAACTATGTGGTCAGAAATAGAAAGAAAATCAAATTATTTTGAACGGTTAAGCAATATGTTGAGTGGTTATTATCTGTATTATTTTAAGAGAGACTAAGAGATAAAGAGGAGGAGGAAATTGAGATTTGAAATGAGTAAAATTTTTTCCCGCAAATGGATGATTTGTATGGTTTGATTTGTAATTTGGGAAAAGAATGACAAGTTTTGAAATTGTTAATTTGGTCCAAATTAATCTTAATTAATTTTTTAAATTTCAAAAGATATAGTTTTTAAAATATTAAGTTAATGAGAACTAATTTCAACTAAGAGTGATTGATCGATGACTCGGGTCGAGATGAATGCAATACCAACATCATGCAAATGCAATGGCTCTATTGAAGTTGTTGTTGACCCTGTCATTCATCCTTATTTCAACCTAAATCAATTTAGGGACTATTAATCTTAACATTAAGTTAATGAGAACTCATTTCAACATGGAGTGATCGATCGATGACTCGGGTCAGGATGAACGCAATACCAACACCATGCAAATACAACGACTTAATTGAAGTTGTTGTTGACACTATGAGCTCATTCATTCATCTCTCGTTCCACCTAAATTAATTTTGGTACTATTAATCTTAACATTAAGTTAGTGATAACTCATTTTAACTCTAAGTGATCGATCGATGACTCAGGTTGGGATGAACACAATACCAATACCATGCAAATGCAATAACTCAATTGAAGTTGTTGTTGACCATGTGATCTCATCCATCCATCCCTAGTTCCACCTAAATCAATTTAGGTACTATTAATATTAACATTAAGTTAATGAGAACTCATTTCAATTTCGAGTGATCGATCGATGACTCAGGTTGGGACAAATGCAATACCAATACTATGCAAATGCAATAACTCAATTGAAGTTGTTGTTGACCCTGTGAGCTTATTCTTTCATCCCTAGTTTCACCTAAATCAATTTAGGTACTATTAATATTAACATTAAGTTAATGAGAACTCATTTCAACTCTAAGTTATCGATCGACGACTCGAGTCAGGATGAATGCAATACTAACACCATTCAAATACAACGACTCAATTAAAGTTATTGTTGACCCTGTGAGCTCATTCATTCATACCCAGTTCTACCTAAATCAATTTAGGTACTATTAATCTTAACATTAAGTTAATGAGAACTCATTTCAACTCAAAGTGATCGATCAACGATTCAGATCGGGATGAACGTAATACCAACACCATGCAACTTCAACGACTTAATTGAAGTTGTTGTTGACCCCATGAGCTCATTAATTTATCCCTGGTTCTACCTAAATCAATTGCAATAAAATTTGTTGCAATAAACGACTGAGCTGTTGGATATTTTTTAACAAATAATCATATATGTTACAACAGATGACATATTTGATTTAATTATCAAATAGACATTTGCATCTGTTGTGAAAGATGACTAAGTTATTGGAAATTTTCAAATAGATATTGATATCTGTTGTAACAGTTGACATATCTGATTTAGTTATCAAATGGACATTTGTATCTATTGTCACAGATGACTAAGCTGTTGGGATTTTCAAGCAGATATTTATATCTGTTGCAATAGATGACATATTTATTTAAATATTTTTTTCTCTTTTAAATTTTAAAGCAACATTCTGTTTGAGTAGATAAAGTAGTACCATTAAAGGTGCTAAAAAATGTTTCTTGGATAACTCAAAAATCTCATTAGTCGTCTTGTCTTGTCTTTTCAATGTCACCTATTTTCTTCCCTTCACCCCTCAAATTATTAATGAATATTAATTAATAAATATTGAAACCCCTAATACTTCTTCCATTTCATATTAGTTGGCCCCTATTGACTTGGCACATCCATTAAGAAAATATTAATTAGGGGTTTATTTTACCAAATTAGCATTATTAATTATGCTTTGAAAATATAAATTTGAATAAATATACTTTGTTTAGTTATTTAATATTAAGGGTAGTAAATCTAGATATTAGAATTATCTCATCTCTTCTTCAGCCTTAAACTTATTTTATTCGTCTCTCATCTTTTTATTCTCTCCTCTTTAGGGTTATCACAACCTTTTTTCTCTCCTTTTTCTCATAAAGATCCTTTCAGATCTAAACCTATCTATATCTTAGATTCCTCACCTAAAATTATTGTTTTGATCCCCTTTTGACATTAAGGTATAGTTCACTTTGCTCTTTCATTCTCATCTTCTTCTTTGCAAGTTATTTACATCTATTTTTTAGTTAATTACCATTTATTCATATCATATTTATTTAAAAAATTTGAAGGAACTTTTAATTGTTGAATAAACAAACTGGAAATTTTTATTACAAT
Source organism: Capsicum baccatum var. pendulum (assembly GCA_030864225.1). NCBI lineage: Eukaryota > Viridiplantae > Streptophyta > Magnoliopsida > Solanales > Solanaceae > Capsicum > Capsicum baccatum. The sequence continues at coordinate 197,309,031 of CM061558.1, read as the reverse complement.
ATGTGAAAAAAATCATTTGTTGGGAGAAATTTAAAAGCCTTGTTGGCAGTATCATTTTTTTGTATGTATTTTGCGTGTTTCTTTATTGTTGATGTTGTTATTGATATTGTTGGTGGGGTTGGCGTTGTTGGAACTTGTGTTGTGGTGTTGTTGATAGAGTTGGAACATAGGATGTTGCTTCTTTGTTATTGATGATGCTGTTGGAACAAATGTTGCTGTTTTTTTTGTTGTTGAGGTGTTTTATTTATTGTTTCTTTGTAGTTTATGTTGTTGTTGATGTTGCAATAGATGGAGCAATTTTTGGAACAAATCAAACCACCAGCAAGGCTGGTTTGATGTATTCCAAAAGACTCCACATCTATTGCAACAGACTCCACATCTGTTAAAATAGACTCCACATCTGTTAAAACAAACTCCACATCTGTTTTATCAGACTCTAATTTGATGCAATAGACTCTTCATCAGATACAACAAACTCCTCATCAGATGCAACAGACTCTTCATCTGTTGCAACAGATGGATAATGTTTTTTCTGTGACATTAATTTTTTTCCTTTTCTTTATAGATATAAGGAACTGAAAGTTGATCAACTTTTTCCCGACCATCAGAAGAGGCTGCAGTAAAGATGGATTTGGAAGAATAAGCTGCATGCAGATAAAATCACTTTATATGTGGGAGCTATGTATTACTGATAATGTTATTGCGGAAACACACATGCAGTACACTAATTTTTTGTATGTTGTTTTTACCGATTAGTCATAGATCATTCAAAAAAGATATTTGGAATTTTATATTTAAGTTTGGTAGGTCCTAACTGATAAGGCTGAGGGACCATGAATATGGTTCTGATACCCTATTAAGATTTAATGTCGGTTGTTGATCATGTTTATTTGTCAAACACTGTGAAGGTATCTAGTTTTTGTGTCGTTGTAAAGAGATTCAATAGCGATTGGTCTAACTTTTAGGGTGCGTTGGACTCTGAGAAGGCCTTCGAAGCCTAGCACTGCATCTAACAAGAATGGAAAACCAATATATTTATTTCCCTAGCCCAAATTTATATGGTTGGGTTGCTCGGGGTGATGATTATACTCTAGAAAGTGTGTTAGAAGAATGCCTTCGAGGGAAAATAAGAGGTTGATGAAAGACTATATCATCTGAGAGCTAATTGAAGAGGATACATAGGGTAGAAAGTAACTTCTAACGAATCTGGCCAATGAAATTATCTTAAAACATGAGAAATTTGTATCAAGTGCAAATATAAAAGTGTATCCGGTAATGAAAAATCCATCTGTTGTCTCTCTAAAAGAAAAATAGTGCAGATGGTCACTTTGCTAGGCAGCTGCAACTAGGTAGCATGGTCGGTATTATCACCTAGATAGAAAATAGCAGAAGACTAAGAAAGTATTCTTAAGGGCATAGAAGGTTGAAATGATGTACAGTAATTCTAGAAAACTTACACCAACAGTAACTGCAATTAAAGTGAGGAATCTAAGCAAAGGCGGCAATTTTTGAATTTTAAACTGTATCTCATGCGTTCTGGTTTGTAGTTCTGATTAGGTCCACTGTTGTTAACCTGATTTGAACCACAAACGTGATTTAAAGGCAGATTGAGTGTCACTACTTCCTTAGCAATATGGTTATAATTATTGTGTTTTCTAGCCTTAGCATGCTTTCAACATTCCTTGGAGAAGTTCAGATGCTTGTTGTAGTGTGTGAATCCCGATAACTTTCAAGCTTACCTCTAGCTTGCCGTTTTTGTATTCAAGCTTGTCGTTTCCATCTTCAAAGTTGGTCAAGAGTTCCTGATCTCTTGTGAGCTCGATCAAGAACACCATCTTCAAAGTTGTGACATTAAAGAAGGCCTATATAACTCTTTCTTCACAACCCTTAAAGGATACATTAAGGGTCACTGTGTTTGTTTTAGGTCAAAATGTGCTGATGCACACTGAAGATGTAGTCCCAACAGTTGAATAACACACTTTTATCAAGCGTTACTTAATGCAGCTTGCTCAACCAATTTGATAAAATAATAAGCAAGGTGTTACGTAGCGTGTGATCTAAACCAACTCTACCAAGCCTATCAAATGTTACATAACTCCAGGATCATTACCCTATTAAAAAAATTTGACCGAGTTAGTGCACAAAGCAAAAGAGCTCAATCTCTCAGCCTTTCTGCTGATCGCTCTTCTCCAATATAGATGACAAGATATCCGCTATGCAAAAGTCTACACCGTCACTAGAAATGCTTGTCAGGGTACAATTCTTCAGAAGGCATCAGCAGTAAACTCTCAATCTCAAGTAATATTAATAGATTACTTGTTATGTCTTCTCAAGACTTTTGCTACAACAAGAATTTTTGCTGATGACAAGATATCTATCATGCAAAAGTTTACACCGTCTGCAAAAATTCTTGCTAGAGAGAAAGTGTTTAGAAGACATTATTAGTAATCTCTCAACATCAAGGAAGTCTTGTATGAAATTCTTCAGAAGACATTCAAAAATAAGAAAGTTTTTAGCAATGAATACACATAATTACCATCAACAACCTAACTAGATTCACTCCTAGTTCAAAAGAAAAGGTAGAAATATTTTTATTTGCATTCAAACTAGGAATTCAAATGAAAATATTTTTGCCTTTTCTTTTGAACTAGCAGTGTATCTGGTGAGGTTGTTGATGCCATAATTATGTGTAGTCATTGCTAAAAACTTCTTTATCTTTGAATGTCTTCTGAAGACTTTCGCACAAGACTTCCTTGATGTTGAGAGATTACTAATAATGCCTTTTAAATACTTTCACTCTGGTAATAATTTCTGCTGACGATGTAGACTTTCGTATGGAAAATATCTTGTCATTAGCAGAAATTCTTGCCGTAGAAAATGTCTTGAGAAGGCATGACTAGAAATCTCTCAATATTACTTGATAAGAGATTTATGTTGATGCCTTTTAAAGACTTGTTCCCTAACAAGAATTTATGGTGACAGTGTATACTTTTGCATAGCGGATATCTTGGCATCTATATTAGATAAGAGCGATCAACAGAAAGGCTGAGAGATTGGTTTAATTTGTGCACTAACTCAGTCAAATTTTTTTGATAGGGTAATGAGCCTGGAGTTTTGTAACATTTGATAGGCTCGGTAGAGTCAGTTTAGATCACATGCTACGTAAATCCTTGATTATTAATTTATCAAATTAGTAGATCAAGCTGCATTGATCAGCACTCGATAAAAGTATGTTGTTCAATTGTTGGGACCACATCTTCAGTGTGCATCAACACATTTTTACCTAAAACAAACACAGCGACCCTCCATGTATCCTTTAAGGCTTTTAAAGAAAGTGTTCTAAAGGCCTTCTTCAATGCCACAACTTTGAAGGTAGTGTTCTTGATCGAGCTCACAATATATCAGGAAGTCTATACAAACTTTGAAGACGGAAATGACCAGCTTGAATATAGAATCATCAAGTTGGAGGCAAGCTTGAAAATTATCGAATTTCACAAACTAGAGCAAGTTTCTGATCTTCTCCAAGAAATGTTGAAAGCATGCTAAGGCTATAAAACACAATCAATTAATCCATATTGCTAAGAAAGTAATGATACTCAATTTGCCTTTCAATTACGTTTGTGGTTCCAATCAGGTCAACAGCAGTGGCCTAATCAAAACCACAAATAAGAAGACATGAGATACAATTTAAAATTCAGAAATTGCTGCCTTCGCTTAGATTCCTTACTTTAACTGCAGTTGTTGTTGGTACAAGATTTCTAGACTTATTGTACATCATTTCAACCCTCGATACCCTTAAGGCTACTTTCTTAGCCTTCTGCTATTTTGTATCTAGGTGATAATCCCGACCACACTACCTAGTCGGAACTCCCTAGCAAAGTATCCATCTACATTATTTTTCTTTCAGAGTGACAACAAATGAATTTACATTACCGAATATACTTTAATATTTTCACTTGATTCAGATTTCTCATGTTTTAAGATAATTCCATCGGCTAGATTCGATAGAAGTTACTTTCTACCATATGTCTCTTCTTTAATTAACTCTCAGATAATAAAGTCTTTTATCAACTCTCCTTTCCTTTGAAGGTATTCTCCTTTGGCTCCTTCTGGTGTATAATCATCTTGTCGATCAACCCTTCTATATAAATTTAGGCCACGGGAATTTCTATTGGATTTTCATTCTTGTTTAATGCAGTGAAGGCTTTGAAAGTGTTCTCAAAGTCCAATACACACTTAAAGTTAAGTCCAATCGCTATTGTTCTCTGTAATGACACCAAATATTGATCCCTTCTCAAAACTTAACACGCATAAACACGAGCAACAATCGTCAAAAGTTCGTAACAGGGTATCTACACCATCTTCATGAGGCCCTCAGCCTTATCAATTCAAACCCATCAAACTTAATTGTACAATGCAGGATCTTATTTGAATGATCAGTGCCTAATCGGTTAAAAACTGTATTCACAAAAATATTGTACTTTGTGTGTGTTGTCCTGGTGACCTTATTAGTAATACTACTTAACTCACACACCTATGATAATGGATCCATCTGCACGAACCTTATTCTTCTTAGCCCATTTATGGCTTAAATTGAATAAATAGATGACTAGCAAGTTGCAACAGACACCACATCTATTGGAAAGGAAAACTGATATATCCATCCTTCGCAATAGATTGTCAATATGTTGTAATTTATCTGACAGATGGAATATATTTTGAAACAGATTGCCCATCTGTTAGATTTATTTTAAAGTAATTTTCTTTTCTTTCTGAAATACAATAAAAAGATAAAATGTTGTATTTAGATCTGATTTTTTTAATTTACATATTCTAAAACTCACCAGTTTTATTTAATTAAGGGATATGAACAGTCGTGCTTTTTGTTTGACTAACCCCTTCCAATTCAATCATTTATAAATAGGTCCCTCCTTACTCGTTCATTCTACTACACTTATAAATATAGTTGATCCAGATTCGTACAAAAAGATTCATATCGAGTCCTTGTAGGAACTTCAAAGGCAGCTTAATAGACTCTAGAGGGATTTGGCCGACTTTGGAGCAAGGCTGAGGAGGGACCTGCTGCTACTGGATGAAAGTTGTTCGATTGACAATACTAAAAGTAATAATAATACTCCCTATGTTTCAAAAAGAATGACCTACTTTGACTTGGCACAAAATTTTAAAAAATAAAGAAGACTTTTAAATCTTGTGGGCTTAAATTAAAGTTGTATTAAATGTACCAAAATGTCCTTTAATCTTGTGGTCTTAAGCATGTCATGTGGAAAGTTGAAATTAAAGTATTGCCAAAAAAGGAAAGGGTCATTATTTTTTAAACGAACTAAAAAGAAAAGTTGGTCATTCTTTTTTAAATAGAGGGAGTAATAGTAATGATAATAATAATAGTAGTAATAATAATTAGGTTTTTTTTCTGTTAGCGTATGTATGTATTTTTCTCCTTTTGTATATCGGATCTACCCAAGGGATTCAAAAATCTGTGTTTGGTGGTCGACTTTGAATTTTTAATTCTTATTTAGTATTTAATTATCATTCTGGCTTATTCCTTATTTTCAACATGTCAACAGAGGTTAATCTGATACGGCAGATTGATCATATATTGCAACAGGCGGTTATTAATAAAAAAAGGTTATTGTTATTGAGAGGGTGAAAAGACATGATTTTTCAATTATTTAATATGAAAAATGGTTTGTAAATAAATAATAAGGAAATAAATGATAAACACAATTTATAACCATAACAGAATGGTTATTTAATTTTAATAACTGATCATGACTCTTCAACATATTTTTTTTTAAATCAGTTTTTTTAATTTATATAATAAAAGTCACCAAATTTGGATTAAAGATATGTTGATTATTAAAAAGGATAGATTATATGTATTATCTGATGCAATAGATTGTAGATTATTGCAACAATCTGTTGCAACAAATCAAGTTATAACTTTCCACAGTAATCAAAAAGCCACCAGTGTTAATAAATGGAGGTGAACAATCGTGCCTTTTTATTTTTGAATCTATTTTTTTAATTTATATAATAATAAAAAAAAGTCACCAAATTTGGATTAAAGATTTTATATGATGATTATTAAAAAGATATTTGTTGCAACAGATCATAGATTTATTACAACAAATGGTATATCTGTTGTCAAAGAGGGGTTATTTGATGCACTAGATGTATAATCTATTATCAAAACTCAAAAAAATGGTCACTGAAAAGAACTTATCAAGTCACAACTTTCCACAGTAATCAAAAAGTCACCAGTATTAATAAATAGAGGTGAAAAGTCGCGCCTTTTTATTTTTGAATCTGTTTTTTTAATTTATATAATAAAAAAGTCACCAAATTTGGATTAAAGATAAAGATATGATGATTATTAAAAAGATATATGTTGCAACAGATATATTATCTGTTGCAACAGATCGTAAATTTATTACAACAAATGGTATGTCTGTTGTCACAGATGGGTTATCTGATGCAACAGATATATAATCAGTTGCCATAACTCAAAAAAATAGTTAGTGAAAAGAATTTTATCAAGTCACAACTTTCCATAGTAATACAAAAGTCACCAGTATTAATAAATGGAGGCGAACAGTTGCGCCTTTATGCCTAACTCATTCAAATTCAATCCTCTATAAATAGGTCCCTCCTTAGTCGTTCATTCTACTACACATATCGATTTATTTCTTGCTCTTGTCTTTCATATTACACCTTCAACTACTTTTTGTTCAAGAACTTGATTGTTTTTCCCTATCTCTGGTAAGTTTTTTTCTTTTTTGTTTGTGTAAATATACGTTGTATTACTTTTAGATTCTTTTCTTTACTTTTATTTTTATGTTTTTTGCTAATTTATGTGTGTTCTATATATGGGAGATCCATTGTGGGATGTCGCTATTTTACGAGATGGCGTGCGGGAACTGCAGAGGTAGGTACATGATATACAGTGGGAGTTGGCCGCTGTCAGAGTAAGGATGTTGCGAGAGATCCGCAGGATGATAATGGCGCTGCTGCTTCTTGTCGAAGATGTGGCTGGCGTTAATAATAATAATGATGAATAATCTATTAATAATAATTATATTATTTTGTTTCTTCTTTCTTTCTAAGTCTGTATATGTATTTTTATTTCTTTTAGTTTAATAAAAATATATGTTTGATCAACTTTGACCGTTTTAATTCATATTTAATTTTCATTATGTCTATTATCTTCTCAACAAATATGTCGATGATTGGACGTAAGGAGTAATTTTGAATCAAGTCGGAATAGCAAGATTTAAGATTTATCTATTGGGTTTGTGGCAGGGGCTGATTTATATGTTGTTCCAAATAGATTACTCATATGTTGCAACAGATAACTAGTCTGTTTCAACAGATAACTCCCTCTGTCTCAAATTTCCCTATCCGTCCCAAATTGAGATGGCACATTGATTAAGAAAAATAATCAATAACATGCCTAGTTTACCATAATACCCCTATTAAATGATGTTTACATTTTAATTCGAAGAAGAGGTGATTAATGCAAAGGGTAAAACATGGAATATTTTTATCTCTTCATGATTAATAAAAAAAGACAAGTAAAATGAGAAATCAAATTAGGAAATTTGGAACGGGTAATTTGAGATGGAATATTTAATTTTCATTCTGTCTATTATATTCTCAAGAAACATGTCGATGATTGAATGTAAGAAATAATTTTGATCCAGTAGAAACAGCAAAACATATTAGTTATCTATTAGGTTTGTGGCAGGGGTTGATTTGTGTTGTTCCAAACAGATTAATCAGTCTGATGCAACAGATAATCAGTCTGATGCAACAGATAATCAATCTGATGCAACAAATAATCAGTCTGATGTAATAGATATATCTTCTATTTTAATAGATTACTCATTTGACGCACCAGATGAGTGATTTGTTTAAATTGTGGACACTTATGGTAGATTCATGATCAGCTTTGGTCCATTGTTGGAAAAAACAACAGTAACTTTATAACCTAGATGACAAATTTGACTTAAAACCATAATTTGACTTACCAAGGTCTCCTATGAAGTAATGTCAAAGTGAAAAGTGGTGATGTTCGAAACAAAATTAGAACTAAGAAATTGGTAAAATAGCAACAATAGCAGTAACAACAACAACAATGGTCGACAAGAAGAAGATGAAGATGATAATGAAGTAGAATATGATGATAATAAAGCAGAAGATGATGAATAAAGCAGCAACAACAACAATTAGCAACAATAATCGTGAAGAGATAAAACAACAATGGATGAGAAAAGAGAGAAACACGACTTTTTTCCCTCCATTTTTTGTTATATTAACTAACATTTGGATCAAAGTATAAATTTAAAAACTTGTGGGTTATTTTCAAACTTCTCCAACTTTCTTAATCCATAATAAAGAAATTGTCACCTCCATCTAATAATTAAGACTTGTGTCACCTATACCTCATTTTAAAACTATTTTGTCACCTACAGCCCGAAAGCCCATGTTTCTCTTTATTATTTTAATCAAGTAGTATGTATATTTCTTCTACAATTTCACTTTTACAAAATCAAAATAAAAAATGTCACTTGAATTCAAGCCAGGATATAATACAAGAGAAAATTATCTTGTTAAATTATCACTTTCTGCATATAAAAATAAAAGTATTAAATCAAAAATAAATTTATAAAACGAAGAATATAAAGATCATAAATAAACTAAGCATAGTATTATATATTTTTGTAGGAGTATATATAAGATAGATTAAGAAGGTAGAATTTCATTCGTTTCAATTTTCGTTCAAATTCAAATAACATATCAATTTGTTAAAAAAAGATATGTTCTTCATTACCTTTATATTTTTCAAATACAATGCATATTTATCTTATAATGTTATATTTGAATTGAAATAATGATTCGAAATCAAACTACATATGACACATTTCGTTATAGTAAAGAACATATTATTATTATTATTATTATTATTACTATTATTATTATTATTATTTTAATATTATTTTTATATTTCCCTATCGTGTAAATAATTATATTTAAATATATTTATAGCATTTAAATTTTAATAGAGATAAGTTTGAAATAGTAAATGTCTATTAGAGCTTTTTAATTATGGGTTTCGAGTTGTATGATGATGATAATATTTTTTTAAAATGATAATGTACTTCAAATTCTATATAAGATAGACTAAGAAGGTAGACCTTCATCCAATTCAAATTTTATTTAAATTCAAATATTATATATTTGAAAAAAGAAGATTAGTTTGTTATTTTTATCCTAACTTTCAATTATAATGTATCTTTATCTAATAACATATATATTTGAATTGATATAAATATTTAAAATTAATAATAAATATTACTATTATTATCATCATTATCATCATTATCATCATCTTCATCATTACTATTATTACCTTCTGTTAATAATATTACCTATGTACTAATAAATATTATTATTATTATTATTATCATAATCATCATCATCATCATCATTATTACTATTATTACCTTTTGTTACTAATATTACCTATGTACTGCTATTACTGTTTAATTATTGTCGTTATTATTATTATTATTATTATCATCATTATCATCATCATCGTCGGTGTCGGCGTCTTCGTCATCACCGCAGTCGTTGTCGTTGTCATTGTTGTTGCCACAAGTTGTTGTTGTTGTTGTTGTTGCCACAACTACTACGCATGTACTGATATTACTGTTACTATTTATTGTTTTTAAAATTCAAATTCAAATATCATATTAATTTGTTATTTTTTCTTTTCCTTACCTTTTCATATTTTTTTCTTCTAAAAGCTTAATATTTTCAAATTTAAATATTTTCAATTCTTTAATTCAACTTTTTTATTACAATATCATTAAGTTTTGTCTTATTATTATTATTAAACGTATGTGTTGGAAAATAAAATTTGTGTCAGAAAAATAATTAATCGGGACAAGAAAAATATTGCAATAATCATTTTATTGATTTCAATATGTGAGTATTACAATCTCTATGATCATCTGATTTGTCTTTTCAAATATAAATTTAAGGGCATTGATCTTGATCTTGAATTTGAACTTAATTTGTGAATTTGACGGATTTGATCTTGACTTATACTTCAATTCAAGGGCTTTTCGGTTTGCTCATGAATTTTGTGATGTTGATCTTAAAGGGTTGAATTTGTAGAAAAATCTGTGGCATTTAATCCATAATATCTCTCTTGTTTCCTATTAGAATTGTTTCTCCTTTTTCTGAATTATGAGATCCCTATTTATAGTTGTAGAAAGGACATTGTCACGGTGACGTCGGAAGAATACCTGAACTTTGACCGGATTTTTAGTTGAGCATACTGAATTTTGCGGGTGTCCTATTACCCACCTATACTTTTTTAAGTGAAATTAATTCCCCCTCCCCCCCCCCCCAGACTTTTTAAAAATGGAATTAATTGCCCCCTGAAATGTCATACCTAGTTTTGACGTGAGAACTGCAGTACACGTGTTTTGTCTTCTCCATTTTATCACTTTTCAACATTTTTTCACCATTACAATTATATTAAAGATTCCACAACTCAAATTCCTTCTACAAATCAAATTCCAAATGATTTCATTGAGTCAATTTCAAATTTCAAGTCTATTCTTATCGCAAAAATTTTCAAATTCAATTTCCAGTTTCAAACTTTGAATTCCATTAGGTTTATAAAGAAAGTTTCTTCATACTTTGAAGAAAGATTTTTAGTTTTTAAATAATTGAATGGAATCTTCCATTAATTTTCTTCATTCAATTCACCCCAAAAATTTTCAAATTCCATTCAATTTCCATTTTTCAAATTTCCATTGAATTTCAACTGGAAATTGAACTCCAATTTCAATTTCAATTTCAATTTCTAAATTTCCATTCTTATCACTTTTCATCATTTTTTCACCATTTTAAAGAAAATTTTCCCCAGATTTCAAATTCAAATTGAAAACTTTCTTCAATAATTTTATTCTCGAACTAAATAAATAAAATTTAAAGAAATGAAGTCTTCAATAATTGAGATCAACAATGGAAATACGTTATAGACTTCCGGAAGACGTTGAATTGAAGACTTCCAAAAAAAATATTATTGATGTTACTTCCAGAATAAAGTAGAAATTGAAGTGTAGTACATTTTTCAATTTCAATTCAACAATGGAGCAACCACTGTTGAAAAGAGGAAAGAAAGAAGAGAGAAGAGAAAGAATGAAAAAATAAATAAAAAATATAAAAAAATTTATTTGTTACAAAATTAAGGTACTTTTTGCAAAAAAAAAAGAGTTTATAACATTTTTTTAACTCTTTTCACACGCTCAATGCACGTGAGTAACACGTAATGGGCCAAGTGGCAGATATATGCCATTAAAATATGGAAAAAAAAGTCGGGGGGGGGGGGGGGGGAAGGGGGTAATAGGACCCCCGCAAAGTTCAGTATGCTCAACTGGTAATCCAGTCAAAGTTCAGCTATTTTCGTAGGTATTATCCCTTTTTCTTGTCCTTACTTTTTCATATTTTTTTCATCTAAAATCTTAATATTTTCTAATTTAAATATTTTCAATTCTTTAATTCAACTTTTTTATTACAATATCATTAAGTTTTCTCTTATTATTATTATTATTATTAAATGTATGTGTTGGAAAATAAAATTTGTGTCAGAAAAATAATTAATCGGGACAAGAAAAATATTGCAATAATCGTTTTATTGATTTCAATATGTGAGTGTTAAAATCTCTATGATCCTCTGATTTGCATGTTACAATCTCTATGATCCTCTGATTTTTCAAATATAAATTCAAGGGCATCGACATTGATCTTGAATTTGAACTTAATTTGTGAATTTGACGGATTTGATCTTGACTTATACTTCAATTCAAGGGCTTTTGGGTTTGCTTTTGAATTTTGTGATGTTGATATTAAATGGTTGAATTTGTAGAAAAGTCTATGGCGTTTAATCCACAATGTCTCTCTTGTTTCCCATTAGAATTGTTTCTCCCTTTTCTAATTTATGAGATCCCTATTTATAGTTGTAGGAAAGACATAGTCATGGTGACATTGGAAGAATACCTAAACTTTGACAGAATTTTCAGTTGAGCATACTGAACTTTGCGGGGGTCCTATTACCCACCTAGACTTTTTAAAGTGAAATTAATTCCCCCGCCAGACTTTTTAAAAATGGAATTAATTGCCCCCCCACACCGAAATGTCATACCCAGTTTTTACGTCGGAAGTGCAGTACATGCGCTTTGTCTTTTCCATTTTATCACTTTTCAATATTTTTTCACCATTACAACCATATTAAAGATTCCACAACTCAAATTCCTTCTACAAATCAAATTCCACATGATTTCATTGAGTCAATTTTAAATTCCAAGTCCATTCTTATCACAAAAGTTTTCAAATTCAATTTCCAGTTTCAGGTTTTGAATTCCATTGAGTTTATGAAGAATGTTTCTTCATACTTTGAAAAAAGATTCTCAGTTTTCAAATAATTGAATGGAATCTTCCATTAATTTTCTTCATTCAATTCACCCCAAAAGTTTTCAAATTCCATTTCAATTCCCAGTTTCCATTCAATTTCCAGCTTTCAATTTCCATTTTTCAAATTTCCATTAATTTCAACTAGAACTTGGAATCCAATTTCAATTTTCAAATTTCCAAATTCAATTTCAATTTCAATTTCCAAATTTCCATTCTTATCACTTTTCATCATTTTTTCACCATTTTTAAGAACATTTTCCTCAAAATTTCAAATTCAAACTGAAAACTTTCTTCAATAATTTTATTCAAATCAAACTAAATAAATAAAATTTGAATAAATGGAGTCTTTAATAATTTAGATCAACAATGGAAATACGTTATACACTTCCGGGAGACATTGAACAATTGAAGACTTCCAGAAAAATTTTTATTGAAGTCACTTCCGAAATAAAGTTGAAATTGAAGTGTGGTACATTGTTCAATTTCAATTCAACAATGGAGCAACCATTATTGAAGAGAGGAAAGAAAGAAGAGAGGAGAGAGGAGAGAGAAAAGAGAAGATAAAGAATGAAAAAATAAATAAATAATATAAAACTTTTATTTATTACAAAATTAAGGGACTATTTGGCAAAAAATGAGTTTATAACATTTTTTTAACACTTTACACGTAGTCAATGTGCGTGACTAATGCGCAATGGGCCAAGTGGCAGATATATGTCATTAAAATATGAAAAAAGAAAGTTTGGGGAGGGGGGGGGGGGGGTAATAGGACCCCTGCAAAGTTCAGTCAACTGGTAATCCAGTCAAAGTTCAGGTATTTTCGTGGGTATTATCCCTTTATCTTATCCTTACTTTTTTCATGTCTTTTCTTCTAAAAGCTTAATATTTTCAAATTTAAATATTTTCAATTCTTTAATTCAACTTTTTTATTACAATATCATTAAGTTTTGTCTTATTATTATTATTAAACGTATGTGTTGAAAAATAAAATTTGTGTCAGAAAATAATTCATCGGGACAAGAAAAATATTGCAATAATCATTTTATTGATTTCAATATGTGAGTGTTACAATCTCTATGATCCTCTGATTTGCCTTTTCAAATATAAATGCAAGGGTATTGAGCTTGATCTTGAATTTGAACTTAATTTGTGAATTTGATGGATTTGATCTTGACTTATACTTGAATTCAAGGGCTTTTGGGTTTGTTCTTGAATTTTGTGATGTTGATCTTAAATGGTTGAATTTGTAGAAAATCTATGGATTTTAATCCACAATCTCTCTCTTGTTTCTCATTAGAATTTTTTCACCCTTTTCTGAATTATGAGATCCGTATTTATAGTTATAGGAAGGACATAGTCACAGTGAAGATGTACTTCTTTTAAATAGTCAGATTTAAGTGACATAATGATATTTGATTGGGACATTGATTTGGTTGGGCATGCTGTATTATCTTGACATGTGACATGATCCTATTAGTTCCTTCACTTAACTTAGCATGCCATATCATTAGAACTAAATTGGGCCTCAAGAATAAGATGACATTTTAGGATTAGGAAAGTGGGTTCATCATTTGTAGCCTAAATCAGTGGCTTAGTCTAACAACTATTGAAATTTAATTAAATGCATATTGATTTAGATTTAAATAATCAATTCAATTATATTAATCCACAATATTTATCTAAACTAATATATTTAAAATTTATGTGATCACAAATGCTCCACTTCAAAACTTATTGATGTATTTAAATCTTCGTAGACAAGACTTGAATCATCAACTTCTTTTAATTGAGCTCAATAATAATTTATATGTGCAATTGAATAGTACAAAAATTAGGAACATCGCCCAATGCTATTAATACTGAGTACCACAATAATAATAATAATAATAATAATAATAATAATAACTATCATTAAAATTATTACATGTATTCTTAAAAGATTATATACATTTGATTGGAGGGAATTCGTGCGTCCAAGTGAATCCTACACCAATATAGACTTGGCAACAATCTTTACAGACTTAGCAAACTCATTTCTTTTAGAAGCCCAACTATTGCAGTCCTACTTCGATTAAAACTTTACAACAATTGCCACTTTTAGACTTCTTTTAGTTAAATTAGGAACAATCACACTTTTCTTCTTGAATTGTAACACCACAATACTCTCAATTTAGGAGTGTACCACCTTTAATACCTTGTTTCAAATAGGGACATACTTTCAATTTTTTTTTCATGAATTAGACCATCGTGATCCACGCCAAGGAAGCATAATGCTAGTAATTATTTGTTTCTTCTTTTAATTTTCATCATTTTTGTAGCTCAGCATGGTAGTGGTAGAAAATTCATATTAAATTGTAGGAATGTCAAAATCATGAATGGATTGATCTTCCAGATACTACACTTTGAGATATATAGAATATCTAAGGTTAGAAGTTAAAATCCTTCAATGTAATTATAGAAACTTTTTTGAAGTTAGCCTTGAATATTATCATGCTGAAATTTCAGATCTGCGCATCTTTACTACAACTTTCATATCTTGAAGAAGGAATTACGAAATCATGAGACGCTTCATTTTTTAAAAACTAGATACAAAGATCTATAATATATCCAAAATTCATAATATGGCATATTCGGTATCTTGTCAGGTGTTATTCCAAAGTCAACTTTGGTATGATGTACCAATAGTTTCATATATTTGCAATGACACTAAAAAAATTATATCTTAATGTGGAAGTACCAAAATCATGATCCTCTTAATTCTACAGATACCAGAAACATGAAGCTATAACATATCTAAAATTTTACAATTTAAAACCTCTATCTCACTAAATAATTTATATCTTGATGACAAGCCATCACTATTAAAAGGCATTTTGATTGCTAGAAACCAGACTTCGAGGGCTTCATTCTCATCAAAACATTTTGTATCAAGCCTATCTAAGTTGGTGATATATAAATTTTGAGTTCAAAATGTCCTAACAGTTAACGATATCTCTTCTATTTGTGTTTTATTTGTATTATCTTTTTCTCTTTCTTTTTTGTAGGGTTGAAATGAATAGCATTCATGTCATACTAGCTTAAGGTGCAAGAGTTTAACTTTGCCTCTCTCACCTAGAGACCTGACAAGTACGATAAGTTGGGTCCCTTTCAGCGATACACTTATGCAACAATCAGCTTAAGGTGTGAGAGATTAACTTTGTCTCTGTCACCTTGAGACCTGATATGTTTGGCTTCAAGTTTGGGATCCTTTAAATGATACACTTATGCAATGATCACCTTAAGGTGCAAGAGTTTAACTTTGCCTCCGTCACCTTGAGACATGATAAGTTTTACTTTAAGTTTGGTCTCTTTCACCGAGGTACTTATACAATGGTCAACTTAAGGTGCGAGAGTTTAACTTTGCCTCCATTACCATGAGATCTAAATAGTTTGGATTCAATTTTGGTCCCTTCCTCAATGTACCTATGAAATGATCAACTTAAGGTGCGAGATTTTAACTTTGGCTCCATCACCTTGAGACCTGACAAGTTTGGCTTTAAGTTTAGTCCCTTTCACTGATGTAATTATGAAATGGTCAACTTAAGGTGTGAGAGTTTAACTTGTACTTTGTCACCTTAAGGCTTGACAAGTTCAGTTATTTACATAACAAATCTATCAAAATGCCAACTTAAAGTGCAAAGAGACAAATCATGTCCACCTTAACGCATGGAAAATTTGATATCTTCTTTAGAATAAATCCATGATGAGAACAACTTAAGGTGTAAAGGGAAAAATCTTTTCAACCTTAAGATATTGAAATTTTTAAATTATTTTAAGGATAAATCTATAAAAGAGACTAGCTTAAGGTGTAAAGGGTCAAATCTTTCTCACCTTAAGGCATGGAAATTTTGAGACCTTTTTAAGGATAAATCTGCAAAGTGACCAGCTTAAGGTGCAGAGGGACATATCTTATCCATCTTAAGATATGAAAATTCAGATATCTTCTCAAGGATAAATGCATGAAGAGACCATCTTAAGGTGCAACGGGAAAAATTTTGTCCACTTTTATTCATGAAAATTTTTAGATCTTTTTAAGGATAAATTCTTAAAGAGACCAGCTTAAGGTGTAAAGGTACAAATCTTTTCCATCTTAAAGAATGAAAATTTTGAGACCCTTTTAAGAATAAACCCGTGAGAGGACAGCTTAAGGTGCAATGAGACAAATTTTTCCACCTTAAGGCATGAAAATTTAGAGATCCTTTTAAGGATAAACCCGTGAGACTAACTTAAGGTACAAAGAGACACATTTTGGCCACCTTAAGGCCTGAAATTCTAGAAAACTTTAACTTGAAGACTTAGGAATTTTGACACCTTCAACATGAAAATTTAGTAGTTTTGGAGGTTCAATTTTAAAATTTGGTAGATTTTTTACTTCAAACTACAAGTTAGGTAGATTTACACCTTTAGTTGTAGGCTTTGTGAGATTTAGCATTCCAAATCCCATCGGATAACCTTATTTTTCTCTTGAAAGGCTGGCCCCATTGGGCCATTAATAATTAATGTAAGTCCAATATTTGATGAGTATATTTGAAAACTTAATTTTTATGTGATGGATCAAGAAGGAACATGCTTTTTTGACATTCATGCAACTGAAATCAAAATGAAATTTTAAGTGCCTGCGTACCTCGGTAAAGAGGATCAAGTCACAACGTAGTTTTGTAAGTGTTTTTTTCATATTTGTTTTGCATTCTAAATTTTATCTAGGTTGCCTATTTTGAGGTTTGCAATCTAGCAGACTTTTTTGTGTCATACACAGTTTATACTCTTGCATTCAGTAGTGTACATCCAGTTTATGCTCGTGCCTTAAGGAACATCATATTTCTTTATGGATAATACTTTTTTAAGAACTTGGTGTTGATGGGAACAATTTTTACACCATCTATATAGACAAGCTTGTAAGCACCGTTTGAATATGCCTCTTGTACAACATATGGTCTATCCCATTTTGAGGTAAATTTGCACCCAGACTTACTGGAAGTAATAATGGGCCTCTTTATTGCGAAGACTTCATTTTAAATTGAAAGCATCTTAAGAGAACTCTTTTGTTGAAATAATGAAATAGGCAGGTTTGGTAACATTCAAGATTTTGTTGAGTCTCTAGTCTCTTCTTATCAAGAACTTCCAACTCCGTAAGATGCAACTTAGAGTTTTTTTATCCAGTGATCCTTCTTGAATAGCTAATCTTAAAGAAGGTATTTGATGCTCAAGTGGTAGAACTACTTCAACTCTAAAATCAAGCGGGTATGGGGTTGCTTGCATAGGTGTATGTTAAGTCATCCTATATGCCCACAATGCTTCTTCCACTTATTCATGCCAGTCTAGTTTGGATTTGGAGATGATTTTCTTCAATAGGTTGCATAAAGTTTTATTGAATGCTTCGGCTAGACCATTGGCGGCATGTCATGATCCTTCAAGTCATTTCCTTGATTTGCATGCATTTTGGTATTTCAAGTCTTCCTATAGAGGCTACAGGTCATTTATAACATTTTGGAACTATATCTTTAGTGATCAGATAGGTTATTTGGATTTTAGGATCATTTCTCTATTTTGGGGCTTTTACTGTTTAGGATTTGGTCTCAGACTAAAACTCTTAGGTCTGCTTCCATTATTGCTCTGTTACTATCTTCTTTTTATCTTTTTCTTGTCGTATCTGCTGTTTTTTTATCTTCCTACTATTATAGTATCACATCTGGAATAAAGTTATGTCTGCCACTACATCTGCTGCATATGTAGTCATCGTATTTTTGGACAACTTGTTTAAAGAATTGATCCATAGCTTCTTCTGAAATTACTCTTTTCGTAATAGATAACTCTTCTGGTTTTAGGATCGTTACGATCCATTTTCTTATCTTTTCTCTATCATTTTCTCAAATATTTTTGCAAGTAGAGTAAACCAATAATTGATTTCTGTTATAGTAAATCCAAACTGGGTTTTGATTTATATAATTATTTGCTAACTCAGTCAATATACTGCTAAGTCCAATAACTCTCTTATTTTGGTAGAAGTTCGGTATCTGATTTTTAGTTATCTCTTCTTGTTCGCATATTTCTTCAGGGATAATATAGTCTCGTGTCATTTCTATCTTGACAACAGTAATTGTCTGTTTTATTTCATCAAATAATATTTCTGCTGGTGCTGAGTAGAAATGGACATAGAATAACTGTCCCTTCGTAATCCTTTTATAATCCATAAATTTTTTATGAATATCTGGAATTTTTGTTAACTCTTCTCCAGTAATTGTGTAAACTGTAGATAATAGTCCATAATAGTAACATAAGGAAATTAAGTTTGCACTAGTGCTAGACAAAGCAATAAGTTTGTTATAGTTCTGACATTTTTGTGTAATATACCCTTGGTTTTGTTTTGCTAAATCTTCACTCTGGATAGGTTTTGTATTTAACAAGGTTAGCAAGGTATAAATATTATCAATATATGTACGAGTGATATGGTTATAAGTCTGTTTTTCTTGATTGAGTGATTTAGAATATGTGTGTATTTGGGCAGGTATAGATGACTCTGATTTTTGTATATTTGGTGTATATGGTTTTAAGAATATCTGGTTGAGGTTATAATTCTTTTTCTTTGGTAGTTCAAGTTTATTTTGAGTGATTACATTCTTTCCCTTGGATAAATCACTTGCGCCTGCAGCTGTAACTGTAATTTCGTTAGTAATTTGAGTTTTTAGGTGTTTCTCATCATCACCTTCTAGGTCTAGTTTTTTAATGTTCTCTTCCTGCATAGTATCTTTTCTAATAGCTTCTTGTTTTTTATAGTGCTCAACCTGCACTTTTACATTTGTAACTTCAGTAGTTAATATGATAACTCGTTAATGTAATAACTTCATTTGTTCAAACACTTGTAATATTAAGTCTGTTTGGGTATCTTTGACATCACCTTCTTCCATTGGTAAATCAGTTTGAGTAGCTTTGTCTTGATATGTAATCTTCAATAACATTCTTGTCAGTCTTGATACTTCAATCGTAAACGTAAAATTTAATATATTCAATGCTAATCTCCGAATTTCCTTTGTCGTAACTGAGTTTTGTATTTTTCTTGTTAACCATCATCGAACCTGGGTATTATCTGTTCTAACAAGAAATTTTTTATATACAATATATGGTTCAAAGGCTAATAAATATTTATATAGTGAACATAATTCTTTTCTATTTATTTCCCATTTTATTTCTGTTTCATTAAATATTCCTGAATAATATCTACAATGATGTTCTATTTTTTCATTTTCTTACCTATATTTAAGTACTCTGCCATAACTATATTCACTTGCATCTACTTCTAATATATATGTAAATTTTTATTTTCATCTAGGAATTGTAATTTTGGTAATTCTTTACAAAGTATTTTTATTTTCTAAACTTATTTTTTATCTTCTTCGTTGTAATTACATTCTACATCCTTTTTTAATTTTTTCTGTAAAGGCTTTAGGTTTTCTGCTAATTTTGGTATATTCTCTTACTTGGTTTACTAATCCTAAAAATGATTGTAATTTATTTTTTCTACCTAATTCTTCTTTTGAATTTATTATTTTTTGTACTATATGTTGTTGCATTTTTACTCCACTTTTATCTATTTGTATTCCTAAAAATTCTATCTGGTTTTTCATAATTTCAACTTTCTTTTTGCTTAAAATTATTCCTAATTTTTCTATTATATCTGTAAATTGTCCTAGTAATTTTAAATATTCTTTTTTAGTTTTTGTATATAGTAGTATATCATCTATGTATACTATGCAATTAGGTAATTGTTTAAAATAACTATCCATAAAATGTTGATATCTACCTGGTGCATTTTTATATCCAAATGGTAATACATTCCATTCATAAAATCCTTGTGGTACCGTAAAAGTGGTTAATTTCTTAGAATCTTCATCTAACTTTATGTGGTAAAATCCTAAATTACAGTCAAATTTACTAAAGTAGTTATATCCTTGTATTTATCTTATTTTTAATATCTTATTTGGTATTAGATAATTGTATGTCATAGTTTTTGCATTTAAATTTCTATAGTCAATAACCATTCTACTTTTTCCTCTTTTTTGTTTACTATGTTTATTTACTATAAATGCTGAACTGTTATGTTTACTATTGTTTTTTTGTATATACTGTTTTTCTAATAATTCATCTATATGCATTTAAATTCTTTTAAATCATCAAAATTATATGTTAATGGTTTTTGAGTTATTATGCTATTTTTATTTATTAATTCAATTTTTATAGTAGTTTTATGTTTTTCCCATCCTTTTAATGGATATTCACTGTATGATTGTCTTAATTTTTCTTTATTATTTCTACCTTATCTTCTGTATTTTTTATATTTTCTAACTTTTGTGTAATTTTTTCACTTTCTTTTATCCAATCAGTCTTCTTTCTTATTTTATTAATAACTCTTTTTGCTCTTACTTTTTGTTTACATGGTGTTGTAAACCACCAATCTATTTTAGTTATTGTATGTGGGTATAATTTATCTAAAAATGGCATTCCTAAAAGCATATCTTTTGATGTTAGTTCATAATTATAGATTTCTTCTATTGTTATTATTTTATCTCATATCTGTATTTTTACATTTTTAGCTTTATATGTAATTAAACTTCCTTCATTATTAAATCCTTTGACTATTATTGGTGTTTTTAATTTATCCTATTTACTTTTTGGTAAACAGTTGTATCTACATAAGTTTGTTTTTGCTCCTGTATCTATGATAGGTGTATAATACCTATTATAATATCCTTCTACTACTATTTTTACAAGTACATATATTTTTATATCATGTTAAAGTTCTTTTTATGAATAATTTCTCTTTATTATATGTTATAGATAATTATGTATGTTCTAAATTGTATGGTTTTACTTGTTCTATCCATTTTATTCCTAATATTATATCTACTTTTTGCATTTCTTCCTATATTTCAAATTCTATTTTTATTTTCCTAACTCTTATTATTATCTCTTTTTCTATCGTATCCTTAATGTTTATTAGACTCCTTGGTAGATCTGGGCATATATTACTATTAGATTTTATTTCTTCACTTTTTATTAGATACTTTGCTATATAATTTTCTTCTTGTCCTATGTTTAAGAGTATTAAATATTATTTTTCATTTATTGTTCGTGTTATGTAACATTGGTTTGAATTAACTATTGAAGTTGTTTATAACTTAGTATTTTTTATGAGCTTGATGATTCTGATTTTTCATGGGTTATTCTTTTTTATGTACTTATTCTATCTTTTATTGTTTCTAAATCTTTTTCTATGTCTATATTTTTGTAACTATAATCATTATTATCAATTGTTTTGACGAATTGTTCAAAAGGACTTTCTATTTTTATTTTATTAATTTTATTTTTTCTGTTATTTTATGTTTTGTTGTTAATACATATAGATTTTTACATCTTGCTGTAAATATTTTACTTCATGGGGTTAGTTCTATTCCTGATATCTTCCAATATAATACTAATGATTTATCTATATTTTTATTTGTTATTGCTACTGAATAATTCACACATATTATAAATTTAAATTTTTGGTATATTAAATTTATTTTTATGGCAGTTATTATACTTTTTTCTATAGGTTTTATAATTCTATCATCTACTAAATATAATTCTATTGGTGTATCTATTCATTCTCTAAAAGATTCTTTTATTAATATCTCTGTTCCTCCAAGATGTACATATTTTATTAGGTCTTTACTTTTTATATCATTTATTTCTTATTTGGGTCTTTACTTTTTATATAATTTATTTCTTTATTAATTATTCTTTTTGTTACTAGTGGTATACTAGCTCTTCCTTTTGCATATCTACAGTCTATTACATGTTCTTGTTGGCTTACTACGTAGTATTTTTCCTTTTTTCTACTAAATATATTTTTTATTGTTGGTATTTTAAATATTTTTTCTACACTTAGGTCTAACTCTTTTCCTTTTATTTCATCAAATATATTACTGTCAAATATTATTTTTTGATCTGTTCCTTCTTTATTTAAATATTTTTCCTTTGTTATTATTTTAATATCTTCTTCAGTTATTTGGTTCATTTTGATATCTTCTTCAGTCATTTGATTCATCTAATTCACTGTCTATTTCATTATCTGTTTCATTCTCCGAAATTTCATATATACTATCTTTACTTTCTAATTCATAATCTATATAATCTATCTGCATATATTCTATATTTTCTATTTTTATTTCTGATATTTGTTTCTTTTTTGGGATTTTTTGGTAATTTACAATCTCTAGCTAAATGTCCTAGTTTTCCACAATTATAACAAGTACATTCTTTTATAGATTTCTTTTTCCTATATGGTCTTTTATGTTTATAATTTTTTACATAATATCTTTTTCTTGGTTTCTTATACTTATATTTTGATTTCGTGTATTTCTTATGTTTTTTTTCTTTTCTTATAATATCTTTCTTCGCATCCAAATTGAGGTGCTATTTTATCTTTGCAATATGTTAAATTTCTTATTAATGTCTTATCCATTTTTATTTCTTCTCTATATTTTTCACATTGATTTCTATACCATTGTTGTAAAAATTTTATTCTTACTCCTAGAGTATCTACTATTTTTGTTTCATCCCAACTCTTTATTATTTTTGGACTAAATGGCTCGGGTAATTTACTAAAATATAATCTTCTTATTTCTTTATTTTCTTCTATATTATGTGTTCCTTTACAAGAATATTCTTTAAATGTGCATGTGTACTCATCTATATAGCACATACTACATATTGCTAGTTTTAACATTAAATTTCGATTTATATCTTTTTCTTTACTTTGCCCTTCACCTTCTGTTGTCATACTGCTAAATTCATCTCTTATAACTACTTCATATTTTTTCAATATTTCTGTTGGTAGTAATTTAGTAGTTGTTGATGTTCCTTCTGTTTTGTTATCAGATCTTAATACTTTTTTACTTACTTCGGCTAGGTTTAAAAACCATAATTTTACTGTTCCTATTAATGTCTTTTCTATATATTCTGGTGTGTTTGTTGTATTTATTTTAATAATTATTTTGACATATATCCTACCCATAGTTGTATTGTTTTATTTCTGTCTATTACACAGTCTAAATCTAAAAAGTTGTAATTAATTATTTGTTTAGGTGTCCATTTATTATATTCATCCTTTGGATTATATCTTTTAAACTTATTTTTTATAATTATATGTTGGGTTTCTTATTTCTGATGTACTAGGTATTATATTTTTATCTAGAGTATTTACTTCTGTATTTATTAGTTCTAGATTTTCTTTATTAATTACTTCTTGTTCTTCATTAATTTCTAGTTTTTCTGTGTTTTCTAGAATTTTTGTATATGTTTCACCATCTTCTAAATCACAATTACCTGTTTCTTCAGCGTCTATTGTATTTATTTCTAATTCTCTAGTTTCTGGTTCTTTATTTTTTATTTCTAATTTTTCTTTAAATTGATTTATCTCGTTTAATAATTTTTGTTCTTTATCTTTTTCTTCTTCTTTTTTTCTTTTTTCATATAAATCTTTTAACATTTATAGTTCTTTTTCTAATTCATCAATCCTACTATTTTTAGTTTCTTCTATTTTTCGTATTTCTTTTGTGGTTTGTTGTTTTATTTTATTCATTTCTTTTTTTTTTTATCTATTTCTTCGTTTTCTTTTTCTATTCTTACCATGGCTACCAACTTATCTTCTAATTTTAATTCTTCTTTTTCTAACATTAAATATAAATGTTCACCTATTTTCTTATATCTTCTTCCTAAATTAGAGAATACTATTTTTATTTTTGATCCTTCATGATTTTCATATGTTTTTTCGTCTATTATAAATTATTCTTTGTTCATTTTATTTAAACGTATATAGGTTATGTTGATATATATGTTCTAGACTATCTATTATTGATTCTAAATTTGATATTTCTTCTTTTTGTGCATTTATTGAATTATTACTAACTCCGACATTTATGTTATACTGTAGTCTTTCTATCCTTATTTTTAATTCTTTATATTTTTCAGATATTATTTGTTTTAATTCTTTATATTTTTTTGTAATTTATGTACGTTATTCATCTAAACAATATTTATAATATTTTGGTGGATATCTAAATCTAATTTTATCATAATTAATAAATTAATCAAATAAATCTAAATACATACTTCTGATAACTTTAAACAACATAAGCTCTGATACCAATTGTAAGGGGGTGCGGATAACTTGGGTAACTTAAATAGACCGCTACTGGGACCCCATCTAGGGGTCGAGGTAGGAGTAGTAGTCATGAAAAAAAAGAGGTAAAGCTTGTGGTGTAGCTCCAGCTAGAGGGCATACCAGGGGAGCATCTTCGGTACCGGAGGTTGAGGTTGATGATGCAGCATATTAGCTAGAAGTGTGGGATCGGCCAAGGCTCAAAAGGGCTTTATAGCCACACCAGTGTTATAAGATGTTTTAATTTGAATCGTAAGTCATTTGGAGGGTGCGACTCTAACTAGAGTTCTACTCGACACTCAGGATAGGTCCCGAACTAGAAAAGGTGTTCAGCCACTAGAGCAGGTGCAAGTTTAGGGTTTTCTGACTCCTAGGGCACAACCAATTGTTGTTATGTCCTTGAGCATTAATGCTTCACTGGTCAGGCTTGTTTCTCTACTGATTGTGCCTAAACTAGTAATGAATTTGATGAGCCAAAGATGTTTATTAATTCATGAGATTGGATCCTCCCAAGTTTAATTATCCTCCTAAGAAGCATGTATATGAGTTTTTTGTTAGTTGTCAGGCGAGCTTGCATCACCTCAATTTGATTGAATTTCATGGTTTTGATTATACTACCTTTTAGTAGGTTGGGGTAATGAAGTTCTGATGGATCTATTTAAGTTACCCAAGTTATCCGCACCCCCTACAATGGGTATCAAAGCTTATGTTGTTTAAAGTTATCGAAAGTAATATATATTTGGATTTATTTGATTAATTTATTAATTATGATAAAATTAGATGTAGATATCCACTAAAATATTATAAGTATTGTTTAGATGAATAACGTACAGAAATAACAAAAATATAAAGAAATAAAACAAATAATGTCTGAAAAACGTAAAAAATTAAAAATAAGGATAGAAAGACTACAACATAACATAATTATCGAAGTTAGTAAAACTTCAATAAATGCAGAAAAAAAAGAAATTTCAAATTTAGAATCAACAATAGATAGTCTAGAATATATATATATCAACTTAACCTATATATGTTTAAATAAAATGAACAAAGAAAAATTCATAATTGACAAAAAAACATATGAAAATCACAAAGGATTAAAAATAAAAATAGTATTCTCTAATTTAGGAAGAAGATATAAGAAAATAGGTGAACATTTATATTTAATGTTAGAAAAAGAAGAATTAAAATTAAAAGATAAGTTGGCAGTCGTGGTAAAAATAGAAAGAGAAAACGAAAAGATAGACATAAAAAAGGAAATAGATAAAATAAAACAACAAACCACAGAAGAAATATAAAAAATAGAAGAAACTAAAAATAGTAGGATTGCTGAATTAGAAAAAGAACTATAAATGCTAAAAGATTTATATGAAAAGAGACAGAAAGAAAAAGAAGAAAAAGATAAAGAACAAAAATTATTAAACGAGATAAATCAATTAGAAACAAAAAATAAAGAACCAGAAACCAGTGTATTAGAAATAAATACAGTAGATGCTGAAGAAACAGATAATTATGATTCGGAAGATAGTGAAACATATACAGAAATTTTGAAAAACATAGGAAAACTAGAAATTAGTGAAAAACAAGAAGTAATTAATAAAGAAAATCTAGAACTAATAAATACAGAATTAAATACTCTAGATAAAAATATAATACCTAGTGCATCAGAAATAAGAAAACCAATATATAATTACAAAAATAAGTTTAAAAGATATAATCCAAAGGATGAATATAATAAATGAACACCTAAACAAATAATTAATTACTACTTTTTAGATTTAAATTGTGTAATAGACACAAATAAAATAATACAACTATGGGTAGGATATATGTCAAAACAATTATTAAATAGTAAAATAGATAAAACAAACACACCAGAATATATAGAAAAGACATTAATAGGAACAGTAAAATTATGGTTTTTAAATATAGCCGAAGCAAGTAAAAAAGTATTAAGATCTGATAACAAAACAGAAGAAACATCAACAACTACTAAAATACTACCAACAGAAATATTGAAAAAATATGAAATATCTATAAGAGATGAATTTAGCAATGTAACAACAGAAGAAGCAGAGCAAAATAAAGAAAAAGATAAAAATAGAAATTTAATGTTAAAACTAGCAATATGTAATATGTGTTATATAGATGAGTATACGTTCTCATTTAAAGGATATTATTATAAAGGAACATATAATATAGAAGAAATTAAAGAAATAAGAAGATTATATTTTAGTAAATTACCCGAACCACTTAGTTCAAAAATGATAAAGAGTTGGGATGAAGCAAAAATAGTAGATACTCTAGGAGTAAGAATAAAATTTTACAGCAATGGTATAGAAATCTATGTGAAAAATATTGAGAAGAAATAAAAATGGAAAAGACATTAATAAGAAACTTAACATGTTGTAACGATAAAATAGCACCTCAATTTGGATGTAAAGAAAGATATTATAAGAAAAGAAAAAAAACATAAGAAATATAAGAAATACAAGAAATCAAAATATAAGTATAAGAAACCAAGAAAAGGATATTATGTAAAAAATTATAAACATAAAAGACCATATAGAAAAAAGAAATCTATAAAAGAATGTACTTGTTATAATTGTGAAAAACTAGGACATTTAGCTAGAGATTGTAAATTACCAAAAAACCCAAAAAAGAAACAAATATCATAAATAAAAATAGAAAATACAGAATATATGCAGATAGATTATATAGAGTATGAATTAGAAAGTGAAGATAGTATATATCAAACTTTGTAGAATGAAACGGATAATGAAATAGTTAGTAAATTAGATGAATCAAATGACTGAAGAAGATATAAAAATGAACCAAATAACTGAAGAAGATATAAAATAATAACAAAAGAAGAATATTTAAATGAAGAAGGAACAGACCAAAAAATAATATTTGATAGTCATATATTTGATGAAATAAAAAGAAAAGAGTTAGACTTAAGTGTAGAAAAAATATTTAAAATACCAACAATAAAAAATATATTTAGCAGAAAAAAAGGAAGAATACTATGTAGTAAGCCAAAAGGAATATGTAATAGACCGTAGATATGCAAAAGGAAGAGCTAGTATACCACTAGTTACAAAAAGAATAATTAATAAAGAAATAAACGATATAAAAAGTTAAGACCCAATAAAATATGTACACCTTGGAGGAACAGAGATATTGATAAAACCATGTTTTAGAGAAGGAATAGATACACCAATAGAATTATATTTAGCATATGATAGAATTATAAAAACCTATAGAAAAAAGTATAATAACTGCTATAAAAGGAAATTTAATATACCAAAAAATTAAATTTATAATATTTGCGAATTATTCAATAGCAACAACAGATAAATCACTAGTATTATATTGGAAAATATCAGGAATAGAACTAACCTCAGAAAGTAAAATATTTACACCAAGATGTAAAAATCTATATATATTAACAACAAAACATAAAATAATAGGAAAAAATAAAATTAATAAAATACAAATAGAAAGTTCTGTTGAAAAATATGTAAAAACAATTGATAATAATGATTATAGTTACAAAAATATAGACATTGAAGAAAATTTAGAAATAATAAATGATAGAATAAGTACATCAAAAAGAATAGTTCATGAAAAACCAGAATCATCAAGCTCATAAAAAAGAACAAGTTATGAAACAACTTCAACAGTTAATTCAAAACAATATTATATAACAGGAATAATAAATGAAAAAGAATATTTAATACTCTTAAACACAAGACAAGAAGAAAATTATATAGCAAAATATCTAGTAAGAAGTGAAGAAATAAAATCTAATAGTAATATATGCCCAGATCTACCAAGGAGTCTAATAAACATTAAGGATACGGTAGTAAAAGAGATAATAATAGGAGTTAGGAAAATAAAAATAGAATTTGAAATAAAGGAAGAAATGCAAAAAAACAGATATAATATTAGGAATAAAATGGTTAGAACAAGTAAAACCATACGATATAAAACATACACAATTATCTATAACATATAATAAAGAAATATTATTTATTAAAAGAGCTTTAACATGATATGAAAATATATCTACTTGTAAAAAATAATAGTAGAAGGATATTTTAATAGGTATTATACACCTATGATAGATACAGGAACAGAAGCAAACTTATGTAGATACAACTGTTTACCAGAACGTAAATGGGATAAATTAAAAATACCAATAGCAGGCAAAGGATTTAATAATGAAGGAAGTTTAATTACATATAAAGCTAAAAATGTAAAAATACAAATATCGGATAAAATAATACCAATAGAAGAAATCTATAATTATGAACTAACATCAAAAGATATACTTTTAGGAATGCCATTTTAAGATAAATTATACCCACATATAATAACTAAAACAGATTGGTGGTTTACAACACCATGTAAACAAAAAGTAAAAGAAAAAAGAGTTATTAAAAAGATAAAAAAGAAAACTGATTGGATAAAAGAAAGTGAAAAAATTACACAAAAGTTAGAAAATATTAAAAATACAGAAGACACAGTAGAACTAGTTGTATTTTCGATAAATAAAAAAGAAATAACTATATTTTCAATAGATAAGGTAGAAATAATAAATAAAAAATTAAGATAATTATATAGTGAAGATCCATTAAAAGGATGAGAAAAACATAAAACTACTATAAAAATTGAATTAATAGATAAAATTAGCATAATAACTCAAAAACTATTAACATATAATTTTGACGATTTAAAAGAATTTAAAATGCATATAGATGAATTATTAGAAAAATAATGTATACAAAAAAAAATAATAGTAAACACAATAGTCCAACATTTATAGTAAATAAACATAGTGAACAAAAAAGAGGAAAAAGTACAATGGTTATTGACTATAGAAATTTAAATGCAAAAATTATGACATATAATTATACAATACCAAATAAGATATTAAAAATAACACAAATACAAGGATATGACCACTTTAGTAAATTTGACTGTAAATCATGATTGTACCACTTAAAGTTAGTAGAAGATTCTAAGGAATTAACCACATTTACGGTACCACAAGGATTTTATGAATGAAATGTATTACCATTTGGATATAAAAATGCACCCGGTAGATATCAACATTTTTTGGATAGTTATTTTAAACAATTACCTAATTGTATAGAATACATAGATGATATACTACTATATACAAAAACTAAAGAAGAACATTTAAAATTACTAGAACAATTTATAGATATAAGAGAAAATCAGGAATAAGTTTAAGCAAAAAGAAAGCTAAAATTATGAAAAACCAGATAGAATTTTTAGGGATACAAATAGATAAAAGTGGACTAAAAATGCAACAACATATATTAAAAAGAAATAATAGATATTAAGAAAATAATATTAGAAGAAGTAATAAACTACGAAATCGAAATTATAAATTCGCTAGAACGAATATACGAAGACATTTATCCAGAAGGATATTATTCAGATCAAGATTGTGGATGTTAGAATATATTAGAAAAACTAGAGAAAACCAAGATAATCTAAATAACGAAATTAATTATAGAAACCGAATTAGAAAAATAATGGAAGAACTAAAAGAAAAGTTAATATGGATAGAAAAAACCTTAGAAAATTTAGAAAAAAGTACATGTGACAGTTTATATAGTATAAAAAACTCACTACGAGAAGAACAACACAAGATAATAAATGATATAGAAAATCTAGAATTAGATATATACTACAGTACAGATAGAATAAATTATTACACAAAAATTTGTAACTCAGTAGTTACTACAGGATAAAATAATAAACCAAATAAATTAATGGATACATCTTACAAAAAGAATAATTTATTGAAACAAAATCTAAAAAATATCCACGCACAAAAAAAAAATAGATTCATTAGATATAATAAATCTATTTATTAGCCTAACGTGTACACAACTGTCGGGAATTATGAATTTAGCTATTCATAATAATAAATAGATATACCTGTTCCGGTAGCTTTGATATTTCTGAGGTTTTTTGCTCCATAGATTTTTCCATTAAAGTGTATATATTTAACTAACTGTTAAAATATTTCTGAACGGAATGGAGAGAGTTTTGGCTAATGTGTGAAGGCTTGCCTTCTGCAATGCCTTCTTCTTTTATTTATAGAAAGAATACATCTTTACGTTTGTGTACATTTGTGACACGTTTTTCTTATGTTTACAAAAGGCCAAAAAGCCTTAATGACTAAAGATGAAAACAAACAAAAATAAGCCAAAAAAGACTTAAAAAGTCTTCTACCCTACCCTAGCCTATAAAGAAAATTCAAACTTTACATTAAATGTTCCCAACAACTTTTTTAAATGCTAACTTATCTTTACGTAAACAACTTATACCAATTTACAATAAGTCTTCCATTTATTTTGTCATATCTTCTGTATCTCCATTATTGCTCTGGTCTTATCTTTCCAGCTGGAGTCCTTATCTCTTTTTATTCTAGCTGAACTGCTGGGACATCATTATCTCCTCCATTACATTTTGAAGATTTGTGATCTGGATATTTATGTCCAATAGTCTTGCAATATCTGGTTAATAATTCTTTTGAAATAAGTTTTTCTCTAATAGCTCTGGCGATAGGTTCCGTTTCTGGTTTAAGCAACATGATAATCCATTGCCTAATAGTTTCCATATCTGTTTCTCGTAACTCTTTTGAATTTGAATAAATTAATACATGATTTCTTGAATAGTAACTCCATATGGGATTTTGGTTGCAATATGTATTTGCTAGCTCTTGCAAAATTATAGATAGTCCGATAATTCTTTTGTTCGCATAAAATTTTGGAATCTCGATTCTAGGTATCTCTGGCTGTGAAATAATATCTTGTGGTATAATCATATCTCGTGTCATTCCTATCTTTACAACTTGTATGGTTTTTTTAACTTCATCATATAATATCTCTGCTGGTGCCGTGCAGATTTTTATAAAAAATAAGGTACCTTTGGTTATTCTTTTAAAAGTGATAAATGTTTCATATATCTCTGGTATAGTGGATATCTCTGTTCCGTCCGTGGTATATACAGTACTAAGTAGTCCATATTCGTAGCAAGTTTTAACTAAGCTTGGTTTGGTTTTAGGTAAAGCAATTAGTTTATTATATCCGATCAATCTTTGGGTTATATAGTTTGTATCTGGTTCTTGGATATTTGTAGATTTGGGGTTGCTATTTAAAAAGGTTTGTACATTGTAGATATTTTCTATGTATGTACGGGCTGTGTAGTTGTAAGTCTTTTTGTCTTGGTTTAGACTATCTCGGTATGTGGTAACTTATGGGGGTATAAACATGGGATCTTTTGATGTATTTGGTGTATATGGTTTATCAAATAGCTTGTTTAGGTTCATATTTTTTCTAACTCCTTTGCTTGTACCTGCAGAGGTAGATTGATAAACGTTATAGGTTTTATGGAGTATCCCAACGTCTCCTTCTAGCTCTGGAATTTTACTATCTTCCGATCGACATAGCTCTGTGCATTGCTGAGTTAGCTGATTCATAGCTATAGACTTCAGTTTATCTTCACTAGTCTTTAGCTTTAGCGTTTCTATCTCAGTACCCATCTTTACTATCTCAGTACCCATACTGTCCACTTTAAATGAAAGCGTAGTTAGGGCGTTGAGTATCTTTTCAAGAGTATTTTCTTCTATCATTTCAGTTTGTGTAGCTTTGTCTTGATATGTAATCTGCAATAACATTTTTGTTAGTACTGATTACTTCTATTATAAATGTAAAATTTAATATTTTTAAAACTAGTCTCTGAATCTCTTTTGTTGTAACTGAATTTTGTTTTTTCTTTATTAGCCACCAGCGTACCTGTGTAGTATCTGTTCGCACAATAAATTTGTTATATACAATATATGGCTCAAATGCTAACAAACATTTATATAATGAACATAATTCTTTCCTATTTATTTCCCATTTTATTCGTCTCGTTGAACGTACCTGAGTAGTATCTACAATGGTGTTCTATTTTTTCTGCTTCATATCTATATTTAAGTACTCCTCCGTAACTATATTCACTAGCATCTGCTTCTACTATGTATATAAATTTTTTATTTTCATCTAGAAATTGTAATTTTGGTAATTCTTTACAAAGTAATTTTGTTTTTTGAACTTATTTTTTATCTTCTTCGTCATAGTTATATTCTATATCCTTTTTTAATTTTTTCTGTACTGGTTTTAAGTTTTTTGCTAATTTTGGGATATATTCTCTTACTTGGTTTACTAATCCTAAAAATGATTGTAATTTATTTTTTGTATCTAATTCTTCTTTTGAATTTATTATTTTTTGTACTATATATTGTTGCATTTTTACTCCACTTTTATCTATTTGTATCCCTAAAAATTCTATCTGATTTTTCATAATTTCAGCTTTCTTTTCGCTTAAAATTATTCCTAATTTTTCTATTATAATTGTAAATTGTTCTAGTAATTTTAAATGTTCTTCTTTAGTTTTTGTATATAGTAGTATATCATCTATGTATACTATACAATTAGGTAATTGTTTAAAATAATTATCCATAAAATGTTGATATCTACCTGGTGCATTTTTATATTCGAAGGGTAATACATTCCTCTCATAAAATCCTTGTGGTACCGTAAATGCGGTTAATTCTTTAGATTCCTCTTCTAACTTTAGGTGGTAAAATCCTGATTTACAATCGAATTTGCTAAAATAATTATATCCTTATATCTGTCTTATTTTTAATATCTTATTTGGTATTGGATAATTATATGTTATAGTTTTTGCATTTAAATTTCTATAATCAATAACCATTCTACTTTTTCCTCTTTTTTGTTCACTATGTTTATTTACTATAAATGCTGGACTATTATGTTTACTATTACTTTTTTGTATATATTGTTTTTCTAATAATTAATCTATATGCATTTTAAATTCTTTTAAATCGTCAAAATTATATGTTAATGGTTTTTGGGTTATTATGCTATTTTTATCTATTAATTCAATTTTTATGGTAGTTTTATATTTTTCCCATCCTTTTAATGGATCTTCACTATATAATTGTTCTAATTTTTTCTTAACTATTTCTATCTTATTTATTGAAAATATTGTTATTTCTGTTTTATTTATCGAAAATACTACTAATTCTATTGTATCTTCAGTGGTTTTTATATTTTCTAACTTTTGTGTAATTTTTTCACTTCCTTTTATCCAATCAGTTTTCTTCCTTATTTTATTATTAACTCTTTTTGCTCTTACTTTTTGTTTACATGGTGTTGTAAACCACCAATAGTTTTTAGTTATTACATGTGGATATAGTTTATCTAAAAATGGCATTCCTAAAAGTATATCTTTTGACGTTAGTTCATAATTATAAATTTCTTCTATTGTCAATATCTTATCCCATATTTGTGCTTTTACATTCCTAGCTTTATAAGTAATTAAGCTTCCTTCATTATTAAATTCTTTTAACTAATATTGGTATTTTTAATTTATCCCATTTACTTTTTGATAAGCAATTATATTTACATAAATTAGCTTCTGCTCATGTATCTATCATAGGCGTATAATATCTACTGTAATATCCTTCCACTATTATCTTCATTAATACATATATCTTCATTTTATGTTAAGGCTCTTTTTAAGTATAATCTTTCCCTGTTATATGTTATGGTTAATTGTGTATGTTCTATATTATATGGTTTTACTTGTTCTAACCATTTTAATCTTAATATTATATCTGCTTTTTGTATTTCTTCTTTTACTTCAAATTCTATTTTTATTTTTCTAATTCCTCCTATTATTATTTCTTTTTCTGCTATATCTTTACTATTTATTAAACTTCTCGGTAGATTTGGGCATATATCATTATCAGTTTTTATTTCTTCATTTTTTACTAGACATTTTGCTATATAATTTTCTTCTTGTCCCGTGTTTAATAGTATTAAATATTCTTTTTCATTTATTTTTCCTGTTATGTAATATTGATTTAGATTACTCATTGAATTTGTTTCATAACTCTTTCTTTTTGATGAGGTTGATGATTCTGGTTTTTCATTAGCTATTCTTTTTGTTGTACTTATTCTATCATTTACTTTTTC
The DNA here is from genome assembly GCA_030864225.1 of Capsicum baccatum var. pendulum. NCBI lineage: Eukaryota > Viridiplantae > Streptophyta > Magnoliopsida > Solanales > Solanaceae > Capsicum > Capsicum baccatum. Next base: position 197,274,195 of record CM061558.1, on the reverse strand, counting down.
TAAATTTTATTCTATATCTATGTCTCTATAGCTATAATCATTATAATCTATTGTTTTTACAATTTGTTCGAAGGGGCTATCTATTTGTATCTTGTTAATCTTATTTTTCCCTGTTATTTTATGTTTTGTTGTTAATACATATAGATTTTTACATCTTGCTGTAAATATTTTACTTCCTGGGGTCAATTCTATTCCTGACATCTTCCAATATAATACTAATGATTTATCTATATTTCTATCTGTTACTGCTACTGAATAATTTGCACTTATTATAAATTTAAATTTTTTGTATATTAAATTTCTTTTACAGCAGTTATTATGTTTTTTTCTATATGTTTTATATCTATCATCTGCTAAATATAATTCTATCGGTGTATTTATTCCTTCTCTAAAACATGCTTTTATTAATATTTCTGTACCTCTAAGGTGTACATATTTTATTGGATCCCCTTTACTTTTTATATCATTTATTTCTTTATTAATTATTCTTTTTGTTACTAGTAGTATGCTATCTTTTCCTTTTGCATATCTGCAGTCTATTACATGTTCTTTTTGGCATACTACATAATATTCATCTTTTTTTCTACTAAAAATATTTTTTATTGTTGGTATTTTAAATATTTTTTCTACACTTAAATCTAATTCTTTTCCTTTTATTTCATCAAATATATTACTGTCAAATATTATCTTTTGTTCTGTTCCTTCGTCATTTAAATATTCTTCCTTTGTTATTATTTTTATATCTTCTTCAGTCATTTGATTCATCTATCTCACTATCTATTTCAGTATCTGTTTCGTTTTCTGAAATTTCATATATACTATCTTCACTTTCTAATTCATAATATATATAATCTATTTGCATATATTCTGTATTTTCTATTTTTATTTTGGATATTTGTTTATTTTTTGGATTTTTGGGTAATTTACAATCTCTAGCTAAATCTCCTAACTTTCCACAATTATAACATGTACATTATTTTATAGATTTTTTCTTTCTATATGGTCTTTTATTTTTATAATTTTTTACATAATATCTTTTTCTTGGTTTCTTATATTTATATTTTGATTTTTTATATTTCTTATATTTCTTATGTCTTTTTCTTTTCTTATAATATTTTTCTTCACATCCAAATTGGAGTACTATTTTATTTTTGCAACATGCTAAATTTCTTATTAATGTTTTTTCCATTTTTAATTCTTCTCTATATTTTTCACATAAGTTTCTATACCATTATTGTAAAATTTTTATTCTAGCTCCTAACGTATCTACTATTTTTGCTTCTTCCCAACTTTTTATTATTTTTGAACTAAATGGTTCGGGTAATTTATTAAAATATAATTTTCTTATTTCCTTACTTTCTTCTATACTATATGTTCCTTTATAATAATATTCTTTAAATGCGCAAGTATAATCATCTATATAACACATATTACATATTGTTAAGTTTTACTTATCCTATTAATGTTCTTTCTATATATTCTGGTGCATCTGTTATGTTATGCAATATGTGTTATATAGATGAATATACTTGCGCATTTAAAGAATATTATTATAAAGGAGCATATAGTATAGAAGAAAGTAAGGAAATAAGAAAATTATATTTTAATAAATTACCCGAACCATTTAGTTCAAAAATAATAAAAAGTTGGGAAGAAGCAAAAATAGTAGATACGTTAGGAGCTAGAATAAAATTGTAGGGGTGTGCGGATAACTAGGCTAATAAATAGATTTATTATATCTAATGAATCTATTCTTTTTTGTGCGTGGATATTTTTTAGATTTTGTTTCAATAAATTATTCTTTTTGTAAGATGTATCCATTAATTTATTTGGTTTATTATTTTATCCTGTAGTAACTGCCGAGTTACAAATTTCTGTGTAATAATTTATTCTATCTGTACTGTAGTATATATCTAAGTCTAGATTTTCTATATCATTTATTATCTTGTGTTGTTCTTCTCGTAGTGAGTTTTTTATACTATATAAACTGTCACATGTACTTTTTTCTAAATTTTCTAAGGTTTTTTTCTATCTGTATTAACTTTTCTTTTAGTTCTTCCATTATTTTTCTAATTCGGTTTCTATAATTAATTTCATTATTTAGATTATCTTGGTTTTCTCTAGTTTTTCTAATATATTCTAACATCCACAATCTTGATATGAATAATATCTTTCTGGGTAAATGTCTTCGTATATTCATTCTAGCGAATTTATAATTTTGATTTCGTAATTTATTACTTCTTCTAATATTATTTTCTTAATATCTATTATTTCTATATCTTTAAGTATATATAAGATTAAAACTTTAGGGTAGTCTAAATGAGCTATTTCCTAAGATTGATATTTTATAGTTATTTGTTTTAGCCTTAGTAGTTTTTGCATATTTTTATTAAGAGATTTTATATATTTTTTTATTTTCCATATATTTGACTATATTTATTTTTATCTGTTTTTCTAGTAACTGCTTATTTCGCATATCTTTAAAATTTCTACGTAACTTTAACATAATAAGAATTTATAAGAGTAGTTAGGTATGTGTAGTATATAATTTACTCTATCCATATAATATTCTCCAAATGCATTTTCTAATATAATTTTTCTTATATCTGCAACATCTATATCTCTAAGTGCATACAAAATAAGTATCTTAAATTTATCTACCATGACATCAGATAATTTATTATTCATTATCATAAAATTTCTTTTCTCAAAATATTCCCTTCAACCATGTACATAATAAAATATAATCATCTCAGATTACTATATACTAGATTATTCTTAAATAACATGTTCTTCGGTCACTATTAGCATGGTAATTCGGATACTTTTTTCCTTAAACAGCGCCTCGACTTTGGTTACTCCCCACCACGGCTTCTTGCCTCATTGGTTTCACCTTTCGGATGACATAGTTCTTAGGGATTTGTCTCCGTTTCCACTTTGCTAATAAACTTCTTAACATATTATTCTTCGAATAATTCTACTATAAAGCAACTAATATGAATTTATTTTATCATATCATGATTGTCGGGAATTATGAATTTACCTATTCATAATTATAAATAGATATACCTGTTCCGGTAGCTTTGATATTTCTGAGGTTTTTTGCTCCATAGCTTTTTCCATTGAAGTGTATATATTTAACTAACTGTTAAAATATTTCTGAACGAAATGGAGAGAGTTTTGGCTTATGTGTGAAGGCTTGCCTTCTGCAATGCCTTCTTCTTTTATTTATAGAAAGAATACATCTTTACATTTGTGTACATTTGTGTACACGTTTTTCTTATGTTTACAAAAGGCCAAAAAGCCTTAATGACTAAAGATAAAAACAAACAAAAATAAGCCAAAAAAGACTTAAAAAGTCTTCTACCCTACCCTAGCCTATAAAGAAAATTCAAACTTTATTGAATTTACATTAAATGCTACCAACTACTTTTTAAATGCTAACTTATCTTTACGTAATCAACTTATACAAATTTACAATAACTCTTCCGTTTATTTTGTCATATCTGTTGTATCTCCATTATTGCTCTGGTCTTATCTTTTCAGCTGGCGTCCTTATCTCTTTTTATTCTAGCTGAACTGCTGGGACATCATTATCTCCTCCATTACATTTTGAACTTTGTGATCTGGATATTTATGTCCAATAGTCTTGCAATATCTGGTTAATAATTCTTCCGAAATAAATTTTTCTCTGATAGCTCTGGCGATAGGTTCTGTTTCTGGTTTAAGCAACATGATAATCCATTGCCTAATAGTTTCCATATCTGTTTCTCGTAACTCTTTTGAATTTGAATATATTAATACATGATTTCTTGAATAGTAGCTCCATATGGGATTTTGGTTGCAGTATGTATTTGCTAGCTCTTGCAAAATTGTAGATAGTCCGATAATCCTTTTGTTCGCATAAAATTTTGGTATCTCGATTCTAGGTATCTCTGGCTGTGAAATAATATCTTGTGGTATAATCATATCTCGTGTCATTCCTATCTTTACAACTTGTATTGGTTTTTAAACTTCATCATATAATATCTCTGCTGGTGCCGTGTAGATTTTTATAAAAAAACAAGGTACCTTTGGTTATTCTTTTAAAAGTGATAAATGCTTTATATATCTCTGGTATAGTGGATATCTCTGTTCCGTCCGTGGTATATACAGTACTAAGTAGTCCATATTCGTAGCAAGTTTTAACTAAGCTTGGTTTGGTTTTAGGTAAAGCAATTAGTTTATTATATCCGGTCAATCTTTGGGTTATATAGTTTGTATCTGGTTCTTGGATATTTGTAGCTTTGGGGTTGCTATTTAAAAAGGTTTGTACATTGTAGATATTTTCTATGTATGTACGGGCTGTGTAGTTGTAAGTCTTTTTGTCTTGGTTTAGACTATCTCGGTACGTGGTAACTTGTGGGGGTATAAATATGGGATCTTTTGATGTATTTGGTGTATATGGTTTATCAAATAGCTTGTTTAGGTTCATATTTTTTCTAACTCCATTGCTTGTACCTGCAGAGGTAGATTGATAAACGTTATAGGTTTTATGGAGTATCCCAACATCTCCTTCTAGCTCTGGAATTTTATTGTCTTCCGATCGACATAGCTCTGCGCATTGCTGAGTTAGCTGATTCATAGCTATGGACTTCAGTTTATCTTCACTAGTCTTTAGATTTAGCGTTTCTATCTCAGTACCCATCTTTACTACCTCAGTACCCATACTATCCACTTTCAATGAAAGCTTAGTTAGGGCGTTGAGTATTTTTTCATTTATATTTTCTTCTATCATTTCAGTTTGTGTAGCTTTGTCTTGATATGTAATCTGCAATAACATTTTTGTTAGTACTGATTACTTCTATTATAAATGTAAAATTTAATATTTTTAAAACTAGTCTCTGAATCTCTTTTGTTGTAACTGAATTTTGTTTTTTCTTTGTTAGCCACCAGCGTACCTGTGTATTATCTGTTCGCACAATAACTTTGTTATATACAATATATGGCTCAAATGCTAACAAACATTTATATAATGAACATAATTCTTTCCTATTTATTTCCCATTTTATTTCTATCTCGTTGAACGTACCTGAGTAGTATCTACAATGATGTTCTATTTTTTCTGCTTCATATCTATATTTAAGTACTCCTCCGTAACTATATTCACTAGCATCTGCTTCTACTATGTATATAAATTTTTTATTTTCATCTGGAAATTGTAATTTTGGTAATTCTTTACAAAGTAATTTTATTTTTTGAACTTGTTTTTTATCTTCTTCGTCATAGTTATATTCTATATCCTTTTTTAATTTTTTTTGTAGTGGTTTTAAGTTTTCTGCTAATTTTGGAATATATTCTCTTATTTGGTTTACTAATCCTAAAAATGATTGTAATTTCTTTTTTGTATCTAATTCTTCTTTTGAATTTATTATCTTTTGTACTATATGTTGTTGCATTTTTACTCACTTTTATCTATTTGTATTCCTAAAAATTCTATCTGATTTTTCATAATTTCAGCTTTCTTTTGGCTTAAAATTATTCCTAATTTTTCTATTATAATTGTAAATTGTTCTAGTAATTTTAAATGTTCTTCTTTAGTTTTTGTATATAGTAGTATATCATCTATGTATACTATACAATTAGGTAATTGTTTAAAATAATTATCTATAAAATGTTGATATCTACCTGGTGCATTTTAATATTCGAAGGGTAATACATTCCACTCATAAAATCCTTGTGGTACCGTAAATGCGGTTAATTCTTTAGATTCCTCTTCTAACTTTAGGTGGTAAAATCCTGATTTACAATCGAATTTGCTAAAATAATTATATCCTTATATCTGTCTTATTTTTAATATCTTATTTGGTATTGGATAATTATATGTTATAGTTTTTGCATTTAAATTTCTATAATCAATAACCATTCTACTTTTTCCTCTTTTTTGTTCACTATGTTTATTTACTATAAATGCTGGACTATTATGTTTACTATTACTTTTTTGTATATATTGTTTTTCTAATAATTAATCTATATGCATTTTAAATTCTTTTAAATCGTCAAAATTATATGTTAATGGTTTTTGGGTTATTATGCTATTTTTATCTATTAATTAAATTTTTATGGTAGTTTTATATTTTTCCCATCCTTTTAATGGATCTTCACTATATAATTGTTCTAATTTTTTCTTAACTATTTCTATCTTATTTATTGAAAATATAGTTATTTCTATTTTATTTATCGAAAATACTACTAATTCTATTGTATCTTCAGTGGTTTTTATATTTTCTAACTTTTGTGTAATTTTTTCACTTCCTTTTATCCAATCAGTTTTCTTTCTTATTTAATTATTAACTCTTTTTGCTCTTACTTTTTGTTTACATGGTGTTGTAAACCACCAATAGTTTTTAGTTATTACATGTGGATATAGTTTATCTAAAAATGGCATTCCTAAAAGTATATCTTTTGACGTTAGTTCATAATTATAAATTTCTTCTATTGTCAATATCTTATCCCATATTTGTGCTTTTACATTCCTAGCTTTATAAGTAATTAAGCTTCCTTCATTATTAAATTCTTTTAACTACTATTGGTATTTTTAATTTATCCCATTTACTTTCTGGTAAGCAATTATATTTACATAAATTAGCTTCTACTCCTGTATCTATCATAGGCGTATAATGTCTACTGTAATATCCTTCCACTATTATCTTCATTAATACATATATCTTCATTTTATGTTAAGGCTCTTTTTAAGTATAATCTTTCCCTGTTATATGTTATGGTTAATTGTGTATGTTCTATATTATATGGTTTTACTTGTTCTAACCATTTTAATCTTAATATTATATCTGCTTTTTGTATTTCTTCTTTTACTTCAAATTCTATTTTTATTTTTCTAATTCCTCCTATTATTATTTCTTTTTCTACTATATCTTTACTATTTATTAAACTTCTCGGTAGATTTGGGCATATATCATTATCAGTTTTTATTTCTTCATTTTTTACTAGACATTTTGCTATATAATTTTCTTCTTGTCCTGTGTTTAATAGTATTAAATATTCTTTTTCATTTATTTTTCCTATTATGTAATATTGATTTAGATTACTCATTGAATTTGTTTCATAACTCGTTCTTTTTGATGAGGTTGATGATTCTGATTTTTCATTAGCTATTCTTTTTGTTGTACTTATTCTATCGTTTACTATTTCTAAATTTTATTCTATATCTATGTCTCTATAGCTATAATCATTATAATCTATTGTTTTACAATTTGTTCGAAGGGGCTATCTATTTGTATCTTGCTAATCTTATTTTTTCCTGTTATTTTATGTTTTGTTGTTAATACATATAGATTTTTACATCTTGCTGTAAATATTTTACTTCCTGGGTCAATTCTATTCCTGATATCTTCCAATATAATACTAATAATTTATCTATATTTCTATCTGTTACTGCTACTGAATAATTTGCACTTATTATGAATTTAAATTTTTGGTATATTAAATTTTCCTTTACAGTAGTTATTATGCTTTTTTCTATAGGTTTTATAATTCTATCATCTGCTAAATATAATTCTATCGGTGTATCTATTCCTTCTCTAAAACATGCTTTTATTAATATTTCTGTACCTCCAAGGTGTATATATTTTATTGGATCTCCTTTACTTTTTATATCATTTGTTTCTTTATTAATTATTCTTTTTGTTACTAGTGGTATGCTATCTTTTCCTTTTGCATATCTGCAGTCTATTACATGTTCTTTTTGGCATACTATATAATATTCATCTTTTTTCCTACTAAAAATATTTTTTATTGTTGGTATTTTAAATATTTTTTCTACATTTAAATCTAATTCTTTTCCTTTTATTTTATCAAATATATTACTGTCAAATATTATCTTTTGTTCTGTTCCTTCGTCATTTAAATATTCTTCCTTTGTTATTATTTTTATATCTTCTTCAGTCATTTGATTCATCTATCTCACTATCTATTTCAGTATCTGTTTCGTTTTCTGAAATTTCATATATACTATCTTCACTTTCTAATTCATAATCTATATAATCTATTTGCATATATTCTGTATTTTCTATTTTTATTTTGGATATTTGTTTATTTTTTGGATTTTTGGGTAATTTACAATCTCTAGCTAAATGTCCTAACTTTCCACAATTATAACATGTACATTATTTTATAGATTTTTTCTTTCTATATGGTCTTTTATTTTTATAATTTTTTACATAATATCTTTTTCTTGGTTTCTTATATTTATATTTTGATTTTTTATATTTCTTATATTTTTTATGTCTTTTTCTTTTCTTATAATATCTTTCTTCACATCTAAATTGGGGTGCTATTTTATTTTTGCAATATGCTAAATTTCTTATTAATGTTTTTTCCATTTTTAATTCTTCTCTATATTTTTCACATAAGTTTCTATACCATTGTTGTAAAAATTTTATTCTAGCTCCTAACGTATCTACTATTTTTGCTTCTTCCCAACTTTTTATTATTTTTGAACTAAATGGTTTGGGTAATTTATTAAAATATAATTTTCTTATTTCCTTACTTTCTTCTATACTATATGTTCCTTTATAATAATATTCTTTAAATGCGCAAGTATATTCATCTATATAACACATATTACATATTGTTAATTTTAACATTAAATTCCTATTTGTATCTTTTTCTTCATCTTGTTCTTCTTCTATCTTTGTCATACTACCAAATTCATCTTTTATAGCTGTTTCATATTTTTTCAATAACTCTATAGGCGTTAGTTTAGTTGTTGTTGATGTTGTGCCTTCCATAGGTTTATTAGTTCTTAATACTTTCTTACTATTTTCAGTTAAGTTTGAAAACCACAGTTTTACGGATCCTAATAATTGTTTTGTCATATATCCTATCCATAATTGTAGTGTTTTTTCTGTATCTATTACACAGTCTAGATCTAAAAAGTTATAATTTTTATTAACTATTTGTTTTGGTGTCCATTTGTCATATTCATTATATCTTTTAAATTTATTTTTATAATATATAGGTTTTCTTATTTCTATTGTTTTAGGTATTATATTTTCATCTTCTTTTTTGTCAAAAGTATTTATTTCTGTATTGGTATTTTCTAAGTTTTCTTCATTAATTTTTTCTTGTTTTTCATTAATTTCTAAATCTTTTATATTTGTTAATATTTCTGTATATGTTTCACTGTCTTCTGAATCATAATTATCTGTCTCTTCAATATCTATATTATTTATTTCTAATTTTTCTTTAAATTGGTTTATTTCGTTTAGTAATTTTTGTTCTTTATCTTTTTCTTTTTGTCTTTGTTCGTATAAATCTTTTAACATTTGTAGTTCTTTTTCTAATTCAGCAATCCTACTATTTTTAGTTTCTTCTATTTTTCGTATTTCTTCCGTAGTTTGTTGTTTAATTTTTTCTATTTCCTTTTTTCTATCTATTTCTTCATTTTCTTTTTATATTCTTACCATTGCTGTTAATTTATCTTCTAATTTTAATTCTTCTTTTTCTAACATTAGATATAAATGTTCTCCTATTTTTTTATACCTTCTTCCTAGATTAGAAAATACTATTTTTATTTTTGATCCTTCGTGATTTTCATATATTTTTTCATCTATTATAAATTCTTCTTTATTCATTTTATTGTGAATAGTTCATGTTGGTATATATATTCTAAACTATCTATTTGTGATTCTAATTTTGATATTTCATCTTTTTGTGTATTAATTGAATTTTTACTAACTTCGGCAAATATATTATAATGTAATCTTTCTTTTCTTATTTTTAATTCTTTACGTTTTTCAGAGATAAATTGTTTTAATTCTTTGTATTTTTGCTCTTTATTCATTTAAATTATATTTATAATATCTTGGTGGATATCTAAATCTAATTTTATCATAATTAAGTGGTATGTGTCTCATTCTTCTGAATTTTAAATAGATTATTAATTTTGCTTCAATACTAGATATTAATGTAATTAAATAGGCTAATCTTTGTGGATATTCTTTTGTTTTATTTAGACTTATATATTCTGAATAATTACTAACTAAAGGTTCTTTAATTTTTCTAAAAGCTTCTCTATTTTTAAATGGTCTTCTCATAATTAATTTAATAAATATTTAATTTTAACATAACATCTAACTCTAGCATATATCTCACTTCTATACTTTTTAAATTACTGTGCTCTGATACCATTTGTAGGGGATGCGGATAACTAGGCTAATAAATAGATTCATTAGTAAATTATATACCACACATACCTAACTACTCTTATAAATGCTTATTATGTTAAAGTTACGTTGAAATTTTAAAGATATGCGAAATAAGCAGTTACTAGAAAAACAAATAAAAATAAATTTAGTCAAATACATGGAAAATAAAAAATATATAAAATGATATAGAATATAATTACAATGAAGAAGATAAAAAACATGTTCAGAAAATAAATATACTTTGCAAAGAATTACCAAAATTACAATTCTCAGACATATATAGTAGAAGCAAATGCAAGTGAATATAGTTATGGAGGAGTACTTAAATATAGGTACAAAAATGAAAAAAATAGAAGATCATTGTAGATATTATTCAGGAACATTTAATGAAACAGAAATAAAATGGGAAATAAATAGAAAAGAATTATGTTCATTATATAAATGTTTATTAGTCTTTGAACCATATATTGTATATAACAAATTTATTGTGAGAATAGATAATACCCAAGTTCGATGGTGGTTAACAAGAAAAATACAAAACTCAGTTACGACAAAGGAAATTCGGAGATTAGTATTGAATATATTAAATGTTACATTTACGATTGAAGTAATCAGACTGACAAGAATGTTATTGCAGATTACATATCAAGAAAAAGCTACTCAAACTGATATAACAATGGAAGTAGCTGATGTCAAAGATACCCAAACAGACTTAATATTACAAGTGTTTGAACAAATGAAGTTATTACAAGAACGAGTTATCACATTAACTACTAAAGTTACAAATGTAAAAGTGCAGGTTGAGCACTATAAAAAAACAAGAAGCTATTAGTAAAGATACTGTGCAGGAAGTGCACATTAAAAAACTAGACCTAGAAGTTGACGATGAGAAACACCTAAAAACTCAAATTACTAACGAAATTACAGTTACAGCTACAGACGCAAGTGATGTATCCAAGGGAAAGAATATAGTCACTCAAAATAAACCTGAACTACCAAACAAAAAGAATTATAACCTCAACCAGATATTCTCAAAACCATATACACCAAATATACAATAACCAGAGTCATCTATACCTCCCAGACATACACATATTCTGAATCACTCAATCAACAAAAGCAGACTTATAACCATATCACTCGTACATATATTGATAATATTTATACCTTACAAAAATTGTTAAATACAAAACCTATACAGAGTGAAGAATTAGCAAAACAAAACGAAGGATATATTACACAAAAATATCAGAACTATAACAAACTTATTACTTTGCCTGGCACCAGTGCAAACTTAATTTCTTCATGTACTATTATGGACTATTATCTATAGTTTACACAATTACTGGAGAAGAGTTAACAAGAATTCCAGATATTCATAAAAAAATTTTGGATTATAAAAGGATTACGAAGGGACTATTATTCTATGTTCGTTTCTACTCAGCACCAGCAGAAATATTATTTGTTGAAATAAAATAGACAATTACTATTGTCAAGATAGGAATGACACGAGATTATATTATCCCTGAAGAAATATGTGAACAAGAAGAGATAACCAAAAATCAGATACCGTACTTTTACCGAAACAAGAGAGTTATTGGACTTAGCAATATATTAACTGAGTTAGCAAATAAATATATAAATCAAAACCCAGTTTGGATTTACTATAACAGAAATTAATTATTGGTTTACTCTACTTGTAAAAATATTAGAGAAAATGACAGAGAAGAGATAAGAAAATGGGTCATAACGATCCTAAAACCGGAAGAGTTTCCAGTCACAAGATCTATTACGAAATGAGTTATTTCAGAAGAAGCTATGGAAGAATTTTGTAAACAGGTTGTCCAAAGATACGATGACCACATATGCAGCAGGTGTAGTGGCAGACACAACTTTATTCCAGATGTGATGCTATAATAGCAAGAAGATAAAAAAGCAGTAGATACGACAAGAAAAAGATAAAAATAAGATAGTAAAGGAGCAATAATAGAAGAAGACAAGGAATTAAAGATAGGAAAATGACATATAAGGAAAAACTTCTTACGTAAATTATTGTAAAGTTATAATAGCCTTTTTGACTTTTCTTTTCATTTAACAGGCTTTTTGACTTTTCTAGAAAAAAACTATTATTAGTTTTAGTTAGCTTTAAGTCTTTTCTTTTCAGAATGTACAGACTTCATTGTAAATTAGGAAACGTGTAAAGTGTTTTAATAGTTTACGCGCTTTTTTAGGATTATAAATAGAGAGCATTTTGCTCAGTTAGAAGTAAGCCTTCATGAGTTGAAGCAAAACCCTCTCTTGTACACAAAAAACTTTTGTATTATTTAATAAAACACAGGTATATTTCCAAGGAAAATCTATGAATCAGACAGCTATGTAAAATCTAAAATTATCAGATTTACCAGAATAGGTATTTATATTTAAGATTATGAATAGCTAAATTCATAAATTCCTGACAATCATGATATGATAAAATAAGTTTATGTTAGTTACTTTATAGTAGAATTATTCAAAAAATAGCATGTTAAGAAGTTTATTAGCAAAGTGGAAAAAGAGAAAAATTCCTAAGAACTATGCCATCCTAAAGGTGAAACCGATGAGGCAAGAAAGCCGTGATAGGGGAATAGCCAGAGTAGAGGCGCTATTTAAGGGAAAATTATCCAGATTACCATGCTAATAGTGACCGAAGAACATGTTATTTAAGAATAATCTAGTATATAGTAATCTAAAATGATCATATTTTGTTATGTGTATGAGTGAAGGAAATATTTTGAAAAAGCATCATACGAAAAATGAATACTTATTTATCTGACGAAATGGTAGATAAATTCAAAATACTTGTTTTACATATACTTAAGGATATAGAAATTGTAGATATAAGAAAAATCATATTGGATAAAATATTTGATAAATATTTTATGACTAGAATAAATTACATATCACACCTACCTACCTACTCTTACAAATACTTACATACCAAACCTACACATCAACCATGATAAATTACGTATATTTAGAAAATTGGAAAATGGATATGAAAAATATACAATTAATAGAAAAACTAATGAAAACAAATTTAGAAGAATATATGAGAACTGAAGATATAAAATATATAGAATTCCTTAATGAAAATTAGAGGAATTATTAAGATTAAAACAAACAACTAATAAATACTATGATAAAGCAATTAATTACTAGAATCTAATTCCAAGTTATCTAAGTTATTCGTAGAAACCTAAGCATAATATGGATAATATGACAAAATATATATCTGATGAAACTAAGATACTAGTTTTATATATCATAAAAGACTTAGAATTAGAAGACATAAAGAAAATGATATGGGAAAAAATATTTGATTATAAAGATGAATTATTAAGTACTAATTGGATAGAAGATGAATTAGAAAATATATATTTTATGGTAGAAATTATTATTCAGATAGTTATTATTCAAATGGATATCATACAGACTAAAAATGCTAGAATATATTCAAAGAGTTAGTGAGAAACAAAGTTGGCTATACGAAGAAATTAATTATAGAAACTAGCTTAGAAAGGAAAGAGAACAATTAAAAGAAAGATTAATTTGGATAAATAAAATCATAAAACTACTAGAATTAAAAGACAGTTTAGAATATGATTTAGACATGGAATTATTCATAGACGAAAAAGACAGGATAATTAACGAAATAGATAACCTAGAATTTAATATCAGATATAGTACAATTAGAATAAATTATTACAAAGAAATTTGCAGTAGCACAACTACTTTAGGATAAAATGATTGACTATGAGTATTTAAAATTTTGGAGACAAGATATGGAAGAAATAAGATTAATAGAAATACTTATAAAAGAAAATTTAATTGAATATTTAGAACAAAAGATATACAATATTTAGAATACCTCAAAATAATATACAAGAATTACAAAGACTAAAAGAAAAAACTAAAGAATATTACAATAAAACATTTAATCAAATACCATCGAATCACCCCCCAAGATATTAACATTAATAAAATTAAAATAAATAAACTAAAAAATAAAAATGATTAGAGAAGTTAAGAAATATACACGTACAAACAAAAATAGATCCATTGGACCAATAATATATCTATTTAAGTTACCCAAGTTATCCACACCCCCTACAATTGGTATCAGAGCTTATGTTGTTTAAAGTTATCAGAAGTAATATATATTTGAATTTATTTAATTAATTTATTAATTATGATAAAATTAGATTTAGATATCCACCAAAATATTATAAATATTATTTAGATGAATAACGTACAGATATTACAAAAATATAAAGAATTAAAAAAAATATTTGAAAAACGTAAAGAATTAAAAATAAGGATAGAAAAACTACAGTATAACATAATTGTCGGAGTTAGTAAGAATTCAATAAATGCAGAAAAAGAAAAAATATCAAATTTAGAATCAACAATAGATAGTCTAGAATATATATATCAACTTAACCTATATACATTTAAATAAAATGAACAAAAAAGAATTTATAATTGATGAAAAAACATATGAAAATCATGAAGGATGAAAAATAAAAATAGTATTCTCTAATTTAGGAAGAAGATATAAGAAAATAGGTGAACATTTATATTTAATGTTAAAAAAGAAGAATTAAAATTAGAAGATAAGTTGGAAGCTATGGTAAGAATAGAAGAGAAAATGAAGAGATGGACAGAAAAAGGATATAGATAAAATAAAACAACAAACAATAGAAGAAATACGAAAAATAGAAGAAACTAAAAATAGTAGGAATACTGAATTAGAAGAAAAACTAAAAATGTTAAAAGATTTATATGAAAAGAGACAGAAAGAAAAAGAAGAAAAAGATAAAGAACAAAAATTATTAAACGAGATAAATTAATTAGATACAAAAAATAAAGAACCAGAAACTAGTGAATTAGAAATAAATACAATAGATGCTGAAGAAACAGATAATTATGATTCGGAAGATAATAAAGAATATACAGAAATTCTAGAAAACATAGAAAATCTAGAAATTAACAAAAAATAAGAAGTAATTAATAAAGAAAATCTAGAACTAATAAATACAGAAGTAAATACTCTAGATAAAAATATAATACCTAGTGCATCAGAAATAAGAAAACCAACATATAATTAGAAAAATAAGTTTAAAAGATATAATCCAAAGGATGAATATAGTAAATGGACACCTAAACAAATAATTAATTACAACCTTTTAGGTTTAGACTGTGTAATAGACACAAATAAAACAATACAACTATGGGTAGGATATATGTCAAAACAATTATTAGATAGTAAAATAGATACAACAAACACTCCAGAATATATAGAAAAGACATTAATAACAACAACAACAACAACAACAACAACAAACCCAGTGTATTCCCACATAGTGGGGTTTGGGGGGGGGGTAAGATGTACACAGTCCATACCTCTACCTCTAAAGAAGTAGAAAGGCTATTTCCGATAGACCCCCGACTTGAGACACGGTATACTACATAGATACATAGTAAAGCATAGAACAAAGGTGAAATACCATAAGTACGACACCCATAAGTAATAAAAAACAGAGAAAAGCGAACAGATTCGTACTAAGACATGGAACAAGGTATCATAACAAGAATAATACCCCCACCACAAACTGGCCCTAGCCTTCTACCCTAATTCGCGTCCTCCAGATCTTCCTATATAGGGTCATGTCCTCGGTGAGCTATAACTGCTCCATGTCCCGCCTAATCACCTCACCCCAGTACTTTTTTGGCCTACCCCTACCCCGCCTAAAACCATGTAAAGCTAGCCTCTCACACCTACTAACTGGGGCATCCATGCCCCTCCTCATCACGTGCCCGAACCATCTCAATCGGCCTTCCCACATCTTAATCTCCACTGGAGTCACACCAACCTTCTCTCTGATAGTCTCATTCCGAACTCTATCCCCTCTAGTCAGCCCACACATCCAACGCAACATCCGCATTTCTTCCACCTTCATTTTTTGAATGTGGGAGTTTTTAACTGACCAACACTCTGCTTCATACAACATGGCCGCATGGACTACCGCCTTGTAGAATTTGCCTTTAAGCTTGGACGACACCTTCTTATCACACAACACCCCCGATGCGAGCTTCCACTTCATCCATCCCGCCCCAATACGGTGTGAGACTTCCTCGTCAATATCACTGTTACCCTGAATCACGGACCCGAGATACTTGAAACTATCCCTCTTATGTACCTCCTGTGATTCCAACTTCACTACTACCTCATTCTCCAGCCTCACGTCATTAAACTTGCATTCTAAGTACTCTGTCTTGCTTCTGCTCAACTTGAACCCTTTAGACTCGAGAGTTTGTCTCCACACCTCTAATTTATCATTCACACCCCCTTGCATCTCATCAATCAAAACTACATCATCTACAAAAAGCATACACCATGGCACCTCTCCTTGTATACGCCGCGTCAACACATCTATCACCAAAGCAAACAAAAAGGGACTAAGAGTAGATCCCTGATGCAATCCTGTCAAGACAGTGAAATGCTCTGAGTCTCCTCCCGCCGTCCTCACCTGAGTTTTCGCTCCATCATACATGTCCTTAATTGCTCTGATATATGCCTGCGGGACTCGACTCACCTCCAAGCATCTCCAAAGCACCTCCCTGGGGACTTTTTCATATGCCTTCTCCAGGTCGATAAACACCATGTACAGGTCCTTCTTCCTTTCCCTATACTGTTCCACCAGCCTTCGTACCAGGTGAATTGCCTCCGCCGTCGAGCGGCCTGGCATAAATCCAAACTGGTTTTCCAAAATTAAAACTATCTGTCTCAGCCTCACCTCAACCACTCTCTCCCAAATCTTCATAGTGTGACTCAATAACTTAATCCCCCTATAGTTATTGCAACTCTGAATGTCACCCTTATTCTTATAAAGAGGGATCATGGTACTTCACCTCCAAGCCTCGGGCATTTTTGCCAACTTGAAGATTTCGTTAAACAATCCAGTCAACCACCTTACACCAGCCTCTCCAGCGAACTTCCAAAAATCCACCGGAATCTCATCCGGCCCCGTTGCCCTACCCCTTCGCATCCTGCGAACAACCTCTCTAACCTCTTCTACCTTAAAACGTCTACAATAACTAAAATCCCGACACTCCTCTGAGTGCTCCAGCTCCCCTAACACAATCGCTCTATCCCCTTCATCATTCAAGAGCCTATGGAAATGCGACTGCCATCTATTCTTAATGTGGTCGTCCTCCACCAACACTGTACCGTCCTCCCTCTTAATGCACTTCACCTGGTCGAGGTCACGACCCTTTCTCTCCCTTGCCTTAGCGAGTCTAAACAATTTTTTTTCCCCTCCTTTCTCCTGTAACCCTGCATACAAGCTCTCAAAAGCTGCCGTCTTAGCCGCCATAACTGCTAACTTAGCCTTCTTCCTAGCTAACTTGTACTCTTTCCTGTTTACCCGCTTCTCTTCTTCGTCCTTACTCTCAACCAACTTAGCATATGCCCCTTTCTTGGTCCCCACTTTTTTCTTAACCTCTTCATTCCACCACCATTCCCCTCGGTGATACCCGACCTGGCCCCTAGAAACACCCAACACCTCACTAGCATTCTCCCTAATGCACATAGCCACCCTATCCCACATACTATCCACGTCCCTCCTATACTCTCACACCCCCATTCCCGCCAACTTCTCCCCTATCTCCAACGTATTCACTGGCGTCAAACCGCCCCACTTAATTCTAGGTCTACACTCCTCACCCCTCCTCTTTCTATTCTTCTTTATACCCAGATCCATAATCAAGAGCCTATGTTGGGTCGAAAGATTCTCACTCGGGATGACCTTACAGTCCTTACACAACACCCTATCCCCTTGCCTAAGCAACAAAAAGTCAATCCGGGTCTTGGATATCGCACTTCGAAAGGTGATCAGGTGTTCGTCCTTCTTCGGGAAGCCCGAGTTTACCACCACCAGCCCAAAGGACCTCGCAAAATCCAATAGGGTAGCCCCCTCTTCATTTATTTCCCCAAAACCAAAACCACCATGCACATCACCAAAGTCTCCCGGTAACGCCCCGATGTGCCCATTGAAATCTCCTGCTATAACAAAATTATGGGTTTTAAACCTAGCCGAAGCAAGTAAAAAAGTATAAAGATCTGATAACAAAATAGAAGGAACATCAACAACTACTAAAATACTACCAATAGAAATATTTAAAAAATATGAAATAGCTATAAGAGATGAATTTAGCAGTATAGAAACAAAAGAGGAAGAGCAAAATAAAGAAAAAAGATAAAAATAGAAATTTAATGTTAAAACTAGCAATATGTAATATGTGTTATATAGATGAGTATACGTGCGCATTTAAAAGATATTATTATAAAGGAACATATAATATAAAAGAAAGTAAAAAAATAAGAAGATTATATTTTAGTAAATTACCCGAATCACTTAATTCAAAAATAATAAAGAGTTGGGATGAAGCAAAAATAGTAGATACCCTTGGAGCATGAATAAAATTTTTACAGCAATGTTATAGAAATCTACGTAAAAAATATAGAGAAGAAATAAAAATGGAAAAGACATTAATTAGAAATTTAACATGTTGTAAAGATAAAATAGCACCACAATTTGGAGTTGAAGAAAGATATTATAAGAAAAAAAAAAGACATAAGAAATACAAGAAATTAAAATATAAGTATAAGAAACCAAGAAAAAGATATTATGTAAAAAATTATAAACATAAAAGACCATATAGAAAAAAAAATCTTTAAAAGTTTGTACTTGTTATAATTGTAGAAAACTAGGACATTTAGCTAGAGATTGTAAATTACCAAAAAATTCAAAAAAGAAACAAATATCAGAAATAAAAATAGAAAATATAGAATATATGCAGATAGATTATATAGAGTATGAATTAGAAAGTGAAGATAGTATATATGAAACTTTGGAGAATGAAATAGATAATGAAATAGTTAGTAAATTAGATGAATCAAATGACTGAAGAAGATATAAAAATGAACAAAATAACTGAAGAAGATATAAAAATAATAACAAAGGAAAATATTTAAATGAAGAAGGAATAGACCAAAAAATAATATTTGATAGTCATATATTTGATGAAATAAAAGGAAAAGAGTTAAACTTAAGTGTAGAAAAAATATTTAAAATACCAACAATAAAAAATATATTTAGTAGAAAAAAGGAAGAATACTACGTAGTAAGCCAAAAGGAACATGTAATAGACCGTAGATATGCAAAAGGAAGAGCTAGTGTACCACTAGTAACAAAAAGAATAATTAATAAAGAAATAAATGATATAAAAAGTAAAGACCCAATAAAATATGTACACCTTGGTGGAACAAAGATATTGATAAAAACATGTTTTAGAGAAAGAATAGATACACCAATAGAATTATATTTAGCAGATGATAAAATCATAAAACCTATAGAAAAAAGTATAATAACTGCTATAAAAGAAAATTTAATATACCAAAAATTTAAATTTATAATAGGTGCGAATCATTCAGTAGTAATAACAGATAAATCATCAGTATTATATTGGAAAATATCAGGAATATAACTAACCCCAGGAAGTAAAATATTTACAGCAAGATGTAAAAATCTATATGTATTAACAACAAAACATAAAATAACAGGAAAAAAATAAAATAAATAAAATACAACTAGAAAGTTCTTTTGAACAATTTGTAAAAACAATTGATAATAATGATTATAGTTACAAAAATATAGACATTGAAGAAGATTTAGAAATAATAAATGATAGAATAAGTACATAAAAAAGAATAGCTCTTGAAAAACAAGAATCATCAAGCTCATAAAAAAGAACAAGTTATGAAACAACTTCAACAGTTAATTCAAATCAATATTATATAACAGGAATAATAAATGAAAAAGAATATTTAATACTCTTAAACACAGGACAAGAAGAAAATTATATAGCAAAATATCTAGTAAGAAGTGAAAAAAATAAAATCTAATAGTAATATATGCCTAGATCTACCAAGGAGTCTAATAAGCATTAAGGATATGATAGAAAAAAAGATAATAATAGGAGTTAGGAAAATAAAAATAGAATTTGAAATAAAGGAAAAAATGCAAAAAGCAGATATAATATTAGGAATAAAATGGTTAGAACAAGTAAAACCATACAATATAGAACATACACAATTATCTATAACATTAATTAAGAAATATTATTTATAAAAAGAGCTTTAACATGATATGAAAATATATGTACTTGTAAAAATAAAAGTAAAAGGATATTTTAATAGGTATTATACACCTATGATACATACAGGAGCAGAAACAAACTTATGTAGATACAACTATTTACCAGAAATTAAATAGGATAAATTAAAAATACCAATAGTAGTCAAAGAATTTAATAATGAAGGAAGTTTAATTACATATAAAGCTAAAAATTTAAAAAATACAAATATGGGATAAAAGAATAACAATAGAAGAAGTCTATAATTATGAACTAACATCAAAAGATATGTTTTTAGGAATGTCATATTTAGATAAATTATATCCACATATAATAACTAAAACAGATTGGTGATTTACAACACCATGTAAACAAAAAGTAAGAGCAAAAAGAGTTATTAATAAAATAAATAAGAAAATTGATTGGATAGAAGGAAGTGAAAAAATTACATATAAGTTAAAAAATATAAAAAATACAGAAGACACTGTAGAACTAGTTGTGTTTTTGATAAATAAAAAATAAATAATCATATTTTCAATAGATAAGGTAGAAATAATAAAGAAAAAATTAAGATAATTATATAGTGAAGATCCATTAAAAGGATAGGAAAAACATAAAACTACTATAAAAATTAAATTAATAGATAAAAATAGTATAATAACTCAAAAAACCATTAACATATAATTTTGACGATTTAAAAACATTTAAAATGCATATAGATGAATTATTAGATAAATAATATATACAAAAAAGCAATAGCAAACACAATAGTCCAGCATTTATAGTAAATAAACATAGTGAACAAAAAAGAGGAAAAAGTAGAATGGTTATTGACTATAGAAATTTAAATGCAAAAACTATGACATAAAATTATCCAATACCAAATAAGATATTAAAAATAAGACAAATACAAGGATATGACTACTTTAGTAAATTTGATTTTAAATCAGGATTTTACCACTTATAGTTAGAAGAAGATTCTAAGGAATTAATTGCATTTACGGTACCACAATGATGTATGAATGGAACGTATTACAATTAGGATATAAAAATTCACCAGGTAAATATCAATATTTTGGGGATGAATATCAATTGTAGGGGGTACGGATAACTTCGGTAACTTAAATAGATCTATTGTTGGTCCAATGGATCTATTTTTTTTTGTGCGTGGATATTTCTTAACTTCTCAAAATATTTTTATTTTTAGTTTATTTATTTTAATTTTATTAATGCCCATATCTTGGGGGTGATTGGATGGTATTTGATTAAATGCTTTACTATAATATTCTTTAGTTTTTTCGGTTAATCTTTGTAATTCTTGTTTATTATTATGGAGGTATTCAAAATATTCTATATCTTTTGTTCTAGAATATTCAATTAAATTCTCTTTCATAAGTACTTCTGTTAATCTTATTTATTCCATATCTTGTCTCTAAAATTGTAAATACTCATAGTCTATCATTTTATCCTAAAGTAGTTGTGATACTGTAAATTTATTTGTAATAATTTATTCTAATTGTACTATATCTGATATTAAATTCTAGGTTATCTATTTCGTTAATTATCCTGTCTTTTTCGTCTATGAATAATTCCATGTCTAAATCATATTCTAAACTGTCTTTTAATTCTAGTAGTTTTATGATTTTATTTATCCAAATTAATCTTTCTTTTAATTGTTCTCTTTCCTTTCTAAGCTAGTTTCTATAATTAATTTCTTTGTATAGCCAACTTTGTTTCTCTCTAACTCTTTGAATATATTCTAGCATTTTTAGTCTGTATGATATCCATCTGAATAATAACTATCTGAATAATAATTTCTACCATAAAATATATATTTTCTAATTCATCTTCTATCCAATTAGTACTTAATAATTCATCTTTATAATCAAATATTTTTTCCCATATCATTTTCTTTATGTCTTCTAATTCTAAGTCTTTTATGATATATAAAACTAGTATCTTAGTTTCATCAGATATATATCTTGTCATATTATCCATATTATGCTTAGGTTTCTACGAATAACTTAGATAACTTGGAATTGGATTCTAGTAATTAATTACTTTATCATAGTATTTATTAGTTGTTTGTTTTAATCTTAATAATTCCTCTAATTTTCATTAAGGAATTCTATATATTTTATCACTATTAGCATGGTCATCTGGATACTTTTTCTTTAAACAGCGCCTCTACTCTGCATACTCCCCTATCACGACTTTCTTGCCTCATCGGTTTCACCTTTAGGATGGCATAGTTCTTAGGGATTTTTCTCCTTTTCCACTTTGCTAATAAACTCCTTAACATGCTATTTTTTTGAATAATTTTACTATAAATTAACTAACATGAACTTATTTTATCATGTCATGATTGTCAGGAATTTATTAATTTAGCTATTCATAATCATAAATATAAATACCTGTTTTGGTAAATTTGATAATTCTAGATTTTCCATAGCTGCCTGATTCATAGCTTTTCCTTGAAAAAATACCTGTGTTTTATTAAATAATTCAAAAGTTTTTGTGTACAAGAAAGGGTTTTGCTTCAACTCATGAAGGTTTACCTCTAATTGAGCAAAATGCTCTCTATTTATAATCCTAAGAAAGTGCGTAAACTATTAACTCACTTTACACGTTTCCTAATTTACAAAGAACTCTTTACATTCTGAAAAGAAAAGACTTAAAGCTAACTAAAACTAATAATAGTCTTTTGTCCAAAAAGTCAAAAAGCCTATTAAATGAAAAAAAAGAAGTCAAAAAGGCTATTAAAACTTTACAATAATTTACGTAAGAAGTCTATCTTTTCCTTATATGTTATTTTCCTATCTTTAATGACTTGTCTTCTTATATTATTGCTCCTTTACTGTCTTCTTTTTATCTTCTTCTTGTTGTATCTACTGCCTTTTTATATTTTTGCTATTGTAGCATTATATCTGGGATAAAGTTGTGTCTGTTACTACACTTGCTTCATATGTGGTCATCGTATCTTTGGCCAACCTATTTACAGAATTGTTTCATATCTTCTTCTGAAATAACTCCTTTTGTAATAGATCTTGTGAATGGTAACTCTTCCGATTTTAGGACCGTGATGACCTATTTTCTTATCTCTTCTCTGTCATTTTCTCTAATATTTTTACAAGTAGAGTAAACAAATAATTGATTTCTATTATAGTAAATCCAAACAGGGTTTTGATTTATATAATTATTTACTAACTCATTCAATATACTGCTACGTCTAATAACTCTCTTATTTCGGTAGAAGTCTGGTATCTGATTTTTGGTTATCTCTTCTTGTTCGCATATTTCTTTAGGGATAATATAATCTTATGTCATTCCTATCTTAACAACAGTAATTGTCTGTTTTATTTCATCAAACAATATTTCTGTTGGTGCTGAGTAGAAATGAACATAGAATAACTGTCCCTTCGTAATCCTTTTATAATCCATAAATTTTTTGTAAATATCTAGAATTCTTGTTAACTCTTCTCTAGTAATTGTGTAAACTGTAGATAATAGTCTATAATAGTAACATAAAGAAATTAAGTTTGCACTGGTGCCAGGCAAAGCAATAAGTTTGTTATAGTTCTGACATTTTTGTGTAATATATCCTTGGTTTTATTTTGCTAATTCTTCACTCTGGATAGGTTTTGTATTTAACAATTTTTGTAAGGTATAAATATTATCAATATATGTACGAGTGATATGGTTATAAGTTTGTTTTTGTTAATTGAGTGATTCGAAATATATGTAAATCTGGGGAGGTATACATGACTCTGGTTTTTGTTTATTTGATGTATATGGTTTTGAGAATATCTGGTTGAGGTTATAATTATTTTTCTTTGGTAGTTCAGGTTTATTTTGAGTGACTATAATCTTTCCCTTGGATACATCACTTGCTCCTGCAGCTGTAACTATAATTTCCTTAGTAATTTGAGTTTTAGGTGTTTCTCATTGTCACCTTCTAGGTCTAGTTTTTTAATGTGCTCTTCTTGCACAGTATCTTTGCTAATAGCTTCTTGTTTTTTATAGTGCTCAACCAGCTTCTTGTTTTTTATAGTGCTCAACCTACACTTTTACATTTGTAACTTCAGTAGTTAATGTGATAACTCGTTCTCATAATAACTTCATTTGTTCAAACACTTGTAATATTAAGTATGTTTAGGTATCTTTGACATCAGCTTCTTCCATTGGTAAATCAGTTTGAGTAGCTTTGTCTTGATATATATTCTGTAATAACATTCTTGTCAGTCTTGATTACTTCAATCGTAAATGTAAAATTTAATATATTCAATACTAATCTCTGAATTTCCTTCATCGTAACAGAGTTTTGTATTTTTCTTGTTAACCACCATCGAACCTGGGTATTATCTATTCTCACAATAAATTTGTTATATACAATATATGGTTCAAAGGCTAATAAACATTTATATAATGAACATAATTCTTTTCTATTTATTTCCCATTTTATTTCTGTTTCATTAAATGTTCCTGAATAATATCTACAATGATCTTCTATTTTTTCATTTTTGTACCTATATTTAAATACTCCTCCATAACTATATTCACTTGCATCTGCTTCTACTATATATGTAAATTTTTTATTTTCGTCTGGAAATTATAATTTTTGTAATTCTTTGCAAAGTATTTTTATTTTCTGAACATGTTTTTTATCTTCTTCATTGTAATTATATTCTACATTATTTTTTAATTTTTTCTGTAAAGACTTTTGGTTTTCTGCTAATTTTGGTATATATTCTCTTACTTGGTTTACTAATCCTAAAAATGATTGTAATTTATGTTTTGTATCTAATTCTTCTTTTGAATTTATTATTTTTTGTACTATATAATGTTGCATTTTTACTCCACTTTTATCTATTTGTATCCCTAAAAATTCTATCTAGTTTTTCATAATTTCAGCTTTCTTTTCGCTTAAAATTATTCCTGATTTTTCTATTATAATTGTAAATTGTTCTAGTAATTTTAAATGTTCTTCTTTAGTTTTTGTATATAGTAGTATATCATCTATGTATACTATACAATTAGGTAATTTTTTAAAATAACTATCCATAAAATGTTGATATCTACCTAGTGCATTTTTATATGCAAATGGTGATACATTCCATTTATAAAATTCTTGTGGTACCGTGAATGCGGTTAATTCCTTAGAATCTTCTTCTAACTTTAAGTGGTAAAATCCTGATTTACAGTCAAATTTACTAAAGTAGTTATATCCTTGTATTTGTCTTATTTTTAATATCTTATTTGGTATTGGACAATTATATGTCATAGTTTTTGCATTTAAATTTCAATAGTCAATAACCATTGTACTTTTTCCTCTTTTTTGTTCAATATGTTTATTTACTATAAATGCTCTACTATTGTGTTTACTATTACTTTTTTGTATATATTGTTTGTCTAATAATTAATCTATATGCATTTTAAATTCTTTTAAATCGTCAAAATTATATGTTAATGGTTTTTGAGTTATTATGCTATTTTTATCTATTAATTCAATTTTTATAGTAGTTTTATGTTTTTTTCCATCCTTTTAATTGATCTTGACTATATAATTGTCTTAATTTTTTCTTTATTATTTCTACCTTAGCTATTAAAAATATGGTTATTTCTTTTTTATTTATCGAAAATACAACTAGTTCGACTGTGGCTTCTGTATTTTTTATTTTCTAACTTTTGTGTAATTTTTACTTCCTTCTATCCAATCTGTTTTTTTTCTTATTTTATTAATAACTCTTTTTGTCTTTACTTTTTGTTTACATGGTATTGTAAACCATCAATCTAGTTTAGTTATTATATGTGGATATAATTTATCTAAAAATGGCATTCCTAAAAGCATATCTTTTGATGTTAGTTCATAATTATAAATTTCTTCTATTGTTATTATTTTATCCCATATCTGTATTTTTACATTTTTAGTTTTATATGTAATAAATTCCTTCATTATTAAATCCTTTGACTACTTTTGGTATTTTTAATTTATTCCATTTACTTTCTGGTAAACAGTTGTATCTACATAAGTTTGCTTCTGCTCCTATATCTATCAGAAGTGTATAATACCTATTAAAATATCCTTCTACTATTATTTTTACAAGTACATATATTTTCATATCATGTTAAATCTCTTTTTATAAATAATCTTTCTTTATTATATTTTATAGATAATTGTGTATGTTCTATATTTTATGGTTTTACTTGTTCTAACCATTTTATTCCTAATATTATATCTTCTTTTTGCATTTCTTCCTTAATGTTTATTAGACTCCTTGGTAGATCTGGGCATATATTACTATTAGATTTTATTTCTTCACTTCTTACTAGATATTTTGTTATATAATTTTCTTCTTGTGCTGTGTTTAAGAGTATTAAATATTCTTTTTCATTTATTGTTCCTGTTATATAATATTGATTTGAAATAACTGTTGAAGTTGTTTCATAACTTATTTTTTTATGAGCTTGATGATTCTGATTTTTCATGAGCTATTATTTTTTATGCACTTATTCTATCATTATTATTTCTAAATCTTCTTCAATGTGTATATTTTTGTAACTATAATCATTATTATCAATTGTTTTTACAAATTATTCAAAAGGAATTTCTATTTATATTTTATTAATTTTATTTTTTCCTGTTATTTTATGTTCTGTTGTTAATACATATTTTTTGGGGTTAGTTCTATTCCTGATATTTTCCAGTATAATACTAATGATTTATCAATATTTTTATCTGTTATTGCTACTGAATAATTTACACTTATTATAAATTTTAATTTTTGGTATATTAAATTTCCTTTTGTAGCAGTTATTATACTTTTTTCTATAGGTTTTATAATTCTATCATCTTTTAAGTATAATTCTATTGGTGTATCTATTCCTTCTCTAAAACATGCTCTTATTAATATCTCTGTTCCTCCAAGGTGTACATATTTTATTGGATTTTTTACTTTTTATATCGTTTATTTCTTTATTAATTATTCTTTTTGTTACTAGTGGTATACTAGCTCTTCCTTTTGCATATCTACAGTCTATTACATGTTCTTTTTGGATTACTAGGTAGTATTCTTCCTTTTTTCTACTAAATATATTTTTTATTATTGGTATTTTACATATTTTTTCTACACTTAAGTCTAACTCTTTTCTTTTTATTTCATCAAATATATGACTATCAAATATTATTTTTTGGTCTGTTCCTTCTTCATTTAAATATTCTTCCTTTGTTATTATTTTTATATCTTCTTTAGTTATTTGGTTCATTTTTATATCTTCTTCAGTCATTTGATTCATCTAATTCACTATCTATTTCATTATCCGTTTCATTCTCCGAATTTCATATATACTATCTTTACTTTCTAATTCATAATCTATCTAATCTATTTGCATATATTCTGTATTTTCTATTTTTATTTCTGATATTTGTTTCTTTTTTGGGTTTTTTGGTAATTGACAATCTCTATCTAAATGTCCTAGTTTTCCACAATTATAACAAGTACATTCTTTTCTAGATTTCTTTTTTCTATATGGTCTTTTATGTTTATAATTTTTACATAATATCTTTCTTCACATCCAAATTGAGGTGCTATTTTATCTCTGCAACATGTCAAATTTCTTATTAATGTCTTTTTGACTTTTATTTCTTCTCTATATTTTTCACATAGATTTCTATATGATTGCTGTAAAAATTTTATTCTTGCTCCTAGGGTATCTACTATTTTTGCTTCATGCCAATTCTTTATTATTTTTGAACTAAATGGTTCGGGTAATTTACTAAAATATGATCTTCTTATTTCTTTACTTTCTTCTATATTGTTCCTTTATAATAATATTCTTTAAATGTACACGTATACTTATCTATATAACACATATTACATATTGCTAGTTTTAACATTAAATTTCTATTTATATCTTTTTCTTTATTTTGCTCTTCTTCTTCTGTTGTTACACTGCTAAATTCATCTCTTATAGCTATTTCATATTTTTTTAATATTTTTGTTGGTAGTATTTTAGTAGTTGTTGATGTTCCTTCTGTTTTGTTATCATATCTTTATACTTTTTTACTTGTTTCGGCTAGGTTTAAAAACCATAATTTTACTGTGCCTATTAATATCTTTTCTATATATTCTGGTGTGTTTGATGTATCTATTTTATTATCTAATA
Organism: Capsicum baccatum var. pendulum; assembly: GCA_030864225.1. Taxonomy (NCBI): domain Eukaryota; kingdom Viridiplantae; phylum Streptophyta; class Magnoliopsida; order Solanales; family Solanaceae; genus Capsicum; species Capsicum baccatum. Next base: position 197,245,588 of record CM061558.1, on the reverse strand, counting down.
ATTGTTTTGACATATATCCTACCCATAGTTGTACTGTTTTATTTGTATCTATTACATAGTCTAAATCTAAAAAGTTGTAATTAATTATTTGTTTAGGTGTCCATTTATTATACTCATCCTTTGGATTATATCTTTTAAACTTATTTTTGTAATTATATGTTGGTTTTTTTATTTCTGATGCACTAGGTATTATATTTTTATTTAGAGTATTTTCTTATGTATTTATTAGTTCTAGATTTTCTTTATTAATTTCTTCTTGATTTTCATTAATTTCTAGTTTTCCTATGTTTTCTAGAATTTCTGTATATGTTTCACTATCTTTCGAATCATAATTATTTGTTTCTGCAGCATCTATTGTATTTATTTCTAATTCACTGGTTTCTGGTTCTTTATTTTTTATTTCTAATTTTTCTTTAATTGATTTATCTCGTTTAATAATTTTTGTTCTTATCTTTTTCTTCTTCTTTTTCTGTCTCTTTTCATATAAATCTTTTAGCATTTGTAGTTCTTTTTCTAATTCAGCAATCCTACTATTTTTAGTTTCTTTTATTTTTCGTATTTCTTCTGTAGTTTATTGTTTTATTTTATCTATTTCCCTTTTTCTATCTATCTCTTCGTTTTCTTTTTCTATTCTTACCATGGTTGCCAACTTAACTTCTAATTTTAATTCTTCTTTTTTCTAACATTAAATATAAATGTTCACCTATTTTCTTATATCTTCTTCCTAAATTAGAGAATACTATTTTTATTTTTAATCCTTCGTGATTTTCATATGTTTTTTTTGTCTATTATAAATTCGTCTATGTTCATTTTATTTAAATGTATATAGGTTATGTTGATATATATATATATATATATATATATATATATATATATATTCTAGACTATCTATTGTTGATTCTAAATTTGATATTTCTTCTTTTTGTGTATTTATTAAACTTTTACTAACTCCAACAATTATGTTATACTGTAGTCTTTCTATCCCTATTTTTAATTCTTTACGTTTTTCAGATATTATTTATTTTAATTCTTTATATTTTTGTAATTTCTGTACGTTATTTATCTAAACAATATTTATAATATTTTGGCGGATATCTAAATCTAATTTTATTATAATTAATAAATTAAAATCAAATAAATTCAAATATATATTACTTCTGATAAGTTTAAACAACATAAGCTCTGATACCAATTGTAGGGGGGTGCGGATAACTTGGTAACAAAAATAGATCAATTATGACTATATGAATAATTAACTCGAATTATTTCGTAACGTTTCAAGAAATAGCAGTTATTCTTACATTTGCTTTTTGCATTAAATTTTGAGAATGACGATCTTTCAATATTTTATTGCATGTATATATACTATTCATTCCTTTTTTACAACCATGTGTGTCATGCTGATACAAAAGAAAGATTGGTAGAGGGGCGAGACTTATATAAGTAAATTTTTCTGTCCTCTTTTATTTTAGGTTTTTGGGTGGTTGAAGAGTGGATTTGTTATGATGGAGACTTTGATTAACCTATTATGAATATAAGAGGTATGAAAAAAATTATTTATTTCTATGCAAATTGTAAAAAATTATTTATTTCTATGAAAAAATTCTATACATTTACTTTTGATATGTTATGATAGGCATAAGTAGTTGAAATATTGAATAGTTAACTCCTTTAGGATTATTATGATGAATTTTGAGTGATGCCCATTTAACTATTATTCTTCTCTAACATGAATTCTTAATTTTTACATGAAAAGGGAAGAAAGTGAAAGATATTCTTTAATTGCTGAGTTGTGTTATTTATTTATTACTATTTACTTTTGTTATGATGAGTTTTGGGTGATAACATGTAATAGTATCCTTTGTCCTTTGGGTGATAACATGTAATAGTATCCTTTGTCCTTTGACATGGATATTTGAGTAGATGATACTAAATATTTTGAATATTTTATCATGATTGTGATTTGAGTGTAATTTATTTCTTCTAAAATATATAGAAATTGAATTTGAAAATTCTGCAAATATAAGGAAAAGGAGTTGCAGGTTGTTTTTAACAAATAGCTATTAAAATTAAAAAGCAAAATAAATAGACATGATGTGGTCACTGAAATATTAATGGAGCTAAAAAAATAAAACATGTGAAACAAATTTGAACTTGAATAGAAAAGATGGCTTAAACCGTCAATTAGATTCTCCAAAGAATTGAGAAGAATGAAGATGTTGTAGTGTTTCAATAATAAGTAAAAACAATGTTTAAAAAATGGGATAATAACCACGAAAATACTTGAAGTTTAACCAAATTTTCAGTGGAGCATATTGAACATTGCGGGGGTCCTATTACCTCCTATACTTTTTTAATTGGAATTAATTCCCCTCCCTCCTCCCCGGGCTTTTTTAAAGTGGAATTGATCCCCCCTCAAAACATATACCCAGTTTTTCGGTGGGAAGTGTGGTACACGCGCTGTTTCTTTTCCTTTTTATCACTTTTCAATATTTTTCAACATTACAACCATATTAAATATTCCAAAAGATTCCATTGAGCTTATGAAGAAAGTTTTTTTTTAAATAATTGAATGGAATCTTCCATTAATTTTTCATTGAAACTCGGAAGATTTAATTAGCGAGTTCCATTAATTGAAGATTCAATGAAACTCGCTAATTGAATGGAACTCGCTAATTGAAAACCCATTGGAAGATTCAATTTCCATTAGTGGAGCTTGGAAGATTCGAAAAATTCATTAATGGAACTTCAAAGATTCGGAAAATTTAATTTCACGATTCAATTTCCATTAATGGAACTCAGAAGATTCAGAAAATTCATTAATGGAACTCGAGAGATTCAAAAAATTTAATTTCTTGTATGAAACTATTCAATCTTCCATTAATGGAACTCGGAAGATTCAATTTCCATTAATGAAACTCGGAAGATTCAATTTTCATTAATAAAACTCGGAATTAAATTAGCGAGTTTTCGAGTTTGAATCTTCTGAATCATCCATTGAGTTTCAATTAACGAGTTCCATTAAATTATAACCATTGAGTTTCATTAAATTTCAATTCAACAATGGATCAACCATTGTTCAAGAAAGAAGAAAGAAGAAAGAAGAAAGAAGAATGAAAAAATAAATAAAAATATAAAACTTTAAATAATTATAAAATTAAGGGGCTGTTTGGCAAAAAAATGTTTTAAAACGTTTTTAACACTGTTTACATGCTCAATGCGTGTGAATCATACGCAGTGTGCCAAGTGGCAGCTATATACCATTAAAATACGAAAAAAGTCTGGGGGGGGGGGGTTAGTAGGACCCCCGCAAAGTTTAATATGCTCAACTGGTAATCCGATCAAACTTTAGGTATTTTCATGGGTATTATCCCTTAAAAAATCTATTCAGGATGATCCTTGGAGTTTTCACATGGCTATTTATGGAGTTTTCACTGGGATCAACAGTGGTGGTATAAAATATCTTCTTTATATTAATTTTTTTTCCAATTTCGCTCAAGATTTTCGTTTTTTGTATTACTAGATAAGCATGCTTGTGCTATGCACAGTCCAACATTTTAAATTCGAATATAATTTTATTTGTGTTTAAGCATTTTTTATTTGAACACTAAATTGACATAAATACCTCATAACAACCATAATTTACAAATAAAAAAGCAAAGTTTCATCCTTACAAAGTAGCAAGCATAAGAAAGGTCATATTAGAATAAGGATAACATGACATAAGCAAAAGAAAACAGAGTGAATACATTGTTCAGGAACAACCAATTCAAATGTGAGAATGAAAATCATTCTTTGGACAATGCTAGATCAAATTTAAAATCTAAATTGAGAGCTTGAACCTCGATTATCAACAATTAGGATAACTGATTCTGCTGATTTTTCTTTCAGTATCTTTTTTTCATCTTTTTCTATCCAACGTGATTGTTCTTTTGAAAAAAAAATTCACATCTATTGCACTTCAAAATACATTTCTTTTTCATATCTAAATAAAGAACCTACAAAGAAAAAGTTATGGTGTAACATAATATTAGCCTTGAGATATAGCAACTCAGGTAATATTTAATAAATATTTATTTTTGTATGATAAAAGTGCAAAATATGTTATAAAATACTAATCAATAGAATAAAGGTTGGGAGATTTCATAGTGTAATCATCTATAAAATATTAATCAATAGAATAAAGATTGAGAAATTTCACGGTGTAAAATTCGCAACAAAATACACATTAATAGAATAAAGGTTTGACAGACTTCATTTTCAAACCATATGTCATAAAAAAATGTATGTTGTGTCCATACAAGCGTCATGGATATTCAATCTATATAGGAATAGATGATACTATTGTAGAATAAAGTGACGTGATAAATAATACAAATACAGGCAATCCTTATTAATATGAACTTAAAGACATATAACTCAAACACTTACTTGAGCAGGCAAATATGAATGAATATCTACAAAACAATCACAACTTCTTAGGATGAAAGAATTTCTAGTCAATGTTATAGAGTAACTATTCATGGCAACAAAAAATGTTAATGAATCACATAGATAACATAAAATCACATATTAGATATAGTACGATTAGAATAAGTTATTACACAGAGCTTTGTAAAATTACAACTACTACAGGATAAAATGATAAACTACGAATACTTAGAATATTGGAGAAAAGATATGGAGCAAAAAAGATTAACAGAAATACTTATGAAAAAGAATCTATTTGACGACATAAAAAATAGAAATATGGAACATATAGTAGATATATTATTTATCAGAGCTATGTTAAGTTACTTGTGACTCACACTATCCGCACCCCCTACAATTAGTATCAGAGCCATGTTATTTAAAAAATGTACAAGTAGATATGTGTCAATTAGATATGTATTAATTATGATGCATCTATTACACAGTCTAAGTCTAGAAAGTTATAGTTTTTATTAATTACTTGTTTTGGTGTCCATTTGTTATATTCATCCCTTAGGTTATATCTTTTAAAATTATCTTTATAATAATATGTAGATTTTCTTATTTATGATGTACTAGGTATTATATTTTCATCGTCTTTTTTATCAAGAGTGTTTATTTCTGTGTTTGTATTTTCTAAGTTTTTATTTATTAATTACTTTTTGTTTTTTCATTAATTTCTAGTTTTTCTATATTTTTAAAGATTTTTGTATATGTTTCACTATCTTCTGAATCATACTTATCTGTTTCTTCAGCATCTATTGTATTTATTTCTATTTCATTGGTTTCTAATTCTTTATTTTCTAATTTTTCTTTAAATTGATTTATCTCAATTAATAATATTTGTTCATTATCCTTTTCTTTTTTTTTCTTTCTGTCTTTTTTTCATACAGCTCTTGTAGCATTAGCAAAATACCTAGTGAAAAATGAAGAAATAAAATCTAATAGTAATATATGCCCAAATCTACCAAGAAGTTTAATAACTATTAAAGATACAACAGAAAAGAAAATAATAATAGGAGTTAGGAAAACAAAAATAGAATTTGAAATAAAGGAAGATATGCAAAAAACAAACATACTATTAGGAATAAAATGGTTAGAACAAGTAAAACCCTACAGTATAGAACATACACAATTAACCATAACCTACAATAAAGAAATATTGTTGATAAAAAGAACATTAACATGAAAATATATGAACGTATGAAAATAATAGTAGAAGGATATTATAACAAATATTATACACCTATGATAGATACAGGAGCAGAAGCCAACTTATGTAGATATAATTGTTTACCAGAGGACAAATGGGATAAGCTAAAAACACCAATAGTAGTAAAAGGATTTAATAATGAAGGAAGCTTAATTACCTATAAATCTTTCTTCATATAACCAACTTTGTTTTTCTCTAACTCTTCTAATATATTCTATTATTTTTTAATCTGTATAATATCCATTTGAATAATAACTATCTAAATACGAGCAGTAGCTATCATTATATAAGTGTAAGTTTTCTATAGAACTTAATAACTCTTCATTAAAATAAAATACCTTTTCGTATATAATTTTTCTTATATCTACTATTTCTATATCCTTAAGTATATACAAACAAATATTTTAAATATATCTATCATTTTATCACATAAGTAAATTCATTCTTTATATGATTTTATTTTCAAAATATTCCCTCCAATCATATACATAGTAAAATATGGCCATCTTAGATCACTATATACTAGAAGGACGCCAGGTAGAAGATGAAAATCAACGGAGCAATGAAGAAATAAAGACAAAAGACAAAAGAAGACAAGATAGTAAGCAACATGTGAATAAGTCTTTTTGACATAAGAATACATAAATTATGTAAGCATTTATTAGAATTTACTATTCTTTTTTGACTTATCATGTAAGCTATTCTATCCTTTTTGACCTTTGTTGGGCCAAAAGTCATTATTAGTGTTATTTTTTGTAGAGATATTTTTCTATTTTTTGTAAGATTAGAACAAGTGTAAAGTTAGGACAATTATTACTCTTTTACTTTTTTGACAGATATAAAGTTAGGAATAGTGTAAATAGTTTACTCGTTTTCATTTTTAGGATTATAAATATGTAAGCCATACGACAATCTAAGGCAAGACTTTTATGTATTGAAAGCAAGCCTTCCCTCTTGTACACAAAAACTTTTGAATATTTAATAAAAACAGATATATTTCTAAGGAAAAGCTATGGATGAGCAAAGTACAGATTTATCAAATCTACCAGAACAGGTATTTTCATTTACAATTATGAATAGCTAAATTCATAAATTTCTGACAATCATGATATAATAAAATAATCTCATATTAGTTACTTTATAGTAGAATTATTCGAAGAATGACATGTTAATAAGTTTATTAGCAAAGTGGAAAAGAAGAAAAATTTCCAAGAACTATGACATCCTAAAGGTGAAACCAGTGAGACAAAGAAGCCGTGATAGGGGAGTAACCAGAGTAGAGGCGCTGTTTAGGAAAAATGTATCCAGATTACCATGCTAATAGTAACCGAATAACATGTTATTTAAGAATAATCTAGTATATAGTGATCTAGGATGACCATATTTTTTTATGTATATGATTGGAGGGAATATTTTGAAAATAACATCATATGAAGAATGAATATTTACTTATATGATGAAATTATAGAGAAATTTAAAATACTTGTTTTGTATGTACTTAAGGATATAGAAATAATAGATATAAGAAAAATTATATATGAAAAGGTATTTCATTTTAATGAAGAGTTATTAAGTTCTATAGAAAACTTACACTTATATAATGATAGCTACTGCTCATATTTAGATATTTTTTATTCAGACGGATATTATACAGATTAAAAAATGATAGAATATATTAGAAGAGTTAGAGAAAAACAAAGTTGGTTATATAAAGAAATTAATTACATGAAATAGATAGTAAATCAGATGAATCAAATGACTGAAGAAGATATAAAAATAATAACAAAGGAAGAATATTTAAATGAAGAAGGAACAAATCAAAAAATAATATTTGATAATAATATATTTGATGAGATAAAAGGAAAAGAATTAGCTTTAGACTGTGTAATAGATGTAGATAAAATGATACAATTATGGATAGAATATATAACAAAACAATTATTAGACAATGGTATAAATGCAACAGATACACAAGAATATATAGAAAGAACACTAATAGGAACAACAAAATTATGGTTTTTAACTTTAACTGAAGAAAGTAAAAAGGTATTAAGGGCTTATACAAAAATAGAAGGAACAACAGTAACAAAACTAACACCTATAGACATATTGAAAAAAATATGAAATGACTATAAGAGATGAATTTAGCAGTATGGCAACAGAAGAAGAACAAAACAAAGAAAAAAATACAAATAGGAATTTAATGTTAAAACTAGAAATATGTAATATGTACTATATAGATGAATATACATGCACATTTAAAGAATACTACTATGAGGGAGAATATATGTAATACCCCGGGAAATATTTCGTTGAAATTTTGTGCGTAAACGTGTTGGGTTCTATCTTCTAGAATGAATTATAAATTTTTCGTGTGGAATATCTAAGATTATGACCCACCATTCCATAGAGTATCGAATAAGATTTTCAAAGATATGTGTATCATCTAAAACGAACACCCGAGCGACGAGTTATGAACATTCTGATCGAACCGTGAATAGTAAAATGTGCAGGAAAAAGTACTGAGGCCTGACGTATTTTTACTATAACTTTAAATGATCATAACTCCTTGTACATAATGATCTATGTGATCTACTATATATAAACGGAAATCTTCGCGAGTTCTCTTTCTAATGAAATTGATTTCATCCAATTTGTCTATCGGAGCAAAAAGTTATGGTCGATCTACTTTAGCCTATTAAAAGTAAATTTTTGAGTCAAATTCAAATGATCATAAATACTCGTACATAAATATCTAGGTGAGATACTATATATCAATGGAAAGATATGAGAGTCCTCTTTCTAATGAAATTAGTTTCATCCAATTTGGATATCGGAGTAAAACGTTATGGTTGTTCTACTTTAGACTATCAAAAGAGTTCACCAAAGGACAGATTCAAGAATTATTTGATTTTTAGGGGCGTTTTGGTCATTTTCCCTCACCCAAAATCCATCCAAACCCTATATTAAAGCCTATTAGAAGCATTATATGTTATATTTCATCAAATTTCCTCAAAGAGAAAACCCTAAGCTCCTACATCCAGCTTCAAGAACCTCCAAAGTTTACCATTAATTCTGCAAATTTATTCAAGATTCTAAGTTCCTAGTTCAAGAACTCCAACAACCATCATTCAAAGGCCCGATTAACATCTCAAAACTGAGTATCGATCTAAATTTTATCATTCAAGGTATGTGGGGGTTTTCAACAAGAACTCTCTGTCGTTCTTGTGCCCAAAAGTAATTTTCTTTACAAAGACATGATTTTTATTTGATTTTTATGAATTTAAAGTATGAACCCATATCTTATGATAATTATTATAAAATCTTGATGTTTATGATTTGAAAAGATGAATTTACATGTGTGGAAATATAAAACATGAATCTTGAATGATATTTATCATGATTTTGATATTTGGGTCGTGAATCCCCATTGGAAATTATGTTTTTTTGACAAAGTATGTATTATAAGCATTTTGATGTTGAATATTTAAGATATTTGAATGATTTGACCTTTTGGTCTTAATGGAGTTGTTTTGAACTCGAGTGTGAAAGAAATCCATAACGTGGTTGATTTTGATAGATGGGAAGCATGATGGCTCCCGATGTATATTTATATATTACTAAAATTATTTTGTTGTGGATTGTCTTTGAAATGAACTGAGCTAAGTCTGGGAGAAATATTTAGCATCGAGTGGGAGGTATAAAGTGACCTTACTTCCCTAGAACTACGTGCCCCCGTAGGAGTGAGCCTGAGGCTGATTAATATAGTGATCACTAGTTTGTGTGGATTTGATATTGATAGTCCTACTCCAATAGCAAGGATAGGACGGCTCTCCCCAACGTGGGTTGTACGTTGGACTCCATGTATCTTACATGGTTTATGTCGGTTATAGGATCTCCTAGTGTGTGTTTGTTTCCTTGTATCTATGGTGAACAGTGAAGTGATTTGAAAGTGGAATTGTGAAAGTTATTCTTTCAAAAGATTTAAATGATATTTACATTATGAGAATTGATATTCTTGATAAACTGAAAGTGATTGACAAATTATATGAGGACTCACATGTGTTATTATACTTATTTCATCCTCTCATGATTATGATGATTTTCTTTGGGTTATGTGAGTCTTTCATACATCATGCATATTTCTTATAAATATTTATGATGATGATGTTTATACAACTGCATACACCCCCATATACTCGGTTCCTTTCCATGGTACTGACCCACATCTTTGGATGTGGGCTGCATTTTCTCAGAATATAGGTTTAGGTGCTCAGTTCCAGGTTTGACAGTGATTCTTCGGACATGCTGTTCTACATCCTCTATTGTGGTGAGTCCTCATGTTCCGAGGATGTAATGTCTGACGTTGGTTTCACGAAATGTTTTACATTTGATAACTGAGTATGAGTCAGTTGGGGCATGTCTCAATGGCTCTCTGGTTTTATTGATTTTCTTAGAGGCTTGTCAAACTAGTATAGATGTTGGGAGTGGACTAATAAGTCGTATTTTATTATCTTCCTGAAATTCTTTTATTCTTGGACGATGATTACTCTATTGATATTTGAGGGTTATTTATGGAAACCCCGTTGATTTGTGTTGAACTGAATGAAAATGGCTCAAAGGGTTAGCTTGGGGCTACTCGTAGCCTCAAGCACCGTGTGACGCTTTGGGACCCGTTTTTCGGGGTGTTACAATATAATACAGAAAAAGTAAAAAAGTAAGAAGATTATATTTTAGTAAATTACCTGAACCATTTAGTTCAAAAATAATAAAGAGTTGGGATGAAGCAAACATAGTAGGTACCCTAGGAGCAAGAATAAAATTTCTACAACAATGGTATAGAAATTTATGTGAAAAATACAAAGAAGAAATGAAAATAGAAAATACATTAATAAGAAATTTAGCATGTTGCAAGGATAAAATAGCACCCCAATTTGGATGTGAAGAAAAATATTATAAGAAAGAAAAAGACATAAGAAATATAAGAAGTATAAAAAGTCAAAATATAAGTATAAGAAACCAAGAAAAAGATATTATGTAAAAAAATTTAAATAAAAGACCATATAGGAAAAGAAATCTATAAAAGAATGTACTTGTTGTAATTGTGGAAATCTAGGACATTTAGCCAGAGTTTGTAAAATGCCTAAAGACCCAAAAAACATCTGTTATCTACATTATGAAATATATATGTTAATTATGACATATGTTAAAATTATCTAATTATTACATATGCTGAATAGTCCATTATTAATTATGAACCATGTTATCTTATTAAATGCGTTATTATTTTATTTGTTAATTATGAGGAGACTATTCAAAAATATACAAGCTTTTAGAAAAATTAAAGAAATTTTAACTAGTTACTACCCAGAATATAAGAAGTTAAATAAAACAAAAGAAAACTCCCATAGATTAGCTTACTTGATTACCTTAATATCTAGCAATGAGGAAAAAATAATAATTCATTTAAAATCTAGAAGAATGAGATACATACCACCTAATTATGATAAAATTAGATTTCGGTATCAACCAAAATATTATAAATATTGTACAGATGAATAACATAACAAAATCACAAAAATATAAAGAACTAAAATAAATAATATCTGAAAAACAAAGAAAATTAAAAATAAGAAAAGATTGTTGATAAAAAGAACATTAACATGAAAATATATGTACTTATGAAAATAATAGTAGAAGGATATTATAACAGATATTATACACCTATGATAGATACAGAAGCAGAAACCAACTTATGTAGATATAATTATTTACCGGAAGACAAATGGGATAAGCTAAAAACATCAATAGTAATCAAAGGATTTAATAATGAAGGGTTTTTCGAAAGCTAATATTTTTGTTGTGCTTATTCTATCATTTATTATTTCTAAATCTTCTTCTATATCTATGTCTTTGTTACTATAATCATTGTTATCAATTGTTTTTACAAATTGTTAAAAAGGACTTTCTATTTGTATTTTATTAATTTTATTTTTTCCCGTTATTTTATGTTTTGTTGTTAATACATATAGATTTTTACATCTTACTGTAAATATTTAACTTCCTGTGGTTAGTTCTATTCCTAATATTTTCCAATAAAATACTAATGATTTATCTATGTTTTTGTCTGTTATTGCTACTGAATAATTTAAAGGGGAGCCTTGGAGTAACTGTTAAAGTTGCTGCCATGTGACCAGGAGGTCACGGGTTCAAGCCTTGGAAACAACCTCTAGCAGAAATGCAAGGTAAGGCTGCTTATGATACACCCTTGTGGTGGGGCCCTTCCCCGAACACCGCGCATAGCGGTAGCTTTAGTACACCGGACTGCCCTTTTTATTTACGGCTACTGAATAATTTACACTTATTATAAATTAAAATTTTTGGTATATTAAATTTCCTCTTATAGTAGTTATTATACTTTTTTCTATGGGTTTTATAATCCTATCATCTTCTAAATATAATTCTATTGGTGTATCTATTCCTTCTCTAAAACATGCTTTTATTAATATCTCTGTTCCTCCAAGATGTACATATTTTATTGGGTCTTTACTTTTTATATTGTTTATTTCTTTATTAATTATTCTTTTTGTTACTAGTGGTATACTATCTCTACCTTTTGCATATCTACATTCTATTATATGTTCTTTTTGGCTTACTACATAATTCTTCTTTTCGTCTACTAAATATGTTTTTTATTATTGGTATTTTAAATATTTTCGATATGTGGTAGTTTGTGGGGGTATGAACAAGGGGTCTTTTTGTGTTTTTGGTATAAATGGTTTTTCAAATATCTTGTTCATGTTCATGTTTTGATATCTTTGTCCACAAACTCCTTTGCTTGTACCTGTAGTTGTAGATTGATAAACGTTATGGGTTTTATGGAGTGTCCCAACGTCTCCTTTTATCTCTGGAATTTTATTATCTTCCGATCAACATAGCTCTGCACACTACTGAGTTATCTGAGTCGTAGCTTCAGACTTCAGTTTAATTTCATTAGTCTTTAGCTTTTCTATTTCATTACCCATACTGTCCACTTTCAATGAAAGTGTAGTTAGGGTTTTGAGTATCTTTTCTAAAGCATCATCTTCTATTATATCAGTCTGTGTAGCTTTGTCTTGATATGTAATCTGAAATAACATTTTTATTAGTACTGATTATTTCAATTGCAAACGTAAACTTTAATATATTCAATGCTAATCTCCGAATTTTCTTCGTTGTAACTGAATTTTGTATTTTTCTTGTTAACCACCATCGTACCTGTGTATTGTTTATTCGTACAATAAATTTGTTATTACAATATATAGCTCAAATGCTAATAAACATTTGTATAATGAACATAATTCTTTTCTATTTATTTCCAAAATTAATTACAGGGATCCGCTTAAAAGAGAAAAGGCAATTAGAAGAAAGATTATTTAGAATAAAATTAACTTTCAGATTCAAAATAGAATTTTCATCATCATTTGATCAGTATTTTAATACAATATCCAATTTGTGTTTTGTTTTTTTTCTTATCAATGAAAAGATTCTTTAGTCATATAATTAAATGTCTCTCATGTTTTGAAAAAAGTAATTTAATTGACGAAATTTAGTAAGAGTTCAAAATTCTTTAGCCGACTCAGGCTGATAGTTTATTATAGTAAAAACCTCAATAAAGGCTTCTCAATTATCGTTTGACTGAGTTATAACTTATCCACCCAAAATATTTAGAAAAGCAAAATCTTTATACCAAGTGTTATATAAGATAACAAGACCACCACTTATATACTGACCTAACTCAAAGCTAGGTGACTCACTGACTTTATCACTTTTCAACTGATATACAAAATTCTTATGTTTCTGCACTGAAGATCGAAAAAGTAAAAATCATATATCTATTTCTAACCATGATAAGTCTGCTAGCTCTTAAGTTAATTGAATGAAGACCCCAAGCAAAACAGGAAAAAACTAAATTTAACATACATAAAGATATAAATTTCTAAATAATACAACATCATTTTTATATATTTCCTATTGTAATCACAAAACTATTTATCCACACCAAGTTTTAGATAATGGTTAAGAGTTCCAAAGGTGTTTTAATAAAAAAATTCACCGTTATCAGATATCTGAGTATCTAAACTACACTAATTAAAAAGTGTTTGCTCCTACAGCTCAACTCCATCAAGCTATTTTTGTGCTCCAAAATTTGATTACCAATTTCACATATGTATATATCTAAGGATGTCATGTTTTTTCGTGTTAGTATCAAGGCCTTTGATCAAGTGTAGCCAATTATTTTAGGTATATTATCCAAAAACTAATAGTGACAAAAAAATTGCATCAAAATCCAACATGTTAGGTCTACACACAACAGGGTTCATTACTTATAAAGTTAGACATTTTTCATGAGTTGGAGAAAAAATGACTTGTTATTTTCAAATTACTTTTACAGGTAATACAATCTTATCAGTCCATACAAAACGAAAATCATTCACCTTGCCACATTTATTTGAATATTCAAAATTTCTTTTTATTTTTAATTTCTGTTATGTTAAAGATATAACAACTAAGTTGTTTTTATGAAAACTTCAACAAAATAAATAGATGCAGGAATTAGACCCTAAAATATTAAAAAGGAAAAACTCATTTTTCCATCACTCTCTTTATGTAATTGAGAGAAAACGCTTAAAATGACTATTGTGGTAATTTGTCTATTACATGACTTAATTTTAGCCTTTCTCGTCCTCAATTCATCTACGTAAGTCAAATATGCTCATATCCTAGTGTGGGAATCGAATTAATTTTTGAATAGAGGTTGTGAAATCATTAACTCTCTCGATATGCATAGTTGACAGAGCAACAAAGCATTCACAAAAGATTTTCCATATTTTGTGGGAAACTATTACCACTTTCACATAACGACAAGTACATGTGTACAATATGTAGTATTAAATAAGTGATTCTTAAAGTTTTAAAATAATATTAAGGTCAAGCTTAACTGTCAAGTATTTAATGCTCTTTATACATTCATAACTAGGGATTGTTTGGTAGAGTGTATAAGAATAATGTGGAAATAAGTTGTATTAGTAGTGCTTGTATTAATAATGCTTGTATTAGTTTTTCTAACATTATTTTTCATACACGATTTGATGTGATGTATTAGAAATAATGTGCAATAAATTATTTGAATACAATAATACTTATTTACAAAAATATCCTCCATCTTTTCAACAAAATTCTTTAGCCTCTTTTTTGGTTTGCGAAATAGCTAAAGAAGCACATAGTATACAAAAATAAACTCCTAAACACTAATGACCTCATGAACCATAAAGAACTTTCCTAATTTTTTCACTGTAATAACTTGAAGATACGTAGAGAGCTCTTGCTGCACGTCCATTCCTCTAAGAATTTTCTCCGCAGGCCATGAATTTCATCTATCGTGACTCTAGTGACGCTGCTGCTCCGATTTGAGGGTTTTTAAAACTATCACTGTGACCGTAAAATTTCAATCAAGATAAACCTTATAAATATGAAAAAATGATGGAAGAGACACCATCACTTTAATGTTTGAAAGACCCAGTAAATTTCTAATCTAGTTATTGTGAAGCCAATTTTGATTTTTTATTGCGTTTGAAAGCCCCCAAAACAATGTTTGATTAAGCAAAAGAAAGAAGATGAAGAAAATCACCTTTTTTCGTGGAAAAATACAGAGATGAGACAATGTCACGACCCAGAAACAAGGGTCATGATAACACTTGTCGCGGCGTACCTTGACAAGTAAGCCTATCACCCAAACTGGTACCAAAAAAAGGAAAAAAAGAAAATACCCCAAGATAAGGCTTCTAGAATGAAGCCAAACACATAAGTAATTATAAAAATGCAGAAAAAAATATCCAAATACCTTACATTCCCAAAATTAGGTGTCAATAGTGCAAGAACTTCTAATACAATCCACGAGTCGAATACATAGGAAGATAATCATAAAGAAGCAATCCTTGTCTTCGAATACTAATAGAGACATAATTATTACAGAATGATAGAGGAGAACTTCAGACGTAGAAATGTCCAACCACTACCTTGAGTAATCTGAAGGCGCTTGAAATCAACCAATTTGATGCACACTCGAGCTAAGACCTGAACTGAAAAGGTGCAGTAGGAGTTAGTACGGTTCACTTCTACTCAGTAGGTATCATAGACCGACCAAGAAAAATAGTACATAAAGCATACAAAATATACACTAAGGGCACGTCACCTGCAATTAAAAAATGTCCTAAAATGGTAGCCCACACCTCTTTCCCTACCAGTTTTACAGTATCCACAGATAATACAACAACACACCAGATAGAAATACAAATACACACAATATCACATACACGTAGAACAAAGAGGAACATGTAAACTCAAGATCATCAAGTACAAATAAAGGAAGATTGAACAATTAGACATTAACAAGTCAATATATAGAACAAATAGATAGATGACAAGTCAATATTGCAATACAAGCACAATATAACACAATATAACAAGTTCAATATATATGATGATGATGATGATGCATGAGGTCATCGCACAACATTCGGGATCGTTGCATAATCCCCGTATACATCCATGGAGAAAAGCCTACCAACATGGGATCCATAGGGTTCATCAACCCATACACAATCCATATATCAATATCTCCTCCCTGACACATCCCTCGAGGGGAGGGGGTTATAAGATCCTATGTTCCCAGTGTTTCTAGAATTCCCAGTATCTCCAGTATTTTTAAAGCACATAAGACATAAATCAAGTATGACAAACAATAACAACAAGTATATGACAAACATGCAACAAACAAGAGAAATTATGTTTATGATGCCATGAGGATAATAATGCAATGTACACGACCCATCATAATGAGTATTTCCACAACCAACCCAATTTGGTATTTCCACAACTAATCATAATAATACATTTCATAACCATGTGAGATAATATCCACTCATTAATTCCACCATAAATGAATTTTTTATATGTTTCATATGACAACAAGTGTGAATATATCATAATACACCAATGGTACCAAATTAGGCATTTCAACAACATATAAAATTATTCACATGTATTCAAGGGTATCAGTATCACATAGGAACCCACACAGTCACACATATCACATAATATCTCAATTTCAATAATTATATCACATATAGGCGCCCACACTGGCACAACATAGATATCTATTTCTCATAATTAATTCACACCCTTAACATGCATTTTGCACCACCATGCACTACCCATCACAGTCTAAGACAGTTAAGCCATAACCTACCTCCAATGTCAAAATCGGTCTGCTACATTTCAAACTCAAAGCCTTACTTCTTATGAATGATCTCGAAATCTACTAAAATCAAGAAATATAAAATATATACATTAAAACAAAGCCAATGATAACCATATTGATTATTTTTTGTTCGAAATCAGAATGGACCCCCAAAATGGGTTTCCAAAAAAGAAGGGCAAAATCAAAATATTACAAAAACATGTTTCCCATATTATTAGAAATCCACAGCTAAAAACTCAAGTCAAATTTAGTCAAAAATAAGGTTCAAATCAAAGAAATTCATTTTTAAGCTTTATCGGGTAAAATCTTTGAATTCCACATTAAAATCAAGAATCAAAGTTGTTTTGAAGGTTAAATTAATGAAAAACTAGTAATTATGAGATTAAAATATTAATCAAGTGAAAAGGAGTGAAATTGGGGTTTAAAATCAATCCCTAAGATTTGGAAGTTTTGAGAAATTAATCAAGAAACTACTAAGAAAAGGGTGAATTCTTACCTTAAATCCATTATAGAATCAAGAAATAGGTGTTAATCTAGCTTCCCAAGCTCTCACAAGCTTCACTTTTAAGTTCTCACACTATTTTACGATTTAACTCTCAAGAGGAAAGATGAAAATGAGTAAAATAGGCCCAAAACGTTGCTTTAATAGTTTAGATTTTTCTGCACCAGCTATTGAGAAAAACTATTTTTTAAGTCCAACCCGGACTTAAACAGAGTGCCCGAGATTTATTTGAAGTCTGTTATATGAAAACAAACTATGCAACCACACAAAATTCGATGTTTCGGATGTGTTGGCCAAGTCGTATTTTCTAAAAAACATCATTTTCAAAGAGTTAACCCCCAAAACTTGAAATCACAATTTTCCAAATCGAGGGTCTAAATAAGATTTAAAAGTCGTAAAATCACACCAATCACATGACCACCCAAAAATCGATATTTTAGAGATACTGACACAGTCGGATTTTCTATCCGAGGTCTTTTTGACCAAATGTAGGTCCCGCACTCATGTTTTTAATTTTTCAACTTTCCAACCAATGGGTCAAAATGAGCTCGGGTGCATTGTACCCAAATCAAAGGTCTACCGGGGCTAAAATTGATATTCTGGAGCTGCTCGGGTAGTCCGTTAATCCATCGATCGCACAGATCAAAAGATATCCATATAAATTCAAAAGAAGGCTCTCGAAGCCACCAAAAATCACAATATCGCTTAAATAGTACCAAAATGCATCGAGAATCATGCCAATCTCCCCCACACCCCAGAAGTACCATAATGCAACTACGGGGAGGGGTAAAATAGTCAAATCACACAAATTTCACATATTTCATCAAATTTTTAGGTCGTCACATCATCAACCACTAAAAATCGAGTTCATCCTCAAACTAAGGCAAAGAAATACCTGAATCAATGAAGAGTTGGGGGTAGGAACTATGCATATCAGACTCATTTTCCCAAGTAGATTCATCCACAGGTCAATGTCTACAATGAACCTTAACCACAGGGATAACTCTAGAGAACAACCGGCTAACAACCCTAGCCAAAATAGAGATCGGCTCTTCAACAAAGGATAACCACTCATCTAATTGAACTAACTCTCAACGAATGACATAAGACTCATTAGGAAATAGTGGTGAAGCATAAAAACATGAAAAAATGGATGAACAACTGATAAATATGGGGACAAGGCCAACTCATAGGCCACATCACCAACTGTCCGAAGAATCTCAAATGGACCAATATACCTAGGGTTAAGCTTTTCTCTCTTCCCAAACCTCATCACACCCTTCATGGGTGAAACTCAAATGAAAACATAATTACCAACACCAAATCTCAAGGCATAAAGTTTACGATCCTCATAGCACTTATGTTTACTCTGGGTCACTCAAAGTCTATCCTGAAAATTCTTCTAAAAGTGAGATGTGAATACTGAACCACAATCTGATATAATAAACTCAGCACACCATTCAAATGCACAATCTTGCAAATATAAACACGGGCCACCCTCTTAGCACTGAAGAAAACCTGAACTACAATAAAATGAGCTAACTTGGTCAATCGGCCCAAAATGACCCACAAACTGTCATAACCATGAGAAGTATGAGGAAACCCAGTCAAGAAGTCCATAGTGATTTATTCCCACTTCCACTCAAGAATGGGTAACCTTTGAAGTAAACCATCAGGTATCATATGCTCGACCTTCACTTACTGACAACATAGGCAACAAGCCATAAAATATGCTATATCTCACGTTATATCACTCTACTGGTAGTGTTTTCTGAAGTCATGATACATCTTAGTCACACTTGGTTGGATAAAATATCTAAAACGGGCCTCATCTAAGATCTACCTAATCTAATCACCCACTCTTGATACGCAAACTCATCCCCCAATCCTAAAAAATCTATTCAAATCAAGTGAAGCTTTCTTAGCCTCTCCACTCCTCGAATCAACTTTAATCTAACATCATCAAACTATGCGCTCAAAACTATTCCATCAAATGAGACCTGGCCTCCACAAAGGCCAAAATACACCTAGGTGTCAAAATATCAAGCCTAAGAATCTGGTTAGCTAAAGACTAAACCTTTAAGGCTAAAGGCATCTCCTGGGTCAAAAGATATGCCAAGCTACCCATTCTAGTCGACTTCTGACTCAAGGCATCTAAAACTAGATTAGACTTGCCCAGATGGTAAAGAATAGTCAAGTCATAATCCTTAAGTAACTTAAGCTAATGGTGTTGCCTCATATTAAGATATATCTAGGTTGGGAAGTATTGAAGGCTACAATGATCTGAAAAGATCTCACAGTGAACTCTATACAAGTGATGCCTCCACAACTTCAAGGCAAACACTACTGCACACAACTTCAAATTATGGGTAGGATAATTCTTCTTATGAGGCTTCAACTGATGAGATGCATAAGCAATCACCTTGCCCTCTTGCATCAACACAACACCAAATCCAACATCTGAAGCATCACAAAACACAATAAAGCCCACTCCCTCCTTGGACAAAGCCAATATAGGAGATAAATTCAACAAATCTTTGAGCTTTTGGAAGCTCTCCTCACAAGAATCAGACCACTGGAAGGAAGTCTTCTTCTGATTCAACTTAGTCAAAGGAGTTATAATAGAAGACAACCCTAAAAAAAGTTGATAATACCTAGCTAAGCCAACAAAACTCTGAATCTCATGGCAAAGTAAGTCTAGCCCAAATCACAAACTGCTGCAATCTTAGTTGGATCAACCATAATCCTTCCTTAGTCACCACATGACCCAAGAAAGAAACAGACTCCAACTAAAACTTGCACTTAGGGAACTTCGTAGACAACTTTCCATCCCTCAATCTCTGAAACACAATTTGCAAATACTCCTCATGATCAGCATAATTTTTGAAATATACCAAGATATCATCTATAAATATAATAACAAAAGAGTTGAGATATAGTAGAAACACCTGGTTCATCAACTCCATGAATGTAGGTGGGGCACTAGTCAACCCAAAGAACATGACCAAGAATTCATAATGGCTATATCGAGTTCTAAAAGCTATCTTTGGAATATCCAAATCTCTAATCCTCAACTGGTGATATTCAAACCTCAAATCAATCTTCAAAAACACTGCAACACCCTAAAGTTGATCAAATAAATCATCAATATGAGAAAGAGGATACTTATTCTTAATTGTCACCTTATTCAATCGTCGATAATCAATACACATCCATATAGACCCATCCTTTTTCTTAAAAAACATGACAAGTGTACTCCAAGGTGAAACACTAGGTTAGATAAATCCCTTATCCAATAACTCCTACAACTGATCCTTTAGTTCCTTCAACTCTGTTAGGGCCATCTTATAAGAAGGAATAGAATAGGCTTGATGCCCATCTCAACATTAATAAAAAAATCAATATCACGATCCGGAGGTATACCATGTAAATCCATATAAAACACATCTTTAAACTCATGAACAACACGAATAAAATCTAAGGACAGAGGTAAAACAACACTACTATCATGAATATGATCCAAATAAGCTAAATATCCTTGCTCAACTAATCGACGAGCCTGAACATAAGAGATAACCCTCTTAGGAACCAAATAAAGTGAACCTTTCCAAACTATTCTTGGCATACCCGACAAATCTAAAGTCACAGTCTTAGTAAAATAATCTAGGACAGTATGATAAGGAGCCAACCAATCCATATGCAAAATAACATCAAAATTGATCATATCTAACACAAGCAAGTCTACCAAAGTCACATACCAGGCAAAAGTCACAACATAAGATCAGTGCACCTGATCCACTATTAAAGAATCACTTACCTGGGCAAATACACAAATAGGCATGGCAAAAGTCTCATTAATAGAATTAATACCCAAAATAAAATACAAAGACACATAAGAGAAGGTCAATTTGGGATCAAATACTATATATGCAGGTCTGAAACAAACAGGGATAATACCTATAATCACAACATCAGAATACTCTACCTTAGGCCTGTCTGGTATAGCATAATATTGACTGCGACCACCAGCTGCCTGGGTGGCCCCACAACTACCAACTGCCTGAGTGGCCCCACGACCACCCTTATACACTCTACTACCTCTTCCCCTCATACCTCTGGTAGCACTCCTACCCCTCATAGCTAGAATAAAAGTAGCCCAAATCACCCGATGGGAATAATCCTTGGCCACATGGCCAGTCTCAACACATACATAGCAAACACTAAACTTGCCTTGATAGATACCCTACACTATCAAACTAGAAGACCCATAATAACCTATAAAATCTTTACCTCAAGAAGTATGACCTCTAAACTTACCAAAATAGTGCACCTTCTTGGGACCTTCCAAAAATACCTAAGGAATAGATCCCTGCATCTGTGCCTGGTCCCCTATACTCTGGAATAATGCCCTAAACATAACAATTTGAGAAGTAGCTAACACGAGGCTTAGGGGAGATTCCCCTAGCACTCCTCCTAGATGGGGTTGATCCATGGGCCCATCCACGACTCGAGGCTCGTCCTCTGTGAGAAGGCTTTGCATCTTTAACCTCACAGGTCCTAGTCAACACCATCTTCCCATAAAGAGTGAAACATAACTTAGAACTTAAGATATATAAGAAATTCACCTAATAAGAAATAAAATAAGGGAAGTTTTCCTAAATACATTCTACAGCCTCTCGAAGATAGATATGAACATCTATGTACCGATCTACAAGACTCTATTAGACATCCCATTCTTAAACCATTGAGACCAATAAAACCTAGCTCTGATACCTACTTATCAGACCAAAAAATAAGGGTCATGATGGCACTTATAGCGGCGTACCTTGACCAGTAAGCCTATCACCCAAACTGATATAAAAAGAAAAAAACAAAAATACCCCAAGGTAAGGCTTCTAGAATGAAGCCAAACCATACAAGTAATTATAACAATGCGGAAAGAACATACCTAAATATCATACATTCCCTAAACTAGGTGTCAATAGTGTAAGAACTTCTAATATGATCCATGAGTTGAATACATAAAAAGGTAATCATAAAAAAACAATTGATGTTTCTGAATACTAATAGAGACATAACTAATAAAGAAAGATAAAGGCGAAATGTGAATGTAGGAATGTCCAACCTCATCCTTGAGTAATCTAAAGACGCCCAAAATCAACTAATTTGAGGTGCAATCGAGCTAGGACCTGTACTAAAAGGGCTTAAAAGGCGTGAGTACGGTCCACTTGTACTCAGTAGGTATCATAGGCCGACCAAGCAAAGTAGTAAATAAAGCATACAAAATATACACTAAGGGCACGTCACCTGCAATTAAAAAATATGCCACAATGGTAGCCCACACCGCTTACACTAATAGTTCTATGTTATCCATACATAATATAATAATACACCAGATACGGATAAATATACACATAATATTACATACAAGTAGAACAAAGAGGAACATGTATACTCAAGATCATCGAGTACATATAAATAAAGACAAGTTAATATGGTAATACAAGCACAACATAACACAATAAAGCAAGTGCACTATGTATGACGATAAAAATGATGATGATGCACAAGGTCATTGCACAACCTCCGGGATCATTAGACAATCTCGATATAAACCCATGGAGGCAAGCCTCGTGACGTGGGGCCCATGAAGGGTTTGTAAACCCATATACAATCCCTATATCAGTATTTTCTTCTCGGTACATCCCTCGTGGAGGTTTAAAAATTTGATGTTCCCAGTGTTTCCAGAATTCTCAGTATTTCTTGTATTTCCAGTATCTTTGGTGTTTCCAGTATTTACAGTATTTCCAAAGCACATAAGACATAAATCAAGTATGAAAAACAATAACAATAAGTTATATAAAACATACAACAAAAAAGTGAAATTATGTGTATGATGCCATAAGGATGACAATTCAATGTTCACGACCCATCATAATGAGTATTTCTACAACCAACCACATGAGTTATTTTCATAACCAATCATAATAATGCATTTCCACAATCACATGAGCCAATATTCACTCATTAATTCTACCATCCATGAGTTTTTCATATGTTTTGTATACCAACAAGTGTGAAGGTATTATAATACACCAATGATACCATATTAGGTATTTCAATGATATAACACAATTATTCACATGTATTCGAGGCTATCAATATCACATAGGACCTCAGACGGTCACACGTATCTCATAATATCTTAATTTTAATAATTATGTCACATATAGGTGCCCACACAGGAACAACACATAGCAATTTTTCATGATTAGTTCCCACTCTTAATATGCATTTTGTACCATTATTTACTTCCCAGCCCAGTCTGAAAGAGTTAAAGTCATAAAATACTTTAAATGTTGAAATCGGTCCGCTACACTTCAAACCCAAAGCCTTAATTCTCACGAACAATACCAAAATTAACTAAAACCAATAAATATAAAATCTACATGTCAGAACAAAGACAACGATATCCATATTGACTACTTTTGGTTTGGGGTCAAAACGGATCCCCTGAAATGAGTTTTCATAAAAGAAGGGAAAAATTAGGACTTTATTAAAAAAATGTGTTCCCCATATTTTTAGAAATATACAGCTGAAAATCCAAGTCAAACCGAGTAAAAAATGAGGTTCAAATTGAAGAAAATCCACTTTTAAGCTTTGCCGAGTAAAATCTTTGAATTCCGTGTTAAAATTAAGAATTGAAGTTGTTTTGAAGGTTAAATTATTGAAAAATTAGTAATTATAAGATTAAACTAATATTCAAGTGAAAAGGAGTGAAATTGAGGTTTAAAATCAAGCCCTAAGTTTCTTGGAATTTTGAAAATTAATCAAGAAATTACTAAGAAAATGGTGTATTCTTACCTAAATTTGTAATAGAATCAAGCCACAAACTTTAGTTTTAAGCTCTCACACTATATTAGGGTTTAATTCTCAAGAGATAAGATGAAAAATAAGCAAAATTGGTCCACAACGCTCCTTTAATAGTGCAGATTTTTCTACACTAACTATTAAAAAAGTTATTTTTTAAGTCCAACTCGGACTTCGACGGGATGACCAGGACTCGTTCAAAGTCTGATATATGCAAACGAACTATTCAACCACACTAAATTCAATTTTTTGAATGCGTTGGCGAAGTCGTATTTCCAAAAAAATTGTTGTTTTCACAGAAATGACCCCTAAATTCTGAAATCACAGTTTTCCAAATTGAGGAAAATAAGATTTAAAAGTTGTAAAATTACCCCAAACATGTTACCACCCTAAAACTGACATTTCAGAGGTTCTGGAGCAGTCAAATTTTCTATCCGAGGTTATTTCAACCAAATATGGGTCTCAGACTCATATTTCTAATTTTTTAAGTTTTCGACCAATAGGTCGAAATGAGCTCGGGTGCATCGGTACCCGAACCAAAGGTCTACCCCACCTAAAATAGATATTTTAGAGCTGCTGGAAGAGTCTATTTATTCATCCATTGCACGGATTAAAAGATAAAGTCCAAAATATGGCTCTCAAAGACACCAAAAATCACAATTCGTATAAATGGTACCAAAATGCATCGGGAACCATGCCAATCACCCCCACACCTCAAAAATACCATAATGCAACTACAAAAAGGTTAAAATAGTAAAATAATAAAATAATTATAAATTTCACATATTTCATCAAATTTTCAAGTCATTACTAACAAAGCCAATTTTTTACACAATATGGTGGGAAAAAGAATTAAAAAATATAAAAATGGTAGAAAAAGCTGATAAATATTTTGATAGGGTAATAATGTCATTAACCAAGTTAATACATGTATTGAAATGCTTTGTACTACCAATATATAGAAAATATTAGTATTATTAATACACTCTGCAATACATAATAGAATGTATAACTAATAAAAATATTAGTCATACATAGGCTTAAAAAATGTACCAAATAAGATACTACGGGGGGTTTTGGTAAAGTGTATTGAAAAACTAATGCATGCATTAATTAATGAGCATTAATAATACCTTGTTTGGTATCATAGTTTTTACTATGCATAATTAATACTTGTATTAATTATACACTGTATTGTGTATTGAAGAGTGTATCAGTAATACATACCTTTTTCTATGTATTAGTAATGCAAGACTTTCAACACATGTATTAATTTATTAAATGACATTATTTCCCCTTAAAATTTTTCCCACCTTATTTTCCCATCGTATCACACTCTCTGTTCCTTCCCCCCATATTAAAAATTGCTCTCTCTCTTTGTAATTTCATAATGCAGCTATGCTGAAGGGTATTTGGGAATGTGTTAATTGTAGGAATAAGATGCCTTGTAACCTGCATCCTACAAGTGCTCTCTATAAATTGGGTTACATTCCTAATTACGTGGTTTATCATAAGGCGATCTTGAAGACAAATGAGTACGTGTAGTGTGTGACAGCTGTGGAGACTCACTAGTAAATAGAACTGGAACCAATGTTTTTCTTCATGTAAGATTCTGATATGTTAATTCCAGAATAGTAAAAGAAACAGAAAACTGTTTTGGATAGTATATGTTAACATCTTTAGAAATCTACATGTGATTTGTTGTTATTTAAGTTGTTTTGGATGTTTATTACCATTTGTTGAATACTAGGAAATGATCATTCCAAAAATATAACATTAGATGATGTGTTGTTAAGCATCTACTATTGATGTTCTTATGGATATAGCCTGGTTTGGTGAAGTTGTGAAGATAATGAAGGTTTAAGGAAGGGTAATTTGGTAAACAAACATCTTTTTACAAAAATTATATAAATACATACTATCTTTAATACATTGAACCAAACAATGTATAAAAAATAATGTGTGTGTAACTAATATCAACATTACTAATACTTTCATTAGTAATACAAGCATTACTAACACACCTTATTTAGCATTATTCTTATACACTGTACCAAGCAACCCCTAATAGTACATAAATCTAATGCATTGATTATATTTTTTAATACACTCTACCAAATGATCCCTTAAAGTTCTAAAAGTCATTCATCGTCTCTATGTGGCCATAAAAAAAGTAATGGATAAAAGTTAGGATAAGAAAGTTATATCAAATGTCTTGATGCATGAATCATAAATATTCAAATGTAGAAGAATTAATCACCGTCTAGATATTTCATTTATACTCTCATTAAGTTCATAAAATAACACTAAGTTCACAGTTTTCAAAAAAAATATTTAGTACATCTAATATAAACACTCTCAAACTTAAATATAGTTAGTATATTGTAGCATTTTTAGACTCTAATATTGAGGCCTTTGAAGATGAAATTGGAATCTCAATATTTGAGTTGGTGTGGTCTTTAGAGGTTGGAATTGAAGAAAGAATCACAATTTTTTTGGTGGAAATCTTTGAATCCATCATTGTTGATTTTTTATTTTTGGGGATGGTGTAAGACCCCGCAAAGTTCCCTTGTAGTCTGAGACTTTAGAGCGTGTCAAGTGAAGTGTAATTCTGGCCCTAAAAGATTAAAGAGTGACTTCCAAAGTGATTAATGTTTAAACCATATGGAATTTTTCTAATTTTGACTTTTTATCATGTGGAAAATTGAATTATATTTCCAATGATACCCATTTCATCAAAATCCGACATCAGAAGAGAAAGTTATGGATGTTTTACAGAAAGCAGTCGAAGCTGCCCAGGTGCGACGGAGATGTCTGACAGACCATTGCCCAAACTATCGCAGAGGAGACAGTGAGACCTCATTCTGGTTAGGCGGGACATTAAGGCCGATGGATCTTCGATCCAGTGATGGACCGTCGACCCAACCATTGCAGGCAAGGCAAAAAGTCCAAATCTGGCCCAGGTGCGATGGTAAAGATTGATGGACCGTCGACCCAGCGAAGGACCATTGCATATTTTGGTCAATAATTTTAAGTCATTTTAAAAAGGCGTTTTGATCCTTTTTCACCCTTTTTACACCTTGATATACCCAGATCGAATCAGATAACTTCATTATCTCCCAAAATATCTCCAAAGCTAGGGTTTGTCCCTCAAGAACAAGAATAAATACTTTCTTCAAGAGCTCCAAGAATCCACCATAGCATTCACAAATTGAGTTAAGAGTTGAGGTTCCCAAGACAAAAATTGCAAGAACCCTTACTCAAAGTATGAAGGGAGAGTCTCAAGCAAGCTTCTCCATCCACAAGTCATAATCTAAGGTATGTGGGGTTTGAACAAGGACACTTCTTTCGTCCTTATGCCAAAAAGTTATTTTACTTACGAGAATATATGATTTTCTATATTTTCTTAAGAAAATGAAGTATGGCTGTAACACCCTAATTTTTCTGAACTAGAATGCTACATGGTGCTTATGACCCCAAAGGACCACAAGCTAACCCATGATTGATATTTGTACCTGTACACTACAATATATATCATAATAATGCGGAAAACATAAATATGTAGGCCATAAGGTTCAACTGAATAAAGAATTTGGTAAAATGACTTCCATATGGGTGAAATATACCCAAAACAATTGAAAAATGAATCAAATCTGAACTAAATCTAAATTGTATCTGAAAGCCTCAAAGTACTGACTGAATAAGGAGTTGAAGGAACATGTCTCCAACTAACTCCATAACCTGAAAACTAACTGAAATAATAAATGAATAAATCAAATCATATCATCCTCGAATGAAAAGGACTCACTACAACTCTGTATACTGGAATGCGACTGCTAATGCTGGTCTGGAACTCGTGTCTCTGAATCTATGGTGTAACATGAAAAAAAAACTACCATAGCGCAAATGCGTCAGTACAACTAAAGTACTGAGTATACGAGTGAGGTAGGCTAAATGAAAAGGATTTACATACATGAGCTATGCTAACTAACAGACTAATATGAAAGTGAGAGTGAAAACATCATACATAATAAATGGAAACATAAATACGTAATAGTGGATCTGTACGCTAATACATGATTTACTAATTTCTGACATGACTGAAACTATGGTTCTGTCAACATGGGTGACTGTGTCTGATAGTCCTGGGTCTGATATCTGAAGAACTATTTGAGTTCTTTTACTGAGACTGAGCCAAAAACTATGGGAGGTAGTTGTTTAACAGACATTCCCCAATAATATATATAGCTAGGTTGGGGTCCAATCTCTGCCCCGACTAGAGGGGTGTCAATACCGCGCCACTGGTGAGGACAGTTGTGAGTGACCCTTATCTGGAAGGTACTCAAATGAGAATGGTGGGAACCCTAAATTAACAGGTTAAGCAACATCATTAGCCCTAATTTGACAGGTTAAGATGTCTCAACCAACGTTGGCTATGTAGTTCTGGAACACAAGGATGACTCCTAAGAATCATACACTAAACTGGCAGGTGAGTTCCCATTGTTGGGTTCACTCGGTGCTAAATTCTACTCCCATCTGAAGATACTAAACATGATTTAGCTGAATGTACATGGACTGAGTAACTGACTTTCATTAACTGACGGAATAGCACTACTATCTAAGATTTTGCTAAGATCATGAGATTTCAGAGGTTTCCTGAGTCACATGACTGATTGAGTTCTATAGATCATGGATTGACTAAGATTATCTAGGTAAAGTGACTTGGCTCTAGGCACACAACTATATTTTTGGGTACGAATACCCTCAGGACTCAATGGAAGGTAACTAACACACATGACATGACTTGATCATAAGATTTGAGTCCACAATTCATAGTATCGTACATAAGGGATTTCATACTAAGCATGGTTATCAACAATGTATTGCATGAAAAGGATTTCATGTCACATGGAAGTACTTGCACAACCTTAATATCATGTTCATTGCATAATCATACTAGCAACACATATCAATAGCATGGAAGTTCATGTGGAATCATCTTAAGAGTTGACATAGCTTGTCATTTAAATACTATGGGGTCATGGGAACATGATTTTTAGTATTCTAGGCATTTTAACAAACACCTTGCATACACACTTTGGGGCATAGGTTTTCTCAACAATTTTAATCATCTTGAACCACCCAAATTCATGGGTTTTAACTACAAGCATGTATACATCATGGAAGTCAACTTAAATTAATATATTGAAGCTTAAACAATGATCATTAACAAGAACAACATCACATAAATAAGAAAATCAAAGTTTCTCATTTAAAAGCATGGTTCTTGAACTCTATGAACGAATGGGGTCCATAGATGAACACTATGCATACCTGACTCAAGGTTCTTGATGTTTTTGAACTTGAAGAATTTGAAATTCTTTGATTCTTGAAGAATATTGGGTCTTGTTCTTGGAGATTAAATTTAGAGAGAAACCCTAGTTTTTGTTTGTGAAATAATAATGAGCAAAGTGGCTGAATTCAGACTCATCTGGGTATATATAGGCGAGTGGTAAGTAACCAAAATACTCCTATTAAAATTACCTGGAAATAAATTGAACGTGGCATATGATAGTCCAACTGACAGTCTGTCAGACACTTGACGGTCCGTCACATAGCCTGTCAGACGTGGACCAAAAATGGGGTTCATTGGATAAGATTTGACGGCCTGGATGATAGTCTATCACAACTTTGATGGTCTGTCAGCTCGTCCGTTAGTCCTTATCCATTACGTGGCTCAACTTCCTTGGATGTGATGGTCAAAGTGGCGGTCCGTCACTTATGTGGCAGTCCGTCAACTTGGCTGTCATACCTAGCATTTCCGATAGTTCCAAGTAAAACATCCATAACTTCCTCGTCTGATGTTGGATTTTGGACAAAATTGGTACCGTTAGAAAGCTAACACAATTTCCCACGTGATAGAAAGTGAAAATCTCAAAAATACCATGTCTACAAAGATAGGTTTGCATTTTAAAGTAAGTCCTAGTGTAACACCCCATATTTAAGTACGTGTATTAGCGTATTCAAGTATGTGTATTGGTCTTATTTATATGTAATTAATTTTTATTATTTTATTTATACTGGAATATGCCCGTCGATAGTTCCATGTGAAGGTTATTAAATAGGATTTCCAACGATATAAAGATTTCCAAAAATGGATAGGTTTCGGATATAATCGAGCACGTTCGAAACTATAAAACGGTGGCTGGGATATTTGGGAATAGTAAATGTGCAGAAAAATTTCCTGCACACAAACTACTGAGGCCAACCAAATTTTTGGGTCAACTTCGAACAACCATAACTCCCTTAATATAGTGAACTAGGAGATCTGCTACCTATGAAAAGAAATATCTTTGAGTCTTATTTCCAATGAAATTGGTTTCATCCAAATCCAAGGTTTGAGTAAGGAATTATATTTATTTTACTTCAGCCTATCAAAACAGATTTTTAGGGTCAACTTCAAACGATCATAAATCCTTGTAAAGGACGAACTGGGTGGACTAATTTATATGAAATGAAATCCCTTTGAATAATCCTTCCAATGATACCGATTTCACCCAAATCTGATATCGGAGCAAAGAGTTATGGTCGATCTACTTTAGCTTATCAAAACAGTCCACCAAAGGATAGATTTGACATTATTTAAATTTTAAAGGAATTTTGGTCATTTCCTATTATATTATGGACGGGAATATGTGTATATATACAAGTACATGAGTTCAAAAACTCATTTTCATCATCAATCATTGAGAAAGAACAAACCCTAGCCAAATTTGACCTTTAAATTACTTTTGATTCAACTGTACAAATTCCAAAGTAATCCGATAACTGCGTTTGTCATCTTGAGAGCTTCGAACGACACCTATTATTTGTGCAAACAGGATTGCATAATCAAGAGGTGAATTCTAAGGTATGAATATTATTTGCCTTTGTTCTTTTCCATATGTATATGTGTGATAGAGGATTATATGTATTGGTTGTTATTGAAAGCTGATGGAAATAGGGTTATGGACTATTTTGCATGGTTTGGTTGTATTGAATTATGGAAGGTGGATATGGTAATTGAGTTATGGAAGGTGGATATGGTGATATACTATTGAATTGATGATTATTTATGTCTATGGCTCAATTTGGTTTAATGGATTGGTTGGAAGGATAAATTAATCCAAACTTGATATTGGAGGATGTTGTATGAATATGCATGGAATGTGAATGTAATTGGAGTATAAGAGGGTTAAAGTGACACCCTTTATGGTGTAATTAAGGCTTACTACTTAACCACTAGTTTGGTGAATTCAAATAATTGAATTGTGACATTTGGTTGCTAATATTAGATTGCTATATATGTTCATTGTAGATAAGTAATCCGAAAAGACGGAAAGTCCATTTGGGACTAGTAGTGAAGGTTGACAGTCAGGTATGTAAAGCGTACTCTATACCATATCTTTGGCATGAAAGTGAACAATTGTTCTATTAAGAAATTTTCCAAAGTTATTAAATAGCATGTGATCCATGATGGTTTTGTATGATGTCCTACGTTACCAATGGACTTGTTTCCACCCTATAAGATGTCAAGACATTCCAATGCTTGTTTTCTAAATCTTACATGTTTATTGCACTAATGAATGTGAGAAGGTTTCTGGTTACTCAAACAAGATCCATGTGCTATTAATGACTCTAAAACGTTTCATTGATATACCAATAAGTTCCTACTTCATTGTTATGGTATTGATGACTCCAAACACTTCATTGATGTGCCAATGAGTTCTTACTTCATTGTTAATGCATTGATGTTCTATTTATATGTCTCTTAGTAATGTATCATTGTTTCAAAGTATAAAAAATGCGGTGGCGACCTAAATAACAATCTCAAAGATTAATTGAACTAAGTGATAAAAGTACTCTCTTATTGGGTGGTATCCCAGGGGGACAAGCCTATCATGGGTCGATCCCTATTTATATGTTTATGGGTGGTGTCCCAGGGGAATAAGCCTATCATGGGTCGATCCTAGTTGATATATACTAGAGTCAGCCTAATGGTCACAGTACAGTACAGTAATTCTTACAAAGATAATAAGAATGAAGGTAAAGTGTTTGAATAAATACAATGTACAGGTTGTCACAAGTTCTAATAAGTGTGGTCCACTCTTATTACGATTTATTCACTTGTTTCTGATTTCTATTGAGCTTCTATATCATATGTGATTATCTACAGCTTTACATACTCAGTACATATTTTGCACTGACGTCCCCCATGGGGGACCTGGATTTCATGCTGCTGGAACAGGTACCTCAGCTCATACGCCGCACAAGTAGGAGCCAAGATATCCAGCTGCTTTTGGTGAGCTCCAGTTTGCTTCGGGGCTTTCTGTGTCATATCCAGTCACTTTTGGTATTGTATAGAAGTTAGTTATATGGCGGGGTGTGTCCCGACCTTAGTTAAACTCTATCTATTATCTAGAGGCTTTGTAGACCTAATGTACAGTCAAGGTGGTGTTTTGTTAATAGATGTGATGTGTCTAATGGACAAGTATTGTATATACATATATATGTGTGCTCGAGCTTATACAAGTGATTATTTCCTTTTATATACTACATAATGGTGTCCAAATTTTGGGTTGTCATAGAGGTATGCATGGGAAGTATAAGGTTATGAGCTGGTTCTCCCGGGCCTCCTCGGTTATGGGTGCCAGTACGCCCCAATAGGATTTGAGGTGTGACAAAAGTGATATCAGAGAAGTTTGTCGCAGTGAGTCTAGAAATCCGTGTCTATGTAGAGTCTAATTTATCGGTGTGTCGTGCACCGCATCTATAAATAAGAGGCTATGGACATTTAGGAATTGTTTCTTTTCTTCATGTCTTAGATCGTGCGATAGAGCCTATATTGTATATGAAGTCATAGTTGACCACTGATTACGTTTGTTTTTCTTATTATAGTAATGATGCCGGTTACCAGAAGCAAGAATACCGGTAAGCAAGTAGATGTGGCTGCCGAAGAGGGGACTAGTAAGTCACCCACTGTACCAGCTAATCAAAGTAAGGATCCAGCTGAGCATACATCATAAACTTCTTCCACTCCGAAAGAAATAAGGGGGAGGAGAACTATATCCCCAGAGCCACCTATTAATGCTGCTGATCAAGATCTTAGAAATGTAGTGCAACTTTTGACTCGTATAGTTGCTGGGAAAGCTCAAGGGCAAGCCATTCCTACCGCGGGTCCTAGTGGTATAGATAGGGCAGCTAGCCTTCGAACACAGGATTTTCTTAAGATGGATCCTCCCACTTTTACTGGATCATATCTTAACGAAGACCCACAGGACTTTACTGATCAAATTCAAAGGGCCTTAGATGTTATGCATGTAATGGGTAGAGAGATAGGAGTTAGCGGCGTATAAATTCAAAGGGGAGGCTACATATTGGTATGGGGACTGGAAATGATCTAGGGGTATTAATGCACCCCCAGCTACTTGGAAAGAGTTCAACGAGGCATTTCTTGATCATTATCTTCCATTCGAGATTCTTCAGGCCCGTGCAAATCAGTTTTTAAATTTTTGTCAGAGGAATATGAGCGTGAGGGAGTACAGTATCCAATTTAATTCCTTGTCAAGATATGCTCCTAATGTTGTAGCTACTATGGATGACAAAGTTTATCAATATATGGATAAGCTGGATCCATATCTAGTTAGAGATTGTACTATTGCTGCTTTGAACAAAGATATGAACAAAGAGGGGATCCAATCTTTTGCACAAAAAATGGAAGATCAAAGGCAAAGGAGAAGAACACAGGAATTAGAATGAGGATATTCCAAGAGGGCCAGATTTACAGGGCCGTTCATGGCATCCAAAGGAGGGTTCAGACTATAGTTTTATGCTAGACCTCCTAAGCCATTATCTTCTTACTCTGCAGCTAGTTCCCCACCACAGTTCCAAGGGTCCAGAGGAAATCAATTTGGGCACAGAAGTGAGAGTCAGAGTTCACAGATAGTGGGGTACAAAGGGCAAGGGAATATGAGACAATCAAGACCTCTTCGAGAGCCATGCAATAAATGTGGAAGGTATCATTTAGGCGCATGTCAGCTGGGGACCAATGTTTGCTTTTGGTGCGGTATGTTGGGGCATATGATGAGAGAATGCCCACGAAGGGGCATAGGGGGTATTTCACAACCTACGGGGTTATTTGTTGTATCATCATTATTGATGCCTTATTCAGGAAGGGGTGCTCAACCAATGGGTCATGTTAGAGGTGATAGAGAAGCCACGAGATCTAGAGGGGCTCAAAATCGTACGTATGCTCTAGCAGATCTACAGAATTTAGAGGCTTCCCCAGATGTGGTTACGGGTACGTTGTCTATCTTTTCATTTGATGTATATGCCTTAATTGATCCTGGTTCTACATTATCTTATGTTACTCCATTGGTTTTTGGAAATTTCAAAGAATACCCAAAATGTTAGTTAATCCATTTTAAGTGTACACACCGGTTGGGGAATCTATTATAGCTAGAAGGGTTTACCAAAACTGCATAGTAACTATTTGTGGTCGTGATACGATGGCTGATCTTGTGGAGTTAGAAATGGTAGATTTTGATGTTATAATAGGTATGGAATGGTTGGTGTCTTGTTATCCCATAATTGATTGCTGCACGAAAAAGGTATATTTCCATTTTCCAAAAGAATCAGTCCTTGAATGGAAAGGTGAAATTGGCGCGCCAAGAGGTAGATTTATTTCTTATTTTAAGGCAATAAGAATGATTTCCAAGGGATACATATATCATTAGTTAGAGTAAGGGATACAGAAGCGGAGCCACCAACTCTTCACGTTGTTTCAGTGGTAAATGAATTTTCTGATGTATTTCCTGAAGATCTTCCAGGTTTGCCTCCTAAACGAGAAGTAGAGTTTGCTATTGATGTAATACCAGGCACCCAACCAATCTCCATTCCTCCGTATAAATGTCCCCAGCAGAATTACGAGAATTGAAAGAGCAATTGAAAGATTTGCTAGAGAAGGGATTCATAAGGCCTAGTATGTCCCCCTGGGGATCACCAGTGTTATTTGTGCGCAAAAAGGATGGCTCGCTGAGGATGTGTATTAATTATCAATAATAAAATAAGGTGACTATTAAAAATAAATATCCTCTCCCAATAATTGATGATTTATTTGATCAGTTACAGGGCGCTAAGTGCTTTTCTAAGATTGATTTGAGGTCAGGTTACCACCAAGTGAGGGTCAAAGAGAAGGATATACCCAAGACAGCTTTCCAAACACGATGTGGTCATTATGAGTTTCTAGTTATGTAATTTGGGCTAACAAATGCACCTGCAACTTTTATGGATTTGATGAATAGGGTGTTTAAGCCATTCCTAGATGTATTTGTAATAGTTTTTAGAGATGATATTCTAGTTTATTCTAGATTAGAAGAGGACCATGCCAACCACTTACGATAGGAATTATAGCCTCTTCGTGATTGTAAGGTTTATGAAAAGTTCTCTAAATGTGATTTTTGGTTAAAGTCGTTGGTATTTTTGGGTCATATTGTACCTAGTGAAGGGATAAAGGTTGATGCTTAAAAGATAGAAGCTGTGAAGAACTGGCTAAGGCCCATAACGCCTACGAAGATTTGTAGTTTTATCGGGTTGACCGGTTATTATAGAAGGTTTGTTAAAGGCTTTTCTTCCATTTCAGCACCCTTAACCAAGCTAACCCATGAAGTATCCAAATTCTAATGGAATGATGCCTGTGAGAAGAGTTTTTAAGATTTAAAGAAAAAGTTGATTTCTACACCCATGTTGGTACTTCCAGAAGGCACTGAAGGGTATACAGTGTATTGTGATACTTCTAGAATTAGTTTAAGATGTGTATTGATGCAGCATGGTAAGGTAATAGCATATGCTTATAGACAATTCCGGCCACATAAGAAAAATTATCCTACACACGATCTTGAGCTGGCAGCAGTTATTTTTGCTTTAAAGATATGGCTCCACTACTTATATGGGGTTTATGTTGATATATATACTGACCATAAGAGCTTGCAATATATTTTTAATCCGAAGGATCTAAATTAAAGGCAGCGGAGATGGCTTGAACTATTAAAGGACTACGATGTTGATATCTTGTACCATCCAGGGAAAGAAAATGTGATATCTGATGCATTAAGTCGTAAGGCTATGATGGAGCCTATAGAAAGGCAAGGGATGATTAAAGATATTCACCAGTTAGCTAGTTTGGGAGTTCGCCTTCTTTAAACTCCAGATAAAGATCTTATCGTACATAATGCTGCAAAATCTTCATTAGTAGCTGAATTGAAAGAGAAGCAATATACAAATGCTATTTTATTACAACTTAAGGAGAACGTTCAGAGTGGTGTGACCAAGGCAATTAAGCTTACACGAGAAGGAGTACTTCAGCCAAAACCAATTGTGTGTGCCGAATGTAGACGGGCTAAAAAAGAAGATTATGATAGAGGCACATTGTTCAAGGTATGCCATTTATCCAGGATTAACCAAAATGTATCAATATTTGAAAGATATGTATTGGTGGAATGACCTAAAGAAGAGCATTGCAGAATTTATAGCTGAATGACCAAATTATCAAAGAGTTAAAGTTGAGCACCAAAAACCCGGAGGTTATATGCAATGCATTGATCTTACAAGATAGAAGTGGGACATGATCAACATGGATTTTGTTATTGGTTTGCCTCGTACATCCCAAAAGTTTGATTCTATATGGGTGATTGTTGATAGGATTACCAAATCCGCACATTTCCTACCAGTTAGGACCACTTACACAGTTGAAAAGTATGCAAAGCTGTACATTAAAGAGATAGTCTGATTACATGGAGTGCCAATCTCTATTATATCAGATTGGGGAACCCAATTTACTGCAAACTTTTGGAAGTATTTTCATAGGTGTTTCAGAACACAAGTGAAGTTGAGTACAACTTTTCATCCTCAAATAGATGGATAAGCAGAACGTACCATCCAAACACTTGAAGATATGCTACAAGCTTGTGTAATAAATTTTAAGGGCATCTGGGATGATCATTTACCTCTTATTGAGTTTGCCTACAATAATAGCTATCATTCAAGCATCAAAATGGAACCATATGAAACTTTATATGGAAGGAAGTGTATATCACCAATAGGATGGTTCGAAGTGGGTGAAACTTTTTTGTTCGGACCAGATCTTGTTTATCAAGCCATAGAGAAGGTTAAAGCAATTCAACAATGATTGAAAATAGCCCAAAGTCGACACAAGTCATATGCGGATAGTAGAAGGAGAGGCCTAGAGTTTTCTATAGGTGATTGGATATTTTTGAAGGTATCACCAATGAAAGGGGTAATGAGATTTGGCAAGAAAGGGAAGTTGAGTCCACGTTATATAGGCCCGTATAAGATCACTCAAAGGTTTGGACAAGTTGCATATGAATTAGAGCTACCCCAAGAGCTCTCATCAGTACATCTAATATTTCATGTGTCAATGCTTCAAAAGTGCATCTGAGATCCATCATATATCACTTCTACTTAGGATGTGCAAGTTGCAGAAGATCTTACCTATGAGGAAGTACCTATTGCTATTCTAGATCACCAAGTTAAGAAGATGAGAAATAAAGAGATAGCATCTGTGAAAGTACGTTGGAGAAATCATCAAAGGGAAGAGATTACATGGGAAGCTGAGAAAGCAATGAAATCTAAGTACGCTCATTTGTTCAAAGATGAAGAGAAAGTTCAAGAAACAGAGTTAGAACATCAACAAGTAAGTGTTTTTTATATATGCATAGTATTTATGTGATGATGTGAATACTAATGATGGACTTGAACTTATTTCAGTTGAATAACTATGCTAACATTCAAGGACGAATGTCCTAAAGGGGGAAAGGATGTAATACCCCATATTCAAGAATGTGTATTGGCGTATTCAAGTACGTGTATTGGTCTTATTTATATAAAATTAATTTTTTTATTTTATTTATACCGGAATATGCCCGTCGATGGTTCCATGCGAAGTTTATTGAATAAGATTTCCAACAATATAAAGATTTCTAAAAATGGATAGGTTTTGAATATAATCAAGAACATTCCAAACTATAAAATGGTGGCCAGGATATTTGGGAATAGTAAATGCGCGGGAAAATTTCCTGCACACAAACTACTGAGGCCAGCCAAATTTTTGGGTCAACTTCGAAATATCATAAATCCCTTAATATAATGAACTGGGATATCTATGACCTATGAAAAGAAATATCTTTGAGTCTTCTTTCCAATGCAATTAGTTTCTTTCAAATCCAACGTCTAAGTAAGGATTTATACTCGTTTTACTTCAGCCTATCAAAAAGGATTTTTAGGGTTAGCTTCAAACGACCATAACTCCTTGTACAGGATGAACTGGGTGGCATAATTTATATTAAATGAAATCCCTTTGAATTATCCTTCCAACGATACCAATTTTACCCAAATCTGATATCGGAGCAAAGAGTTATGGTCGATCTACTTTAGCTTATCAAAACAGTCCACCAAAGGATAGATTTGACATTATTTAAATTTTAAAGGCATTTTGGTCATTTCCTATTATATTATAGATGGGAATATATGTATATATATATGTATATGAGTTCAAAAACTCATTTTCATCATCAATCATTGAGAAAGAACAAACCCTAGCCAAATTTGACCTTTAAATTACTTTTGATTCAACCATAGAAATTCCAAAGTAATCCGATAACTACGTTTGTCATCTTGAGAGCTTTGAAAGGCACCTATTATTTGTGCAAACAGGATTGCATAATCAAGAGGTGAATTCTAAGGTATGAAAATTGTTTGCCTTTGTTCTTTTCCATATGTATATATGTGATAGAGGATTATATGTATTGGTTGTTATTGAAAGGTGATGGAAATAGGGTTATGGACTATTTTGCATGGTTTGGTTGTATTAAATTGTGGAAGGTGGATATGGTAATTGAGTTATGAAAGGTGGATATGGTGATATACTATTGAATTGATGATTATTTATGTCTATGGCTCAATTTGGTTTAATGGATTGGTTGGAAGGATAAATTAATCCAAACTTGATATTAGAGGATGTTGTATGAATATGCATGGCATGTGAATGTAATTGGAGTATAAGAGGGTTAAAGTGACACCCTTTATAGTGTAATTAAGACTTACTACTTAACCACTAGTTTGGTGAATTCAAATAATTGAATTGTGACGTTTGGTTGCTAATATTAGATTGCTATATATGTTCATTATAGATAAGTAATTCGAAAAGACGGAAAGTCCATTTGGGACTAGTATTGAAGGTTGACATTCAGGTATGTAAAGCATACTCTATACCGTATCTTTGGTATGAAAGTGAACAATTGATCTATTAAGAAAGTTTCCAAAGTTATTCAATAACATATGATCCATAATGGTTTTGTATGATGTCCTACATTGCCAATGAACTTGTTTCCACCCTACAAGATGTCAAGACATTCGAATACTTACTTATCTTCCAAATCTTACATATTTATTGCACTAAGGAATGTCAGAAGGTATTCGGTTACCCAAACAAGATCCATGTGCTATTACTGACTCCACAACATTTCATTGATATACCAATAAGTTCCCACTTCATTGTTATGGCATTGATGACTCTAAAATACTTCATTGATGTGCCAATAAGTTCTTACTTCATTGTTATTGCATTGATGGTCTATTTATATGTCTCTTATTGATGTATAATTGTTTCAAAGTATCAAAAATGCGGTGGAGATCGAAATAACAATCTCAAAGATTAATTGAACTAAGTGATGGAAGTTCTCTCTTATCGGGTGGTATCCGAGGGGCACAAGCCTACCATGGGTTGATCCCTATTTATATGTTTATGGGTGGTATCCCAAGGGCATAATCCTATCATGGGTAGATCTCAGTTGATATGTACTGGAGGCAGCCTAATGGTCACAATACAGTACAATAATGATTACAAAGATGATAAGAACGAAGGTAAAGTGATTGAATAAATATAATGTACAGGTTGTCACAAGTTCTAATAAGTGTGGTCCACTCCTATTATGATTTATTCACTTGTTTCTGATTTCTATTGAGCTTCTATATCATATGTGATTATCTACAGCTGTACATACTCAGTACATATTTCGTACTGACGTCCCCCACGAGGGACCTGCATTTCATGCTTCTGGCACAGGTACCTCAGCTCATACACCGCACAAGTAGGAGCTAGGATATCCAGCTGCTTTTGGTGAGCTCCAGTTTGGTTTGGGTATTTTTGTGTCATATCTAGTCACTTTTGGTATTTTATAGAAGTTAGTTATATGGCGGGGTGTGTCCCGACCTTAGTTAAACTCTATCTATTATCTAGAGGCTTTGTAGACCTAATGTACAGTCAAGGTGGTGTTTTGTTAATAGACGTGATGGATCCAGCGGCCAAGTATTGTATATACATATATATGTGTGCTCGAGCTTATAGAGGTGACTATTTCTTTTTATATGCGACATGATGCTGTCCGAATTTTGGGTTGTCATGGAGGTATGCATGGGAAGTATAAGGTTATGAGCTGGTTCTCCCGGGTCTCCTCAGTTATGGGTGTCAGTCCTCCCCAATAGGATTTGAGGTGTTACACCTAGCATCCTTGAGATGATTTCTAGCTAGGAAAAAAGCACAGGTATTTCAATGGGTTTATACCCGATGTTGTTATTCCTTGAGATTTTAATAGTTCCAATGTTCTAGAAATTGAACTACTTGAGTATGTTGAGATTTAAGGTAAAATGTTGAAAATTTTAGATTTTCTATATGATTTATGAATCTTTATGACATCTAGTATGCACTTTGATGAGTCTTAACTTGCGATTTGATTATGGGTCATTAAGCCCTACTTGAGATTCGCAATTTTATGAAATTTTTTGCTATAACCACCCATGAATTGAGTACTTTGATATCATTGAGAAAGATTTGGCCTTTCGGTCATAATAGAGTTGAAATCCTATCATTGAGAAAGATTTGGCCTTTCGGTCATAATAGAGTTGAAATTCATATTGAGTATGATTTCAAGCAAATAGAAATATGTTTTGGTCTTCATTATAAACCCTTGAGTTATTTTGAAGTGGATTTTCTAAGAGTTTTGAGCTAAGTATGGGAGTGGTATTTATCACCGAGTTGGGTATGATTCTAAGGTATCATACCCCAGAAGTACGTGCCACCGTAGGTTCAAGATTCATGGGCCCAAGGCCGAGATAGTGATCACTAAAGATGAGGTTCTACTCCAATGGTAAGGATAGAATAGCTCTCCCGAACGTGGAAAAGACATTGGACTCCATGTAGCTCATATGGCTTATGTCGGTTATAATAAACTCCCGAGTTCCAAGTGTCCCGAGTCTAAAAGAGTTCTTGAGTTCCCAAGTGTTAAATGTTCCTAAAAGTTCTAAGTCCTTAAGTTTTAAAGAAGTTTTACTCTCCACAAGATAAAACATGAGTTTGAAAGTTTTTTTTTAAAGCTTCCTTTGTCCTTCAAATACTGAGAATAAAGTAGAGTATAGATTTTAAAGTTAAGTATAATGAGTCATAAGATTTGTGTTACATGCTTCACTATTCATGATTCATGAGTTTTATGTTCTAGACTTATTCAAGCTATGTGAGTCATTCCTATTTGAATGCATGATTTTAATAAAGAATATTGATATTGTTTTATGTAAATGCATACGCCTCCATATACCCATTACATTCCCAAAGTGCTGATAATGCCCAAACTACAACTCTCGTAAGAAAGTGTAAGTGGTCGATGTCAAATATAGAACCCAACTGGGTTGGGTGTCGAATCCCACAGGGAATACTTAGTCACTAAGTGTTGCAACTATTAGTAGAGTGTTGGTCGAAAATTCCACGGAAATGGGGGGATTTGATTATGCGTGAACTACTAATATTCCAATTAACGAATGAGACGATTTATTTAGTAAGATTTAATCACAGAGAAAAATAAGTTAGGGTTATGTCCACCTTGTAAGTTCTACGTATCTATTAACTATGAGTAATGCGGAATTTAGACATGCATGCACTTATAGAGACTCGTATTCTAATGGTAAATCCTAGTGTTTCTCAACCATCAAGGATTATTTCACTTTAACTCTCCCGAGCCTAAAGTGTATAACTAATGGTACGAACTCTCCAAGACAGTTAATCTGGTTAAGGCATTAATGGGTAAACAGGGTTTGGAAGCCCTATTTCCTTGTCATACTCTCTTTTCCAGACATGTAACTTTTCTCTATAACAAGTTAATGTTATACTAGCCTATTCCCTATGTTTGCAACCATGAGAATTTAATTAAAATGAGAGAGTAATGATATAAGTAGCATACACATCAAGAATTCACAAACTCATAGTAATAGATAGTATCTTACAAAGTTTCCATAACCCTAACAGAGAAGTTTAGCTACTCATGATTACAACGGAAATCACAATAGACATAATCCTCATACCACAACTTAGAATAATCTTAGCTATGGGGATGATGTTTGGCGTCAGTAGGGGATTGACATTTTGCTCTTATGCTGTTCCTCAAGAAAGCCGAGTTCTCTGTTGTCAAACTTACAGAATCTGTAAACTCAATAATACTAAAGTGTCGAATGATAATTGATAATGAATGTGCTGAAAAATTCAGCAATAAGGTTTTTATAGTATCCTTGTCTAACTAGGTTGCTACTGCATCCTTAAGTCTTTAAAAATACTGGGTTTGCCCGGGAAAAAGTTCCCATGCATCACTTTCAGTCCATAAGCTGCCTTCCCTCTAATGTGAAGTTTTCCTTTGCTGCGCTCCAATCCATAAAGTGGTGAAATCTTTATCATTAATACCTGAAAAACATGCTAATCACGTAGGTCAGCTTATTTAAAGGAAAATAGACTAAAAGTGCAGGAATTATATTTTTTTTCCTCAAAACTTAGCTAAAATATGGGTAAATTATGGTTTTTAAGCGTGTAAATACACCCAACATCACCACCCCACACTTAAATCTTTGTTCGTCCTCGAACAAAATATTACATCCATGTAAACACTCAACTGGAATTTCACAGTAGCAACACAAAATGTTCAACAAGACATGCACGATAATTATTAACAAAGAGTAGTTTTCTTGATCACTACTAGAAACAATTCAACCTCCAACATAGAGTCGTGATGATGGTTAATTCGTATCCACAAGTTAAGGCATAAAGAATCATACAAAACTACCCAACAATCATCAACCATGTGTGTCTCACACAATATATCACCCATAATCACTCACAAGTTTTGCATTTTTCGAAACATGGGTATAAGAGCTCCTTGCTCTCTCTCTCACAAAGAATTCCTATGTTGCAACTGATGACCATAGGCTTGCCCTTAGTGTAATGCTCCACTAATATCATAATGCTAAGCTTGGGATCAAATAGGTCTTTACAGGTTGTAATGTAGGCAAAGGGATAGGTAGGACTATTTTGGCCAAAAATAGTGACTATGTTCCCTAAGTGCTTTAATACATCACATTATGCCATTAACACTCTCTTTTAAACAACCCCTCTACTTTCCTTTCATCTACCACCCCTTTTCACCTATTTTGTTATTCAATTATAAACACAA
This sequence comes from Capsicum baccatum var. pendulum, assembly GCA_030864225.1. Taxonomy (NCBI): domain Eukaryota; kingdom Viridiplantae; phylum Streptophyta; class Magnoliopsida; order Solanales; family Solanaceae; genus Capsicum; species Capsicum baccatum. The sequence goes on along the minus strand of CM061558.1, from coordinate 197,201,630 downwards.
CTATCTTTTTATTTTTCCATTTCCTTTTTTTTTCTTTTTTCTTTTTTATATATATTTTTTTTTATAAAACACCTCTATGATAGCTACTCTTCTTCACAACAATTTCAAGTACCAATACACTCTGAGGCATCACTCTCACCCAATTTCCTCTTATTTTGTCACATAACTCTACAATTTAACGCGCTTAAGAATTTGGATCAAATTATGGTCTTGAAAAAAAATGAATTAGGCTACATATGAGGCTATCAAAGAAAATAGCTAAAGGCTCAAAGGGGGTTCACTAGGATAATGTACAAAGGTAGGTAAAAAGAAGAAAACAATTATAGGCTGCCAAAGAAATGCCTAAATCATCTCCTAAACTCACACTATTTATTTCGCTTTACACACACACCAGGCAAGTTCTAGCATCAGTCACAACATAGAATATACTACAACTTCACACACACAAGGCACATGGTCAACTTTATTGGGAGCAGTATAGACTCTTGACCCAACAGATGAATGAATTAAACCACATACTTATCACACAGTGAGTCACACTTAAGCCTAAATGTCTCAATAGTAATGATTTTAGCACAAACTCTTGTCATAATACCATGCCACCTATCAGAACAATCTCATGCAAAATAAGAAAAATCTAAAATTTAACTAACTAATTACTTCAAACAAACAAGAACAAGAATAAATGTAGGCAAACAAGTACAATACAACATACAAATACCAACACCCCACACTTAGACAGGACACACTGCCCTCAGTGGAAAATAAATAAGGAAAACTTGATTAGTCGGACTCCTCCTCTATGTCCGGGGTCATACCCCCTGCATCGAAATCATCATCAGAGTCATTGTCATCAGAGTTGTCCTCCACATCTGAGTTTGGCATTCGGCGATCATCATCAGTCGGTATGTCATCATCAAGAGGTTCCTCAAAATATACTCCTACTCCACACATAGCCCGCGCATGCTCATTCATCGAGTAGTCATAATCCAACTGCTGAAGTTCTGCATCAGTCGGAATGCGACCCCCACTCATCATGGTAAACCTCATCATGCCATATAAATGGTGAAAAAAGCTTTCGTCGCGAGCATGTCTTTCTGCAGTGGTCAGGTTGATGCCATGACCAGTTTCAAGATCTTTAACTTTCGTAAGATCAACCTTCTTCGGGTTATGTGGAAGCTTATGATCTACAGGTTCCTCTTCAATGTGCTCCTTCCTCAATATCGCAGTCAACAAATTGCCAAAGCTGAAATGGGACCTCTTGTGCAGCCTAGCCTTACGCATTGATGATCGTATAACCATACCAATATTGATGGAAATATTAGTCATCAGAGCGTACACCAAGCATACTCTATCACGTGTGATCTTTGTGTACTGTGTCCCAGGAATCAGGCAAGATTTGACTATCCTCAACCATATATGAGCTTCTCTATTCAAGGAAGCATACGGGAAGGTATTGTACCAACCGGTATCCTTGTGACGAATCCACCGAGCCATGGACCTTGTTCTGCACAGTGTATGTTTGATTGCCCTGTAGGGAGGTCTGTGATAAAGCTCCTTGAGCGGTGATGGATCCACAGATGGAAGACCCAGAAAAGAGTTGAAGAACTCTGCATTTAGTTGCAAGACTTAGACCCAAATCTTCACTTCACTTCCGGTAGTCTTTGGGGACCAATTGGCATAGAACTCACACGTTAGATCAATATTGCATTCCCCCATATCTCAGAAAATGAAATCAAGATTTAGTGCCATGATTTTAGCCAAAATATGGGGCTCTCTCTTTGCTAGACTCTCCTTCTGCATCAAATCCACGTGAACATATTGTTTTACTTTGTTGTTCTTGTACCACCCCTTTCCTTCCTTATCTAGGACCCACTTTATCCCAAAAGTGCGTCGAGGACTCAGCTTGATCCTTTCTGACCTTTCTGCAAGGTGGACACTTTTTCTTTTCCTTGTCGTCCTTTTGGGGCCATTCTACCTGAGATTAAAATAGAGTCATTTTATCTTCATATCGGAAGATTCAATCGAAAAACAAACAGTAGTGGTGCCACCCCACACTTAATTTGTTGGTATAGACTAATTAAGTGAGTGATGTCGATTACTCAGACTTCATCGACATACATTTAGCCGATATGTTCCAACAACATGTTCAGCACAATCATACGTTCATGTCATCTTAACTATCCTTTCCAATTCTATTTCATGTAATCGTGTCTATACTTTTATGTTTGGATGAATGCACTTTTTGAACAAGACTACCACATAAGGATCATACCACAAATAGAAACAAGTTATTGCATAGGCATAATCATACCATCTTATGCTTGTGGTCAATCATAATCGGTATCTCGATGAACGAGTCATTCAAACATTCAAGCTTTCAACTTACAAGATTATGTATTACTTCATAATTTCGACTTCATAAAACTATGACAGTGTATAACAATCAAATACAAGTCGGAACAAAGTCAAGAACACCCACACATATTCTTTCACTCAACTAGATGTATCATAACAAACCAACCACATTCTAATCACCAACACCACTTCAAAATCTAACAAATCATTATAAATGTATCATTTCAACAACTATGGAATATTAAAAAATAACTTACTTGGTGATGGATCCGGAAGATGAACTTGCAAGACTAGATGAGAAAAAAGAAATTTTTTTTTGAGAGAATTTGGAAGCTTGGGCGGCGCCTATCTTGAGTAAACAATGAGATTTTGTTCTAAGATTGAGGATCTATTTATAGACTAAGGCTTGGGTCGGGTTTGATCCATGTAAAATCGGGTTAGGAGACAAAAAATGATAAGTAGGCGGTGCCTAATGCTTAGCATAGGCGGCGCCTTTTGCTTTGCCTACTTAGGCATAGGCAGCACCTATGCTATAGCCTAGTTGAGCATAGGCTGCTCCTATGCTATTGCCTAGTTGAAACAGTGAGCATAGGCAATGGCATAGGCGGCGCCTTTTGATTTGCCTAGATTTGCATAGGCGGCGCCTATGTTATTGCCTAGATTTAAATAGGCAATGCCTTGTCCGTTGCCTAGTTGAGGCAGTGAGCATAGGCAATGGTATAGGCCTTGCCTTGTCCATTGCCTAGATTTGTATAGGCCTTGCATTGTCCATTGCCTAGTTGAGGCAGTGAGCATAGGCAATGACATAGGCCTTGCCTAGATTCGCATAGGCATTGCCTAGATTAGCATAGGCAATGCCTAACCGATAGCCTTTGCTCCTTCATTCCTAACTTACCACCTTTGACATGGCTCACTTTCAAATCAAAATTTTTGGGAGTGATCCCCTCCTTTGTACATCTTGCACCTACACTTAATCAAAAACAACAAACATAATTAGAAAGATGGGTTGCCTCCCACCAAGCACCTTAGTTTTGGTCGTGGCTTGACTCTTCTTTTTTGATTTGTATTTAACAAAAACAAACTCCTAGTAAAACAAAACTTATTAAAAACGATGGGTTGCCTCCCATGTAGCGCTTGATTTATTGTTGCGGTACGACATAGTTATCTCGATTACTTAGACTTCATCAAGATAGATGGTGGCTATGTAGTTTATCGAATCAAGTGGGCCGATATATGGCTTCACTCATTGGCCATTCACCTTAAAAACACCACTATCATTGTTTTCTAACTCCACTACTCCAGACGAGTAGACTTGGCTAATTCTGAACGGACCAAACCATTTAGACTTCAACATACCTAGAAATAGCTTCAGTCTGGAGTTGAAAAGAAGTACCATATCACCCTTCTGAAAGTTTTGTTGGATAATCCTCCGATCATGGTACTTTTTCATCCATTCCTTGTAGAGGTTTGCTCTTTCATATGCATATAGATGGAATTCATCCATCTTATTCAGCTGTTCCAATCTCAGATTAATAGTATCATCCTAATTTAAGTTAAGCCGCTTCAACGCTCACAATGCTTTATGTTCGAGCTCAATTGGTAAGTGACAAGCCTTCCCATAAATTAGTTGGTAAGGGGACATGCCAATGGTGTCTTGAACGCAGTCCTATAAGCCCATAAGGCATCGTCCAGCTTCCGAGACCAATCTTTCCTACTAGCATTTACAGTCTTAGCAAGGATTAGCTTGATCTCCCGATTAGAAACCTCTACCTGCCCACTAGTTTGTGGGTGGTAAGGTGTAGCTACCTTATGTTGCTTGACCCCATATTTCACCAACACAGCTCTGAACAGCTTATTGCAAAAGTGTGATCCTCCATCGCTTATGATGGTACGTGGTACCCCAAAATGAGAGAAGATATTTCTCTTTAAGAATGCTACAACACGCTTACCTTCATTATCAGCCAGTGCTACTGCTTCGACCCATTTGGATACATAATCCACAACAACTAGGATATATTTCATCCCAAACGAACTCACAAATGGGCCCATGAAATCAATACCCCATGCATCAAATAGCTCTACTTCAAGAATTTTAGACATGGGCATCTCATGGTGCTTTGAAATCGCGCCTTTCCTCTGACACTGATCACATCTTCTTACGAAATCATAGGCATCCTTAAATAATGAAAGCCAATAATAGCCACTTTGCAATACCTTCTTGGCTGTCCGATCACCTGCATGGTGACCCCCAACTTGGGAAGCATGACTTTCTTCCAATATGATAGGCACCTCTACATTTGGAACGCATAGCCTAATAACACCATCAGCACATTGTCGAAAAAGATACGGTTCATCCCAGAAGTAGTGTTTCACATCTTGAATGAACTTTCTCTTTTGATGAAAGGAGAGATTCTCAGGCATCAATTTACTTACCACGTAGTTCGCAAAGTCTGCATACCACGGTAAGTCTTCCACCATAGTGGCTAGGATCTCTTCATCGGGAAATGCATCATCAATCTCAAGGTCGGGCTGCGCTATGTGCTCACTCTCAAGTCTAGATAGATGATTAGCTACTTGGTTTTCGCAACCTTTTCTATCCTTTACCTCGAAATCAAATTCTTGGAGCAATAACACCCACCGAATTAGCCTTGGCTAAGCATCCTTCTTTGACATGAAATATCTCAGCGCCGCATGATCTGTATGAACCACCACTTTGGTTCCCAACAAGTAAGCATAGAACTTTTCAAAAGCATAAACAACTGCTAGAAGTTTTTGTTCCATGACGGTATAGTTCTTCTAGGCTCCATTCAATGCCTTGCTTGCATAGTAGATTGGATGAAATAGCCTTTCTCTTTTCTGACCAAGTACAACACCCAAAGCTACCCCACTTGCATCACACATAACTTCAAACGGTAGAGACCAATCGGGTTCTACAGTAATAGGAACTTCAACTAGGTTTCCCTTGAGGCATTCAAATGCCTTCAAGCAATCTTCGCCGAAGTCGAACTTTGCATCCTTCTCCAAGAGTTTGCATAATGGACTAGCAATCTTGGAGAAGTCTTTAATAAACCTCCGATGAAAACCTGTATGACTGAGGAAACTACAAACTCCCTTTACAGAAATTGGAGGTGGTAATTTCTCGATAACTTCAATCTTGGCTCGATCAACCTCAATTCCTCTTTCAGAGACTTTATGCCCAAGAACAATGCGTTCCTTAACCATAAAATGGCACTTCTCCAAGCTTTCCTCTTTCAGAGACTTTATGCCCAAGAACAATGCCTTCCGTAACAATAAAATGGAACTTCTCCTAGTTTAGCACCAAGTTGAATTCAACATATCTCTGCAATGCCATACTCAGATTCGCCAAGCACGATTCAAACGACTCACCTAAAACTGAAAAATCATCCATGAACACCTCCAAGGTGTCTTTAACCATATAAAAAAAATGGACATCATACAACGCTGAAAAGTGGCAGGTGCATTACATAGTCCAAATGGCATACATTTGAAGGTAAACGTACCATACGGGCATGTAAAAGTGGTCTTCTCTTGATTCTCAGGAGCAATGCAAATCTGGTTATAACCGGAATAACCATCTAAGAAACAAAACCATCCCTTCTCTGCTAATCGATCAAGCATTTGGTCCATGAATGGCATTGGGAAGTGATCCTTTAGCATCCACGAATTCAGCTTTCGATAGTCCATACACACTCTCCACCCTGTGACAGGTCTGAGTGGAATCAGCTCACGTCATGCCCCCTTTCTTGGGCACACATTGTACCAAACTTACCCATTTACTGTCTGAGATTGGATACACCACCTCAGCATCTAACCACCTAATAATTTATTTCTTCACTACATCCTGCATGGGTGGATTCAAATGTCATTGATGCTCAATGGTAGGCACACAATTTTCTTTGAGCTGAATATTGTGCATACATATCCCAGGAGGGATACCAATTATATCAGAAATAGTTCAACCGATGGCTCTCTTGTATCTCCCAGAACAGAGATGAGAGCGACAACCTGATGTTCACCTAAATCCGCCGCAATAATAACCGGAAGTGTATCATCACTTCCCAAAAATGCATACTTCAGGTGACTGGGCAGCTCTTTCAATTCTAGCACTGGTGGTTCTTCAATGGATGGCTTTGCTGGTGGTGAAGGTCGATTTTTAAGATCAAGATCCAGCTTCTTAGGAGCATGAGAATAGGACCCTATTACTGTTAGAGCACAAATAGTTTCTTCATACTCTTCAACATCCTCACGCTCAAAATTCATAAGCACAACAACCAATGGATCAACAATAAGCTGCTTCTCTACAGATAATTCTTTCTCATCATCATAATAAACATCAGCTACAGAGAACACATTCATATCTTTGGGCTGCTTCATTGATTTGCATACATCAAAATGGACCACTTCGCCATTCATCCGAAATAAAAGCTCATTAGCTCTTAAATCAATAAGCACACTTCTTGTTGCAAGGAAAGGATGCCTCAAGATTATGGGAACTTCTGAATCCACCTCGCAATCCAAAATAACAAAGTCTGTAGGAAAAATGAAGGTGGAAACCTTCACCAATACATCATAAAGATACCAACAAGTCATTTTACCGACTTATCTGCCATCACGAGCCGCATATTGGTTGGTATAGGATCACCCAACCCCAACTTTCTGTAAATAGATAGCGACATCAAATTGATGCTAGCTCCCAAATCGCACAATGCCTTAGCAAAATCCAAAGTAACAACCGTGCAAGGAATAGTGAAAGCACCAGGATCTGCCTTCTTCTGAACTAACGATCTTGTAGCGATTGCACTGTAATGATGAACATTATCTGCCAGCTTATAGCTTGCTGCCCACTTCTTTGTCAAAAGTTCCTTCATGAATTTAGCGTACCCAGGTATCTGTTCCAGCTCCTCCACCAAAGGAACATTAATAGTCAGCTGCTTCAACATAGTCATTAATTTACTGAACCTGGTATCATCAACTTTCTTCTTCAGTCTCTGAGGGAAAGGTAGTGGTGGAAGAGGAATCGTTTTCTCCACCACTTTCTTTTTATCTTGCTTTTGATTATCAATCTTTTCAGGCTGCAGACATCTAGGGGTAACATCATGAACGCTCTCTTCAGCTTCTACGGCATCATCACACTCTATATCAATAACTGATGATAGGCGATATTACACGCCTATGGTGCTATATTTTGCCCGTATTTTAGCCTAGTTTTGAGAACAAATTATATATTTCATGCACTTTTAGTCCTTTTTCCTGTAGGTGAGCTAACGAACATGATTAGCAAAGTTTCAGGTATAAATGATGCAGAATTCAGCATTTTATGGATAACTTGACGCCAAAGAAAGCTTCACGAAAGGAGAAGAGGGAGTCTTGGATGCCAAGGACTAAAAATAGTGCATGGAAAGTCTGTCCCGGGCTAAAACAACATTTCTGAAGACTTTAGGGACTAGCAGTAACTTATTAGGATTAGGATAATGATACATTAACCTAGTACAATTAGGTTAAGTATTACATTAGCTTATTATGATTAGGATAATGATACATTAACCTAGTACAATTGGGTTAAGTATTTTATTAGCTTAGTAGGATTTGGTTAAGTATTTCATTAGCTTGGTAGGAATAGGATATGGGTATTATAAATACCCTATCTTGCTAGAGATTTTGGATCATCTTCTTACATTCATTCTATTCACAACATTCTACTTCTAAGACATTCTAGTTCTAAACAATTATTCTTCCATTAATTCTACTTCTTATTCTTCTTCTATTCATCTATTCTTAATTTCCTCAACAAGAGAAATGTTACCTTTCTAGGAATTCACGCCTAACGCCTACCACACCATTACAAACGTGAAATCTTTATTGTGGTATAACAACAATGTCAATTGTGTTTTCCTTCGCACTCATGGGTAACTAAACTTCTCTGTTGGGGTTATGGAAGCCGTATGAGATACTATCTATTGCTGTGAGTTTGTGAGTTTGTGACACGTATGCTGCTTATATCATTATTCTCTCCATCTTAATCTAAATTCTTTGTGGTTGCAAATGCAAGAATACGCCAGTATAACATTTAACTTGTTCGAAAAAAAGGTTATCTGTCTGGAAAAGAGATAATGTCAAGGTAGTAGGGTCCCATCCCCTATTAAAAGGTTAGTGTCGTAACTGGATTAACCTCTTGGAGAATTCATACCGTTAGACACGCTTTAAGTTCGAAAGAGTTAAAGTGAAATAATCCTCGAATAGGTCGAAAGACGCCTGGATTAACCATCGAATACAATTCTCTATAAGCACATGCATGTCTGAATTCAACACACTCATAGTCAATAGAGATGTATAACTCAGAAGATGGACATAACCCCAACTCCTCAATTCTCATTGTTCGCATCTTACTAAACATTCTTTCTTTTTATTTTGCTATTTTCAGTTTTACTTTAATAATTTGGTTACACATTACAAATCCCCCTTACTACGAGACTTGCACTAAAAGTCTAGTAATCTTTGCTTACTTGTTGACCAAGCTATTCCCTGAGGGATCGATACCCAACCCAGGTTGGATTCTATATTTGACAATGACCGCTTTACACTCCTACGAGAGCTGTAGATTAAGCTTTATCAAAAATTGGCGCCGTTGCTGGGGAATACAAGTGTCAATTAAGTTCGTGATAATTACTAAACCCTTTGGTCAAAGATTCTCGTACTTTTATTTTTAGTTGTTGTTTTAGTTTTCTGCAGGTTTTTATTCAGTGCATGCCCCATACTCGAAGTTCTGGTCAACCGTTATTACCTATCAATCCTGAACCACAACGCATTGGCAGAATGGAAGCACAAGCAGAAATCGAAAGAATGGCTGCTCAACAGGAACAAGCGAGATTAGCTGCTCTTGCCGCCGCCCAAGTTCACCAACAAAATATTGATAATCCTGGGCGAGCAACAAATCCTGATGATGAGGATCTAGGTGATGACGAGTTACTAAACCCTAGGCGTGATGCTGAGATCACAACACCTGCCAACAGAAGAGGTCGTCAAGCTCTGTTTAGGTATGATCGCCAACCCATGCGACCAGCTTTGGACGATGATGATGATGATCTTGATGGAGCCGGAGCCACAGGAGCTATTATTCCTCCACCATTAGCGCCCGGAGCCAAGTTCAATATCACAAGCACTATGATTCAGTTATTGCAACTCAAGGGATTATTTGGTGGACTAGCAGGCGATGATCCGAATGTGCAACTCATCAACTTTATCTCTACATGCAATTCGTTTGACAATCCTGGTGTTGGTCAGAATGCAATTCGATTACACTTATTTCCATTGTCTCTGTCTAGGGAGGCAACTCTATGGTTGAATGGGCTAACTCCTGATTCAATTACAAATTGGAGGCAATTGAGAGACGCTTTCCTAGAAAGATTCTTTCCTCCATCCAAAAGAGCACAATTGAGAGATGAAATCAGCAACTTTCGTCAGCTTCCAACTGAAGCCCTTCATGAAACATGGGAGAGGTTCAAAACGAAGCTAGCAAGGTGCCCAAACCATCATATGACTAATGTCCACCTAATGGAGATACTATACAGAGCCTTGAATTCAATAACTAAATCAGTGGTGGATAATGCAGTTGGAGGATCTTTTATAGACCTCACCTTTGGTCAAGCAAGCAATATGCTAGATCATATGATGAAGCAAAGTAGAGCTTGGCATACCAGGGATTCTGAGGTAGCAAGCCCCACTTTATCTATTGGCATGACTGCAGACCAAAGAAGAAGAGAAGAAGAACGTGATCAAGATATGGCGCACATGAAAACACAAGTGGATCTTCTTACAAAGCATTTATTATCAGGGAAGACCAAAAAAGTGAAAGCTATTGCATCAAAAGGAAGAGACGAATCTGATTCGGAAGAAGAGGCCAACTACTTGAACAATCAGGGTTGTTTCCGAGGGAATACCCAAGGAAATCAAGGTCGGAACTATTATGATAAACCTAGAAACAAGGACAAAGGTAGTTCGAAGAACAAGAATGAAAAGAGTGGTTTGTACGTTCCCCCTGGAAGACGTGACACCACCATATCTAGTTCTGGAAGTATGGAAGACATGATGGCTAAACTATTGAAAGGAGTGGAAGCAACGAGCACGGGAGTAACGGAGGTAATTAATGATTTTTCCTTTATGAAACAATTAGTTGATTCGCATTCCACTTCAATCAAGCAAATAGAGCAGCAATTGAGCCAACTTTCAGCAGCACTCAATCAAAGAAAGGCTGGCACTTTACCTAGCGACACTGTGCAAAACCCAAGGAATGATGGGTCATGCATGGCCATCACTACCCAAAGTGGTAAGGTGCTGGAAACGTCAGCAAAAGGCAAGCAAGTGGTGGACGAAGTAGTGAAAATTGATGATAAGGCAAAAGGGAAAGATGCCGCAGCAGCCGATCCTAACATCCTTAACGTCACTCCTCACGACGTGCAGCCTAAAAAAGCTGAAAAATAGAAGCAAGAGGAGAAGAAAGCCGTGGAGAGGACAATTCCATACCCACTACCACCTTTTCCCCAAAGATTGAAGAAGGTGGCGTATGACACGAAGTTCAGCAAATTCATGACTATGTTAAAGCAGCTGACCATTAACGTTCCATTGGTGGAAGCACTTGAACAAATGCCTGGGTATGCAAAATTTATGAAGGATCTTCTGACAAAGAAGCTGGCAGCAAGTTATGAATTGAAAGATGATGTCCATCACTGCAGCACAATCGCTACCTAATCAATAGTTCAGAAGAAGGCTGACCCCGGTGCTTTCACTATTCCTTGCATTGTTGGATCTTTGAATTTTGCCAAGGCATTATGTGATTTAGGAGCCAGCATCAATTTGATGCCACTATCTATCTATAAAAAGTTGGGATTGGGTGATATTACTCCAACCAATATGAGGCTCGTAATGGCGGATAGGTCGGTAAAACGACCTGTTGGTATTCTATGTGATGTCTTTGTAAAGGTTTCTTCATTCATCTTTCCGGAAGACTTTGTAATTTTGGATTGTGAGGCAGACTCAGAGGTTCCCATAATCTTGGGATGCCCTTTCCTTACTACAGGAAGTGTGCTTATTGATTTAAGAGCTAATGAGCTTTCATTCCCAATAAATGACGAAATATTTTGCTTTGATGTGTGTAAATCAATGAAGCAACCCAAAGAGCTGAACGTATTTTTGGTGGCTGATGTTCTTTGAGGATGAGAAAGAATTACTTGAAGAAGAGCAAATTATTGATGACCCATTGGCGGTTTTGCTCATGAATGGAGAGAGTAAGGATGCTGAAAATTGCGAAGAAGATATTTGCACTTTATTAGGATTAGGGACATATCGCTATGCTCCCAAGAAGCTGGACCTTGATCTCAAAAATCGACCCACACCACCAGCTAAGCCATCTATTGAAGAGCCACCCATGTTAGAATTGAAGGAGCTGCCAAGTCATTTAAAGTATGCATTCTTAGGAAGCGGAAACACACTTCCAGTCATTGTGGCAGTAGATTTGGGTAAGCAACAAGTTGCAGCTCTCATTGCTATTCTACGGAAGTATATTAGAGCCATTGGATGGACCATTGTGGATATTATTGGTATTCCACCTGGGATTTGTACACACAAGATTCAGCTTGAAGAAAATTGCAAACCAACAATTAAGCATCAAAGACGTGTAAACCCACCTATGCAAGAAGTGGTGAAGAAAGAAATTATCAAGTGGTTAGATGCGGGGTTTGTGTATCCAATCTCTGACAGAACATGGGTAAGCTCGGTAAAATGTGTCCCCAAGAAAGGAGGCATGACAGTGGTCGCGAATGAAAAGAATGAACTTATTCCACTCAGACCCGTCACTGGATGGAGAGTATGCATGGACTACCGAAAGCTGAATTATTGGACACTCAAAGATCACTTTCCAATGCCATTTATGGACCAAATGCTAGATCGATTAGCGGGGAAAGGATGGTTTTGTTTCTTAGACGGTTATTCAGGCTATAATCAGATTTGCATTGCCCCCGAAGACCAAGAGAAGACAACGTTCACATGTACATATGGCACGTTTGACTTCAAACGTATGCCATTTGGGCTATGTAACGCGCCAGCCACCTTTCAACGATGTATGATGTCCATTTTTTCTGATATGGTTGAAGACACTTTGGAGGTATTTATGAATGATTTTTCAGTTGTTGGTGAGTCTTTTGAAGCGTGTTTGGCTAACCTAAGTATGGCGTTGCAAAGACGTGTAGAATTCAACCTAGTGCTGAATTGGGAAAAGTGCCACTTCATGGTAAAAGAAGGTATAGTTCTTGGGCACAAGATGTGTAGAATTCAACCTAGTGCTGAAGTCATTGAGAAGCTACCGCCTCCAATTTCGGTGAAGGGAGTTCGTAGTTTTCTCGGCCATGCAGGTTTCTATTGTCGGTTCATCAAAAACTTCTCCAAAATTGCTAGTCCATTGTGCAAACTCTTGGAGAAAGATGCAAAGTTTGACTTTAATGAAGATTGCTTGAAGGTATTCAAATGCCTTAAAGGAAAACTCATTGAAGCCCCTATCATGGTAGCACCAGATTGGTCTCTCCCATTCAAAGTCATGTGTGATGCTAGTGGTGTAGCCGTTGGTGCTGTACTTGGCTAGAGAAAGGAGAAGCTATTTCATCCTATCTACTGTGCGAGTAAAGTCCTGAACGAAGCCCAAAAGAACTACACTGTGACAGAACAAGAGCTCCTAGCGGTTGTGTATGTGTTTGAGAAGTTTCGTGCTTATATATTGGGCACTAAATTGATCGTTCATACAGACCATGCAGCTCTAAGGTATCTAATGACAAAGAAGGATGCAAAACCAAGACTTATTCGATGGGTGTTGCTGCTGTAAGAGTTTGATTTCGAAGTTAAAGACAGAAGAGGTTACGAGAACCAAGTGACTGATCATCTATCTAGACTTGAAAAAGAGCATGTAGCACAGCCTGAAATTGAGATTGATGATGCATTCCCTAATGAAGAGATCTTAGCCACGATAATAAAAGAGTTACCATGGTATGCCGACTTTGCAAACTTTGTGGTGAGTAAGGTGATACCTGCAAATTTATCTTTCCATCTAAAAAGGAAGTTTATGCATGATGTACAGCACTACTTTTGGGATGAGCCGTATTTGTTTCGACGATGCGCGGATGGTGTTATCCGACGATGCATATCCCATGTAGAGGCGCCTAATATATTGGAAGCATGCCATACTTCCCAAGTTGGGGGACATCACGTAGGTAATCGGACAGCAAGAAAGGTATTGCAAAGTGGATATTATTGGCCTTCTATATTTAAAGATGCTCACGACTTTGTGAGAAGATCCGACCAATGCCAGAGACAAGGTACTATTTCAAAACACCATGAGATGCCCATGTCGAAAATCCTTGAGGTAGAGCTATTTGATGTATGGGGTATTGATTTCATGGGTCCATTCGTCAACTCGTTTGGAATGAAGTACATCTTAGTTGCTGTAGGTTATGTCTCGAAATGGTTTGAAGTTGTAGCTTTGGCCGACAATGAGGGAAAGCGTGTTGTAGCGTTCTTGAAGAAGAATATCTTCTCTCGCTTTGGAGTACCACGTACTATTATAAGCGATGGAGGGTCTCACTTTTGCAATAAGCTATTCAAATCCGTGTTGGCCAAATATGGTGTCAAGCAACATAAGGTAGCCACACCTTATCACCCATAAACTAGTGGACAAGTAGAGGTTTCCAATCGCGAGATCAAGCAAATCCTTACGAAGACGGTAAATGCTAATAGGAAGGATTGGTCTCGGAAGCTAGACGATGCACTATGGGCATACATGACTGCATTCAAAACACCCATTGGCATGTCTCCTTATCAACTAGTTTATGGGAAGGCTTGTCACTTACCCATTGAGCTCGAGCATAAGGCATTATGGGCGCTGAAGTGACTAAATTTGAATTGGGATGATGCAATGAATCTGAGATTGCAGTAGCTTAACGAATTGGATGAATTCCGTCTCCATGCTTATGAAAGATCGGACCTATACAAGGAGCGGATGAAAAAGTGTCATCATCAGCGGATTGTTCGACGAAACTTCCAAAAGGATGATATGGTACTTCTCTTGAACTCCAGATTGAAGCTATTCCCAGGTAAGTTAAAATCCAAGTGGTCTGGTCCATATAAAGTTATCCAAGTCTACTCGTCTGGAGTAGTTGAATTGGAAGACAATAATGGTGTTGTCTTCAAGGTGAATGGCCAATGTGTTAAACCTTATATTGGTCCTCTTGACTCGACGAACTATATGACCATTACTTATCTCGATGAAGTCTAAGTACTCGAGGTAACTATGTCGTGTCACGACAATAAATAAGGCGCTAGATGGGAGGCAACCCATCGTTTATCGTTTATCATTTTTTGTCTTTTTTCATCCTAGTACGTGTTTTGTTTTTGATAAATAAAAATCCAAAAATAAGAGTCGTGACACGACCAAACCTAAGGCTCTTGGTGGGAGGTAACCCATCATACTAATCGTTTTCATTGGTTTTGAGCTAATGTAGGTGCAAGAGGTATAAAACGAGGAGATCGATTTCAAATGTCGATTTGGACGTATTGCATGGTAAAGGTGGTAAGTTAGGAATAAAGATGCAAAAGGCTATGGATTGACCATTGCTCATGAAAATATAGGCTTCGAACAAGGTTAGGCCTAGGTAAAACTAGTCCACGAACAAAGAAAGGCCTATACTATGGCCCAAGGTCTCGGAATCTAGTGTGTCATAGCATAGGCGTCGCCCATGCTCAAGTGTGCCATAGCATAGGTGCCGCCTATGCTAAAGCATTTGGTCTCTGAATCTCATATGCCATGCTAAAGGCGCCGCCTATGGTCACTAAACTCTTTGCACTAGGCGCCGCCTATGCTAGCAAATGCTTTGCAAAAGGCGCCGCCTATGCTCACCATAGGCAAAGCTAAAGGCGACGCCTATAGTCACTTTTTGTCTCCAAATCCGATTTTAAATGGGTCAAAACCCGACTCAATCTTATTCTATAAATAGGAGACTTAGTCTTGAGACACAAACACATTGAAAACCTAACATAGGCGCCGCACATAGCATCCAAATCTTCCCAAAACTTTTCTTTTTGCTCTGCCACTTCACAAGAACATCTCCAAAGGCTTCAATCACGTAAGTACTCTTTTGTTCTTCATTTATTTCTCGTAAGTACTACATTATTATGTCTATCATGAATTGCTACATCTTGAAGAAATATTGGTGATATTAATGTGTTTGAATTGTTGATACAAAACCAAGTGAGTGAACATGTACGTTAGGATGCTCTTAACTTGTTTCCGACTTGAACTTGATTTTGATGCATTGTTATACTACTTGCGGAATTGCTATAGTCATGACCATTGCATAATTTTGTCACTTGAATACTTATATGTTATAATGTCCCGTTCATCGGAATAAGACTTATAGTTGCCTACCGACATAGGAGGTTGTGATTATTGATAGAAACTATACCATGATGTAATCCCTATGTAGTAGTCTTGATATATCTAACATGAAAGTAGTGCAAAGATTGCAAGAAGTGTTACATCTCTGATTTTCTTGTTGGAATATAGCTCCTAAAAACATATGTCGATGAAGTCTAAGTAATCGACCACTTTCACTTCACTAATTTGTATCAACAAACTAAGTGTGGGGTGGTACCCCTACTGCTTGTGTATAGATTGTATCCATTGAGATGATGCTAGCATGAACATTGTTTAAGTCTCAGGAACAATGGCACCCAAAGCAAGACAAGGCAAAGAAAAGGCTACCACTTCCCAAAAGGGCAAGAAAAGAGGCCGCAAGGAGTAAGGAGAATCATCCTCAATGCAATTACCACGCCGCATGTTTGGAATAAAATGGGCTCTTGAGGAGGAAGAAAAGGAATGGTATAGGAACAACAAGGAAAGAAAATATGTTCATGTCGACTTGGTCAATAAGGAAAGCCTAACGAAGAAGGAGCCGCGCATGTTGGCAAAGATCATGGCGTTAAATCTGGATTTCATCTTCCGCGACATAGGAGAATGCAATCTTGATTTTACAAGAGAGTTTTATGCCAACTGGTCGCCGAAAACCACAGGCAGCGAAGTTAAGATTCGGGGCCAAGTTTTGCAACTCAATGCAGATTTCTTCAACTCCTTCCTTGGCCTACCTTCAGTCGATCCAACACCATTCAAAGAGCTATACAGTAGACCTCCATATAGAGCAATTCGACACACACTTTGTGGAAGTAGATCCATGGCAAGGTGGAGCAGACATAAAGACACCGGACGACACAATACCTTCCCCTATGCTCCTTTGAATAGGAAAGTAAGGATATGGTTGCGTATTGTCAACTCTTGCCTCATACCAGGGACCCAGTACACCAAGATAACAAGAGATAGAGTCTTCCTAGTTTACGCATTGATGACGAATGTCCCTATCAACATTGGGGCAATCATTCTCTCCACAATGCGGAAAGCCAGGCTACACAAGCGGTCCCACTTCACTTTTGGCAATCTGTTGACTGCAATCTTGCGGAAGGAGGACATCGAAGAGGAATCAGCTGATCACAAACTCCCATATAATCCGAAGAAGGTTGACCTCACAAAGGTCAAAGATGCTAAAACAACACATGGCGTCAACCTTACTACTGCGGAGAGACATGCTCGAGATGAGAGTTTCTTTCACCATCTTTATGGCATGACATAGTTTACAATAATGAGCGGAGGTCGTGTTCCAACTGCTGCAGAGCTCCAACAGCTGGACCATGACTACCCAATGAATATTCATACACAAGATATGTGTGGAGTAGGTACATACTTTGAGGAACCTCTTGATGACGATGTGCCGACCAATGATGATCGACGAATGCCAGACTCTGACATGGAGGAGAATTCTGATGACGATGACTCCTATGATGATTCCGATGAAGGGGGTATGACCCCCGACATTGAGGAGGAGTCTGACTGACCAGGTTCTTCGTATTTATTTTCCACTGAGGGCAGTGTCCCGTTTAAGTGTGGGGTGGTGGTATTGCATGCTATACTTCTCTATTCGCTTCTATGTTTGTTTGCTTTGTTTTATTTTTGTTTTGGTTCATTTTTTTTAGTTAAGTTTTTTCAATAGTTTTTTTTAAGTAAATTTTTTTTTTAACTTAGCTTCGCATGAAATTATTCTAATAGGCAGCATGAGATTATAACAAGAGTATGTGCTACAATTATGACTATTGAAACGTTTAGGCTCTAATTGTGACTCACTATGTGATATTGTGTGGTTTAATTCCTTCACCTATTGGGGCAAGAGTCTATACTACTCCCAATAAAGTCGACCATGTGCCTTGTGTGTGTGAGATAATAGTATATTCTATGTTTGTGGCTGATGCTAGAACTTGCCTGGTATGTATGCAAAGCGAAAATAAAGAGTGTAAGTTTAGGAGATGATTTAGGCATTTCTTTGGCAACCTATGATTGTTTACCTTCGTTTTACCTACCCATGGACATCATCCTAGTTAAACCCTTTTGAGCCTTTAGCCTATTTTATTTGACATACCTCATATGTAAGCCTAATCCAATTTTTCAAGACCATAATTTGATCCAAATTCCTAAGTTCTTTAAAGTATAAAGTCATGCGACGAAATAAGAGGAAATTGGGTGAGTATGATGCTTTAAATTGTAGTGGTGCTTGAAATTATTATGAAAAAGAAGTGCTATCATAAGAGGTATGTTATGAAAAGAAAAAAAAAGGAAAAGAAAACTGAAAAATCAGTTATGCGTAAAATTGAAAAACAAAAGAGGAGAAAAAGGGTGGTAGAATAAAAGAAAGAAAGGTTGTTAGAAAGAAAAGTGTTAATGATACAATGTGATGTATTAAAGCGCTTAGGAACATAGTCACTATTTCTGGCCAAAATAGTCCTACCCGTCCCTTAGCCTGCATTACAACCATCAAAAGACCTATTTGATCCTAAGCTTAGCATTCTGACATTTAGTGGAGCATTACACTAAGGGCAAGCCTATGGTCATCAGTTGCAGCATATGAATTCTTTGTGAGAGAGAGAGAAAGGATATTTTTATACCCATGTTTGAAAAAGATGTTATACTTGTGAGTGATTATGGGTAACATATTGTGAGACACACATGGTTGATGAGTTTGGTTAGTCGTGTATGATTCTTTGTGCCTTAACTTTTGAATATGAGTTGACCACCATCACGAGTCTATGCTAGAGGTTAAATTGTTTCTACTAATGATCGGAAAACTACTCTTTCTTGATAACTGTTGTTCTTGTCTTGACGAATATTTTGTGTTGTTGCTGTGAAACCCTAATTTGATGTTTAGAAGGACATGATATTTTGTTCGAGGACAAACAAAGCTTCAAGTGTGGGGTGTTGATGATAGGCGATATTACACGCCTATGGTGCTATATTTTGCCCAAATTTTAGCCTAGTTTTGAGAACAAATTATATATTTCATGAACTTTTAGTCCTTTTTCCTGTAAGTGAGCTAACAAACATGATTAGCAAAGTTTCAGGTATAAATGATGCAGAATTCAGCATTTTATGGATAACTTGACGCCAAAGAAAGCTTCACGAAAGGAGAAGAGGGAGTCTTGGACGCCAAGGACTTAAAATGGCGCATGGAAAGTCTGTCCCGGGCTAAAACAACATTTCTGAAGACTTTGGGGACTAGCAGTAACTTATTAGGATTAGGATAATGATACATTAACCTAGTACAATTGGGTTAAGTATTACATTAGCTTATTAGGATTAGGATAATGATACATTAACCTAGTACAATTGGGTTAAGTATTTCATTAGCTTAGCAGGATTTGGTTAAGTATTTCATTAGCTTAGTAGGAATAGGATATGGGTATTATAAATACCCTATCTTGCTAGAGATTTTGGATCATCTTCTTACATTCATTCTATTCACAACATTCTACTTCTAAGACATTCTTGTTCTAAACAATTATTCTTTCATTAATTCTACTTCTTATCCTTCTTCTATTCATCTATTCTTAATTTCCGCAACAACAAAAACGTTACCTTGCTAGGAATTCACGCCTAACGCCTACCACACCATTACAAACGTGAAATCTTTATTGTGGTATAACAACAATGTCAATTGTGATTTCCTTCGCACTCATGGGTAACTAAACTTCTCTGTTGGGGTTATGGAAGCCGTATGAGTTACTATATATTGCTGTGAGTTTGTGAGTTCGTGACATGTATGCTGCTTATATCATTATTCTCTTCATCTTAATCTAAATTCTTTATGGTTGCAAATGCAAGAATACGCCAGTATAACATTTAACTTGTTCGAAAGAAAGGTTATTTGTCTGGAAAAGAGATAATGTCAAGGTAGTAGGGTCCCATCCCCTATTAAAAAGTTAGTGCTGTAACTGGATTAACCTCTTGGAGAATTCGTACCGTTAGACATGCTTTAAGCTTGAAAGATTTAAAGTGAAATAATCCTTGAATAGGTCGAAAGACGCCTGGATTTACCATTGAATACAATTCTCTATAAGAACATGCATGTCTGAATTCAACACACTCATAGTCAATAGAGACGTATAACTCAGAAGGTGGACATAACCCCAACTCCTCAATTCTCATTGTTCACATCTTACTAAACATTCTTTCTTTTTATTTTGCTATTTTCAGTTTTACTTTAATAATTTGGTTACAAATTACAAATCCCCCCATATTACGAGACTTGCACTAAAAGTCTAGTAATTTTTGCTTACTTGTTGACCAAGTTATTCCCTGAGGGATCGATACCCAACCCAGGTTGGGTTCTATATTTGACAACGAACGCTTTACACTCCTACGAGAGCTGTAGATTGAGCGTTATCAATAACGTTATCTGCTATATCATCAACCATCTGCTTGCCTTTGGATGGATTTTCCAACACCTTACCACTCCTGGTAGTAATAGCCATACATGATCCATCGTTCCTTGGGTTTTGGACGGTGTCGCTAGGTAAGGTGCCAGCTTTTCTTTGATTTAATGTCGCTGATAGTTGACTCAATTGCTGTTCCATCTGTTTTATTGCAGTAGAATGTGAATCAACCAGTTGGTTTATTGAGGACAAATCATTTTTTACCTCCGTTAATCCCGTGTTGGTTGCCTCCACTCCTTTCAACAGCTTAGCCATCATATCTTCCATGGATATCTTCCCAGAGCCAGATGCCGCGGCCTCACGATTTCCAGGAGGAACATACAAACCACTTCTGTCAGTCTTATTATTATATCCGAATTTATCATAATAGTTCCGACATTAGTTTCCTTGGGCATTGCCTTGGAAACCCCTCTGATTATTCAAATAATTTGCTTCCTTCTCAGAATCGGATTCATCTCTTACCTGTGATACAACGGCCATAACCTTTTTGGTCTTCCCTGATAATAAATGGTTGGTAAGAAGATCCATCTGCGTTTTTATGTGAGCCATATCTTGGTCACGTTCCTCTTGTGTTCGCCTCTATTCTTTTGTCATGCCAATAGATATAGTAGAGCTTGTTACCTCAGAATCCCTGGTATGCCAAGCTCTAATCTGCTTTGTCATACGATCCAGCATATCACTTGCCTCAGTAAAAGTAAGGTCCATGAATGACCCACTTGCATCATTATCAACCACCGACTTTGTCACTGAGTTCAAAGCCCTGTATAATATTTCCACAAGTGGATATTGGTCATCTGATGGTTTGGGCACCGCATAAACTTCTTCTTGAACCTCTCCCATGTTTCGTGGAGAGCTTCAGTTTAAAGCTGTCGAAAATTGCTGATCTCATCTCTTAATTGTGCTCTCTTGGATGGCGGAAAGAATCTTTCTAGGAAAGCGTCTTTCAGTTGCCTCCAATTTGTAATAGAATCAGGAGTTAGCCCATTCAACCATAGAGTTGCCTCTCCAGATAGAGACAATTGGAATAAGTGTAGCCGAATTGCATTCTGTCCTACTCTTGGATTGTCAAACGACTTGCATGTTGAGATAAAATTGATCAGACGCATATTTGGATCATCGCCTGCAAGTCCACCAAATAACCCCTTGAGCTGCAATAACTGAATCATGGTGCTAGTGATATTGAACTTGGCTCCGGGTTCCAAGGGCGGAGAAATAATAGCCCCAGAGGCACCAGCTCCATCCAGATCATCATCATCATCATCAAAAGGAACTTGCACAGCTCGGCGATCAAGTCTCATTCTAGCTTGACGATCTCTCCAGTTCATAGGCGCTGCCACCTCATCTGCACGCCTTGGATTTAGTAACTCATCATCACCCAGGTCCTCATCATCAGGATTTGTTGCTCGCCCTGGGTTATCAATATTCTGTTGATGCACTTGAGCAGCTGCCAATACAGCTAATCTAGCCTGCTCTTGTTGAGCCGCCCTTCTTTCAATGTCACGTTGTGCATCCATTCTGCCAATAAGTTGTGGTTCAGGATTTATGGGTAATAATGGTTGACCAGAACTTTAAGTATTTGGCATGCACTGAATAGAACATGAATAAAACAAAAACAACAACTAAAAGTAAAATTCGAGAATCTTTGACCAAAGGTTCTATTAACTATCACAAACTTAGTTGACAACCGTATTCCCCGGCAATGGCACCAAAATTTGATAACTCCCAAACTATAGCTCTCGTAAGAAAGTGTAAGCGATCGATGTCAAATATAGAACCCAACTGGGTTGGGTGTCGAATCCCACAGGGAATAGTTGGTCACTAAGTGTTGCAACTATTAGTAGACTATTGGTCAAAAATTCTATGGAAATGGGGGGATTTTATTATGCGTGAACTACTAATATTCCAATTAATGAATGAGATGATTTATTTAGTAAGATTTAATCATAGAGAAAAATAAGTTAGGGTTATGTCCACTTTGTAAGTTCTACGTATCTATTAACTATGAGTAATGCGGAATTTAGACATGCATGCACTTATAGAGACTCGTATTCTAATGGTAAATCCTAGTGTTTCTCAACCATCAAGGATTATTTCACTTTAACTCTCCCGAGCCTAAAGTGTATAAGTAATGGTACGAACTCTCCAAGACAGTTAATCCGGTTAAGGCATTAACGGGTAAACAGGGGTTAGAAGCCCTATTTTCTTGTCATACTCTCTTTTCCAGGCATGTAACTTTTCTCTCGAACAAGTTAATGTTATACTGGCCTATTCCTTATGTTTGCAACCATGAGAATTTAATTAACACGAAGAGAGTAATGATATAAGTAGCATACACATCAAGAATTCACA
This sequence comes from Capsicum baccatum var. pendulum, assembly GCA_030864225.1. Taxonomy (NCBI): domain Eukaryota; kingdom Viridiplantae; phylum Streptophyta; class Magnoliopsida; order Solanales; family Solanaceae; genus Capsicum; species Capsicum baccatum. The sequence continues at coordinate 197,178,998 of CM061558.1, read as the reverse complement.
AACTCATAGTAATAGATAGTATCTTACAAAGTTTCCATAACTCTAACAGAGAAGTTTAGCTACTCATGATTACAACGGAAATCACAATAGACATAGTCATAATACCACAACTTAGAATAATCTTAGCGATGGGGATGACGTTTGGCGTCAATAGGGGATTGGCATTTTACTCTTATGTCGTTCCTCAAGAAAGCCGCGTTCTCTGTTATCAAACTTACAGAATCTGTAAACTCAATAATACTAAAGTGTCGAATGATAATTGATAATGAATGTGCTGAAAAATTCAGCAATAAGGTTTTTATAGTATCCTTGTCTAACTAGGTTGCTACTGCATCCTTAAGTCTTTAAAAATACTGGGTTTGCCCGGGAAAAAGTTCCCATGCATCACTTTCAGTCCATAAGCTGCCCTCCCTCTAATGTGAAGCTTTCCTTTGCTGCGCTACAGTCCATAAAGTGCTGAAATCTTCATCATTAATACCTGAAAAACATGCTAATCACATAGGTCAGCTCATTTAAAGGAAAATAGACTAAAAGTGCAGGAATTATATATTTTGTCCTCAAAACTTAGCTAAAATATGGGTAAATTATGGTTCTTAAGCGTGTAAATACACCCAACATCAAGTGCTGATCCACATATATGTTTGTGTGCTACATTGTCTGATAATATAGGTACAGGTGCTCAATCCCAACAGTGACAGTGATCTCCAAGCATCTCATCTATATCCTTATCCTTGGTGATTCTGCATGGTTCGAGGACCTATATTTGCAGCTTTTCTACTTTTATAGTGTATTGAGTTTTACTTTCAGATCATTGCGAGTCAGTTAGGGGTCTATCCCAATGGCTCTCCAGTTTGAGTAGTAGAGGCTTGTCAGACTAGATTATCAGTTGAAGTTGTGTTCTAGACTATCAGTATTTTTGCTACCCAAACATTGTTTCCAATTATTTTGGATTATAGTTGACACAGTAAGGCATCATTGTTTAGCTTATTTATCCTAATCCAAGTGTTAGAAGTAGTAATAGGCTCAAGGGGTTAGCTTAGGGTTGCTTGTATCCCTAAGCACCGTGTGACGTCTCGGAATGAAATTTCGGGGCGTTACAGATGGGCAACTAAATATGACTTGGTGATATCAATTTAAGAATAACTTGTTCATACGAACCATTTGAGTTTCCATTGATGATATTTTCCTATCTATTGGTTTGTTATTGATCTAAGAAGTGGTTAAATATCATCGATTGGGTGTACCTGCTTAATGTTGAAATTGATGACAAAGATTGATTCAAATCGAAAGAATAGTTGAATCTAAGTTAAAAATTCACGAACGAAGCTCCATTGAAGGTTAATAACCCAGGTTTGAAATTTTTGCTGGTAAAATTAAGAGTGTGTCTCAAAATTCAAAGTATTGATAAAGACATCAATAGAGGAACTATACGGGTAAGAAAATGCAAAAAATATGTGTGAATTCTCTAAATAGTCACCCAAGTTTTGGATATTTCCTTCAAATATCACTTATGTTTCATTTAGGACCACAATATCACTCAACTATCAATCTTTTCCTCAAAAATACTAATACCTCTAAAAACTTCTTCTCTCTTAGTTGGCATGTCATGTCATTAAAATCTATTTTTTAAAAAAGAAATACTAAACCTATAATTCATCAATTTCATTTAATCAAAATAATAATTATATTCATTTTTTTTTTGAAAAAATACATTAGTTTACTATAAAGAAATTTTTATACTTATAAAAACGTTATCGATACTAAAACTTGACATACATTTTTTCAAGAGTTATTTTTCTAAATGGCCACATATTTTTTGAATTGCCTGCAAAAACTACTTTTATTTTTTTTGGAGATAATAATATCATATGTCTCTTTCTCTTATAATTGGCAGGCCATGTCATTAAAATATTTTTTAATAATAGACCTATTTAACTCATTAATCTTATTTTGTCAATATTATATTCTTAATTTTTGTTCGAATTGTAAACACATTCAAGTATATTCAAATCGATATACTGTAACATTCTAGATTGAATTTGTAAATCATATTGAGTTTTTAATCATCTAAATTATATTATCTACATTGATTCGAATCGGTTCAAAAAATCAAGTTGATCTGATTTGTGCACAAAGATGATCTCAAATCATACGAATGTTTTGTATGTTTTTGTCTAGAATTAAATATCATATTCTTTTATGAAAGTTTTATAAGTATATGATAACATAGTTAAAGTTTTTTCTAGATATTTCTATTTTAATAAAATAAATGTGAAAATTTCACATCCTAAATAAGAATTGAAATTTAGATAATATCTCATTAAAATATATTAATTATTAATATACAAAACATATTTTTTAAAAAATTATGTTAATGTGGGGTCCACCTTAAATATCACATTATTAGGGCACACTTGATATTTTGAGAAAGATGTTTGGCTATTTTGTTATTTTGGAATTTATGACCAACTTTTAAGACAATATGATAGAAATAACTATTCTAGAATATTTATGAAATGATAATTTTACCCTTGGTCGTCCTCTAACTCACTCTTCTATATAAAAATAAATAAATAATAACTAGAAAATGAAGGGACCAATTTTACAGGGCCAATATTATAATTTTAAATGTATTTATTGGTATTTGATTAGTTTATAAAAAATTTAAATCATTTTTTTAACTAAATACAATAGAAAATGATAATAGACATTACACTTTAAGAAAAACTATATTTTTTTATTTTTATAAAATCAAATAGCTTATAACTTATTTAAATTGCCATAATTAAAAATAAAATATAATATGCTTCAATGCTTATTTTAACATCAGGTCAAACATATTTTTGTAAATTAAATAATTAATTTAATGTTTTTATTTTTCAATTTTATTTGAAAATTATACAAGAGGATAAATAAAAATAAGAGTCAGTACATTAACATTTTTTTTATAAAATCTTACGAGCAATATTTTCTTAAAATATAATTTTTTCACCCATTATACCATATAAATAAATTAAATAGTGTATTTATATTAAGGATATAAGAGATTATTTTTATTCATATAAATATATCATATATTCATTTTCATAGTGAAATAATATAAAAATACTAAAGATACATTATTGATAGTTGAAAATTATCTATAAAAAATAGAGCACAAATCAAATTAATACTGGTGGAGTTAAAATTATATGAAATAGATTAAAAAATATATGTTATTTAGTGTTAATTTAAAGAAATTTTACATGCAGGTTAATTTATATATTATATCGTACTCTCATTATTTATTTTTATTTGCTCTATTTGAGTTAGACACACATCTTAGTAAATCTTTTACTCCTATAAAATTAAAAATAATTTCACTAATATATCCCTAACTAAATTTATACCTCTTGCCAAATCAATAATGATTACATTTATTAAGCAAGTGCATAATAGGAAGATTTTATTCAAACTATTCTTGAAAGACTACAAGAGCAAATATTTAGGAATATAAGCATAATCCAAATAGAGCAAATAAAAAAGAATCGATAGAGTGTTATATATCTTATGTTTAATATTACAAATCTCAACTTTAATGAAAGCCTAAATATAAATATATTTATATAATATAGTAAAGTTCGTTACACTGACCATTTAATGTACTTCAATCTCGTATAAAAAATTTATCTTTTAAATATTTCTTTTGTGAGTTGACAAGCACGTCAATTATGATTACACCTACAATACACAAGTGAATACAAAAATTGTACGTTGGAATCCTTATATGAATATCACATATGTAATTTTTTTCATTTCTAGTAAAACATTTCTAAAATGATTTAATGATATTGTTTGTAAAATTCTTTGATAATGAATAAAAAATATATATTTAAATAGTTTTAAAACTAAAATTTTAACCCATCAAGTTCATGTGTGATAGTATTTTTTGAGCAAGAAACTCAAATATTAAAAGCTTGGAGTATTGAAAATTTCGGCGGGGTTAGAATTTCCACTTAGAAAGTTTAAAATGTATAAGAAAATATATATATGAAGAAAAAATTCAACATTTACCACATGAAAATAAAAATAATTTTAATTATGTATAAATAATTTAATATTTTGTGAAAGGAGATTCAGGTTATAAATTTAAATTTATTTAAAATATGACTTCATAAATAATGTGGTTGAATAAGTTGGGACTTAGAATTAAAAATGTTGTTAGCCACATAATGGGTCTACTGAAAAAATGTAGACACAAGCTACAAAAAGAAATTACTAATGAAACTCTTTGTTGATATGCCTATTGACTAATGATTGTACCATTTAGACGTGAAATGATATTTATGCCGTTGGTTCTCCTCCAACTCACATTTCTATATTTCGTGAAAGGAGATTTAGTATAAATCTAAATTTACTTAAAATATTATTTCATAAATAATGTGGTTGAATAAATTGGGACCTGGAAGTAAAAACGTTGTTATCCACATAATGGGTCCATTGAGAAAATGTAGACGTAAGCTAGAAACAAATGGCTAATGGAATTCTTTGTTGACATGCCAATTGACTAATGATTGTACCATTTAAATATAAAATAACATGTAATGTATATATATATATATATATGTATATATATATATATATATATATATGTATATATGTATATATGTATATACGTGTGTATATATATATATATAATGAATGGCCCATTTACGGGTCCAATATTATAAATTTAAATATATTTATAGATATTTAATTATTTTTTTAAATGACCATTATATATATAGATGTGTGTGTGTGTGTGTGTGTCTATATATATATATATGTATATATATATGTGTGTATATATATATGTATATATATGTGTATATATATTTATATATATGTATATATATATCTATGTATATATGTGTATATATATATATATATATGTATGTATATATATATGTGTGTATATATATATAATGAATGGCCCATTTACGGGCCCAATATTATAAATTTAAATATATTTATAGATATTTAATTATTTTTTTAAATGACCATTAATATTTTTGAATAAATACAATAGGAAGTATAAGTAAAAATCACATCATATAATAAAATATAACTTCTTATTTTACAAAATCAAATAATATCTTATAACTTATTTAAGGTTTCATAATTAACATTAAAATATCATATAGTATAATACTTATTTTAACATCGGGTCAAACATATTCTTTTAGATTAAATATCTAATTTTAATATTTTTATTTTTCTACTTTATTTAAAAATTATTCAACAGAATAGATTAAAATTATGAATATCTATTTATTAACATTTTATATAGAATCATACGAAGCAATAAGGGATCCTATTCCATACATAAATTAATTTTAAATTCATTTAGATTCATTTTATGAGTGTTTAACAAACGAAAATAAGAACTTACTGGATGAATATTTTAATGAATCATAATGTTAAAGGATTGCCTTTATGTCTTGTTATATATGTATATATGTGTGTGTGTGTGTGTGTGTGTATATATATATATATATAATGAATGGCCCATTTATGGGCCCAATATTATAAATTTAAATATATTTATAGATATTTAATTATTTTTTTAAATGACCATTAATATTTTTGAATAAATACAATAGGAAGTGTAAGTAAAAATCACATCATATAATAAAATATAACTTCTTATTTTACAAAATCAAATAATATCTTATAACTTATTAAGGTTTCATAATTAACATTAAAATATCATATAGTATAATACTTATTTTAACATTGGGTCAAGCATATTCTCTTAGATTAAATATCTAATTTTAATATTTTTCTTTTTCTACTTTATTTAAAAATTATACAATAGAATAGATTAAAATTATGAATATCTATTTATTAACATTTTATATAGAATCATACCAAGCAATAAGGGATCCTAATTAACACATAAATTAATTTTAAATTCATTTAGATTTGTTTTATGAGTGTTTAACAAACAAAAATAAGGACTTACTGGATGAATATTTTAATGAATCATAATGTTAAAGGATTGCCTTTATGTCTTGTCTTATATACGTTAAAAATAGGAGAACAATTTAATAGAGTAAGTGATTTGTCTTCCCGATGAGGAAATTTACCACTTTAGATTAAGAGAATCAAAAGAATTAACAAAATTTAACATGATATATATTGTGGTAATTTCACATGAGATATGTAATATTACATAAATAAGTTGTTTAAAATAATTTTAATAGGTGTTGAGTAAAGAATTTTGTTTTCTTAAATTATATGTAGTGCAAATCTTTGTAATGATATGTATCATGTATGTGAAGTTTTGAAATTATGGAGGAATCACTTATTGTGTTTGATAGAAAAACGCCTTTTATCGTTATAGTTACTTTGTGCAATTATATGTATCGGCAAAATTAATTTTACACTTTTATATTTTATGAAACATATGTGAGTATTTGCACATCCTCCTATAAACTACGTCTCCCTTTATTTTAATTTATTACATTTTGATTAGACATCGAATTTAAGATATATGAAAAAACTTCGCAATGTTTCAAATTATCTTTAAAATAAATTAACCTTAAATAGAAGAGTATATCTTTGTAGACTTCTTCGAATAAATGAAATTCAACATGACTAAAATATTAATAATGTTATAAAATACTAACCAAATGTAACGACTCTCCCTGTCGTTTGTGAAATTTTCTCATCTTTCCTATTTTTGCTTTCCCTGTAATTGGTGTATGTGAATTATGACTCAGGGGATATGTAGTACCAATTCTTGAGGTGTTCAAAAGTAATTAAAGTCATTAGTTGGATTATTGAGTCTTAAAAAATTTAATGTTTGATCATGGTTAACCTTTGATCGAGACGACCTCAGATTAGTGTTATAATATTTTCAATAAGTGCAGAATGTACTTTTTAGTTAAAATACATATTTGGTTTGTTTCTTGAGATTTTGAGTAATATACGAGATCTATTGGGTATTTTAGATGTTATTTTAATTGGTAGTTAATGGACCAAATCATCACTTTCTTTTAATTTCTTGAGACCTACGTATAAGAATGATTTTTAAATGGGTAGAGTTTACTATATACACCAATAATAAAATTAGATATAGGGCAAGAGGGGAAAAGATGGTACAATGTTACTTTTTTATCTTCTCTTCAAAGTTCATAGAAATATCGGTATCTCCAAGTTAGTTGGTTTTTTTATTAAAAGTGACAAAAGAGTTTTTAAATGAGGTGTATGTGACTCAAGTTCTAAAAATTGAGTGTAGGTGACAATTATTTTATTAGTGATTAAGAAAGTTGAGAAAGTTTGAAAATAGCCCAAAAGTTTTTTAATTTACACTTTAATCCAAGTAAAACCTAATATAACCAGAAACGGAAAAAAATGTGTGTTTCTCTCTCTTCTCATTTATTGTTGTTTTCTCTCTCTTCGCAATTTTTTTGTTCATTGTTGTTTATGCTTTATTCATTATCTTCTGCTTCATTATCATCATCATTTTTTTGTTTATTATAATTATTATCTTCTTCTTGTTGACCATTGTTGTTGTTGTTACCGCTACTACTGCTAATTGACCAATTTTTTGGTCATTTTTAGTTTCATACATCACTTTGGAATTACTTCATAGGTAATTTTGGAAAGTAAAATTATGATTTTGTAGCTGAATTTCTCATCTGGGTACACTGCTACTGCTATTTTTTCAACAATGGATAGAACTCGAACATGAATGCAACATAATATTCATCTGTTTCAATAGATGAGTTATCTATTGCGACAGATGAGTCATTTATTTCAACGGAAGATTCATATATTGGATTCATATTTATGGTTCTATAGTATTGTAACATACGAACAGATGGGTCATAGATTATAAAAGATGAGTTATGTGTTGCAGTAGAGGAGTCATCTATTGAAATATATTACTCATCTATTGTAATAAAAACTGAAGTTAATTACAATCAATGACTCGCCTATTTGTATTCATGTTGTAGAATATAGAACCTAAAGTTGATTCCAACAGATACGCCATTTGATGCAATAGGTGAGCAATCTATTGGAATAGGTGACTAAACTGTTGGAATCGGCTTCAAATGTTCTGTAGTACATCCCAACAGGTAAGCTATCTATTGCAACAGATGACGCATCTGTTGGAATCGGCTTCAATTCTATATTATTCAATCTGAATACCAACATGTGAGTCATCTGTTGCAATATATAACTCACCTGTTGCAATATATTATACACCTATTGCAACAAATTACTCATCTATTGGGGTTCATGTTATAGTATTATATAATCACTCTTAATTTTATTATCATGTCATTATTAACTTTTTTAACAAATGTCTTTATTTGGGTACCACTAATGTAGGAATCAATAACATTAGGGGTGGATTATTATAGTGAATGGATTGAGAAGAGCAATCCATATGTTTGGCGTTTGAAGGAGGATGAAATGCTAGAGATGATAGCTATGACAGTCCAAAGTGATGTTTCATATGCTGATTTTGTGAAATTAATCATCAGTTATTGTGGACCGAATTGTCAACCGAAAGAAATCATCATCAGTTACATACACATCTCTTTTGAAAATCAGAGACTACTACCTTTCAAGATAATCGATCAGGTTCGATTGCATGCTTATCTGAATGATTCAGCTAGGCTAGTGTTAAGGGAGTACATGGTTGAAAAAATATGAGAGAATTAGAACCTAAATGAAGAATAAGAACAACAAGACATTTTTGATGATAAATTGGATGATCTGGACATAAATATTCAAGATGATGATCAAACACCTACGCCGTTGTTGCGAGCAATACATTGGGCAGTTCTTCACAATCAACACAGTCGGGAAATCTTTAAGATAATGAAATTGGTTTTTACAAGGGAATGTAATTCAAGGATAAGATAGAACTATTTACTTTTTTTTGCTTATTGCTTGCTTGAGAAAAGATTTCAGACTAAAGAAGGTGATTAATTCGACCAAAGTCTTTTGTTTTAGATGTGTTAATTCGGACTGTACGTGGTGGTTAAGGGCTGCGAAATACTTATGTTATGATAGATTCGTCATTAATGTTTATAAAGAGCATCACACATGTGGTTCGGATCATATTACAAGCCAAAATCCTAACGCCACGGCAAAGGTCCTCGGTAGTTATTTCCAAAATAAATTCCCCAACCACAAAGGCCCTTCTATAACTGATACGGACAATCAAATTGGTACAGAATTGGGCTTTATGGTCAATTATTGGAAGATTTATACGTCTATAGGGATTGCCAAGGAATTGGTTAGGGGGATACATGAGCCCGGGTATGCAGTCCTTGATGCCTACCATTACATGATTGAATCCACGAATCCCGAGAGTATGATGGCATTGCATGTTCATAAAAATGAAAGGTTCAAGTATTTTTTTATCCTATGGTGCTTGGGTTCTTGGTTTTCAACAGTTGAGAAAAGTCATAGACATAGATGGGACTTTATTGAGGAACAAGCACAATGGAGTTTTGATAGTGGTGATGGCACAAGATGCTGAGAGTCATATCTTTCATGTCATTTTTTGTGTAGTAGAAAGAAATGTGATGCCTCGTATGCATATTTTTTTGAAAAATCGCAAAGCTGTGTTGCTGATACCAAAGAGTTGTGTATAATTTCAGATTGGCATCCAATTATCCGAAAGAGGGGTTCAATTTTCTTTGTTTCAGCTCACTTTGGTTGTTGCATGAGGCATCTTGGAGAAAATATTTGAAACAATTTTCACCATGAAAGGGTCGTGACTCTTTTTTATAGAGCAGCTAAAGCATATAATAGATCTGAGTTTTTTGATCATTTAAATCAAATAAGGGATATGCATCCCAAGGCAGCACAACATCTTAAACCAGTTAGTTTTGAGAGATGGAGCTGGGTATTTTTTCTGCAAATACGTACATTCTTATGAATTTAATGTCTTGTCTGATTTAAACTTTGTAATACTTAATGTATGATATCGCACTAAGTGATTTTTTTGTATAGGTATAATATTATGATGTCAAACATAGCTGAATCATTGAATTCAATGTTCGGCATTGAAAGAGAATTTCCCATTATGGCGATGTTTAAGGATATAAACAAGAGGTATGCTGAATTATTTCACAAAAGGCGTATGTCGCATGTGGACACAAGAAACAAATTTGTTCTAGAAGTTGAAAAACAAATATCAACGAACACTAGTTTGGGGAATAGGTTATTTGCTCATCAAATAGCAGATTACAAGTTCAGTATCGACGTTCATGGTGATGTTGTGACAGTCGACTTCAAATAAAATCTTATACATGTAGAGTTTTAGACTTGGACAAAATACCTTGTCCACATGCTATGGCATCGCCTCAAGCCCAATACAATGAGCAATGTGGAACTCAAACTTATGAGTACTCATCTCCATATTATTCAGTAGAAATATATGTAATGGAATATAGTGAGAATATTAATCTAGTGTCTCCTGAAGAATCTTGATTTGTTCCTATAGAAATTTTGGAGAGATTAATACTTTTTCCATATATTGACCCAAGCACTGTCAAATCGGGAATTAGGTGATATAAGAGAAAGCGTGGAGTCAGAGAATCATTTTCATAAAAAAAAGTGGTCCGTATGTAAGAACGTTGTCCACAAAAGAACTACATGCCAGGATCGTAATGCACCATGATAGTTGTAATAGTAAAACTTGTGTTGTTGTTTGTTATGGACTTTGATATTTTTAACTCATTGTTGTGAATGTAAATTTTATTATTTATTATATGAAATATATTTTTATTAACTTCTGCATCAATAAAAAGAAGTAAAACATAAACTAAATACAATACAGTACAAAAATATTTTCAGCAGATTACCCATCCATTGTAACAGATGGACATTTGCCGGAAGAACACAATATAGTCCACAAACTAAAATGTGTTCCTCCAATAAATGACCAATCTATTGTGACATATGCTTAATCTATTGGAAAAACACAATATAGTTCTTGCTACTGGTTTGTGTTTTTCTGATAGATAACAAATATGTTTCAACAAATGGTCCATCTATTGAAAGAACTCACAACTCTTGCTATTGCTACTAGATTCAAAATTATGCCAAACGCTCAATCATTACCCCTAACCATCGACACACTGACAAGAAGAAATAGACAAAATGAAAATTAAATAAGAATTAAAATATCAAAATCAACTAAACATAATTTTTTCATTAAATAAAAAGAAAATACATTAAGTAGGTAGATCAGATATAAATAAAAAAATACATACAATAAAAAACACATAAACTAATTATTATTATTGTTATCCAGCTAATCGTCAACCGGCAGCAGCAGGGATTCATTAGCCTGCAAATCTCTCAAAGCATTATCACGACCCTAGGCTACCCCCTATTTGTGACAACGGTGATTATGATCACAAGTGACCATAAGCTAACCCATGAGCTGGTACCTGTTGTGAGCACTGAACAATATAATGACAATAGACATGCACAGAAAATAACTGATAAGTCCATAAGGTTTATATACTGAAAATACAACTAAATTCGCAAGTCTGAAAATATCTGTCAAGACTGATAAAGCTGATAAAAATTATCTGACAGTTTGAATGTCTGAAAAGACTCTAACTGACTAACTATGGAGTTGATGGGATAAGTCTCCAACTAACTCTGATAGACTGAATAATACTGAACTACTAAATAACTAAAATAACCCATCATGTCCTCGAAAGGTGAGGACTCACCACTGTTGTTGCTGAGTAATGCTGGGGTGTCTAATTGCGGTGGGGGAACTGAGCGTCCGAACCTATGATATAATACATCATAGCATGAAGAAAATACGCAATCAATACTTTGAATATACCAGTATATGAGATGAGGTTAGGCTGATATACATGGGCTAACTGTGCATGAAATAATGAATGGCTGAATAATATGAGATAACTGAGTAAGCATATATGAAAATTGAATTACTGAGAATGCAAGACCAAGCATATATACATTTTTGAAATAATCTATAAACTGAAATACTAAAATCTGATAACTGAATAGCTGAGAATCTAATGCTTTGGTCAAGAAAACATAAACTGAAACTATACTAATATTATACTGAGACTGTGGGAGGTATCATGTAACCGACATGCCCCGATCTAAGCTAATCGAGTTCCTACTTGTAAATCGAGTTGGAAGGGTGTCAATACCATGCCACAGGTACTAATACATGACTGTGTAGATCCACTCAAATAGTTTTCCGAATGACTAGGGAGTCAGTCCTAAACTTGTGGGTAACCCCTAAGAGAACATCTATCCTAAGCTGGTGCGTGACATCTCAAAGCATATCAGTCCTTAATTGGTGGGTGATATCTCATAATCCTAAGATGGATACGTAGTTCTAGAACATAGGGAATGCTTATATGGACCCAGCCCTAGCTGGAGGGTAAGCCCCCATCCTTAGGTTCGCTCGGTGCGAAATCCTACTCGCAACTAAACTGACACTGATTACTGTACTGAACTAAGCTTAACTGAATAAATAACTGATCATAAATAACTTGACTAAATGACAATGCTCATATTTTATCTAAAATCATTCCAAAGATACTGAATTTATGTAAATAACTAGGTATCAGGTGTTCATAACCCACCATCACTGAATAAAAATAACAATAAGGACCTATAAAAACTTTGAAAACCATAATGGGAAATCATCATTCAAAACCCATCACTTAGGAATTTCATCACACACATGGAGATCAATACTTTAACATGGGTATGCTTTTAAACATGAGGATATAACATGAGTTCGTGACAAAATCATAATTTGAGGATTTATTCTAACTCGCATGATAATTACATGGGAACTGCAATATTCAAAATATACTTTAATCCATTCCACTTGAAAACATTCATAATCTTAGCATGAAGGTGAAATAACAAAAAGATTCATGAAGATAGTTCAATATAATCATGTAAAAACTCATAATTTAGAAATAGAAAGGGACTCCATGGGTGAAAAAGGCCCATGGATGAACATCATACATACCTTAAACCCTTAAGCT